>CM060901.1:1104477133-1105867133 GCA_030737815.1 Allium fistulosum
GAATTAGGTGCACGAGGATTCGTGCAAACACCGTCTACATCAGATATAACTCGTTTTATAGTGAAATTTGTTGATTATACATCCTTAGATGAGTGGTTTATACTCCCACACCTCTTTAAATACTTTTAAATGCTAAAAATATGTTTTAAAAACATTTTTCGAGTTCAAAAGATTCTTTTTTACTGATTTGAACTTATAAAGGTTTTATGAATGAATTTAAATGATTGTAAATGGTTTTAAATCAATTTTACATGAATTTCCATGCATTGATATGTCATATAGATTTTAGTTTAGATTATAGATGATATGATGCTTGTATTGTATGAACGTGATGCTTGTTTGTTTGTTGTATGTTTTTTGCATGCTTAGAATAGAAGATATCATATTGGTGTTCATTTATGAGCATGGATCGATTGTAGAAAGAATCGATATAGGGTGAAGTTTGCATTCAGATCGTAGTAGGAATGCAGATGAGGATCGACGAAAAAAAGCTAGAAAATGACTTGGGTGGAATTTTTTAGCAAAGTTGACCGATCGGCACCGACGGACCTTTATGGGTCGTTACCGACTAATCAGGAGTTGGTTAATGTAACAACCCGCACCTTAGTGGGTCCGAATTTTGACTAAATCGAAACCCAAGTCCATTTGGGCACGGATTGTTGGTTTTGGTAACCTGTAATAAACACAAGTATATCAGAGTGCAATAAATATAAACTCACAGAAAAATTGAAAAATATAATATAACTTACGTATTGACTAAGGCTACTACCTTGGAATATTATTCCTTGGTTATTTAGTTGCCTTATAAGCACCGATCATGAATAAGAAGACTTCACCATCTACCATTCCAGTCTTGCTCTAGTATACAGTCCTTCTAAATCTAACATGTCGGTTGATATGAGGAAGGGGACAGAACAATGTTCTGGTGATTGAAAAATTACATACTTCACATATACCATTAATTTATACCGATTGATTTCGATTAGTGTGTTATGACCATTATTTACGGCTAATCCGTTTAATCCTAAGTGCACGTACGGTATGCCTAACCTAAATTTCTCCAACGTACAATTATACACACACACACACAAAATATCGTAGAAGGGCAAAAAATAGAAGAGAAGAAGCGAATCAATACTGTGGAAAAAGGTAAATTTCAATCTATATTTCCCTTAATCTCCAATCTCTTCTCAGATCTGTAATTCTAACAATATGTATATACATTGTTATACATATTATTTTGGATTAGAATGGAAAAAGAAGTTATATAAAGGATTGGGTTCAAATCTAGAGTGAAACGACTCGACTTCCTATGCCCAGGAAGACGGATCATTTTAAGAAAGAAAAGGGTGAGAAAATAGAAAAGATAGAGAAGAAGAAAGAAAACAACATCAGAATCTCAACAGCGGAACGAATAAAATATAATATATCACTTAAGACAATACATAGTATCATATACATCAGAGTTACACAGATAATACATCACATCTAGACAGTTATTGTAACAACCCGCATATCTATCGATTTTTTTTTATATTTAAATATTTTATTTAAATATTTTATCGTTAGTCGGATGTTAGTCCGAAAAGCTACTTTTTGCATACGGTCAAATTAGGACTCGAGACCACTTCCATTGAGTTCAAAATGACGTTTGCGATCTTTTTGAGTGTAAACTTCGATATGTTTAGAGATAGTGAAATTTTCAACACTTTTTCCCGCCTTTGACTTTGGTTTGGACTGCACCCCTTTAGTTCAGCCCAACCATCATCCTCACTCTATCAAAACACTTCAAGCTTTGTCAAAAATGGTGGTGGGAAGTGGAAATTAAAACTCCAAACACAAATTCTATTGCAAATCCGAGATTCAACATCAAATTCACGTGAAGACCATTGATTCAAGCTTGTTGGTGTTCTTGCTTTGCTCTCAAATCTCCATCTTCATCAAATTCCGTGAAAAGGTGAGATTTTTGATCTCACATCTTGCCTATATCTATCTTGGACTGTTGGGAATGATTCCCTATCACTCTAGCATCAACATTTGCATTTGGTTTGGATTGGATTGGCGAAAAACTCCAAAATTTAGTGATTTTGGTGAAAAAACTGCTACTAGGTCGTTCTGGCCATTTTTAGCTCGTTCGGAGTTAGGTCGCGCGTCCTTAAGTCGTAGGTCGTATTCGCCCTTAAGTCGTAGGTCGTTGCCGACCTATAATCTCCAGGCAAAATGTTAAGTCGTTCAGGAGCTAAAGGCATAAGTCGTTCAGGAGCTAAAGGCATAAGTCGTTCAGGAGCTAAAGGCATAAGTCGTTCAGGAGCTAAAGGCATAAGTCGTTCAGGAGTTAAAGGCCTTAAGTCGTAGGTCGTTTTGCAGTTAGCTCGCTCGCCCTGGCTTAAGTCGTAGGTCGTCCCCGACCTAATTTCGCTAGGTCGTTCCAGGCCTTAAGTCGTAGGTCGTCCTCGACCTAACTTCTCTAGGCCGTTCCAACTTTAGCTCGTAGCTCGTATTTGAGCTTAAGTCGTTAAGTCGTTCGTTCCACTAAGTCGTTCAAGGCTTAGGTCGTTAAGTCGTTCAAGGCTTAAGTCGTAAGTCGCTTGCCTCCCTTAAGTCGTGAGTCGCTTGCCTCCCTTAAGTCGTAAGCCCCTTGCCTCCCTTAAGTCGTAAGCCTCTTGCCTCCCTTAAGTCGTAAGTCGCTCGCCTTCCTTAAGTCGTTCATCTGGTCGAACCCCGTATTACTCTGCGTAGGCAATCTCTTCTGAAAAACATTTATCAGAATTTCTACTTTGGTGGTTTTGGGATTGACTTCTTTGGACTTTACTCACGTCTTCGAACGTGAATTGATTTGTTTCTACAATCGTTTTATGACTTGTCACTTTAAAGATATATGAAGGTTTCAATACTAATAGTAAATATCAAAACTCTTTCATCAAAGCGATTTCAACACTATTTTAAATATCAAAAGTTCGTTTTCTCAAACCGATTTTCAATCTACTAGTATATACAAGCCTTTACTTCACTCAAACGAGAAATCGACTTAAACGACTTAGTAAAACGGGTGGTATGAAACGCTTGCGTTCACTTCGTCGGTTAGCTCTTGGACTTGTTCGATTGAACCCTTTTTGTGACAATTTCCTAGTGAAGATTTACAGCTTGTTCGTAAATATTTAAGTTAAGCAAGTGGTTATGGGACATGAAGCTAAACTCATATATTTACTAGCTTGGTGTGATTGACACTTCCTTATGATCATGACGGTCATTTTTGTGATTTAGACTAGCGATTTTGCGATGTCTCTTCGTCCGTGTGTCGGACTTGCCTTCGGGCCATTCGTGTGTTCGGAAAATTCAAATGGATAGCTTCCATGAGATAGCTTCTCGTCCGTGTGTTCGGACTTCCCCCTTTTAGTGATTTCTGGATTTCGTGTGTTGATTTCTGGGATTTGTTCTGGATTTCGTGTGTTGATTTCTGGATTTAGTGCTTCACCAACTTTTGTGGTTTTCACTGATATGATATCAGTTTTTGTGTATTGGTGAATTTGTGTGTCATTACCCTTTTTATGTGTTTGAATCTTTGAGAAGATTCTTGTGACATTGATTAATCCCTTGTTGATTATCATTTACATATTTATAGTAGTATGCCATCATGGTTATTATATGTTTATGCCATACCCCTTATCCTATATCATGTCATCTGATATTTATAGTTAGACTGATCCGTTTATTATTTTCTTATAAATAATACTCGGGTCAGACCGAGATGTTACAGGTGCTTCTGCTTGACTTCACTTCTGGATTACTCTGACTTTTGGCTAACTACTTAGATTAGTAGTTTTTGGATGTACACCTTTGAGATATAGACTCTATGTTGTGTACTTATTCTTTTGTATAGCACGTGATGCTATTCTTTTGTATTATCGTGGATCTTTCTGACCACTACTCTGATGTACACTTTCATGTGTTATATATATTTATTCATATCTTCTTCCGCCTTTGTGATATGGATGTCTGTGACTGATTTATGTTATGATTATTTCTATGATTGTTTCCGAAGATTATATATAGCCACCGTGTGATAGCTTTGTGTTTGTATCGGTATGTCGGATTTCCTCCTTAAAAGATATACATTCTATTCTATCTGACGTATCGGTGCTCGCACAAAGAAGTTACATGGATGGTCGCTCCTCCACAGCCTTATCCTCCGTGCTAATTGACAGCACTACATCGTAGTGTTCTTGGTTAGCGTGGGTATAGAGGTGGGGCGTCACAGTTATAAACACCTGTCTAGTTAATACAACTCGATACAACTCAATACAACACCGAGATACACATAGCGGAAATACAGATAAACACTAACACAGCGGAACCACTATATATCTATACGCTGAAGCCTCCTGCTCCATTTCTCCTCCAGAATTCGCCAAAGCTAACCTGAATCCCCTGGCTACTCGTAAAAATTTGAGTACCCGAGAGTTTAAGAAAAACAGAAATAAACTCCGGGTCAGACATGGGTCTGGTATGAGTAACAGGTTAAAGTTGCTTAACTTTGAAAAACCTTTTAAAACAAAGGGTATCATGTAAGACTCCCCACACATAAACATGGAAAAGTTTTTACCTTACGCTAACCAAACATTTGATAGGAAATCCGGTGTAACGACCCGGAATTTTCGAACCCGAAAATTCCAGATAGTTATGAAAAAGAAGAAAGAGATAGAAGAAAGAAACAGAACAAGGCACAGATTCTCACATTCGCAGCGGATCAAAATACAATATCAAATAATAATATCAGTTATACAAAGAAAACTGTATTTGTTAATTACATTCAATACATCAGAGTTACAACCATTTACAAATAGACTAGACAGTTATCAACCTGTCCCAGACTACTATCAATAAGCTCTCAAATACACAGCGGTAAACTCCATACGTTCCTGCCATCCAGCTCGCCTCCTGAACTCCAGAACGTCCTTTCCTGAAAATCTGTAATACTCGGTCTGACCCGAGCATTACCACAAAGTAACACCCGAGTCAGGCTGGAAACCAGCGTGACTAAACTCATCTAACATGAAATTTCAATTCATAGAACTGATATAAAACCAGGGTAACTCGTATCTTCTACGAGTTCTTACTTATTTTAGTCAAACAATTATTTCACAAAATAATATCTAAGTACCTTGACTTAGTTCCAATGGTTCAGATTACTTAATTAATTTCATTCCAGCCTATTCGATTTACAAATCAAATCTATAAAGAATTATAGATTACAAATCGAAGTGGTTTCGGGTATTTACTGATACCCGACCCCGGTCTCTTCGAATCAAATGTCATCCTTTAAATCAAGATGTTTAAGTTAAACAATTTAATTTAAATTCATGATATCATATTCATATAGCAATTATATCATAGATAAATAACTTACATTAATCACATATCAGATATATCAAATAATCCAAGGCATTCAATATTACTCAATCATTCATAAGTAAGATCAATTCATTATCTGATTTAATTAACTTAAACCAGATTAATTACTTATGAATAAATTTCTAATCCTGGTTAATTAACATTAATTAATTTCAAACCATTTTAATTAATTATCCTTTAATCATTTATTAATTAACCTTTAATTATTAATTAATCAACCTTAATTAATAATTCAATTAACCTTTAATTATTAAATGATTAACTTGTATTTAATTAATTATCTTAATTAATTACATTTATTAATTAATCACTTTAATTAATCACTTTAATTAATTAACTTTTAATCATCAATTAATTTTCTTTTAATTACTTAATTAATTAACCTTCAATTATTAATTAATTAATTAACCCTTAATTTATTATCCTTTATTAATTACATTAATAAATTTACCATCAATTAATCACATTAACAAATTATTCTTTAAGTAATTAAGTAAGTAAACCTTTAATTAATTACCTTAATTAATTAATCGATTAATTATTCCTTTAATTACCCACCTTAATTAATTAAAGATAAACCATTTTATCTTAATTCATTACTTAATTGCATTATCTAAATTAAATGCTTGAAATCATTTTATACCAAAATATTGATTAATTAAAGTTCAATACACTTACCATAATCACTTCCTTAATTACATAATTTTATTTTAGAAAACAAATAGAGATTTAATAAGATAATTAACCTTATATTATATATATATATAATTATTTCAAAACAAAACAATTTAAATACAAAACACACCTATCTTTAAGAATTAAATTTTTGAAATTTGATTTAAAAACTTCTTTTAATAAATTACTTTTGAACTTGATTTATATTCCATTTGAAAACTGATTTATTTCAATATACTTTTTAAAAACTTGATTACACTTTCATTAAAAATCTGGTTATGCAAACCCAAACAAAAACCCCGAGCCAAATTCATAAATTACCCGAGCCCAACCCGAGTAACCCCATCTTTCTCTTGCTTCGAGTTATTCTCGCGAGAAACTCAAGTTAATCCCGATAATACTGCTTCTTTCCCAAACGTATGCACGAACCCATATCTCGTGCACGTGCACAATCATTCCGGTCACCTCCGACCAACTACACCGGCATCTGCACCTCGTCTACGTCCCTCGCAACCAGACACGACCACCCATCTTCATCGATGCGTCTCAAAACAAAATCGAGCCTCCCTGCACCCACACTTGAAGACTCACAGGTACCAAACATTATCGCGTTGACGATCCCCATCATCGGAGACCTCGGCACTTCGACCACAGACTCTCCTGGATTTCCAGTTCCGGACCCTAAGCTCGCGATCACCTCCGATATGCCATCGAAGCCTGAAATCATTGCTCCACCTCCCAGTTCGAAACTAAGTTTGAACCCTAGTTCGTCGATTTTAGATCAACTCGGTCAATTAAAAATCAAATGGACATTTTTCCCATAATTACTGTCCCTCCTACAACCTATAGACCTAACCTCGATGCGCCACATGCCGCCGATCGACCGTGCTCGACCAAAAATCAAATATTGATCATCACAGCCTATCCCAATAATCCCACCACTAAAAATCCTAATTTTTCTTCCTAAAATCATCATCTT
Organism: Allium fistulosum; assembly: GCA_030737815.1. NCBI lineage: Eukaryota > Viridiplantae > Streptophyta > Magnoliopsida > Asparagales > Amaryllidaceae > Allium > Allium fistulosum. The sequence goes on from CM060901.1 coordinate 1,104,484,200, forward strand.
CCATTTCGAAACTGTTCCTAAATTCAAAATACTAAGTTGCGATGATTGATTTTTGACATATATATTTGTACTTATTGTAAAAATCCAAATGTTTGAAATAATGTCTTAATGTAATCTATTGAAATTATTTTTAATAATAAGATTTCAATCTTCCAATCATCTTTTATTTGAAGATCGAAGCCTAAATTCGATCGCAGGAAGAGATTTTGAATTTTTGACTTTGTTTAAACCCTGTAATTTAAAAACAGAGATGGATATATATATATCCAGACAAGCACACTTATCTATCTGCATATTTATAGCATGCAAGCTAAATTTTCACTCATGCAACAATTTATCACATCATTAATTCATATTTCATATATCCATCCCATGCAACAATTAAACAAATATTAGTTTTGTTTACTCACCTTTAGCTTGAACAGGAAACAGAGGAAAAGAACTCTGATCTGGACTGTCTTTGTCTAAACTGAAGCTTGTTAGATTTACTTGATTGTTTGATCCTGAATTGATCTGATTTTGAGTTTAATCCGCTTTGAACATTTGATTTGCTTCAGGTTTTCAGATCTGAGATTCATTTTTTTTACTGAGTTGATCTGTAACTTGATGTTATATTGAATGATCTGAAGCCTGAATCTTGTTATATATAACTTTATTTTATTCCAAATCAAATATTAAAATTTGATTATTCTATAAAGTTATTAATCATATTACCTTTCATTTCAAAATCCATTTTATAGTTCTTACCCACAAAATTTCAATATCAATTTCATTCAAACCCGTACGATGTACACATATCATCCGTACGCTATATCAATTTGATCGCTCACTCGATCACACAATTTCACTTCCGAACTAGTATCGTCCACCCGACTCTCTAGTGCGGACTCAGATCTGGTTTCTTGATCAGAAACCGTCATTCTCCTTGCATAGTCGTAGCTATGATAGAGAATATCCAGAACCAATCAACAATCCATATCCAGGTTTGCCGTCGAAAATCGAGCGAAAAATCCCAACTCGGGTCGATAATACTATCTCGAAATTCTGTGTTCGAATCTGGATCAAATCACTATGCGAATAGAATAATATACGTACATCCTACGTATTTATCTTTATTGGTTATTAGCCAAATCAATTCTCTTTTCTATTCACATTTCCTTTAATTCCATTCACTTATTCTCAATTGCTTCCATTTCCAATTGAGTTATTACTTTAATTATAAATAGTTTGAACTCTGACCAATTTAAATTTAAAAATAACTTGAAAAAGTTTTTTTTTTAAATAGATAAGTAGTTGAAAAATAGTTATTAGTTTGTAAAATAGCTGTAAAACAGTTAAGTAGGTATAAAATAGTTAGATAATTGCAAAATAGTTTTTAAAATAGTGATTAGATGTAGGTAACTGAAAAATAGTAATTACTTTATAAGACAGTTTCAAAATAGTTAAATAGTTCCAAAATAATTGTAAAATAAGTATAAGATAGTTTGGGGTTTAAGAAGAAAGATTGTATAGTACATAGTTTGGAAAAATATATTTGTATTAAAACAATTTATTTTGAAACATAATCCAGAGCCAAACTGTTTAATTTCCCATCAATTCAATTTAAATTTCCACTTCCATTTAAATTGACTCAATACTTCAATTTCCATTGAATTTGATTCAATCCCAATTCGAGTTGAATTAATCTTAATTCCTTTCCAAATTCAAATCAAATTCCATTTGATTTTAAACATATTCATTTTAATTACAATTTCAAATTATTCAAACTAATTTCAAATTGAATCCACTTCAATTTCAAATCATTTCAATTTCTATATGAATTAATCCCAATTCCCATTTGAATTTTAAACTTATCCATCTTAAATCACAATTCCCATTTATTCAAATCAATTTCAGTTTGAACTAATTCAATTTAAATCTCAATTTTAAACTATCTCGAATTATATAAATTCGAGTTAAATTTTTAAATGTTGATTTAATTCCTTAAATCAAATTAACCATTATTTTTAAACCAACAATTTAAATTTTTAAACAATTAAATTTTGAGTCCAAATTTCAGAACTCCATTTTAAAGTATCTTTACTTAGCTTATTTCAAAGCTCAAATTAGAGTTCAAAACTTTTTAAATGATTAAATCTTCAGAATCCAATCAACCTTTATTTTTAATTTAACAACTTAAATCTTTAAACCATTTAATTGTGAATCCAAATTCCAAAATTTCATTTTAAAATTATCTTTACTTAACTTATTACAAAGTTCAAATAAGAATTCAAAAACAATTTAATCTTCAGATTCTAATTTATTATCCATTTCTAACTTCAAAACCAATTCTCAGTTTTAAATTTTAAACTTTATATTAATAATCTTCCCACTTATAAGTTCAAAAACTTATCACTTTGGGTTTTTATTCCACGGAAAAATTTAAAACTCAACACTTAGAGTTTATTTCAAATCATCTTTGATATTATGTATATCCCTTATTTATACATATTTATTTCCTTTACACACCAAGTTATACCTTAAATTTTTAAACCACCTTTGGTTTTAATTCAAAACAAACTTCTTTAAAACAATTTCAAGTTTTCTGGACTTAAAACTTCACAATTTAAAACCCAATTAAATTTACAAGTCATACTTGCCTAAATGTTTTACTTCCTTAAAACATTTTATTTTGCTTACTCATTTACAACATTTCATTATTAAACACAATAACCATTTATGATAATAACCAAAATTATCATATCTGGAATCCAATTCATTATTATCTTTATTCAATTTAAATTTGGTTGTATTACTATTACCACTTAATTCTTATTATTTTATTTAATTCCAATGATTCAACAACCAATTTCTTTAATATATTTAATAATTAGAATATTATTTCTATATATATTAAAAGATAAACTTATATAAAAATCATTTTATTTTTAAAACCATTTAAAAACCTTTATATAAGAAAATAACAAGTACGCTCTCATATATATATATATATATACACTCAACTCATTTTAGGGTACTATTGACCCTATCCTTAATGAGTAAATCCCACTAGAGCCAAGGTTCTCACTTAACCTTCAGCTCTGATACCAACGGTAACGACCTGGAATTTTCGAACCCGAAAATTCCAGATAGTTATGAAAAAGAAGAAAGAGATAGAAGAAAGAAACAGAACAAGGCACAGATTCTCACATTCGCAGCGGATCAAAATACAATATCAAATAATAATATCAGTTATACAAAGAAAACTGTATTTGTTAATTACATTCAATACATCAGAGTTACAACCATTTACAAATAGACTAGACAGTTATCAACCTGTCCCAGACTACTATCAATAAGCTCTCAAATACACAGCGGTAAACTCCATACGTTCCTGCCATCCAGCTCGCCTCCTGAACTCTAGAACGTCCTTTCCTGAAAATCTGTAATACTCGGTCTGACCCGAGCATTACCACAAAGTAACACCCGAGTCAGGCTGGAAACCAGCGTGAGTAAACTCATCTAACATGAAATTTCAATTCATAGAACTGATATAAAACCAGGGTAACTCGTATCTTCTACGAGTTCTTACTTATTTTAGTCAAACAATTATTTCACAAAATAATATCTAAGTACCTTGACTTAGTTCCAATGGTTCAGATTACTTAATTAATTTCATTCCAGCCTATTCGATTTACAAATCAAATCTATAAAGAATTATAGATTACAAATCGAAGTGGTTTCGGGTATTTACTGATACCCGACCCCGGTCTCTTCGAATCAAATGTCATCCTTTAAATCAAGATGTTTAAGTTAAACAATTTAATTTAAATTCATGATATCATATTCATATAGCAATTATATCATAGATAAATAACTTACATTAATCACATATCAGATATATCAAATAATCCAAGGGATTCAATATTATTCAATCATCCATAAGCAAGATCAATCAATCACAAAATTTATAATTAATTTAATTAATCTCAAAATAGATTAATTATCTATGAATTAATTACCTAACCTTGCTTAAGTAATCATTTATTTACTATAATCATTTGAATTAATTAATCATTCTTAATTATCCAGCTTAAGTAATTATCCTTAATTTCTTAATTATTTCTTAATTAATCACATTAATTAACCTTTGATTAATTAATTACAATATCAAATTTACCCTTTAATTATTTACATTAAGAAATTATCTTTTAAGTAATTTAATTATCTCTTAATTATTTCCATCAAGTAATTACCCCATAATCACTTAAGTTAATTATCTCGTGTGCGTGCGAGTGTTTTATCAATTCTGTTTTTAAAATTTTAATCTAAGACTGTGACGGGACGATCCAACGGCGACTGGTAGGCTTTGCAACCATCCCAGACCCACCGTGGCATACAGTGATACCTCGAATTTGCTTTTACGGCCAGCCTCTCGACTCGCAACCAACCCCTCAATGGGACATGTAGGGGTAAGAGTCTCCCGTTCGCCACCAAACCGCGAAGCGAGAACCCCCTATCATGCTGTAACGTCCTAGGCTTTTCAACCTTCAGCAACGGTTCACGACCGGTAGGCTTTTCAACCATCCCAGCCCCGCTGTGGCTCACAGTGATACCTCGGGTTTGCTTTTACGGCCACCCTCTCGAGTCGCAACCAACCCCAAAAGGCCTTATACTACCCCCGGGGACATGTAGGGGTAAGAGTCTCCCGTTCGCCACCTAACGCAAAGCGAGAACCCCCATCCAATATTATTCAATCATTCATAAGCAAGATAAATTAGTCGCACCATTTCTAATTAATTTAAATAAATTAAATTAATTACTTAATCACCCTTTAAATCCTGCTTACATAATCATTAATTAATTTCCTTTAATTACTTACATTAAGAAATTATCTTTTAAGTAATTAATCTCTAATTACTTAATTTTTTTTTTATCCTTGATTACAAATTAATTAATCTAACTTGTAAAGTAACAATTACAGTTTTCATTTATAAGAATGCTATTATTTGTTATTATATTTAATCCGCTGCGAATGTGAGATGTTGTGTTTTCTGTTCTTCTTTCTTCTTTCTGTTTCTTTCTTCTATCTCTTTTTTTTCTTCTAACTATTTGGAAATTTCGGGTTCGAAATTTCCGGGTCGTTACATCCGGTGATATTATAATAGTGTCTAGGGTTTTCAAGTAAAATACAGAAATAGCTGGAATGCTTACATCTCACGTTCCAACATAGTTGGGCACAACTAATACTTACGGCACTTATTGGAGATTGGATTCCATACAATGGCAGGGCTACTGGGGTACCGCCCGTCACAGTACCTGGCCTAGATCAGCGTACCGAGAACCCACCCTAAGTTCCCTGCAACACAAAGCCGGAACCATCCCTTACTGGACAGTCTCAAACAAGATAACCCCGCAGTTGGCTGCAGACCAACTACCACTAAGCCGAAATAAAAAGTGACATCTAGACAGGGGTAAATCTCGCTCTCCAGTGGGAGTTACCCACGAAGCCTTGCTGCACCTCCCCTGTTTTAGCCATTCCCGGTTGATGAGGCTTGAGGCTACGATTACCTTTAGAGAACACATCTCTTAGAATGCTCATCGTCCACCTGACGATGTTCTGAAAGCATTCAATCCATACAAGTTCGTTTCGGGTTCGAACGAAACCGAAGGCATTATCTCGTTACACTCATTTTAGAATCATCCTCAGAGTTAACGACGATAATCCTTGCACTCTGAATCTTCATCTTCACTTGAGATTCACGACCTAACGTTAGATTGGATCGATGTGGTTTTCAGACCCCCAAATATGGATAGATCCGATCCCGGTCTCATCGAAATCCAAAACGCCATCTTTTAGGTCCAAGTTGTTTTAAAGTTAAAAACAATTTCAATCCGTTATCTATATCAATACAGATAGATAATTCATAATAACACAACAGATAATCAACATCATCATAACAGATAATTCACATCATACTTCAAATCAAAGCATCCATATCATATAGCATTAAGTATCTCATATCTGAGATATCAAACCATACAACAGTAAATATCATCCATACACAAGCAAGAATTAAATAACCAAACTATAATTAATTTAAAATGAATTAAATTAATTACTTCCTCTTTAATTAATTTAAAGTAAATTAAATTAATTACTTCATCATTATAAACTTGCTTACATAACCAGTAACTAATTACCAATCAATCAATCATCGGTTACTTACTTATTCCAATTAATCATCTTTGATTAATTTACTTTTACTTACATTCCAGTAGTTTCCTTTAATTCATTTACAGAGATTTATCTTTGAATAAATCCATTGATTAACTGTTTATAATAAATTCCATTCATTTTTAATTTATTACATTGTAATTACCTTATTTATTTATTATTCCCAAATTAAATCAATTTCTGAATACATCATTAATTAAAATAATTAATGATCTTTAATCAATTATTTTATTAATTATATTAAGAAAACTTAATCTTCAAATCTCATTTATTCATCATCTTTGATTAACCTCATACAGTAATTAACTTTCCTTAGTTAATTATTTCACAATAACAAACTTAATTAATCCCATGATTAACTTCAAGTAATTATACTCTAATTACTTCCATTACCCATCATCCAATTAATTACATCTAGTAATTTCTCATTAATTACTTCTCCAAGTAATTAGACTTCCAAAATTATCAAGTGATTAATCTAAATTAATTAAACTAAATTAATTAATTCAAATTAACCAAATTACTCAATTAATTACAATAAGAAATTAATTCCTTAATTACTTCCCAATAAGTAATTATACTTATTCCATTCCATAAATGATTATTTTTAATTAATAAATCTAACTAATTATTAAAATTTATCACATTAATTAATTGTTAAATAATCTCAAGTTAATGACCTTCATTATCTATTAACAATCCTTTAATTACTTTTCTTAAGGAATTAAACTTAGATTAGATAATATTTATTACAATTTATTTATACTTAATTAACCAATTAATTAACCTCTTTATTTAATTAATTTAAGTTTTAACTGTAACTTAATTACTTGATTAATTAACACTTAACCATTAATTTAAAATATAATCTTATTTAATTAATGATTCTTAATTACAATTTAATTATTCCTAATTAATTAGTCTTAAAACTTAATTAATTAGTTTAAAACTCATAATTACTAATTTAATCATCCATATCATTAATTAATTAAATTAATTAATTATCCAATTTTTAATTATCTTAATAATTTAATGAATCAAAATCATTAAATTTTAATTAACTTTAGGATAAACATTATTCTTATTAATGATTAAATTATTATTAACAAATCATTTAAAACAACTTACTTCTAAATTTACTTTTAAATGTCATTTTTAACTTATGTTCAAAATGAATCCCACTTAACTTTAACCAGGTTTCCAAACAGATTTAAAACGCTTAATCACATGTTAGAGTAATACTCTTCTTATAAAAGAGATTTTAATATAGTTTATCTCAAATTCCCTTTTTAAATTCAATTTTTTTTAAATACACTTGATTGCTTAAACACTTTTAAGTTATTAAATCAATTTGAATTCAAAAACTTTATTTATACCCAAACTAAGATTCCAATTAAACTTGAATCCATATTTAAACTTTGATTTAAAAACTTATTTTAAATCCATGCTTTAAAATTTAAATTCATTTAAAATTTAAAATGACAGGTCTGTAAACCTGTCACCAAAATAAATGACTCGAGCCACTACAAATTTTACTTCGAGTCAAAATCCAGGCAACTTCGAGCAAACGCGAGCTTCCCCCTGAGAAAACAATCAACTGCTTCGAGTTTCCCCCCTGCGCAAATTTGAAACCCAACCAAAAAACACAGCCTCACCAACTACTCTAGGCACAAACTATGTGCCGTGCATATGCACGGCGGCGATGGACGTCGCTGATCATCACCGATGATCTCCCTCAATCACCCATCACCCAAACATCCATACGCGAACATCAACACACCATCATCGATTCGAAATCGAAATTCGAGGGCTCGAGCCAAACCTGGAACCAAAAATCTCGAACACCACCAAAACCTGTCAACGCCAATCTCTCGATCCGCCGACCATCGTTCGCCACCAAACTCCAGCCACCGCTTCGCCTATCTCCCCTCTACCTCCCCACAAACTTGCGTCGAACTCGATGCATCCAATAGGGTGGATGAACCAGAAATACTCGACCCTCCAAAACTAGGTCACCGGAGAAAATCTACTCGCCGCCGCTTCCACAAGGCACTGCACCCCCAACCACCATTTTTCCCATACTCCCCGTTCGCTCCTCCACCTCCAGCCCAAGCCCCGACCCCTCTGATCAACTAGGCCGACCCCAGCGACTCGAAAGGCAACAATCGAACGAACCCAAACTGCACTCATAATCAAGCACTAAAAATTATGATTTCGATTTTAAAAATCATGTTTTGGATTAAGAAATTAGGATATATCACTGAATTTATCAATCAAGATGTTTGGGTTTTCCGTTTTATTTCACATGTACTATGGTTTTAAATTTCCAGTGAGATTTTAAATTTAATTTAATTTAAACAAAATTTTAAAATCTTCTTCATGACAAAGCAAACCAGTTTATCTAAATTTTAAGTTTAAACAGAATCAAAATCAAAGGGTTTTGAATTCAAATCAAAACTTGTGAACTGAAGCTATAAACAGGGTGTGCTTTGATGAAATCAACATGCATACAGTATGTAACGACCCGGGATTTTCAATCCTGAAAATTCCAGATAGTTATGAAAAAGAAGGAAAAGATAGAAGAGAAGAAACAGAAACACAACACAGATCCTCACAATCGCAGCGGATAAAATATAATATCAAATAATAGCAGTTTACAAAAGAATAGCATATCAGTAAATTTCCAATTTAATACATCAGAGTTACATATACACATACACAGGACATATACAATCACATGGCTAGAAATAAAGTCACAGCGGAAAACACTCCATACGTCCTGCCATCCAGCTAGCCACCTGAGCTCCAGAACGTCCTCACCTGAAAATCTGTAATACTCGGTCTGACCCGAGCATTACATCAAAGTAACACCCGGGTCAGGCTGGAAACCAGCGTGAGTAAACTCATCCAATATGAAATACAATAGCATAAAACTTTCATAAGACCCGGGGTGACTCGTATCATCTTACAAATCCACAATTTGTTATAGACATTCATTTATTTCACACATCCATTTCTATGTACCAACTTAGATTAAATGGTCCAATTTACTTAAATCATTCCATACCAGCCTATTGATTTCACCTATTAATCTTTAAAGAATCGAAGTGAGTTCGGGTATTAACCAATACCCGACTCCCGTCTCTTCGAATTCAATGACATCTTAACCCAAATTATTTAGGGAAATTAGATTAAATTTTTAATATTGGATGTCCTTTTACACAATAATTCATCATCGATAGTTACTTACATTATCACAGTTTAAATTATAACATATCATATCACATAGCCTCACAAATCACATACCAGAGATTTTCAACTAATCTAAGGTATACAATATCATTCAATCATTCATAACCAAGATTTGATCACTTCCCAAAATTATTTAAATTTATCTAGCTCTAATCAAGTAATCACTAACTTTAATTACTTGAATTACTTTCACCTACATTAATTAATTAATTACATATCCATTAATTAATTATCGTTTAATTACCCATCTTAATTTATCATCCTTAATTACTCTTACAAAGTAATTAAAAATGACTTATTACTTTTAACCTTAATTAATTGCTCAAATTAATTAACCTATAACCACTTACATTGATTGATTGTCCCTTAATAAACCACTTTATTGATTTCCTGAATCAATCCTTTAATTTCTTACATTAAGTATTTAATCATCTCTTAATCATTTCCACCCAGTAATTATCCATATTACTCAAGTTAAACAAACTAACCCTTAGTTACTTTTAATAGTTAATTATCTTTAACTAATTACATTTATTTTCTTTAAATTATCACATTAAATAATTAACTATATTTTTATTTTTTTTAAATGAATTAATTATTCTTTAATTACCTATAATAAGTAAGTAACTACCCATTAATTTAATAGATTATATTTCCAAATTGGAAAAATCTTAAATAATTAAGACAATTCACATATTTAAATTAATTACTTGGTTCAACAATAATCATTTTTGAATTCAAAGTTTTTAATTACTTCATTCAAAACACTCTTCATTTAAAGTTTTGAAACCTGTTTGGTAATGGTTTAAAAAAAACGAGTTCATTTTTATTAACTTTAAAACTGGTTTCAAATTCCTTTTGTTTTAACCCTTTAAAAACAAAATCAAAGCAGACTTGATTCCCCATGGAAACTACCCGTGCCACACAACAAACTCTCCGGTCAATCCCGTGTTATTCTTGTTACCACACTGCTTCGAGACGATCTTCACTCTACTTCGAGCATGCACCCGAGCAACCCACTTCTTCTCCGATCCAGACCTCCCACAGATACACAAGACCCAGTGTACGTACACACGAGCTCCATCCAGTTCTGAGCCTCGCTCCGACCTTGAGCACGTCGATGATGGCCACCTCGACCCAACTGACCACCCAAAACCATTAACCACATGTGCGAATCGAAAACGAACAAAAAAGATATCCTATATGACGAACCTGATCACCCATCACCCCCAATTTACCCTTCTCCGACCACCGGAGGTCCCAGTCTTGAGCCTGCACCTTCGTTTGAGGTCTACGTCCCTATTTCCATACCCCAAATCCAACTCGAACTCTCGCGGTGTTGCTTAACCCCTTGAAGACAATGACGACCAGAAACTATAACTTAACCCTTAAATCAACTCCAGCGATCATCACTATGGTCTGAAACTCCAGAGACCAATTTTCCCAATTTACTTATCTAAAAATCATAATTTTCCTACCTAAATTCATCACTTTGCATTACTAATCATATTATAAAATCAAAAACTGGAATAAGCCTGATCAATTTCTATCCCATTCCGATTTCCACTGTTATTTAACAAATTTCAAAATAAAAACTTATTATAAATTCCTGAAATGATTTTTGGTGGTGATGTTTCATGATTTCAATCATTTCTTGTTTGCAAATTAAAGCCTAACAGTGATTAAAGAATGAGGTATTTAATTTAAAGAGGAAAAATCAAATCTGTTAACCAACAGAACCTATATTCTTAGTTACAGGCATCCAAAACAAACATGCATTCATTTAATCCAAGCATCAGGCAATCAACTTGATTTTTATACATCAGCCAAAATGAAACAAGATTAAAAACTGTTTTTAAAAGATTTACTCACCTTAATACAGCCTGAACAGGAAACAGAGTAAGACTCTGATATGGACTTCCTTAGTCCAAAATTGCAGCTTAACTGTTTATTTGATGTGTTGAATCTTGAATTTGTTTTGCTTTGATCTTCAGAATCTGAGTTTTTATTCTTTGATTTGGACCTTGCCTTTGATTACTTCAGTTTGTTTAAATGAAGAAAATGAAGTCAAGCGAGGTACACATATATGAGTGTATGTTGTTGTATTCTAGAGTAAGCTTCTTTCCACTTTTATATTTTTTTTTCATATAGTCAAAGTTTTTTTTCCCTTACTCTATGGAGGCTGAGATGATTCATTCGTGTACTAGAGATGGTGGCATTTAATGCCATTGTCCCTTTTCAAGTTTACACAAGTTACACATATATTGTAATGTACAATCTTGTATATATTTTATTTTGTCTCCCTTTTGTCAGCTGAAATGAAAAATGTGTGCTACATTTATTACTTTTGGCTTGCACTACAAGCTTATTCTTATCATCATTATATTACTACTTGTCTAAATGCATATGAGTTCTAGAATTTACTATAATGTTTATTACTTTTTAAAGTTAATCATTTACTATTTAATTTCCATACTCCATGTATTCAGTTCATTTCTTTGTCCTATTTCTTATAACATGTCTGGTTTGCTTTTCATGTATGCTATGAGCTTTTATAAGATTATTATACTTTGGTATTATCCTAAGTGTTTATTTTTGTATTTACATAATTAATATTTTATATTTATTTCTATTTGTACTTTACTATCAATATTTAAATTATATACATAAGTTTACTTATTTATTTATAATTGTATTTTCACCTATCAGTAATTAAATTAGATTCATAGGTTTGACTCATATTTTACATTGATAGAATCAGATTTTAATTTAATCATTATCGTTCATATGTATTTATTTATCAAATGATAACAATGTAAAGCATTTTAATTCAATTTTATAAGAAAGATTTTATTGTAAATATTATTAAGAGATTTTATTTTAAATTTCCAGAATCCAATTCCCTTTTCAAAATACAAATTTATATAAACAAATGGCAATTACTTCTAGAAGATTTATTTATTTTAAAATGATCAGTTTACATTTTATTTAATTGGATTAAATATTTATTAAAATATTACTGCCAAAATTCCGGTCGTCACATTCCTCCCCCCTTTAAAACTTTTCGTCCTCGAAAAGGAACGAAGCCAGAATTATTAAAATGCCTAAAATCAGATAAATTTTCTTTGATCATTGTTAAAATAATTTAAAAATCTATATAGTATTATTTCAAAGTCGTTTTTATAAAAATACTTTTATAACTCGATGTTTTGACAAGTCCATCCTCGTTCTCATAGAGATTCGGTCATACGTTGATCAGGCGTACGACTGAAAATCTATAAGTGCTTGGCAGACCCGTTTCAAACATCTAGTGAAAATACTTGGGAAAATAATTTTATTGAAAATATAGAAATCAATTTTTGAAAATAGAGGAAATATCTTTGGTGAAATTGCTCTGGAAATCATCACCCCCATCCATGGTCGCAGTTAACCCGATGGTTACGTTGCCGTCCCTGCAAAATCCACAGATAACTGTAGGCCTCCGCGCCCCTCGATTACGCCATGGAACCCGCTACAGATCGCAGTTATACCCGGGCCTTACGTTGCTATCACAGCACAAACCCATATAACTATAGGCATCAGCGCCACCGAATTTCGCTGCCAAAAGAATGAAACTCCTCCACTTGACCATAGACCGCAGTCTACCGATGTTGCGCTGCCATCCCGACAGAATCAAGTGTAGACTGTTGGCACTCATCCTCCACATGATTTTCGCTATGGTCCACACACAGTAGGTCGCAGCGACATCGAGTTACACTGTCGTCACAGCATAACCCAAATGCCCCTGTAGGCATCAGCGCCATCGACTTTCGCTACCAAATAATCCTCAGGAACTAGTTTGTCCGGACTCCTCACAGGATCAACTTTAGAACCTCCCTCTTAGAGGTTCAAGGCAGTACCACTCAGTGGCACTCCTGAGAAGTTCATTCAAGGGAGCGCCTTTTTTCCCAGAGCTACTTTCAAAACACTTTATACTATACACATATAGTATTTCCCAAATCATACACCGAGTATGAATCACATATAAGTGCCTTTACACAAAATCGATTCCCAAAATCGATAATTCTCCAAATAGGTTTTTCCAAATTCAAATATTGATTTTTTTACCAAAAATCAAGCCTTTCCCAAAATTCAAAGGTTCCAAAAATTTTTCCTCAAAATCATTTTCACAAAATCCTTTTTTATAAATACATATATATAAAAGTTTTGAAAAATCTTTGAATCAATTTGCACTTGTATAAATTCACTTTTATACTTCAAATACTTTCAAAAATCATTTTCTTCTGGCAATAGTTTCAACAAGGTGGTTTTTATTTTATTATCAAAGATACACCATTTTAAATTTTCTTTTCTTTCGAAAACAAATATTAAATTTAAATTTTAAATCTACTTATAATGTCACTTGCCAAATTACTTACTTTTATTATAAAGTAAAATTTTAATTAGTAAGATACCCAATTTCCACTTTATTTCCCTAAAGTTAATTTCTACCACAGAAATATAAATTTTAAATTTATTTTATTTTAGTTCCTCATATATTCACAAATATATTTTCCATTTCAAAAATCATCTTATAACCTTTTATCTACAACTTCAAAATCAAATTTCCACCTTTATTCATTGTCAATTTCTCAAAATATACTTTCAATTTCAAAAATAATTTACAGTTCTTATCTAAAAATTTCAATATCACTTTTATTCAAAACTCGTACGATGTCCACATATCATTCGTACGTAATATCAATCTGATCGCTCACTCGATCACACAATTTCACTTCCGAACTAGTATCGTCCACCCGACTATCTAGTGCGGACTCAGATCTGGTTTCCTGATCAGAAACCATCATTCTCCTTGCATAGTCATAACTATGATAGAGAATATCCAGAACCAATCAAAAATCCATATCCAGGTTCGCCGTCGAAAATCGAGCGAAAAATCCCAACTCGGATCGATAATACTATCTCGAAATTCTGTGCTCGAATCTGGATCAAATCACTATGCGAATAGAATAATATACGTACATCCTACGTATTTACCTTTATTGATTGTCTGTTAAATCAATTTCCTTTCTATTCATCCTCACTTTGATTTTATTCACTTATCCACATTTGCCTTAATCCCAATTTGGATTACCACTTCACTTCTTATCTCAGTTGGGTATTTAATCAATAACAGTTTGAACTCCGACCAGTTTATTATTTAGAAAATAGCTTGAAAATTTAGAAAAATAGATAAGTAGTTGAAAAATAATTATTAGTTTGTAAAATAGCTGTAAAATAGTTAAGTAATTGTAAGATAGTTGAAAAATAGTAAAATAATTGCAAAATAGTTGTAAAACCTTTAAATAGTTCCAAAAGTAATTGTAAAACAAGCTTAAGATAGTTTTAGGTTTAAAAGAAAAGCTGTATGGTAAATAGTTTGGAAAAATAGGTTTATATTAAAACAATTTATTTTGAAAATAGTCCAGAGTCAAACTGTTTAACTACCCAATTTCCATTTCAATCAATTTCCCATTAAATTGATCCAGCCTCAATTCAAGTGGAATTATCCACAAGTCAAATCAAATTCCATTTGATTTTTAAACTTATTCAACTTTAATCACAATTCCAAATTATTCCAAATCAATTTGGATTAATTTCAAATTGAACCAGCTTCAATTCCAAATCATCTCAAATCTAATTTACCATTTGAATTTGAACTCCTTCAACTTCAATTTTATTTCAAATTATTTCAATTCAAATTTCCCATTTAAACTTATGCTTATCCATCTTCAATTACAATTCCAATTAATTCAAATCAAATTCAATTTGAACTAATTCTATTCAAATCTCAATTTAAAACTCTCGAATTATATAAATTTGAGTTAAACATTTTAAATGTTGATTTAATCCCTTAAGTCAAATTAACTTTTGCCTTTTTAAATCAAATCAACCTTAATTAATTTTTTTTATTATTTAACAACTTAAATCTTTAAACCATTTAATTCTGAATCCTAATTCCAAAATCCCACTTTAAAATTATCTTTACTTAACTTATTACAAAGTTCAAATAAGAGTTCAAAAACAATTTAATCTTCAGATTCTAATTTATTATCAATTCCCAGTTTCATAGATTATTTATAACAATAGAGTGATATCAGGATAAATAATCATCCAAATTTATCCAAACACCAATTAACAGCATCCATTTTCAATTTCCAGATCGCAAACCCATTTTGAGATCACTCATAACTCCCATTTAAAATCAACTATTTAACTTCCCAAGTTAAATTTCAATTCCATCTTGAAATTTTCAATTCAGGTTGTTTATTTCAACTTATTTAACTTTTCCAAAGTTAAATTCAATTTAATCTCGCCAAACTTACTCAAATTTGAATTCCCACTTCAAATTTTAACTTCACATTAATGACCTTATAAGTTCAAAAACTTATCACCTTAGGTTTCACATCTCATTCCAATTTTTAAACTCAACAGTTAGAGTTTATTTCAGATCATCTTTGATATTATATATATACTTACTTATTTCCTTAACACACCAAGTTATCCTCAGATTTTTAATCCACCTTTGGTTTTTAAATTCAAATCAACCTTTCAAACAACCCATTGTTTGCAACAAGTCTCTTTTATTCAAATAATACTTATTTATTATTTCTTTCAGCACCTTGAAACAAATTTTCAAATTCTGGACCCCGATTTTAAAACTCCAGAATTCAGATCTACTCCAGTTCCAATTTACAAGTCATACTTGTCTAAGTGTTTTACTTCTTTTAAACATTTCATTGACTTTCTCATTATTACACATCTTATTATTAAACACGCAATAATCATTTATGATAATAACCAAAATTATTATATCTAGAAACCAATTCATTATTATCTTTATTCTGAAAACATTTCTACAAATTCAGGATTTTAATTTCAGTTTGGATCTATTTCAAATTTATCTTCATTCAATTTCAATTTGGTTATATTATTATTACCACTTAATTCTCATTATTTTATTTAATTCCAATAATTTTTTTTACAACCAATTACTTTAACATTTATTAGTAAGAAATATTGCTTTATATATATCAAAATATATTATTACATAAAATCATTTAAAATCTTTATATAAGAAAATAACAAGTACGCTCTCATATATATATATATATATACACTCAACTCATTCTAGGGTACTATTGACCCTATCCTTAATGAGTACACCCACCAGAGCCAAGGTTCTCGCTTAACCTTCTGCTCTGATACCAAATGTAACGACCCGGGATTTTCAATCCTGAAAATTCCAGATAGTTATGAAAAAGAAGGAAAAGATAGAAGAGAAGAAACAGAAACACAACACAGATCCTCACATTCGCAGCGGATAAAATATAATATCAAATAATAGCAGTTTACAAAAGAATAGCATATCAGTAAATTTCCAATTTAATACATCAGAGTTACATATACACATACATAGGACATATACAATCACATGGCTAGAAATAAAGTCACAACGGAAAACACTCCATACGTCCTGCCATCCAGCTAGCCACCTGAGCTCCAGAACGTCCTCACCTGAAAATCTGTAATACTCGGTCTGACCCGAGCATTACATCAAAGTAACACCCGGGTCAGGCTGGAAACCAGCGTGAGTAAACTCATCCAATATGAAATACAATAGCATAAAACTTTCATAAGACCCAGGGTGACTCGTATCATCTTACAAATCCACAATTTGTTATAGACATTCATTTATTTCACACATCCATTTCTATGTACCAACTTAGATTAAATGGTCCAATTTACTTAAATCATTCCATACCAGCCTATTGATTTCACCTATTAATCTTTAAAGAATCGAAGTGAGTTCGGGTATTAACCAATACCCGACTCCCGTCTCTTCGAATTCAATGACATCTTAACCCAAATTATTTAGGGAAATTAGATTAAATTTTTAATATTGGATGTCCTTTTACACAATAATTCATCATCGATAGTTACTTACATTATCACAGTTTAAATTATAACATATCATATCACATAGCCTCACAAATCACATACCAGAGATTTTCAACTAATCTAAGGTATACAATATCATTCAATCATTCATAACCAAGATTTGATCACTTCCCAAAATTATTTAAATTTATCTAGCTCTAATCAAGTAATCACTAACTTTAATTACTTGAATTACTTTCACCTACATTAATTAATTAATTACATATCCATTAATTAATTATCGTTTAATTACCCATCTTAATTTATCATCCTTAATTACTCTTACAAAGTAATTAAAAATGACTTATTACTTTTAACCTTAATTAATTGCTCAAATTAATTAACCTATAACCACTTACATTGATTGATTGTCCCTTAATAAACCACTTTATTGATTTCCTGAATCAATCCTTTAATTTCTTACATTAAGTATTTAATCATCTCTTAATCATTTCCACCCAGTAATTATCCATATTACTCAAGTTAAACAAACTAACCCTTAGTTACTTTTAATAGTTAATTATCTTTAACTAATTACATTTATTTTCTTTAAATTATCACATTAAATAATTAACTATATTTTTATTTTTTTTAAATGAATTAATTATTCTTTAATTACCTATAATAAGTAAGTAACTACCCATTAATTTAATAGATTATATTTCCAAATTGGAAAAATCTTAAATAATTAAGACAATTCACATATTTAAATTAATTACTTGGTTCAACAATAATCATTTTTGAATTCAAAGTTTTTAATTACTTCATTCAAAACACTCTTCATTTAAAGTTTTGAAACCTGTTTGGTAATGGTTTAAAAAAAAACGAGTTCATTTCTATTAACTTTAAAACTGGTTTCAAATTCCTTTTGTTTTAACCCTTTAAAAACAAAATCAAAGCAGACTTGATTCCCCATGGAAACTACCCGTGCCACACAACAAACTCTCCGGTCAATCCCGTGTTATTCTTGTTACCACACTGCTTCGAGACGATCTTCACTCTACTTCGAGCATGCACCCGAGCAACCCACTTCTTCTCCGATCCAGACCTCCCATAGATACACAAGACCCAGTGTACGTACACACGAGCTCCATCCAGTTCCGAGCCTCGCTCCGACCTTGAGCACGTCGACGATGGCCACCTCGACCCAACTGACCACCCAAAACCATTAACCACATGTGCGAATCGAAAACGAACAAAAACGATATCCTATATGACGAACCTGATCACCCATCACCCCCAATTTACCCTTCTCCGACCACCGGAGGTCCCAGTCTCGAGCCTGCACCTTCGTTTGAGGTCTACGTCCCTATTTCCATACCCCAAATCCAACTCGAACTCTCGCGGTGTTGCTTAACCCCTTGAAGACAATGACGACCAGAAACTATAACTTAACCCTTAAATCAACTCCAGCGATCATCACTATGGTCTGAAACTCCAGAGACCAATTTTCCTAATTTACTTATCTAAAAATCATAATTTTCCTACCTAAATTCATCACTTTGCATTACTAATCATATTATAAAATCAAAAACTGGAATAAGCCTGATCAATTTCTATCCCATTCCGATTTCCACTGTTATTTAACAAATTTCAAAATAAAAACTTATTATAAATTCCTGAAATGATTTTTGGTGGTGATGTTTCATGATTTCAATCATTTCTTGTTTGCAAATTAAAGCCTAACAGTGATTAAAGAATGAGGTATTTAATTTAAAGAGGAAAAATCAAATCTGTTAACCAACAGAACCTATATTCTTAGTTACAGGCATCCAAAACAAAGATGCATTCATTTAATCCAAGCATCAGGCAATCAACTTGATTTTTATACATCAGCCAAAATGAAACAAGATTAAAAACTGTTTTTAAAAGATTTACTCACCTTAATACAGCCTGAACAGGAAACAGAGTAAGACTCTGATATGGACTTCCTTAGTCCAAAATTGCAGCTTAACTGTTTATTTGATGTGTTGAATCTTGAATTTGTTTTGCTTTGATCTTCAGAATCTGAGTTTTTATTCTTTGATTTGGACCTTGCCTTTGATTACTTCAGTTTGTTTAAATGAAGAAAATGAAGTCAAGCGAGGTACACATATATGAGTGTATGCTGTTGTATTCTAGAGTAAGCTTCTTTCCACTTTTATATATTTTTTTCATATAGTCAAAGTTTTTTTTCCCTTACTCTATGGAGGCTGAGATGATTCATTCGTGTACTAGAGATGGTGGCATTTAATGCCATTGTCCCTTTTCAAGTTTACACAAGTTACACATATATTGTAATGTACAATCTTGTATATATTTTATTTTGTCTCCCTTTTGTCAGCTGAAATGAAAAATGTGTGCTACATTTATTACTTTTGGCTTGCACTACAAGCTTATTCTTATCATCATTATATTACTACTTGTCTAAATGCATATGAGTTCTAGAATTTACTATAATGTTTATTACTTTTTAAAGTTAATCATTTACTATTTAATTTCCATACTCCATGTATTCAGTTCATTTCTTTGTCCTATTTCTTATAACATGTCTGGTTTGCTTTTCATGTATGCTATGAGCTTTTATAAGATTATTATACTTTGGTATTATCCTAAGTGTTTATTTTTGTATTTACATAATTAATATTTTATATTTATTTCTATTTGTACTTTACTATCAATATTTAAATTATATACATAAGTTTACTTATTTATTTATAATTGTATTTTCACCTATCAGTAATTAAATTAGATTCATAGGTTTGACTCATATTTTACATTGATAGAATCAGATTTTAATTTAATCATTATCGTTCATATGTATTTATTTATCAAATGATAACAATGTAAAGCATTTTAATTCAATTTTATAAGAAAGATTTTATTGTAAATATTATTAAGAGATTTTATTTTAAATTTCCAGAATCCAATTCCCTTTTCAAAATACAAATTTATATAAACAAATGGCAATTACTTCTAGAAGATTTATTTATTTTAAAATGATCAGTTTACATTTTATTTAATTGGATTAAATATTTATTAAAATATTACTGCCAAAATTCCGGTCGTCACACAGTACATCCAGAAATACAACAATATATATATACGAATCATACATATTTCATATATCTAATCATGCAACTATATTCAAAAACTTAATTTCTTAGAAGTAAATGTTACTCACCAGATCAAAATAAAAGAACAGAGAAATTTCTGGAAACAGGTTTGAAAATTATAACTGAAGCTCTTCCTCTGATTCTCTGGTGATTTGAGTTTTGATTTATCAAGTAGAAACTTTGTTTAAGTTTGAAATAGGTTTACTTCAGATCCTAGTTTTGGTTACGAACTAAAGAAGGAAAGACTGAGGTATATAGAAAAGAGAGTAGACAGGGTACAAATATTTTTTTTCAATACAGTGTATTATTGTACAACTTTCAGAGATATTACTTAGTTTTAGAGGCTGAGATAAGATGTGTTATTGCTAGCATTTAATGCTCTTTGTACAAATCATACTGACCCTGTATTTGTTCATACTAATCTCGTATATGGTCTTTTGTTTTCAGCCTGCGCCCATTTACATTGGTTAGCTTGACTCAACAGATTTCTATTTCTATGGTGGCTGATATGAAATGTATTGTGTACTAGAAATAATATTGCTTTTCTAGCAATAAATGCCATTGTAAAATTTTACTTACTTATTCTTTTCGTTTACTCATACCTCACTGATTTCTTATGCAAGCTTACTTAGTTATTATACTTCTTATGCAAGCCTACATACATACTTTCTTTTGTGTACTATTCATATATATGTTTACTTGTACAATCCAGCATATAAAGTCTTTGTTTGTGATATGATGAATTCCTATATTTAGTTTGATGTTAGAATTTGTCAAATGTTTTTACTTTATAAGCTATCATTTATCTTATATATGTTATTTCTATTTCTAACTTACATATTTATTTTATTTTGGCTGAGAGATGTATTAATTCCTATTGTATAAATTTGAAATGTATTTTTGTTTGTTTCTATTTACCTATTCATATGTTATCCATATATATGCTACTAATTTTATTTTCCGAAGTTCTATATTTTTCTTAAATCTATTTATCTTATAGTCTTGTATTTTATTTATCCATATTATAAAAACAAATTTATCAAATTGAAATAATTAAATAAAAGAAATTACCTTTTTATTATAAACTACTTACTTTATAGTATATACTAAAGTATCATTTGACAAAATGGTATTGAAAACTTATATATATCTTTAAACCATATTTTTAACAAGCTGTACTTTAAAGAAAATAAAACAAATCTTCTTGTTAATAAATTTTAAATTTAAACTTAAGCTAGAATAAGTTTTAAACTATTAAACATTTATCTTAAGTATTTTAAAACCATATATTTTAAATTAAATCAAAATTTCCAAATTACCAAAATATATTAGAATTATAAAAATATGCCTTATTAATTAAATTTACAACAAGGCTCTCATCTATTTACAATATATATAAATTATATACATATACATTATAAATAGAATATAATTTATTTAGCTTTTAAAAGATAAATTCACAATTTAAATGTTTAATAAAAGAAGAATTATCAAATCAATTCCAATTTATCAACAAAAATCATCAAATCAATTTAATATTTAATAAAGATTATTAAATTGATATTGTTAGAAATTCCGGGATGTCACATTCCTCCCCTCTTAAAAGAATTTCATCCCCGAAATTTAAAACAAAGGTAATTTAATAATCTAATTAAAAATAAATTTTAAAAATACAAGCATATGTTATCATATGCTAACAACCATAACAACCAACTCATCCAATCAACCAAATCTATATATCCAGACAAAATCAGGATAGGGCTATCTAGAGTTTCCCAGGTATAAACACCGGGATACTCGCTCTTCAGAATCCAAACAAAACTATACTACTAAGCTCCGGAGCTCCTACTCCTCTAGATCTGCAAAACTAGACAGGATATCAGACTATAGACAAGTCTGACTCAACTTCCAAAAAATGGATCATACACGTACTCCCTCAGAGATACGTGAAACACAACGAATTCCAGTCATCCAAACTGACCATTCACTCCAGAAGATCAAAAACTTACCCTCACCAGAACACAGAGAAAATCCAAAACACCTCGGAGCCAGCTTCCCAATCTTACCGTATTATATAGCTCCTTTGAATCAGAGAAAATTCATCCAAAATCAAATCTCCGACTCCCAAATCCAAATTTCTCCGTCTCTTATCCACCAAATTCTTCTGATGATCCAGGGCTGCCTACATCCCTACTGATCAGCTCGACCTTCGTTGATGCCTCAAAAACAACTCATCACAATGATCCACTCACAATCAATCCAAGAACACATCCTCTACTATCACCAGTAGAAAACAACTTCTCCTATCCGGAAAAGAAAAACAGATGCACTCCCAAACTGCTTCTGCTGCACAACTTTGATCTGAGTAGACGAAAATGCTGATGATACACACGAGCACAAACCGGACCACACATCTCAGAATATGGTTCACAGATCCATAAAGAAGAAGCTCAGAAATCCCGAAAGATCTCTGACAAACCAAGAGAACACTCAACCATCGCAAGTCACTTTTGCGATCAACCCAACTAATATCCAAAGAAAATTGTTCTCTCTTTACCAATCAGAACAGCTTAAGCTTGTCTAGCCAATCCATCGAAGAAAAGGGTCCACACTACTGCTTCTGAGCTTCACCTCAAGGAAACTGCTGACAGATGGTGTCACAGCCTGAAATTTTCGACTTTCGAAAATTCGACATCGATACTTACTTTATCGACTGTCGAGCAATCGAGTGCCGGAAACTCCAATAGTGAGGGTTTTAGAAAGAAGAAAAAGGCAGAAGAAGAAGAAAGAAGAAAAAGAGAAGAAAGAACAACAACAGAATAACATCAGATACAGAAACAGAAAACAATATCAGAATCTCACATATCGCAGCGGAACAATATATAATAGATAAACACTAGTCTTTTAAAACAAAGAACTATATCAGTTTATACATACATCAATCATCAGAGTCAATATACAACAATGGACAGTTATATAACCTGTCCTCATACAGAATACACAGCGGAATAAGTATATCAGATACAAATACTACGTCTCGTCATCCAGCTTATCTCCAAGCTCCAGAATATCCAGAATATCCTGATAATATAACTCTAGGCTGCCCGTGTGGAAATTGGTGGGCACCCAGAGTTTAGAAGGGAACAATAAACTCCGAGTCAGTCATGGTGACTGGTGTGAGATCATAAAACAATTATTCTTTAAAATAAACAACAGGATAATTTTAAAGTCAATTCGAAATGCTTTTGGAAAATGAAACTACCATAAGACCTCCCACCACACACACAATGCAAACGCAGAATTGGAGGAGATTTCTTCTTATGATAGTCAAAGATGCTTACTACGCAAAAATCAAATTCTTTTGGATATTATTATTAGTGCATAGTGTAGAAAACATTTCGAAAGTATAATATTAAGCTTAGCCAACATACGACCAGTATCGTATGCCTACTATAGCTACCATCTAAACAGTGGTGACCACCGTACGTAAATGGCAGGTTCTACAACTAATACCGTACAAAGTTCGTATTGGAGTTTGGATTTCCAACAAATGGTCAGGCTAAGGAACTTCCTCTTCCACGATGGGTAGGTCCCTGGAATAGACGACCCGAGAACCTAACCGGATCTCTGCCAACACAAGGCCGGGTTACCTCTGCAAAAATAGGTAACTACTGACATGCGTATGCCATCCCCCGATCGTCACCGATCTTCCCGAGGATCCCCGATTCGCAACAAACCACATAGATAATAATAATGCAGTAACCACAGAGGTTAAGTATCTGGGCTCCATACCATGATACCACCTTTATCCAGAAGGAATGACATACACTAAGGGGCGCTACTCCCTAGAACCTTGCTGCATTCGTCCTGTTTCGACCATTTCCGGGGTGTGAGGCTCGACGAAGTCTCGTCCACAAAGCTACGCTTTCTCAAAAAGCCCTGCTTCGGGTCAAACAAAATGATCAACCTATGATCACAAAGATATAAGATCAAACAAACGATCATATCACAAATGATCAAACACTGATCATTTCACAGCAACACTCAGTATGCCACGTTACCAAATTGGGATATATCGCTGATAAATTTCAACTACATAACCTCTGAGCTCGTACGTCTCAGAGAAGGGTGTTAAGCTAAGAGAATAAATTCTCCGCCACCAACAGAAATGTATTTGAAAGAAATCAGCTTTATATCTCAAATTGTAACGTCAGACACACAATCCATACAAGTCTGTTCCGGGATCGAACAGAACCGAAGGCACTTCTCACGAAGCCCTTGCATTTCCGGATAATTTTCTAATCACGTCGGGACTTCCCGTCACTAAGGGTGATAAAACCTCTAAATCGGAGATCAGCCGATGTAGAGTAACTCGACGGTCATCCTTTCGTTTTCAAAAATATCCGGTCTTCAACACCGGTCTTCAAATGCGATTCATAACGACGTATCACATATTCGGAATGGGTTATACGACCCCATGGTCCTTTCCCGGCTAACCTGAATAGTGAGCGATTATTCAAAAATAAGTGTGGCATTCAAATTCATCCAATTCACAACAAATACCTATCTAAAGGTAATTATTGATAGTCGGTTATTTAACTATCAATAAAGATGCGCAACATCATCAGATTCCAAATAATTTTCCCAAATTATTTCATCTTCCAAAAATATCTTTTACTAGATATAAAATTTCCACACTTCAAAAATAAAACAACGTTTATTTTTCTAAACAGTTTCCCTTTTCTTTTTATAAATTCCATAGTGAATTTATGTTTCAAAAATGTCTATTGATATACGATTTTCAAATTGTTTTCAATATTCGATTTCGATTTATCTTTAAGAAGATAAATCTCAAAAACGTTCATTTCATATTGGAAAACATTCCATACTTATTTAATAATAAGTATTTCACAAATCATTTATTTTCAACACTTGGAAAATATTCAATATACTTAAATCAATATTAAGTATATATTCATTCTTTAAGGAAAACATTTACTATAACAACATTTATTTGAGTCAAAACGAATGTTACGTAAAACATCGTTACGACGACTCAAAATCACTAGTATAGGGATTCGGAATTAAGATAGATATATAAATCCCAATACTACATCAAAACATTTTCTTCCGAAAATCATTTACTATAACAACAGTGTTATAGTCCATCATTTCCTTATATTTTCGAAAACGCCTATTTCAACAATAAAAATGTTGAAATCTATGTTTTCGATTCACAATACATTTTAAAAACATCTCTAAAATGTTTAACTTCATTTTCAATGCCACTTTTCCAAAACTATCCATTTTACTTAACAATATATTCACTGTCCAAAATCGTGAATATAATTCACTTAACCCAATTTCAATCATTTCTACACATTTTTATCTCAATAAAAATTCGCTATCCAAAATCGCGAATATATCTTCTTTAAAAATCTTCTATATTTAATTTCTCAAATCCCATTGATTTCGAATTTATAAAACAACGTTTATAAATTCTATTTCTATTTTATAACAACTTCGATTTAATAAATCTCCTTTTATTTACAAATTCGATCAATATTCCATTTAAAGGCAAAAATCCAATTTATAAGTTAATCTCTTATAAATCTTTTATGCTACCGTTTCATCCATTTTATAACTTCATACTTTATAAATCTATAAAATTCATATTTTCACAATTTATAATTCTATAAATCTCATGTCTTTACAATTTATAATTCTATAAATCTCTAACACTTATAAACACTCGTTTTAAAATTCCAACACTTTAAATTAATAAATATCAATTCTGTACATCTTTTATATACATCATTTTTAGTAATTCAAAAGAAATCCAACTTAAACTATTTTATTTATCACCTGACTATTTATTTCAAAATCACCTTTCAGGTATATTTCACAATTTAAAATCTTTCATAACTTTAAATTTATAACATTTATTTATTTAAGATAAATAAATTCCAAATTTTAATAAATCGTATACTTTCCAAAAATCACTTCAAAATCCCTTTTAAAGTAAAAATCGTTTATTTTTAAACTTTAAAATTGAACCCGATGATGCAACGCATCAATTAGTCCATCACAACATCAAACATCATATATCATCATATGATGACAGAATATATATCAACATCTGTAAATAAATAAATACAGTTGAGGAATCCAGTTGGATTCCCCCAACCTGTTTCCCTACAGCCAAAGACGTCAGCACAATACCAATTCCGCTCCAGTACGGAATTATCGCGGTATATAGGTTTTTATAAATCCACTTACTAACGGCGCAATAGGGTCTCATCCGCTATACGAGGCGGGAAATCATCAATCCAATATATACATATGCCAATATGTATATATTGCTATATATATATATAGATATATCCTATCATATCTAATACCACATCCAATAGCAATCAAATCATCAATCAATAAATAACTGAAAATTCCACTTTTCATTTGAGTGAGAAAAATCTCACCTTAGCATTAATTTTTCCATCCATTCACTTTAATCCTGATTTGGTTTTCCCGGTTTGACCTTGTATATATATATATTTCAAACTTTGTCAATATAAAGTAAATTTTCTATTTTACTGTTAAATAAAAAATCTATTTCCATAAATAATTTTGTTTAACTAGAATAAATTTTTAAACTAAAAATTCCTATCTGCATTTTAAAATATGTCTATCAAGTTTAAAACAAAACTGTTATATATAATTTTTCTGTAAAAACTATTTTCCAAAATCTTCCTATTACAAAACAGTTTATACCCTTGATTTATTTCAAACTAATTATTAATTTCTCCTTAAAAAATTTTATTTAACTAAATAGATTAAATTCAAAACCAAACTTCTTTTAATAAATTAAATCAACTAAAATTTCTTTTTAACTAATTTACTAAATTAAAAATTTAAATCTATAACTAGATTCCCTTTTAACTTATACATATATAAATAAATTTTCCTGTTTATATTTATAAACTGAGTTAAATTTTTAAAGTGCAAAGAATGAACGAAATATACCTCACTGCGAATGTCGCCACCATCGCCTGAGTCGCCCTCCAGTCTGCTCGCGCTCACCATCGCGAACCCATAGCCTTGTCGAACGACCGGCCACGAAATTTGATCGCCTCCCTCCGTTTTGCCGCCGCCATACCCTATCGCGCTCGAGAATCCACGCGCGCGCCAGTACGCTCGCCCACGAAGTCGCCTGAACCAATCTCCAGAACGCGAGTGCCAGCCTCCCATCGCCGCTCCAGCCCACGCGAACGCGAAACCCCCTTCTCCAAACGCCGCGCCTCGAACCCCGACGTCATCACTGAATCGCGACACCTCGCCACATATGCGCCTCAGTTCCACGCGAAACCCTAGTCACTCGCGCCCTCGAGCCGCCGATGTCTGCCATTTTTATTGTTATTTTCTTTTGAATTGGTTTCAAAACGTGAGGATTTGTATTCGAGAACGAAACTGAAGGGGAAAAACTCGTGATGCTCTGGCCATTTATTCGTTTTTCTCTGAATGATCGAAGTCAGGGAAAGGAGTATTTGAAAAATGAACTGAGGTATGGTTTGCACGATGATTTTCGTGAAACTAGGCGTGAATTTAGGCGTAATCCTAGGGGAGATAACGTGTTGCTGATATTGACCAATTTAAATTTTAAAATTTAAATTGAAGTCGATTAAATTTTCAATGCGTTTAATTATCGTGTGCTCACGTATCAACACCGAAAAATACGAAATTTGGAATCCGATAATAATTCGATATTACGGACCCAATGGAACTGGTTTCGTCGAATTCCGAGACTGTTTGAAAAATGACTATTTTTAACTATCGGTTAAACGATATAAATTTCAAAACTGATCAAACCAATTCGAAATTGGATTCTGAAGCTTCTGTTATCTTCAGAATTATCAACACGAGTTTTATAAGCTTTCCAAATATTTTTCTCTAGCTTTAAACTGAAGATTCAAAATTTTTATCCAGCATTAGATAGATTAAATTTTATAATTAAATCGTCAAATTCCAAGTTATATTCGGGATACAAATTAAATTATTGTTCAAATATTTAAAATAAATTAAATATTTTCAATTAAATTCGTTCAAAATTCTGGGTCGTTACAGACTTCCCTCCTTAAAAGAATTTCGTCCTCGAAATTACAAGTTAGGAAAAATGGTCCTTAACTCGTCTACTATTTTTCACAATCTAAATAGTCTTATCAATTCATCAAAACAAATCTCTCTACTAAAGATTCGTTATTAATTCATCTAAATTTTCAACTTCAATTACAGATTTTAAACAACATTGTTTTACTTCAAAATTCAAATTTAAGTTTAAATTCAAATTTCAACTTCAAAATTTTCTCAAAATTTTCTAACACTCGAAATTTTCGAAAAATTTCGCCAGCGTCTCCTTTGCGCGGCTAATACGGCACGACTACAAAACGTCCCCACGGACTCTCAGATTTCAAAAAGAAAAAGAAAAAGCCAAGCGGCTAGACACGAAATCATCAAAAACTCATATTATAATTCAAATACGTACCTTTTGTCGAGCAATTCAAATTATCTGTGAAATCAAATTCAATTTCCTTTATATCTGTATATCTACTAGCCATAATATCTAGTTATAACATCCAACTATTTTGCAAATTTTATTACAAACTTCTAATATCAACTCCTTATACCATTTCTAGTTTACTATTGAAGTTATATCCATTATCATTCAATTTCACATTTCACATTCATTTTGAATTTAATTTACACTTTCAATCTAATTTAGATTCAGTTTACTTCTGAATATTGAATTTCATCAATTATCTGCCATTTACAACTGCACTATCTTAAATTAGTTCCAATTACTAATTCATTTGATCAATATTCAATTAGCTTCACTTACTAATTTGAGTTTAATACTTCACTTCATTTTTTTCACAAATCAAGTTCAATTCCCATTTTATTTACTTTCAAATTCAAAATGAATTTTAACTTTCAATTTCATTTTCTTGCACTTGCAATTTCAAATTTATTTATTCACACATTCATTCATTTCGATTTGAATCTCATTTTCAATCAAATTTCAAATATTTATAAGTCTTCAACTTACTTACATTCCGATTTATACAATCATTTATACTTTCTGTGACGACCCGGAATTTTCGAGTATTTGAAATCAGAATATTTAATTGATTTTAAATATTCAAAGGTTAATTTTTAACTTGAATTTCAAATGTCAATATTTATTGGATAATTAATTGTTGAATTTAATTATCAGAATTGAGTAAATTATTGAATCTGGAGTTTTAAGCCGGTTAAAAATATTTTAACGGTTTAGAAAATTTATATTGTTATTATTGAAGGTGATGAAACTTTTAAAATTGAATTTGAAAGTGGTTTGTTCAGTTTTAAAATTTTATTGTTTAAATTGAATTTAAATAATATAATTATTTTTGTCACCGGTCAAAAACGAAGTCATATCAGCCATTCTTTTATCAATTCAAATCACTGTAGCAGATATGTTCAATCACGTCTCTTTCCTTCTTTTTCCTTCTGATGGAAGTCACGTATTATAAAAATAAAAAGAGATCGAGTTCCTCTTCTCTACCTTTCAGTTCGAAAAAAAAAAAAAAGATTTCGAACGAGATTCGTTCGTTCCTTCTCCTTCATAATACCTCATCTACTTAATTGTAAACCTAAGTTAAAATCGTGATAAATTCAATTGCCAGTCAAATAAATATTCCCTCAACCTAATTCCCAAAACGAGCTATTCGATTGTCATCCTCACCTCTTCAATTGGTTCCTCGTCGACAGGAAGGTGCAGTCACATGAGGTTGCTTAGATCGTTCGATCCTCCATGTTTTTGGGCTGTGTTGGCCAAGATTCGAGTATCGTGGCCTTGACCTAGATGCGACGACATAATCAATTTGTGGCAAGCAGTGCGATCGACGAGGGTTAGGTCTGGAGTTCAATCCGCACCCTAGAAGCGTGAAATCGGCGACGACGTGAAGACGAGGCAGTCTGGTGATTGCAAGTTGAGGCGAGATGTCGGCAGAGAGGGAATAGCGACTCGCGTGCGAAAGCATCGGCATCACAAGGGCTCGAAGTAGGCGGCGTTCGAGTGGATCTTTGACATCGGCAGGTCGCGTACAAGGTGAGGTACTTTCTGTTTGCTTAATTAAATTATATATATATATAATCATATTTGAGAACAGAATATGTATATTCAAACAGAATGTTAATTTACAGAAGGATGCAAGACAATTCTATTTCTAATGGGAAAAATAAAATAAATATACATACCTATTTTCACAAGGCTAGTTTATTTTAAAATGATGAATTATGATGATTTATTCATTTAGTAAATTTGGGTACTTTTCGGAAATTAGTTTAAAAAATTAAATCATGAGTTGATTTGATTTAAAGACGATACTAGATTGTTCAACTGGGTCGAATATTAATAAAATTTTATAAATTGTTTATTCAAGGTCTAAAATCGGAAACCAAGATAATATTGAAGTGGATTGCAAATGAAGATCAAAGGTGAGTTAATCTCACTCAGTTGAATTTAAATTTAAATGGTTAAATTTAAATAATTGATTGGATGATTGCATTGATTGATATGCTATACTATATATAGTAGTATATAGCAATATATACATATTGGCATATGTATATATTGAAGTTGATATTCCCGCATTTATATAGCGGATGAGACCCTATGCGCCGTATAATAGCGGATGATATTTTATAAAACCCATATACCGCGATATTCCACCTTGAAGTGGAATTGGTATTGTGCTAACGTCTGTGGATGCAGGGAAACAGGTTGGAGGGATCCAACTGGATTCCTCAAAATTATTAGATTATTTAATATTCTGTGTTCTGAATATTTGATATCATGTGATGATTTTATATTGGATGATGTGGTTGATTTGGATTGTCCAGTATAATAAATTATAAAATCTATGAAATTGAATTTTTGAAAAGAATTAAAAGAATAAAAATTTAAGTAAATAATTCGAGGAATTGGGATAAAATTTATAACGAATTGAAATAAAAATAAGGTGATTTGGAATTTTAACAAATATGAAAAAGGGGATTTTGAATTCACAAGGGATAATAAATTTTATACTTAAGTGATATTATTTGAAGAATAAAAAGAAGTTATTTTTGAAATTAAGGATTAAAGTTAATTAAAAAAATAAATAAGGAGTTTTGGAAATCTGTAATCGATATTGGTAAAAAGGGGTTTAACTCGTAATAAGGAATAAAAATCTAAAGGTTAATGTATTTTGGAATAAATGAAGTAGCAAAGGAAATTTATTTCAAAGTAAGTAAAGTAAATTGGAAAATCAATTGGAAATTGATTTAGTTGTATAAAATTGGAAGTTTAAAAGAGAAGTGAGATTTTGGAAATATAAACTGGGTTTATAAAGTAAAATAAAATATCAGTGGATATTTGAATATAAATTCAAGGTGGGAATTTATAAAAAGATATGGTTTGGTTTAAAAATAAATGTTGATTTATTTTTAAAAGATGGAAATGAGAAGTGTATTTCTCTGGATAGCCAAGTACGTTTTCAAAGCAATTTAAATATAAGTTAAAAGTTTTAAGTATGATTTAAAAAGCATGTTTTAGAAAATTGATTATTTCTAAATGTTAATTTTCAAAGTAGGTATTTTTAAAATCTATTATTGTAGTAATTATATAAAAGTGATTTGCTATTCTGTTTTAAAAAGAGAAATTTAGTTTATATTTATAAAGTGGTTTATTTTAAAGTATATATTTTTAATAAAGTATTAAAGTAGTTTGATTTCAATGTTATAAAATATATTTAAAATAAAGTGTTTTTAAATTATTTTAAAAATAAAAGTATTTTGTACTTGGTGATTCAGTGGAGATAATTATTTGGGAAATATTTTCCGTAAGCGGAAACTGTTTTGAAATTGTTTTCAAATGAGCTTTGAAAATTGGAAATATATCTTGGAAAGATATTTGGGCAAATAAATAATGTGGGAAATTATTTAATTGTGTGATGGTTGCTTGTGGATGTTAATTGATAGTTAAATAACCGACTATCAATATTGGCCAATGCGCTGATCGTTTCGAAGAGACCGGGATCGAGTTTCCGTATACCGGGATTCTAGGTCTGGAGACTCGAATACCACTTCGATTCGGTTTGTACGTTTCGTGTAACGTGTTCAGAGTCGAAGATGGAGCAGTGAAGTGCAAGGGCTAGTCGCTACTAATCCTGAGGATATTTCCAAATGGATGTAGTAGGAGTAGTGCCTTCGGTTCCGTTCAAACCCAGGACGGACTTGTGTGGACGAATGCTTGCGAAACATCGTCAGCGGACGATGGGCATTCTAAGGGATATGTTCTCTAAAAGGTATCGTTTAGCCTCGAACCTCATCAACCGGGAATGACTGAAAATCAGGGGTTATGCAGCAAGGCTTCGTGGGTAGCTCCCACTGGAGGGTAAGGTCATCCCTGTCTAGATGTCCCTTTTTATTTCGGCTTAGTGGTGCGGTTGCTGATCCCAACCGTGGGGTGATTTTATTCGGGATCATCCAGTAAGGGATGGTTCCGGCCTTGTGTTGCAGGGGAGCGGGCGTACTCCTCGGTACGGTGATCTAGGCCACGTACTGTGATAGGTGGTACCCCAGTGCCTAGTCATTCGTTGGAAATCCATTCTCCCTACGTGCCTTGTACGGTTTTGATTGTGCCCAACTATTGTTGAAATGTGAGATGCAAGCATTTCAGCTAGATTATATTTTACTTTCTGTAGACACTATTATAATATCAGAGGAGTTTGATATAAAGTGTTTTAGCTATCGTAAGGTAAAAACCCGACATGTTTATTTGTGGCGTGGTCTTACGAGATGCTTTTGTTTTCAAAGGATTTTTGAAACTTTAATAATCAATTGAGTGTGATTTTCTCACGCTGGTATTCCAGACTGACTCGGGTATTGTTTTATATGATGCTCGGGTCAGACCGAGTATTATAGATTACAGGAAATGATGCTGTGGAGCTGGATGGCGATACGTACTTCCGTATTTGAGTTATATATTCCGCTGTGTATTCAGATTGTGAGGACAAGTTATGATTACTGTTCAGTTGTATGATATTGATGTGATGTACTCTGATGATGTATTGGGATGATGTATATATAAACAGATATAGATTTCTTTTTGTGTAAAGATCTGTTATTACCTATTATAGTTTATTCCGCTGCGTATGTGAGATTCTGTTGTTGTTTTCTATTTTTCTTCTTCTACCTCTTCTTCTTAATTCAAATGGTCCGGTTTTTCGTGTAGGAAAAACCCGGGTTGTTACAGTGGTATCAGAGCTTAGGCTAGCGATAACCTTGGCTCTGTTGGGAATTTTGAGAGTATTAATAGATATGAGCGCGTATTTGTTAGTGAATATAAAATGGTTTTATATTGTGTTGGTTGATTTATTTAGTGGCATATGAACCTTAGTCGGCACAGTCTGTACAACTGTATCGAAGGGGTTTCTAAACACTTGAATAGAACAGTTCGACACAATATTGTTTTAAATAGGGTGAATGAAATAATTTTGCCCAAATTATTTTGTATATAAAAGAAATAATTATTCGAAAATTATTATGGTTATATGTTTGGTTGTTTGGTTGTTAGAAAATGACAATAATGAGTTAGTCTCATTATTGAGTAGAAATTGAAACTTATAACCTAAGTTGAAGAATAAATTTATATAACAAAATGGAATTTGAAATATAGACTATAAATGAAATTTATAAATTGAGATAAACTTTATATACAAATGTGAATTACAAATGTGATTTATAATCAAAGGAGATAAATTCATAAACAAATGAAATTTGTAAATGTAAATGGTAAAAGTGACTTATAACTTGAAATAAAATGTGATAGAATTCCAGAGTAATGTTTGGATATAAAAATTTAATGGATTTTGAATTTGAAGTTTTGGGAAAGGTTTAAATTCCTTTGGATTTAAAAATAGTTTTCAAAGGTTTTGGGGAAATAATGGTGATATTATTTCATGAATATTTTTGAAATTGAATTCATATCTGGTGGGATTTGGAATTTAAAAATGTTTGAAAAGTTTTAAAGTGATAAAAGCATTAAATTCTCTTTCGGTCGCTGGAAAATAATTTCGGTGATGACTGCAGCATCATCGATGTCTATTTTCGAGTTTCCAAAGAGAAATTGCTACCAAACTGTTTTAAATGGGAAATGATTGTGAATTGGGTTGGTTTTGAAATTCAAAGGGAAAATTGTTTGGTAAAAGCAGATTGTATTGGAAATGGGGATTTGATGTGATATACCAGATGTGTATGAGTTATTTATGGATTCAAAATGGTTTTGAAATAAAACCGGGCAATTGGATTCTGGAAATTCTATTTAAAATTTAAATGTGGAAATTTAAATGAATCAACAATATAAAGTATAGGATGAAGTTGATTGAAATAAGAAAGGAATGAAAGTTAAATTCTGGGATTATAATTATGAGATGAAATTAACTCAATGAGTAATATAAGTTGGTAGATAAAAGAGTTAGAGAACTTGAAGGTGAATGAATTGTAAAACTTGTATAAAATTGTATCCTAGAATTAAAATTTAATTCGAGTATATGAAAGTGAATAAAATATATTTGAATTTAACTTAAGATGAGTTAAATAAAATTGAGAATTGGAATTGAATTAAATGTAAGTAAGTTGAAGTTGAATTGAATTGGATATAAAGGTAATGTAAAATGCTTATAATTGTGTAAAGAAATTCATATTCTTAAATTCTTAAGTGTAATAATTTGAAATTTGATATAAAGATGGAAATGGACTTAAACGAATAGTCCCAGATCTTAAGTAAGTAAGTTAAAACTTATGAATAGAAATGAAATTGTAAGTTATAAATGGGAATTCATTTCTTTGAACCATTAAGAGTTATAATTTGAAATTGTAATTATCAAATGGAAACGACTAAGATGAGCAATCTTAATTTTTAAATAAATCCAAACTTGAATTATAAAATAAATTAAATTTAAGATGATTAAGTGAAGTGATATTTGGAATAAAAAGGCAAGTATTTAATTTTAACCAGTGGAGGAACTAATTAGATAATAAATTAGTTAATGAAATTGAATTGTGAGTTAATGAAATTGGATTAACATAGTGATGGTTTGAATTGCGAATGAAATCCAAATAAGTGACCTGGTTATTAATAAATCATTCCAGATGAATTGAGTATGGAAAATAAAATTCATAATGGTTGAGTGAATGAACCAATTATATTTAATAAATAAATGGATGGAATTTGATTAAATAAGAATCAAATGAAAAGATGGAAATAAAATTTTAAAGGGTTGGTTAAATGGAAAATAAACTTAAGTTATTGACTTAAGTAAATGTTGAATGGAAACTGAACTCAACAGAGGAGTGGTTTAAATAAGTTGAGAAATAGTTATTGAATGAATTAACTTGGATTGTTTTCGAGCTAAATAAAATTCAATTTTTGGAAGTTGGAGATAAATTGAATTTAAGGAAAAATTTGAATTGAAGTAGTAAATTGAAGTAAGTTGGAATTCATATGAAATTGGAATTCGATTTGAATATATACACTTCAGTGGTGAAGTAGTAAATAAATATAAGAAAATTTATATGAACTTAAGAATTGAAGAATGAAATTCTTAAGAAAATTTGTATTGGAAATATACTTAGTAATTTTGGAAAAGATATATATATATATATACTAAGTGAATAGTTGAATGAAGACTAAAACTGAAGTTGTGAAATGGGATAGTTGTGAATAAGGGGATAACAATCAAAAAGGAATGTGAATAAAAGAGAATTGATATAACTAATAATCAATTGGGCTAATTACTTAAGGTGTACGTATATTATTTATTCGCATAACTATTTGATCCGGATTCGAACACAGAATTTCAGGATAGATATATCGATCCGAGTTGGAATTTTTCACTCGATTTTCAACGGCGAACCTGGATATGGATTGTTGATTGATTCTGGAAATTCTCTATCATAGTTTATGACTATGCAAGGAGAATGACGGTTTCTGATCGAGAAACCAGATCTGAGTCCGCACTAGGAAGTCGGGTGGACAATACTAGTTCGGAAGTGGAATTGTGTGATCGATTGAGCGATCGAATGTGATATTGCGTACGGATGATATATGTGCATCGTACGGGCTTAAGTAAAACAAATATTGGAAATTTGTAAAGAAGTCAATAAAATGACTTTAGAATTTGTGATTGAATATTATTGCTTAGTAGGATATACAGGTGTATAAAAGCAATGGATAAATTGGGATTTTTGATTTAGAAGATAAAATTTAATGGCCCGACAAAAAGGTATGTATTTGAATTTCTATATGAAATTTGATTGGGTTTTTGATCCAGCCACTTGGCTTTTTGTTTTCTTTTTGAGATTGGGAGGCCGTAGAGCCATTTTGTAGTAGTACCGAGCTAGCCGCGCAAAGGAGACGCTGGCGAAATTTTTCGGAAATTTAGGGAGTTAGAAAATTTTTGAGAAATTTTTAATAATTCAAAATTTTGAATTCAAATTTAAATTTGAATGGATAAGTAGGTAGTATGGGTTGAACTTATGAATAAGTTTGGGAAGTTAAAAGATGATTAGTGTATCATTAATAAAAGATTGGTTTGGTATTGTTAAAACTGTTTGAATTTGGGAAATAGCTAACGGGATATGGGACATTCTTACTAACTGGTAATTTCGGGGACGAAATTCTTTTAAGGGGGGAGGAATGTGACGACCCGGAATTTTCGAGTATTTGAAATCAGAATATTTAATTGATTTTAAATATTCAAAGGTTAATTTTTAACTTGAATTTCAAATGTCAATATTTATTGGATAATTAATTGTTGAATTTAATTATCAGAATTGAGTAAATTATTGAATCTGGAGTTTTAAGCCGGTTAAAAATATTTTAACGGTTTAGAAAATTTATATTGTTATTATTGAAGGTGATGAAACTTTTAAAATTGAATTTGAAAGTGGTTTGTTCAGTTTTAAAATTTTATTGTTTAAATTGAATTTAAATAATATAATTATTTTTGTCACCGGTCAAAAACGAAGTCATATCAGCCATTCTTTTATCAATTCAAATCACTGTAGCAGATATGTTCAATCACGTCTCTTTCCTTCTTTTTCCTTCTGATGGAAGTCACGTATTATAAAAATAAAAAGAGATCGAGTTCCTCTTCTCTACCTTTCAGTTCGAAAAAAAAAAAAAAGATTTCGAACGAGATTCGTCCGTTCCTTCTCCTTCATAATACCTCATCTACTTAATTGTAAACCTAAGTTAAAATCGTGATAAATTCAATTGCCAGTCAAATAAATATTCCCTCAACCTAATTCCCAAAACGAGCTATTCGATTGTCATCCTCACCTCTTCAATTGGTTCCTCGTCGACAGGAAGGTGCAGTCACATGAGGTTGCTTAGATCGTTCGATCCTCCATGTTTTTGGGCTGTGTTGGCCAAGATTCGAGTATCGTGGCCTTGACCTAGATGCGACGACATAATCAATTTGTGGCAAGCAGTGCGATCGACGAGGGTTAGGTCTGGAGTTCAATCCGCACCCTAGAAGCGCGAAATCGGCGACGACGTGAAGACGAGGCAGTCTGGTTATTGCAAGTTGAGGCGAGATGTCGGCAGAGAGGGAATAGCGACTCGCGTGCGAAAGCATCGGCATCACAAGGGCTCGAAGTAGGCGGCGTTCGAGTGGATCTTTGACATCGGCAGGTCGCGTACAAGGTGAGGTACTTTCTGTTTGCTTAATTAAATTATATATATATAATCATATTTGAGAACAGAATATGTATATTCAAACAGAATGTTAATTTACAGAAGGATGCAAGACAATTCTATTTCTAATGGGAAAAATAAAATAAATATACATACCTATTTTCACAAGGCTAGTTTATTTTAAAATGATGAATTATGATGATTTATTCATTTAGTAAATTTGGGTACTTTTCGGAAATTAGTTTAAAAAATTAAATCATGAGTTGATTTGATTTAAAGACGATACTAGATTGTTCAACTGGGTCGAATATTAATAAAATTTTATAAATTGTTTATTCAAGGTCTAAAATCGGAAACCAAGATAATATTGAAGTGGATTGCAAATGAAGATCAAAGGTGAGTTAATCTCACTCAGTTGAATTTAAATTTAAATGGTTAAATTTAAATAATTGATTGGATGATTGCATTGATTGATATGCTATACTATATATAGTAGTATATAGCAATATATACATATTGGCATATGTATATATTGAAGTTGATATTCCCGCATTTATATAGCGGATGAGACCCTATGCGCCGTATAATAGCGGATGATATTTTATAAAACCCATATACCGCGATATTCCACCTTGAAGTGGAATTGGTATTGTGCTAACGTCTGTGGATGCAGGGAAACAGGTTGGAGGGATCCAACTGGATTCCTCAAAATTATTAGATTATTTAATATTCTGTGTTCTGAATATTTGATATCATGTGATGATTTTATATTGGATGATGTGGTTGATTTGGATTGTCCAGTATAATAAATTATAAAATCTATGAAATTGAATTTTTGAAAAGAATTAAAAGAATAAAAATTTAAGTAAATAATTCGAGGAATTGGGATAAAATTTATAACGAATTGAAATAAAAATAAGGTGATTTGGAATTTTAACAAATATGAAAAAGGGGATTTTGAATTCACAAGGGATAATAAATTTTATACTTAAGTGATATTATTTGAAGAATAAAAAGAAGTTATTTTTGAAATTAAGGATTAAAGTTAATTAAAAAAATAAATAAGGAGTTTTGGAAATCTGTAATCGATATTGGTAAAAAGGGGTTTAACTCGTAATAAGGAATAAAAATCTAAAGGTTAATGTATTTTGGAATAAATGAAGTAGCAAAGGAAATTTATTTCAAAGTAAGTAAAGTAAATTGGAAAATCAATTGGAAATTGATTTAGTTGTATAAAATTGGAAGTTTAAAAGAGAAGTGAGATTTTGGAAATATAAACTGGGTTTATAAAGTAAAATAAAATATCAGTGGATATTTGAATATAAATTCAAGGTGGGAATTTATAAAAAGATATGGTTTGGTTTAAAAATAAATGTTGATTTATTTTTAAAAGATGGAAATGAGAAGTGTATTTCTCTGGATAGCCAAGTACGTTTTCAAAGCAATTTAAATATAAGTTAAAAGTTTTAAGTATGATTTAAAAAGCATGTTTTAGAAAATTGATTATTTCTAAATGTTAATTTTCAAAGTAGGTATTTTTAAAATCTATTATTGTAGTAATTATATAAAAGTGATTTGCTATTCTGTTTTAAAAAGAGAAATTTAGTTTATATTTATAAAGTGGTTTATTTTAAAGTATATATTTTTAATAAAGTATTAAAGTAGTTTGATTTCAATGTTATAAAATATATTTAAAATAAAGTGTTTTTAAATTATTTTAAAAATAAAAGTATTTTGTACTTGGTGATTCAGTGGAGATAATTATTTGGGAAATATTTTCCGTAAGCGGAAACTGTTTTGAAATTGTTTTCAAATGAGCTTTGAAAATTGGAAATATATCTTGGAAAGATATTTGGGCAAATAAATAATGTGGGAAATTATTTAATTGTGTGATGGTTGCTTGTGGATGTTAATTGATAGTTAAATAACCGACTATCAATATTGGCCAATGCGCTGATCGTTTCGAAGAGACCGGGATCGAGTTTCCGTATACCGGGATTCTAGGTCTGGAGACTCGAATACCACTTCGATTCGGTTTGTACGTTTCGTGTAACGTGTTCAGAGTCGAAGATGGAGCAGTGAAGTGCAAGGGCTAGTCGCTACTAATCCTGAGGATATTTCCAAATGGATGTAGTAGGAGTAGTGCCTTCGGTTCCGTTCAAACCCAGGACGGACTTGTGTAGACGAATGCTTGCGAAACATCGTCAGCGGACGATGGGCATTCTAAGGGATATGTTCTCTAAAAGGTATCGTTTAGCCTCGAACCTCATCAACCGGGAATGACTGAAAATCAGGGGTTATGCAGCAAGGCTTCGTGGGTAGCTCCCACTGGAGGGTAAGGTCATCCCTGTCTAGATGTCCCTTTTTATTTCGGCTTAGTGGTGCGGTTGCAGATCCCAACCGTGGGGTGATTTTATTCGGGATCATCCAGTAAGGGATGGTTCCGGCCTTGTGTTGCAGGGGAGCGGGCGTACTCCTCGGTACGGTGATCTAGGCCACGTACTGTGATAGGTGGTACCCCAGTGCCTAGTCATTCGTTGGAAATCCATTCTCCCTACGTGCCTTGTACGGTTTTGATTGTGCCCAACTATTGTTGAAATGTGAGATGCAAGCATTTCAGCTAGATTATATTTTACTTTCTGTAGACACTATTATAATATCAGAGGAGTTTGATATAAAGTGTTTTAGCTATCGTAAGGTAAAAACCCGACATGTTTATTTGTGGCGTGGTCTTACGAGATGCTTTTGTTTTCAAAGGATTTTTGAAACTTTAATAATCAATTGAGTGTGATTTTCTCACGCTGGTATTCCAGACTGACTCGGGTATTGTTTTATATGATGCTCGGGTCAGACCGAGTATTATAGATTACAGGAAATGATGCTGTGGAGCTGGATGGCGATACGTACTTCCGTATTTGAGTTATATATTCCGCTGTGTATTCAGATTGTGAGGACAAGTTATGATTACTGTTCAGTTGTATGATATTGATGTGATGTACTCTGATGATGTATTGGGATGATGTATATATAAACAGATATAGATTTCTTTTTGTGTAAAGATCTGTTATTACCTATTATAGTTTATTCCGCTGCGTATGTGAGATTCTGTTGTTGTTTTCTATTTTTCTTCTTCTACCTCTTCTTCTTAATTCAAATGGTCCGGTTTTTCGTGTAGGAAAAACCCGGGTTGTTACACTTTCACTTTACAATTTCGTCCCATTAGAATTCTATTTTCAATTATAAATTCATATTCACAATTTCATTCCATTATTGAATTTTAAATTTTCAATTACCTTCTTGAATTCTATTCCAGAGTCTTTTCAACCTTTTCAAAACCATTTTGAAAACAATTCAAATTATCCTTTTGAATTTTCAAACAAAACCCAAATTTCAAACAACTTTCCATTTAAAATAATTTGGCAGCAAATTTCTCTTTTGGAAACCCGAAAATGAACATCAGTAATGCTGCAGTCATTACCGAAGTTATTTTCCAGCGACCGAAAAGAGTTTAGAGCTTTCATCTCTTCATAATATTTTTCAAAACCTTTGAAATTCATTTCCAAATCAAAAAGAAATTAAACTTTCCAAATCTCCAAAATTTTCAAACTCCTTTCAAAACATTTCCAAAAACTTCTCTGGAATTCCGTTTTAAATTATAAATCACATTTATAATTTATATTCTCAAATTTCATTTGTATATGAATTCATTTCTTAATTTTGGAGTTACGATTTGAATTTCTTATTCAATTTCAATGGTAATAGATTAATATTATCACTTCTAGCAACCATGCAACCATATACTATAGTAATTTGTAGAAAATCATTTCTTTTCTATACAAAAATAGTTTTGGGCAAAATTATCTCATTTACCCTATTCAAAACAATACTGTGCCGAATTGTTCTATTCGGGTGTTTAGAAACCCCTTCGATACAGTTTTGCAAGACTGTGCCGACGAAGGTTCATATACCACTCAATAAACCAACCATCACAATATAAAACAATTTTATATTCAATAACAAATACGCGCTCATATCTATTATTACACTCAACTCATTCTAGAGTACTGCTGACTCTATCTCTAATGAGTAACACCCAACAGAGCAGGGTTGTCGCTTAACCATATGCTCTAATACCACTTTGTCACATCCTGAAATTTTCGACTTTCGAAAATTCGACATCGATACTCACTTTATCGACTGTCGAGCAATCGAGTGCCGGAAACTCCAATAGTGAGGGTTTTAGAAAGAAGAAAAAGGAAGAAGAAGAAGAAAGAAGAAAAAGAGAAGAAAGAACAACAACAGAATAACATCAGATACAGAAACAGAAAACAATATCAGAATCTCACATATCGCAGCGGAACAATATATAATAGATAAACACTAGTCTTTTAAAACAAAGAACTATATCAGTTTATACATACATCAATCATCAGAGTCAATATACAACAATGGACAATTATATAACCTGTCCTCATACAGAATACACAGCGGAATAAGTATATCAGATACAAATACTACGTCTCGTCATCCAGCTTATCTCCAAGCTCCAGAATATCCAGAATATCCTGATAATATAACTCTAGGCTGCCCGTGTGGAAATTGGTGGGCACCCAGAGTTTAGAAGGGAACAATAAACTCCGAGTCAGTCATGGTGACTGGTGTGAGATCGTAAAACGGTTATTCTTTAAAATAAACAACAGGATAATTTTAAAGTCAATTCGAAATGCTTTTGGAAAATGAAACTACCATAAGACCTCCCACCACACACACAATGCAAACGCAGAATTGGAGGAGATTTCTTCTTATGATAGTCAAAGATGCTTACTACGCAAAAATCAAATTCTTTTGGATATTATTATTAGTGCATAGTGTAGAAAACATTTCGAAAGTATAATATTAAGCTTAGCCAACATACGACCAGTATCGTATGCCTACTATAGCTACCATCTAAACAGTGGTGACCACCGTACGTAAATGGCAGGTTCTACAACTAATACCGTACAAAGTTCGTATTGGAGTTTGGATTTCCAACAAATGGTCAGGCTAAGGAACTTCCTCTTCCACGATGGGTAGGTCCCTGGAATAGACGACCCGAGAACCTAACCGGATCTCTGCCAACACAAGGCCGGGTTACCTCTGCAAAAATAGGTAACTACTGACACGCGTATGCCATCCCCCGATCGTCACCGATCTTCCCGAGGATCCCCGATTCGCAACAAACCACATAGATAATAATAATGCAGTAACCACAGAGGTTAAGTATCTGGGCTCCATACCATGATACCACCTTTATCCAGAAGGAATGACATACACTAAGGGGCGCTACTCCCTAGAACCTTGCTGCATTCGTCCTGTTTCGACCATTTCCGGGGTGTGAGGCTCGACGAAGTCTCGTCCACAAAGCTACGCTTTCTCAAAAAGCCCTGCTTCGGGTCAAACAAAATGATCAACCTATGATCACAAAGATATAAGATCAAACAAACGATCATATCACAAATGATCAAACACTGATCATTT
The DNA here is from genome assembly GCA_030737815.1 of Allium fistulosum. Lineage (NCBI taxonomy): Eukaryota > Viridiplantae > Streptophyta > Magnoliopsida > Asparagales > Amaryllidaceae > Allium > Allium fistulosum. The sequence goes on from CM060901.1 coordinate 1,104,528,040, forward strand.
CACAGCAACACTCAGTATGCCACGTTACCAAATTGGGATATATCGCTGATAAATTTCAACTACATAACCTCTGAGCTCGTACGTCTCAGAGAAGGGTGTTAAGCTAAGAGAATAAATTCTCCGCCACCAACAGAAATGTATTTGAAAGAAATCAGCTTTATATCTCAAATTGTAACGTCAGACACACAATCCATACAAGTCTGTTCCGGGATCGAACAGAACCGAAGGCACTTCTCACGAAGCCCTTGCATTTCCGGATAATTTTCTAATCACGTCGGGACTTCCCGTCACTAAGGGTGATAAAACCTCTAAATCGGAGATCAGCCGATGTAGAGTAACTCGACGGTCATCCTTTCGTTTTCAAAAATATCCGGTCTTCAACACCGGTCTTCAAATGCGATTCATAACGACGTATCACATATTCGGAATGGGTTATACGACCCCATGGTCCTTTCCCGGCTAACCCGAATAGTGAGCGATTATTCAAAAATAAGTGTGGCATTCAAATTCATCCAATTCACAACAAATACCTATCTAAAGGTAATTATTGATAGTCGGTTATTTAACTATCAATAAAGATGCGCAACATCATCAGATTCCAAATAATTTTCCCAAATTATTTCATCTTCCAAAAATATCTTTTACTAGATATAAAATTTCCACACTTCAAAAATAAAACAACGTTTATTTTTCTAAACAGTTTCCCTTTTCTTTTTATAAATTCCATAGTGAATTTATGTTTCAAAAATGTCTATTGATATACGATTTTCAAATTGTTTTCAATATTCGATTTCGATTTATCTTTAAGAAGATAAATCTCAAAAACGTTCATTTCATATTGGAAAACATTCCATACTTATTTAATAATAAGTATTTCACAAATCATTTATTTTCAACACTTGGAAAATATTCAATATACTTAAATCAATATTAAGTATATATTCATTCTTTAAGGAAAACATTTACTATAACAACATTTATTTGAGTCAAAACGAATGTTACGTAAAACATCGTTACGACGACTCAAAATCACTAGTATAGGGATTCGGAATTAAGATAGATATATAAATCCCAATACTACATCAAAACATTTTCTTCCGAAAATCATTTACTATAACAACAGTGTTATAGTCCATCATTTCCTTATATTTTCGAAAACGCCTATTTCAACAATAAAAATGTTGAAATCTATGTTTTCGATTCACAATACATTTTAAAAACATCTCTAAAATGTTTAACTTCATTTTCAATGCCACTTTTCCAAAACTATCCATTTTACTTAACAATATATTCACTGTCCAAAATCGTGAATATAATTCACTTAACCCAATTTCAATCATTTCTACACATTTTTATCTCAATAAAAATTCGCTATCCAAAATCGCGAATATATCTTCTTTAAAAATCTTCTATATTTAATTTCTCAAATCCCATTGATTTCGAATTTATAAAACAACGTTTATAAATTCTATTTCTATTTTATAACAACTTCGATTTAATAAATCTCCTTTTATTTACAAATTCGATCAATATTCCATTTAAAGGCAAAAATCCAATTTATAAGTTAATCTCTTATAAATCTTTTATGCTACCGTTTCATCCATTTTATAACTTCATACTTTATAAATCTATAAAATTCATATTTTCACAATTTATAATTCTATAAATCTCATGTCTTTACAATTTATAATTCTATAAATCTCTAACACTTATAAACACTCGTTTTAAAATTCCAACACTTTAAATTAATAAATATCAATTCTGTACATCTTTTATATACATCATTTTTAGTAATTCAAAAGAAATCCAACTTAAACTATTTTATTTATCACCTGACTATTTATTTCAAAATCACCTTTCAGGTATATTTCACAATTTAAAATCTTTCATAACTTTAAATTTATAACATTTATTTATTTAAGATAAATAAATTCCAAATTTTAATAAATCGTATACTTTCCAAAAATCACTTCAAAATCCCTTTTAAAGTAAAAATCGTTTATTTTTAAACTTTAAAATTGAACCCGATGATGCAACGCATCAATTAGTCCATCACAACATCAAACATCATATATCATCATATGATGACAGAATATATATCAACATCTGTAAATAAATAAATACAGTTGAGGAATCCAGTTGGATTCCCCCAACCTGTTTCCCTGCATCCAAAGACGTCAGCACAATACCAATTCCGCTCCAGTACGGAATTATCGCGGTATATAGGTTTTTATAAATCCGCTTACTAACGGCGCAATAGGGTCTCATCCGCTATACGAGGCGGGAAATCATCAATCCAATATATACATATGCCAATATGTATATATTGCTATATATATAGATATATCCTATCATATCTAATACCACATCCAATAGCAATCAAATCATCAATCAATAAATAACTGAAAATTCCACTTTTCATTTGAGTGAGAAAAATCTCACCTTAGCATTAATTTTGCCATCCATTCACTTTAATCCTGATTTGGTTTTCCCGGTTTGACCTTGTATATATATATATTTCAAACTTTGTCAATATAAAGTAAATTTTCTATTTTACTGTTAAATAAAAAATCTATTTCCATAAATAATTTTGTTTAACTAGAATAAATTTTTAAACTAAAAATTCCTATCTGCATTTTAAAATATGTCTATCAAGTTTAAAACAAAACTGTTATATATAATTTTTCTGTAAAAACTATTTTCCAAAATCTTCCTATTACAAAACAGTTTATACCCTTGATTTATTTCAAACTAATTATTAATTTCTCCTTAAAAAATTTTATTTAACTAAATAGATTAAATTCAAAACCAAACTTCTTTTAATAAATTAAATCAACTAAAATTTCTTTTTAACTAATTTACTAAATTAAAAATTTAAATCTATAACTAGATTCCCTTTTAACTTATACATATATAAATAAATTTTCCTGTTTATATTTATAAACTGAGTTAAATTTTTAAAGTGCAAAGAATGAACGAAATATACCTCACTGCGAATGTCGCCACCATCGCCTGAGTCGCCCTCCAGTCTGCTCGCGCTCACCATCGCGAACCCATAGCCTTGTCGAACGACCGGCCACGAAATTTGATCGCCTCCCTCCGTTTTGCCGCCGCCATACCCTATCGCGCTCGAGAATCCACGCGCGCGCCAGTACGCTCTCCCACGAAGTCGCCTGAACCAATCTCCAGAACGCGAGTGCCAGCCTCCCATCGCCGCTCCAGCCCACGCGAACGCGAAACCCCCTTCTCCAAACGCCGCGCCTCGAACCCCGACGTCATCACTGAATCGCGACACCTCGCCACACATGCGCCTCAGTTCCACGCGAAACCCTAGTCACTCGCGCCCTCGAGCCGCCGATGTCTGCCATTTTTATTGTTATTTTCTTTTGAATTGGTTTCAAAACGTGAGGATTTGTATTCGAGAACGAAACTGAAGGGGAAAAACTCGTGATGCTCTGGCCATTTATTCGTTTTTCTCTGAATGATCGAAGTCAGGGAAAGGAGTATTTGAAAAATGAACTGAGGTATGGTTTGCACGATGATTTTCGTGAAACTAGGCGTGAATTTAGGCGTAATCCTAGGGGAGATAACGTGTTGCTGATATTGACCAATTTAAATTTTAAAATTTAAATTGAAGTCGATTAAATTTTCAATGCGTTTAATTATCGTGTGCTCACGTATCAACACCGAAAAATACGAAATTTGGAATCCGATAATAATTCAATATTACGGACCCAATGGAACTGGTTTCGTCGAATTCCGAGACTGTTTGAAAAATGACTATTTTTAACTATCGGTTAAACGATATAAATTTCAAAACTGATCAAACCAATTCGAAATTGGATTCTGAAGCTTCTGTTATCTTCAGAATTATCAACACGAGTTTTATAAGCTTTCCAAATATTTTTCTCTAGCTTTAAACTGAAGATTCAAAATTTTTATCCAGCATTAGATAGATTAAATTTTATAATTAAATCGTCAAATTCCAAGTTATATTCGGGATACAAATTAAATTATTGTTCAAATATTTAAAATAAATTAAATATTTTCAATTAAATTCGTTCAAAATTCTGGGTCATTACAGATGGCCTCCTTGCCCGCACACAGAACAATCTAAACTGCAACGCTGACACTAACGACAAGACTTCCTAATCCAATCTCCTTGAGTAACTCAGGCCTCACAGCCAAACACAAACACCCAGCTGAACACAGCCTCAACACCGATGCAGACACGCTTCTCTAAACTTGCTCCAAAGAGAAATCTTCGGAGACATCCATAGTCACTGTGTCTCATCACACAGCTACTAATTCCTGAGGTATCAAGATACCATCACTTGCTTCTGCTCAACTGACAGAATCCTAATTCTACTCATCCAAACTCTCGAAAATCCGCTCACACGAGCGCGATCATCTTACACTTAAATGCTGGACTCCGAACCCTAACAAATATCCTTCAGAGATTGGTGAAATCCTTACACCACAACAAAAATTCACTCGAGACGGTATTAGGTCTACAGTCTCGTCAGATACACTTCCATCCATAACAAATTCAACCACTGGTAGTCATGTTACACACACCACTACCCTATCTACCTTTATACTTATATTGGAAAACCTGAACATGTAACCCAACTAATAGGTAGAAATAAATATTTATAATTATATCAAAATTACAAATACGCTCTCTCAAGAAAGAAATCACTTAAGAGCCTAGGTATTCACTCAACCTAGCGCTCTGATACCAACTGAAACGACCCGACTTCCTATGCCCAGGAAGACGGATCATTTTAAGAAAGAAAAGGGTGATAAAATAGAAAAGATAGAGAAGAAGAAAGAAAACAACATCAGAATCTCAACAGTGGAACGAATAAAATATAATATATCACTTAAGACAATACATAGTATCATATACATCAGAGCTACACAGATAATACATCACATACTAGACAGTTATAAACACCTGTCTAGTTAATACAACTTGATACAACTCAATACAACACTGAGATACACACAGCGGAAATACAGATAAACACTAACACAGCGGAACCACTATATATCTATACGCTGAAGCCTCCTGCTCCATTGCTCCTCCAAAATTCGCCAAAGCTAACCGGAATCCCCTGGCTACTCGTAAAAATTTGAGTACCCGAGAGTTTAAGAAAAACAAAAATAAACTCCGGGTCAGACATGGGTCTGGTATGAGTAACAGGTTAAAGTTGCTTAACTTTGAAAAACCTTTTAAAACAAAGGGTATCACGTAAGACTCCCCACACATAAACATGGAAAAGTTTTTACCTTATGCTAACCAAACATTTGATAGGAAATCCGGCGATATTATAATAGTGTCTAGGGTTTTCAAGTAAAATACAGAAATAGCTGGAATGCTTACATCTCACGTTCCAACATAGTTGGGCACAACTAATACGTACGGTACTTATTGGAGATTGGATTCCATACAATGGCAGGGCTACTGGGGTACCGCCCGTCACAGTACCTAGCCTAGATCAGCGTACCGAGAACCCACCCTAAGTTCCCTGCAACACAAAGCCAGAACCATCCCTTACTGGACAGTCCCAAACAAGATAACCCCGCAGTTGGCTGCAGACCAACTGCCACTAAGCCGAAATAAAAAGGGACATCTAGACAGGGGTTGTAACGACCCGTAAATTTCAACTTTTTTAATAACGTAATTAGTTGAAATTTTGTGAAATTTTAAAACGATAAAATTTTGAAATATAAATTTAATATTTGGAATGCGTCTGGTTGAACATAGCAACTGGTAAATTTTCGTTCGAAAATATGAAAGTTTATTTCACGCGTAAATTTACTTCAATTTAATCAGTTAAAAAGCAATGAAATAAAATGTTTTTGGAACCTAAATATTTTTACATAGAAACATTCTAAATCATCTTCTGAGCAAACGCTATTTTTCGTTTTTCAAAATTCGGACTTCTTTAGCTCCGTCGATCTTATTTTCCTGCGTTTTTCTTGCATTTTCCGCTTGTAGAAAATTCGAATTTTTGTAATTCAATCGAATCACTGATATCTGTATACCGTTTTGATCGTCTCGTCGTGCTGATCACTGCAGTATATTCAATTTCGTGATTTGAAGTTCGGTACACAGCGGAATCCGCAAAGGACAATTTCTTATCGGTGCAGCATTCGACATACTGCTTTCCTTGCCTTCATTTTCCACCGTATACATCACCTACCAATTTGTCATTAATATTCTTGAATTCTAAAGGTGTGTGACTTTTGCTTTTCATTGGTTTCCATGTTTATTAATTGGTACGTTCTCTGACTATTCATTTCCTCTAAACTGCTTTGGTCTCGGTAGCCATCGTTTCCTTTCTTACCGTTCAATATATGCATGAAGATTTAGATATAAGTTATATATACAGCTTTGCATTTAAAACCATTAGCCTTATTTTCTCTAAATTCAATGCGTGTGTCCCTTAACATTCTTACCATTTCATCTTGTTTCATTCCCAAGACTATTATCCACTTTCAATTTATAAAGAAATATTATTTTGTCTTCATCTCGCAAAAGAAATTTGCAAAAGAAAAACAAACAGAGGAAATATTTTATGCGATCTCCTCTTCATTCCGCTTCATATCCCCTAGCTCCGCCCTCGGCTACTTCGCCATCTACCCCTCCGCTCAAACATAGCCGGATCACCTCCGCACCCGAGCGCCACCGTGACAGCCGCTCCTCCTCTCCTCCGACCTGTTTCCATTCCCTTGTTCTCCCTGGCAGCCCTATAACCAAACCCGCAAGCCTCTGCCACCAAGATCCGCCTCATCCCAGCCCATCACCGAACTGAGCTCCGGCCATGTCTTCCCTCTCCGCCCCATCGATCTAAGCAGCCGAACATCAAGCGGCACTGCTAAATGCCAACGCTCTTCCTCGTCCATCACCCATCAACCGAGCTTCCACCGAATACCCTCCGCCACCTCATCTCGCGACAACAGCCGGCCATGCTCCTCCCAGGCTTTGATGCGTCCTTCACAAAAAAAACGAATGATGTGGGTCTGGTCGGGTTTTTGCATGAATATAGCATGCTCGGCTGCAACTCCTCCTTCCCCTCTTTTCTCTCACCCATGCTTTCCAAACAACTAGTTGCTCAGGTGTATATATATACCTTTATTTTATCTATTATAATATAGGTCTGCAGTTGGTTTTGTACTTAAATTGTGGAGTGTTGCATATATATAGTATAGATTATATATATATATGATTAGAGTGTTATGATATTTTTAAGTGTATATACAAATAATTTATAATATAAGCTACATGGGTTTGAAAATATATTTTATGGTTTATTTATGTTCGAACTGTAGTGCATAATTTGTAGTCTTATATATATATCTATGGGTGTATATAAACTTGTTAATATATATTAGTTATAACTTTTACATCCAAGTTACAGTTAAATATGTTGTTATGTATTAGTTTGTTTAGGCTGGGTGTTTCAACTTCAGTTTATATGTTACAGAATGTTACACCAGTATATATGTTAGGTTATAAGTTTTATCAACCAAGGTTTGAAGTATTGCAATGGTAACAGTAGCTAGAAACTGCTCGGTTATAAAATTTTGCAAACATTATATATCTTTTAAAGTTGTTAGTCTATTTGGAAAAATGAGTCATCTTTATATATTGGATGCAAGTGATTGTTTTATCGGTTGGTTATATTGTAAAGTATTATATATTATTATATAATAGTTGGACTTGTATAGTTTAAAGCGCATGTATAATGGGACGTCAGTTTTATATATTCTAGCAGCAGTTTTCATATTAATATTGGAAACAGCGTTATGTGTTTGTTTAGATAATATACGATTTTAACTGTTATGAATTTATTATATATGAATTATCTATATTTTGGGTTTCAAAGCTTGTACTTTTCCTTACTTACAGCTGTCTATACATAGTTACATTCAGTTATGTATATCATGATTAAGTACATTTTATCGATTTATATACTATAATACGCGTAAGGTATATACACTAGTTATATGTATATGAGTTCGATTTTGTAAATATATGGAGATTTATCCTATTTAGGTTTAAAATTTAATCATGATTTTGAGATATATAGTTATATATGCATATGTATATAGAGTTTGATTTAATATGTTTGAATTTGGTTGTATATTTGTTTGAGTCTGCACATAATTATATTAGTTATATATAGGATGTTGATTTACATATATAGATGTTTTATAAGTTACTTAAGATATGTTGCTTTTATATGTACATGAATTTTAAAGGGTTTTGAACCAAATTGATTTTATTGTTATAAATATGTATTTTATTTTAACTATATATCTTCATATATATATATATATTCAATCTAATACGTGTTTAAATTAATATTGAAAATAATAATAATATAGTGTACATTACATTTCGGTGTTATCAAAAATTGATTACCTTATTCTCATCGATTCTTATCTATCAGCTTTGTCGTCAACTCGTGCCAGTCTAGCTTTGCCTTGGGATTCGTGCTTGCATTTCGTAACTCAATTTCATTGTCTATCCTCTCGAGCCTCGAAAGGTGAGCAATCACTCACGATTAATGTTCTTTTATTTATTAAACCTGATTTCAATTGAAACGACAATTGAAATATGCTATTGCTATTTATGCTATTAACTGTACCAGTTCACCTATGACATCTAACACCATTATCTGTTATATATAGAATGATAATCCAGTTTGGTTGTTAAATGATTGATTGTTTGATGTTTACAATTGGACGTTAAAATTGTAATGTATAAAGTGATAAATATTATGCAAATAAATTTGACGTAGGATAATTAAAATTTGAATCGACACATATGTTGAATTTGATTAGTTGAATATGACCCTTTTAATTGTTAAATTAATTGACATGTAGAATAGTGATAATTTTACTTTGAACCATTGAACGTATATTTTATTAATTGTTGTAGTGTTAAAATTGAAATCGAATGACAATTGAAGAACCGTATAAATATTAGTGTAATAATCTTTAATCTACATGAAATGATAGTGTAGATTCTAGAAATAATTTTATTAATTTACACAAATAACAATGTGAATTAATACGATTATTTCGGGATTATTTGAATTGATTATTGGATCGATATTGATTGTTGTTATTGCTTGTTTATTTACTTTGACACCATCCCAGTTATCACACTGCAAGTTCCCTTTTGCTATGCTTTGATTTTGAATTGAATTGGAATCGGGTTGAAATGATAAATACCCAAATTAAACTTTGACCTAGGATAGAGAATTAAATAAAAACCGATTGGTCAATAATTTGATTTAAAAATAGAATGAAGATTTATTTGAATAAATAATATGGTTTTGAAACGAAGTTGGAAATTGAATTTTTATGAAATTTAAATGTGAATATTTAATAATCTGAAACAAAATATTAACAATGTAATTGATGAAAGAACGTTGTTAAATTTGAGAAATGATTGAATTAAGTTGAAATGATTTAATAATTAAGTTTGAAATTATAATTAAGTTTGAAATTATTAAACTTTGAAATTATTTAATAATTAAGTTTTGAATTATTTAATAATTAAATAAGATTGAATTATTTAATGATTAAAATTGAATCGAATTCTTTTATAAGTGAAATTGATTTTTTGAATAAGTGAATTTTACTTCGTAAATAATTGAAATTGAGTTTCTTTATTAATTAAGTTTTGGAAAATTATTTAAGTAAAGAAAATAAGTGAAATTGGATTTCTTTAACAAGAAATAAAATGTGATTTATTGAAATTAATATAAGACTTGAAATTTAAAGAATTTGGTTGGATGAATTTAATTTAATTCAATTTGTCAGTTTTGATATAATGAAGTTGAATTTAAATAATGGATTTAATGAATTGGAAATTTAATAGAAATTGTTTTGAATGGCAAATTTACTTAATGAATATTGAATGAAATCGATAAATGAATTTAAATTGATTTAAATGTTATATTAAATCATTTTAAATGATTTCGGAATGAAACTTATATACGAACTTGAATCAATATTTGAATTGTATAAATAGAAATTGAAATTGGTATTATAAGATTTTGAAATGGAAATTTGAAAGTTTGAAACTTAAATTATGAAAATCGATTTAGAAAGGCAAATGAAACATTGATTTACAAATTCTATTTGAAATTGAATTAGATTTGGTTTTGAAATTTATTAATCGACCAATCGGTGTGATTATTTCGAAGGTTATTAAAGAGACCGGAATCGGTTAGGGACATACTCACTGTCTAAACCGAAAACCACTTTAATAACTATACGCGGAGTGTGATCTAGAATGAAGTGGTTGGAATGATGTACGCGATGACTGAAGAAAGTGAACGATAATGGATAGCCTTGACACTTGTGTCAAATTGGAAATGACTAAAACAGGAGCCATGCCGGGCCAATGGAGGTCAGCTACCAAAAGCGAACACACTTCTTCGAACTACTTATACTTGTTGTCGATTGGTGCACCCTTGATTTTGGAGTGTTGTTTCGCGGTGTTGCGGTCGCTGCGGCGATGCGTTCTCACCAGTCCGGATCAGGCAAACGGTAGTTTCACTACCTTGGGTATCGCCTCATGTGCCTTGTCATACTTGGATCCCTATATACGCGACCACTACGAATTTGTTTTGTGTTATACCTATGGAGTACTCCCTGATAGCCCACTAGTTTACGGTGGAGTTTACAGTGCTGTATAGACTATAACGCTTATATAAAATGTGTTAAGGGGGATAATGGTAACGCCTTAACACTATTTTGATATCTTATATTACTGATAGGCATTATCTACTTATCGTACACTACTACATAGTAGATAGTTTAACGGATCCTTAAAGTATGGTTATTCCAAACATCCTTTGAGTTACTTGTATTTCAATTGCTATTTCACTTGAGTTGGATTTATTTATATAAGAATGTTAATCCTGACTCGAGTGTTTTGTGTTTTGCTTTACACTCGGGTCAGACTGAGTGTACCAGTATTCGAGACTCACCTTTGAAGTTGGAGCTTTGCTTGAAGATCCAGCCATCTATTCTGCTTTCAGTATTCGATGATTCCAGTGGTGTATTCTGATTTGTATCTGATGTATCATATTACTCTTCCGTTGTATCTGGTTTAACTCTGATGTAACTTATATATTTTTATAGTAGCTTCATGAACTACTATCTCTTTTATTTCCGCTGCAATTATTACTCTATGTCTGTGATCTGTGATTATTTTATTTATTGTATATGTTCAGTTTTGCCAATTTAAATTAACAACGCGGTATTTTGAACAATTCAATTCCGGCATGAGTGTCTACCTATACACTTATAATCGATGCGAATGGTCCAAAATAGTGGGTCGTTACAGTTGGTATCAGAGCTTTGGTAGCTCTAGGCAAAACTCAACATGTAGGGTAAATGTATTTACAGAATCACTTTCATTTCGAGTTTCAATCTCTTCCTTTTTGATTCGATTCCTTTGAATTTCAGAACGTTCCCTCGGTTTCGAAATTCACTCTTGTCCCTCACTATTCGTATTCTTCTAAATTCAGGAGTATCACATAACTCCACTTCGAATGATCTTTATAATGAGTTGGTGGTCCCGCCAATCTCAAATTGATTTGTAAAGGGGTGAAACTCCTTTACAATAGGCATTGATTTACCGGAGATTTCTATATCCTCGGTTTACGATGCTATCTATCTCCTGCTATACCTGAATTCTATCTCTTGAGATCGAATGTCGATTTACCTCGAAATTCTACATTGATCTTATTCTTGAAGTCACGGTCGATCTGGTTAAGGTTGCCCGCGATTTATATAAACTTATCAAATCTTTCTACTCTGTTATTTGATAATCATATCTTTGTTTCGAACTTATCTTCGAATCGGAATTCTCTTTGAATTTGAGTCCATCAAATTTGAACCTCTATCTTTGCTTTGAAATCTATTCTTGTATAGTCAAGCGAGGAAGTGTATTTGTAAACTAATATTTAAAATGTTTCAAAATATATTGTGTTGTTGGAGTTGTTGATGTTGATTTGGGTTTCCGATCGATTCGTCTGATCAACGCTATCGATAGGATTTCCAAAACACTTGAGCAGAGTAAACTGACACAATATCGTTTTCAAATTTGGTAAATAAAATAAAGTTTCGTTTAATTATATTATGAAATTAAATTGTTAACGAATTTGATTTTTTGAAATAATAATATTTGATTTTCATTTATTGTTTTGTAAACCATTGACTATTGCATAATATAAATAAATGAATTTATACACTCGGTTATAAATTGATTGGAATTTGAAATGAATTTAATTCAGAAATTTGAGAATTTAGTAGTTTCCGGTGATTTCGAACTTTGTTTTTAAATTTTTTTTAAGTATATATTATTGAAAGTATTTTCGAATAGAAATCGTTTTCAAAGAATTTTTAAAATATTGAAATCAGTGCTCTTCTCTTTGTCGCTGGAAAATAATTTCGGTGATGGCGGCCGCATCATCGACATTCATTTTCGAGTTTCGAAGTGGAGAAACCATTTTGTAGCTTTGCTACGGTTTTGTTTTGAGAAAAAAAATAATAAATAATATATATATTTTGATTTGAATTTCTTCAGTATATTTTGATTCACATATATATAGGTATCTTATTTTAAAATTTAATTTGATTTGATATAAATATATTACATATATCTCTAAATTGTTTAAAGATTAATCGGAAATCTAATTCTTAAATTTTGTTAAAGGATGATTTTAATTATAAATAAAACCAAAATTTGGAATAAATATTTAAACTTGAATAATTGAATTGGGAAAATTTTATTTGTATATTTTTCAACTGCATTCTAATACAACTTACCTAAATCATTCAGAAGTTGAATATGTAATTGGATTATGTATAAGATAAGTTGAATTTATAAATAAAATTTGAGTGTTTATAATAAATGTTATACACTAAATTTTGATTATAAAGATGTTAATAGAATTAGATAGGATAATAAGTAAACTCAGTTAATAATGAATTAAATTTGTTTTGAAAGAATTAATAAATTTGTTTTGAAAGAATTAATAAATTGAAATTTGATCAACATATGAAAATACCTTGAATTTAAAAGAAATTAATAGATGTAAATTAATTTAAATCAAAACTTTTATGTTTTAAATTAATTTATATGGGTTAAATATATGTGAGTAGATATATTAAGTAGAATAAATTTAACAGTAATTTGGAATAAAGAAGAATTTAAAATTGTTGAAGAAAATATGATTATAATAAAAGACTATTCAAATTTATGGTTTTAGAAATTGTAAATTGAAGAAAATGGGATAATAAGATAATGAATTTAGAAATAGTTGAGATTGATTTTAGTGAAATCAAATGGATTAAATCAATTATTGAATATCAATTAATTTAAATTTGAATTTATATGGTTTAAATTAATTGTTATTTTGTATTTCAAATCTGTTTTTCTTTCTGGTTGTTTCTATTCTCCTACCTCGTTCCTTTTCGGGGACGAAAAGTTTTGAGTGGGGGAGAGTGTAACGACCCGTAAATTTCAACTATTTTAATAACGTAATTAGTTGAAATTTTGTGAAATTTTAAAACGATAAAATTTTGAAATATAAATTTAATATTTGGAATGCGTCTGGTTGAACATAGCAACTGGTAAATTTTCGTTCGAAAATATGAAAGTTTATTTCGCGCGTAAATTTACTTCAATTTAATCAGTTAAAAAGCAATGAAATAAAATGTTTTTGGAACCTAAATATTTTTACATAGAAACATTCTAAATCATCTTCTGAGCAAACGCTATTTTTCGTTTTTCAAAATTCGGACTTCTTTAGCTCCGTCGATCTTATTTTCCTGCGTTTTTCTTGCATTTTCCGCTTGTAGAAAATTCGAATTTTTGTAATTCAATCGAATCACTGATATCTGTATACCGTTTTGATCGTCTCGTCGTGCTGATCACTGCAGTATATTCAATTTCGTGATTTGAAGTTCGGTACACAGCGGAATCCGCAAAGGACGATTTCTTATAGGTTCAGCATTCGACATACTGCTTTCCTTGCCTTCATTTTCCACCGTATACATCACCTACCAATTTGTCATTAATATTCTTGAATTCTAAAGGTGTGTGACTTTTGCTTTTCATTGGTTTCCATGTTTATTAATTGGTATGTTCTCTGACTATTCATTTCCTCTAAACTGCTTTGGTCTCGGTAGCCATCGTTTCCTTTCTTACCGTTCAATATATGCATGAAGATTTAGATATAAGTTATATATACAGCTTTGCATTTAAAACCATTAGCCTTATTTTCTCTAAATTCAATGCGTGTGTCCCTTAACATTCTTACCATTTCATCTTGTTTCATTCCCAAGACTATTATCCACTTTCAATTTATAAAGAAACATTATTTTGTCTTCATCTCGCAAAAGAAATTTGCAAAAGAAAAATAAACAGAGGAAATATTTTATGCGATCTCCTCTTCATTCCGCTTCATATCCCCTAGCTCCGCCCTCGGCTACTTCGCCATCTACCCCTCCGCTCAAACATAGCCGGATCACCTCCGCACCCGAGCGCCACCGTGACAGCCGCTCCTCCTCTCCTCCGACCTGTTTCCATTCCCTTGTTCTCCCTGGCAGCCCTATAACCAAACCCGCAAGCCTCTGCCACCAAGATCCGCCTCATCCCAGCCCATCACCGAACTGAGCTCCGGCCATGTCTTCCCTCTCCGCCCCATCGACCTAAGCAGCCGAACATCAAGCGGCACTGCTAAATGCCAACGCTCTTCCTCGTCCATCACCCATCAACCGAGCTTCCACCGAATACCCTCCGCCACCTCATCTCGCGACAACAGCCGGCCATGCTCCTCCCAGGCTTTGATGCGTCCTTCACAAAAAAAACGAATGATGTGGGTCTGGTTGGGTTTTTGCATGAATATAGCATGCTCGGCTGCAACTCCTCCTTCCCCTCTTTTCTCTCACCCATGCTTTCCAAACAACTAGTTGCTCAGGTGTATATATATACCTTTATTTTATCTATTATAATATAGGTCTGCAGTTGGTTTTGTACTTAAATTGTGGTGTGTTGCATATATATAGTATAGATTATATATATATATGATTAGAGTGTTATGATATTTTTAAGTGTATATACAAATAATTTATAATATAAGCTACATGGGTTTGAAAATATATTTTATGGTTTATTTATGTTCGAACTGTAGTGCATAATTTGTAGTTGTATATATATATATCTATGGGTGTATATAAACTTGTTAATATATATTAGTTATAACTTTTACATCCAAGTTACAGTTAAATATGTTGTTATGTATTAGTTTGTTTAGGCTGGGTGTTTCAACTTCAGTTTATATGTTACAGAATGTTACACCAGTATATATGTTAGGTTATAAGTTTTATCAACCAAGGTTTGAAGTATTGCAATGGTAACAGTAGCTAGAAACTGCTCGGTTATAAAATTTTGCAGACATTATATATCTTTTAAAGTTGTTAGTCTGTTTGGAAAAATGAGTCATGTTTATATATTGGATGCAAGTGATTGTTTTATCGGTTGGTTATATTGTAAAGTATTATATATTATTATATAATAGTTGGACTTGTATAGTTTAAAGCGCATGTATAATGGGACGTCAGTTTTATATATTCTAGCAGCAGTTTTCATATTAATATTGGAAACAGCGGTATGTGTTTGTTTAGATAATATATGATTTTAAATGTTATGAATTTATTATATATGAATTATCTATATTTTGGGTTTCAAAGCTTGTACTTTTCCTTACTTACAGCTGTCTATACATAGTTACATTCAGTTATGTATATCATGATTAAGTACATTTTATCGATTTTTGTACTATAATACGCGTAAGGTATATACACTAGTTATATGTATATGAGTTCGATTTTGTAAATATATGGAGATTTATCCTATTTAGGTTTAAAATTTAATCATGATTTTGAGATATATAGTTATATATGCATATGTGTATAGAGTTTGATTTAATATGTTTGAATTTGGTTGTATATTTGTTTGAGTCTACACATAATTATATTAGTTATATATAGGATGTTGATTTACATATATAGATGTTTTATAAGTTACTTAAGATCTGTTGCTTTTATATGTACATGAATTTTAAAGGGTTTTGAACCAAATTGATTTTATTGTTATAAATATGTGTTTTATTTGAACTATATATCTTCATATATATATATATATATATATATATTCAATCTAATACGTGTTTAAATTAATATTGAAAATAATAATAATATAGTGTACATTACATTTCGGTGTTATCAAAAATTGATTACCTTATTCTCATCGATTCTTATCTATCAGCTTTGTCGTCAACTCATGCCAGCCTAGCTTTGCCTTGGGATTCGTGCTTGCATTTCGTAACTCAACTTCATTGTCTATCCTCGCGAGCCTCGAAAGGTGAGCAATCACTCACGATTAATGTTCTTTTATTTATTAAACCTGATTTCAATTGAAACGACAATTGAAATATGCTACTGCTATTTATGCTATTAATTGTACCAGTTCAGCTATGACATCTGACACCATTATCTGTTATATATAGAATGATAATCCAGTTTGGTTGTTAAATGATTGATTGTTTGATGTTTACAATTGGACGTTAAAATTGTAATGTATAAAGTGATAAATATTATGCAAATAAATTTGACGTAGGATAATTAAAATTTGAATTGACACATATGTTGAATTTGATTAGTTGAATATGACCCTTTTAATTGTTAAATTAATTGACATGTAGAATAGTGATAATTTTACTTTGAACCATTGAACGTATATTTGATTAATTGTTGTAGTGTTAAAATTGAAATCGAATGACAATTGAAGAACCGTATAAATATTAGTGTAATAATCTTTAATCTACATGAAATGATAGTGTAGATTCTAGAAATAATTTTATTAATTTACACAAATAACAATGTGAATTAATACGATTATTTCAGGATTATTTGAATTGATTATTGGATTGATATTGATTGTTGTTATTGCTTGTTTATTTACTTTGACACCATCCCAGTTATCACACTGCAAGTTCCCTTTTGCTATGCTTTGATTTTAAATTGAATTGGAATCGGGTCGAAATGATAAATACCCAAATTAAACTTTGACCTAGGATAGAGAATTAAATAAAAACCGATTGGTCAATAATTTGATTTAAAAATAGAATGAAGATTTATTTGAATAAATAATATGGTTTTGAAACGAAGTTGGAAATTGAATTTTTATGAAATTTAAATGTGAATATTTAATAATCTGAAACAAAATATTAACAATGTAATTGATGAAAGAACGTTGTTAAATTTGAGAAATGATTGAATTAAGTTGAAATGATTTAATAATTAAGTTTGAAATTATAATTAAGTTTGAAATTATTAAAATTTGAAATTATTTAATAATTAAGTTTTGAATTATTTAATAATTAAATAAGATTGAATTATTTAATGATTAAAATTGAATTGAATTCTTTAATAAGTGAAATTGAATTTTTGAATAAGTGAATTTTACTTCGTAAATAATTGAAATTGAGTTTCTTTATTAATTAAGTTTTAGAAAATTATTTAAGTAAAGAAAATAAGTGAAACTGGATTTCTTTAACAAGAAATAAAATGTGATTTATTGAAATTAATATAAGACTTGAAATTTAAAGAATTTGGTTGGATGAATTTAATTTAATTCAATTTGTCAGTTTTGATATAATGAAGTTGAATTTAAATAATGGATTTAATGAATTGGAAATTTGATAGAAATTGTTTTGAATGGCAAATTTACTTAATGAATATTGAATGAAATCGATAAATGAATTTAAATTGATTTAAATGTTATATTAAATCATTTTAAATGATTTCGGAATGAAACTTATATACGAACTTGAACCAATATTTGAATTGTATAAATAGAAATTGAAATTGGTATTATAGGATTTTGAAATGGTAATTTGAAAGTTTGAAACGTAAATTATGAAAATCGATTTAGAAATGCAAATGAAACGTTGATTCACAAATTCTATTTGAAATTGAATTAGATTTGGTTTTGAAATTTATTAATCGACCAATCGGTGTGATAATTTCGAAGGTTATTAAAGAGACCGGAATCGGTTAGGGACATACTCACTGTCTAAACCGAAAACCACTTTAATAACTATACGCGGAGTGTGATCTAGAATGAAGTGGTTGGAATGATGTACGCGATGACTGAAGAAAGTGTACGATAATGGATAGCCTTGACACTTGTGTCAAATTGGAAATGACTAAAACAGGAGCCGTGCCGGGCCAATGGAGGTCAGCTATGTAACGACCCCGAATTTTAATCTATTTTAAATCAATAATTAAATTTATTTTTGAATGAAAATTTGTGAAATAGATGGTTAAATGGAAGCGAGTTTCCCCGATTCTCTTAGAATCTATATTAAGTCATATGAATTTAAACGATTTGTATATATATGATTTGGATTTAAATTTCAAGTAAATGGTTTAATAATAATGTGAATATATATGTATATATGCATATATGGGAAAATTTGAATTTATATATATATATATTGAGTTTAAATTTTAAGTTGAAATAGAAATAAATAAATAAGAGATGAACTATAAAATAAAAGTAACACATAAATAAAATCTAACAATAAAATAAAATAAATATTTAAGCTAGAAATAAATAAAATAAGTAAATTATAATACTAACAATAATAATAAAAGAAAGAGATAAAACAAATATAACTACCTTATATCTATATCTATATTCATGAAAGTATCTATGTATAAAAAAATGAAGACAAGAATGTAAACTGTAAATAGCATAAGTGTGTAGACAAAACAAATAGGCAAAATATTATTAAAGTGCAAACAACTACAATTCAAACATGTAAAACAAGAAAGCAAAAGAAAGAAAATATCTACAATAAACTACACATATACAATTTATATGTGAACAAAACAGGGTACATAGGGTACCAAGGCATTTAATGCCAATATCTTACCCACCATAACAAAAATCACCTCAGCCGAAATAACCATCAATGAAATGATTCCTGTAAGTAGAAAAAGAAACATATGTACATTGTATAATATCTTCTAAGTACAAAGTATCATTACAAACCAATAAAAGAAGAAAGTATAAGCTATTCTTTCCATCACTTTCCATGTCCAGTTCGAGCTAAGCAAATATAAAATGAAACTCCATTTTTAATCTTAAACAAGCTTCAACAAGCATCAAGCAACTAAACAAAACAGTGAAGCCAAGTGATGGGCAGGAAGTATCAAGTGGAAACATGTTTCCAGATTTCAAATCCAAACTGTTTTCATCAGGGTGCTCTGTTCTTTCAAATCTTTGTGAGTAAACTTACTGTTTTCAAATTTAAACTTGTATATTTAACTTACAAATGGTATGTGCTTTGATGTTTTTTTTTACAAGTAAGTTCTGAGTATTTTCTGTTGTTCTGGGAATCTATATGGCCGTTCTTCAGTATTTCAAGTTTCTGAACACACAAAAGCAGAGAAAATTTTAAATACTTCTTCATATAAATATTTTAAAACTTAGGTGTTGATGCTAATTTAAGTTGTTTACCCAAAATCAAGTTCTGGAAAACTTGATTGAAGTTTAACAGTATGATATATATATTGTTTTTTCCAAGTTACAGTAAAATGAAATCAAAAGGGTTAAAATTCGAATGTGTTAATTTGAAAATTTGATCACATATCTTGAATTAACATACAAAGTTAGGATTTTTAGAATGAAAACAATGATTTTTAATTCAATATGGAAGGTGTAGTTTGGAAATAAACAAAAGTTATATTTTTGTCAATATCTGTTGAGTGGATTAATTTTAATTGCTGAAATTTATTATGAAGCAAGATTGAAGACGTATTATCACAAGAAAAATGCTAGAATAATTTTCGAATGCATAGATTTTGGGTTCGAGATCGAAGTAGGGTTTTGGGTTCGAATATTCGGTGGTCTGTATGTTCGACGATTTCGTCACCGTGGGTCGACCGAGTTGCACGCAACTCCAGGTGGTGGAAGAGGGTAGGTAGTCGAAGTCTTCACTGGAGTTTTAGTGGTAGCGGTGGCCGGTGGCGCGTGAACGAGGCGTTTGCAGGTGATGGTGTTCCCAGTTTTTACGCGTTCCAGGTTTTGGGTAGCGAACTCGAATTCGAGTTCGAGACGAACTGAAGGGGGCTGGTGGTTGGGATCGGAGATGGGGATGACATTCGACTTGCTCGAAGTATTGGTGGTGACCGGATGTGGCTTACGGGGGCGTACACGTGCACGCGTGTCATCATGTATCGGAGTTGTTTTGAGTGTGAAAGAAGAAGAAGGTGCGTTGTTTTCGTGGGTGGACTCGAAGTTGTCTTGAGTAATTCGAGTATTCGACTCGAAGTATTTATTGGGTAGCTCGGGTCAAAAATCTGGTTTTCAGGTTTCATACCTGATTTAGTTTCTGGAATTAAAACTGTATTTAAAATTCATAAATTAAAGTTTAGACTGAGTTTAGAATTTAAATTTTAAATATCAATTCAAGCTTAGGTTGGAACTTAATTTAGAAATAAATAAAGTTTAAATTTGAACTGTTTTTAAATAAAAGTGTTTAAGAAATTAAAAGTGTATTTTCAAGTTTAAATTTAAAATGGACTTTGAGATTGTAAATAAGGAATTTAAACAAAGTCTGGATTTAAATCTAACTCTAGATTCAAGATTTTGAATAAAATAAAGTTTTATAAATTCAAATGTTTTAAATCAATTTGAGTGTGAAGTTATACATTAAAAATGTGAATATAAAGCGGATTTGATTTAAGTCCTTTTAGATACGTTGATGAGGGTCATTAACTAAGATTTTTGAATAGTTAATCAATGTGATAAATTTTAACAATAAATTTAGTTTGATTTATTTAATAATAATCAATTGTGGAATTATTAAATATAATTACTTAATGACAGTAATTAAAGCATTAATTATTCAGAGTAATTGATTGAGTTAATTTGATTAGTTCAAGTCAAATTTCTTAAGTTAATCTAGAGTAATAACTTGAATGATGATTAGGAATCAAGGATAATTATTTGTTAATAATTAAAGAATAAATTAATGAATGTGATTAATTAAGACTTATTTAATAATTAAAAGTTAATTGATTCATTTATTAAGATTGATTAGTTAATAAGTAAGGGTTAACTAATAAATTTGAAAGAAAGATTTTCAAATAATTTGTAATTAAATTACGATGATTAACCGGATTAGTAATTGATACATCCGATTTAAATTTATCAGATAATTAAATTATCTTACTTAGGGATGTTTGGATTCTATTGGATGACTTGATTGTTTGATATCCCTGATTTGTGATGCTTTGTGATACACCCTGATTTGTGTTGTGATCTGTAATGAATGTAATTGATTATCCGCGATATATATATATATCTGTTTCTGTGATATATTGTTATGTGAATATGAAACCTTTGACCCGTAAATGACACTTGAATTTCGATGCGACAGGGAGTCGGATTCCAGTTGATTATCCGAAACCCACATCGAATTATAATTGTGAATCTTTGTGATCGATAAATTTACTTTATCTATAAATTTGTGAATGAAGATAAGCGTTATGGGTTATACCGCTTATCGATATATCTGTGATGATTGATGTTGTTGCACTATTGTGTGAAACCCCTGGACTACACTATTACACACACAAATATGGATTTCACGTGGAAATCGGTTAAGTCACAAATAATTTAAATTTGATGTTTTTGAAATTGAAAATTTTAATTTCAATTGATTTTGAAATTGGAAATTTGGGTTTTAAGTGAAAAGCTTTTGAAATGGAATTTCAAAGATAAAAGTTATTTTGAATAACTTAATCGAGTTTTGAAAATTTAAATAATTTGATTTAAATTTGAATTCAGGTTTGAAATTGAATCCTATGATTTGAAACTAGGGATTGAAAATGTTATAAATGTGTTTATATAAATTTAAACCATTTAAAAATAAAATTTTGAGAATTTGGATTTAACCCAAGGATTTCCACTCGTATGAATGAATCAGATTTTCTGAAATGAAACTGTTGTTTTTAAAAGAATAAAAGCTTTCAGATAAGAAATGAAATTCCAATTTAATTAAAGGAATTTCAATATTGAAGTGAAAATGGGTTTCCAAGTTATGAATGAATTGTTTTGAAAAGCTATGATTTGAATCTGTTATCTTTAACAGATTTAAAATAATGATTGGTTTAAATCATTTGAAATGGAATTGTTTTGAAAGCCATAAGTTAAATCTTTGATTTGAAGATTTAACAAGTTAATCAAATTGAAATGGAAATTAATTTGGAAAATCTGTGAATGAATCTTTTGTTTAAAAGATTAAAGTGTGGAAATTGTTTAAATCGTTGAAGGTTGAATCTTTTTGTTTAAAGATTTGAAATGGTAATTTGTTAAACCATTTGAAAAGGAAGTTTTGGGTAATAAGTTGTGACTTAATTGAAATCCCATATCCATAAGTTTTTAAATATTTCGCTCACTATTCGGTTTAGCCGGGAGAGGACCTTTGGGTCGTATAACCCATTCCGAATATGTGATACGACGTATATGGATAGCATTTGAAGACCGGTGTTGAAGACCGGATATTTTTGAAAATGGAAGGATTACCGTCGAGTTACTCTGCATCGGCTGATCCCCGATATAGAGGTTTTATCATCCTTAGTGACGGGAAGTTCGGACGTGATTGAAAATTATTCGGATTTGCAAGGGCTTCGTGAGAAGTGCCTTCGGTTCTGTTCGAACCCGGAACAGACTTGTATGGATTGTATGTCTAACATTACACTTTGAGATATAAAGCCGATTTCTTTCAAATACATATCTGTTTGGTGGCAGAGAATTTATTCTCTTAGCTTAACACCCTTCTCTGAGACGTACGAGCTCAGAGGTTATGTAGTTGAAATTTATCAGCAATATATCCCAATTTGGTAATGTGACATGCTGAGTGTTGCTGTGTGATGATCAGTGTTTGATCATTTGTGATATGATCATTTGTTTGATCATTTATCTTTGTGATCATAGGTTGATCATCTGTTGACCCAAAGCATGGCTTTGTGAAAAAGCATAGCTTTGTGGACGAGACTTCGTCAGGACCTCACAACCCGGAAATGGTCGAAACAGGATCGTTGCGGCAAGGTTATGAGGGTCGCGCCCTTTAGGGTATGTCATTTCCTTCTGGAAAGGGGTGGTATCATGGTATGGAGCCCAGATACTTACTCATGTGGATACACCTTCTTTATGATGTGTGATGTTGGATACCGAGCTCGGATAAAGGTCCCAAAGGACCGGGAGGTGGCATATTCGTGAGTTACCTGTTACAGGGGTAACCCGGCCTTGTTTGGCAGAGAGCAGTTTGTCTCTCGGGGCGTCCCGCCAGAGGCGTTCCCATGCGGCGGAAGGAAGTTCCTTAGCCTGACCATTTGTAGGAAATCCATTCTTCCAATACGAACTTTGTACGATTTTAGTTGTAGAACCTGCCATCTAATATGGTAGCTATAGTAGGCATAGTATAATGGTACCTATGCAGATTAATATTATACTTTCAAATTGTTTTCCACTATGCACTAATAATAATAATCTAATGATTTGCGTAGTAAGCATCTTTGACTATCATAAGAAGAAATCTCCTCCAATTCTGCGTTTGCATTGTGTGTGTGGCGGGAGGTCTTATGGTAGTTTCATTTTCCAAAAGCATTGCGGATTTCAATGTTTAAAATCCTTTTGTTGTTGTTTAAAGATAAACTGTTTTTGTTGCTCACACCAGTCCCATGACTGATCCGGAGTTTATTGTTCCCTTCCTAAACTCTGGGTGCCCACTATTTTCCACACGGGCAGTCTAGAGTTGGGTTTTTCAGATATTCAGGTTTAGTAGACTATCTGGAGCTAGTTCATTCATCGGAGTTGCTTGTCTTGGAGTTGTGGATTCATTCTTGTCCGAAGATCATTTTGGAGTTATCATTTCTATTGATATTGTTCCGCTGCTGTTGTTATCTTTTCTTTTCCGCTGCTATTTCTTGTATCTCTGATATTTGTTGTATCATCTCTGTTGTATATTGATATTCATTGTTCACTCTGTTGTATCAGATATTATATATCAATGTATTATTCTTTTCTTCCGCTGTGTTATTTACTTAATTGTGTTATAGCTCCGGCGAATCGGATTTGAACGGTCGAATCTGCGGCATTCTAGTACAATGTGAAGTACGGATGTTGATTTTCGAGCGGGCAAAACCCGAGCCGTTACATGTGGTATCAGAGCTAAGGTTGAACTTTAGCTCAGGAGTGTAACACATTAAGTAGCTCATTAGAGATAGAGTGAAGTAAACTCTAGAATGAGTAATCCTTAAGATATCCGTTCGAATGCCTCAGTAAATTCTCTTTACTATCCACTGATAGTGAGTATGAGTGCAAGAAGAGGATGAGATAGAGGACAGGGGAATACGACTATAAATGGTCAATACTCTGTAACAACAAGGAAACGATCTTTTATCTATCAATCTCTTTTGTTCGTCATCTTTTCTCAATTCTTCGATAGTTTCTGGTGGATCCCGAAAGAAATTCAATATATCAATATGGGACGTAAACTCCGGGTAGACCAAAATTGTTGTTTGGATGTATTGATTGTTTTGATTGCTATGGCTGATAGGTATAATTTAGCTTCTAAACTAAAAGCTTTGAAATTGTATCTATATATCTATCTATTCTTTGGGATTCCGGATATATTCTACGAATGGTTAGTTATCCTTTTGAACTAACCGATGCCATTGCATATTTCGTAGATCTGGATAACCCGAGTATCTTGTGAAGTGTTAAGACAGATTCGTTCTTGTATCTGTCATCGATGTTCTGATTTGGTAAGCCAAATGCAGGATAGATATTCAGTTTGATTCGATGAAATATTCTTCATCTATCTTTTTGTCTCCTTGGTAATTTCGAGGACGAAATTCTTTTAAGGGGGGAAGTCTGTAACGACCCCGAATTTTAATCTATTTTAAATCAATAATTAAATTTATTTTTGAATGAAAATTTGTGAAATAGATGGTTAAATGGAAGCGAGTTTCCCCGATTCTCTTAGAATCTATATTAAGTCATATGAATTTAAACGATTTGTATATATATGATTTGGATTTAAATTTCAAGTAAATGGTTTAATAATAATGTGAATATATATGTATATATGCATATATGGGAAAATTTGAATTTATATATATATATTGAGTTTAAATTTTAAGTTGAAATAGAAATAAATAAATAAGAGATGAACTATAAAATAAAAGTAACACATAAATAAAATCTAACAATAAAATAAAATAAATATTTAAGCTAGAAATAAATATAATAAGTAAATTATAATACTAACAATAATAATAAAAGAAAGAGATAAAACAAATATAACTACCTTATATCTATATCTATATTCATGAAAGTATCTATGTATAAACAAATGAAGACAAGAATGTAAACTGTAAATAGCATAAGTGTGTAGACAAAACAAATAGGCAAAATATTATTAAAGTGCAAACAACTACAATTCAAACATGTAAAACAAGAAAGCAAAAGAAAGAAAATATCTACAATAAACTACACATATACAATTTATATGTGAACAAAACAGGGTACATAGGGTACCAAGGCATTTAATGCCAATATCTTACCCACCATAACAAAAATCACCTCAGCCGAAATAACCATCAATTAAATGATTCCTGTAAGTAGAAAAAGAAACATATGTACATTGTATAATATCTTCTAAGTACAAAGTATCATTACAAACCAATAAAAGAAGAAAGTATAAGCTATTCTTTCCATCACTTTCCATGTCCAGTTCGAGCTAAGCAAATATAAAATGAAACTCCATTTTTAATCTTAAACAAGCTTCAACAAGCATCAAGCAACTAAACAAAACAGTGAAGCCAAGTGATGGGCAGGAAGTATCAAGTGGAAACATGTTTCCAGATTTCAAATCCAAACTGTTTTCATCAGGGTGCTCTGTTCTTTCAAATCTTTGTGAGTAAACTTACTGTTTTCAAATTTAAACTTGTATATTTAACTTACAAATGGTATGTGCTTTGATATTTTTTTTTACAAGTAAGTTCTGAGTATTTTCTGTTGTTCTGGGAATCTATATGGCCGTTCTTCAGTATTTCAAGTTTCTGAACACACAAAAGCAGAGAAAATTTTAAATACTTCTTCATATAAATATTTTAAAACTTAGGTGTTGATGCTAATTTAAGTTGTTTACCCAAAATCAAGTTCTGGAAAACTTGATTGAAGTTTAACAGTATGATATATATACTGTTTTTTCCAAGTTACAGTAAAATGAAATCAAAAGGGTTAAAATTCGAATGTGTTAATTTGAAAATTTGATCACATATCTTGAATTAACATACAAAGTTAGGATTTTTAGAATGAAAACAATGATTTTTAATTCAATATGGAAGGTGCAGTTTGGAAATAAACAAAAGTTATATTTTTGTCAATATCTGTTGAGTGGATTAATTTTAATTGCTGAAATTTATTATGAAGCAAGATTGAAGACGTATTATCACAAGAAAAATGCTAGAATAATTTTCGAATGCATAGATTTTGGGTTCGAGATCGAAGTAGGGTTTTGGGTTCGAATATTCGGTGGTCTGTATGTTCGACGATTTCGTCACCGTGGGTCGACCGAGTTGCACGCAACTCCAGGTGGTGGAAGAGGGTAGGTAGTCGAAGTCTTCACTGGAGTTTTAGTGGTAGCGGTGGCCGGTGGCGCGTGAACGAGGCGTTTGCAGGTGATGGTGTTCCCAGTTTTTACGCGTTCCAGGTTTTGGGTAGCGAACTCGAATTCGAGTTCGAGACGAACTGAAAGGGGCTGGTGGTTGGGATCGGAGATGGGGATGACATTCGACTTGCTCGAAGTATTGGTGGTGACCGGAGGTGGCTTACGGGGGCGTACACGTGCACGCGTGTCATCATGTATCGGAGTTGTTTTGAGTGTGAAAGAAGAAGAAGGTGCGTTGTTTTCGTGGGTGGACTCGAAGTTGTCTTGAGTAATTCGAGTATTCGACTCGAAGTATTTATTGGGTAGCTCGGGTCAAAAATCTGGTTTTCAGGTTTCATACCTGATTTAGTTTCTGGAATTAAAACTGTATTTAAAATTCATAAATTAAAGTTTAGACTGAGTTTAGAATTTAAAGTTTAAATATCAATTCAAGCTTAGGTTGGAACTTAATTTAGAAATAAATAAAGTTTAAATTTGAACTGTTTTTAATTAAAAGTGTTTAAGAAATTAAAAGTGTATTTTCAAGTTTAAATTTAAAATGGACTTTGAGATTGTAAATAAGGAATTTAAACAAAGTCTGGATTTAAATCTAACTCTAGATTTAATATTTTGAATAAAATAAAGTTTTATAAATTCAAATGTTTTAAATCAATTTGAGTGTGAAGTTATACATTAAAAATGTGAATATAAAGCGGATTTGATTTAAGTCCTTTTAGATACGTTGATGAGGGTCATTAACTAAGATTTTTGAATAGTTAATCAATGTGATAAATTTTAACAATAAATTTAGTTTGATTTATTTAATAATAATCAATTGTGGAATTATTAAATATAATTACTTAATGACAGTAATTAAAGCATTAATTATTCAGAGTAATTGATTGAGTTAATTTGATTAGTTCAAGTCAAATTTCTTAAGTTAATCTAGAGTAATAACTTGAATGATGATTAGGAATCAAGGATAATTATTTGTTAATAATTAAAGAATAAATTAATGAATGTGATTAATTAAGACTTATTTAATAATTAAAAGTTAATTGATTCATTTATTAAGATTGATTAGTTAATAAGTAAGGGTTAACTAATAAATTTGAAAGAAAGATTTTCAAATAATTTGTAAATAAATTATGATGATTAACCGGATTAGTAATTGATACATCCGATTTAAATTTATCAGATAATTAAATTATCTTCCTTAGGGATGTTTGGATTCTATTGGATGACTTGATTGTTTGATATCCCTGATTTGTGATGCTTTGTGATACACCCTGATTTGTGTTGTGATCTGTAATGAATGTAATTGATTATCCGCGATATATATATATCTGTTTCTGTGATATATTGTTATGTGAATATGAAACCTTTGACCCGTAAATGACACTTGAATTTCGATGCGACAGGGAGTCGGATTCCAGTTGATTATCCGAAACCCACATCGAATTATAATTGTGAATCTTTGTGATCGATAAATTTACTTTATCTATAAATTTGTGAATGAAGATAAGCGTTATGGGTTATACCGCTTATCGATATATCTGTGATGATTGATGTTGTTGCACTATTGTGTGAAACCCTTGGACTACACTATTACACACACAAATATGGATTTCACGTGGAAATCGGTTAAGTCACAAATAATTTAAATTTGATGTTTTTGAAATTGAAAATTTTAATTTCAATTGATTTTGAAATTGGAAATTTGGGTTTTAAGTGAAAAGCTTTTGAAATGGAATTTCAAAGATAAAAGTTATTTTGAATAACTTAATCGAGTTTTGAAAATTTAAATAATTTGATTTAAATTTGAATTCAGGTTTGAAATTGAATCCTATGATTTGAAACTAGGGATTGAAAATGTTATAAATGTGTTTATATAAATTTAAACCATTTAAAAATAAAATTTTGAGAATTTGGATTTAACCCAAGGATTTCCACTCGTATGAATGAATCAGATTTTCTGAAATGAAACTGTTGTTTTTAAAAGAATAAAAGCTTTCAGATAAGAAATGAAATTCCAATTTAATTAAAGGAATTTCAATATTGAAGTGAAAATGGGTTTCCAAGTTATGAATGAATTGTTTTGAAAAGCTATGATTTGAATCTGTTATCTTTAACAGATTTAAAATAATGATTGGTTTAAATCATTTGAAATGGAATTGTTTTGAAAGCCATAAGTTAAATCTTTGATTTGAAGATTTAACAAGTTAATCAAATTGAAATGGAAATTAATTTGGAAAATCTGTGAATGAATCTTTTGTTTAAAAGATTAAAGTGTGGAAATTGTTTAAATCGTTGAAGGTTGAATCTTTTTGTTTAAAGATTTGAAATGGTAATTTGTTAAACCATTTGAAAAGGAAGTTTTGGGTAATAAGTTGTGACTTAATTGAAATCCCATATCCATAAGTTTTTAAATATTTCGCTCACTATTCGGTTTAGCCGGGAGAGGACCTTTGGGTCGTATAACCCATTCCGAATATGTGATACGACGTATATGGATAGCATTTGAAGACCGGTGTTGAAGATCGGATATTTTTGAAAACGGAAGGATTACCGTCGAGTTACTCTGCATCGGCTGATCCCCGATATAGAGGTTTTATCATCCTTAGTGACGGGAAGTCCGGACGTGATTGAAAATTATCCGGATTTGCAAGGGCTTCGTGAGAAGTGGCTTCGGTTCTGTTCGAACCCGGAACAGACTTGTATGGATTGTATGTCTGACATTACACTTTGAGATATAAAGCCGATTTCTTTCAAATACATATCTGTTTGGTGGCGGAGAATTTATTCTCTTAGCTTAACACCCTTCTCTGAGACGTACGAGCTCAGAGGTTATGTAGTTGAAATTTATCAGCAATATATCCCAATTTGGTAATGTGACATGCTGAGTGTTGCTGTGTGATGATCAGTGTTTGATCATTTGTGATATGATCATTTGTTTGATCATTTATCTTTGTGATCATAGGTTGATCATCTGTTGACCCAAAGCATGGCTTTGTGAAAAAGCGTAGCTTTGTGGACGAGACTTCGTCAGGACCTCACAACCCGGAAATGGTCGAAACAGGATCGTTGCGGCAAGGTTATGAGGGTCGCGCCCTTTAGGGTATGTCATTTCCTTCTGGAAAGGGGTGGTATCATGGTATGGAGCCCAGATACTTACTCATGTGGATACACCTTCTTTATGATGTGTGATGTTGGATACCGAGCTCGGATAAAGGTCCCAAAGGACCGGGAGGTGGCATATTCGTGAGTTACCTGTTACAGGGGTAACCCGGCCTTGTTTGGCAGAGAGCAGTTTGTCTCTCGGGGCGTCCCGCCAGAGGCGTTCCCATGCGGCGGAAGGAAGTTCCTTAGCCTGACCATTTGTTGGAAATCCATTCTTCCAATACGAACTTTGTACGATTTTAGTTGTAGAACCTGCCATCTAATATGGTAGCTATAGTAGGCATAGTATAATGGTACCTATGCTGGCTAAGATTAATATTATACTTTCAAATTGTTTTCCACTATGCACTAATAATAATAATCCAATGATTTGCGTAGTAAGCATCTTTGACTATCATAAGAAGAAATCTCCTCCAATTCTGCGTTTGCATTGTGTGTGTGGCGGGAGGTCTTATGGTAGTTTCATTTTCCAAAAGCATTGCGGATTTCAATGTTTAAAATCCTTTTGTTGTTGTTTAAAGATAAACTGTTTTTGTTGCTCACACCAGTCCCATGACTGATCCGGAGTTTATTGTTTCCTTCCTAAACTCTGGGTGCCCACTATTTTCCACACGGGCAGTCTAGAGTTGGGTTTTTCAGATATTCAGGTTTAGTAGACTATCTGGAGCTAGTTCATTCATCGGAGTTGCTTGTCTTGGAGTTGTGGATTCATTCTTGTCCGAAGATCATTTTGGAGTTATCATTTCTATTGATATTGTTCCGCTGCTGTTGTTATCTTTTCTTTTCCGCTGCTATTTCTTGTATCTCTGATATTTGTTGTATCATCTCTGTTGTATATTGATATTCATTGTATCACTCTGTTGTATCAGATATTATATATCAATGTATTATTCTTTTCTTCCACTGTGTTATTTACTTAATTGTGTTATAGCTTCGGCGAATCGGATTTGAACGGTCGAATCTGCGGCATTCTAGTACAATGTGAAGTACGGATGTTGATTTTCGAGCGGGCAAAACCCGAGCCGTTACAAGCTACCTCAAGCGAACACACTTCTTCGAACTACTTATACTTGTTGTCGATTGGTGCACCCTTGATTTTGGGAGTGTTGTTTCGCGGTGTTGCGGTCGCTGCGACGATGCGTTCTCACCAGTCCGGATCAGGCAAACGGTAGTTTCACTACCTTGGGTATTGCCTCATGTGCCTTGTCATACTTGGATCCCTATATACGCGACCACTACGAATTTGTTTTGTGTTATACCTATGGAGTACTCCCTGATAGCCCACTAGTTTACGGTGGAGTTTACAGTGCTGTATAGACTATAACGCTTATATAAAATGTGTTAAGGGGGATAATGGTAACGCCTTAACACTATTTTGATATCTTATATTACTGATAGGCATTCTTTACTTATCGTACACTACTACATAGTAGATAGTTTAACGGATCCTTAAAGGATGGTTATTCCAAACATCCTTTGAGTTACTTGTATTTCAATTGCTATTTCACTTGAGTTGGATTTATTTATATAAGAATGTTAATCCTGACTCGAGTGTTTTGTGTTTTTCTTTACGCTCGGGTCAGACTGAGTGTACCAGTATTCGAGACTCACCTTTGAAGTTGGAGCTTTGCTTGAAGATCCAGCCATCTATTCTGCTTTCAGTATTCGATGATTCCAGTGGTGTATTCTGATTTGTATCTGATGTATCATATTACTCTTCCGTTGTATCTGGTTTAACTCTGATGTAACTTATATATTTATATAGTAGCTTCATGAACTACTATCTCTTTTATTTTCGCTGCAATTATTACTCTGTGTTTGTGATCTGTGATTATTTTATTTATTGTATATGTTCAGTTTTGCCAATTTAAATTAACAACGCGGTATTTTGAACAATTCAATTCCGGCATGAGTGTCTACCTATACACTTATAATGGATGCGAATGGTCCAAAATAGCGGGTCGTTACTGGGGTAAATCTCGCTCTCCAGTGGGAGCTACCCACGAAGCCTTGCTGCACCTCCCATGTTTTAGCCATTCCCGGTTGATGAGGCTTGAGGCTACGATTACCTTTAGAGAACACATCTCTTAGAATGCTCATCGTCCACCTGACGATGTTCTGAAAGCATTCAATCCATACAAGTTCATTCCGGGTTCGAACGAAACCGAAGGCATTATCTCGTTACACTCATTTTGGAATCATCCTCAGAGTTAACGACGATAATCCTTGCACTCTGAATCTTCATCTTCACTTGAGATTCACGACCTAACGTTAGATTGGATCGATTTGGTTTTCGGACCCCCAAATATGGATAGATCCGATCCCGGTCTCATCGAAATCCAAAACGCCATCTTTTAGGTCCAAGTTGTTTTAAAGTTAAAAACAATTTCAATCCATTATCTATATCAATACAGATAGATAATTCACAATATCACAACAGATAATCAACATCATCATAATAGATAATTCACATCATACTTCAAATCAAAGCATCCATATCATATAGCATTAAGTATCTCATATCTGAGATATCAAACCATACAACAGTAAATATCATCCATACACAAGCAAGAATTAAATAACCATACTATAATTAATTTAAAATGAATTAAATTAATTACTTCCTCTTTAATTAATTTAAAGTAAATTAAATTAATTACTTCATTATTATAAACTTGCTTACATAACCAGTAACTAATTACCAATCAATCAATCATCGGTTACTTACTTATTCCAATTAATCATCTTTGATTAATTTACTTTTACTTACATTCCAGTAGTTTCCTTTAATTCATTTACAGAGATTTATCTTTGAATAAATCCATTGATTAACTGTTTATAATAAATTCCATTCATTTTTAATTTATTACATTGTAATTACCTTATTGATTTATTATTCCCAAATTAAATCAATTTCTGAATACATCATTAATTAAAATAATTAATGATCTTTAATCAATTATTTTATTAATTATATTAAGAAAACTTAATCTTCAAATCTCATTTATTCATCATCTTTGATTAACCTCATACAGTAATTAACTTTCCTTAGTTAATTATTTCACAATAACAAACTTAATTAATCCCATGATTAACTTCAAGTAATTATACTCTAATTACTTCCATTACCCATCATCCAATTAATTACATCTAGTAATTTCTCATTAATTTCTTCTCCAAGTAATTAGACTTCCAAAATTATCAAGTGATTAATCTAAATTAATTAAACTAAATTAATTAATTCAAATTAACCAAATTACTCAATTAATTACAATAAGAAATTAATTCCTTAATTACTTCCCAATAAGTAATTATACTTATTCCATTCCATAAATGATTATTTTTAATTAATAAATCTAACTAATTATTAAAATTTATCACATTAATTAATTGTTAAATAATCTCAAGTTAATGACCTTCATTATCTATTAACAATCCTTTAATTACTTTTCTTAAGGAATTAAACTTAGATTAGATAATATTAATTACAATTTATTTATACTTAATTAACCAATTAATTAACCTCTTTATTTAATTAATTTAAGTTTTAACTGTAACTTAATTACTTGATTAATTAACACTTAACCATTAATTTAAAATCTAATCTTATTTAATTAATGATTCTTAATTACAATTTAATTATTCCTAATTAATTAGTCTTAAAACTTAATTAATTAGTTTAAAACTCATAATTACTAATTTAATCATCCATATCATTAATTAATTAAATTAATTAATTATCCAATTTTTAATTATCTTAATAATTTAATGAATCAAAATCATTAAATTTTAATTAACTTTAAGATAAACATTATTCTTATTAATGATTAAATTATTATTAACAAATCATTTAAAACAACTTACTTCTAAATTTACTTTTAAATGTCATTTTTAACTTATGTTTAAAATGAATCCCACTTAACTTTAACAAGGTTTCCAAAGAGATTTAAAACCCTTAATCACATGTTAGAGTAATACTTTTCTTATAAAAGAGATTTTAATATAGTTTATCTCAAATTCCCTTTTTAAATTCAAATCCTTTTTAAATACACTTAATTGCTTAAACACTTTTAAGTTATTAAATCAATTTGAATTCAAAAACTTTATTTATACCCAAACTAAGATTCAAATTAAACTTGAATCCATATTTAAACTTTGATTTAAAAACTTATTTTAAATTCATGCTTTATAATTTAAATTCATTTAAAATTTAAAATGACAGGTCTGTAAACCTGTCACCAAAATAAATGACTCGAGCCACTACAAATTTTTCTTCGAGTCAAAATCCAGGCAACTTCGAGCAAACGCGAGCTTCCCCCTGAGAAAACAATCAATTGCTTCGAGTTTCCCCCCTGCACAAATTCAAAACCCAACCAAAAAACACAGCCTCACCAACTACTCCAGGCACAAACTATGTGTCGTGTATATGCACGGCGGCGATGGACATCGCCGATCATCACCGATGATCTCCCTCAATCACCCATCACCCAAACATCCATACGCGAACATCAACACACCATCATCGATTCGAAATCGAAATTTGAGGGCTCGAGCCAAACCTGGAACCAAAAATCTCGAACACCACCAAAACCTGTCAACGCCAATCTCTCGACCCTCCGACCATCGTTCGCCACCAAACTCCGGCCACCGCTTCGCCTATCTCCCCTCTACCTCCCCACAAACTTGCGTCGAACTCGATGCATCCAATAGGGTGGATGAACCAAAAATACTCGACCCTCCAAAACTAGGTCACCGGAGAAAATCTACTCGCCGCCGCTTCCACAAGGCACTGCACCCCCATCCACCATTTTTCCCACACTCCCTGTTCGCTCCTCCACCTCCAGCCCAAGCCCCGACCCCTCTGATCAACTAGGCCAACCCCAGCGACTCGAAAGGCAACAATCGAACGAACCCAAACTGCTTTCATAATCAAGCACTAAAAATTATGATTTCGATTTTAAAAATCATGTTTTGGATTAAGAAATTAGGATATATCACTGAATTTATCAATCAAGATGTTTGAGTTTTCCGTTTTATTTCACATGTACTGTGGTTTTAAATTTCCAGTGAGATTTTAAATTTAATTTAATTTAAACAAAATTTTAAAATCTTCTTCATGACAAAGCAAACCAGTTTATCTAAATTTTAAGTTTAAACAGAATCAAAATCAAAGGGTTTTGAATTCAAATCAAAACTGGTGAACTGAAGCTATAAACAGGGCGTGCTTTGATGAAAACAACATGCATACAGTACATCCAGAAATACAACAATATATATATACGAATCATACATATTTCATATATCTAATCATGCAACTATATTCAGAAACTTAATTTCTTAGAAGTAAATGTTACTCACCAGATCAAAATAAAAGAACAGAGACATTTCTGCAAACAGGTTTGAAAATTATAACTGAAGCTCTTCCTCTGATTCTCTGGTGATTTGAGTTTTGATTTATCAAGTAGAAACTTTGTTTAAGTTTAAAATAGGTTTACTTCAGATCCTAGTTTTGGTTACGAACTAAAGAAGGAAAGACTGAGGTATATAGAAAAGAGAGTAGACAGGGTACAAATTTTTTTTTTCAATACAGTGTATTATTGTACAACTTTCAGAGATATTACTTAGTTTTGGAGGCTGAGATAAGATGTGTTATTGCTAGCATTTAATGCTCTTTGTACAAATCATACTGATCATGTATTTGTTCATACTAATCTCGTATATGGTCTTTTGTTTTCAGCCTGCGCCTATTTACATTGGTTAGCTTGACTCAGCAGATTTCTATTTCTATGGTGGCTGATATGAAATGTATTGTGTACTAGAAATAATATTGCTTTTCTAGCAATAAATGCCATTGTAAAATTTTACTTACTTATTCTTTTCGTTTACTCATACCTCACTGATTTCTTATGCAAGCTTACTTAGTTATTATCCTTCTTATGCAAGCCTACATACTTACTTTCTTTTGTGTACTATTCATATATATGTTTACTTGTACAATACAGCATATAAAGTCTTTGTTTGTGATATGATGAATTCCTATATTTAGTTTGATGTTAGAATTTGTCAAATGTTTTTACTTTATAAGCTATCATTTATCTTATATATGTTATTTCTATTTCTAACTTACATATTTATTTTATTTTGGCTGAGAGATGTATTAATTCCTATTGTATAAATTTGAAATGTATTTTTGTTTGTTTCTATTTACCTATTCATATGTTATCCATATATATGCTACTAATTTTATTTTCCGAAGTTCTATATTTTGCTTAAATCTATTTATCTTATAGTCTTGTATTTTATTTATCCATATTATAAAAACAAAATTATCAAATTGAAATAATTAAATAAAAGAAATTACCTTTTTATTATAAACTACTTACTTTATAGTATATACTAAAGTATCATTTGACAAAATGGTATTGAAAACTTATATATATCTTTAAACCATATTTTTAACAAGCTGTACTTTAAAGAAAATAAAAAAAATCTTCTTGTTAATAAATTTTAAATTTAAACTTAAGCTAGAATAAGTTTTAAACTATTAAACATTTATCTTAAGTATTTTAAAACCATATATTTTAAATTAAATCAAAATTTCCAAATTACCAAAATATATTAGAATTATAAAAATATGCCTTATTAATTAAATTTACAACAAGGCTCTCATCTATTTACAATTTATATAAATTATATACATATACATTATAAATAGAAAATAATTTATTTAGCTTTTAAAAGATAAATTCACAATTTAAATGTTTAATAAAAGAAGAATTATCAAATGAATTCCAATTTATCAACAAAAATCATCAAATCAATTTAATATTTAATAAAGATTATTAAATTGATATTGTCAGAAATTTCGGGATGTCACATTCCTCCCCTCTTAAAAGAATTTCGTCCCCGAAATTTAAAACAAATGTTATTTAATAATCTAATTAAAAATAAATTTTAAAAATACAAGCATATGTTATCATATGCTAACAACCATAACAACCAACTCATCCAATCAAAAAAATCTATATATCCAGACAAAATCAGGATAGGGCTATCTAGAGTTTCCCAGGTATAAACATTGGGATACTCGCTCTTCAGAATCCAAACAAAACTATACTACTAAGCTCCAGAGCTCCTACTCCTCTAGATCTGCAAAACTAGACAGGATATCAGACTATAGACAAGTCTGACTCAACTTCTAAAAAATGGATCATACACGTACTCCCTCATAGATACGTGAAACACAACGAATTCTAGTCATCCAAACTGACCATTCACTCCAGAAGATCAAACACTTACCCTCACCAGAACACAGATGTAACGACTCGTAAATTCTTAATAAATTTTATTTGTTTTATTTATATAATTAACTGAAATCTTGTGAAATTTTAAACAATATAATTTTGAAATATAAATTTAATATTTGGAATACGTCTGTTTAAACATAGAAACTGGTAAATTTTCATTTGATAATATGGAAGTTTATTTTCTTGTGAAATTTTATTTCAATTTAAATCGGTTAATATTTGATGATAATAAAATGTTTTCCAAACCTGAATATTTTTATATCGAAAATTTGTAAATCATCTTTTGAGTGAGACGTCATATTTCGTTTCTCCAAATTTGGACTGTTGTTGCTCCATTTATCTTATTTCTGGCATATTAGCAGCATTATCGGTACCGATTATCGATTTTTGATAGGATGATCGTACCACTAATATCTGTATAACGTTTTGATCGTCTCATCGTGCTGATCTCTACGATATATTGATTTCTGTATTTTGAGGTCCGGTACACAACAGAAGCGGTGAAACGGTCTGTTGTAACGGTACCACATGTGTGGCTTTTCACTTTCATTTGCTTTTCAAATCCAAACGTACAGCTCAAGCAATATAATAAATTGCTTTAATGACTTTTGCTGAATCAATGGACAGTAGTTACCATTCCCATCACTTCACTTTATTACACAGTGTACGTTTTCTCTGCCCCTTTGTCTCATATCTCTGTTCACACTATTTGAAACACACAAATATATAATACGTTAGTCTTATTTTTCTTGCCTTCATTTTTCTCCTTCCTTTTGTTGTCACCCTTTCCTTCTTCCCCAAACCTCCTCTCTTTATATTGTCTGTTGATTTCTTTTGGGAAATATAATATAGTATGAAAGATTTTTTTTACCTGCTTTTTGTATTCATTGGTAAAATGCACAGAAACATGTTTTGCTTGAGAGATATAGGTTGTCGTCCCCTTCCACATCACCGCCTACCCATTCGTTCCCATCACGCAGATCACTCGACCGCCCCATCCATCCTCCCCGCCATGTCAGCCCTCCGGCCCACACCTCACAACACCTAAACTCGACAGTAACCCAACCGACCCCACTACCGAAGCTTGCATCCCTTCCTTGAACCGATCGCCTAACCTTGCACCCCATGCTCGGCCCTTCCACTCCTCCTCCCCTCGCCTTGATCGTAGCAACCCTTCGGCCTCCACCATCTCGGCCAGCCGTGCCCCCTCCCGCCACCACCTTCACCAATCTTCTACACTTCCGCGTAGGTATATATTGTAAGTTATAGTATATATTATAATAGTATTTTCGATGTGTTATGTTTTGTTTACTGTTATAATATGTTGATTAGATACAAAATTTTATATTAGTTTACTGTATAAGTTTACGTATGTTGTTTACGTATATATATGTTTATACAATATACAAGTTGGTCCGTTGTTTTGGGTTTGTTTGTAGGCAGTCTGTTGGTATATATATTAGTTATAAAAGAAATAGTATATATCAATATACCCATATTTCTAAAAGCATATAATATAAAGTGCATCCGTCTCTTATTTTAATGTAATTGAATGATGAGGTGAGCATTTATATATATATAGAATTAAAGATCGGTTAAATTAAAAAGGTTTATGTAAGTTTGTACAAGAATTTGTTATCAGCCTATATGAATATATATATATATATATATGTAGATTTTGTATTAATAGACATATATCAGTCTCAGCCTACGAACTATATGTAAATTCTATTACACAAGTTTCAATCACCCATTTGTTTTACCATAGTAACATCTATTTCCATATACATATTGTCTGCATAGCTCAAATTTATTTTGTTGCTTATATAGGTACAGTCTGAAATTTTGATCATAGTCTAATTTTATATATATGTTTGTTTACAAATATATTTGCGCTTATTTCGGTTATAGTATAATTTTATATATTTGGTTATAAAATGAAATCTGCAGTTTCACTGTTAGTTTGCATATACTTGTTCGTTGTAAATGAAATCCCGTTTTCGGTTAGTTTATTGTTCGTTAGTTTATATATACTTGTTTTGCGTCGCCTTTATGATTTGATAAGAAATAGTTCTTGTTTGGGAAATATCGATTTTACTATATGGTATGATGTTATTGGATTTAGTATGTATAGTTTGTTGTATGTATTTTAAGGATAACGATTTTATATATATTTCATTTTTAATATTTGTCTTAAGTTAAAACATTGATTTATTTTTATAATATAATAATAATGTATATGTGTTTTATTTTATATATGTGCTTTAATTTAAAACTATGACTTTTGAAAACCATATATATATATATATATTTAATTTAATATATGTTTGGATTTAGAATATGACATTTTATATATAGCTGTATATAGTTATGTATATCTAAGTTCACTTATACCATTTATCTTCATCAATCCAGTTCTGATTTGTAACGACCCGTATTTTCACGGATCGAAACATCGTAAAACAGTTGTCATTTGGTCGAATTTGTGATAAGTCGTCCTGAGTTTAAGAACTAGGTTGTATGGGAGTTATGGAGCGACCTAAGGAAAATACGAGTTAAGGAAGTTAAGTCGTTTAGGAGTTAAGTCATAGGGTGGCTTAGGTCGAGTAACCGACTTAGGGTAGTGACCGACCTAAGTGGTTGACCGACTTATAGGATTGGCGACCTAAGAGAGTTAGGTCGTGGGCTTCTGGGCGAGTTAACGACCTAAGGGGTAGGTCGGGGACGACTTAAGGTTTTGTAGCGACCTAGGAGAGCTAGTAGTTAGCGATCTATAGGAGTTAACGACCTAGGGGATAAACAGTTTGCGACCTAAGAAGTTAGCGGCAACGACCTAGTGGTTACCGAGTTAGTATAGTTAGGTCGGCAACGACCTAAGGAAGCTGGGGTAGCAGTGAGCGACCTAGGAGTTTTGTGTTAGGTCGTTTGAGCGACTTAAGTAGTTAGGTCGTAAGCGACATATGGGGTGCTATGTTAGTTAGGTCGTAAGCAGCCTTTGTTAGTTAAGTCGTTCAGACGACTTAAGTGTTAGGTCGTAACACTGTTAGGTCGCGTGAGTGTTAGGTCGTAGGTCTTAAGTCGCAGAAGGTGTTGAGTCGTAAGTCGCGTCTAAGTGTTAGGTCGCGATCTGTGTTAGGTCGCTAAGCTGCATCCGGGTTAGGTCGTAGGTCGCGTGGATGCGCATATGCGGTAGGTCGCTGGGTCGTTAAGGCGCGCATGTGTTAGGTCGTAAGTCGTAGGATTTCGTTAGGTCACTTAGGCGCAGAGTTAGGTCGAGGGGTTTTAGGTCGTGACAGTTAGGTCGTGGATGACCTAAGGGAAGCGGACGACCTAAAAATCTGCCTATAAATAGAGGGGTTTTTCTTCATTTTTGGGATGCGGATTTTGAAGCGACGAAGTGCTGCCATTTTGAGAGCTCGACTTCTACACTTCTTCACTTC
Source organism: Allium fistulosum (assembly GCA_030737815.1). Classification (NCBI taxonomy): domain Eukaryota; kingdom Viridiplantae; phylum Streptophyta; class Magnoliopsida; order Asparagales; family Amaryllidaceae; genus Allium; species Allium fistulosum. Next base: position 1,104,568,804 of record CM060901.1, read on the forward strand.
TTTTCTCCACTCTAATCTAGTGATTCCTTCCATCCATATCGAAGATCAAATCGAAGATCGAAGAGCTTAGATTGAAGATCTACATTCTTCGAAGAGAGATTTCATCGTTTGAAGCGGATTTGTGATAGATCAAGTTAGATCCTTTGCTGTCCAGATCTGAAGTGTGTTGCTTTTGGGTTGTTTAGGTGATTTGGTGAGTAGTGATTATCTCTCACACGGATCCAAAGGAGTATATTAGATCGTTGGCTTGATTTGGTGTTAAAATAGTGATTTCCATGCATTTTTGTAAACCTAAGTATAGATCCATGTAGATCCATTGTTCATAATGATTTGACAACCATTTTACTACATGATTAACCTATGCAAGTTCATTCATCAAGATTGTAGAGATATTTCTCATGTTTTCATGCTTGTTAGACTTTCAACTCTTTAATTACGAAATTGCCATTATTGTTATAATTGTCTGTTTAGATCATATTTGAATGCTTGTTTACTTGGATTAATGTTTGACTTGATTGATTGCTGTGAATTAGATGATTGATGATTTGATTTAGACAAGATGGTCGAAGATGATTCAAAAGCTAAGGGAAAGGCTCTTGAATTGGAAAAGCTTCACGTGGCATATGTAGCAGATGATGAAGCTCATATGGATAGATTTGATGATGATGTTGAGATGAGACTTTGCTATGATGATGATGAGGCGAAGTATGATATGAGATAGCCTTGGTCTAATCTAGACGGGATCATTCCAAGCATGTTGATAACTCGGTGAAATGGTTCGAGATGAGGATAATGGTTTGCTCGAGAGGCGCTTGAGCTAGTATGGAAATAGTCGTCGAGGAGGATGACTAGAAGGCTGAGATCTCATCGTTGTTGATGGTTCTAGCATGCTCAAAGCAAGAGTACGTTGGGCAGATTCGATAGTCCCTGAAGGCTAAGGATTGATAGTCAAGTACTCTGGGCAGATTTGATAGTCCTAGGCACGGGTCACGATGACGTGCAGAGTTATGTCTAGAACCGGGGTTTCCATTAGCCCTTGACGGACGGCTGAAAGAATGTGCCGGTCATTCAATTAACGGTGATATCGAAGCAATGATAACAGTGATAGCCAGAGTCATGGATGTTTGGTTGTATCGTCATTCGGCCTCAAGAGCGGTATTTTCTTGGTGCTTATCTGATCTTGGTCTAGGCCTTGGGGGTTTGTACTTGGAAAACATCGCCCTTGACTCGAGTGATAATTGCTTTACTTTAAATTGTATGCTCTGCTATGTTTGCTTCTGCTTAGTGTGTGTCTAGGGGCTATCACTATAGAAAGAGGTGGAGTGGGAGGGTTGTATTCCTATTCCTTTTCCTTTATGCTCTTTTGGTATGTTGTTAGTTAATTTACTGCTCACTAAGACTGTTGTCTGACTCAAGGCTTTATGTTTTAACTCTTATTGCCTTGGGCTGTTCGTCCATTTTGGGACGGGCAGACTAGGTAGCAGGTGAAAGGTGCTGTTCTAGCTTTCCACGGTGTTGATGACGAAGACGAGTTGGAGTATTGCATATTATCTTCTTACTATATGTACTGGATGTTCCGCTGCTTTGTATAATTCTCTGAGTGTTATGTAGTGAGGCTTGATGTATTGACTTTTCAGATGTTTGTACTCAACTATTATGAAGTTTTATTGATGAGATTCTATTCTGTGAAGCTTCACTATATATATGTTCTATTGTATTTTGTCCATGCGCTGTGAGTAATACGATAGATTCTACTGTTTTAATTTACCCTGGCAATCGTCCATGGTCGCCTGGCACACTTTACAGCGCACTATCTCTAGGTCCAGTGCAGGGGTCATGGGCGGTCGTCACATGATTCGATTCCGTTAATTTCTATTTATCAGCCTTGTTCGTCAAATTCGTGCTTGGATCTATAACTCTTCTCATTCTCCTTCATCTCTACCTTCGAAAGGTGAGTTATTCTCACCAGACAATATGTACCTATATAACTGATAAACCGACACCATTTGAATCTGTAATGTATATCATCATGTTATATATGTTTATATTATTATCATATGATGTTCACACCTGTTATTACACTTATTATATCATATGTTACTGTCATTTAATGTTATTCTGTTATTTATATCAGTCATCACCATTGCAAGTTCCCTGTAGATTAGAATCACTATGGGTTGAAATGATACATACCCGAACGGACTTTAGAATAGGGAAAAATCGTTATGGGCTGAAATGATAGGCTTGAATGGTTTTTATTTAATTTATTTTTAACTCGGGATTGCGGGTTTGAAATGATAGAACCCGGATTTTTCTTTTTAAACTGCGGATTGAAATGATACATATCCGTATCACTTGACCTAGGTTAGAAAACTATATACAGGCCCGTGGTTATTTTATAAAGTGTTTTGAATATTTTTAAGTATTTTAAAAATATAAATTTATGAAATTTGATTTAAACAGATTTTGAAATATTTTGAATTAAAGAAATTATGATTTTTCTATGTGTTGAAAATGTAATTAATGAATGGTTTAACTGGATTTTTGAAATATAACTTAAGTTGGAAATTTGGAATTTTGGTTAAAAATGATATTTAAGTTATATAAATAAAATGGATATTAAATTTTATTTGGAAATGGTAAATATGATAATTTGATAAAATTTGAATTTAAGTGATTTTTTAAAGTATTTTTGATTTTTCTATGAATTTAAGAGGTTAAATAAATGAATGTTTAAAAGTGATCTTTTAAAATATAACTTGACTAGCTAATGTGAAATTTGGTTTTAATTAAAGCTTTAAGTTAATTAAATAAAATTGGAAATTTAGTTAAATTGTGAAATGGTAATTTAAATTTGAAGTGTTAAGTTTATTTGTTGAAATGTGAAGAATTGGACACTTTTACACTAAAATTTATTAAGTAAATTGTTGAAAATTAGATTTGATTATAAGAAATTTATTGTAGAAAGATATATGTAAATGAACATTTTAAATGTTAAAATATGATTTTAAAAATGTTTATGTTTTTAAATTGAAGTTATTTAGTTGCTGGAAATACACTAAAATCTGGAATTAACTTTTAATAGCATTCAGAAATGCTATAGTTTCTGAATTGAACTAAAATTGTGTAAAAAGAGCTATTACAGCATTTCTGAAATGCTGTAGTTGCTGTAATTGAACTTATAGGCTTTATTGAACTCAGGTCTATTATAGCATTCTCTGGAAATGCTATAGTGGTCTGCAGTCTTTGATGAAATCAAATAAAACCTTTGTTTTGAAATCTGAGTTACCGCAACACTTCTGAAATGCTGTCTTTTCTGTTTTGAACTATATTTCAACTAAAAACTGAGTTCTAACAGCAGTTTTAAGTGCTGTCTTTGCTGAATTAAAAATGTTTTCAAATATAACTTATAGCAGTTGTTTTTAAATGCTGTGAAAGGCTGAAATTTTAATAATTATGGTTTTTGACTTAGTAAACGAACTCAGAATGGTTTGAAACTTTGGAAATTGAATATTTGATTTGAAAATATAATAATTACACTTTTGAAAGGTTAAATGAATTATTTTGATTTGAATATAAACTATTTAAAGGTGATTTGAAATGATAGTAAATGAACGATATTTTTGAATTTAAAAGGTATTTAAAGTTGAATATTTGGATTTGTAAGGATATGATATTTTATTATATTAAAATGATTTGAAATGAAGATTTGGAAAGATTGATATTTGATATATTAAAATGATTTGAAATGAAGTTTTGGAAAGATATGATATTTTGATATATTGAAATGATTTGAAATGAAGTTTTGAAATGATATGATATTTTAAATATATGGAAATGGTTTGGAATTGATTTAATCTTTATTTTGATAAATATATGGTTTTGAAATGATATTTTATTTTGAAGTAAAGTATTGTTTTAAAAGTTATAACCACGGGTTATAATAACGATTAGTTGTTAAAGAGACCGGGATCGGATATGGACATACTCTCTGTCGATACCGAAAACCACTTTGACAACTGTGTACGCGGTGGAGTTTCCAGAATGAAGTAGGATGGTGGCGACGATCCTAAGGTATATACGTGGACCCAACTCCCGTGAGTTGGCATAAGGTGGCTAAAACAGGAGCGATTGACGGACCAAGGAGGTAGCACCTCTTATCGGACACACTTCTTCGATACCATTCCATTACTTGTGATTGATTTGGTGGCCACCCTTGATTTGGGAGTGTTGTTCGAGGTGGGCGGTAGTGGCTGCTATGCGTCACCACTAGTCCGGATGCGTAATTGGTATAACTACCCTGGCATTGCCTAGTTGTGCCGTGTCACCTACCATATCGAGCTTTACTACGATTATGATTTAAAGATCCGACTGCGTTAAGGTTCTCCATCCCCTTAACGCTATTTTCTATATGATTATACTTTACTTATTAGACACTACTGTATATAGCGAATATTACTACATAGTAGATATTTTAACAGATCCTTAGAGGATGGGCGGTCCCAAGCATCTTCTAAGTTACTTGTACCCTTATTACAGTTCACTTGAGTTGGTTTACATTATATAAGTATATATTGTCCTGACTCGAGTGTTTTGTGTTTTTCTTTACGCTCGGGTCAGCCTGAGTTATTCACAGATTTGGATTTCCACTCTCTTGGAGATTTGAATCGCTGGAGATTATCTGCTTGTCTTGTCCTATCTACTTCAGTTCCGTTGTCCTACTCAGCTTGTACTTGGTTATTTTACTGAGACTTCTGTTGTTCTCTATTTCTTTTGTTATATCTTATGTAACTCTGATATATTTATATAGTAGCTTCATGAACTACTATTTCTTTTACTTCCGCTGCATTATTTTACTCTGTGTCTGTGATTATATTTATTTACTGTATATTCTGAGATTTGCCAAATTTTTATTTACAACGTGGTATTTTGAGCAATTCAATTCCGGCATGAGTGTCTACCTATACACTTATAATGGATGCGAATGGTTGAAAATATCGGGTTGTTATAGTTGGTATCGGAGCTTTGGCTTTGAGGCAAAACTCAGCATATGGAGTAGATTTATTTACAGAATCACTTTCGTTCGAGTTTGAATCTTTTCCTCTTGATTCGGATTTCCTTTGAATTTTGGAACGTTCCCTGCGGTTCCAAAATTCATTCTTGTCCCTCACTATTCATCTTCTTTTGATTCTGGAGTATCCCATAACTCTGCTTTGAATGAGCTTTATAGTGAATTGGCGGTCTCGCCAATATTCTAATGACTTGTAAAAGGGGGAAAACTCCTTTACAAATTTGCATCGATTCACCAGAGATTTATATTTATCCTTGGTTTAGATGCTAATATCTTTTGTTATTCCAAACTCTATCTTTTGAGATCAGATGTAGATTTACCCCAGAAAAAAAAATACACATTTGATCTTATTCATTAAGTCACGGTTGACCCGGTTAAGGTTGCCCGCGATTTATCTAAGCTTATCCATGTTCATATGTTGATAATTAATCATCTTGTCTTTGTTTCTAAACTATCTCCAACATTTTGAATTGTACTTTTAAATCTATATTTTATTATATATTGTGTTGTTTGAGTTGTTGATGTTGATTTGGGTTTCCGATCGATTCGTCTGATCAACGCTATCGATAGGATTTCTAAAACACTTTGGCAGAACAAACCAATACAATATTATTTTAAAATTTGGTTAATGAAATAATTTTGAAATATAAGTAAATTTTATGGAACTTCATAAATTGATTTAAATTGATTATTTAAAATGATAATACTTGATTTATCATTTATAGCTCTATAAATGAATTTATAAATAGTTGTTTATAAATTGATTTGGGAACTGAAATGAATTTAAATCAAGATTTAAGAATTTAATTTCCGATGGATTTCAAACCTTGTGTTTAGAGTTTTAAAAGGATATATTATTTAAAGTATTTCCAAGTAGAAATTTATTTCTAAAGGATTTTTAAGTTTAAAAATTTAGTGCTCTTCTCTTTGTCGCTGGAAAATAATTTCGGTGATGACTGGAGCATCATCGACGTTCATTTTCGAGTTTCGAAGTGAAGAGACCGCTCTGTAGGCTTGCTACAGTGTTGCTTTGAGAATTTAATTGGTTTGAATTTCTAAAATATGATTTGATTTATATTATATATAGGTATATTATTTTAAAATTTAATTTGATTTGATATATGCTATATACATAATTATCTCTTAAATGGTTTGAAGTGAATCGGAAATTTAATTCTTAAAATTTATGAGAAAGGTGATTTCAATTATAAAATGAAGCAAAATTTTGAATAAATTGGAAATAATTGAGTTGGGAAAGTTTACTTGTATAATACCAAATTTCATTCTAGTACAACTTACCTAAATTATTCAGAAGTTAAATATGTAATTGGATAATATACATTATAAAATGACTTTATAAGGAAAGATTTGAGTGTTATAATAAATGTTATACACTAAAATTTTATTATAAAGATGTTAATAGAGATAAATAGAATAATAAGTTAATTGAATAATAGATGAGACAAATAAATTTGTTTTGAATGAATTAATAAGTTGAAATTAGATTGACTTATGGAAATACCTTGAATTAAAAATCAATTATGGAATATAAATTAATTTAAATTGAAATTTATATGGTTTAAATTAATTTATATGGTTTAAATATATGTGCTAATATATATTAAGTGGAATAAAATTAATAATAATTGGGAATATAGAATTAAATTTGTTGAATAAAATATGAGTGTAATAAATGATTATACAAATTGATGATTTAGAAATTGTTAATTGAGGATGACTAGATAATAAGATAATGAATTTAGAAATAGATAGATTGATTTAACTTAAGTGAACTCAAATGGATTAAACCAAATTGTTGAATATTAATTAGTTAAATTTGAAATTTATATGGTTTCAAATTTATCGTTTATTTTGAATTTCAAATCTATTCTTTCTTTCTGGTTGTTTTATTCTCCTACCTTCTTCCTTTTCGGGGACGAAAAGTTTTGAGTGGGGGAGAGTGTAACGACTCGTAAATCCTTAATAAATTTTATTTGTTTTATTTATATAATTAATTGAAATCTTGTGAAATTTTAAACAATATAATTTTGAAATATAAATTTAATATTTGGAATACGTCTGTTTAAACATAGAAACTGGTAAATTTTCATCTGATAATATGGAAGTTTATTTTCTTGTGAAATTTTATTTCAATTTAAATCGGTTAATATTTGATGATAATAAAATGTTTTCCAAACCTGAATATTTTTATATCGAAAATTTGTAAACCATCTTTTGAGTGAGACGTCATATTTCGTTTCTCCAAATTTGGACTGTTGTTGCTCCGTTTATCTTATTTCTGGCATATTAGCAGCATTATCGGTACCGATTATCGATTTTTGATAGGATGATCGTACCACTAATATCTGTATACCATTTTGATCGTCTCATGTGCTGATCTCTACGATATATTGATTTATGTATTTTGAGGTCCGGTACGCAACAGAAGCGGTGAAACGGTCTGTTGTAACGGTACCACATGTGTGGCTTTTCACTTTCATTTGCTTTTCAAATCCAAACGTACAGCTCAAGCAATATAATAAATTGCTTTAATGACTTTTGCTGAATCAATGGACAATAGTTACCATTCCCATCACTTCACTTTATTACACAGTGTACGTTTTCTCTGCCCTTTTGTCTCATATCTCTGTTCACACTATTTGAAACACACAAATATATAATACGTTAGTCTTATTTTTCTTGCCTTCATTTTTCTCCTTCCTTTTTTTGTCACCCTTTCCTTCTTCCCCAAACCTCCTCTCTTTATATTGTCTGTTGATTTCTTTTGGGAAATATAATATGAAAGATTTTTTTTACCTGCTTTTTGTATTCATTGGTAAAATGCACAGAAACATGTTTTGCTTGAGAGATATAGGCTGTCGTCCCCTTCCACATCACCGCCTACCCATTCGTTCCCATCACGCAGATCACTCGACCGCCCCATCCATCCTCCCCGCTATGTCAGCCCTCCGGCCCACACCTCACAACACCTGAACTCGACAGTAACCCAACCGACCCAGTACCGAAGCTTGCATCCCTTCCTTGAACCGATCGCCTAACCTTGCACCCCATGCTCGGCCCTTTAACTCCTCCTCCCCTCGCCTTGATCGCAGCAACCCTTCGGCCTCCACCATCTCGGCCAGCCGTGCCCCCTCCCGCCACCACCTTCACCAATCTTCTACACTTCCGCGTACGTATATATAGTAAGTTATAGTATATATTATAATAGTATTTTCGATGTGTTATGTTTTGTTTACTGTTATAATATGTTGATTAGATACAAAATTTTATATTAGTTTACTGTATAAGTTTACGTATGTTGTTTACGTATATATATGTTTATACAATATACAAGTTGGTCCGTTGTTTTGGGTTTGTTTGTAGGCAGTCTGTTGGTATATATATTAGTTATAAAAGAAACAGTATATATCACTATACCCATATTTCTAAAAGCATATAATATAAAGTGCATCCGTCTTTTATTTCAATGTAATTGAATGATGAGGTGAGCATTTATATATATATAGAATTAAAGATCGGTTAAATTAAAAAGGTTTATGTAAGTTTGTACAAGAATTTGTTATCAGCCTTTATGAATATATATATATGTAGATTTTGTATTAATAGACATATATCAGTCTCAGTGTAATGACCCAAGATTTTAGGAATTTATTCTGGAAAATATAAATAAATTTAAAATAATTTTTAAATAAATTTTAAAGGAGGAATTGATATAGCTTGATAGTGTATCAGTGTGTGTACATGAGTGCACAGGAAATGCACATGAATATAAGCTAAAACCCTGAACTCCAAGAATACATACATATTGATGTGTATGGAAATATACATATATATATATATATATATGTAGATTAGATCCTTAAAAGTAGTATGCATAAGTAAATGTATATATGAGTGCTACTGAATAATTTGAGTGTACATGTGCATATGTGTGTGTGTCAGTATAGAATGATGTAGGGATATATAGGAGGGTATACTAATTATTTCAGAAAGACTTATATACAAATATATATGTGTTAATAAAATACTAGAGTTTAAACTAGTGAAATAAAATATACAGACACATTTTAATATAAGCAGAAATGAAAAGAATGGAGATATAAAAAGGAATAATTCTCTTATAAATAAATGAAGGAAGTACATACCATTTGCATGAAAGCTAAAAATAGAAAAGAGTATTTAATAAATAACAAAACCAAGTCACATTTTTAGCATGATTGTAGACAAGGGGGAAAAGTATTTTCTGAAAAGCAAATTTCTGAAAAAAAAATGTGTAACCACTTTTCTCTTCACCCAAATTAAGCCGGGAAGGGGTAAAACTTTGGGTTTAAAATGCAGATAACATGATTTTTCTGGTGGGCAAAAATGGACTTAGCCAATACCCAAAACCCTAAGAGAGACCCTGTATATATATACATGTATATGCAGCAGCCTCCTCTTCTCCTCAGAAAAGAATTTTAAAAAAAAAAAGAAAAACAATACCACAGAAATCATAAGACAAGGGAAGAAAGAGAGCTTGAGGATAAGAGCAGGAGTTCATCAGTTAATTAAGGAAACAAAGGAGAGAGCTAGGTGAGAAAACTCACTCAAAAATCTAAGGCAATAAGTCCTAATGTAGGCAGCCAGTTAAAAGTATTTTATTAAAAGAGTATTTTCATATATGAATGTTTATCTGTGAATTTAAACCTGAATATGTTTTGATTTTCTTTGGTTGATCACTTGTTTTATTATAACAAAGTTTTATGTGTTGTTAGCATACATGTCTGTTTTATACACTCAGATCTCTGATATGTTAATATTTAGGGATATAAACAAATACCCAGAAAATAAAATGTTGAGAATAGGTAAGTAGTATTGGTTTTGGCTCAACCCAGAAAGATGTAAATAATGTTGAGCTGCAATATACTCATGTATAAGTGCTGAGGCTTGAAATAGAAGGGAATTAGGGGTGCAATAGGGTTGCCTATGTGCTGATGCTCCTGATTCAATAAAATGCATAGCAAACAAAATTTTGTGATTCAGTAAAACCAGGTCATCCTGAGTTTAACTCAAGCACAAATGTTTGCAAAAGAAAAACTCTCCCAGAAGCCATAAGCCAATGTTAGTTGCCTAAACTCCTTTTAAAAATACCAGGATGAAAATATCTATATATATACAGAACCTTATTTTGTAGCCACCAATGGTTGTTTGCCTGTTTGTTTCTGTATGGTTATGAATAATATGAGATGTCATGTTATGGATGTTTTTAGCTAATAAAATGAATCACTGAATGGTTTTGTCATGAGAAATCAAAAGAGTTATTATTAACTTAAACCTGATTAGGATATTGGGGTCAAGAACACTACAGGAATGACTTGTGTGCTTGAGTAACACAAGTTGACACATGGCTTGTTTAAGTCCTGAGATCTTTGTGTAATGGAGTGAATTAGTTCATTACAGTGTGTCCATAGATTCATAAATATTGCAGATGAGACCAAGGATAGATAAATATACCAAGGAAATAATACTTGAGCAGATGAGAAAACTGGAGTTTTTCCCAGATTTGAAATATGAGAATTGAATAAGTGATTTAACTCATATTAGTTATTTTCCTGTTTGGTATGAATGATTGTTTGTCTATGATTGAGTTGTATGCTTGAATGTATGTGCCATATTCATATGTGTAGTCTCTGGAAAGAAAGTTAAAGTGTGCACATGCACAATGACACAGAGCATGCACACAAGTATTTACCTGATTCCAAAGGACAGAATCTTATGTATTTGTACTTAACTTGATTTTAACCTAATTAACAAATTGCTTTTGTGAATTTTCTCATACCAGACATGTGTCTGACCCTAGTGTGCTAATGGCATCTGGGGTGTCTCATTTAAAATGAGGCAGTTTCAAATGCTTTTTCAGGGATTGCAGCAACTAAATAGGAGTAGGAGCAAGGCCTTGAGAAGAAGATATAGCATGCTAAAACTTAGTTAGATAAGAGCCTAAATGTTGAAATCTGCATGTATTGACAATTTAAATTGCTACTTGTATTAAGTGTTGAATATTGGATGGATATTTTGTTAGGCATTTTGTTAAGAGATTGATTTGTATCTGGAAACTATGAATTAAGTTGAATATCTGTTATGTTTAAAAAGAATTTTAATCAAATCTTGTAAGTAGATTTAGCAAGAACACCATGTTAAATTTGAATGATTACATTTTATAAATGCATTAGTCAATCATGAATCTTTGGAAAGGATTTAAGTTTTTGGAAAATCTGGAGAGTTGATTCTCAGAAAATTTAAATGGTTTTATTTTCTAATATAGCATATGTATGCAAAAGAAATAGGCATAGGTTAAATGTTTCATATGGCTGCAAGGTTTCTATAGTTAAACTTGTTTCATACAAATGTCTCATGAACTATATTTTTTTTTAAGAAAGGATTTGTAATAAGGTAAGAGTAAGACAGATCCAAATAGTTGCAGATATATATGCACATAAATATGTTTATTGCAAACATTACCACATCTTTTCCTTTGCACTTGTAATAGGAATCTGAATTTCACTCAGATTTTAACCAAATGCATTTTAAATGCCAGACATATCTTATAAGAAGAAATACAAACCTGAATAATGATAAACACCTCTATCATTCCTCAAAACCCAAGAACCAGACTCTTAACTCATATCAATCCCGAAGCCTTCCAGGTTATAGGGATGGGTTTCAAAAATAATTAAGCAAGAATTATTGTTTTGTATGATGGAATATAGGCAAAAAAATAAAGTATATATATATATGTGCAGATATAGGTAGATAATAGATTGCAAACTGTACAGGAAAAAAAAATGAAAAACAAAAATTGTGTTTGAACCAACCAGCATAGTACTCGAACTCGTGATCTCTTGTGTATAAGTTAGGCGCGTTTCCATTACGCCTAGATGTTGCTTGTGTTCACTTAGGATCCACTTCTTTTTAGCTTGATTTTGTCACTATTCAGAGCTTAACACAAACCTCTATATTAAAAGCTTGTTTACTACTAATTATTACTTGATCACTTCTTAGTTAGTATAAACAGACTAATGTGTATGTTACCAGTGGATTGTTTGGTCAAAAAAAAATTAGCAATCCAATATCCTCTTGTTTTCCAGAACTCTGATTCAAACAAGAGAGGCATATACATCCTCACATGTATGTGCTTACCTTTGTGAATGTACTGATATATTTATATTGGTTGATTATTGTGATCCTGGATATATTTGGTTTATTGGAGAAAGATATTGACCCTGAGAATTATATTGCAATGGATGATATATCTATATATATATATATCCTCTTTACCTAAAAAAAAATTCCTTATGGAATTAGAGTAGAAATAGGAGGGTCATTTCAGTTGGTATTAGAGCGAGGTTATTCAACATAGTAGAAGTAAGGATCAAGTTCTTAGATAGAAATAAAATTAAAAGGAACTAAATATCAAACTAACCAGCTATGTAAATTATTATTAGCAAAATATGGTAGGGAGACCACCAAATCAGGGAGCAGGATCTTCCCATGCACCACCAATGGTCAATCTGCAAGCCTTGGTGAGAGCATTTAGGGATGGGGCAGGACAAAGGCAAGAAAATCCCTATGAAGAACTCTCAAAATTGCTTAAGACATATACTCATTTAGGAGGCAAAAGCTTTGAAGGGACAGAGAGTATCATGGAAATTCAAACATGGTTGAGAACATTGGAAAGAATTTTCAATGACATGCAACTTGATGATCAAAGAAAGAGGCAAGTGGCTTCAAGACAGCTGAAAGGAGTAGCTTTAGGCTGGTGGGAAGTAATCATTGCAGGAAGGAATGAGAATGAAATCACTTGGAATCAATTCAAAGAGATGTTGGAAGCAAGGTTTGTACCAGCATCAGCAAAGACTACCTTGCTAGAAGAATTCATTAGACTTAGACAAGGAACCATGACTGTCACAGAATATACTCAAAAGTTTGAGGGGCTTTCCACATATGGAGCAATGCTTGTGGCAGATGAGGCATCTAAAAATGATAGGTACATAAAAGGTCTGAACCCAGGACTTAGCAGAGCCATGTTACCCTATGCAGACAAGACTTTTGATCATGTGATAGACTTAGCTTTGAGGTTGGAGCAGCATGACAAGGAAAGGGAGAAGTTCAGAAATTTTAAGAGCAATAATAACAAGAAAGGTAAGGGGAGGTATCACCCTTATGATAAGAAGAAAGAAGAGGCTAGTAACAAAAGCACTGGAGATGTCAAAGCTAAGGAAGACAAGAAGAAAATTGTGTGCCATCAGTGTGGAAAGGAAGGGCATATCAAACCAAAATGTCCAGAATTGAAAGGAGGAGCTTTCAAATGCTATCTATGTGGGAAAGAGGGGCATATGAAGAGGAATTGTCCTGAGTATAAACAGCAAGGCAAATTGGCAAATTTGGAAGGAAAAGGCAAAGCCACAGTGGAGAGTAACACTGTAAACCATAGCCAAGTGGAAGGTACATTACTTATTTGTACCATACCCATAACAGTAGTATATGATACTGGGGCAACTCACTCCTTAATTTCTTATGAACTGGTTAGAATGCTAAAACTGAATTGCATATTGGTTGAAACCCCATTGCATATACACAGTCCATTGGGGAGTTCTAGTGTTTTAAATATGATTTGTGTGGATGTGGAATTAAACATAGGAGGAAATATTTTTATTTCCAATTTATATGTTTTGAATTACCCAAATATAGGTGTTATATTGGGGGTAGACTGGTTAAGGCAATTTAAAGCCATAATTAATTTAGACTCATCCACCATATCATTGCAAAATTCTAAAGGCCAGAGAATCACAGTTTTATGTGAGGTAGCTAAGGAAGGAAAACTATATCATTTAGTTGACTCAGAGAAAGATTTCAGTGAACTAACCATTGAAGAAATTCCCATAGTTAATGAATATTTGGATGTGTTTGGTGAGGTCAAGGGTATTCCACACCATAGACCAGTAGAGTTCCAGATCAATCTAGTTCCAGGAGCAAGCCCAGTGATTAAAAAGCCAACTAGAATGGGGCCAAATGAATTAAAAGAATTAAAGAAACAGTTAGAAGAATTGGAAGAAAAGGGTTTTATAAGACCAAGTAATTCTTGCTGGGGAGCACCAGTGGTGTTTGTTAAGAAGCAAGATGGCTCCTTAAGACTCTGCATAGATTATAGAGAATTAAACAAGGTAACCATTAAAAATAAATACCCATTGCCAAGAATAGATGATCTTTTTGATCAATTAGCAGGGGCAAAAGTATTTTCTAGACTAGACTTAGCATCTGGTTTTCGTCAAATGAAGGTGGAAGAATCAAGCATCAAGTACACTGCCTTTAACACTAGGTATGGGTTGTATGAATTTTTGGTTATGCCATTTGGCTTGACCAATGCACCATCTTACTTTGTAGATTTAATGAACAGAACCTTTAGAGATTATTTAGACAAGTTTGTGCTTATTTTCATAGATGACATTTTGATTTATTCCAAGACAGTGGAAGAACATAAGCATCATTTGCACCTGGTTTTGTCTAGGCTAAGGGAAAAAGATTTAAAGGCAAAATTTTCAAAATGTGTGTTTTGGAAGGAGGAAGTACATTTTCTTGGCCATGTTATATCTGCCAAAGGAATTTCTGTGAACCCCAATAAAGTAGTGGCTATACAAGCATGGAAGAGGCCAAGCACTGTGAGTGAAGTGAGGTCATTTATGGGGATGGCAGGGTATTATAGAAGGTTTATAAAAGATTTTTCAAAAATTTCTACACCACTCACTAACCTAACCAGGAAGAACCAAGCTTTTGTTTGGTCAGAAAAATGTGAAAAGTCTTTTGAACAATTGAAGGAGGCATTGGTGAATGCTCCAATTCTAAAGGTACCACATGGAAATGAAGAATTAGTGGTATACACTGATGCTAGTGGATTTGGCTTGGGTGCAGTGTTGATGCAACAAGGCCAAGTCATTGCATATGCATCCAGACAACTTAAACCCCATGAAGTAAGGTATGCCACACATGATCTTGAATTAGCAGCTGTGATATATGCTTTAAAACTTTGGAGACATTATTTATTAGGCACAAAGTTTGAACTCTACACTGACCACAAGTCTCAAAAATATTTATTTTCACAAAAAGATTTGAACATGAGGCAACATAGATGGGTGGAGTTCTTAGCTGCCTATGATTTTGACATACTCTATACACCAGGCAAAGCAAACAAAGTTGCAGATGCTCTAAGTAGACAGCATGCTAAATTGGCTATGATGATGATAGCAGAATTTAAAGATTTGTCTTTGCTAACTGAGTTAGAGATTGAGGAGAATGGTTGTGTGCAGATGCATGGTGCACAAGAAGATAAAGGGAAGTTAAGCTTAATGACACTTCAACCAGATTTAATTCTGAAGGTAGGAAAAATGCAAGAACAAGATGCTCACTTATTAGAGAAGAGAATGCTCCTCTCAAGAGGGGAGGAAGTAATGAAACACCACATTGATAAAGATGGTTATGTGAGATACCAGAATAGGATGTGTGTACCAGAGGACATAGAATTGAAGAGGGAAATATTGAATGAATATCACATGAGTAAATACTCCATACACCCAGGTAACACAAAAATGTATCAAAATTTGAAAAGAGACTTCTGGTGGAAGGGGATGAAATCTGATATAGCCAAGTACATTGCCAAATGTATGACTTGCCAACAAGTCAAGGCTGAAACTCAAAGACCATCAGGGTTGATGCAACCTCTTAGTGTACCACAGTGGAAGTGGGAAGACATATCTATAGACTTCATAGATGGACTGCCTAGATCTAAGAGAGGTAATACAAGCATATGGGTGATAGTTGATAGGCTAACCAAGGTAGCACACTTCATCCCAGTCAGGTCAGAAAGAACAGCACCAAAACTAGCTCAAATTTTTATAAAAGAAGTGGTAAAGTTACATGGCATTCCCAAAATCATTGTGAGTGATAGGGATACCATCTTCACTTCAAAATTCTGGAGAAGCTTTCAAGAAGCAATGGGAAGTGAACTATGTTTAAGTACTGCCTACCATCCTCAATCAGATGGGCAGACTGAGGTGGTAAACAAAGTTTTGGAGGACATGTTGAGGGCATGTATACTGGATTTTGGGGGCAACTGGGAAGATTATCTTCATCTAGTTGAATTTACATACAACAACAGCTACCAAAGCACCATAGGAATGGCTCCATTTGAAGCCTTATATGGTAAACCCTGTTTGTCACCTGTTTGCTGGGTAGAAGCAGGAGAAAGGTCTATTTTAGGACCTGAGTACATACAAGAAACCAAGGAGAAAATTGAGTTGATAAGAAGAAGAATGACAGCAGCTCAAGATAGGCAAAAGAAATTTGCAGACATGAGAAGGAGGCAGGTAGAATATGAGGTGGGAAATTTTGTTTTCATCAAAATCTCACCCATGAAAAATGTGCTGAGGTTTGGAAAACAAGGCAAATTAACCCCAAGATATATTGGACCATACAAAATTCTGGAGAGAATTGGTCCCTTGGCATATAAGTTGGAATTACCAGAAAACATGCAAGGTATACATGATGTTTTTCATGTATCACAATTGAGAAGGTGGGTCCATGACAAGGCAGAAATTCTTGAAACCCCAACCCAAGTGCAGATAAATCCTAATTTGATTTATGAAAAGGATCCAGTGGGAATTTTGGCAAAAGATGTGAAGAAGTTGAGGAATAAATCCCTGAAACTTGTGAAGGTACAGTGGAGTCTAGATCCTAGTGATTGCACATGGGAATTAGAAGACAAGGTTAGGATGAATTATCCTAAGCTATTTTCAGATTATGGTAATTCTGATTTTCGATTGTTTTCTTTATTTTGGATGAATATATTTTTAGTTAGTATAGAACTAAGAATCTATTTGGTAGAGAATATACTTGTTCTCTAAATTAAGTTTAAAATTTATTTTAAGCTTAGGAAAATTGTGGGACACAATTTCTAAAAGGAGGGGTGTATGTAATGACCCAAGATTTTAGGAATTTATTCTGGAAAATATAAATAAATTTAAAATAATTTTTAAATAAATTTTAAAGGAGGAATTGATATAGCTTGATAGTGTATCAGTGTGTGTACATGAGTGCACAGGAAATGCACATGAATATAAGCTAAAACCCTGAACTCCAAGAATACATACATATTGATGTGTATGGAAATATACTATATATATATATATATGTAGATTAGATCCTTAAAAGTAGTATGCATAAGTAAATGTATATATGAGTGCTACTGAATAATTTGAGTGTACATGTGCATATGTGTGTGTGTCAGTATAGAATGATGTAGGGATATATAGGAGGGTATACTAATTATTTCAGAAAGACTTATATACAAATATATATGTGTTAATAAAATACTAGAGTTTAAACTAGTGAAATAAAATATACAGACACATTTTAATATAAGCAGAAATGAAAAGAATGGAGATATAAAAAGGAATAATTCTCTTATAAATAAATGAAGGAAGTACATACCATTTGCATGAAAGCTAAAAATAGAAAAGAGTATTTAATAAATAACAAAACCAAGTCACATTTTTAGCATGATTGTAGACAAGGGGGAAAAGTATTTTCTGAAAAGCAAATTTCTGAAAAAAAAATGTGTAACCACTTTTCTCTTCACCCAAATTAAGCCGGGAAGGGGTAAAACTTTGGGTTTAAAATGCAGATAACATGATTTTTCTGGTGGGCAAAAATGGACTTAGCCAATACCCAAAACCCTAAGAGAGACCCTGTATATATATACATGTATATGCAGCAGCCTCCTCTTCTCCTCAGAAAAGAATTTTAAAAAAAAAAAAGAAGAAAAACAATACCACAGAAATCATAAGACAAGGGAAGAAAGAGAGCTTGAGGATAAGAGCAGGAGTTCATCAGTTAATTAAGGAAACAAAGGAGAGAGCTAGGTGAGAAAACTCACACAAAAATCTAAGGCAATAAGTCCTAATGTAGGCAGCCAGTTAAAAGTATTTTATTAAAAGAGTATTTTCATATATGAATGTTTATCTGTGAATTTAAACCTGAATATGTTTTGATTTTCTTTGGTTGATCACTTGTTTTATTATAACAAAGTTTTATGTGTTGTTAGCATACATGTCTGTTTTATACACTCAGATCTCTGATATGTTAATATTTAGGGATATAAACAAATACCCAGAAAATAAAATGTTGAGAATAGGTAAGTAGTATTGGTTTTGGCTCAACCCAGAAAGATGTAAATAATGTTGAGCTGCAATATACTCATGTATAAGTGCTGAGGCTTGAAATAGAAGGGAATTAGGGGTGCAATAGGGTTGCCTATGTGCTGATGCTCCTGATTCAATAAAATGCATAGCAAACAAAATTTTGTGATTCAGTAAAACCAGGTCATCCTGAGTTTAACTCAAGCACAAATGTTTGCAAAAGAAAAACTCTCCCAGAAGCCATAAGCCAATGTTAGTTGCCTAAACTCCTTTTAAAAATACCAGGATGAAAATATCTATATATATACAGAACCTTATTTTGTAGCCACCAATGGTTGTTTGCCTGTTTGTTTCTGTATGGTTATGAATAATATGAGATGTCATGTTATGGATGTTTTTAGCTAATAAAATGAATCACTGAATGGTTTTGTCATGAGAAATCAAAAGAGTTATTATTAACTTAAACCTGATTAGGATATTGGGGTCAAGAACACTGCAGGAATGACTTGTGTGCTTGAGTAACACAAGTTGACACATGGCTTGTTTAAGTCCTGAGATCTTTGTGTAATGGAGTGAATTAGTTCATTACAGTGTGTCCATAGATTCATAAATATTGCAGATGAGACCAAGGATAGATAAATATACCAAGGAAATAATACTTGAGCAGATGAGAAAACTGGAGTTTTTCCCAGATTTGAAATATGAGAATTGAATAAGTGATTTAACTCATATTAGTTATTTTCCTGTTTGGTATGAATGATTGTTTGTCTATGATTGAGTTGTATGCTTGAATGTATGTGCCATATTCATATGTGTAGTCTCTGGAAAGAAAGTTAAAGTGTGCACATGCACAATGACACAGAGCATGCACACAAGTATTTACCTGATTCCAAAGGACAGAATCTTATGTATTTGTACTTAACTTGATTTTAACCTAATTAACAAATTGCTTTTGTGAATTTTCTCATACCAGACATGTGTCTGACCCTAGTGTGCTAATGGCATATGGGGTGTCTCATTTAAAATGAGGCAGTTTCAAATGCTTTTTCAGGGATTGCAGCAACTAAATAGGAGTAGGAGCAAGGCCTTGAGAAGAAGATATAGCATGCTAAAACTTAGTTAGATAAGAGCCTAAATGTTGAAATCTGCATGTATTGACAATTTAAATTGCTACTTGTATTAAGTGTTGAATATTGGATGGATATTTTGTTAGGCATTTTGTTAAGAGATTGATTTGTATCTGGAAACTATGAATTAAGTTGAATATCTGTTATGTTTAAAAAGAATTTTAATCAAATCTTGTAAGTAGATTTAGCAAGAACACCATGTTAAATTTGAATGATTACATTTTATAAATGCATTAGTCAATCATGAATCTTTGGAAAGGATTTAAGTTTTTGGAAAATCTGGAGAGTTGATTCTCAGAAAATTTAAATGGTTTTATTTTCTAATATAGCATATGTATGCAAAAGAAATAGGCATAGGTTAAATGTTTCATATGGCTGCAAGGTTTCTATAGTTAAACTTGTTTCATACAAATGTCTCATGAACTATATTTTTTTTTTAAGAAAGGATTTGTAATAAGGTAAGAGTAAGACAGATCCAAATAGTTGCAGATATATATGCACATAAATATGTTTATTGCAAACATTACCACATCTTTTCCTTTGCACTTGTAATAGGAATCTGAATTTCACTCAGATTTTAACCAAATGCATTTTAAATGCCAGACATATCTTATAAGAAGAAATACAAACCTGAATAATGATAAACACCTCTATCATTCCTCAAAACCCAAGAACCAGACTCTTAACTCATATCAATCCCGAAGCCTTCCAGGTTATAGGGATGGGTTTCAAAAATAATTAAGCAAGAATTATTGTTTTGTATGATGGAATATAGGCAAAAAAATAAAGTATATATATATATATGTGCAGATATAGGTAGATAATAGATTGCAAACTGTACAGGAAAAAAAAATGAAAAACAAAAATTGTGTTTGAACCAACCAGCATAGTACTCGAACTCGTGATCTCTTGTGTATAAGTTAGGCGCGTTTCCATTACGCCTAGATGTTGCTTGTGTTCACTTAGGATCCACTTCTTTTTAGCTTGATTTTGTCACTATTCAGAGCTTAACACAAACCTCTATATTAAAAGCTTGTTTACTACTAATTATTACTTGATCACTTCTTAGTTAGTATAAACAGACTAATGTGTATGTTACCAGTGGATTGTTTGGTCAAAAAAAAAATTAGCAATCCAATATCCTCTTGTTTTCCAGAACTCTGATTCAAACAAGAGAGGCATATACATCCTCACATGTATGTGCTTACCTTTGTGAATGTACTGATATATTTATATTGGTTGATTATTGTGATCCTGGATATATTTGGTTTATTGGAGAAAGATATTGACGCTGAGAATTATATTGCAATGGATGATATATCTATATATATATATATCCTCTTTACCTAAAAAAAAAATTCCTTATGGAATTAGAGTAGAAATAGGAGGGTCATTTCACTCAGCCTACGAACTATATGTAAATTCTATTACGCAAGTTTCAATCACCCATTTGTTTTACCATAGTAACATCTATTTCCATATACATATTGTCTGCATAGCTCAAATTTATTTTGTTGCTTATATAGGTACAGTCTGAAATTTTGATCATAGTCTAATTTTATATATATGTTTGTTTACAAATATATTTGCGCTTATTTCGATTATAGTATAATTTTATATATTTGGTTATAAAATGAAATCTGCAGTTTCACTGTTAGTTTGCATACACTTGTTCGTTGTAAACGAAATCCTGTTTTCGGTTAGTTTATTGTTCGTTAGTTTATATATACTTGTTTTGCGTCGCCTTTATGATTTGTTAAGAAATAGTTCTTGTTTGGGAAATATCGATTTTACTATATGGTATGATGTTATTGGATTTAGTATGTATAGTTTGTTGTATGTATTTTAAGGATAACGATTTTATGTATATTTCATTTTTAATATTTGTCTTAAGTTAAAACATTGATTTATTTTTATAATATAATAATAATGTATATGTGTTTTATTTTATATATGTGTTTTAATTTAAAACTATGACTTTTGAAAACCATATATATATTTAATTTAATATATGTTTGGATTTAGAATATGACATTATATATATAGCTGTATATAGTTATGTATATCTAAGTTCACTTATACCATTTATCTTCATCAATCCAGTTCTGATTCGATTCCGTCAATTTCTATTTATCAGCCTTGTTCGTCAAATTCGTGCTTGGATCCGTAACTCTTCTCATTCTCCTTCATCTCTACCTTCGAAAGGTGAGTTATTCTCACCAGACAATATGTACCTATATAACTGATAAACCGACACCATTTGAATCTGTAATGTATATCATCATGTTATATATGTTTATATTATTATCATATGATGTTCACACCTGTTATTACACTTATTATATCATATGTTACTGTCATTTAATGTTATTCTGTTATTTATATCAGTCATCACCATTGCAAGTTCCCTGTAGATTAGAATCACTATGGGTTGAAATGATACATACCCGAACGGACTTTAGAATAGGGAAAAATCGTTATGGGCTGAAATGATAGGCTTGAATGGTTTTTATTTAATTTATTTTTAACTCGGGATTGCGGGTTTGAAATGATAGAACCCGGATTTTTCTTTTTAAACTGCGGATTGAAATGATACATATCCGTATCACTTGACCTAGGTTAGAAAACTATATACAGGCCCGTGGTTATTTTATAAAGTGTGTTGAATATTTTTAAGTATTTTAAAAATATAAATTTACGAAATTTGATTTAAACAGATTTTGAAATATTTTGAATTAAAGAAATTATGATTTTTCTATGTGTTAAAAATGTAATAATGAATGGTTTAACTGGACTTTTGAAATATAACTTAAGTTGGAAATTTGGAATTTTGGTTAAAAATGATATTTAAGTTATATAAATAAAATGGATATTAAATTTTATTTGGAAATGGTAAATATGATAATTTGATAAAATTTGAATTTAAGTGATTTATTAAAGTATTTTTGATTTTTCTATGAATTTAAGAGGTTAAATAAATGAATGTTTAAAAGTGATCTTTTAAAATATAACTTGACTAGGAAATGTGAAATTTGGTTTTAATTAAAAGTTTAAGTTAATTAAATAAAATTGGAAATTTAGTTAAATTGTGAAATGGTAATTTAAATTTGAAGTGTTAAGTTTATTTGTTGAAATGTGAAGAATTAGACACTTTTACACTAAAATTTATTAAGTAAATTGTTGAAATTTGGATTTGATTATAAGAAATTTAGTGTGAAAAGATATATGTAAATGAACATTTTAAATGTTAAAATATGATTTTAAAAATGTTTATGTGTTTTAAATTAAAGTTATTTAGTTGCTGGAAATACACTAAAATCTGGAATTAACTTTTAATAGCATTCAGAAATGCTATAGTTTCTGAATTGAACTAAAATTGTGTAAAAAGAGCTATTACAGCATTTCTGAAATGCTGTAGTTGCTGTAATTGAACTTATAGGCTTTATTGAACTCAGGTCTATTATAGCATTCTCTGGAAATGCTATAGTGGTCTGCAGTCTTTGATGAAATCAAATAAAACCTTTGTTTTGAAATCTGAGTTACCGCAGCACTTCTGAAATGCTGTCTTTTCTGTTTTGAACTATAATTCAACTAAAAACTGAGTTTTAACAGCAGTTTTAAGTGCTGTCTTTGCTGAATTAAAAATGTTTTCAAATATAACTTATAGCAGTTGTTTTTAAATGCTGTGAAAGGCTGAAATTTTAATAATTATGGTTTTTGACTTAGTAAACGAACTCAGAATGGTTTGAAACTTTGGAAATTGAATACTTGATTTGAAAATATAATATTTACACTTTTGAAAGGTTAAATGAATTATTTTGATTGGAATATAAACTATTTAAAGGTGATTTGAAATGATAGTAAATGAACGATATTTTTGAATTTAAAAGTTATTTAAAGTTGAATATTTGGATTTGTAAGGATATGATATTTTATTATATTAAAATGATTTGAAATGAAGATTTGGAAAGATTGATATTTGATATATTAAAATGATTTGAAATGAAGTTTTGGAAAGATATGATATTTTGATATATTGAAATGATTTGAAATGAAGTTTTGAAATGATATGATATTTTAAATATATGGAAATGGTTTGGAATTGATTTAATCTTTATTTTGATAAATATATGGTTTTGAAATGATAGTTTATTTTGAAGTAAAGTATTGTTTTAAAAGTTATAACCACGGGTTATAATAACGATTGGTTGTTAAAGAGACCGGGATCGGATATGGACATACTCTCTGTCGATACCGAAAACCACTTTGACAACTGTGTACGCGGTGGAGTTTCCAGAATAAAGTAGGATGGTGGCGACGATCCTAAGGTATATACGTGGACCCAACTCCCGTGAGTTGGCATAAGGTGGCTAAAACAGGAGCGATTGACGGACCAAGGAGGTAGCACCTTTTATCGGACACACTTCTTCGATACCATTCCATTACTTGTGATTGATTTGGTGGCCACCCTTGATTTGAGAGTGTTGTTCGAGGTGGGCGGTAGTGGCTGCTATGCGTCACCACTAGTCCGGATGCGTAATTGGTATATCTACCCTGGCATTGCCTAGTTGTGCCGTGTCACCTACCATATCGAGCTTTACTACGATTATGATTTAAAGATCCGACTGCGTTAAGGTTCTCCATCCCCTTAACGCTATTTTCTATATGATTATACTTTACTTATTAGACACTACTGTATATAGCGAATATTACTACATAGTAGATATTTTAATGGATCCTTAGAGGATGGGCGGTCCCAAGCATCTTCTAAGTTACTTGTACCCTTATTACAGTTCACTTGAGTTGGTTTACATTATATAAGTATATATTGTCCTGACTCGAGTGTTTTGTGTTTTGCTTTACGCTCGGGTCAGCCTGAGTTATTCACAGATTTGGATTTCCACTCTCTTGGAGATTTGAATTGCTGGAGATTATCTGCTTGTCTTGTCCTATCTACTTCAGTTCCGTTGTCCTACTCAGCTTGTACTTGGTTATTTTACTGAGACTTCTGTTGTTCTCTATTTCTTTTGTTATATCTTATGTAACTCTGATATATTTATATAGTAGCTTCATGAACTACTATTTCTTTTACTTCCGCTGCATTATTTTACTCTGTGTCTGTGATCTGTGATTATATTTATTTACTGTATATTCTGAGATTTGCCAAATTTTTATTTACAACGCGGTATTTTGAGCAATTCAATTCTGGCATGAGTGTCTACCTATACACTTATAATGGATGCGAATGGTTGAAAATATCGGGTTGTTACAACAGAGAAAATCCAAAACACCTTGGAGCCAGCTTCCCAATCTTACCAAATTATATAGCTCCTTTGAATCAGAGAAAATTCATCCAAAATCAAATCTCTGACTCCCAAATCCAAATTTCTCCGTCTCTTATCCACCAAATTCTTCTGATGATCCCGGGCTGCCTACATCCCTACTGATCAGCTCGACCTTCACTGATGCCTCAAAAACAACTCATCACAATGATCCACTCACAATCAATCCAAGAACACAGCCTCTACTATCACCAGTAGAAAACAACTTCTCCTATCCGGAAAAGAAAAACAGATGGACTCCCAAACTGCTTCCGATGCACAACTCTAATCTGAGTAGACGAAAATGCTGATGATACACACGAGCACAAACCGGACCACACATCTCAGAATATGGTTCATAGATCCATAAAGAAGAAGCTCAGAAATCCCGAAAGATCTCTGACAAACCAAGAGAACACTCAACCATCGCAAGTCGCTTTTGCGATCAACCCAACTAATATCCAAAGAAAATTGTTCTCTCTTTACCAATCAGAACAGCTTAAGCTTGTCTAGCCAATCCATCGAAGAAAAGGGTCCACACTGCTGCTTCTGAGCTTCACCTCAAGGAAACTGCTGACAGATGGCCTCCTTGCCCGCACACAGAACAATCTGAACTGTAGCGCTGCCACTAACGACAAGACTTCCTAATCCAAACTCCTTGAGTAACTCAGGCCTCACAGCCAAACACAAACACCCAGCTGAACACGGCCTCAACACCGATGCAGACACACTTCCCTAAACTTGCTCCAAAGAGAAATCTTCGAAGACATCCATAGTCACTGTGTCTCATCACACAGCTACTAATTCCTGAGGTATCAAGATATCATCACTTGCTTCTGCTCAACTGACAGAATCCAAATTCTACTCATCCAAACTCTCGAAATCCGCTCACACGAGCGCAATCATCTTACACTTAAATGCTGGACTCCGAACCCTAACAAATATCCTTCAGAGATTGGTGAAATCCTTACACCACAACAAAAATTCACTCGAGACGGTATTAGGTCTACAGTCTCGTCAGATACACTTCCATCCACAACAAATTCAACCACTGGTAGTCGTGTTACACACACCACTACCCTATCTACCTTTATACTTATATTGGAAAACCTGAACAGGTAACCCAACTAATAGGTAGAAATAAATATTTATAATTATATCAAAATTACAAATACGCTCTCTCAAGAAAGAAATCACTTAGGAGCCTAGGTATTCACTCAACCTAGCGCTCTGATACCAACTGAAACGACCCGACTTCCTATGCCCAGGAAGACGGATCATTTTAAGAAAGAAAAGGGTGAGAAAATAGAAAAGATAGAGAAGAAGAAAGAAAACAACATCAGAATCTCAACAGCGGAACGAATAAAATATAATATATCACTTAAGACAATACATAGTATCATATACATCAGAGTTACACAGATAATACATCACATACTAGACAGTTATAAACACCTGTCTAGTTAATACAACTCGATACAACTCAATACAACACCGAGATACACACAGCAGAAATACAGATAAACACTAACACAGCGGAACCACTATATATCTATACGCTGAAGCCTCCTGCTCCATTGCTCCTCCAGAATTCGCCAAAGCTAACCTGAATCCCCTGGCTACTCGTAAAAATTTGAGTACCCGAGAGTTTAAGAAAAACAGAAATAAACTCCGGGTCAGACATGGGTCTGGTATGAGTAACAGGTTAAAGTTGCTTAACTTTGAAAAACCTTTTAAAACAAAGGGTATCACGTAAGACTCCCCACACATAAACATGGAAAAGTTTTTACCTTACGCTAACCAAACATTTGATAGGAAATCTGGTGATATTATAATAGTGTCTAGGGTTTTCAAGTAAAATACAGAAATAGCTGGAATGCTTACATCTCACGTTCCAACATAGTTGGGCACAACTAATACGTACGGCACTTATTGGAGATTGGATTCCATACAATGGCAGGGCTACTGGGGTACCACCCGTCACAGTACCTGGCCTAGATCAGCGTACCGAGAACCCACCCTAAGTTCCCTGCAACACAAAGCCGGAACCATCCCTTACTGGACAGTCCCAAACAAGATAACCCCGCAGTTGGCTGCAGACCAACTGCCACTAAGCCGAAATAAAAAGGGACATCTAGACAGGGGTAAATCTCGCTCTCCAGTGGGAGCTACCCACGAAGCCTTGCTGCACCTCCCCTGTTTTAGCCATTCCCGGTTGATAAGGCTTGAGGCTACGATTACCTTTAGAGAACACATCTCTTAGAATGCTCATCGTCCACCTGATGATGTTTTGAAAGCATTCAATCCATACAAGTTCGTTCCGGGTTCGAACGAAACCGAAGACATTATCTCGTTACACTCATTTTGGAATCATCCTCAGAGTTAACGACGATAATCCTTGCACTCTGAATCTTCATCTTCACTTGAGATGCACGACCTAACGTTAGATTGGATCGATGTGGTTTTCGGACCCCCAAATATGGATAGATCCGATCCCGGT
The DNA here is from genome assembly GCA_030737815.1 of Allium fistulosum. Classification (NCBI taxonomy): domain Eukaryota; kingdom Viridiplantae; phylum Streptophyta; class Magnoliopsida; order Asparagales; family Amaryllidaceae; genus Allium; species Allium fistulosum. The sequence goes on from CM060901.1 coordinate 1,104,596,073, forward strand.
CTCATCGAAATCCAAAATGCCATCTTTTAGGTCCAAGTTGTTTTAAAGTTAAAAACAATTTCAATCCATTATCTATATCAATACAGATAGATAATTCACAATATCACAACAGATAATCAACATCATCATAACAGATAATTCACATCATACTTCAAATCAAAGCATCCATATCATATAGCATTAAGTATCTCATATCTGAGATATCAAACCATACAACAGTAAATATCATCCATACACAAGCAAGAATTAAATAACCATACTATAATTAATTTAAAATAAATTAAATTAATTACTTCCTCTTTAATTAATTTAAAGTAAATTAAATTAATTACTTCATCATTATAAACTTGCTTACATAACCAGTAACTAATTACCAATCAATCAATCATCAGTTGCTAACTTATTCCAATTAATCATCTTTGATTAATTTACTTTTACTTACATTCCAGTAGTTTCCTTTAATTCATTTACAGAGATTTATCTTTGAATAAATCCATTGATTAACTGTTTATAATAAATTCCATTCATTTTTAATTTATTACATTGTAATTACCTTATTGATTTATTATTCCCAAATTAAATCAATTTCTAAATACATCATTAATTAAAATAATTAATGATCTTTAATCAATTATTTTATTAATTATATTAAGAAAACTTAATCTTCAAATCTCATTTATTCATCATCTTTGATTAACCTCATACAGTAATTAACTTTCCTTAGTTAATTATTTCACAATAACAAACTTAATTAATCCCATGATTAACTTCAAGTAATTATACTCTAATTACTTCCATTACCCATCATCCAATTAGTTACATCTAGTAATTTCTCATTAATTACTTCTCCAAGTAATTAGACTTCCAAAATTATCAAGTGATTAATCTAAATTAATTAAACTAAATTAATCAATTCAAATTAACCAAATTACTCAATTAATTACAATAAGAAATTAATTCCTTAATTACTTCCCAATAAGTAATTATACTTATTCCATTCCATAAATGATTATTTTTAATTAATAAATCTAACTAATTATTAAAATTTATCACATTAATTAATTGTTAAATAATCTCAAGTTAATGACCTTCATTATCTATTAACAATCCTTTAATTACTTTTCTTAAGGAATTAAACTTAGATTAGATAATATTAATTACAATTTATTTATACTTAATTAACCAATTAATTAACCTCTTTATTTAATTAATTTAAGTTTTAACTGTAACTTAATTACTTGATTAATTAACACTTAACCATTAATTTAAAATCTAATCTTATTTAATTAATGATTCTTAATTACAATTTAATTATTCCTAATTAATTAGTCTTAAAACTTAATTAATTAGTTTAAAACTCATAATTACTAATTTAATCATCCATATCATTAATTAATTAAATTAATTAATTATCCAATTTTTAATTATCTTAATAATTTAATGAATCAAAATCATTAAATTTTAATTAAGTTTAAGATAAACATTATTCTTATTAATGATTAAATTATTATTAACAAATCATTTAAAACAACTTACTTCTAAATTTACTTTTAAATGTCATTTTTAACTTATGTTTAAAATGAATCCCACTTAACTTTTACAAGGTTTCCAAACAGATTTAAAACCCTTAATCACATGTTAGAGTAATACTTTTCTTATAAAAGAGATTTTAATATAGTTTATCTCAAATTCCCTTTTTAAATTCAAATCCTTTTTAAATACACTTAATTGCTTAAACACTTTTAAGTTATTAAATCAATTTGAATTCAAAAACTTTATTTATACCCAAACTAAGATTCAAATTAAACTTGAATCCATATTTAAACTTTGATTTAAAAACTTATTTTAAATCAATGCTTTATAATTTAAATTCATTTAAAATTTAAAATGACAGGTCTGTAAACCTATCACCAAAATAAATGACTCGAGCCACTACAAATTTTGCTTCGAGTCAAAATCCAGGCAACTTCGAGCAAACGCGAGCTTCCCCCTGAGAAAACAATCAACTGCTTCGAGTTTCCCCTCTGCGCAAATTCGAAACCCAACCAAAAAACACAGCCTCACCAACTACTCCAGGCACAAACTATGTGCCATGCATATGCACGGCGGCGATGGACGTCGCCGATCATCACCGATGATCTCCCTCAATCACCCATCACCCAAACATCCATACGCGAACATCAACACACCATCATCGATTCGAAATCGAAATTCGAGGGCTCGAGCCAAACCTGGAACCAAAAATCTCGAACACCACCAAAACCTGTCAACGCCAATCTCTCGACCCTCCGACCATCGTTCGCCACCAAACTCCGGCCACCGCTTCGCCTATCTCCCCTCTACCTCGCCACAAACTTGCGTCGAACTCGATGCATCCAATAGGGTGGATGAACCAGAAATACTCGACCCTCCAAAACTAGGTCACCGGAGAAAATCTACTCGCCGCCGCTTCCACAAGGCACTGCACCCCCATCCACCATTTTTCCCATACTCCCTGTTCGCTCCTCCACCTCCAGCCCAAGCCCCGACCCCTCTGATCAACTAGGCCGACCCCAGCGACTCGAAAGGCAACAATCGAACGAACCCAAACTGCTCTCATAATCAAGCACTAAAAATTATGATTTCGATTTTAAAAATCATGTTTTGGATTAAGAAATTAGGATATATCACTGAATTTATCGATCAAGATGTTTGGGTTTTCCATTTAATTTATCAATTAAGAAATTAGGTTTACTTCAGATCCTAGTTTTGGTTACGAACTAAAGAAGGAAAGACTGAGGTATATAGAAAAGAGAGTAGACAGGGTACAAATATTTTTTTTTCAATACAGTGTATTATTGTACAACTTTCAGAGATATTACTTAGTTTTGGAGGCTGAGATAAGATGTGTTATTGCTAGCATTTAATGCTCTTTGTACAAATCATACTGACCCTGTATTTGTTCATACTAATCTCGTATATGGTCTTTTGTTTTCAGCCTGCGCCTATTTACATTGGTTAGCTTGACTCAGCAGATTTCTATTTCTATGGTGGCTGATATGAAATGTATTGTGTACTAGAAATAATATTGCTTTTCTAGCAATAAATGCCATTGTAAAATTTTACTTACTTATTCTTTTCGTTTACTCATACCTCACTGATTTCTTATGCAAGCTTACTTAGTTACTATACTTCTTATGCAAGCCTACATACATACTTTCTTTTGTGTACTATTCATATATATGTTTACTTGTACAATCCAGCATATAAAGTCTTTGTTTGTGATATGATGAATTCCTATATTTAGTTTGATGTTAGAATTTGTCAAATGTTTTTACTTTATAAGCTATCATTTATCTTATATATGTTATTTCTATTTCTAACTTACATATTTATTTTATTTTGGTTGAGAGATGTATTAATTCCTATTGTATAAATTTGAAATGTATTTTTGTTTGTACCTATTCATATGTTATCCATATATATGCTACTAATTTTATTTTCCGAAGTTCTATATTTTGCTTAAATCTATTTATCTTATAGTCTTGTATTTTACTTATCCATATTATAAAAACAAATTTATCAAATTGAAATAATTAAATAAAAGAAATTACCTTTTTATTATAAACTACTTACTTTATAGTATATACTAAAGTATCATTTGACAAAATGGTATTGAAAACTTATATATATCTTTAAACCATATTTTTAACAAGCTGTACTTTAAAGAAAATAAAACAAATCTTCTTGTTAATAAATTTTAAATTTAAACTTAAGCTAGAATAAGTTTTAAACTATTAAACATTTATCTTAAGTATTTTAAAACCATATATTTTAAATTAAATCAAAATTTCCAAATTACCAAAATATATTAGAATTATAAAAATATGCCTTATTAATTAAATTTACAACAAGGCTCTCATCTATTTACAATATATATAAATTATATACATATACATTATAAATAGAAAATAATTTATTTAGCTTTTAAAAGATAAATTCACAATTTAAATGTTTAATAAAAGAAGAATTATCAAATCAATTCCAATTTATCAACAAAAATCATCAAATCAATTTAATATTTAATAAAGATTATTAAATTGATATTGTCAGAAATTCCGGGATGTCACATAGAGATTTGGAAAGCTTAAAGAGATGAGTGGAAAATTATATAATTTATTTATAATATTGGAATTTATCTTGTTGAATTCTTATTTAATTATTATGCCTAAATAAGATTTGATGAATTGTAGGCTTATAACAAACATATTGGATTACCGCCTAAACATTTAATAAATAGGTAATTAGAATAGGAATAGTATGTACAACCTGATCTAGAAATTTGGAATCAATCCCAAATATTCATTTGTAGAATGTTAGTAAAGATGTAAAAAAATTACAGATCTATAATTGGGTTGTAAATTTAGTTGCCTTTGGAATGTGAATATCTATGTTTTGATTTATTTGGAGTGGGTTCCATGTAATTTTCATAAGTTATCCAATTATAAAATATGTATAAAAGCACGTCATTTGAACTAACAAGGAATATACCAAAAAAGGAAAGAGATTTATGAGATGTGGATATTCTTTTCCATAGTTTACACTGTCTATTTCAATAAAAGAAAAGAAATAATTCTTTGTAATTTCAAATGAAGAAAAGACCTCACTTGTGATTAACTTATGGAGAATCATAGCGGTAATCCCTTTTAGAACGATAGCTCTGTTAAATTAAAATATGGAAATGAATGTTCTAGTTTAGAAATTAATAATTATATATATAAACTGTTATCCCGCCTTTTGTCAAGGCCGTGATACCAAGGAATTGACTAGTAACCAATGACGGCCCGTCCTAGAGATCAGTTATACATAGGCTCACTATGGATATTGACGAATTTTTCTCGAATCCGGATCGAGCCAAAATTGGTATGACATGACAAGCTAAGCTATGAGAGTCAACGCTCCAAATCTCAAGTCAATCCGAGTTCGTGTGCTCAAGTTATGAACGATACAAAATTGGATAAAAACCAACCACCGGTCGAATTGCTCAGTTCGAATCCATCGGGGGAGCCAACTTCGACTCGCTCCCTTCGACTCGCTTCGCAACCATCAGAAGTGACAACTTCGACTCGCTTCGCAACCATCAGAAGTGACAACTTCGACTCGCTTTGCAGCCATCAGATACCTTCTTCGACTCGCTCCGCTTCGCCTCCATCAGGTGCCTTCTTCGACTCGCTCAGCTCGAACCACTGTTCGACTCCATTGGCGAGGCCACTGTTCGAATCCCTTAGAACGCTCCACTTCGACTCGCTCAATCAATGCACAGTTCGACTCGATCAAAATAGCATCAAGGGCAGAGTGAGATTCAAGCGCCACGTCACCGAGTCGAATGAAAGCGAGTCGAACGAAACAGCCAACCGAGAATCTCATTTCGTATCGATCATATCTCCTAATCTACAAGTCCAAATGCTATGAAATTTTCACAAAAGGCTACGTGCATGCTAAAGAATGTCCATGCGAAATTTCGACTCCATTGGATGAAATCTTGATCGATACGAAATCTGTTCGTATCGATCACGGATCGGAACGAAAGTTCACGGGCTTGGGCGTGCGGGCCTAGTCACGTGCCAGAGAGGGTCTTACGAGATCTGAGCGAAATACCAACCTCCTACACCTATAAATAGACCCCCAAAGCCAACAGAAAAGGGATTCTTCTTCTTCTTTGAGATCTCCAATGCCTAGACTCTGCCAAACACGGATTTGAACTCCATGGCTGCTGCTACTAACGAAATTCACCGCTGCAAATCACAATCATCTGCTGTAATTCATTGAATTCACTTGTAAACATCAAAGAAAGATCAATAAAGCAAACTACTTCATAGTGGACGTAGGCAATACGCTGAACCACTCTAAATTCTTGTGTCTCCTTGCATGTTAATTATTTTCATATCTGAGATTTGGAGTTTTTGTTAGATAATCCCTCTTTTCCATTTAATTTCTTCACTTTATCTCTTCAAAAACTTCTGAAGAGTGTTGTGCCCAATTTTGGTACAAACACTTTGGTGCTTTCACTGAGAGAACCAATTTTTCTCCTGCTCTTTGGATCTCCTATCTATATTGGATTGCATAAATCTAAGAAGAAGATCCAGATCTAGAACTTTGAAGCCCATCTATTCTATTCAGATTTGCATCAGATCTAGGAAAGGACTTCATCAATTCATTATGGTGAGCACACGTACTATTTCTACAGCTGCTGATCAAGGAGCACGGGATCGACAGAATCCCGTGCAATCACCTCCATCCAACCAAAATGCTGCAGGACCTTCAGATCCATCTGGTCCAATCACCAGACAAGAATTCCAAACATTGCTTCAAGAGTTGACCCAGATTCGACAACAGCTAACTGAAAAACTGCGCGCCAACACAGAGTTGTCCAACCAGCTGAATCGCCAAAGGCGCAGAAGATCTAGAAGGGACCAAGGTTCCTATTCTTCCACAGAGAGTTCCGCCTCCTCTAATGGTCAAACCTGATCCACACGCCCACGGCTAGGTGTAAGCTACACCCAAGCCACGGGACAGCAACCCGCTTCAAATCTTGGGCAACCTAGAACTGGACCATCCGCCAGTCTCCGTATAGAATCTTCGTCTCGAGGAGATGCTGCTTCTTACCATGTTACCGGCAACATTACTGCCACCACCACTACTGAATGAGGAGGTGATGCTAGAGACCAAGCTGATCCTCGGCGTAACCGACGAGAACAGACTCCTGAGCCTTATTTCCCTAAGGATGTTGAACCAAGGAGGCGAGGCACGGATCGTCGACCACATCCGGTCTAGACTCGCGCTGTGGAACCCGACCACACCTTGGCACAACATGCTCTAAGTATTCGAATGCCGGATATATCAATGATGATTCGTCAAATGATCTGTGAAAGTCAGGGTCTCAGTAATGACGACTGGGGAATCTCCCGGAGTCATACCCCTTTCACCGATGACGTATTATATGCTGAACCACCTCGGTGCTTTAGGATGCCAGCTTTGCCAGTCTATGAAGGGAGTTCTGATCCCAATCAACACATCTTGAAGTATGAATGGCTGATGAATGCTGCGAGAGCTGATGACGCAGTAAAATGCCTTAGTTTCCCCATTTCTCTGGGTAGCATCGCTACCATGTGGTTTACTCGTTTGCCACCATGATCCATTTCTAATTTTGATTAGATGGCCACAAAGTTCGTTGAACAATTCCGTATGCACATGGCAAGGCCTAAAGATGTTAACACTCTGTCTAGTGTTACGCAAGCTCCCGGAGAAACACTTAGACGTTACTTGGAGCGATTCCATGCTGCGTGTGCAGAAATAAGCAATCCCAATGATAACTCTATCCTGATGGCATTGACTAAGGGGATTGATGCTGATTCCGAGTTCGGAAATTGGTTAGCTGGAAAAGCACCTGCGTCATTGGACCATTTCTATTCCAAGGCAGCCCAATTCTTGAGAAGGGAGGATGCGAAACAGTCTAGGAAGCAGGATGACATAGGGCCCAACATCGAAGGAATCCAAAGTAACATCGCTATTAAACAGTCCGGAGATAGTTCTGGAAAAGTTCAGTTGAACGTACAAAATCAACAGAGGGACAATGGGAATCAAAACAAGAAATGCAATCAGAATCGCGGTCCACGGCGTAGAGCTTCCATGTATGATAACTACACTCCATTGAACACGTCATTGGAAAATGAGTATTTGCAGACCTGCAACACCATGCAATACAAGAAACCTGCCCCTAAACCACCAACTGAAAGACAAATCCAAGCAGGGAAATTTTGTAGATTCCACGAGAGTTATGGCCACAACACCAATAAGTGCCGTCACTTGCAAGACCTCATTGAAAAACTATACGTGAACGGAAGTTGGATCAGTATGTGCGGCGCCGCAGTCTGGTGGTGCGGGCCAATCAAATCAGAATCGTGCGCCGAATCAAGAAAGACAGGAGGAACCCGCTCGTACAGGTGGGAGGTTGGTCATCAATACAATAAGTGGTGGTCCTCACCCAAAAGATCGAAGCTGGAAGGAAATGGAGTCGTATGCCAGTTCTATCAGGCATGCAGACTTCGAATGTTATAGTAACTCTGATAAAGGGGCTCAGGCCAAGCAACAGAAGACGATGACAGATGACATCGTGTTCAGGAACAGAGACGCTGATAAAGTCGAAGCCCCCACTATCGATCCATTGGTCATCTCAGCTCAAGTAGGTCCCGCTTGGATGAAGAGAATCTTAGTTGACAGTGGAAGCTTTGTGAATATCTTGTTTAAGAGAGCTTATGATCAAATGAGAATGGAAGCCACTGAATTGAAACCGTGTCAATCCCGAGTCCATGGTTTCAACGGAAGTGCTACTATACCCACCGGGATGGTGGAACTACCAGTAGAATTGGGAGTTGGAGAACGTCGGAGAGTACGGATGTTGCAGTTCATTGTATTGGACATAGAATCCCCATATAATGCTTTCTTGGGCCGACCGGCCCGCGCTGAATTCAGGGCAGCCATTGCCCCATGGTTTTTGACTTTAAAATTCCCCACTGACCGTGGAGTGGGGATCATTCAAGGAGATCAGGCTGCTGCCAAAGCCTATTATGTTACGGAGCTGCGGGAGGCACAGCGAAAAGAGAAGGGAAAGGGCGTAGAGGAATCTCTCTGCGTCCGTTTTACCGATAATTGACAATTAACTCCCAGGCCTAGGCCTGGGCACCCCAGCCAATTCCTCAAAGATCTTGACCCAAGAGAAACCGAAGACGAAGGAGAGTCTAAAGAAAGTCAAGCATCCCCGGCCGAACTGACAATTGATGTCCCTATTGACGATGACGATGATTCGAAAATGATAAAAATTGGGTCTCAGCTAAGCCAGCAAACTCAAGAGGAATTGGTTGAATTTCTGCGAGCAAATCTTGACGTATTTGCCTGGACACATTCTGATATGTGTGGGATCTCACCGGACATCGTGAGCCACACTCGGAACATTGACCCGCGGCATGTCCCGGTCAAACAAAAAAGGCGCGGTATGGATCCAGAGAGATCTGTCGCCCTTAAAGAAGAAGTAGAAAAGCTTGAAGAAAACAGATTCATTCGAGATGCGCTATATCCTGAATGGGTGTCGAATCCCATGCTCATACAAAAGCCGAATGGAAAGTGGAGAACATGTGTCGATAATTCCGATCTGAATAAAGCATGTCCCAAAGACAGTTTCCCACTTCCAAGAATTGATCAGCTAGTAGATTCGACAGCTGGGCATGAACTCTTATCCTTTATGGATGCGTACTCTGGCTACAATCAGATACCGATGCATTTACCCGATCAAGAACATACCAGCTTCTTAAACAATCTGGGACTTTATTTTTATGAACTTATGCCATTCGGACTCAAGAATGCCGGGGCTACTTTTCAACGATTGGTCAATCGGATGTTTGCCAGTCAAATCGGGAAAACCATGGAAGTATATGTAGATGACATGCTTGTGAAGTCACGACTCTCCACTGACCATGTTAAAGACCTGGAAACTATGTTCAACATACTTCGAGAATACAAAATGAAGCTAAATCCACTGAAATGTCACTTTGGAGTTGCATCCGCGAAATTCCTTGGGTTCATTGTCAACGCTCGAGGAATCGAAGCTAATCCTTAAAAGATTTGGGCAATCAGAAACCTTGAAACTCTAAAGACTATAAAGCAAGTCCAAAGTCTCAATGGGAAAGTAGCAGCATTAAGCAGGTTCATTTCAAAGTCCACTGACAAATGCATTCCCTCCTTCGATCTGATCTGAAAAGTAAAACGCAACTTTGAATGGACCACGGAGTGCGAAGGCGCTTTCCAAGCACTGGTTCAACATCTATCCACACCACCTATCCTGTCGAAGCCTATCGACCATGAGAAGTTGTTCGTATATTTGGCGATATCAGAGAACGCTATCAGCGCTGCATTAATTCGAGAAGAAGACAAGATACAGAAGCCGGTATACTACATCAGCAAACAATTGACTGGGGCTAAAAGAAATTATCCAAAGCTAGAAAAGTTGGCCTACTGCCTTGTGATTGCATCAAGGAAACTCCGACTGTACTTCCAGGAACATCCCATTGTTGTTTACACCGACTAGCCGTTACGACAGGTCCTTTCGCGGCCTAAGATGTCTGGTAGGTTACTCAAGTGGAACATCGAACTGAGTTAGTTTGATATTACTTACACTCCAAGACGAGCAATCCAAGGAAAAGTCCTCGCTGATTTCATAGTTGAATTTACCATTCCAAAGGACTTGCCCGAAACCAGTAAATCCCCCGAATACGTTTGGAAGCTATATACTGATGGCGCATCAAACGACCGGTGTTCGGGCGCTAGTGCTGTACTCGAAACCCCCGAAGGCCGATCCATATGCTATGCTGGGAAGTTCGATTTTCATGCGACTAATAATGAAGCTGAATACGAAGCCCTCTTAGCTGGCTTAAAACTTGCTAGAGATTTGAGAATTATCGCAGTGGAAATTTATTGTGACTCACAATTAGTTGTGTGTCAAGTTTGGGGAGAGTATCAGGCAAGAGATCGAAGGTTGGCCGCTTACTTAGATCGAGTTCAGGAAGTATTGAATCAATTCGATTATTATGCCATCTATTGTATACCTCGGGAGCGCAACCAAAAAGCCGATTCATTGACAAAACTAGCCAGCACCGGTGAAGCTCAGCAAATGGGACTCGTTCCCGTAGAAGAGTTATCCTCCCCGAGCATTGACCGGGAAGAAATAGACAGGGTATGCGAAACCATCCTCGAAAAGGATTCATGGATGACTCCACTCAGAAACTACATCGAGCATGGAATCCTATTGGAACGCAAGAGTGAAAAGAGACAAGTTCTCCGAAAGGCCTCACGATTCATCATTCAGGATGGGGTCGTATATAAAAGAGGGTACACTGTTCCTCTACTCCGGTGTATCACTCACGATGAAAGTAAACGAGTATTGCACGAGATGCACGAGGGAGAATGTGGCGATCACACCGGGAGGCAAGCACTTGCCAAGAAAATACTTCGATACGGATATTACTGGCCGACCGTGAATCGCGATGCGTCGGACTATGCAAAGAAATGTGATAGGTGCCAGCATTATGCCCGAATTCCCAGAGCTCCTCCTATCGAGATAACGCAGATGGTCAGCCCATGGCCGTTCGCAATGTGGAGCATCGACATCATCGGTGCCCTACCTCTGGCAAAAGGTGGTGCGAAGTACGCCATCGTCGTAGTTGATTACTTTACAAAGTGGGCTGAAGCCGAAGCTCTCGCTACCATTACAACGAAGAAAGTAATCAACTTTGTGGTTCGTAACATCATCTGTCGATTCGGTCTCCCACACACCATTATTATGGACAACGGAACCCAATTCGATAGTGCTGAATTTAAAGATTTCTGCAAACGATTTTACATCCAAAAGAAATTCTCTGCAGTTGCACACCCTCAGGCAAACGGATAGGTCGAAGCTGTTAATAAAGTTATAAAATCCATTCTGAAAAAACGACTGGAAAAGGTCGGTGGCAAGTGGGTTGATGAACTTCCTATGGCTTTATGGGTTTAACGAACAACCCGCAAGACTGCAACCGGTCACACTCAATTCTCTCTTTCTTACGGTTCAGAAGCCGTTATTCCAGTCGAGCTAGAAGTACATTCTCATCGTGTGACATACTATGATCCATAGACGAATGCTATATTACTTGCTGAATCTCTTGATCTACTAGATGAGAAGCGTGAAGAAGCTGATTTGAGGGCATCTGCGCATCGAAGTCGAGTCGCCCGATTGTACGACGCCAAGGTCCGCCCGCAAACTTTTGAACTAGGCGATCTCGTCCTCAAAAGAATCTATCCGGTTCCTTCGCATATGAAACCGACATGGGAAGGACCGTATGTTATTGAACGAAGGCTCGGAGATGGCATATTCAAATTATCGACTGTCAACGGTCTAACTCTGCCAAGAGCCTGGAATAGCGAGAGCCTTCGCCGCTATTACACATGACAGGCTATCTCTATCCATTTAGATTACTTTCCTTTTTGCAATTTGTTTCTGCATTTCGAAATTAGAACTTTTAATAAGGCAACTAACTTTGCCATACTTTCTTGTTTCAGCAATAAAACGCAATCTCTTCGAGCCAGAGCTGTGATTTACTTGAAATGCTTCATATGACCATCACTATGCACGGAGAGCTAAGTTTCACCATACGATGGAATTTATTCTGATAGAGTGGGACTGCGATGTAACCAATCACTCGCTAAGTGAAACCCGAGCTCGGGGACAAGCCATCACATCAAAGTCAAAAAAGGATTGATACACGACAATCCTTCATCAACTCCGTATTCCTAGAGTGCGAAGCGGAGTATAAACATCAACTCCGAGTTCCCAGAGTGCGAACCAGAGTACAAACATCAACTCCGAGTTCCCAGAGTGCGAACCAGGAGTATAAACATCAACTCCGAACTCCCAGAGTGCGAGTCGGAGTATAAACATCAACTCCGAACTCCCAGAGTGCGAGTCGGAGTATAAACATCAACTCCGAGTTCCTAGAGTGCGAACCGGAGTATAAACATCAACTCCGTATTCCCAGAGTGCGAAGCGGAGTATAAACATCAATTCCGAGTTCCCAGAGTGCGAACCAGGAGTATAAACATCAACTCCGAACTCCTAGAGTGCGAGTCGGAGTATAAACATCAATTCCGAACTCCTAGAGTGCGAGTCGGAGTATAAACATCAACTCCGAGTTCCTAGAGTGCGAACCAGAGTATAAACATCAACTCCGTATTCCCAGAGTGCGAAGCGGAGTATAAACATCAACTCTGAATTCCCAAAGTGCGAACCGGAGTATAAACATCAACTCCGAGTTCCCAGAGTGTGAACCAGAGTATAAACATCAACTCCAAATTCCCAAACCGCGAATTGAAGTATAAACATCAACTCCGAGTTCCCAGAGTGCGAACCGGAGTATAAACATCGACTCCAGATTCCCAGAGTGCGAAACGGAGCGTAAACACCAACTTCAAGTTCCCGAAGCATGAATCGAAGTACAAATATCAACTCCAAACTCCCGGAGCGCGAGTCGGAGTACAAATGCCAATTCCAAGTCCCCAGATCGTGGACATGCGATTGAAACTTAAGCCAGCATGACCAACCGCCGGTAAACAAATGAGAATCCCCGGAGCATGGATATGATCGTCGACGATCGGACAAGCGTGAATAAACCGCTCAATCTCCATTTGTCTCAAACACCCATTCAGTGGCACTAGGCTCGACATGCTATAAGAAAAGAGCGATCGCTGACTGATGTTTCACAACACACCACCAAGACTGGGGGGCAAGACTTAAGCATCAACCATTGACTGAAACAATGCGACGTCAAAATTCAACTCGCTTCCCGGTCGCAAACCATGTCCACAGTTTCCGAACTTGGAGAACAAAAACAAACTTGATTCAAAAGCTAAAACTTCACAAGTACACGTCAGATATTGAAACACTTTGAAAAGAAGCCAAAAAAGAGAAGTTTCATTTCTATTGTTTATAAAAGAAGTTCGTGTACAAGTTTCCAAAAATTCCTACTAGCAGGGGCTGAACCCGCATCTATACACGGCTTACAAAATGCAAGTCGAAATAAACCAGGGAAGCATGTTTAATCTTTCTTCTTCCTTGGCTTCCTTCTCGGTGTAGACCCGCTGGAGCCACCGCTAATCTTCCTCTTCGAGCCTTTGCTCTTCGGCGGTTGGTCTTCAGGCGAGGGCATTATATCAACATCCTCCTCCGAACTCGAGTGGATAGTAATGCTCCCTGCGGGCGGAGTCGGAGGAACATGATCAATTACAGAAGGTGGAATGGGCACGCTGGTGATGAAAACAGCACCACCAGGAGATATCATTCTGAGCGGAGCAGGTCCTGGTGCTGCCATCCCACCTCCAAAGCTGCCACCATGAGCCGCTGCTGCCATTTCAGCATCAATTTGAGCGAACATCTCCTCTTCAGTTACTGCTCAAGCCCCGCTGGGGGCATCAGCAGTCGGCATTGAAGAACTTGTAGCAGGATCAGTTCCACTCATGACAGATGACAAGTCAACAAGAGGATCGCCGTGACGGCTAAAAAGTTCATCCATCAGCTGCTCATCAAACATGATCGTACTCCCCTGCATATCATCAAGCGGGGCAGCTGTACTCACGGTGATTGCTTCGGTCGCGATAGCCTCCTGCGTTTGATATGGTTCTTGAGTAGCAGGAGGCATGGCCGGTGCAGCATCGATCACTGGACAAAGAATAAGAAATTGTTAGAACTTAACTTGATCGAAGATTTTGACTTAGGAAAGATATGTGGAATGTTCAGAATACCTTCCTCAGTTTGACTCGTAGGCGGCAGAGTGGCATCAGTGACTTGCGCTGCAGCCGAAGACATCTGCGGCTGATCTGGATTATAAGCAGGAACGACCTGGGGATCGACCGCAGACGAGGATTCGGGCTGGGTAGACGTGGGAACTTCAAGACTTGCTTCATGGTGGTCAACTCTAGAACCCTCTCCCACTTCAAAGTGCTGGGTGCCAAGTCTTTCCTTCTCACGCAGAATCATTGACTCATGGAGAACCTTCTTTTCATCTTCAGTCAGAATACGATTCTCGAGTTCAAATTCATCCACAGACTCGCCCTGATGCGCCTCCTTATCTTCCTCAACCAGTCGGCTCCAAGCATTGTAGAGATGCATCGAAAAATCATCGAGCCAGGCTAGACCCCTGTGCCTCAGCACGTTAGCGTTATAAACAACAAGAAGGTCTTCGATGTCAGCCTGGACTCGGCCAACTTCACTTTTTCCTCCACCTCAGCCTCCACCTTGTGGACTTTAGCCACAGCTGCATCCCTCTCACCCCTAAGCAGAACAGCCTACTCGCATGCCTCCTGGGCTGAGTTATTCGCATCATCCTTTTCCTTGGCCATGTCGGAAAATTTAGCCTTAAGCTCATTGAGTTCCTTGACCGCTGCATCCTGCTCGGCGGTAACTGTAGTGTTCCGATGGCCCATCTCCTCCACCAAGGCGACGTGCGTCTGCCTCAACCTCTCCATGGCCACATTCGCTTCATCAGCTTTTTTGGTGGCCTCAATTTCAGACTTCCGAGAAGACTCGGACTCAGCAGTAAGCACCTGAATGATCCGATCACTTTGAGCGAGCTCGGTCTCCATCTTCTCAAGCGCTTTGGCTCGCTCAAAGGCCACTTTGGAAACTTTTTCGGCAGCCTTTGCCCACTCTCGGTACTGGGTGTATATGTCGTGAACGTAATCATGCACCGTGTTTTCCACCCCTGATGGAATTCTTTTTAAGTGTGGTGGGAAGACATAGCCGTCGAAGCAGATATTCGGAAAATCCTTCCTCATCTGAGCCAACTTAAGAGCCCCTTCGCCTATGGGTTCAGCTGGGACCTGCTCTGTAATCATGGAGGCCGTGGTCTCAACTCTTTGAAGATGAGTCTCAGATCTAGAAGTATGAGAAGATGGCATGTGACGAGGAGGCTCTGGTAGGTGTGGGACGAAAGCAAGGGTGGAGACGAAAGTCTAGGAGGAGGAGAGCGTGATCTAGACCGATGTCTGTATTCTCTATCCCTATCATGCCCGTACGTATCTTGATTAGAGTACTCGCGATCGCGATCTCTATCAGAGTCCCTCTTGTGGGAATCGTAATAAGAAGAAGCCTTTCGGGCCGAGCGAATATTCCCGAGCATCGATTCTCTTCCGGACATAGTACCTGAAAATGAGAAACGAAGGAAGAGTTAGTGACTTCCTAAGTTGAATGATTTACAGTTGTGAATCATGTAGTGTAGTCAAGTGTATGCATGTGAAATCCCCCGACCAACCGGAAATGTCGGCCGCACTCATAGCAGGCGACCCTCTCAGTTCAAGAGCATTATCAAGCTCCTCCATCCCGACGTCGTGTTGAGACGACACAAAATCCGGAATCGAAATATCAGCAAGCCCTTCAAAATAATTCTCTACTGGCGGGGAAGAAGCCTCCGAAATTCTAATCCCCTGAGCAGGCAAGGACATAACAACAGATTTAAACCTCTCAAATTTAGAGCGTTTGTGAGCAGCAGCCTTGCCTTTTCTTCTTCCTCCTGAATCCTGAACATCGGAAGAAGGCCCATATGGGAGCTCGGTATCAGTAGGCATCCTCTCCGGATCAACTTCTTCGGTTATCACGACTGCGGGCGCTTTGCGCTTCACCCGTTTCTTCGGGACCACTCTATGTATCCCTTCCAACTGTATGCTCTGCCTCCATTCTATCAGCTCGACAGTCCTCAAATTCCTATCGGTCAAGACTAAGTCGATGTGCCTCTCTTCGCTCGAAAATGCTTGAAGAATCCGAACAATCTCTCTGAAGTATGCGCCGTCAGGTCGAGAGATTGCAGCTATAAAAGAGGAAAAGTATGTCAGTTTTGAAGTCAGTTACTAATATCTCGGTGATTCAAGAGAAGAATGGCAACGCTTACGTCTATCCAACTACTGCCTAGCAAATCCAAGGGGCACCGAACGTAGAACCATTCAGTTTTATAGTAACTCAGCCTTCCCCAGGAGCCCAGTACAATGTGGAAGTTTCTAACCGCTTCCAGGAAGGTGAAAGAAGGGTTGTCTCCACAGCTCTTGACGTTGAATAAATATCTGATTTCGATCGGCTTCAGCGGTCGAAAGAGGATTTCCATAAACAGGACAAAGGTGATGTTCAACTAGGCATACCCATTGGGATGTAGCTGAGATGGAGCTTTGCCAAGAAACGATAACATCTCCCTTATATATTGGTTGAAGGGAGGGAGTGTCCCCGCTGTGTAGGCGTGACGGTTGAAAGCGATAAACCCTTCCGGGGGATAATGTGGCCTGTCATTTGGCCCAGGTAGTAACACTTCATCAAGCGACAAACCGTGCCTTAAACAAATCCGTCCTAGCATATCTTCAGAGATACCCGACGGCACGGAGTCTGGTGGACTACAAATGAACCGGGCACCTAGGCGCTTGTCCGGAGCTGGCTCTATAACTTCGGCTTCAATAACCGGTATCTCTATGGTTGGAGGAATAGAGCTCGGAAGTTCTTGCTGCTGTGAACTTGAGGGTTCCATGAATAGCTAGCTCATGAAAAATCATTGTTAAACAAGCAATAACGCTCGTACATCCCCCAGTGTAAAGTGTGTGAGTGTGTGCTGTGCAGCGCAGTACTGTATATCATTTGATAAGATCTACATGATTAAAGAAAGCATGTAAACGAAGAGACTTCGGAGTTCAGTCGGAAGGACCGTCATCGCTGACCGTCACAAACGTGCCATCCAGCTATTAACTATCATTCCAAGTTAAAAAAATTTATCATTTTGATAAGTTCTAGTTTCATCGACGAGCTCTGATAGGCAATCAAATATGCGGCGAAACGATTAAGTCCAGTTATGCAAGTTTGAAGCTCGTCGAAGTCAATTGTTCAAATGTGCAGGAAGTTTTAGATTTTTTAATGTTCAATTCGTATCGCTCGCAAGGGCCGTGTTTGCATCGATAGATCATGGACATTTGCATACAAGTTAGACTCGGTAAGAAGATTGGCGTGCAAGTTCGACTCGATCAAGGGGCTGATGATTTCGAATCGATCGGAGCACGACACTTCGACTCGATTAAAACCTCCAGTTCGAATCGATCCGAGAGGGCTGCCCATTTCGACTCATTCCAAGGCACTCCATTTCGACTCGTTCCAAGAAACTCCATTTTGACTCGTTCCAAGGCACTCCATTTCGACTCGTTCCAAGGCACTCCACTTCGACTCGATCCAAGGCCATCATTTCGAGTCGATCAGACGCAACCCCTTCGTATCAGTCCACATCTACAAAGCATTCGACTCGATGCAAAGCTCAGCCATCGATCGATACGAAGACCTCCGTCTCATCGTCTCAAGGCCCATACTCCAGATCGATGTGAAGCTAAGGCCAAGGGATCTTCGATCGATCGCGAATCTGGTTGATTTGGTGTTAAGAATCGAGTCTCATCGTTTACGCGATGGGTTCGCTCAATGGATTACCTAGATCTGTCAGTTAGTTCGAGTAATTGAAGGTATGAATCGGTTCGAAGGCAAGATTGTTTTCTTCTTTGATTGTCTCGAATCTCAGAGAGATACGAAAGTGAGGCAGGATAGCAAAAGGTAAAAAGTGAAAAAATGGCTAAGTACAGAGTATTTATATGGACTCGAAAGCAACGGTAAAAAACGATTCGCCTCCCCAGTGAGTTCAACCGGCTACGAAGTGTCACCACGGAATCGAGTCGAACAAACAGTTCGAATCCATCGGGGAAGTTTACTTCGACTCACTCCATTTCGACTCGCTCAGTCTGCATCCATCGTGAAAGTTTACTTCGACTCGCTCCACTTCGACTCGCTTATTTCACATCCATCAAGGAAGTTTACTTCGACTCGCTCCACTTCGACTCATTCAGTTTGTGTCCATCATCGAGTCGAATAAGCACTTCGTATCCATCGAACCCTGCGTCCATCGATGCAAAATCTCTGTTCATGTCCATAGTTTCCAACTCCTTCCCTAGAGCATCGATACGAACAGTCAGTTCGAATCCATCAAATCATGGCTTCCAGAGGCCAACTCCATCAAATCGAAATACTCACTTCGCATCCATAAATTCAATGAAAGACGTCCTCAATGCTTCAACCCTTCATATCAATTCAGGAGAGGATCGTTACGAAGGAACATTCAAAAACAACCATTGAGCGTTGTTACAACGAATTTCACATCGGTTCAGGAGAGGATCGATACGGAATTCAATATAAAATAAACTGACAACGACTCGTGAATGTACAAACGTCAACGAGAGTCAGGTTAACCTATATGCATGTATGTCGGACTAATATTCGATATTCCAGATTTACAAAAATCAGAAACTCATCTAATAATGATTACAACAGCAAACAGCTAATCGCTAGCATACGGCAGTTAGTTTCAACAATACAGGGTACAGTAGTTGACCGTCAACAGCTTACATTATCAAGAAAAACAGTCGAAGATTACAGCTTTCATCGAAAAGACGATAACTATTTAGAATGAAGATTGTAGCACTTCAAAGCACATCATGTTTTCACAAGACGTACTTTGGGGGGCAAATGTTATCCCGCCTTTTGGCAAGGCCGTGATACCAAGGAATTGACCAGTAACCAATGACGGCCTGTCCTAGAGATCAGTTATACACAGGCTCACTATGGATATCGATGAATTTTGTCTGAGTCCGGATCGAGCCAAAATTGGTATGACATGACAAGCTAAGCTATGAGAGTCAACGCTCCAAATCTCAAGTCAATCCGAGTTCGTGTGCTCAAGTTATGAACGATACAAAATTGGATAAAAACCAACCACCGGTCGAATCGCTCAGTTCGATACCAACGGGGGAGCCAACTTCGACTCGCTCCCTCGACTCGCTTCGCAATCATCAGAAGTGACAACTTCGACTCGCTTTGCAACCGTCAGAAGTGACAACTTCGACTCACTTTGGAACCATCAGAAGTGACAACTTCGACTCGCTTCGCAACCATCGGATACCTTCTTCGACTCGCTCCGCTTCGCCTCCATCAGGTGCCTTCTTCGACTCGCTCAGCTCGAACCACTGTTCGACTCCATCGAGTTCGACTCCATTAGCGTGGCCACTGTTCGAATCCCTTGGAACGCTCCACTTCGACTCGCTCAATCAATGCACAGTTCGACTCGATCGAAACAGCGTCAAGGGTAGAGTGAGATTCAAGCGCCACGTCACCGAGTCGAATGAAAGCGAGTCGAGCGAAACAGCCAACCGAGAATCTCATTTCGTATCGATCATATCTCCTAATCTACAAGTCCAAATGCTATGAAATTTTCACAGAAGGCTACGTGCATCCTAAAGAATGTCCACGCCAAATTTCGACTCCATTGGATGAAATCTTGATCTATACGAAATCTGTTCGTATCGATCACGGATCGGACCGAAACTTCACGGGCTTTGGCGCGCGGGCCTAGTCACGTGCCAGAGAGGGTCTCTCGAGATCTGAGCGAAATACCAGCCTCCTACACCTATAAATAGACCCCCAAAGCCAACAGAAAAGGGGTTCTTCTTCTTCTTTGAGATCTCCAACGCCCAGACTCTGCCAAACACGGATCTGAACTCCATGGCTGCTGCTACTAACGAAATTCACTGCTGCAAATCACAATCATCTGCTGTAATTCATTGAATTCACTTGTAAACATCAAAGAAAGATCAATAAAGCAAACTACTTCATAGTGGACGTAGGCAATACGCCGAACCACTCTAAATTCTTGTGTCTCCTTGCATGTTAATTATTTTCATATCTGGGATTTGGAGTTTTTGTTAGATAATCCCTCTTTTTCCATTTAATTTCTTTACTTTATCTCTTCAAAAACTTCCGAAGAGTGTTGTGCCCAATTTTGGTACAAACATAAACATATAGCCGAGCTTAACATTCAAAAATAGAAATATATAAATAGTGTAATTTACGACTATATATGTATTAGTTATTAACAACATAATAATTAATGGACTAGGATTTATGGACATTAATTACAAATTTAACGTGTAATAAATTTCTAATTAATATAGAGTTAAAAGGGAATTAAATGGGAACTGATCAGGGAAATTAATATGGCATTTATGGGAAAATGAGTAGGTTGATTTTCAAACTAGCAAATGTCGTTAGAAAATTTTGTATGGCAATTATGCGAAAATGAATAGCCATAATAGGTAGATTTTGAAATGGATAATAGATTAAAGGAATTAAATGTGGATTAATTAAAGGTTGTCTAAATTTTGGCATTAATGACTAATTGTTACGGGTAATTGACATTTATTAGACATTACAAGAAACCAAAGCCTAAACATATAAATTAGGAATAATAATGTAGCGAATAAGTATTAACTATTAATTATACATAGGAAGCAATATAATTTTCATAGTAGAAAATTACATAGCTTAAATTATACGTTTAGGAAAAGCACAAATTGGTGGGCCTAGTCTAACACTTAGGCTTTAGGTGGTAGGTTTGGTTTAGTGGGTTGGGATGTGAGGTCAGTAGAGTTGAACAACAGAAGTCTGCCCTTTACCAACGGTTGTGTATACTTATTGCTGATGTGCGACATCTCCAACCATAGGACCTGTGGGGAAGGGATATGCATTGTGGATAGGTAGTGGAAAATATACCGAGGGTTCACCTCGGATTCAAAATATTAAATGGCCTAGTAGTATTTAGGAAATGAGATCGGCTTCAATCCAATAAGAGGTAGTAATCCTTGTCTACTCCACTTTTCATTGTTAGATGTTATAGAAGATTTTTTTGAAAAAAAATGGTTTGGTATGATAATTGAGTTTTTGATTGTTTTGATTTAAAATCCTACTTTTAAAAGAAGTATATCTATGTTGTAGAAAGTCCTTAAAAACGTAAAATCATTTAGAAAAAGGGAAATTTTTCATGGTTCCTTTTGGAACCAAGTAATTTTTGAATTAATTACAAAAGTTTCTAAGTTTATATTTTCAAAGATAAAAGTTTTGGATTAGGTACTTCATGATTATGAAGTTTTATAAAGAATGATGAAAACTAAACAAGGTTTTTAATATATAGTAGATAGAGATCACTACCTAGATAAGACGGGGTAAATGTTTTAAGCTATGAATAAAGTAGCTACAATGCTCGTAGGGTAGCAACAAGGAATCCTCATTGAATATAGGGAATGTTGGTATCAATCTAGGAATATTTGATTGGAGATGTATAAATGCCTTGAGAAGGACCCTCAAAGGAATGGGGAATGGTATCAAAGTATCATTTTGTGAGTTTCATCGTACATTCGCATGAAGGATCAATGATACAGAAGAAGTAAATACCAAAGTTTGAGGATACTTTCAAGAGATTTTGATTGGGAGAAGATAATGGTATGATTGGAGAAAAAATAATAAGATTACACAACACCAAAAGAATGTTGGTTGACTTAAGGTTATTGAAGGTAATATAACCGGTAGGAGTTTTTCCATCAAACCAATTTTCCGATGAGTTATTCTAATTGTGCATAGCTTATATTGCTTACCCACTACGGTGTGGGAATGCACAATTTATTCCATAATCGGATATAATGATTAAAGTAATGGATGGACCGCATTTATTAGGAGCTAAGAAGGAGAATCAAGGAAGATGGGTGATAGTTGAGCAGCATATTAGGAATGTCCATCTTAATTTAGTAAGGAGTGTTAAGGCCACAACATCATTAACCCAAGTTGATGATAAAGTGCAGCTCCTAGAAATTTTCTTTTAGGGTTTTTTAATGTATTCGGTAGTTTTCTTGGTTCAAATTTAGGAAAAACGTATAATATGATATGAGATATATTCCTATTTTATTACTCTGTTGATTTAATGGATGGAATGAAACCGCTATATAAATATATTGAGAAACAGTGTAAATAGGGAAATCTCATAAGGACACTTAACTAGCGATAAAATATAAGTAAGATTGCAAGTTTATAAAATAAATTACGAAATTAAATTAGCAACTAAAAATTAAAAATGCTTAAATCCCAAAAACTTTGGATATTAAGAAAAATAAATTTTAACAAGTGGAAGAAAGGGAAAGGTTCTTGCAGAGTCATGGGTCATTGTCCCTATGCCTTAAAAGCTAAAACTTATAAATACGATTATAGGTATTTTGTTTTTTTAGAGTAAAAGAAAAAGGTTTCCCAAATCTAGGATTAACTGCATAATTCTTGGATCTATTGTATAAATTGACTCATTGACCGATTCTCGATTTCGTTAAGATGTGGATTGATTTGTTTTAAGGATAAAGCGGCAAATATTTTTATATACGAAAGAGTTTGAAAGTTTTTGTTTAATGCTATTGAAAAGTTGGTTTCAAAGTATTTGAAAATTGTGAAATGATGGTGGTATATTTAGAAGTGATATGAAATATTTTAAAAAGGGATTTGGATGTTTAATGATTATTTGATAAATAGTTTAGGAAATGTTTTGGAAGTAATTTTAAAAGTGATGGAATATTTTAGAAAACAAATTGGTGGATAAATATTGTATAAAGGAATTTCAGGTAATTTGGAAAAGTTGGTGTAAGTTTTGAAAAGTTAAGTTCATGTGTTTTTAAAAGATTTTGTTCAAATGCTGTAATAAAATAATATATGGTGTTTAAATGCTTTTGGTAATTCAATTCTTTAAATTGTTTTGCAAGTTGAAAATACTTTTGGAAATTGTATTAAAAAGTTTTCTTTTAAAAATTTATGATTTTGGAATTCTATATAGTAGAGTAAGAAGCATCGATGTGTTAGTAAGTATGAGTTTTACTGTCCGACAAAGGTGATAGTGGACAAAACATAGATAATAACAAGAGAAAAGGCTGTTTTAGCTTCGGAAATTTCTATTTCCATACCTTAATTATAATGAAATGAAACTTGCATTTAAGATAATTACATTTTAACATCCATAAATAAACCTCATGCAAATTGCACTTGGAAAAATTGGAAATGGATTGAGGGCAGAAGAGAATGTTTCAAATTACAATGGAATAGATATCCAAAAGATAGGTGGAAATGTAAGATTTTCCATCTAAATTACTTTACCGGCATAGGAGTAAAGATTTAGAAATCTAAATTTTCAAAAATTTTGTATGTTAAAAATTGTGTGCTAGATTTTTGATGGTAGGGATTGCTTGCATAATTGATTGAACTATACTCCTACCCACGGGAATGTGGAAATTATTGTGTGAAAAATGTTTTTTTAAAACTTCATAATATAGAAGTGCCAATATATATAGGTTGTTCGCATCATATTTTCAAAATGTTTTTAAAAGAATGCATTCATGTAGGAGGCACCGATTTAGAATCATTTTGCATACATTCTTATATGCTGTGATACAACAAACACTTTACACGTTTGGCTGCAAAATTGGATGCACACTATTTGGTTAGTAAGCATAGATTGGTTGGTCGCTATGTTACATGATTCAACCCTTGGGGATTTTCAAGGATGAAATTCTTTTAAGGGGGGAGAGAATGTAACATCCTATAAAACCAACGATAATTAATAAAATTAGTAATGCTCCAAAAATGGAATTTGGGAAAATGTTGAATTTTGATCACAAAACTTGAACCATTGTGTTTGTGATGATTTTTTAGGCATCTTTCGCATATGGAGTTTCGTGATCGGAGTTCAAACGAAAAAGTTATTAGCGTTTGAAGTTTGAAGTGCGAAAATAATTAATTACGAAAAAAGGGAAATAAATAAACATTAAGTATGGGACCCCAAGAGTCGACTCCCTCGTTGGGCTAGTCGACCGCTAGCGGTCGACCGCCTATACAGGAGCGGTCGACCGTTCGCATGGCGGCGGCAAGAGTTTGAA
The DNA here is from genome assembly GCA_030737815.1 of Allium fistulosum. Lineage (NCBI taxonomy): Eukaryota > Viridiplantae > Streptophyta > Magnoliopsida > Asparagales > Amaryllidaceae > Allium > Allium fistulosum. The sequence goes on from CM060901.1 coordinate 1,104,620,487, forward strand.
CCTTGGCCACACTTATAAATAAAGGCCTAACCCCTCACTTCTCTTCTCATATTTTATGATTCAAGCAACGATGCTTTGCCATTTCCCCTTCTGCGCTGTTTTTTAAAATTATAAAATATTTTATAAACATACACACAAATCGAGAAGGGCGGAAAATAAAAAAGAAGAAGAGAAGAAGCAAATCAATACTGCGAAAAAAAAATTCAATCTATATTCCCCTTAATCTCCAATCTTTCCTCAGATCTATAATTCTAATAATAAGTATACACCTTGTTATACATTTTTTGGATTAGAGTGAAAGAAGGTGTCAAGTAAAGGATTGGATTCAGATCTGGAGATTTGGAAAGCTTAAAAAGTGAGTGGAAAATTATATAATTTATTTATAGCATTGGGATTTATCTCACTGAATTCTTATTTAGATATTATGCCTAAAAAAGATTTGATGAATTGTAGGTTATAATAAACATATAGGATTAGCACCTACACATTCAATAAAATTGGTAATTGGAAAAGGAATAGTATGTGCAACATGATCTAGAAATTTGAAATCAATCACAAATATTCATTTATAGAATATTAGTAAAGATGTAAACTTATTTTAGATCTATAATTGGGTTATAAATTAGATTGCCCTTAGAATGTGAATATATATGTTTCAATTTCTTTGGAGTGGGTTCCATGTAATTTTCATAAGTTATCAAATTCTAAAATATGTATAAAAGCACGTTGTTTGAATTAACAAGGAATATTCCAAAAGGTAAAGAGATGTATAAGATGTGGATATTCCTTTTCATAGTTCACACTGTCTACTTCAATAATAGAAAAGATATAATTCCTTGTAATTTCAAACGAAGCGAAGACCTCACTTTTGGTTAATTTATGGAAAATTATAATGGTAAACCTTTTTAGATTGATAGATCTGATAAATTAAAATTTAGAGAATGTTCTAGATTAGAAATTAATAATTATATATATATATAAACATATAACCAAGCTTAACGTTTAAAAATAGAAATATATAAATAGCGAATTTATGACTATATACGTATTAGTTATTAACAGCATAATAATTAACGGACCAGTATTTATGGACATTATTTACAAATTAACGGATAATAAATTTGTAATTAATAGAGAGTCAAAAGAGAATTAAATGGGGACTGATTAGGGAAATTAATATGGCATTTATAGGAAAATGAATAGGCATAATCGGTTGATTTTGAAACTAGTAAATAAATGTGATTAGAGAATTAAATATGGAAATTATGGGAAAATTAATAGCCATAAAAGATAGATTTTGAAACGGATAAATAGATTAAAGGAATTAAGCGAGGATTAATTAGAAGTTGTCCAATTTTGGCATTAATGACTAATTGTTACTGGCAATAGACATTTATTAGACATTAGAAGGAAATCAAAGCCTTAATATATAAATTAGGAATAATAACATAGCGATTAAGTATTAAACTATTAATTATGTGTAGTAAGCAATATAATTTTCATAGTAAGAATTATATAGCTTAAATTATACGTTTAGTAAAAACGTGAACTAGTGGACTTTGCCCAACACTTAGGCTTTGGGTGGTAGGTTTGATTTAGTGGGTTTGGATGTAAGGTCGGTAGAGTTGCACAACAGAAATCTACCCTTCACCTAAAGGCTACCAGCAGTTGTGTATACTTACTACTGATGTAGGACATCTCCAACCATAGGACTTGTAGAAAAGGGATGTGCATTGCGGATAGGTAGGGGAAATATACTGATGGTTCGCCTCGGATTTAATGTATTAAATGGCCTAGTACCATTTGGGAAATGGGGTTTGCTTCAAATCCCATAAGAGGTAGTAAGTAACCGAAATAGACATTTTCCTTGACCTACTTAGGTTAGTCTAAAAGGGATGTCAGCTGTGGAGGGTCGGTAGGCTATGCCAGTTGTCGGTACCGGTATTTTGTGGTAGTTCTGGCATATAGGCTTTGACGCCCCATGATCCCGAGTGAGCGGTAGCAAAGAATTGGGTTATGCCCTAACGAATTTCGCTTTCTACTAGTGTAGAATCTATATTGGAGATGCACAGACCTCAAAGTAGATGGTTAGATGAAAAATTAGTTTAGTGGTGTACTAGTTAACCCTTAGATGAGTCTTTGAGTTGCGTTAGTAGTACGATAATTATATTATGTTACAAAGCCGTATATAGAGGTCGTCGGTTCTAGTCTGTAGCTAGAACGATTGACTAGCGTTGACGTTGCAAAGTGTCCACTTCATGGATTTAAGGTAGTAAATGGCCGATAGGTCTGCCACCTCCCTATTTAAGAAGTATTAAATGGTCGGGGTTTTGAGTAGTGAAATGTTTAGATAAATATGAATATAGATACACACACACACACAGATATATATATATATGTATGTATGTATGTATGTATGTATGTATGTATGTATATAATTATACCTTAGAGAAGGTTAGGTTAGGCATATCCTCCGTACACTTAAAATTTAATGGATTAGTTGTAAATAACAGTCATAACACTTTAATAGAAATTGATCGGTATAAATTAATTGTATGGGTAAAGTATGTAACTTTCCCATCACCATAATGTTGTTCCGATCATTTTCTTATAACAACCCACATGTTAGATTTAGAAGGACTAGATATTAGTGCAAGACAAGAACAGAGATGGTGAAGTTTTTATAGCGACGTGGAAATTCGGACACTTTATCTTCGAATATCAAAAAAATTTGAAATATAATTAAGTGTTATAAATATGATTTCATAACCTTGTTAGAAATCAATTAGTTAATAGATAATGATAAGAAACTTGTTTGTGAAAATTATTTACAAAAATATATTCTTCGATGGAAAATCGATAATGTGGGCAAAAATTGATTTATCGATAAACAACTTTTCGATCGATATAAGTTTTTCAAACTCTTGTGCACTTGTCTAATGATCAAATGAACACATGAGTAACTAATTAACACAGTCTCCTCTTCATAAAGCATGGAATATTCTAGAATCTTCCATTAGGATAAGAGATATTATCATGAGAGGGGTGTAATGGTAATTAGCATAAATGAGATGATGTAAAGGAGAATTGACGGGAGGTGTCTTCCATGACATAGTTGGGGGGATGAAGGCAAGCTTAGGCAACACCATATAAAGCTTATAAAAGGAGGGTCACACCCTTAGTTATTATTCACAAATTCACAAACCAAAACCAATCTCTCTTTAATGGCTTCTTCTTCTTCTTTTTCTTCTTCTTCATCTCTAAATTCCTAAAGCAAATTAATTGGAAATCAAATCCAAATCAACTCAAACATGGAGTGAAGCCTTGGAGAAATATTATAACACCTTCCACCATGTCAAAAATTGAAGAAACAAAGCCAACCTCTCCTCACACTCCATAGCCATGAGCAATTATGTGGATTGAAGGGAGGAAAATCAAGTGAAAATAGGAGGAAGGAGGAAAGGTGGCTGGAAGATGGAGGTTTGACTTAGCTGATTAGATCTTGGTTGTCAGTTGGGTTAAAGGTGAGTTAACACACCCCTTTGAATGGAAAATATAACATATATATGTTGTGTTTTGATTGTGTTTAAGTTGATCAATTGTTATTGACGTTGTTAAAAACATAAGTTTGATTCTTGTTTTGAGAACAAGAAGCATATGTGATCCACGTCTGTGGACTTGGAATGGACTTGAACGGACTTGCATGACTTTCGAAAAGACCTTGAAACAAAGCACATAGGTTATAGATGGACTTTTAATTTAGATTGGGCTCGGATTAGAAAGTACACTTATAGCGATAGACGCTATGGACGCACTTAGGGATTACCTTGTTTTTTTGCAATTTCTATGGAACTTAGAGTGATCCTTAGGGGTTTTTCGCCAAAATTACAATTTTTTATATGTATGTTTATTGCTATTAAAAGCTTGACTAATAAAAAGTTGAGTAACACCTCGAAAAGTGGCCAAAACTTCATTATACAAAACTGCCCCTTTTAGGCTTGATTTTTTTACTTTAAAGGTTTGAAAAGATATTTAAATATAAGTATTTTGTTTTATTCTTTTTACAATTGTTTACTAACTTATATTAAAGTATTTCAAAAGTGGTTTGAGATATTTATGAATTTTTAAGAATTAGTTGTCAATTTTTAAAGAAGAGGGTTTTATAATAAAAACTTGTTTTTCCAAGTTTTTAAGGAAATTACGAAGTTGTTATTTTTAAGTAATATTTTGGATAAATGTTTTAAAACCTATTACAAGAATTATAAAGTATTTTAAAAGCATTTTTAAGTATATATAGCTTTTAGAAAATATGTTGACTATTTTATATCTTATGTAATAGAATATCTTTTGACTTGTTTATTTACATATCAAGTTTTGTTAAATAAATTACTATGCATATATATCATTTTAAAAAGGATTTTGAAAGTATAAACAAAAGGTTAGAAAGGGGTTAGAATTGTTTAATGGTTAATTGTTTGATTACTTGTTTGAAAAGTAACTAACTATGTTTAACACTAAAAGCCGACGAAGTAAGGCCTATCTATTTGTGAGAGTTAAGATTGATGTTCGAGTGGGGATATGAGCAATAGAGCTCAAACCTACCGGCATCCTACTTGATCGAGGAATAGTAAGTCAAAAAATATCAGAAATGTGTTAATCGTGTTGATTTCTTACTTGTTTATGGAAATCATTAATATTATACTTAACACTAAAAGCCGACGAGGTAGACTTATCTATTTGTGAGGTTCAAGAATGAAGTGTCTAGGCAAGGCTTTGATGCAACAAGTGCCCTAACTTACTTGGTTTCACTCTTGAACGAGAAATGGTTAAATTGGAATGTCGGAAATGGGTTAAGTGTACGAATATTGATTTGTATAAGCAATTGTTTTGACTAGATAGTTGATTAGTCGGCTATCGAACTTGACCAAATATAACTTAAGAAGTAATCGAAATGCTTCGCAATTTCGTATTAATGAGAACCCCCGAGGAGGAGTATTAGTACAAAACATCTCTAGCTTTCGCTTATTTTTAAAAGAACCGGAATTGAGTTAATTGGGAATTCATTGAAATGGTTTTGAAGAGACCGAGATCGGTAAGTGTTTTATTTATCGAATATCACTTCAAAACTAGTATACGAGTTGTATATTTTGGAAGTGGTTGTGGAGTGAAATGTTGTAGAGTTGAACTGTTTATCCTAAGGTTAAGTCTGAGGGAGAGGTCAGTGTTAACATTTCAAACGATGCTATCACTTAGGACTGTCTATCTCGAGGAGTATTCCAAGAGAGCGGGCAACGTTAACATTCATCGAAAGACTTATGCAGGAATCTATATGGAGATTCGAGGTCTGTTCAAGATGCTCAAATCCATGTAGTGATTCATGATCTGTTCAAGATGATGGAATCCATTCGGCGATTCGTGTACTGCTCGAGTGATGAAGACTCGTGTGAAAGATGCCGGAAGCTGGAGGGTGGCTCGCAGCTGTGGCGTGGCTCGGCTGGGCGTTGGTCGCGGCGGCATGGAGGTGGTCGATGTGATGGAGGCGCGTGAGTTCATCATTCAAATAAAAAACCCGCGTGAAGCCTAGAGGAAGATGAGAGTGCGACTGTAGCTTAAGGGGGAAATGAAATTTAAACAGTAAGGGTTTAAAATTTTATTAAGTTTAATTTAGTTAATTATATTTTAATTGTCGAATGGTTATTAATTCATAACTTGTTCATACGAGGTCCGTTACAAGCGCGACAAGTTGCGTTGCGTTCGTATCTGCGAGCACTATGCTATAGAGTTCGATTGGACGAATTTGGAGCATGGAGGAATTTTGAGTTAAATTGAACGGCCGTTCAATTTTAATTAAATCCGAAGCGCTTCAGCAATATCTGGCATTTTTGTGTGTAAAATCGCCTCTCTAGCTCACTTATATTTTTATTTAAGTGGGAATAAATTTATATATGATGATTGATGCTTGTTTGGATGATGTATGATACATTATATATATATATATATATTAGTTGGTTTGGATATATTCCCGCCGATTGGAGCGGATGAGACCCTATTACATTCCCGTTTATGAGTAGATGACCCTTTGTATACGAATTCCGCCTCGAAGCGGTTGATTTTTTATATTATTTGATTATACGCTGTATTTGGTGTAGGGGACAGGTTGGAGGGATCCAACAGGATTCCTCACCACCGTTGATTTATTTATATATATATAATGATATATGTGACGACCCATATTTTGGAAGGTTTAAATTGACAATAATCCACACATTTCCAATCCAAATAATCCGGAACATAGATTGTAACATCCCGTATTTTTAAGCTATTGAATTTGAACATTTAATTCATTTTAAATGTTAATGTGGATTCTTAATTGATTTTGAAATGAATGGATTTGGGTTCAATCAATGAAAATGAGCTATAATTTTAATTTATAGCAATTCTGGTTGAATTTGATAAATGGAAAAATAATAATTAAATATTCGGGATTAGGATAAAAAGGTGAATCTGGGTGTAAATAGCTATAAAATGGTTTTAAAATTTATTTTAAAGTCTATTTGGACATAAATAATGTTATTGGATTTTTAGAAGAATTTTAAAGTCGATAAATTAATATTTGGAATTTATATTAATTTAAAAATGAATTTAATATTATTAAAATGCAATTTAATCAGATTTTGTCCGGAATGAGCCGGAATCATTTTTAATGTGTTTATAAATTTTATATGATTTATTGTTAAGTTAATAAAATTTTAAAAATGAAATTTTAAGCGTTTCTGATAATTTCAGAAAATCGCCTGATTGAATAGACGAGTTAAAATAGCCTTCCGGGGCACAGTCTCGGAATTCGACGAAACCAGTTCCATTGAATCCGTAATAGTTAGTTATTATCGGATTTCAATTTTCGTGGCAATCGGAGTTGTCGTTTGACTGTGGCAGCTCGAAACGCATCGAAATCGATTTAACCGATTTAATTTTAAATTGATCGTTTAATACCGTATCTCGCGCATATGATCAAATCAGCTTACGAAACCTCTTCCATTGTGTCTGGAACGCGGAAAAACCCCAGGATAGCCTGTCGGAACGTGTAGTTTGTAGCTCCTTTGCATAGGTTGTTAAAATTTGATGAACGAGATTAAATTAATATTATATAATTGCATTTTCTCAAACCCTAGCCTATTAGAGCCGCCGCCGTTCTTTTTATTCAATGGCCGAGACTTAGTTTCGATTCTCCTCAAAAATCTTTTGATCCAGGCCTCGATTTCGAAAATTTTCAACTGGAGAATCGAAGGGGACTTCGAGATCTTTGAAGTGAACGGGTATGATGGAATATAACGAGGTGGATCGCTGGTCAGAAGGGTTCGAACGTGGTTCGTTTGTATGGGTTTTTCGTGTCGAAAGGGGTGCCGAGTTCGACGAGGGTGGGGCTGTAGGGGGAGTTGACGAGGGTCGTCGGAGTGGTGGTAGCCGATCGAGGCGTAGAGCGCCGGAGGTGGTCGCGTTTTTCGACTTGGGGTCGCGGTTTGGGTACCTGGAACGCGAATGTTTATCGCGTTGAGGAAGAACATGAGCAAGGGCCGAGATCTGCTTCTTGGTTTATGTGGCCAAGATTTCTTGTTTTGGTAATTAAAAAAAGAAAAAAATATATATATAGAAATTGTTTTTAAATTAATTTCATAACTTTGCAATATCATAACGAACTCATACGTACTCAGATTCGGACGAATCTGGAAGCGTTGGAATCGCAGAGAGATGTACTACGTGATGGTGCAGATCTGGAATCATTCCGGGCAAGTAGAAATTTGGGTTAAATCGAACGTCTTTCGGTTTAATTTAAAATTTCGAACGCTCGCCGAACTCAAGGTGAGTTTTCTCACTCACATCTGGATGCTAAGCATTTTAAATAGTTAATATTTAAATATCTGTGTGGATGACTGAATATAATTGTTATTATCAGTCTGGATTGATATTTATATTGTGATGTGCTAATATCTGTGGATGCAGGGAAAAACAGATTGGAGGGATCCAACTGGATTCCTCACAATGTAGTAATTATTTTATATTTGATAGTGATACCTGTTTATATTGATGTGATTGATAAATCTGAAATTTAACTGTATTGTGATAATTGTTGTATAAATTACAATTCCAGAATTTAATTAAAAATGGATAAAATTGGGTTTTTACGAAATAAATGAATTGTTAAAAATAAGAATTTCAAAGAAGAAAATTTGGAATCTGGTTTGGATGGAAAGTGTAAATTTAGCAAATTGGGATTTTTAAAATATAACGGGGAGTTTATAAAATCGACAAAAGTGAAGTATAAATTTTCTGGAAATGAATTCTATGAAATTATAAATTGAGTAAAATAACAGTGGTTTATTTTAATGACGAATAGTGATATCCGGAAAAGTAAAATATGTTAAAATGAAGCTTCCGAATTTAAATGTACAAATTTTAAGTGTTAATAGAATATTTTTAAAATACCGTTCCTTCATGGGGATTTAATTAAGTGAATTGGAAATTTGGCTTCCATTGAAAATTCACCAAAATGTTTATTTAAAAACGAATTTCTGGAAATGAAAAATTGTGATTTAACTTCGGAGGAAGTTATAGTTAAGTATGGAATTGGAAATTTATGTTGAAATCATAAATTGACTTGAAATAAATCAGTGGATTTATATGAAAGAGTACTTTGAAATGTTTGAAACGGGAAAGTGTTTCCCTTGGAAAAACCAAGTAAATGTTTATAAAAAGATTTTATTTAACTAAAGGTTAAGTTTTAAATCGTTTTAAAAAGTATTTTTAAGAAATCGTTATTTTTAAAGAAATAAATTAATAAATTTTTAATACCGTAATAATTTGGGAGTATATTAGCAATTATTTTTACAAATGGATTTATTTAAAAGTTGGTTTTAGCTTAAGTTGTTAAAATTAGTATTTTTCTTCTTATAACGCTATTTTGAATTTAGTTAAACTAAACCCTTATTTTTAAATCAAAGTTTATGTGTTAATAACTAGTTTTCTTCACATATTTTAAATTTATATTTTGAGTAAATAAATAGAAGTAATTTTCATATTTTAAAGTATATTTCAGTATAAAGTATTTTAGCTGTTTTAAATGCAAATTGTTTTATACTTGGTTATTCCCGATGGGAATAAAAGATAAAAGATTTACCTTGTAAAGGAAGAATTTTGGGAAACTGTTTTCAAACGAGTTTTGAAAATTTGAAATATATATCTTTGAAAGATATTAGAGGAAAATAAATAATATGGAGATTATTTATTGTGTGATGGATGCTTATGGATGTTTGTGAATGTAAATTGATAGTTAAATCACCGACTATCAATATTGGCCAAAGCGCTGATCGTTTCGAAGAGACCGGGATCGGGTTTCCGTATACCAGGATTCTAGGTCTGGAGACTCGAATACCACTTCGATCCGATTTTGTACGTTTCGTGTAACGTGTTAGGAGTCGAAGATGAAGCTGTGAAGTGCAAGGGCTAGTCGCTACTAATCCTGAGGATATTTCCAAAATGGATGTAGTAGGAGTAGTGCCTTCGGTTCCGTTCGGACCCGGGACGAACTTGTATGGACGAATGCTTTCGTGACATCGTCAGGTGGGCGATGGGCATTCTAAGGGATATGTGCTATAAAGGTAACGCTTAGCCTCAAGCCTCATCAACCGGGAATGACTGAAAATCAGGGATTATGCAGCAAGGCTTCGTGGGTAGCCCCCACTTGAGAGTAGGGTCATCCCTGTCTAGATGTCCCTTTTATTTCGGCTTAGTGGTGCGGTTGCTGATCACAACCGTGGGGTGATTTTACTTGGAATTATCCAGTAAGGGATGATTCCGGCCTTGTGTTGCAGGGGAGCGGGCGTACTCCTCGGTACTGTGATCTAGGCCACGTACTGTGACAGGTGGTACCCCAGTGCCTAGTCATTCGTTGGAAATCCATTCTCCCTACGTGCCTTGTACGAGTTTTGTTTGTATTACCCACGTTGTGGCTAGTATGCCGGAATTTAATAGATGTAACAATTTCGGCTATTTTATAAGTATTTGTAAATAGACACTATTATAATATCAGAGGATTTTTATAAAAAGGTGTTTTAGCTATCGTAAGGTAAAAACCCGACATGTTTATTTGTGGCGTGGTCTTACGAGATGCTTTTGATTTTCAAAGGATTTTGAAACTTTAATAATCAATTGGGTGTATTTATGATGCGCTGGTATTCCAGACTGACTCGGGTGTTATTTTATTATAATGCTCGGGTCAGACCGAGTATATTTACAGGATAGGTTGCTATGGAGCTCAGGAGAGGAGCTGGAGTTCGAGACGTATTTCTCGTACTTGTATTATTCCGATGCTATGATTGTTGTATTGACTGATTGACTGGATATTGATGATTGTATTATGACATACTGTAATGATGTTGTATTGTATATAAACATATATAGTTTTCATTTTGTGTAAAGATCTGTTCTATATATTATATTTTGTCCGCTGCGATTGTGAGGTTCTGATTTGTTTAGTTCTTTCTTCTTCTATCTACTTTCTTATTCTTCTACAATCTGTCTTTTCCGGCATTCGATCGTCGTCATATTATACTGTTGAGTATTTTGTGTCGATTTTCGAGGGTCGAGAAGGGCGGGTCGTCACACTTGGTATCAGAGCTTAAGTTGGCGACAACCTAGGCTTTGGTGGGGAAATTTCTCATTTTAAATAGAGTCAATAGTACTCTATAATGAGTTGAGTGTAATAATAGCTATGAGAGCGTACTTGTTAGTGGATATAAAAATTATTTTTGTACTGTGTTGACTTATCGGTTGAGTGTTTATGAATTCTGGTCGGTGCGGGAAGTTCAACCGTATCGATAGGGGTTTCTAAACTCTTAAACAAGATAAACCGACATAGTATTGTTTTTAAAGTGGGTAAATGAAATAATTTTACCCAAAATTTTATTTTGATATAAAGAAATAAGTTTTCTAAATTATATATATTGGATGGTTGTTTGGTTGTTTCTTCTATAATCAAATAAGAAATTAAGATATGTTCTAAAATCGAAATGATTTCTAAGCAAATAAGAATTTAAAATATTAAAATGGTTTATAACTAAACAGAATTAATTAAATATGTTTAAGTAAGAAGAAGTATAATTAAAATTCGATTTAAACCAGAATTTTGATTCCGGAAATTTCGGAAAGGGTTTTAAATTGAATTTGATTGAAATTTTGGGAATGTTGAAATGTTTTCCAAAGGTTTTGAAGTCAACGATGGAGTATATTTTTGGAAAATATTTTTGAATGGAAATTGATTTGAAGTGGATTTTGGAAGTGGAAAGCATTGAACTCACTTCAGTCGCTGGAAAATAATCCCGATGATGCTGGCCACATCATTAGAATTCATTTTCGAGTTTCTGAAGTGATGAATTGCTACCAAATTTGTTAGTTATGGTGTTTGTTGGGCTTGTTTGGGGAAACAAGTGATTTTTGAATTTTCAAAAAGGAAAATTGTTTGGTAAAAGCAGATTGTTTTGGAATTTAGGATTTGATTTGGATATCAAATGGAAATGTGCTGATTTATATTTCAAAGTGGTTTTGAAATAAATCCGGGTAAATTGAATTTTGGGAATTCTGTTAAAATAAAAATGGGGAAATTGAAATAAATCAACTATAATTTTGAAAGTAAAGTTGATTTAAGTGAGAAAAGAAGAATGGGAATTTTAACCCTGAAATTAAAACTTAATTCGGGTAAATGGAAGTAAATGAAGTTATTGAAGTGAATAGAAATTTGAACTTAACTTGGGATAAGTTAAATGAAATTGGAAATTTGAAATTAATTTGAGTTAAGTTGAAAGATTAAATGACTTTGTAATTATGGATCATTGTGTAACAAATTGTATCCATAAGCTGGTAAGTGTTATACTTATAGTCTGGAATTGTGTATTTAAAATTTGCAAAGAAATGAAGGTGAAGGGAATATATTTGGGTTTAACTTAAGATAAGTTAAATTAAATTGAAACCTGAAATTGAAGTACACCTGAGTAAATTGAAATTCACTTGAAATAAGTATAAAGGTGAAATGTAAATGCTTATAATTGTGTAAGTGAATTCAAAATGGTGCAAATAACTTCATATTCTTAAGTTATAAAGTGCTATAATTTGAAGTTGTGATTAAATGGAAAGGGACTTAAATGGGCAATCTAAACTCTTAAAAAGAAGTGAAATTGAAGTTCATTAATGGAAATAGTTGAATGGTGTGGCAAATTCAAACTTAATCCTAAATGGAATGTAAAGTAAGATAAAAGTAAAGTGAGATATAAAAGATGTGGATGAACTTAAATAGTAAATAAGTTTTGAACTTAGTTATGGAAGAATAAATTGGATTGAGGTGAAATTCAAGATCCAGATGCATTATAAGCAATATTAAATGGAATTCAATTATTATGTAAGTAGTAAAGGAAGTGGAATGGATTTAAATTTGGCTAAATAAAACTTAGTAAACTTGGAATAAATTTGGATAAAAATCAAATTGAAAGAAAATTTAATTTAGTTGAATTGGTGTTGACTGAAGAAAATGCTTACTCAATTAAAGCTATAATGATTGGTTGGAAATGAATTTTGTGTAAGCTAAATTAAAAGGAATGTGTATGGTAATGAATGGAAATTTTGATTTTTGGTCAAAATTTGAAGGTAAACAAAAACTTAGTTGTGGAATGGAATTTAAGTTTGGTAATAAATAATGGAAAGTGTGAATGTATAATGGGATTAGATTATAATAGTGATGGTTTGAGTTGTAAGTAAATTCAAATGAGGGAAATAATTTAAAGTGATCTACTTGTTAATGAATAAATCTAAAATGGATAGAATAAATAAACAAGAGCATTCAAATTTATAAATGAATTGAAACTTGATTGGATGAGAATCAAATGGAAATAAAATAAAATGGATATAAGAAGATAATGAAACTATTGTGAAAGAACTTAAGCAACTTGAAAGAAAAAAAATGATTGTGAATGGGCTTATTTAAGTAATTCCGAATGAAATTTGTTAGGAAATAAACTGAAATGCAAGTGAAATGAGTTTTAAATTAATTAATGTGATGAGTTAAAAATATAAGAGTTGTAAATAACTCAGGAATGAATGATATTAATGTAAATTTGAATTGGTTAATGAGATTAAAATGTAAAGGAAATATTGAATTTAACAATTGCATTCGGAAAAGAAAATACTTGGATTGTGAACAATGCAAAAATTGAATAAAATTAATACACATCCAAGTTGAAATTAATTTTGAATGGTGATAAGCTTAAGTGACAATAATTTTTGCTTGAATGACGTAAAAATTAGCATGTATTCGAAATTAAATTGTTTAACAAGCAATGGAATGAGTTTTGCATAAGTTAAACTGGATTGGAATCTAATTTAAAGAATTAGTATATGAATGCAAGTGAATGGGTTAAGAATAGCAAATGGAATTGATTTTGGATCAATTGGAATAAATTGCCGTCTAATAAATAATGTTTGCATATGAATGGAAATGGATTATAAAAGAAATGCAAATACTTCAAATTAAAATAAGAATTGGTTGGTGAATCAATTTGGAATTGAGAAAGAAAAGATCGACGTTGTAAAGCACATGTTAACCATATGGTAAATAAAAATGAATTGGGAAGGATAAATTTAGATTGTATGTAGCGAAACCTGAATTTAAGGCATTCAAGTGAAATAAAATGAAGTAGACTTGAATAAGTAATTCGAATGTGATTGAAACCTTTAAATTGTTGATAAAGTATGATTAACATTGTTACATTATGAATTCGCTTGGTTTGGTTATGAAATGGATATGTTTGGCTTGCATTTGTGTTGGAAATGTTGTTAAAATGCTCATATCTTGAAACTGATGAGTTTGCTTGAGCTTAGTACAGGTGCGGGAGGCGTTCGAGTGAGTTGGAGCGCGTATATGCATTATATTAGCCGCTTGCTATTAAAAATTTGCTAAAAGGTACGCCTACGCAAATATAATTGGGAATTGATATATATATATATATATATATATTGTGATATATTTTGGTTTCCGACCATGTGAGCCGATGTATATATATTTGTGTATTCTGCGATATCGCAGAAGCTCCTCCGTACAAAGGAGACTCCGCCAAAATTTTCCAGAAATTTTGGGAGTTAGAAAATTTTTGGGTTTTTGAAAAAAAAAAATTTTGTTAACTTGGAAAGTTATTTGAAACGTTAAAGTTCTAAGGCTTTTGAATGTGAATAAAGCAAATGGGTTTGGAATTGAGTTAAAGGATTTTGGAAGTGAATATAGCTTTTAACTAAGCAAATGGGATAAGTGAGTTGAGTTGAAGTATATTTTTACCTTAGCAAATTTCGGGGACGAAATTTTTGTAAGGGGGGAAGAATGTAACATCCCGTATTTTTAAGCTATTGAATTTGAACATTTAATTCGTTTTAAATGTTAATGTGGATTCTTAATTGATTTTGAAATGAATGGATTTGGGTTCAATCAATGAAAATGAGCTATAATTTTAATTTATAGCAATTCTGGTTGAATTTGATAAATGGAAAAATAATAATTAAATATTTGGGATTAGGATAAAAAGGTGAATCTGGGTGTAAATAGCTATAAAATGGTTTTAAAATTTATTTTAAAGTCTATTTGGACATAAATAATGTTATTGGATTTTTAGAAGAATTTTAAAGTCGATAAATTAATATTTGGAATTTATATTAATTTAAAAATGAATTTAATATTATTAAAATGCAATTTAAACAGATTTTGTCCGGAATGAGCCGGAATCATTTTTAATGTGTTTATAAATTTTATATGATTTATTGTTAAGTTAATAAAATTTTAAAAATGAAATTTTAAGCGTTTCTGATAATTTCAGAAAATCGCCTGATTGAATAGACGAGTTAAAATAGCCTTCCGGGGCACAGTCTCGGAATTCGACGAAACCAGTTCCATTGGATCCGTAATAGTTAGTTATTATCAGATTTCAATTTTCGTGGCAATCGGAGTTGTCGTTTGACTGTGGCAGCTCGAAACGCATCGAAATCGATTTAACCGATTTAATTTTAAATTGATCGTTTAATCCCGTATCTCGCGCATACGATCAAATCAGCTTACAAAACCTCTTCCATTGTGTCTGGAACGCGGAAAAACCCCAGGATAGCCTGTCGGAACGTGTAGTTTGGAGTTCGTTTGCATAGGTTGTTAAAATTTGATGAACGAGATTAAATTAATATTAAATAATATTATATAATTGCATTTTCTCAAACCCTAGCCTATTAGAGCCGCCGCCGTTCTTTTTATTCAATGGCCGAGACTTAGTTTCGATTCTCCTCAAAAATCTTTTGATCCAGGCCTCGATTTCGAAAATTTTCAACTGGAGAATCGAAGGGGACTACGAGATCTTTGAAGTGAACGGGTATGATGGAATATAACGAGGTGGATCGCTGTTCAGAAGGGTTCGAACGTGGTTCGTTCGTATGGGTTTTTCGCGTCGAAAGGGGTGCCGAGTTCGACGAGGGTGGGGCTGTAGGGGGAGTTGACGAGGGTCGTCGGAGTGGTGGTAGCCGATCGAGGCGTAGAGCGCCGGAGGTGGTCGCGTTTTTCGACTTGGGGTCGCGGTTTGGGTACCTGGAACGCGAATGTTTATCGCGTTGAGGAAGAACATGAGCAAGGGCCGAGATCTGCTTCTTTGTTTATGCGGCCAAGATTTCTTGTTTTGGTAACTAAAAAAAGAAAAAAATATATATATATAGAAATTGTTTTTAAATTAATTTCAAAACTTTGCAATATCATAACGAACTCATACGTACTCAGATTCGGACGAATCTGGAAGCGTTGGAATCGCAGAGAGACGTACTACGTGATGGTGCAGATCCGGAATCATTCCGGGCAAGTAGAAATTTGGGTTAAATCGAACGTCTTTCGGTTTAATTTAAAATTTCGAATGCTCGCCGAACTCAAGGTGAGTTTTCTCACTCACATCTGGATGCTAAGCATTTTAAATAGTTAATATTTAAATATCTGTGTGGATGACTGAATATAATTGTTATTATCAGTCTGGATTGATATTTATATTGTGATGTGCTAATATCTGTGGATGCAGGGAAAAACAGATTGGAGGGATCCAACTAGATTCCTCACAATGTAGTAATTATTTTATATTTGATAGTGATACCCGTTTATATTGATGTGATTGATAAATCTGAAATTTAACTGTATTGTGATAATTGTTGTATAAATTATAATTCCAGAATTTAATTAAAAATGGATAAAATTGGGTTTTTACGAAATAAATGAATTGTTAAAAATAAGAATTTCAAAGAAGAAAATTTGGAATCTGGTTTGGATGGAAAGTGTAAATTTAGCAAATTGGGATTTTTAAAATATAACGGGGAGTTTATAAAATCGACAAAAGTGAAGTATAAATTTTTTGGAAATGAATTCTATGAAATTATAAATTGAGTAAAATAACAGTGGTTTATTTTAATGATGAATAGTGATATCCGGAAAAGTAAAATATGTTAAAATGAAGCTTCCGAATTTAAATGTACAAATTTTAAGTGTTAATAGAATATTTTTAAAATACCGTTCCTTCATGGGGATTTAATTAAGTGAATTGGAAATTTGGCTTCCATTGAAAATTCACCAAAATGTTTATTTAAAAATGAATTTCCGGAAATGAAAAATTGTGATTTAACTTCGGAGGAAGTTATAGTTAAGTATGGAATTGGAAATTTATGTTGAAATCATAAATTGACTTGAAATAAATCAGTGGATTTATATGAAAGAGTACTTTGAAATGTTTGAAACGGGAAAGTGTTTCCCTTGGAAAAACCAAGTAAATGTTTATAAAAAGATTTTATTTAACTAAAGGTTAAGTTTTAAATCGTTTTAAAAAGTATTTTTAAGAAATCGTTATTTTTAAAGAAATAAATTAATAAATTTTTAATACCGTAATAATTTGGGAGTATATTAGCAATTATTTTTACAAATGGATTTATTTAAAAGTTGGTTTTAGCTTAAGTTGTTAAAATTAGTATTTTTCTTCTTATAACGCTATTTTGAATTTAGTTAAACTAAACCCTTATTTTTAAATCAAAGTTTATGTGTTAATAACTAGTTTTCTTCACATATTTTAAATTTATATTTTGAGTAAATAAATAGAAGTAATTTTCATATTTTAAAGTATATTTCAGTATAAAGTATTTTAGCTGTTTTAAATGCAAATTGTTTTATACTTGGTTATTCCCGATGGGAATAAAAGGTAAAAGATTTACCTTGTAAAGGAAGAATTTTGGGAAATTGTTTTCAAACGAGTTTTGAAAATTTGAAATATATATCTTTGAAAGATATTAGAGGCAAATAAATAATATGGAGATTATTTATTGTGTGATGGATGCTTATGGATGTTTGTGAATGTAAATTGATAGTTAAATCACCGACTATCAATATTGGCCAAAGCGCTGATCGTTTCGAAGAGACCGGGATCGGGTTTCCGTATACCAGGATTCTAGGTCTGGAGACTCGAATGCCACTTCGATCCGATTTTGTACGTTTCGTGTAACGTGTTAGGATTCGAAGATGAAGCTGTGAAGTGCAAGGGCTAGTCGCTACTAATCCTGAGGATATTTCCAAAATGGATGTAGTAGGAGTAGTGCCTTCGGTTCCGTTCGGACCCGGGACGGACTTGTATGGACGAATGCTTTCGTGACATCGTCAGGTGGGCGATGGGCATTCTAAGGGATATGTGCTATAAAGGTAACGCTTAGCCTCAAGCCTCATCAACCGGGAATGACTGAAAATCAGGGGTTATGCAGCAAGGCTTCATGGGTAGCCCCCACTTGAGAGTAGGGTCATCCCTGTCTAGATGTCCCTTTTATTTCGGCTTAGTGGTGCGGTTGCTGATCACAACCGTGGGGTGATTTTACTTGGAATTATCCAGTAAGGGATGATTCCGGCCTTGTGTTGCAGGGGAGCGGGCGTACTCCTCGGTACTGTGATCTAGGCCACGTACTGTGACAGGTGGTACCCCAGTGCCTAGTCATTCGTTGGAAATCCATTCTCCCTATGTGCCTTGTACGAGTTTTGTTTGTATTACCCACGTTGTGGCTAGTATGCCGGAATTTAATAGATGTAACAATTTCGGCTATTTTATAAGTATTTGTAAATAGACACTATTATAATATCAGAGGATTTTTATAAAAAGGTGTTTTAGCTATCGTAAGGTAAAAACCCGACATGTTTATTTGTGGCGTGGTCTTACGAGATGCTTTTGATTT
The DNA here is from genome assembly GCA_030737815.1 of Allium fistulosum. Classification (NCBI taxonomy): domain Eukaryota; kingdom Viridiplantae; phylum Streptophyta; class Magnoliopsida; order Asparagales; family Amaryllidaceae; genus Allium; species Allium fistulosum. Next base: position 1,104,638,796 of record CM060901.1, read on the forward strand.
TCAAAGGATTTTGAAACTTTAATAATCAATTGGGTGTATTTATGATGCGCTGGTATTCCAGACTGACTCGGGTGTTATTTTATTATAATGCTCGGCTCAGACCGAGTATATTTACAGGATAGGTTGCTATGGAGCTCAGGAGAGGAGCTGGAGTTCGAGACGTATTTCTCGTACTTGTATTATTCCGCTGCTGTGATTGTTGTATTGACTGATTGACTGGATATTGATGATTGTATTATGACATACTCTGATGATGATGTATTGTATATAAACATATATAGTTTTCATTTTGTGTAAAGATCTGTTCTATATATTATATTTTGTCCGCTGCGATTGTGAGGTTCTGATTTGTTTAGTTCTTTCTTCTTCTATCTACTTTCTTATTCTTCTACAATCTGTCTTTTCCGGCATTCGATCGTCGTCATATTATACTGTTGAGTATTTTGTGTCGATTTTCGAGGGTCGAGAAGGGCGGGTCGTCACATAGATAATCATTGAGGTTAAATAAGAAAAAGAAGAAACAAACACGGAATCTCGCAGCGGAACGACAAAATATAATAATCAAATAAACAATTCATGAAGCTGTTTATATATTACATTTGATTATAATCTATACTACATTCATCAAAGTTATATATATACATCAGAGATAAATAAATAATGCCGTAGACAATAAGATGCAGGACTAATGATGGTAATAACATACCGGATCTTCATCTTCGTCCTCCAGAAAAAATCTTCAATAAGTTGAAAAACTCAGGGCTGACCCGAGCGTAATGAAAAGACAAAACACTCGAGTCAGGACTAAAATATTCTTATGTGAGTCAAATCGATATCGCGTATAACATGAGTGTAATAGTGTCAGAGATGCTTACGGGTTTTCACATCTCCTATCCAGTGTATAACGTGCGTGCAATAACTTAAGAGATGTTACGGGATTTTCCATCTCCTAAGGATTTGTCAAAATATTTATATGTAGCAAAATATGCTACGTATATAATGTATAATCAATCAAATAAATATTTTTCTTAGCATTAAGTCGTTACATTAATTCCCCTTAACGCGTTTTTAAGCATTGTCGTACAGTTTGCATTTGACACCACTAGTAGAACGTCGATAGTCAGGGATGCACCGTGATACGACAACACTAAATCAAAATCGTATGAGTCTCGTATTGGGATAAAAGTATGACAAGGCTCGTTAGACAATACCCAAGGTAGGATACTACCAGTTTACACTTCCCGGCTGGTGGTAACGCAACATAGCCATAATCGCCCACCGCGTCCAACACTCCCATAAAATCGGAGGGTGCGCACAAATCAATCACAATGTAAATGATGGTAGTACGAAGAAGTGCGTCCGCTTGCGGTAGCTAACCCACTTGGCCGGTATGGCTCCTGTTTTAGTCATTTCAAATTGGCACAAGTGCCAGGCTAATTCATCATCGTTCTCTTTCTTCAAATCCAGCAAGCGATGCCAAATCCCACCACTTCGTTCTAGATCATCACTCCACGCACATAGTTGTCAAAGTGGTTCCGGCATCGATAGAGAGTATGCCCATATCCGGCCCCGATCTCTTAAACAACCAAACATTATTTTACACACCAGTTGGTACTTTTACATTTCGAAAACAGTTCATACTTGGTATCAAAATATCATATTCGCTTCAAAATCAAATCCATTTCGAAATCATCATATTTACTCAAAATATACTATTTCAATTCAAAATCAAGTTTGTAACGACCCTGAATTTTTGACATTTGACATTTGAATATTTAATTGAGTTTAAATATTTGAATGTTAGTTTATTTGAATTCAAAATATCAGAATGAATTTGGTAATTAAATTATTGAATTTAATTTTTGAAATTGGGTAATTTGAATCTTCAGTTTTAAGCAGATTAAAAATATTTTAAAGGCTTAGAAAATCAAGATTGATAATACTGAAGATAATAAAAGCTTCAGAATTGAATTTGAAACTGTTCTGTTCAGTTTTGAAATTTATCGTTTAAATCGATATTTAAAAATAGCGTTCCGAGGCACAGTCTCGAAATTCGACGAAACCAGTTCCATTGGATCCGTAATATTGAATTATTATCAGGTTTCAATTTCCGTAATGTTTGGAGTGATCGTTTGGCCGTACTATAAGCAAACGCGTTGAAATTAAATCGAAAGTTCAATTTAATAACTGGTGCAAAAAGTTATCTTCTCCATACGATCGAATTTGGACTTGGAACCTTTTCCATTACGTTTGGAATAGGGGTATTACCTTACAGACGTCTGGCGGCACGCCTCGATAGGATATCGGAATTTTGAGTTGCATTTTCGAGACAATTTGAATTTAAAATTTAAATTAAATAATATATATACTTAGTCAACCCAGCTGAGATTCTCTTCCATCAGCCTGCTTCCTTTCTCCATCGTAACTTTTTCTCCTCAGCAGCTTTTGTCTCCTCTGCAATCACTACAGCTCGTCTGCTTCACGAAAAAAGAAAAAAATCTTCTCTACGTAAACATCATTTCTCCTTTATTTCATTTCACAGCCGAAGGAAATTGTGCTCGAAGCTTAATGAAGAAAAAAAAAGTGGCCGCTCATTTTCTTTAAATCGAAAACAAATTTCTTTTCCCATTACGTTCAAATCAAAAATAATGGCCGAGCTAAAATTCACAAAAAGTAACATCACTTTCTTCCATTCCCTACCCCTTTTTCATTCTCAATTCGAAATTTAATTAAATCAAGCAATGGTCGAGCTCAGGATTTCATTCGACCTTCAAGATTCACGAGCTACTCGAACTCAAATCTAAGCCTAGCTTCTCAATCAAAGCCAGGAGCACGCATTTGCGAGTGGGTTTCCGGGGGAATTTTGGCGATGGCGGCGAACTTCGAGGAGCAGGCGGCGTTCGCGAATAATTCTGGGTGAAGTCGCGACGTGGGCAGGCGAGCGTGAAAGGGGAGGTGGTATTCGCGACATCGAAGTGGCGACTGCGATGTCTGAAAGGAGAAGTCTTGGGTTTCGACGTCTTCATTTTCGGCCGAAGAGGGGTAGGCACGCGGCGTTGGTTCATCGTAGCAAATTTGGGGATGTTAAGGTTTCGATCGAGGGTCTCGAGTTGTCAGGTGGAGGCGCGTGCATTTGGTGCCGAAGTTCTAATCGATGCTGGGATTCTCGAGAAGGTATATTGTAGATTTATTTTCTTTTTCCGATCTAAAATATATATGTATGCGAATTTAGAGAAAAAAAGTTAATTACAATAAAGAATTTAAATACAGTTTATATATATATGGGTCTAGATTAATAAGGTTATAATATGTTTTAAACAGAAATTTAAACCTAGCTTTTATTTTTACTAAGATAGTGAATATACATATATAAGATTTTGTGAAAATAAAATAGAAAATATATATATTATAAAGGTTGTTTTATTTAATAAAACTTATTTAATTATTTTTACCAAAGGTTATTTTATTAAGTTTAGTTTTGAAATTTAATTTTTGGTTAAATATTTTATTTAAAGGAAAATGTGTTTAAAAAAATTAATTATTGGTGTAAATCCAATTTATTATCTAAAATAAATAACTAGTGATTAATTGTTTGACTAATTCAAAATATTAATCAACCGTATTAAATTGTTTATACAAGGTCTAATACAATGAAGAAAATATTATGGGATGGAAATGGACTGCAAATTAAAAATCAAAGGTGAGATCTTCTCACTCAAATTAAAATTGAATTGCAGTTATTGATTGATTGCCTGATTGTGATAGTATATATAGTAGTATATAGCAACATATATATATTGGAATATATACATATATATATATATTGGAGTTGTTGATTTCCCGCATTATATAGCGGATGAGACCCTATGCGCCGCATAATAGCGGATGATATTTTATAAAACCCATATACCGCGATATTCCACCTCGAAGTGGAATTGGTATTGTGCTAACATCTGTGGATGCAGGGCAATAGGTTGGAGGGATCCAACTGGATTCCTCAAATATTTGAATTTGTTTCATATGTTGTGTGATTATTTATTTATAATCTGTGAATGATTATATTTGTGATGGAATTTGTTAAAGGCTATAATTTAGCCGAATGTATTTTTGGTATCATTGGATACCAGAAATAAATAAATTTGGTTTTTGAAATTAAAGTTGGAATTTTTAGTAAATTCCTTTTGAAAGAATTGGATTAATTTAAAAGAAGTTTGAAAAAGATAAAGTTTTATTTTTGAATCATATTGAATAAAATCCAAATATGGAAGAAGAAAAATATTAATAAATGGGTTTTGAGTAATATTGTTTAAAAGTTGAAGAATTTATTTAAAATGGAATTTTAAATGGTTTGGAAGAGATAAAGGAATTTATTTTAAAAAGTGATAAATTTGTTTGAAATCCAATTGATCATTGATTTGGTATTTAAAAATAAATCTTTGGGAAATCGATATGAAAAATTTATTTGGTGTTGAATTAAAATGGATTTTGTGTTGAAATAAATTTAGAAATCGATTTGCAAATGATTTGGTATTTGGAAATAAATTTAGAAATCAATTTGTAATTGATTTGGTGTTTGAAAGTGAATATTTGGAAAACGATTTGAAAATAGTGTATAAGTGAATATTTAGAAATTTAAATTCACAATGGAATTTATAAAGAAAAAGGGAAATAAATAATATCGGGAATTTTTATTCCAAGAGTGAAAAGTGATTTGAAATTTGTTTTCAAAAGTGATGAAGTGTGGAAAATATATATCTTACGAAGATATTTGAAATTTAATAATTTGGGAAAAATTATTTAAATTGGTTGATTGTTGTGAAAGTTATTGATAGTTAAATAACCGACTATCAATATTTGCCTTTGAAGTGGCACTTGAATTTGTTTTTAAAACAAGCGCTCATTATTCGGTTTAGCCGGGAGAGGACTTTGTGTCATATAACCCATTCCGAATAATGATACGACGTTATGAATTTCAATTGAAGACCGGTGTGAAGACCGGGTATTTTCGAAAATGAAAGGACAACCTGTCGAATGTCTCTGCACCAAGTTGCTTCGGTATAGAGATTTATATCACTCTTCTTGTGATGGGAAGTCCCGACGTGATTAGTGAATACCCGGATTGCAAGGGCTTTTTCGGAAGTGCCTTCGGCTCTGTTCGAACCCGAAACAGACTTGTATGGTTGTATGTCTGACAATACACTTTGAGATATAAAGCTGATTTCTTTCAAATACATTTCTGTTGGTGGTGGAGAATTTATTCTCTTAGCTTAACACCCTTCTCTGAGACGTACGAGCTCAAAGGTTATGTAGTTGAAGGTTATCAGTGATATACTCCCAATTCTGTAGTGTGGCATGCTGAGTGTTGCTGTGTGTTGATGGTCATTTGCTGATCATTTGTTGATCAAAGCATGGCTTTGTGAAAAAGCGTAGCTTTGTGGACGAGACCTCATCGGACCTCACAACTCGGAAATGGGTCGAAACAGGAAAGATGCGGCAAGGTTATGAGGGTCACTCCCTTTAAGGTATGTCATTTCCTTCTGGAAAAAGGTGATATTATGGTATGGAGCCTAGATATTTACCTGTGTGGTTGCTCCAGTCTCATTTACTGTGTTATTGTTGCTGTGTGATCGAGGGCCCTCGGATAAAGGTCCCAAAGGACCGGGGGTGGCATACTCAAGTAGTAGTTACCTAGTGGAGAGGTAACCCGGCCTTGTGTTGGTAGAGATCCGGGTAGGTTCTCGGGACGTCCATCCAGAGGCGTACCCATTGACAATGGGAAGTTCCTTAGCCTGACCATTTGTTGGAAATCCAATTCCCAATACGAATCCCGAATGGTTTTAGTTGTAGAACTTGCCATTTACTTATGGTGGTCATCACTGTTTAGATGATAGCTATAGTAGGCATAGTTCGGAATGTCTATGCTGCCTAAGATTAATATTATACTTTTGAAATGTTTTCCACACTAGACATTAATAATAATATCAACTGATCTTCTGTAGTAAGCATTTTTGACTATCATAAGGAGAAATCTCCTCCAATTCCGCGTTTGCATTGTGTGTGTGGCGGGAGGCCTTATGGTAGTTTCATTTTCCAAAAGCATTGCGAATTTCTTTTATTTTCTTTGTGAAAATAACTGTTTTACGATCTCATACCAGTCACCATGACCGACTCGGAGTTTATTGTTCCCTTTCTAAACTCTGGGTGCCCATAATTTTCCACACGGGCAGCCTAGAGTTATGTTATCAGGATATTCTGGATATTCTGGAGCTTTGGAGACGAGCTGAATGGCGAGACGTACACTTGTACTTATTTATTTATTCCGCTGTGTATTCTGTATAAGGACAAGTTTATATTACTGTCCATTGTTGTATTGAGTTGTATATTGACTCTGATGATGTATGTATAAACTGATATAGTTCTTTGTGATAAAGATTATTCATTTATCTATTATATATTCTTCCGCTGCGAATGTGAGATTCTGATGTTGTTTCTGTTTCTGTTTTTTCTTTCTTCTTCTACTTCTACCTCTTCTTTTTAAACCCTAATGATTCGGTTTTCCGGCATTCGATTGTGCGACATTTAATACCGTGGACGTATTAATGTCGACTTTCGAGCGTCGAAAAGTCGAAACGTTACATGTGGTATCAGAGTTGTTGGTTAAGCGACAACCCTGGCTCTGTTGGGTGTTACTCATTAGAGATAGAGTCAGTAGTACTCTAGAATGAGTGTGAGTGTAATAATAGATGTGAGTGCGTATTTGTTAGTGAATACAAAAATTTGTTTTGTATTGTGTTGACTTATCGCTTGATTGTTTATAGATTATGGTCGGTGCAGTCTGGCCAACTGTAATCAATAGGGGTTTCTAAACTCTTAAACAAGATAAACTGACACAGTATTGTTTTAAATAGGGTAAATGAAATAATTTTACCCAAAACTATTTTTGTATAGAAAAGAAATCATTTTTTATGAATTATTATAGTATATGGATGTTTGGCTGTTAGGAAGTGATAATATTGAATTATCATCATTATTGTATGGAAATTTAATAAGAAATAATGGTATAACTAAAAATTTGGAGATAAATTCATTTAATAAATGAAATTTATAAATATGAATTGAAAGGATAAGGAAATGAATTCATATACGAATGGGATTTGTAAATATAAATTGTAAATGTGATTTATAATTGGAAATAGAATTCCAGGAAAATATTTGGAAATAAATTCATTAATGGAATGAAATTGGTAATGTGAATTTATAAATGAGTTTTATAAAATGAAATAAAGTGCCAGAGTAATTTGTGAAATACGAATTAAAGGATTTGAATTGAAATTTCAAAGGATATAATTGATTCCAAGAAATAATTTGAAATGTTGTTTAAAAGACTCTAGAAATACTTTAAAATGTTATGGAATGTAAATAAGTTTGATGACTTATAAAATATTTGAAAATTTAATTGGAATAAGATTCAAATTGAAAATGAATGAATTTGTGAATGAACAAATGAGGTTACATTTGTAAATAAACGAAATGGAATCGAAAAATGAAATGAGATTTGATTTGAATCAAGTTGAAGAAAATCCAAACTTGGAAAATAAAATAAAATGGATTGAGTCAAGTAAACTAACTTGATAATTTATTAATTCATGAAATAATGAATTGGAAGTTGAATTAGTTAAATTAAAATTGAATTGTGAGCTGAATAAAAATGGTTTGAATTTGCATATAAATTCAAGTAAGTAGAAAAAATAAATTGAAAATTCCCTTGTTATTGATAAAGTAAATTCAGAATGAATTGAATATGGAAATTTGAAATTTAAAATGGATGAGTGAATGTAATAATTGAATTAAATTAGTAGATGGAATGGAATTGATAAATGAAAAATCAAATCAAATATTTAAATTAGAAATTTTTACAAGGAAAATATAACTTGAGTTTTGAGTTGAAATAACTTAAGCAATATTTGGATAAAAGCTCGATTTGAGTAAAAATTGTGAAATGGTTGTTGTCGAGTTTTGTGAAATGGTTTTGAATGAAATTTGTTTGGTTAATGAAATAAACCGAATGTGAATATGAAATGCAAATTGAATTGAATGGAATCAATTGAAATGGATATGAATTCGTTTCGTTTAAAAATGAATTGAATGTAAGGAACTGCATTGTAAATCACTTGAATTGAATAGAAATGGTATGTGAATAAGATGAAAGCGATTAAAATTGTATCGAAACCATATAAATTGCTAATGGAATTTATTTTGAATGTTTTGCTTATGAAAACTATGTGTTTGCTATTGAAATTAAGTGAAATGTAAATAGATTTCCTATATTTGTCACTTACGTGTTTAAACTGAGTAAGTACAGGTTTTTGGAAGCCGTTTGGCTGGATTTGAGCACGCAAATGCTTAAAAAAATACACCGCTTTGCTTAAATGCTAATAAAGGTACGCCTACGCAATACAAAATAGGAAATATGAACTGTTTTTGCTTTTCCGACCGAGTGGGTCGATGTATATATATTTATATCTTTTGTCAAATTGCAAAAGCTCCTCCGTACAAAGGAGACTCTGCCAAAATTTTCTGAAAATTTTGGGAGTTAGAAAAAATTTGAAAATTTGGAAAATTTTGTTAATGGAAAATTGATTTTCAAATTGTAATGGAAACGTAAGAATTGAACTAGAAAATGAAAACCATTGTTTTGGTCGAAGTTAAAAGTCTTGGAAAAAGTGAACATCGAGTTTTCACTAAAATGAATTTTGGTTTTGAAGATAAAATGAATTCAAATTGAATTGAAATTGTAAATTGAATTCAAATGGTATTGAAAATAGAAAGTTGAATGGAAATGAATATATAACTTTGTTAGTAAAGTGAAAATAAATATAAGTATGTAAATACTTATATTGAACTTAAGGAATGGAGAAAATTCTTAAGTAAATTTGGAATAGGGGAAACAATAAGTAAATTTGGACATTGTTGTTAAGTAAAGTATACAGGGATTATAAAGGCTATAGGAAAATGGAATTGGATTTTGATTTCGAAGATGAATTTGAATTTCTCAACAAAAGGTATGTATTTAAAATTTTAGTATGAAATTTGATTGGGTTTTTTATTTTTCCACTTGGCATTTTGTTTTCTATTGGAATTTGGGAGTCCGTAGGGACATTTTGTAGTTGTACCGAGCTAGCCGCGCAAAGGAGACGTTGGCGAAATTTTTCGAAAATTTCGAGAGTTAGAGAATTTTTGAGAAATTTTGGATAATTTAAAATTTAAATTTAAATTTGAATTTTGAAGTAAATAAAGGTGTTTGAAAACTATGAAAGTGTTTGGAAAGTTAGTTGAAGTGATAATAGATCTTTAATAAAGGATTATTTTGAGAATTTGATAAAACTGTTTGGTTTTGGGAAAATGATAAACGGGTATTGGAGCATTCTTCTTAACTTGTAATTTCGGGACGAAATTCTTTCAAGGGGGAAAGATTGTAACGACCCTGAATTTTTGACCTTTGAAATTTGAATATTTAATTGAGTTTAAATATTTGAATGTTAGTTTAATTTGAATTCAAAATATCAAAATGAATTAGGTAATTAAATTATTGAATTTAATTTTTGAAACTAGGTAAAAATTTGAATCTTTAGTTTTAAGATGATTAAAAATATTTTAAAGGCTTAGAAAATCTAGATTGATAATACTGAAGATAATAAAAGCTTCAGAATTGAATTTGAAACTGTTCTGTTCAGTTTTGAAATTTATCGTTTAAATCGATATTTAAAAATAGCATTCCGAGGCACAGTCTCGGAATTCGACGAAACCAGTTCCATTGGATCCGTAATATTGAATTATTATCGAGTTTCAATTTTCGTAATGTTTGGAGTGATCGTTTGGCCATACGATAAGCAAACGCGCTGAAATTAAATCGAAAGTTCAATTTAATAAGAGGTTCAAAAAGTTATCTTCTCCATACGATCGAATTTGGACTTGGAACCTTTTCCATTGCGTTTGGAATAGAGGTATTACCTTACAGACGTCTGGCGGCACGCCTCGATAGGATATCGGAATTTTGAGTTGCATTTTCAAGACAATTTGAATTTAAAATTTAAATTAAATAATATATAAATATATATACACTTAGTCAACCCAGCTGATATTCTCTTCCATCAGCCTGCTTCCTTTCTCCATCGTAACTTTTTCTCCTCAGCAGCTTTTGTCTCCTCTACAATCACTACAGCTCGTCTGCTTCACGAAAAAGGAAAAAATCTTCTCTACGCAAACATCATTTCTCCTTTATTTCATTTCACAGCCGAAGGAAATTGTGCTCGAAGCTTAAATGAAGAAAAAAATGGCCGCTCGTTTTCTTTAAATCGAAAACAAATTTCTTTTCCCATTACGTTCAAATCAAAAACAATGGCCGAGCTAAAATTCATGAAAAGTAACATCAATTTCTTCCATTGCCTACCCCTTTTTCATTCTCAATTCGAAATTTAATTAAATCAAGCAATGGTCGAGCTCAGGATTTCGTTCGACCTTCAAGGTTCACGAGCTACTCGAACTCAAATCTAAGCCTAGCTTCTCAATCAAAGCCAGGAGCACGCATTTGCGAGTGGGTTTCCGGGGGACTGTTGGCGATGGCGGCGAACTTCGAGGACAGCCGGCGTTCGCGAATAAGGCTGGGTGAAGTCGCGACGTGGGCAGGCGAGCGCGAAAGGGGAGGTGGTATTCACGACATCGAAGTGGCAATTACGATGTCTGAAAGGAGAAGTCTTGGGTTTCGACGTCTTCATTTTCGGCCGAAGAGGGGTAGGCGCCCAGCGTTGGTTCGTCGTAGCAAATTTGGGGATGTTAGGGTTTCGATCGAGGGTCTCGAGTTGTCAGGTGGAGGCGCGTGCGTTTGGTGCCGAAGTTCTAATCGATGCTGGGATTCTCGAGAAGGTATATTGTAGATTTATTTTCTTTTTCCGATCTAAAATATATATGTAAGCGAATTTAGAGAAAAAAAGTTAATTACAGTAAAGAATTTAAATGCAGTTTATATATATATATATATGGGTCTAGATTAATAAGGTTATAATATGTTTTAAACAGAAATTTAAATCCAGCTTTTATTTTTACTAAGACAGTGAATATACATATATAATTTTTTGTGAAAATAAAATAGAAAATATATATATTATAAAGGTAGTTTTATTTAATAAAACTTATTTAATTATTTTTACCAAAGGTTATTTTATTAAGTTTAGTTTTGAAATTTAGTTTTTGGTTAAATATTTTATTTAAAGGAAAATGTGTTTAAAAAAATTAATTATTGGTGTAAATCCAATTTATTATCTAAAATAAATAACTAGTGATTAATTGTTTGACTAATTCAAAATATTAATCAACCGTATTAAATTGTTTATACAAGGTCTAATACAATGAAGAAAATATTATGGGATGGAAATGGACTGCAAATTAAAAATCAAAGGTGAGATCTTCTCACTCAAATTAAAATTGAATTGCAGTTATTGATTGATTGCCTAATTGTGATAGTATATATAGTAGTATATAGCAATATATATATTGGAATATATATATATATATATATTGGAGTTGTTGATTTCCCGCATTATATAGCGGATGAGACCCTATGCGCCGCATAATAGCGGATGATATTTTATAAAACCCATATACCGCGATATTCCACCTCGAAGTGGAATTGGTATTATGCTATTATCCGTGGATGCAGGGCAACAGGTTGGAGGAATCCAACTGGATTCCTTAAATATTTGAATTTGTTTCATATGCTGTGTGATTATTTATTTATAATATGTGAATGATTATATTTGTGATGGAATTTGTTAAAGGCTATAATTTAGCCGAATGTATTTTTGGTATCGTTGGATACCAGAAATAAATAAATTGGGTTTTTGAAATTAAAGTTGGAATTTTTAGTAAATTCCTTTTGAAAGAATTGGATTAATTTAAAAGAAGTTTGAAAAAGATAAATTTTGATTTTTGAATCATATTGAATAAAATTCCAAATATGGAAGAAAAAAATATTAATAAATGGGTTTTGAGTAATATTGTTTAAAAGTTGAAGAATTTATCTAAAATGGAATTTTAAATGGTTTGGAAGAGATAAAGGAATTTATTTTAAAAAGTGATAAATTTGTTTGAAATCCAATTGATCATTGATTTGGTATTTGAAAATAAATCTTTGGGAAATCGATATGAAAAATTTATTTGGTGTTGAATTAAAATGGATTTTGTGTTGAAATAAATTTAGAAATCGATTTGCAAATGATTTGGTATTTGGAAATAAATTTAGAAATCAATTTGTAATTGATTTGGTGTTTGAAAGTGAATATTTGGAAAACGATTTGAAAATCGTGTATAAGTGAATATTTAGAAATTTAAATTCACAATGGAATTTATAAAGAAAAAGGGAAATAAATAAAATCGGGAATTTTTATTCCAAGAGTGAAAAGTGATTTGAAATTTGTTTTCAAAAGTGATGAAGTGTGGAAAATATATATCTTACGAAGATATTTGAAATTTAATAATTTGGGAAAAATTATTTAAATTGGTTGATTGTTGTGAATGTTATTGATAGTTAAATAACCGACTATCAATATTTGCCTTTGAAGTGGCACTTGAATTTGTTTTTAAAACAAGCGCTCATTATTCGGTTTAGCCGGGAGAGGACTTTGTGTCATATAACCCATTCCGAATAATGATACGACGTTATAAATTGCAATTGAAGACCGGTGTGAAGACCGGGTATTTTCGAAAATGAAAGGACAACCTGTCGAATGTCTCTGCACCGAGTTGCTCCGGTATAAGGATTATATCACTCTTCTTGTGATGGGAAGTCCCTACGTGATTAGTGAATACCCGGATTGCAAGGGCTTCTTCGGAAGTGCCTTCGGCTCTGTTCGAACCCGAAACAGATTTGTATGGTTGTATCTCTGACATTACACTTTGAGATATAAAGCTGATTTCTTTCAAATACATTTCTGTTGGTGGCGGAGAATTTATTCTCTTAGCTTAACACCCTTCTCTGAGACGTACGAGCTTAGAGGTTATGTAGTTGAAGGTTATCAGTGATATACTCCCAATTCGGTAGTGTGGCATGCTGAGTGTTGTTGTGTGTTGATGGTCATTTGCTGATCATTTGTTGATCAAAGCATGGCTTTGTGAAAAAGCGTAGCTTTGTGAAAAAGCGTAGCTTTGTGAAAAAGCGTAGCTTTGTGAAAAAGCGTAGCTTTGTGGACGAGACCTCATCGGACCTCACAACCCGAAAATGGGTCGAAACAGGAAAGATGCGGCAAGGTTATGAGGGTCGCTCCCTTTAGGGTATGTCATTTCATTCTGGAAAAAGGTGATATTATGGTATGGAGCCCAGATATTTACCTGTGTGGTTGCTCCAGTCTCATTTACTGTGTGAGTGTTGCTGTGTGATCGAGGGCCCTCGGATAAAGATCCCAAAGGACCGAGGGGTGGCATACTCGAGTAGTAGTTACCTAGTGGAGAGGTAACCCGGCCTTGTGTTGGCAGAGATTTGAGTAGGTTCTCGGGACGTCCATCCAGAGGCGTACCCATTGACAGTGGGAAGTTCCTTAGCCTGACCATTTGTGGAAATCCAATTCCCAATGCGAATCTCCTACGGTTTTAGTTATAGAACCTGCCATTTACTTATGGTGGTCACCACTGTTTAGATGGTAGCTATAGTAGGCATAGTTCGGAATGTCTATGCTGACTAAGATTAATATTATACTTTTGAAATGTTTTCCACACTAGACATTAATAATAATATCAACTGATCTTCCGTAGTAAGCATTTTTTACTATCATAAGGAGAAATCTCCTCCAATTCTGCATTTGCATTGTGTGTGTGGCGGGAGGCCTTATGGTAGTTTCATTTTCCAAAGGCATTGCGAATTTCTTTTATTTTCTTTGTGAAAATAACTGTTTTACGATCTCACACCAGTCACCATGACTGACTCGGAGTTTATTGTTCCCTTTCTAAACTCTGGGTGCCCATAATTTTCCACACGGGCAGCCTAGAGTTATGTTATCAAGATATTCTGGATATTCTGGAGCTTTGGAGACGAGCTGGATGGCGATTCGTACACTTGTACTTATTTATTTATTCCGATGTGTATTCTGTATAGGGAAAAGTTTATATAACTATCCATTGTTGTATTTAGTTGTATATTGACTTTGATGATGTTTGTATAAACGGATATAGTTCTTTGTGATAAAGATTAATCATTTATCTATTATATACTGTTCCGCTGCGAATGTGAGATTCTGATGTTGTTTCTGTTCTGTTTTTCTGTTCTTTCTTTCTTCTACTACTTCTACCTCTTCTTTTTAAACCCTAATGATTCGGTTTTCCGGCATTCAATTGTGCGGCATTTGATACCGTGGACGTATTAATGTCGACTTTCGAGCGTCGACAAGTCGAAACGGTACAATGTTCGTCTTAATATCTCGATTTCAGTTCCAAAATTGTTTTGAATTTTAATTTAGGTTATAACTTCATTTTAACCCAATCCGTATTTAAATCCATGATTTAAAATAAACATTCCACCCTTGACCAGTTTGAACTTTTGAAAAATAATTGAATATTTTTAAATAATTAAAATAGTTAAAATAGCGTAGATGGTTAAAATAGTTAAAAATAGTTTAAATGGTTAAAATAGTTTAATATAAAGTATTAAAATGGTTTATATAGCAAAATATTCTGGAAAACCAAAATAATTTGTATATTAAAAATGATAGATTTTAAACAACTTATATTAAAATTAATTTTATTGAAAATAGCTTCAAAGTCAAACCAATTCAATTCGAATTTCCCAATTCAAAACAATTCCAATTTCCATTCAATCGATTCAATTTCGATTTCAATTCAAATCAATTTCAACTTTGATTTCAAATTAATTCAATTTCACTTTCAAATCCAATCAATTCAATTCCAATTTCAATTGAAAATCATTCCAATTCCAAACTAAAACCATTTTGATTTATCCATTCCGAGTTTGATTTTTAAAACATCGATCGGAGAATACTTAAATCAAATTTACCTTCAATACCCAATTTGAAATCCAAATCCTCAAATACATATCAATTCCGAATTCAATTTCAAAACAGTTTTATTTCCATAAATTCGATTTAAAGTCAAATCATTTAAATAAATTTCAAATCAAAATTTTAAAATCATTTAATTTAACCAATCTAGTGTCCATATATAATTTTATATCCTATGGCCAAGTGATCAGTTATTTCAATTTAATTTCAGGGATGGATATATATAATTTCAATCCAAATCACAGTCTCATAGGTATATATCATTTCAACATATTTCTTAATTTATTCGAAATAATTCAATTTACAGTTTATATACTATAAATAATATACAGGGTGATATTAGGATATATCAGAATAAACAAACATCCAAATCATCTAAAATATCAACCAATAGCATCCATCACAATCAATCATCCAAACAGTCAATATAATCCACAACAATTTCATAGTTATTAAAATTGGGCGTTTTACTGGTAATTCAATTCCAATTTCAAATTTAACTGTCAATTTTAATTTCTATAGTTAATTCAAATGACAATTTAGAGGACAATTTATCAAACAACAATCAATGAATTCATATCACTTCATAATTTCAAATTTAACCTACATAACAATATTCTAGTACTTGTGAGCATTATAAAACACTCACCTTTATTTTCTGTTGTCGCCGAAACGTTCTGGTTTGGAACTAAAACCGAACAACGTCCAATTTTAGCCCAAATTTCAACTTTCTCCAAATCCGTCCAAACTATGTTCATTACGAAGCTCTCGTCATCACGATCGCAATGCAAACAGTCTCGTCCCAATTCGACCTCGTATGCGAGAGTTATACATTTTATAAGTTTTACAAGCTTTACTAAATAATCATATAATTACCTTAATTTTATAACAAATAATAAAATTTAAATACCCTTAAAATTTGGCCCGGCCCAACATGCTCATACCCTTCTTCCCCAAATGCTTTTCTCTCCTAGTAAACCCATATGCACGCCATCGTGCACTACACTGACATGGCACATCCTTCCTCCATCAACTATATCGACATCACCATCGAACGCCCCTCACAAATCTCTTCTCGACCATCACCTCCAGTTCGACCCTGAGCCTCCCAAACGAAAAATGACCTGAGCCTTCCCTCGTGTACAACACATGGTCACGCCTTGCCATAGGCGATCACACCCCGCCAAAACGACCACCCAGGTGCGCCACACCACCATGAACATGGTTCCAACCTCAAATCTACACATCGTCGATCAACTTCGCGATTATCCCAAACCCTAGTTCTTCGGGCTCGCCTGTACGAGATTCGTTCCACCACAACCATGGCCACACCCATTAACAAGCATACCAAATCGAAGCTTTCCATGAAACTAGATTTTTAAGACTTGTTCTAGAATTTTTAATCGAGTGGAAATCGAGTTATTGATTTTTTAAAGTTGCCATTTTTTTCTTTTCTTTTCACTGTACAGTTGCATGCAGTTTAAAGGGAGAAGGGTTGCGTGATGAAGAGGGAAAAGGCACTTGATTTGAATAGAATACGACTGATGTGAATATGGTCAAGTCAATATATATATTATTTAAATTACAAATATCTCGTTTAAAGCATCTTAAATTTCAAACCCCTATCGAGGCGTGCCGCTAGGCATTTATAATGTTATACCCCTATTCTGAACGCAATGGAAAAGGTTTTGAATCCTAATTCGATCGTATGGAGAAGATAGATTTTTGAACCCAATTATTATATTGAATTTTCGATATTAAATTCAAAGGGTTTCTATCCCCTACGACCAAGCAATAACTCCAAACGCTATGAAATTTAAAATTCGATAATAATACACTATTACGGATCCAATGGAATTGGTTTCGTCGAAATCCGAGATTGTGCCCCGGATCGCTATTTTAACCTCTTGATTATAATATAAAATTTCCAATTTCTAATTATTCACTTTTAAATCTAATTTTAAATGTTAACAATCTTCATTGTTGTTTAAATAAAAGTTACATCAACTTCCGATATCCTTTTCAATCAAATTTAATTCTGGCTTCAATTATTTAAAAATTCCAATATTAAATTTAAACAATTTATTTATAATATTCAACAAATTTCAATATTAGATTTTAAATGAATTTTAGTTATCAATCAATTACTTTATTTACATCTAATGAATTCAACATTTATTATAATCCAACTATTGATTGTAAACACATTCAATACATAGCATTACCTTTCAATACTTGTTATTACTTAAATCTTCGAAATTAGTTTATTTCACAATTTTATTCAAGTTCATATCCAATACCTTTCATTCAAAGTCATTATATTTTTATTCTTAACCATTTTTTATTTAATAATTACATAAAATCTAATAATTTAAAACAGCTAAAAATACGGGTCGTTACAATATATGATGTTATGGATGCCATGATGATGTTTTTGATGTGATTTGACTTATTTAGTGCTATGGTAGCACTGGGCTTTGTTTTCGATATTTTGGAAATACTGAAATTGATGATTTTGAATTGAAAAGGTTTTCGAAGTGATTTTGGAAGTAAATATGTTTTAATGATTTTTGATTTATTTTAAAAAGAAAGGTATTTGTTGTTAAATAAAAAGTTATGATTTTTGATGTTTTTAAAAATATGGCTTTATGAAATGCTTTGAAAATATATTTTTGAATAGGTTTATATAAAAGATTTATAAAGGAGGTATTTTTTATAAATAGAGAAGTCGATTTAAAAAGGGAATTTATATATGTTTTATAAATGGATTTGAAGTTGTTTTAAAAATGTATTTTTATAAATGAGTTTGATTTATAAAGAAATGGCTCAAAAATGAATTTTGATAGTAAAATTAGTTTTATAAAAGAATAGATTTATAAATATAATTTTGTAAATAAAGGAGTTTTATAAAATAGAAGTTCTATAAAAATGGAAGAATATTTATAAAAATAGTTTTATAAATATGGAAGTGATTTTTGTTGAAGTTTAAATATGGGTTTTTATTTAAAGAAATGTTTGAAAGTGATATTTTGATGAAGTTATTGGTTTTAAAAGGTAATTTATCTTTTGGAAGTAAAGGTTTGAAGTAATGGTATTAAATGGATTTAATGGTTTTGATGAATGTTTTAAAATATGATATATGTCAGAAAACATAGATATCAACATTTATTGTTGTAATATACATTTTTGAGAAGTAAGGAAGGCTTGGACTATAACATTGTTGTTATAGTAAATGTTTTCTGAAATGAAATGTTTTATATAGTATATGGGATTAATTTATACATATATTTATTTATCGAATCCCTATACTTATGTTTTTGGGTTGTCGTGACGATGTTTTATGCAACATTCGTTTTGACCTAATAAAGTGTGTTTTAAAAAATATAACGCTTTCCTAAAATGATTTGTAAATATGCATATACTGGTTAATATAAGTATATGAAAATTTTTTCTAAGTGATGAGATGAAGTGATTTGTGAATATGCTTATACTGTTAATATAAGTATATGAAAATATTTTCTATGTGTTGAACGTGAAGTGATTTGTGAATATACTTATACCGTTGATATAAGTATATTGAAATATTTTCTTAGTGTTGAGATGTAGTGATTTGTGAATATGCTTATACTGTTGATATAAGTATATGGAAATGTTTTCCAATATTGAAAGATTTGAAATAGTTTTGAGGATATATCTTTTTAAAGATAAGTTTGAAGCAAATATTTGGAAATTTATTTAATTAATAAAGATTAATTAAATGGCTCGGTGATTTCTTATGGTGCTAGATTTGTTTGTTTTCTTTGATAGTTAAATAACCGACTATCAAAATTTTGGCCTCTTTTTTGTTGTTGGTTCGGAGAGACCGGGGTCGGATTTATCCGAGAACCACTTCGGACCAATGTATGCGTTCGAAAGTGAAGGGTTATGATTATGATTTTGAAGACGGAAATCTTCATGATGTAGGGCTACTTGCCACTAGTCTCTCGAGGTGAAATTTACCATATCATATATTTATGGTGGCAGTAGTGCTTCATTATGAAAATCTACGATATGCAAGGACATCTCGATACTAATTCTAGGGGTAATTCCCGACATGATGTGGTTGGAGAGTGCCTTCGGTTTGTTCTGTTCCTGGACAACTTGTATGGATGGATGTCTAACATTGCATTTTTAAGATTGTCTATTGACTTTTATAAACGTACATCTGTTTGGTGGCGGAGAAGGAAACTTCTCATAGTTTAACATCCATCTCTGAGACGTACGAGCTTGGAGGTTGTATGTTTGTGAAAGTCAATAGTTATCGAAGGAATGGCAATGTAGCATTCAAAGTGAAATGTGCTACATGAAAGGTAATCGTGACCTTTTGCCTCATCACCCAGAAATGACAGAAACTGGGTAGAAGCGGCAAGGCTATATGGATCGCACCCATAAGGATATGGTCATCACCTTTCTAGATTACCCTATATAATCGAGTATTTGTATGCTGTGGCCACAGATAGGTCGGGAACGACCGGGGTGATTTCATATTCGGTACTATCCAGATGGAAGGGGTAGGACGGTTCTGTGTTAGTTTAGGCGTTCAGTATCTGGACCCTAGGTGCATTTTTCTACAGATGTACTTTACGGAAGGTAGTCCCTTACCTTGTCATTTGTATGGAATCCAATCTTTAGTACATGCCGGCCATTTTGTTTGAAGAGCCTAGTATGTTGGAATTTAATAATGGTAAAAGTTTTGGCTATTTAAATTATTATTTGTATACTAGACACTAGTATAATACAACATGATTTGATATGAAATGTTTTGGTTATTGTAAGGTAAAAACTCGTCCGTGTTTATGTGTGAGCGTGTCTTACGAGATACCTTTGTTTTGATAAAAGAACGCTTATAACTTTAAGATAAATTCGGCTGGGATGTGTTTTCTCACGCTGGTTTACCAAACTGATCCGGGCGTTCTTCCCTTTCAATGCTCGGGTCAGACCGAGTATATTTACAGATTCAGATTTGGATGCTTTGGAGCTTCAACAGACGAGCTAGAAGTCTTCGGGTCGTATTCCACGTATATGTTTAATTTCCGATGCATTGTTGTTTGATTTATCAGCATTTGTGAGGATAGGTAATTATAATTGTCCAGGCTGATGATTAGTGATTGATTGATGTACTCTGATGGATGTATGTATATTATATATTATGGTTTCTGTTTTGTAAAGATCATTGATATGATATTATGTGTTTTTCCGCTGTGATTGTGAGATTATGTAATTGTTTTAGTTTCTTCTATTTTGTCTTCTGTTTCTTCTTCTGTTTCTTTTTCTTCTCTCTTCTCTTTCTTCTTCTCTTCTCTCTTTTTCTTTCTCTTTCTCTTCTTCTTCTTCTTTCCTTCTCTTCTTCTTTCTCGTCTGCTCTCTTCTTTCTCTCCTATAAAGATCCGATTTTCCATTCATTTTGGGCTAGACATGTTTGGTTTATTGTCAGTTTGAACTGGATGGATTTTCGGGCCTTACATGTGGTATCAGAGCTTAGGATTTTGCTAACACCTAGGCTTTGATGGGTACTCGGTATAGATAGGGTCGGTAACACCCTAGATTAAGTTTGGGCATATTATATATATGAGCGCGTATTTGTTAGTGATTATAAAATGTTTTTTATTGTGTTTACTTATCTTTTGAGTTATTTGTGAATTCTAATCGGTGCGAGGGACGCCATGTGATCGATAAGGGTTTCTAAACACTTAAACGAGGCAAGTTGACATAATATTGTTTTAAAATGAGGTAAATGAAATAATTTTACCTAAATTAAATTTTATATATGAAGGAATAATTTTTTAGGAATTATAATTATATATGGATGTTTGGTTGCTAGTGGATGGTAATACTTGATTGTTATCATTTGTTGCTTATGAACTAATAAAAGTTGTTATTATAAATATAAACAAAGATAGATAAATAAGAAATGGCTTAATATAACCAAAAGTGAAATAAGTGAATTATATATAAGTATAAATTTATAAATGTGATTTATAAATAGAAAAAGGAATTTAAAAGAAATAAATAGCACTAAACTCACTTTAGTCGCTGGGAAATAATTCGGGTGATGACTACATCAACATCAGTATCATTTTTGAGTATCTAAGTGATGAATTGTTACCATTAATGATTTTCTATTGAAGTTATGTTTTGATAAAATAAGTTTTGTTTTAATAAAACAAGTTTTGATTTTATAAAATTCCAAGTATGATTTGATAAATATATGAAATAAGATTTTCAACTTATAATTTTGAAATAGTATAAATAAGAAATAAGTTACAACTTATGAATTTGAATAGGATAAGTAAAACCAAATTTAAAATTGTCGAACATTTTGGTTAGGCAAACAAAAGCGAAATTTGAGATTAAGATATATGAAATATTAAAAGAATTAACTTGAGTAAAGTTAAATAAATGAAGTTAAATAAATTGAGTTAGTGAAGTGAAGTAAATGAAATGAAGTTTAACTTAAGAAAAGTTAAATGAAAGTGAATTGAATTTGAAATGAACTAGATAAAATAATGAAATGAAATTTTAAGTAAATAAATTTGTATAACTTATGGATTTGAATAATGTTAAGCTAAAAACAAATGTATAATTTGTTGAATGTGAATATTAAGAAGAAAATAAATCTAATTTTGAATTTGAATTATAAATAATGAAATTTAACTTAAAGTTAAGTAAAGTGGGATGAAAGAAAGTTGAATTTGTAATGAATTAATGAAACAAGTTAAATGAATTAGAATTAGAAATTTGAATTGAAGATGAACATAAGTTATAAATGCACTCGACTTTGAGTTGTAAAAAGAAGTGAATATGGTTTAGAATGTTGTTTGATATAAATTGAATATGAATGTTAAGGAAAGTAAATTTGGTTATGAAATTAAGAAATGGAAGTTTACTTAAGAGTAAAGTGAAGTAATAATAAACATAGGAAGAGCTATAGTAAAATGTTTATAAACTTAAGTAAATAACTTTATGAAATGGTTATTAAGTGTTGTTAGTATTAAAGAAGATATACTAAGTAAACTGTATATAAAATGAAATGTTGTTAAATGTGAGTTGAATTTGAAGTGAAGATTAATAAGTGAATGTTAATAAATTAATTGTCAGTGAAATTAATATGAATAATTGAATTTGATTTTAAAAAAGTGAATGCAGATCAAATGAATGTAAAAGAAATTGAATGTGAATAAAAAAATTGGAAATAAGAATGAGATATAATAAGAAACGAATTGGAATATAATACGTAAGTTGTACGTATGTTGTTTTATTCGCATAACTGCTTGATCCAGATTCGAGTATATGATTTCGAGGTGATTTACACCGATCCGAGTTGAGATTTTTCACTCGATTTCTTGAAGGCGAACCCTAGATGTGGATTTTTAATTGATTCTGATGTTCTATATCATTGTATATAGCTATGCAAGCTGAATGACAGTTTTCTAATCAAGGAACTGGATCTGAGTCCACACTAGAGTGGGTGTGAACGATACTAGTTCGGAAGTGGAATTGTGTGATCGAGCGAGTGATCAGTTATGGTTTTGCGTACGGATGATATATGGACATCGTATGGGGTTTAATAAAATTAAAGTTGACATTAGAAAATGTAAATTGATATGTTTATGAATTGATTGGATGAATATTAACTGGTTGATGTTTTCTCTTGTTGCATTTGCTATGTTTGCATATTGTTGTTGTATTGGTATATGTTATATATTGATATTAGTTTCTATATACTTGTTCTCATTGGTTGTTGAGTGTTTAGTAGGTGCGGATGACATATGCTTTGCATTTGGAGATCGCTTTCGCGTTATATTAGTTGTATATGCTCGCTAATATAATAAAAGGTACATATCTCGGATTACATATCGTACTTTTACACTTTTTCCCTACGGGGTGTCTCATCCTTAAAGATGAGATGTATATTTTTGATATATATATGTTGTGATTCTACTACAATTGAGCAACGCAAAGGAGATGCTGGTGAAATTTTTCGTAAATTCAAAGCGTTAGAAATTTATTGAGAATTTTGGGGAAAAAAAATTTTGATAACTAAAATTTCGATTTTGAGTTATAAGTTGAAATTATATTAGTTGATTTTTGAAAGATTATTAGTAAATAACTATGAATGAATTTGAAGACTTAGATGAAGGTTCTATAAGAAGTTTTAACTAATGATTTTGTAAAGTTAAAAGGTTTGAATGAATTTGGTAATCCAGTTTCCACTATTTGTTTTGAAAAGTAAACCCATTAACTTTTGTGGCATTTTCTTACTTGGTAATTTCAGGGACGAAATTCTTTTATGGAGGAGAGACTGTAACAACCCAAAATTTCAATCATTCGAAATTGGAATATTTCATTGGTTTTAAATAGTTAAAAGTAAATTTTATAAGTTGAATAACTTATATTTCAAATATAATGATTTATTTGATAATTAAATTGTTAATTTAATATTTGAAATTGTTTAAATAATTGAATCTTAAATTTGAAAGGAATGAAAAACGATTTCTAAAGTTACTTTAAATTCTATTTGAATTAGAATGAAGTCAGTAAACTTTTAAAATTGATTTAAAAGTGATTTAACAGAAATTGGAAATTTTATATTTTAATTAACATGTACAAATAGTCATTTTTAACACTGTCTCGGATTTCGACGAAACAAGTTTCATTGGTTCTGTAATAGTGAATTATAGTATGCTTTCGAGTTTCGTGTCGATTGGACTTATCGTTTGATCGTGCGAGTTCAAAACGCACAGAAATTAATTAAAAGGATATAATTAAAATAATTCGATTTTGAAATGTTATCTTCTGTATATGATGGAATTGGCCTCCGATATATATTACATTGTGTTCGGAATAGGGGTAAAACATATAGAACGCAAGGCGACACGCTTCGTTTGGAGTTTGGAAATTTCATCGATGAATAGTGTCGCAAAATCTTCTATAAATAGCCCTCACTTTCTCTCATTTGTTAACCTAACGCTAGAAATAAAATTCCAGCCGCCATTTATTTATCTCCATCCGACGATCGATATTGATCGGAGCTACTGGGAGCAAAATTAGCCTTCGACTTCAACTTCAACTAGGCAAACATAGAGGGCGACCACACGAAGCTATTGTACAGTGAGATCGAGCTATCATCGTTTGGCATGGCGGCAAATCGCTCACGTCCGGAGCAACAAAATTGGTTTTGTGGCTAGGTTGTGGTGCGTACGCGCGTGAGGGAGGCAAGGCTGGAGGCGCGGTTGTGTTTGGAGGCGGTCTGAGCAGAACGGCGTTCTTCCGTGGTGGCGTGATTTTCTCGTTCGAACGATTTCGAACGCGATGTTAAAAAAAGAGAGAGGGGGGACGTGTGCGTAGGCGCTAGAAGCTGGAGGGTGGCTCATGGCTGTGGCGAGGCTCGGCTGGGCATTGGTCGCGGCGACATGGAGGTGGTTGATGTGATAGAGGCACGCGAGTTCATCATTCATATAAAAAAAATTCGCTTGAAGCCTGGAGGAAGATGAGAGCACGACTGTAGCTGAAGGGGGGAAACAAAATTTAAATAGTAAGGGTTTAAAAATTTATTAAGTTTAATTTAGTTAATTATATTATTAATTGTCGAATGGTTATTAATTCATAACTTGTTCGTACGAGGTTAGTTTCGAGTGTGACAAGTTGCGTTCGTATCAGCGAGCACTACGCTATGGAGTTGGATGGACGAATTCGAAGCTTATAGGAATTTTGAGTCAAATTGAACACCCGTTCAATTTTAATTCAATCCAGAGCGCTACGTCAATTTCTGGCATTTTTATGAGTAAACTCACCTCACTGGCTCGCTTATATTTTTATATAACTGGGAATAAATTTATCTATGATGATTGATGCTTGTTTGGATGATATATGATACATTATATATATATATATATATATATATATATATATTAGTTGGTTTGGATATAATCCCGCCGATTGGAGCGGATGAGACCTTGTTGCATTCCCGTGTATGAGCGGATGAACCTTTGTATACGAATCCCACCTCGAAGCGGTTGATTTTTTATATTATTTGATTATATGTTGTATTTGATGCAAGGGGACAGGTTGGAGGGATCCAATAGAATTCCTCACCACTATTGATTTATTTTCATATATATGATGATATATGATGTTATGGATGCCATGATGATGTTTTTGATGTGATTTGACTTATTTAGTGCTATGGTAGCGCTGGGCTTTATTTTTGATATTTTGAAAATACTGAAATTGATGATTTTGAATTGAAAAGGTTTTCGAAGTGATTTTGGAAGTAAATATGTTTTAATGATTTCTGATTTATTTTAAAAAGAAAGAAATTTGTTTTTAAACAAAAAGTTATGATTTTTGACGTTTTTAAAAATATGGTTTTATGAAATGCTTTGAAATAGATTTTTGAATAGGTTTATATAAAAGATTTATAAAGGTGATATTTTTTATAAATAAAGTAGTGGATTTAAAAAGGGAATTTATATATGTTTTATAAATGGATTCGAAGTTGTTTTAAAAATGGATTTTATAAATGAGTTTGATTTATAAAGAAATGGCTTAGAAATGGATTTTGATAGTAAAATTAGTTTTTAGAAAAGAATAGATTTATAAATAGAATTTTGTAAATAAAGAAGTTTTATAAAATAGAAGTTTTATAAAAACGGAAGAATATTTATAAAAATAGTTTTATAAATATGGAAGTGATTTATGTTGAAGTTTAAATATGGGTTTTTATTTACAGAAATGTTTGAAAGTGATATTTTGATGAAGTTATTGGTTTTAAAAGGTAATTTATCTTTTGGAATTAAAGGTTTGAAAGTAATGGTTTTAAATGGATTTAATGGTTTTTAGGAATGTTTTAAAATATGATATATGTCGAAAAACATAGATTTCAACATTTATTGTTGTAATACACAGTTTCGAGAAGTAAGGAAGGCTTGGACTATAACACTGTTGTTATAGTAAATGATTTCCGAAAGGAAATGATTTATATAGTATATGGGATATATATATATATATATCGAATCCCTATACTAATGTTTTTGAGTTATTGTAACAATGTTTTACGCAACATTTGTTTTGACCCAATAAAGTGTGTTTTGAAAAACATAACGCTTTCCTAAAATGATTTGTATATATGCTTATATTGTTAATATAAGTATATGAAAATATTTTCTAAGTGATGAGATGAAGTGGTTTGTGAATATGCTATACTATTAATATAAGTATATGAAAATATTTTCTAAGTGTTGAAAGTGAAGTGATTTGTGAATATACTTATACCATTGATATAGTATATTGAAATATTTTCTTAGTGTTGAGATGAAGTGATTTGTGAATATGCTTATGCTGTTGATAAAGGTACGTGGAAATGTTTCCAATATTGAAAGATTTGAAATGGTTTTGGATATATCTTTTTAAAGATAAGTTTGAAGCAAATATTTGGAAATTGATTTAATTAATAAAGATTAATTAAAGGGCTCAGTGATTGCTTATGGTGCTAGATTTGTTTGTTTGCTTTGATAGTTAAATAACCGACTATCAAAAATTTGGCCTCTTTATCGTTGTTGGTTTGGAGAGACCGGGGTCGGATTTATCCGAGAACCACTTCGGACTAATGTAAGCGTCCGAATGTGCAGGGTTATGATTATGATTTTGAAGACGGAGATCTTCATGATGCAAGGCTACTTACCACTAGTCTCTCGAGGTGAAATTTACCATATCATATATTTATGGTGGCAGTAGTGCTTCGTTATGAAAATCTACGATATGCAAGGACTTCTTGCAACTAATTCTAGGGGTAATTTCCAACAGGATGTGGTAGGAGAGTGCCTTCAGTTTGTCCTGTTCCTGGACAACTTGTATGGATAGATGTTTGACATTGCATTTTTGAGATTGTTTGTTGACTTTATAAATGTACATCTTTTTGGTGGCGGAGAAGACAACTTCTCTTAGCTTAACACCCATCCCTGAGACATACGAGCTCGAAGGTTGTATGTCTGTGAAAGTCAACAGTGATCGAAGGAATAGCAATATGGCATTCAAAGTGAAATGTGCTATGTGAAAGGTAATCGTGACCTTATGCCTCATCACCCGGAAATGACAGAAACAGGGTAGAACCGGCAGGGTTATATGGGTTGCACCCATAAGGATATGGTCATCACCTTTCTAGATTACACTATATATTCGAGTATTTGTATGTTGTGGCCACGGATAGGTCGGGAATGACCGGGGTGATGTCATATTCGGTACTATCCGAATGAAAGGGATAGGCCGGTTTTGTGTTGGTTTAGGCATTCAGTATTTGGACCCTAGGTGCATTTTTATAGAGATGTATTGTACGGAAGGTAGTCCCTTACCTTGTCATTTGTATGGAATCCAATCTCCAATACGTGCCCGCCATTTTGTTTGTAGAGCCTAGTATGCTGGAATTTAATAATGGTAACAATTTCAGCTATTTGAATTATTATTTGTATACTAGACACTAGTATAATATAACATGATTTGATATGAAATGTTTTGGTTATCGTAAGGTAAAAACCCGTCCATGTTTATGTGTGGGCATGTCTTACGAGATACCTTTGTTTTGATAAAAGAACACTTTTATAACTTTAAAATAAATTCAGTTGAGATGTGTTTTCTCATGTTGGTTTACCAGAATGATCCGTGCGTTCTTCCCTTTCAATGCTCGGGTTAGACCAAGTATATTTATAGATTTAGCTTTGGATGCTTTGGAGCTTCAGTAGACAAGCTAGAAGTCTTCGGGTCATATTCCACGTATATGTTTATTTTCCACTGCATTGTTGTTTGAATTATCAGCATTTGTGAGGATATGTTATTATAACTGTTCAGGCTGATGATTAGTGGTTGATTGATGTACTCTGATGGATGTATGTATATTATATATTACAGTTTATGTTTTGTAAAGATCATTGATATGATATTATGTGTTTTTCCGCTGCGATTGTATGATTCTGTAATTGTTTTAGTTTCTTTTTTTTGTCTTTAGTTTCTTCTTCTCTTTCGTTTTCTTCTCTCTTCTCTTTCTTTTCTTCTTTTTTCCTTCTCTTCTTATTTCTCTTTTGCTCTCTTCTTTCTTTCCCATAACGATCTGGTTTTCCATTCAGTTTGGGTTGGACATGTGTGGTTTATTGTCAATTTGAACTGGATGGATTTTCGGGCCTTTACAACGATGCTCGGAAGGAAAAAAATTTCCTTATCATGGAGATCGGATTCGGCTTGATCCGAGGAGATCTCCATGGAAATCCTTACACCTATGCAAACGCGCCTTAGCGGTATTAATTATATACCTATGTAGAGTGTTACGAGCTTCGACGAATTGATAATGCAAACCGTTTGGGTTAAGTACTTCAAGTAAGAAGTGTTCGTAGTACTTAATGATGGTCCAAGGAGTCATGTTCGCCGATGTGAGTTGATGGAGTGGAACACACGATGTGTTCTACCAATGAATCCTGTACCAAAGTAATCAATGGATAATTCAAAGATGTGAAGTGTGCTCATGGAGCGGGAATGTGTGATAGTGTTCACCCAGGCACCTTGGACCTTAGTGATGGTTTGGATCGCCTTAGTGGTTGCAGTACCTTAGAGATGGTATGTGTTCGACTACCGATATAATCGCTACATAATGTGTTGCTAACCTTAGTGATGGTCATATGAGTTATCATATATCATCTTATTGGTGATGCAAGACTTAACTGGTAATTGCTATGTTTACTATGATTGTTGTATTTGATGTGATTGAGATGAATGTCATGTGTTGTGATTGTTATATTTAGTGTAGTATACCTAAATGATGATAGCATAACATATATCGTGTTATGTTGTTGGTTAAGGGTAACATATCATGTATGATTCTTCATACCTTGTATTTTTGCTTCACTATATCAGTGTAATTTCTATTTTGAAATTATATATTACTCATACCAAGCTTATGTCTGGTCCGTGGTTACTTTCTTGGCTTCTTATCATCTCGGATACTCTTAAATGGGTAGATTAGAGATAGCAGGTATGAGATAGCGATGGAGCTGTGTGGAGGATGAGTAGGTGGCAAGTGCTTTCATATATCTATATTTGGATCATTATCGTTATTCCCATTGTGCGGTATTTTGGAATTATTTCAATACTCATCATTCTATTCAAGGTAGTTTTCTATTTGGAGTTTATTATTCAAATGTACAAACTCTATTGCATTTTGTTTTGTAGAACTAGGATGAACCTGCTGCACTCTAATTCTATTTGGTTTGTTGTCTCGCTTGTTTTATATCTATATGATAATTATATTTTATGTTATGCGTTGTGAAATATAAGACATGCTCTACTATAGATCACTATTACTTTACCTTGATTGCCATTCTATATCGATCGAGTACTGTTGCAGCACACTATTTATGGTATTTGGGTATCGGAGGTGTAGGGTGGCTATCACAAATAGCCATGAAACAAGAGTTATTTAATGTACTAGTAAGCATGCCCCATAACTAAATAGTTAACGTACATGCATACAAGTAATTGTTGAGTGAGTAAGTAGGAATTTTATGTGATGTAATGTCCAAAAAATTATAGAGTAGAATATGCATTTTGTTGTATGAGGGGAAGTAGAGCAATATATTGATGCCTGAACGTGTGATTTGTGAAACATGTAAATATTTATATATACATGCATAAGTGAGTGAATTTATGGGTAGTTTGAGGGGTGTTGAACCATTTTAGGTCATTAAGAGGTGAATATTGTGTATTGAACTGTATAGAGTAGTGTTGGGAGACCAGTGAGGTTGGATGAGCTCCTCGATGGTAATCTTAAGCTAATATGGATGTTGATTTCTAATAGCGGGCAACGAGTGTGAAAGGTGGAACACTCAAACTAGGGGTGAATATTATATTAGCTTCACATTTTGTTAAGTGATAATGTAGATAAGGTGATCCTACATTTTTATAAAATTGCAAATGAGCAAGTCCTACAATGAGTATAGATAAGGCTATATTATATTCAATGAGAGATTCGAACAAATAGATTTTAATCACTTAGGATGGTGTTACCAAAATGAGAGGTTATAAGCGTAAGAGGATATCCCTAAGTGTTATCGACTAGTGGTTTGGTATGTGTGCATATTTGTGTGAAAGTGGACTAAACAAAATGTGGTTGAGGAGACAACATTTAAAATGTAAAGTAAGTAGGCTATGTTAATTTACAAACATTAAGATCGGGCAGTTAATGTGGAAATTTTGAAATATGGTTAATTATATAACTTACATTTAGGTATTCTACCAAAAACAAATGATATATGAGATATGGTTAGTGTGTAATCTAATGCTTAGGTATTCTGCCTAAATAAGTGATATATATGATATGCTTGTGATTTAACCTAAAATTAAAGTGTTCTACTTGAATAAAAATGATATATTTTAGGTTGAGGTTATTTCCATTGTTTTATGACTATTCATACTAGACAATATATCCAACCCGAGTAATTCTTTACGACTTCTTGGGATACTCTTGTTCGAGAGATCTTTGGCTATGTTTAGATAGATGTAGGATGGATCTCTACGAAGAGCATAGTGGCTGTTTTTAGAGTTTCACTTCTGTACTTTAACCTATATAAGCTATGTCAGTGTAGTAAATTAGTAGGACTTATGTTAGTTCTAGGTGTTTGGCACCCGAAGTGTATATTGATTTAAAATATTTTTCCATAGATAGATATTTTATAGTATAATAAGTTTCTTATGCAATGTGTTGTGACTATGAATGCAACATATATAATGTTTGAGATAATGTTTGGGTGTTATATCTCTTATTTCAAAGCTAAAGGTTAGCTCATCGAAAATTGTTTATGTATAGACGATGAGTGAAACATACAACGATGGGATATATTACATGAGCTCTAATGCGTATTTGTTAGTGAAAATAAGAAATTTCAAAACTATTTTCAGAAAAAAATTCAAATTATTTTAGAAAAGTGGTATTATTACTACGAGTAAATTTTTATTTGATGGATAAGCTCTTTGGTTTTAGTAAATTATTGGATGTTTGGATTTAATAATTAGGATAGATGTTTAGAAATGGTCTTGTCATTCTAAAATTAGTAAGCTATTAAGTGTAAATTTAATTTCTTTCTACAATGTTTTAAGGCTTATGGACGAGATTTTCTTTTTTTTCATAGATATGGCATATCTAAGGAGAAAGACAATAGCAACCAGTGAGGAAGCATCTTTAGCGATCATTTTACAAGAGTTGATGCAAGTTTTCAGATAGGGGTAGATATGGATGAGGTGGCGACGAAGTTGATTTTTGGAAGTTGAATCAGACATTCGTTGGTCTGGATAGCCAAACTTTTGACAAGAACGAATCTACTTTTATTGTTGAGTCCTTATTGGGGAAATAAGAAATGGCTTAGAAGGACATGAATGTTAGAAAGGAGGAAGAAAAAATCGACGACGTATTAGTTGAGGGGTAATGCTACTGCTTGTGGAAGGTTGGTTTGGGAGAACAGCCAGTGTAGTGGGCGGAATTCAGTGTGATGTTCAAAGAAAGGTTTATATCACAAACGAGTAGGGAAGAGTATAGATAGGTTAAGAATATGACCAATTCGAAGTATGTTGAAAGTTCATCGAGCTAGCTAAGTATAGAGCGGAACTTACAGCAACATAAGTGAAGAAAAGGTCAAAATGTTAGATGGTCGAGGATGTGGATAAGAAACTATTTGATGATAAGTATAACAA
Source organism: Allium fistulosum (assembly GCA_030737815.1). Classification (NCBI taxonomy): domain Eukaryota; kingdom Viridiplantae; phylum Streptophyta; class Magnoliopsida; order Asparagales; family Amaryllidaceae; genus Allium; species Allium fistulosum. The sequence goes on from CM060901.1 coordinate 1,104,670,625, forward strand.
GAAGTTTTGTTGAAGCAGTGAACATTGTGTTAAGTTTAGAGAGTGACAAGAAGCTTAAAAGGCTGAATAGGCATAAAGTGAGAGAAGAGTTAATTTGTTGCAGTCGAGGGAAGTTTCAAAATGCAAAGAGGGGGAAGTCTATGGAAAGAGGACATGGAGGCATGGTTAGTTGAGATGTTGTTGTTGAGGGATATGGGGAGGATGCATTAAGCAGAATAAGATTTTATAATTGCTTGCAAATTGGTCATTTTGCTAATCAGTGTGAGAAGCCAAGGGGATTGATTGGATGTTTTAATTTTTGGAAAGGTAGACTTAAATAAAAAGATTACATCAAACCAAAAGTGAGATAAATGTATGCAGTAAAAGCTGTTGGTGAGGAATCGGATGTTGTAAGGACTAATATGGAAGGTATTGCTCTAATTTTTATTTTAGTTTTAAGAGTTTTATTTGGTAGTAGGGCATCACCTTCTTTTAATGCAGCAATCTTGGTTGGTAGAATGAAACTTAAGGTTAAGATTTTGTGTACACTATTATATATAGTTACACTGGTAGGAAGTAGTGCAATATAAGATGGTGCAAGTAGGTGGAGGTTGAGATTGACGGACAAATATGGTCGAGAATTCTAAAAGAGATGCATTTTGATGGTTTCCGAGTCATCTTTTAGATGGACTAACATGATACGTATGATGTAGTGATTGTTGCGAGGTGATTGTGTTGCTCTAGGCAAGGTAGTGGTCAACAGTTTATGGAGTTGATAGGTACAGAGGATAGTTTAATGCAAAGTGTTTTTATGTAAACCATGCTGACAAGATGGAGTCGAGAAGCATACATGTGGTACATGAATTTAGAAACATGTTTCATGTAGTCTATAGTTTACCTCCGAAGAGAGATATGGAGTTCAGGATTAGTCTAATTGATGGCATGCAAAGCACCTAACAGAATGAAACAAAGGGAGTTAGCTGAGTTGAAAGTATAATTGATAAACTATTGCGGAAAGGTTTTATTGGTTAGGTGAATCACCATAGGGAGCACCTATGGTATTTATAAGAAATCAAGATTGGTCATTGAGGTTGTACAATTCTAGAATTTTTAGAGTAAAATATTTAAAGAAACTATTTTAGTACATAAAAATGACTTCATTGCCAACAAATTTTTTTGTAAGAAAGCATAACTTAATATTTTAAATTTTATTGGACTTGACTAACAGTTAGAAACTAATTGAAAGTCTTGTGGATCGTATACTATCTAACTTGCGTATAATATGTAAGTGTATAAGTTAGTGAATTAGTAGGAAATAAATAGTAAAGTATAAATAAACATGCAAAGCAGAGTTCTTATACTGGTTCGGACCTCCCGTCCTACGTCCAGTCCCGAAGCTCCCCTTCGGTATTTCTTTTAAACAAATTACCCTCACTTAGCCCAGAGGAATAGGCTAATACAAAAATATCTCTGACAATCTTGTGTTCCAAATAACACAGTTTTTGACTTATAGCACAAATCTTCCTATGATCTCCTTTTGAGTATATGGATATGAATGCTTTGAGTTGTAGGAAGTGATTTAACCAAAATTCTATTTTGGTTATAGTAGATTGAGATTATGTGAACAATGTATATGCAAGTGGGTGTTTAGAAATCAAGAGAGTAAAAAATAGATTAATTCAAGTTAGATGATCTCTACTTCTCGATCAAGGTGGTATTTATAGATTTAGAAAGGTGTAGATAAAGAGTTCTTACTATTCGAGAAAGTCTATTCATTTTAATGGATGCAATCTTTCATTGAAAGGTGATTTCCTTTTGTTTCAAACAGAAGTGTCTATACGTTCGTAATTGACAGTTTTAGCCCATGACAGGCGTCTGTGGTAAAATCCTCAGACATCTGTGACTTGTTTAAATTTTAACTTGAGACTTGTCGCAGACACTAGTTTTATCACAAATGACTGTGAGGTGTAAACATAATTTTTCACCTTAATTTTGATGTATATGAAATTGTGTGTGCTCGTGTGTGCATATTTACTCAATGAGACCTTAACAATATTATATCTAGGACTCTTTTATAGTAGAATAACCTTAGTATGGTCAATGAATCTTCGTTTCTCTTTGAGTCTCAATATCTTCGGGCATGGTGTCTTCTTGTAGCATATACCTGCAATCTTGATAAGGTCTATATGTGTATATGATTGTATAGTTGTTATCATTGAAACATAAATTTGAGTTTCTAACAATCTCCCCCCTTTTGATGATGACAACTATACAATCAAATATCAACTATACAGTGAAATATTAACTATATGATCAAAATATCAACTATAGAATGGAAGTATTACTATGTTTATTTATGTTTGTCTCCCCCTATGTATATGCGTCTCTGGCTATGTATATGCATAATCCCTCCCCCTATCATTATCAAAATGGAGGGAAATGATATAAGATATGAAGATATTAAATAGTCATAGCATGTCATCACTTTAGATTATGGAAAATCAAATATGCAAGTTCAAAATAAAATTTAGAAGCAATTGTAACAAAAGTTATACATAGGAAAAAAACAAGCATAAGAGTTGCATAATAAAAAAACAAAGTCTAATTGTACTGATTTTGAGAATAGGATAGGCCTTCGTAGTTCTCGTAATACTCCCAGTAAGAGGATGGATCCAGCTTATATGTACCCGGCCATTGCATTTGGTCGTTGTACTCCTCATCTTCGTGTCTTGAAATGCCATGTAAGATGGTTATTGAAAATGTGGAGTACCAGACACGTACATTTCATCACTGTCTTTTTCTTCCTCGGCTTATGCATGAATAAGAGTCTTCCTTCAGTTACCTCTATCGTGTGACCTACCTTCGGGCAAGGCTTGAGAGTGATAAACTGATGTTTGAACCCGAGGTGGAGGTGTTGGGGAAGGCGAAGATGATGAGCGTGAGGAAGATTGGCTACGTACTTTGCGCATCACTTTCCCTAAAGTGGAGACCACTTTGTCCAAAGTCTTCTCCATCTTTGTCATCCTAGTGGAGAAAGAGCGTTCCAATCCAGTCATTTTTCTGTTTAAAGCTTGATAATTGGCCATGATTATTTTTTGGTTTTTGATTGCCAAATCACGAAGAGATTCATTTGGCATTGATTCAATGCGAGCTTCTTGTATTTCTGAGTCCGAACAATATCCAGTACCATGACTAGTGGAAGGTGATTGTTAGGAAGGATGAGAGGAGTAGGTTTGCTAAGGAGCGCTAGTTGGAGGAGGACCATGATATTCTTGTTCTTGTTGTTGGTTAGTCCATTGGTTGAAGGGAATGATACGAGGTGGACTTTTGGGATGATGTATCAGTGAAAGATATTGTAGTCCACTATCTTTGGTTGGAATTTCTTCGTATTATGATATGTATGAAGGAACTCCAAGATTTTGCAAGATGCACATTATATACAAAGCATAAAAAATGGAACAACGATACGTAGAGAAAAATCCTTTAATTTGGTCATGAATAAATTTTGCTCAATTAACCAGTAGGGGACCAAATATTGCATACAAAGCTCTTCGACCATTGGGATAAATTTATTTGTGACTACCTAGACAAGGAATAATGGTATTAATTATCATTCAATTTAATAGTCTAGCTCGTGGTCGAAGGTAAATGGATTTCCATTGTGGCATTCTATCTTCCCATATTTGATGGGTAACTTCATCCCTAGGTAGAAGACTGTGATTCGGTATATTGGCTAAATCAATCCTCTTATAAGAAAATCCTAAAATATGACCAATGGTATACACATCAATTTTAACTACTTTCCCGTAAACACTTGACCATATCCCACCATCATCATTCTCTGGATTCCAAATCTTCGAACTACATAGATTGGAGTAGAAGAGGTAAATAGCTAGAGGATCAATGATTACCTTATATGCATCATAGCAAATCAAATTGCAATAGCCGGCATCCGTAGTAGTCCCTAGGATTTCATATTCCATTACATTTCCAAGGCGATAAAAAGGACCAAAGTGGATCTTCTTTTGGGTAAGAGCCTTGAATCGTTTGATTGCATTGGGATTATTGTGGAGCCATTGGTTAATGTGAGCTTGTGTGACTGGTGCTTGAGAGGAGGATGAAGATTGGCCTTGCTTTTGCTTTTTGAAGACGGTAACCATCTTGGTAGCCATTGATTTAAGAATAGTGTTTTGAGAGCTAGGGTTTCAGGAATTAGGAGTTGAAATGAAGGTAAAGTGAAGAGAAAGGTAAAGTTCTTTATACATGGCTGTTGGAAATTTTTTGCTTGAGCAGCGATAGACGTCTGTAAGGAAGTCACAGACGTCTGTGGTTTTAGTAAAAATGAAGCAGAGAGATTCGACAAACATCCACGATGGTTCCACAGACGTCTGTGGCTACAGAAGATTTAAACAAAGAGTCTTCACAAACTTCTGTGAGGTTTCCACAGACATTTGTGGTTATAGGGAAAATTTTCCCGTAACTGATGACAGACGTCTGTGGTATATTTACAGACGTCTGTGTTATGTAATTTCTATCATCTATAGAATTTTTTTAATATGAATGAAAATGTTATTAAAACTTTAATAAAATAATAGTATACATACCAAAAATAAATAAATATGATGTGTAACATAAATTTTAGTTTTTGTCGGAGAATTCTAAATTATTGATTTGTTATATATTCCATGAATTTGGTTCAATTTTTATATCATCAAGTAATGGCTTTAGTGGAGACCAACTTGGACGAGCTGGAGTGTCAATCTAAGCTTGGTTGATGGTCCCGGTTTGCACAAATTTCTCGGAGTAATGTTATGCGCTTTTGTAGGAGTTTCTTATAATCGAGGAGACTTTTGATGTATGCAATTATTTGTTGGTGAATGACCACAAATTGCTAGAATACACTTTTCAAGAAAATTTAGATGAGATCCTTAACGTTGTTGCTCATAATACATTTCATGTTGAACGTCGATCATTTCTTGTTTATATTGATATATCTCATCGACTTTGTTTGTGAGAGATGTTGATTTCAGATCAATTGATCGTTTAGCTTTCTTTCCTTTAGGAGAAAAGCCGGTGTGGTATGTTGGTGATGCAACAATATTTAGAGAGTGAACGAGTTGATGTTAGTGTGGATTTAGTTGGTGATACGTAAGTTCTATTTGACGAGGAGGATTTATAGTCGATAGGTGAATAAATGGAGTCGTGATCGAAAGACGTTGTATTATTTGCTGTAGTAATTTAGTTGTGTTTATTTATTTTCAAGTAGTATATAACTGAATTTATAAGATAAAATTTAGCTATATTTAGAAAATTAGTTAAGAAAAATGAGTTAAGTCAAAGGAATTTTAACAGGTATTAGTTTGTTTTAAATGGTTGTTATTCAAAAAAAAATTAATGTGGTTGTTGTTAATTCTAAGTTATAAAATTAACTGTTCAGTTGAAATTTCATATAAGCTATTACAAATTTTAGTGAACAAAACATTATTTCTATAACTTTAGTTAACCAATTCATTGAACGAATAAATTTCTAGATCCCGTCTTAACTTAATAAAAGTTAGTTCACATAATGGTTTTGTAAAAATATCAGCTATTTGATTTTTGGTATTAACAAATTCTAGAGTTATTTTTTTTCAACATTATCTCTCAAAAAATGGTGATGAATATCTATATGTTTTGTTCATGAATGATTAATTGGATTTTTAGATAAATTTATAACACTAGTATTATCGCAATATATTGGAGATTTGTTTATTATTTTTCCATAGTCTTTAAGTGTTTGTTGCATATATATTACTTGAGTGCAAGCTAAGGCAACAAAAATATATTCAGCTTCACATGTTGAAAGAGAAACATAATTTTTCTTTTTACTAAACCATGAAATTAACGATTGACCAATAAAGTAACATGTGCCACTTATACTTTTTCTATCCGATTTACATCCACCAAAATCCGAATCACTATAAGATACAAGTTCAAACGTACTACCTATTGGATAAAATAGACCATAATCCACTACAAGAAAGTTTGTTTTTAATTGCAACTTGGGATTGCATTAACCCTACTCGCTATCTTTTATTATTTTTTATTTATAAAATATTTAATATATGTGCTATCTCCCTGGAATATAACAAAAATTAAATGTTGAAGCGAAAAAATATTTAGCGTCCCTCTCATTCCCACTTCTCTTATTTTAGATTGAAACACAATTTTTCACGGTTTTCCTTAGAGAAACCCAAATTCCTCTTCTTTGCTTAAACCAAACCCTAATTTCAATCTTTTCAGTGATAAACTTCCACCTCATCACTTTCATTGGCCGATAGTTACCCATTTTCAGGCAAACTACTTTTATTTTCCATCTTTTATTACTTATCAATTTGAATTTGTTATGGATCTTTGCCTAAATTCATGTTAACTGGTTACTACTGTTTAATTAAATTGATATGAATTAGGCTAGTCTTCATACTGAGTAACCTTAGTATCCTAATTCTGGCCTCTTCCTTACTCTGTCTACATTCTCTTTGAGCAACGATGATGTATTTTTTAGGTACGCCACTTTCCTTTCAAAACTATTATTATTTATCTATTTGATTTTATTTTGAAAGCGAAATCTTATGTTAAATTCATAATAATTGATTACTATTTCTTTATTTCATGTCAACTAGTCTTGAAAATGATGTTCCATACAAAAGCATTGTTAATCTACAATTTGAATGGCTAACGAAAAACTAAAAATAATAAAATGAATTCTTACAATTTGTCTTATATGTCGTAAAGAAAACCATTTGTAAAGTTTGGTAATTTCCATATTTTAGTATTTATTATGCTACATTAGTTTGGATTTTTTTACTTTGGGTATAACTTTAGTAAAGGCACTTGCACTTTTGTGGAGCAATGCAGTTTTGCACATAGTGAAAGCGAGTTGCACAAATCTAATGTTTAGAGCATTTTAACTGGGTTTTTTGTTGTTTATTATATTTTTCTTGTTATTTTTGTATTGCTATTCAAGCTGTGAAGTTTACTGTGAATAATTTGCTCTGATTCTGCATTTTGTTATTATACCATTCTATTTTATGGACTCGAATGATCTTTTGAGTGCCATGTTGTGTTTATGGTTTCCTTATCTACTATTTCTGATTTTGTTTTTTCCATGTTTATGATTCTAAAAAGGAATTTTATATTTTTATTGAAGAAGAATAGCAGATCATTCATTGTTTGGTTACATTCTTTCGTATTTATAAAGTGTAAATTGCACAGCTGTACAAAAAATTAAGAAATAGACTTTGGGCCTTGATGGGATGAAGATTGCCTTTTAACCCGCTTTGCTTGTGAGACTTGGTTAAAACAGTTTTTCATATTCTTGAGCCGCATATTTCTCTCATTTCCCCCCTTCAAACGTAACCCTAGGGTTAGAGTTTGCAGTCAGACGATAGAAAAATCCCAAAATTGCTTTCAAAAACTGTCTCGATTACATCAGATCTCGACATGGGACACTCTCCTTGAGGCTTTAAATCCCTATTACTTCTCTTTGATGACTTCGGAGGTTGAGATCTAGTGACTTTGGTGATTCCTTGCTTCGGCAGGTGGAAACCAGAGAAAGATTTTGAGTTGCGCTTTAGCTTTCATGATGCTTTAAGCTGCTGCTGGGATCTGAAGTAGTAACAGAAGCTTGCTTTTTGTCATCTTCGACTTTCAGGTCAGATCTGAACTTGTTGAAGTTCCTTGTTGATAGAGCCTTAGTGAGAATGTCTGGGCGTTGGTAAGTAGCAGGTATGTGGCTTATCTGTAGCTTTCCTTTCTGAACGTGTTCTCGAACGAAGTATAGATCTATCTCTATGTGCTTGGTTCGAGAATGAAGTATTGGATTAGCTGACATATATACCACGGTTTGGTTGTCACACCATAGAACTGGTACAGTATCTGATTTTTGCTTTAGTTCACCCAGTATAGATTGTAGCCAAATGATTTCTGCAGTAGCGCTTGCTATACTTCTATATTTTGCTTCCGTACTTGATCTTGATATAGTTGCTTGTTTCTTTGAACACCATGAGATAAGATTATTTCCAATATATATGCGGTAGCCAGTAACTGATTTTCTATCATCTGGGTCTAAGGCCCAGTCTGCATCTTCATATCCTACTATATTTAAGTTGCTGCATGTTTTGAGTGATAGGCCATAATTCAATGTTCCCTTCAAATATCTGAGAATCCTCTTTACAGCTCTCCAATGCTCGTCAAGTGGATTCTGTAAAAATTGAGAGACTTTGTTAACACTATAATCAATATCAGGTCGTGTTATAGTTGCATATTGTAATGCCCCTACAACACTTCTATATTGTTTAATATTAAGTATGGCTTCTCCCCTGTTTTTAGAGTAATGTTGACTGCTTATCATAGGAGTTGGTTGTGGCTTTGCATCACTCGTTTTTGTTTTGTCTAGTAGTTCTTGAATATATTTCCTTTGGCATAAGATTATTTCATAATTTTCTTTCCTCTTGACTTCTATGCCTAAGAAGTAGTTGATGTCTCCAAGATCTTTTATAGAGAATTGCTTGTTTAAATAAGTGATGATGTGCGTGATTTCTTCTCTGTTGTTACCTGTAATAATTAAATCATCAACGTATATTAGTACATAGACAGTTGACACATCATTAATTTTAATGAAAAGTGAGTTGTCTGATTTGGTAGACTGATATCCTTGATCTGTTAATGATGATTTCAGCCTATCAAACCAGACTCTTGGAGCTTGCTTAAGGCCATAAATAGCCTTACTCAATTTTCACACATAATTTTCATTTCTGGTGAAACCCTGTGGTTGTTCCATATAAATTTCCACTTGTAAAACACCATTGAGGAATGCATTGTTGACATCCAATTGTCTTATGTCCCATTTCTTGTGTAGTGCAATAGTGAGGATAAGTCTGATTGTGGATGGTTTGACCACTAGGGAAAAAGTTTCATTGAAGTCAAACCCATATTGCTGCGTGTAGCCCTTTGCAACTAGCCTTGCTTTGTATTTGTTTATGGTCCCATCTGGATTTTTCTTAATTTTGTATGTCCACTTGCATCCCACAATGTTTTTATTATCTGGTGGATATACAAGATCCCATGTTCTGTTCTTAATAAGAGCACTGTATTCTTAACTCATGGCATTTCTCCAATTTTTGTCTTTGACAGCTTGATCATATGTAACTGGTTTCATGAGTACTTAAGCTTGCTGTGTAAGTTTTTGGTTTGAAGATGCCACTCTTAGCTCTTGTAACCATAAGATGGGTAGGTCTTATTTGAGCATCATTATGAGGTAAGTTCTCTGTGCCAGTGTCATTGTTGACCTTTGAGAATCATCTTCACTACTATCTACCTGACCTTTGTTCTCTATTTTCTGTACCAGTGAAGGACTGGCATGACTGAGATTGTCTGTCCAGTCTGGGTCCTGCTGAACAGTTTCTCTAGATTTTGTATTCTGATTCTCAGTAGCCTCCTTTGCCCTTATGTGATGCTCAATCTCAGTGTAAACTGGTAAGTCAGGTATATATGTTTTTGGATTGTAGTCTTTGCTTGTTGTTTTCATCTCAGATTTGCTAAAAGGAAATACATATTCATTAAAAACAACATGTCTAGTCACAAAGATTTTTCCACTATCATCTAGACATTTTTATCCTTTCTGGTTTGTAATGTACCCCAGAAAAGTACATGGCTTAGATCTAAAATTCAACTTGTTTGTGTTATATGGTCTAGTGTGGGGAAAACAAAGACATCCAAAGGTTCTTAAGCTAAAATAGTCTGGTTTGTCCCTATGTAATTTCTCTAAAGGACTGATTCCTTTAAGAACCTTTGCTGGCATTCTGTTTATTAGAAAACAGCTGTATTGAATGCTTCAGGCCAAAATTTTAATGGCATTGAGGCATGAGCTAGTAGAGTGAGACCAGATTCAACAATATGCCTATGTTTCTCTCTACTAGACCATTTTGCTCAGATGTGTAAGGATATGTGGTTCTATGTATGATTCCCCTTTTTTGAAAATAACTACTCAGAGTTTTATATTCAGTCCCACCATCAGACTGAATGATTTTAACTTGAGAATTAGTTTGTTTTTCTGCCATTGTTATGAAACATATGACTGCATTATGCCTCAGATTTTGTTTTTAAGAAGTATATCCAAGTATATCTTGAATATGCATCTACAAATGAAATATAGTACTTAAATCCAAAGTCTGAGCATATTTGATGCAGCCCGACCTTCTCGTCTCCTAGGTCGCCAACGACCTAAAATATTTTTAAGTCGCGCAAGCGACCTAACGGGTCAAGAAAGCGAGTTATGCGAGCTAAGTCATTCTTTAAGTCGCAAACGACCTAACGAGTCACGAGATAAAAAGCTACGACCTAAAGAACTACGACCTAAAGAGTTACGACCTAACGAGATAGGTCGCTCCAATATGCAGATAAGCCGCTTCAAAATGCCGCTTGACTTAGGTCGCGAACGACCTTCCGTCCTTAGGTCGCGAGAAGTATTAAGTCGCTCAGGACGAACGAGCGAGCTACAACCTATGTTAGGTCGCTCACATATACCACTTCATGTTAGGTCGCTCAAGGGCTTAAACCGTTCATTCCTTAGGTCGCAAGAAGGCCGCTTCAATCTTAGGTCGCTCAAGCCAAGGTCGCTCAACTTCTTAAGTCGCTCGTCCTATAGGTCGCATAAATCATTTCGGAAGCTGATTCTCCTCATGTCGTTGAAGCTTATGCCACGTGATGTTGTAATCTTAGGTCTTGTGTGTTGTATCCTTAGGTGGAAAGTTGTATTTCTTATGTCGTTATGTGTTGTATTCATGTTGTATATATGTTGGGTCACTTTGATGTAAAGGCGTGTGATGTTTCCTGTTTAGATCGTTAACGACCTATGTAAGGTCGTAGGTCGCGTGTTGTGCTTTGTGATGTAATGTGTTGTATTATATTTCTTTGTTTTAGGTCGCAAGTGTTAGGTCGTTCCCGACCTATGTGTTGTCAAGTTGAGTCGTGTGAGTTGTAACCCTATAAATAGGGATGTTGTGTCATTTGTAAGAGTTTAGTTGATTTTGAATAAAACTTGTTTGAGTGCTTTGTGCCTCTTTTGAAATTGGTAGTTGAGTGTGATCTCCTATCTCCACCTTCGGTTATTCGAGTGCGCTCGAATCAACGATTGTTGAAGCCGATTCACGGAATCTAGTGCGCTAGATCAACGTCGAAGAATCGTAGATCTTTAAACACGATATCGTGCGCGATCAACGTGTTTGGGATAGCTAGAATCTGGTATCTTTGGATCAGCGGATTTGGGCCATTCGGTATCTTCTATTCCATCGAGTGCTACTTTCATCGTCACATTCATTTTGATTATTCCGCTGCTGCATCAATATTGGTGCAGGACCCCATTAATCAGTGGCAACTAATTCTAATGGTTTAGTGTATTGTGTTGATGAGTCATTAAAAACTAACTTGTGACTCTTGCCCATTTGACAACAAGTACATACATAGGGTAAGGAAATATCATCACACTTTATTTTATTTTCAACAAGAATTTGCCTTACAACTTTACTACTTGGGTGACCAAGTTTATAATGCCATAGATCAAATGTATCTCTACTATTTCTTTTTGTACTCAAGTTACAGTGGTTTTGTTCCTTTGTGACACTGCTGCAGTTGGTAGATTTAAATTTGTAAAGCCCTTTTTCTGTTTCACCTTGCAACAGAATATCTCTAGTCAGTATGTCCTCTGATTAAACAGTATTTAGGATAAAACTCAAAATATACATTGTTATCAAGAGCAAACTGAGATACACTTATAAGATTCTTTTTGATTTTTGGAACTCTTAGTAAATTATGCAAGAATAGCTGCCTTTTACCTCTAATATAGGCATTACCAGTATGAGAAATTTTGACACACTTACCATTCCCCATGCAAATTGTTTGATTACCTCTGTATTCCTTGCATCCAAGGTTTAAATTGTCAAGGTTGTTAGTGAGGTGATTTGTGGCCCCAGAGTCTGGATACCAAGATTCATCCTGAATGTGTTCAGCTCTAGCAGTGTCATTTGAACTCTGACCTTTATTGTTGTTATCATTTTGACTGTCACTATTTTGTGCCATATTAACATTGTAACTGCTGCTCCTCTGAATGTTATTATTCTGATTGGAGTATCTAAAATAACATTTTACTGCTGTGTGACCCACTTTTTCACATATCTGACATTTTGGGTTGTTGTTATTGTTGCTCCATCTTCCTCTTCCTCTTGATCTGTTAGTGTAGCCACCTCTTTGAGTTGCTTGTTCAGTTTTGCTATTGTTTTGATTTTTATTTCTTTGGTTAGCCGTGTAGTTGATAGAGAAATCTGATTCTTGTGGCCTTTTATTGTCAATTCTTGCTTCATGTGCCAGCAAGATTGAATGTACATCATCTATAGATGGCAAAACTTTTTGAGAAGCTATCACAGCAACCACTGATTCATATTCATCACTTAAGCCATTGAGTATGGTCAAGATTTGTTCTGAATTTGAGACTTTATGATCTGCAACTTCAAGAAGCTCACATGTTGTTTTAATCTTGGCCAGATATTCTCTCATAGTATGATTGTCTTTCTTGATATTTTGAAGCTGTCTTTTGTGGTACATAACCTTTGTTGCAGACTGGGTGCTAAAAACTTTCTCCACCGTTGTCCATAATTCATTAGCAGTTTTGCATCCTAATACATGTGACAGTAATTTTGTGTTTATGGATGACAGTAGCCAAGAACAAATCAGCATGTCTTGTTTGTGATACTTTGTGTATTCTTCATTACTGACAACTTTGTTTTCCTGAACAGTGATGAATTTTGGTGGAATTAAGATGGTACCAAGAATGTATCATTCAAGTCCATAACCCTGAATGGCAGTTTCAACCTGAATCCTCTATAGTAAATAGTTATCTTCATCTAGATGGACAGTCACGAGTTGACTTTGTGGGCTGGTGATGGTCTTGATAAGGTTCTCGGCTGCCGTTGAAGTTTGCTGAGAATTGTTTGCATCCTCTGATGATGCAGTGTTGGATTCATTACTCATGATGAAAACTAACGCCAAGAACACAGAGACGAAGAATTTGAGTAGACAAGAATGAAAAACTGTCAAGAAACGGTTTAAAACTCAATCAAGATTTCAATTGCTGAGACATAACAGAATCACTGGTCCAGGTATGATGCAACCGCAAAGTCTCAGATGATGGTATTCTGATGAGCTTTGCTGGATGGCACTTTCTTTTGATGATGTGATCTGTTTGATGAATTTCTTGATTTGAGAATGATTGCTTTCTTGCTGTTTTTCCTCAAGATCCAATTTGGAGCGTTGATGCAGCCAGATTCAATACTGGCGAGGTATAGCACTTTAGATTTGGATCTGAAACTCAGATGATGACAAAAGATTCTGATGAGTTTCTCACCCTTTGAGATGTTGCCGTTAGGCAGTGAGCTTGCTCCGATACCAAAAAGGATTTTTATATTTTTATTGAAGAAGAATAGCAAATCATTGTTTGGTTAAATTCTTTCGTATTTATAAAGTGTAAATTGCACAGCTGTACAAAAAATTAAGAAATAGACTTTGGGCCTTGATGGGCTGAAGATTGCCTTTCAACCCGCTTTGCTTGTGAGACTTGGTTAAATCTATTTTTCATATTCTTGAGCCGCATACTTCTCTCATTTTTCTGATTTATAATTTCGTCCAACATTTTGTAACAGTTGTTTTTGGTTTAACTTGCATGGATGATTATATTATAGTTATATATAATATGATTATATTATAGTACCTGAACAAGAAGAAAATAATAAACCACTTACCTTTGATAAACTTCTCTCTTCTTCAAAGTGGAAACTACGTGGCCAGGAAAGCTAATGGAGACGAAGTATAACTTAGGCGTGACGCACTCGGTAATGTTATATTAGGAAATAAATTTTTTTGATTATTGGAAGATTTCATACCTTCCGAATTATAAAAGCATAGCTGTATTGGACCAGTTATGCCTTTAATATAGTGAGTTTAACTTATCTATTGTAAAAGTATTTTATTCTATTAATTTGTCTTTTCCGGAAAAAATAGAAAATAGAAGCAAATTTGCATTCAAAGTGATTAAATTTCTAGATAGGTTGAAGGTGAAAAAAGTTGTCAAAAATATTTTTGTTTGATTGTAATATAGGAATTGGTGGAGATGGAAAGAGTGAAGGCAAAGCGGGAGACAAACTCAGGAAATAGAAAATGAAGATCGGATGCAAGAAATGACAGTGAAGAGGATGCAGGAGAAGTTTCTGACGGCCAACTTTGTGTGGAATATCTTGCTAGGCGGAGAAGATCTACCTTTGTCTCATGTGGACATTTGGTTTGATGCCCTCGCTGTGCAACCTCCATCGAACTTGATTCCTTTCCCTAGTGCCCTATCTGTAGACAAACTATATATTCGTCCATCAAAATATATGGTTCTTCAGGTATAATCTTAACTTGACCTTGTTTATATTTATGAATTGCAAAGCCCTACTAATTAAGCTATAACATGATCAAAATATCTCGAATTATTCATTGGTTTTATTTCACAACTTCCCTAAAATTAATCCTTGATTAAAAAAGTTTGTTTTATTTAATGTTGTTACCACAACCACTAGTATAATTACTTTTCTATGACATCATAAAAAGATATATTGATTTTTATTATTTATATGTACATTTTATAGTTCCATTTGACATTTTTTGATGTATATTATGTTGAAACTTAAAATGTAGAACCAGTAATGATTTTTCTTCTTCTTTTTTTCCATCCTCTGAAGATTGCAATGATATTTCATTATAGACCGCTTACCGCTGTCGCAATGATATTTCATTTGCATGGTGAAGCTAGAAGGTTGTAGCTGCTTACAGTGCCAATGACTGTATGTGAGATATCAATATTTATATATGGCAAAATATTTAATTTTTGTAGGAATCTATTTGAATGTTCTTATTAGTCTTCAACATGCTTATGTACAGTTTATTATACATAGTAATATAGTATCATATGCATCTTATATATTTTTTAATAATTACTGACCTTGTGAAAATTTTGAAAGAATCAAGTTTTCTTAATTTCTTTAACATAAATGAATACAATTATTGTAATGTTACATGCAGCATTAATTTTTAGAAACATTCAATAACACCAATAATAAAATACAAAAAACTTGACATATAAGAAACAAAATATATTATTTAACATTTCATGCTTCCTTGAACAACTGGTGGGGCTTCATATTCATAACATCGGTTGCCCTGCCTTGTCGCTCCATGTTTGCATGCCACCCTGTAGTATCAATAGAAAGGTCAACCCATAAAGATAATCGAACTTCATAAACTCTTTTAAACAAATTGCTCACACTTTTCATTAATAAATTTTCCTTGCGCTTCAAACTGCTAGCAAAGAAAATACGTCAACCTTTAATTTCTCATTGACATTTTAAGTTTTCTGCCCATACCTTTTATAAAATAGAACTAGTAAGAGTACATGTATAGAGTAAAGGTTTCCAACATCCATGTTAAAGCCACAACTTTAAGCTCCCTGTACTCTTGGCACAAAGCGCAAAGTTCACAGAAACAATGGATAAGGCGGTCCTTGCATGGGCTCAACTGTAAGGAGTATTGAGCCCTTATTTCTGAACGATTAAAGCATAAATATATACAATTGTAGCATGTCAAGGCTCAAGCACAATATTTGAGCATACGGTGCTCCATTTGCTCAACATGCTACATTGAATTAAATTTATTAGGTCAATGGTTTAATTCTTCATAATCCAGATATTGATGTTGTGTTTGATTTTATAAAGATGAAGACAGTACATATACTTACAGGTTGATCCTTTATCAACAATTTTAGCAATTTGGCCAAAGGTATGATACAGGGGCACCACCAAGTTATGCAACTTGTAAAAGGGAAGGTAAATGCCGAATAATTATAGCTAAAAGAATTCTTCTTGATTTTGTACGAAATAAGTTGATCCGATATACAATCAAAGTAGAAAAACAATATTATAAATTATTTATGCTAAAAACAAATAAATTAATTCGTCTTGATCCAACAGCGATAAAATATTGTCTTCTCTTTATTTCATTTTCTTCTTTAGTTGACTGAGTTGTGACTGCTTATAATTATCGTTGAGAGTTTACTGATAACTTTTGTTCAGTTGATCAGATCCGGATCTTGTGAATTTCACAACAAAACCTTGTCTTGATTTCCCACTAGCAAAATACGTAACATAGTAGTTCTGACTACAATCGAAATTTGATCTAAGTAGAAAATAGCTTTAGAATGCAGTTAGACGCTAATTTGGTCAAGCAAACTTTGAAACATACATAGTCAGACACAAGCACAATTAAGATAGGGGAACAAAAGATTGTTGGTGAAATAAACCACTGATATCAGTACAAGAAACCGGTCAATTCACAATAAACACGCTTTCTCTCTTATTTTTGTCAACAAAAATTTAAATATGCGTAAATTTGCAAATTTCTATGTCATGATTATATGGTTGTAATTATCTGAATTTGGATTGATTGCTTACTTGCATCCATTGTCCTTTAATAGAGCTTCCAAAAGCTGTTGCATATTGCAATTATCTGTATGTAATCATAACTTTTGATTCTAGATCTTTTTTTGTAAAAATTTGTTAATTAAGCCTAAAAATTACTCCTCGATGGAAGTTCTTATATGAATTTACACTCTCATACATACATACATTTTTATATAGTTTGATGCTTTTGCATAATTTTTGTCGGTGTTTACATCAAAATTGGTCACAAACCCCGGAAGTAGTAAAAGCATGTGTTTACACACAGATCCACAATATCCAAGCACAGATTTCAGATCCAGATAATGTAGAGAATAAAAACGAATAAATAACAAATGTAAAATGAGCAAGAAAGCAAAGAACATAAGATTTATAGTGGTTCGGCTATCTCTGGCCTACGTCCACTTTGAATTGATCCTTTTTATTTCCTTTTCGTCACTACGCCATAGATGGCCTACTGCAACGAAATTACATGGTGTTGCTAGCTATAATGTAACGATAGGTATGCTGATTTTTGTCTATTACAACACTCGCTTCAAGGTGTTAGCATAGGTATCAACAAGATGTTGCAGTAGCTATAGATGTATACAAATTAAAAAATTAATAAAATTAGCAATCCGCGTGAATACGATCCAACGGTCTACATTTAATCCGACTGTTAAAATGGATCACCGCTGCACTTTTTACCAAATTTTCATTTTCCCGCTTATGTTAGTGTAGATCCCCTTTCAGTTTACCATATTCACGAAATCCCCAAATTCATACTTCCAGCAAATTCACGAAATCCCCAAATCAAAAAACAAATTCACGAAATCCAGCAAATTCACGAAATCCAGCAAATTCATACTTCCAATTCGCTGTTGCTAACAAAATAAAAAAGGCACTGTAACTAGAAGCTACCTTCAATGCTAGGTCAGATCTAAATTTCCTATGCCTGAATCTTGTAGTTGTTGATTCCACCTAATGCCTGATGAGTTTTGTTGTTTACTGCCGCCCATTTGATCTTTGCTCGCTGTTGGATCTGGATCTAAGCAGAAGTTCGTCGTTGTTCGATGCAGCCGCCTTGAAGAAACGCGATGCCTCGTTGTTCTGATGGAGTCGCTTAAATCGCAATGAAGTTTTTGCCTCTGACTTCGCTTGAATTGAAGACGTTTCCTCAGCTTGCGTTTTTGTCAGTGTTCGTGCTCTGACTGCGGCTCTATTGATGATGTTTGTGGTTCTTTGACACTTAGGGTTGAACTTGAAAGTGTTGGTGTTCAGATAATGGTTTGCCAAACTTTGGATTGCAATGGTGTTGGTCTTAAACGTGGAGAAGGTTGTGTGCTAATTGCCCACTGTCCAGATTTTGGTCTTATTGGTGATTGCTGATGTGTTGAGCACTGTCGTGATGATGATCTCTTGCTGCTGATGCTGAAATCGATTGTGTAGTTCAATGCTTGCCGTAGTTGATAGCCTGATGTCTTGAATCTGGAAGCGATTCCTAAGGTTGATGTAAGACTTTCGTTACACGAACACAGCGATCGGATTGAGGTGAAGTTGAAAAACTTTTGGAATATTTTGAATAATGTTTGTTAACATGAACTGGTGCTCCAAGTCATGCTAACCTTATATATTTGGTCTGGACTGAACTGGTACCATGCTAACCTTGTTCTTTAACATGAACTGCTCCAAGTCCTTTGTATATCATATTACTGCCTATGTTTCTCTTGTACATGCCTGATGCATTCACTGTTTTTGCTTGATAGGCTGCCTATGTGTTGATGATGTAATTTGATGAGGTAGTGAGTGGGTGTTTTGCGAAAGAGGTTAGGAGTGTGGTCAGTGTTTGGTAGATGGTCAGTGTTTCAGGCAATTGTGTTTCAGGTAAGTGGTAGATGGGCAGTAGTTCCGATGGGTGATGAAGTTGCTGAGGATGGGGTTTGCTAAGTTCAGTCTTCATTTGTGCATCATTTTACGTCGTTTCAAAGAAGGCTCGATCTTCCGAAATCGGATGAATCGGGCGGTGCCCCGGACCCCCGCCGGCGCTGCGCCCGGACCCGCTTCTCGCCTCGCCTTCGGCTCGGCACTCCGCTCGTCATATGTTTGTCGGTGTCGGTGTCGGTGTCGGTGTCGGTGTCGGTGTCGGTGTCGGTGTCGGTATAAATTGAAACTGCATATGTAATGAGTGAACTGAGTGATGTAGTGAGGAATATCTGTATATGTGAATATCAGTGTTATATATCATTGAATTGTAAAATAGTGGAGTCAGGAATTTGTACTATTTTTAAATGTTGAAATAAAATATTTATTTAAATAAATTACTGTTTGAATATCAAATTCTGTGCGGTAGCATTTTATTAAATAAATATTTATTTCTATTAAAAAATCAAATATGCTCTACATTGTGGGCCCCATAAATTCAGAAAGTTAATATCTATAGCAACATTTTGGAATGTTGGTACAGACACCTATAGATGTTGCTATAGACCCAAATAGGGTTCTATTGCAACAATATTTCTTATGTTGCCTTAGATAGTCAAAATGTTGCCTTTGAGGTCTGCGGCAACGCGGCAAAATGCAACACCGAGAAAGTGTTGCCTTTGCCCTTTTTTAGCCTACAGCAACATTTTTTGGCACTTCCTGCATCACTTCTTTGGTGTTGCAGTATGCAATCTATGGCGTAGTGCGTATTGAGATTACAGATACAATCCCTTGAAATCAATAAACAAAATGACAGAGTTTCGCCTAGCCAAGAAGAAGAAGATACCCCTTTTAATTGCCATAAGACTGTTATTTATAAGTGTAGATTCGAAAATATCCGCCTCAAAACATGGAATACCTTTTCTCTTGCGCAGGTGGCTCCGCCAGATCGATCCAGAGTGATTTTGGATCGATCCAGGTACAATTCGTATCGATCCAAATTGGCTCCAATCAAGCTGAGATCGACCATGAACATTCTTGAGTGCATAATGAAGCTCCTGTGAAAATTTCATCGTATTTGGACATGCCATTTGTGAGTTATGATTGATCCAAGATCTGGTTTTGAAGTAGGTTGGTCACTTCATATCGATCGATTGACATCGAACGCCTTCGTATCCATCCTATTCCCACATCCATAGCCATAGCCTCCGCATTGATCTAAGTTTCACGCCTAAATCCATGTTGAGCGCTTCATCACTTGACCGGCTCTGCTACTTCATATCCATGCTTCGTATCCATCCATCCGATAACTTTTGTATCCATCAACCCCTTCCTCTCATCGTATCGATCTCCGCTCACCTTCTTCGTATCAATCCAAGCGCTCTGGAAATATACGCTTTCGTATCCATCGGTTGCCCCTTCCTTCGTATCGATCCAGCCCTGATCGATACGAAATGTGCCAACAAGTTCTGCCGCATTCATCCATCGATACGAAATGTGCCAACAAGTTCTGCCGCATTCATCCATCGATACGTAAGTATCGGTACGAACCCATATCCTTTAAGTTTGCATCCATCCAAGTCTCGCTTCTTTCATATCGATCCAGTGTCATGTTCTTCGTATCGATCCCATGCTTCGATTGATACGAAATGCATCGAGACGAAGACTGACCGATCCAAACCAAATGCCAAGCACACGTGTTAGTCCAAATCCATACCCATCCTGATAACAATCCATATCCATGCTGATCGATACGAAAACATCGATCCGAAGTACATCCTTGATCGATACGAAAGTATCGATCCAAAGTAGATAGCCGAACCCATGTCGATCGATACGAACCATATCGATACGAACTGATTTTTCATGAATATTGATCCATCCATAACTTGAGCATACGAACTCCGATTGACTTGAAATTTGAAATGTAGTCTCACCTAGCCTTGTTTATCATTCCCTATCGATCCCACCTTGATTGGAGCTCGGTCCAATTTTGACATCATCGATCACAGCCTCATTTCCAATCGATCTCCAATTCTGATATCCATCCTTTTTTAGCCAATTTGTTGATATCCTGGCTTTGTCCAAAAGGCGGGGTAACATTTGCCCCCCAAAACATGCCTTGCGGTAGAAAGGCGTGTTTTGAATAGCTTTAAATCCATCATCCAAAGTCCATATTCCATCCATTGTCGTACCATTCGATCCATAATCCAATCCATTACCAAGCCATCATATCCAGTGCCATAGCCATATCCTTGTCCAAATCCACGACTGCTCTGAGTCGATATCTAATTCCAAATCCAGTAACCAAATCCCTAGCCAATTCCATAACCATCATAACCTGTCAACCGAGTTTCAATTCATCCATATCCAGAATCCAATAACCAAATCCATGACCTCTTCGGGTTGATATCCAAATCCGGGACCGCTTCGGGCCCTTATCTAAATCCGGGACCACTCTGGGTCTACAGCCAATCCTTGACCATTCAAAACCGAAATCCGAATCCATGACCTCTTCGGGTCTAAATTCAAATCCATAGACCTCGCCGGGTCGTCTTATCCAAGTCCGGGACTGCTCCGGGTCCAAATCCAAAGCCAGGACCTCTTTGAGTCATTTTATACTCTCAGGCCTCGACTCTCCGGTAGAGAACTTTTATATTCTCCGGCCTCGACTCTCCGGTCGAGGAATTTTATATTCTCCGGCCTTGACTCTTCGGTCGAGGACTTTTATATTCGCCAGCCTCGACTCTCCGGTCGAGGACTTTTTATATTCTCCGGCCTTGACTCTCCGGTCGAGGACTTTTATATTGTGTTCGAGTTCATTCCATCGCTCTCCGGTGAAGGGACTCGTAACTTACGATTACTGTCCCATCTCTCCGGTCGGGACCGTATCCACGAAACCTGTATTATTTATTAAATTAATCCAAATCCAATCAACACAAAGTCCCATTGACAAAATAAAGTTCGTACAACCAAGAAAATCAAATGTCCATAGTACCAAGAAAGAAACCAGAGTCCACAGTAAGCAGAAAGAAAACAATATTTCATAAACCCGAGCATCACGGTTTATCATCATCCCAGAGCATGCTTAAGGACCGTCCTCGATCCCGTACATGTGTAAGTGACTTAGCCGCTTCACTTTGCGGTTTATTACTTAATCAAAGCCATAAATCCATTCAGTTGGTAACAAGCTGTTGACGTTGCCTAGATCCAGTTCCATCTTAGCTTGCGGTGGGCGATGGACGCTCCTGTTCCACTGCCACAGCTTGATTCCTTATGTACCGTTGTAGATGACCATTCTTCACTTGTTCCTCAATAATATCCTTCAGATGCATGCACTCGTTCATGTTGTGTCCATTCAGCTCGTGGAATAGGAAATGCTTTTCCGATGCCTGCTCGTATTCAGAGGATTCCCTTTTTGTCGGCCTTCGATACTAGAGGCGCCCTCGAGTATCCAAGTAAATCCTTTCCATAGTTTCAATCAAATCCATGTAAGAAGAGAATTTGGATTCCCTCCATTGCCTTTTCGATGTGTCACCATTGTCATTCACCTTCCTTTTGCCTCTATCGTCTTTGTTTGAATCCACCCTTGGTGGACCTCCACCTTTTGTCGCGTAAACTTCAGCCTCTCTACCCTCTCTCTCAGCCTTTGCATCTTCGTGTCGTAGAAACCTTTCTGCTTCATAGTAAAACTCTCCGAGATCCATTAGTGGATCCCGCTCCAATGATATTTTGAAATCTGAATCATCCGCAATTCCTGAGACTGCTGCCATCAAAACCATCGACGGATCGGGTCGATCCACCGAAGCCACTACCGCATTGAATCTGGTCAAGAAATCCCTAAGTGATTCTCCCTTCCATTTTTCATCGATGTCAAAGTCATCACGTTCTTGGGTCTAACTATGTGGACCAGAAATTGCCTCATAAACCTCTCAATCAGCTCCGTCCATGCGCTAATAGAGCCACTCTCCAGTTGTCTGAACCATAATTCTGCTATATCTGTCAAATACAAAGGGAAGCACCGTGCCATGACTTCCTCCGATGCCCCCAGCACTTCCATGTGTCTCATGTACCTTGTCAAATGAACAGCAGGATCCGTTCTCCCATCGTACATCTACAATGTTGGTAGTTTGAAATCCGGTGGGTTCCTAGCTTGTTTGATCATAGGAGTGAAGGGACTCCTGTTCACGTCCTCCAAATCTCTATTCACCAATCCTCCCCTCATAGCCTATCTAATCATGTTTGCTAACTTGTCGTTATCATCAAGTGGTGTCCTCTGTCTACGATCTCCAACCTACCTCCCGAGTCTGTAAGGGAATCTTGGAACCTGTCCTTCTGGAAGAGCATCCATATCCCATCAACACCCAACTGCACAGTGCCGTCTGGTATCCTTCCTGGAATTGAGCCGACATGACCTGTGGGTATGCCCTCGAGTGTAGGAGCTGCTCCTGATTTTCATGCTCTATCCTGCATCCTGTTTGCTCCATGCTCCTGATCCCGATTCCAAACTGTCTCCGCTCCTGCCGCTCCAACTTCACAATCCCTATTTCGAGCATTTCATGCAGTTGCGTTCTCTTGATTCTGCACTTTAGCTTGTCTAACTTGTCGGAGTAGGTTTTGCATCATCTCCTCCTGCCTTTTCAACATCCCTTCCTGCATAGCATCCATCATCATCTCCATCTCATCTCTGGTGGTGAAAACCAAGGTCTGATTAGCTTCTGAAGATGTCTCCTAACTTCCTTCACGCTGACTCCTTTTTGTCCTTTGTCTTCTGGTTAATTGCTTAGCCATAGCTTTAGATCCAATCCTTTAGCTTTCCAAATCTGAACTCCAAATCTGATGTAGCGGGTGCTGGTCCTTCTCAGTGAAAGCACCAAAGTGTTTGCACCAAAATTGGTCACTAACCCCGGAAGTAGTGAAAGCATCGGTGTTTACACACAGATCCACAATATCCAAGCACAGATCTCAGATCCAGATAATGTAGAGAATAAAAACGAAGAAATAGCAAATGTAAAATGAGCAAATAAGCAAAGATTATAAGGTTTATAGTGGTTCGGCTATCTCCGACCTACGTCCACTTTGAATTGATCCTTTTTATTTCCTTTTTGTATTGAGATTACAGATACAAGCCCTTGAAATCAATAAACAAAATGACAGAGTTTTTCCTAGCCAAGAAGAAGAAGATCCCCTTTTAGTTGCCATATAACTGCTATTTATAAGTGTAGATTCGAAAATATCCGCCTCAAAACCTGAAATACCTTTTCTCTTGCGTAGGTGGCCCCACCAGATCGATCCAAAGTGATTTTGAATCGATCCAGGTACAATTCGTATCGATCCAAATTGGCTCCAATCAAGCTGAGATCGATCATGAACATTCTTGAGTACATAAGGAAGCTCCTGTGAAAATTTCATCGTATTTGGACTTGCCATTTGTGAGTTATGATCAATCCAAGATCTGGATTTGAAGTAGGCTGATCACTTCATATCAATCGATTGACATCGATCGCCTTCATATCCATCCCATTCCCACATCCATAGCCTCCGCATCGATCTGAGTTTCACGCCTAAATCCATGTTGAGCGCTTCATCACTTGGCCGGCTCCACTACTTTGTATCCATGATTCGTATCCATCTATCCGATAACTTTCGTATCCATCAATCCATTCCTCTCTTCGTATCGATCCCCGCTCACCTTCTTCGTATCAACCCAAGCACTCTAGAAATGTACGCTTTCATATCTATTAGTTGCCCCTTCCTTCGTATCGATCCAGCCATGATCGATACGAAATGTGCCAACATGTTCTGCCGCATTCATCGATCGATACGTAAGTATTGGTACGAACCCATATCCATCAAGTCTACATCCATCCAAGTCTCACTCCTTTCATATCGATCTAGTGTCATGTTCTTCATATCGATCCCATGCTTCGATTGATACGAAATGCACCAAGACGAAGAATGACCGATCCAAACCAAATGCCAAGCGCACGCGTTAGTCCAAACCCATATCCATCCTGATAACAATTCATATCCATGCCGATCGATACGAAAGCATCGATTCGAAGTACATCCTTGATCGATACAAAAGTATCGATCCGAAGTAGATTTAAACCTCCGAAATTCTAATCCCCTGAGCAGGCAAGGACATAACAACAGATTTAAACCTCTCAAATTTAGAGCGTTTGTGAGCAGCAGCCTTGCCTTTTCTTCTTCCTCCTGAATCCTGAACATCGGAAGAAGGCCCATATGGGAGCTCGGTATCAGTAGGCATCCTCTCCGGATCAACTTCTTCGGTTATCACGACTGCGGGCGCTTTGCGCTTCACCCGTTTCTTCGGGACCACTCTATGTATCCCTTCCAACTGTATGCTCTGCCTCCATTCTATCAGCTCGACAGTCCTCAAATTCCTATCGGTCAAGACTAAGTCGATGTGCCTCTCTTCGCTCGAAAATGCTTGAAGAATCCGAACAAGCTCTCTGAAGTATGCGCCGTCAGGTCGAGAGATTGCAGCTATAAAAGAGGAAAAGTATGTCAGTTTTGAAGTCAGTTACTAATATCTCGGTGATTCAAGAGAAGAATGGCAACGCTTACGTCTATCCAACTACTGCCTAGCAAATCCAAGGGGCACCGAACGTAGAACCATTCAGTTTTATAGTAACTCAGCCTTCCCCAGGAGCCCAGTACAATGTGGAAGTTTCTAACCGCTTCCAGGAAGGTGAAAGAAGGGTTGTCTCCACAGCTCTTGACGTTGAATAAATATCTGATTTCGATCGGCTTCAGCGGTCGAAAGAGGATTTCCATAAACAGGACAAAGGTGATGTTCAACTAGGCATACCCATTGGGATGTAGCTGAGATGGAGCTTTGCTAAGAAACGATAACATCTCCCTTATATATTGGTTGAAGGGAGGGAGTGTCCCCGCTGTGTAGGCGTGACGGTTGAAAGCGATAAACCCTTCCGGGGGATAATGTGGCCTGTCATTTGGCCCAGGTAGTAACACTTCATCAAGCGACAAACCGTGCCTTAAACAAATCCGTCCTAGCATATCTTCAGAGATACCCGACGGCACGGAGTCTGGTGGACTACAAATGAACCGGGCACCTAGGCGCTTGTCCGGAGCTGGCTCTATAACTTCGGCTTCAATAACCGGTATCTCTATGGTTGGAGGAATAGAGCTCGGAAGTTCTTGCTGCTGTGAACTTGAGGGTTCCATGAATAGCTAGCTCATGAAAAATCATTGTTAAACAAGCAATAACGCTCGTACATCCCCCAGTGTAAAGTGTGTGAGTGTGTGCTGTGCAGCGCAGTACTGTATATCATTTGATAAGATCTACATGATTAAAGAAAGCATGTAAACGAAGAGACTTCGGAGTTCAGTCGGAAGGACCGTCATCGCTGACCGTCACAAACGTGCCATCCAGCTATTAACTATCATTCCAAGTTAAAAAAATTTATCATTTTGATAAGTTCTAGTTTCATCGACGAGCTCTGATAGGCAATCAAATATGCGGCGAAACGATTAAGTCCAGTTATGCAAGTTTGAAGCTCGTCGAAGTCAATTGTTCAAATGTGCAGGAAGTTTTAGATTTTTTAATGTTCAATTCGTATCGCTCGCAAGGGCCGTGTTTGCATCGATAGATCATGGACATTTGCATACAAGTTAGACTCGGTAAGAAGATTGGCGTGCAAGTTCGACTCGATCAAGGGGCTGATGATTTCGAATCGATCGGAGCACGACACTTCGACTCGATTAAAACCTCCAGTTCGAATCGATCCGAGAGGGCTGCCCATTTCGACTCATTCCAAGGCACTCCATTTCGACTCGTTCCAAGAAACTCCATTTTGACTCGTTCCAAGGCACTCCATTTCGACTCGTTCCAAGGCACTCCACTTCGACTCGATCCAAGGCCATCATTTCGAGTCGATCAGACGCAACCCCTTCGTATCAGTCCACATCTACAAAGCATTCGACTCGATGCAAAGCTCAGCCATCGATCGATACGAAGACCTCCGTCTCATCGTCTCAAGGCCCATACTCCAGATCGATGTGAAGCTAAGGCCAAGGGATCTTCGATCGATCGCGAATCTGGTTGATTTGGTGTTAAGAATCGAGTCTCATCGTTTACGCGATGGGTTCGCTCAATGGATTACCTAGATCTGTCAGTTAGTTCGAGTAATTGAAGGTATGAATCGGTTCGAAGGCAAGATTGTTTTCTTCTTTGATTGTCTCGAATCTCAGAGAGATACGAAAGTGAGGCAGGATAGCAAAAGGTAAAAAGTGAAAAAATGGCTAAGTACAGAGTATTTATATGGACTCGAAAGCAACGGTAAAAAACGATTCGCCTCCCTAGTGAGTTCAATCGGCTACGAAGTGTCACCACGGAATCGAGTCGAACAAACAGTTCGAATCCATCGGGGAAGTTTACTTCGACTCACTCCATTTCGACTCGCTCAGTCTGCATCCATCGTGAAAGTTTACTTCGACTCGCTCCACTTCGACTCGCTTATTTCACATCCATCAAGGAAGTTTACTTCGACTCGCTCCACTTCGACTCATTCAGTTTGTGTCCATCATCGAGTCGAATAAGCACTTCGTATCCATCGAACCCTGCGTCCATCGATGCAAAATCTCTGTTCATGTCCATAGTTTCCAACTCCTTCCCTAGAGCATCGATACGAACAGTCAGTTCGAATCCATCAAATCATGGCTTCCAGAGGCCAACTCCATCAAATCGAAATACTCACTTCGCATCCATAAATTCAATGAAAGACGTCCTCAATGCTTCAACCCTTCATATCAATTCAGGAGAGGATCGTTACGAAGGAACATTCAAAAACAACCATTGAGCGTTGTTACAACGAATTTCACATCGGTTCAGGAGAGGATCGATACGGAATTCAATATAAAATAAACTGACAACGACTCGTGAACGTACAAACGTCAACGAGAGTCAGGTTAACCTATATGCATGTATGTCGGACTAATATTCGATATTCCAGATTTACAAAAATCAGAAACTCATCTAATAATGATTACAACAGCAAACAGCTAATCGCTAGCATACGGCAGTTAGTTTCAACAATACAGGGTACAGTAGTTGACCGTCAACAGCTTACATTATCAAGAAAAACAGTCGAAGATTACAGCTTTCATCGAAAAGACGATAACTATTTAGAATGAAGATTGTAGCACTTCAAAGCACATCATGTTTTCACAAGACGTACTTTGGGGGGCAAATGTTATCCCGCCTTTTGGCAAGGCCGTGATACCAAGGAATTGACCAGTAACCAATGACGGCCTGTCCTAGAGATCAGTTATACACAGGCTCACTATGGATATCGATGAATTTTGTCTGAGTCCGGATCGAGCCAAAATTGGTATGACATGACAAGCTAAGCTATGAGAGTCAACGCTCCAAATCTCAAGTCAATCCGAGTTCGTGTGCTCAAGTTATGAACGATACAAAATTGGATAAAAACCAACCACCGGTCGAATCGCTCAGTTCGATACCAACGGGGGAGCCAACTTCGACTCGCTCCCTCGACTCGCTTCGCAATCATTAGAAGTGACAACTTCGACTCGCTTTGCAACCGTCAGAAGTGACAACTTCGACTCACTTTGGAACCATCAGAAGTGACAACTTCGACTCGCTTCGCAACCATCGGATACCTTCTTCGACTCGCTCCGCTTCGCCTCCATCAGGTGCCTTCTTCGACTCGCTCAGCTCGAACCACTGTTCGACTCCATCGAGTTCGACTCCATTAGCGTGGCCACTGTTCGAATCCCTTGGAACGCTCCACTTCGACTCGCTCAATCAATGCACAGTTCGACTCGATCGAAACAGCGTCAAGGGTAGAGTGAGATTCAAGCGCCACGTCACCGAGTCGAATGAAAGCGAGTCGAGCGAAACAGCCAACCGAGAATCTCATTTCGTATCGATCATATCTCCTAATCTACAAGTCCAAATGCTATGAAATTTTCACAGAAGGCTACGTGCATCCTAAAGAATGTCCACGCCAAATTTCGACTCCATTGGATGAAATCTTGATCTATACGAAATCTGTTCGTATCGATCACGGATCGGACCGAAACTTCACGGGCTTTGGCGCGCGGGCCTAGTCACGTGCCAGAGAGGGTCTCTCGAGATCTGAGCGAAATACCAGCCTCCTACACCTATAAATAGACCCCCAAAGCCAACAGAAAAGGGGTTCTTCTTCTTCTTTGAGATCTCCAACGCCCAGACTCTGCCAAACACGGATCTGAACTCCATGGCTGCTGCTACTAACGAAATTCACTGCTGCAAATCACAATCATCTGCTGTAATTCATTGAATTCACTTGTAAACATCAAAGAAAGATCAATAAAGCAAACTACTTCATAGTGGACGTAGGCAATACGCCGAACCACTCTAAATTCTTGTGTCTCCTTGCATGTTAATTATTTTCATATCTGGGATTTGGAGTTTTTGTTAGATAATCCCTCTTTTTCCATTTAATTTCTTTACTTTATCTCTTCAAAAACTTCCGAAGAGTGTTGTGCCCAATTTTGGTACAAACATAAACATATAGCCGAGCTTAACATTCAAAAATAGAAATATATAAATAGTGTAATTTACGACTATATATGTATTAGTTATTAACAACATAATAATTAATGGACTAGGATTTATGGACATTAATTACAAATTTAACGTGTAATAAATTTCTAATTAATATAGAGTTAAAAGGGAATTAAATGGGAACTGATCAGGGAAATTAATATGGCATTTATGGGAAAATGAGTAGGTTGATTTTCAAACTAGCAAATGTCGTTAGAAAATTTTGTATGGCAATTATGCGAAAATGAATAGCCATAATAGGTAGATTTTGAAATGGATAATAGATTAAAGGAATTAAATGTGGATTAATTAAAGGTTGTCTAAATTTTGGCATTAATGACTAATTGTTACGGGTAATTGACATTTATTAGACATTACAAGAAACCAAAGCCTAAACATATAAATTAGGAATAATAATGTAGCGAATAAGTATTAACTATTAATTATACATAGGAAGCAATATAATTTTCATAGTAGAAAATTACATAGCTTAAATTATACGTTTAGGAAAAGCACAAATTGGTGGGCCTAGTCTAACACTTAGGCTTTAGGTGGTAGGTTTGGTTTAGTGGGTTGGGATGTGAGGTCAGTAGAGTTGAACAACAGAAGTCTGCCCTTTACCAACGGTTGTGTATACTTATTGCTGATGTGCGACATCTCCAACCATAGGACCTGTGGGGAAGGGATATGCATTGTGGATAGGTACTGGAAAATATACCGAGGGTTCACCTCGGATTCAAAATATTAAATGGCCTAGTAGTATTTAGGAAATGAGATCGGCTTCAATCCAATAAGAGGTAGTAATCCTTGTCTACTCCACTTTTCATTGTTAGATGTTATAGAAGATTTTTTTGAAAAAAAATGGTTTGGTATGATAATTGAGTTTTTGATTGTTTTGATTTAAAATCCTACTTTTAAAAGAAGTATATCTATGTTGTAGAAAGTCCTTAAAAACGTAAAATCATTTAGAAAAAGGGAAATTTTTCATGGTTCCTTTTGGAACCAAGTAATTTTTGAATTAATTACAAAAGTTTCTAAGTTTATATTTTCAAAGATAAAAGTTTTGGATTAGGTACTTCATGATTATGAAGTTTTATAAAGAATGATGAAAACTAAACAAGGTTTTTAATATATAGTAGATAGAGATCACTACCTAGATAAGACGGGGTAAATGTTTTAAGCTATGAATAAAGTAGCTACAATGCTCGTAGGGTAGCAACAAGGAATCCTCATTGAATATAGGGAATGTTGGTATCAATCTAGGAATATTTGATTGGAGATGTATAAATGCCTTGAGAAGGACCCTCAAAGGAATGGGGAATGGTATCAAAGTATCATTTTGTGAGTTTCATCGTACATTCGCATGAAGGATCAATGATACAGAAGAAGTAAATACCAAAGTTTGAGGATACTTTCAAGAGATTTTGATTGGGAGAAGATAGTGGTATGATTGGAGAAAAAATAATAAGATTACACAACACCAAAAGAATGTTGGTTGACTTAAGGTTATTGAAGGTAATATAACCGGTAGGAGTTTTTCCATCAAACCAATTTTCCGATGAGTTATTCTAATTGTGCATAGCTTATATTGCTTACCCACTACGGTGTGGGAACGCACAATTTATTCCATAATCGGATATAATGATTAAAGTAATGGATGGACCGCATTTATTAGGAGCTAAGAAGGAGAATCAAGGAAGATGGGTGATAGTTGAGCAGCATATTAGGAATGTCCATCTTAATTTAGTAAGGAGTGTTAAGGCCACAACATCATTAACCCAAGTTGATGATAAAGTGCAGCTCCTAGAAATTTTCTTTTAGGGTTTTTTAATGTATTCGGTAGTTTTCTTGGTTCAAATTTAGGAAAAACGTATAATATGATATGAGATATATTCCTATTTTATTACTCTGTTGATTTAATGGATGGAATGAAACCGCTATATAAATATATTGAGAAACAGTGTAAATAGGGAAATCTCATAAGGACACTTAACTAGCGATAAAATATAAGTAAGATTGCAAGTTTATAAAATAAATTACGAAATTAAATTAGCAACTAAAAATTAAAAATGCTTAAATCCCAAAAACTTTGGATATTAAGAAAAATAAATTTTAACAAGTGGAAGAAAGGGAAAGGTTCTTGCAGAGTCATGGGTCATTGTCCCTATGCCTTAAAAGCTAAAACTTATAAATACGATTATAGGTATTTTGTTTTTTTAGAGTAAAAGAAAAAGGTTTCCCAAATCTAGGATTAACTGCATAATTCTTGGATCTATTGTATAAATTGACTCATTGACCGATTCTCGATTTCGTTAAGATGTGGATTGATTTGTTTTAAGGATAAAGCGGCAAATATTTTTATATACGAAAGAGTTTGAAAGTTTTTGTTTAATGCTATTGAAAAGTTGGTTTCAAAGTATTTGAAAATTGTGAAATGATGGTGGTATATTTAGAAGTGATATGAAATATTTTAAAAAGGGATTTGGATGTTTAATGATTATTTGATAAATAGTTTAGGAAATGTTTTGGAAGTAATTTTAAAAGTGATGGAATATTTTAGAAAACAAATTGGTGGATAAATATTGTATAAAGGAATTTCAGGTAATTTGGAAAAGTTGGTGTAAGTTTTGAAAAGTTAAGTTCATGTGTTTTTAAAAGATTTTGTTCAAATGCTGTAATAAAATAATATATGGTGTTTAAATGCTTTTGGTAATTCAATTCTTTAAATTGTTTTGCAAGTTGAAAATACTTTTGGAAATTGTATTAAAAAGTTTTCTTTTAAAAATTTATGATTTTGGAATTCTATATAGTAGAGTAAGAAGCATCGATGTGTTAGTAAGTATGAGTTTTACTGTCCGACAAAGGTGATAGTGGACAAAACATAGATAATAACAAGAGAAAAGGCTGTTTTAGCTTCGGAAATTTCTATTTCCATACCTTAATTATAATGAAATGAAACTTGCATTTAAGATAATTACATTTTAACATCCATAAATAAACCTCATGCAAATTGCACTTGGAAAAATTGGAAATGGATTGAGGGCAGAAGAGAATGTTTCAAATTACAATGGAATAGATATCCAAAAGATAGGTGGAAATGTAAGATTTTCCATCTAAATTACTTTACCGGCATAGGAGTAAAGATTTAGAAATCTAAATTTTCAAAAATTTTGTATGTTAAAAATTGTGTGCTAGATTTTTGATGGTAGGGATTGCTTGCATAATTGATTGAACTATACTCCTACCCACGGGAATGTGGAAATTATTGTGTGAAAAATGTTTTTTTAAAACTTCATAATATAGAAGTGCCAATATATATAGGTTGTTCGCATCATATTTTCAAAATGTTTTTAAAAGAATGCATTCATGTAGGAGGCACCGATTTAGAATCATTTTGCATACATTCTTATATGCTGTGATACAACAAACACTTTACACGTTTGGCTGCAAAATTGGATGCACACTATTTGGTTAGTAAGCATAGATTGGTTGGTCGCTATGTTACATGATTCAACCCTTGGGGATTTTCAAGGATGAAATTCTTTTAAGGGGGGAGAGAATGTAACATCCTATAAAACCAACGATAATTAATAAAATTAGTAATGCTCCAAAAATGGAATTTGGGAAAATGTTGAATTTTGATCACAAAACTTGAACCATTGTGTTTGTGATGATTTTTTAGGCATCTTTCGCATATGGAGTTTCGTGATCGGAGTTCAAACGAAAAAGTTATTAGCGTTTGAAGTTTGAAGTGCGAAAATAATTAATTACGAAAAAAGGGAAATAAATAAACATTAAGTATGGGACCCCAAGAGTCGACTCCCTCGTTGGGCTAGTCGACCGCTAGCGGTCGACCGCCTATACAGGAGCGGTCGACCGTTCGCATGGCGGCGGCAAGAGTTTGAACCTTGGCCACACTTATAAATAAAGGCCTAACCCCTCACTTCTCTTCTCATATTTTATGATTCAAGCAACGATGCTTTGCCATTTCCCCTTCTGCGCTGTTTTTTAAAATTATAAAATATTTTATAAACATACACACAAATCGAGAAGGGCGGAAAATAAAAAAGAAGAAGAGAAGAAGCAAATCAATACTGCGAAAAAAAAATTCAATCTATATTCCCCTTAATCTCCAATCTTTCCTCAGATCTATAATTCTAATAATAAGTATACACCTTGTTATACATTTTTTGGATTAGAGTGAAAGAAGGTGTCAAGTAAAGGATTGGATTCAGATCTGGAGATTTGGAAAGCTTAAAAAGTGAGTGGAAAATTATATAATTTATTTATAGCATTGGGATTTATCTCACTGAATTCTTATTTAGATATTATGCCTAAAAAAGATTTGATGAATTGTAGGTTATAATAAACATATAGGATTAGCACCTACACATTCAATAAAATTGGTAATTGGAAAAGGAATAGTATGTGCAACATGATCTAGAAATTTGAAATCAATCACAAATATTCATTTATAGAATATTAGTAAAGATGTAAACTTATTTTAGATCTATAATTGGGTTATAAATTAGATTGCCCTTAGAATGTGAATATATATGTTTCAATTTCTTTGGAGTGGGTTCCATGTAATTTTCATAAGTTATCAAATTCTAAAATATGTATAAAAGCACGTTGTTTGAATTAACAAGGAATATTCCAAAAGGTAAAGAGATGTATAAGATGTGGATATTCCTTTTCATAGTTCACACTGTCTACTTCAATAATAGAAAAGATATAATTCCTTGTAATTTCAAACGAAGCGAAGACCTCACTTTTGGTTAATTTATGGAAAATTATAATGGTAAACCTTTTTAGATTGATAGATCTGATAAATTAAAATTTAGAGAATGTTCTAGATTAGAAATTAATAATTATATATATATATAAACATATAACCAAGCTTAACGTTTAAAAATAGAAATATATAAATAGCGAATTTATGACTATATACGTATTAGTTATTAACAGCATAATAATTAACGGACCAGTATTTATGGACATTATTTACAAATTAACGGATAATAAATTTGTAATTAATAGAGAGTCAAAAGAGAATTAAATGGGGACTGATTAGGGAAATTAATATGGCATTTATAGGAAAATGAATAGGCATAATCGGTTGATTTTGAAACTAGTAAATAAATGTGATTAGAGAATTAAATATGGAAATTATGGGAAAATTAATAGCCATAAAAGATAGATTTTGAAACGGATAAATAGATTAAAGGAATTAAGCGAGGATTAATTAGAAGTTGTCCAATTTTGGCATTAATGACTAATTGTTACTGGCAATAGACATTTATTAGACATTAGAAGGAAATCAAAGCCTTAATATATAAATTAGGAATAATAACATAGCGATTAAGTATTAAACTATTAATTATGTGTAGTAAGCAATATAATTTTCATAGTAAGAATTATATAGCTTAAATTATACGTTTAGTAAAAACGTGAACTAGTGGACTTTGCCCAACACTTAGGCTTTGGGTGGTAGGTTTGATTTAGTGGGTTTGGATGTAAGGTCGGTAGAGTTGCACAACAGAAATCTACCCTTCACCTAAAGGCTACCAGCAGTTGTGTATACTTACTACTGATGTAGGACATCTCCAACCATAGGACTTGTAGAAAAGGGATGTGCATTGCGGATAGGTAGGGGAAATATACTGATGGTTCGCCTCGGATTTAATGTATTAAATGGCCTAGTACCATTTGGGAAATGGGGTTTGCTTCAAATCCCATAAGAGGTAGTAAGTAACCGAAATAGACATTTTCCTTGACCTACTTAGGTTAGTCTAAAAGGGATGTCAGCTGTGGAGGGTCGGTAGGCTATGCCAGTTGTCGGTACCGGTATTTTGTGGTAGTTCTGGCATATAGGCTTTGACGCCCCATGATCCCGAGTGAGCGGTAGCAAAGAATTGGGTTATGCCCTAACGAATTTCGCTTTCTACTAGTGTAGAATCTATATTGGAGATGCACAGACCTCAAAGTAGATGGTTAGATGAAAAATTAGTTTAGTGGTGTACTAGTTAACCCTTAGATGAGTCTTTGAGTTGCGTTAGTAGTACGATAATTATATTATGTTACAAAGCCGTATATAGAGGTCGTCGGTTCTAGTCTGTAGCTAGAACAATTGACTAGCGTTGACGTTGCAAAGTGTCCACTTCATGGATTTAAGGTAGTAAATGGCCGATAGGTCTGCCACCTCCCTATTTAAGAAGTATTAAATGGTCGGGGTTTTGAGTAGTGAAATGTTTAGATAAATATGAATATAGATACACACACACACACAGATATATATATATATATATGTATGTATGTATGTATGTATGTATGTATGTATGTATATAATTATACCTTAGAGAAGGTTAGGTTAGGCATATCCTCCGTACACTTAAAATTTAATGGATTAGTTGTAAATAACAGTCATAACACTTTAATAGAAATTGATCGGTATAAATTAATTGTATGGGTAAAGTATGTAACTTTCCCATCACCATAATGTTGTTCCGATCATTTTCTTATAACAACCCACATGTTAGATTTAGAAGGACTAGATATTAGTGCAAGACAAGAACAGAGATGGTGAAGTTTTTATAGCGACGTGGAAATTCGGACACTTTATCTTCGAATATCAAAAAAATTTGAAATATAATTAAGTGTTATAAATATGATTTCATAACCTTGTTAGAAATCAATTAGTTAATAGATAATGATAAGAAACTTGTTTGTGAAAATTATTTACAAAAATATATTCTTCGATGGAAAATCGATAATGTGGGCAAAAATTGATTTATCGATAAACAACTTTTCGATCGATATAAGTTTTTCAAACTCTTGTGCACTTGTCTAATGATCAAATGAACACATGAGTAACTAATTAACACAGTCTCCTCTTCATAAAGCATGGAATATTCTAGAATCTTCCATTAGGATAAGAGATATTATCATGAGAGGGGTGTAATGGTAATTAGCATAAATGAGATGATGTAAAGGAGAATTGACGGGAGGTGTCTTCCATGACATAGTTGGGGGGATGAAGGCAAGCTTAGGCAACACCATATAAAGCTTATAAAAGGAGGGTCACACCCTTAGTTATTATTCACAAATTCACAAACCAAAACCAATCTCTCTTTAATGGCTTCTTCTTCTTCTTTTTCTTCTTCTTCATCTCTAAATTCCTAAAGCAAATTAATTGGAAATCAAATCCAAATCAACTCAAACATGGAGTGAAGCCTTGGAGAAATATTATAACACCTTCCACCATGTCAAAAATTGAAGAAACAAAGCCAACCTCTCCTCACACTCCATAGCCATGAGCAATTATGTGGATTGAAGGGAGGAAAATCAAGTGAAAATAGGAGGAAGGAGGAAAGGTGGCTGGAAGATGGAGGTTTGACTTAGCTGATTAGATCTTGGTTGTCAGTTGGGTTAAAGGTGAGTTAACACACCCCTTTGAATGGAAAATATAACATATATATGTTGTGTTTTGATTGTGTTTAAGTTGATCAATTGTTATTGACGTTGTTAAAAACATAAGTTTGATTCTTGTTTTGAGAACAAGAAGCATATGTGATCCACGTCTGTGGACTTGGAATGGACTTGAACGGACTTGCATGACTTTCGAAAAGACCTTGAAACAAAGCACATAGGTTATAGATGGACTTTTAATTTAGATTGGGCTCGGATTAGAAAGTACACTTATAGCGATAGACGCTATGGACGCACTTAGGGATTACCTTGTTTTTTTGCAATTTCTATGGAACTTAGAGTGATCCTTAGGGGTTTTTCGCCAAAATTAAAATTTTTTATATGTATGTTTATTGCTATTAAAAGCTTGACTAATAAAAAGTTGAGTAACACCTCGAAAAGTGGCCAAAACTTCATTATACAAAACTGCCCCTTTTAGGCTTGATTTTTTTACTTTAAAGGTTTGAAAAGATATTTAAATATAAGTATTTTGTTTTATTCTTTTTACAATTGTTTACTAACTTATATTAAAGTATTTCAAAAGTGGTTTGAGATATTTATGAATTTTTAAGAATTAGTTGTCAATTTTTAAAGAAGAGGGTTTTATAATAAAAACTTGTTTTTCCAAGTTTTTAAGGAAATTACGAAGTTGTTATTTTTAAGTAATATTTTGGATAAATGTTTTAAAACCTATTACAAGAATTATAAAGTATTTTAAAAGCATTTTTAAGTATATATAGCTTTTAGAAAATATGTTGACTATTTTATATCTTATGTAATAGAATATCTTTTGACTTGTTTATTTACATATCAAGTTTTGTTAAATAAATTACTATGCATATATATCATTTTAAAAAGGATTTTGAAAGTATAAACAAAAGGTTAGAAAGGGGTTAGAATTGTTTAATGGTTAATTGTTTGATTACTTGTTTGAAAAGTAACTAACTATGTTTAACACTAAAAGCCGACGAAGTAAGGCCTATCTATTTGTGAGAGTTAAGATTGATGTTCGAGTGGGGATATGAGCAATAGAGCTCAAACCTACCGGCATCCTACTTGATCGAGGAATAGTAAGTCAAAAAATATCAGAAATGTGTTAATCGTGTTGATTTCTTACTTGTTTATGGAAATCATTAATATTATACTTAACACTAAAAGCCGACGAGGTAGACTTATCTATTTGTGAGGTTCAAGAATGAAGTGTCTAGGCAAGGCTTTGATGCAACAAGTGCCCTAACTTACTTGGTTTCACTCTTGAACGAGAAATGGTTAAATTGGAATGTCGGAAATGGGTTAAGTGTACGAATATTGATTTGTATAAGCAATTGTTTTGACTAGATAGTTGATTAGTCGGCTATCGAACTTGACCAAATATAACTTAAGAAGTAATCGAAATGCTTCGCAATTTCGTATTAATGAGAACCCCCGAGGAGGAGTATTAGTACAAAACATCTCTAGCTTTCGCTTATTTTTAAAAGAACCGGAATTGAGTTAATTGGGAATTCATTGAAATGGTTTTGAAGAGACCGAGATCGGTAAGTGTTTTATTTATCGAATATCACTTCAAAACTAGTATACGAGTTGTATATTTTGGAAGTGGTTGTGGAGTGAAATGTTGTAGAGTTGAACTGTTTATCCTAAGGTTAAGTCTGAGGGAGAGGTCAGTGTTAACATTTCAAACGATGCTATCACTTAGGACTGTCTATCTCGAGGAGTATTCCAAGAGAGCGGGCAACGTTAACATTCATCGAAAGACTTATGCAGGAATCTATATGGAGATTCGAGGTTTGTTCAAGATGCTCAAATCCATGTAGTGATTCATGATCTGTTCAAGATGATGGAATCCATTCGGCGATTCGTGTACTGCTCGAGTGATGAAGACTCGTGTGAAAGATGCCGGAAGCTGGAGGGTGGCTCGCAGCTGTGGCGTGGCTCGGCTGGGCGTTGGTCGCGGCGGCATGGAGGTGGTCGATGTGATGGAGGCGCGTGAGTTCATCATTCAAATAAAAAACCCGCGTGAAGCCTAGAGGAAGATGAGAGTGCGACTGTAGCTTAAGGGGGAAATGAAATTTAAACAGTAAGGGTTTAAAATTTTATTAAGTTTAATTTAGTTAATTATATTTTAATTGTCGAATGGTTATTAATTCATAACTTGTTCATACGAGGTCCGTTACAAGCGCGACAAGTTGCGTTGCGTTCGTATCTGCGAGCACTATGCTATAGAGTTCGATTGGACGAATTTGGAGCATGGAGGAATTTTGAGTTAAATTGAACGGCCGTTCAATTTTAATTAAATCCGAAGCGCTTCAGCAATATCTGGCATTTTTGTGTGTAAAATCGCCTCTCTAGCTCACTTATATTTTTATTTAAGTGGGAATAAATTTATATATGATGATTGATGCTTGTTTGGATGATGTATGATACATTATATATATATATATTAGTTGGTTTGGATATATTCCCGCCGATTGGAGCGGATGAGACCCTATTACATTCCCGTTTATGAGTAGATGACCCTTTGTATACGAATTCCGCCTCGAAGCGGTTGATTTTTTATATTATTTGATTATACGCTGTATTTGGTGTAGGGGACAGGTTGGAGGGATCCAACAGGATTCCTCACCACCGTTGATTTATTTATATATATATAATGATATATGTGACGACCCATATTTTGGAAGGTTTAAATTGACAATAATCCACACATTTCCAATCCAAATAATCCGGAACATAGATTGTAACATCCCGTATTTTTAAGCTATTGAATTTGAACATTTAATTCATTTTAAATGTTAATGTGGATTCTTAATTGATTTTGAAATGAATGGATTTGGGTTCAATCAATGAAAATGAGCTATAATTTTAATTTATAGCAATTCTGGTTGAATTTGATAAATGGAAAAATAATAATTAAATATTCGGGATTAGGATAAAAAGGTGAATCTGGGTGTAAATAGCTATAAAATGGTTTTAAAATTTATTTTAAAGTCTATTTGGACATAAATAATGTTATTGGATTTTTAGAAGAATTTTAAAGTCGATAAATTAATATTTGGAATTTATATTAATTTAAAAATGAATTTAATATTATTAAAATGCAATTTAATCAGATTTTGTCCGGAATGAGCCGGAATCATTTTTAATGTGTTTATAAATTTTATATGATTTATTGTTAAGTTAATAAAATTTTAAAAATGAAATTTTAAGCGTTTCTGATAATTTCAGAAAATCGCCTG
This sequence comes from Allium fistulosum, assembly GCA_030737815.1. Classification (NCBI taxonomy): domain Eukaryota; kingdom Viridiplantae; phylum Streptophyta; class Magnoliopsida; order Asparagales; family Amaryllidaceae; genus Allium; species Allium fistulosum. The sequence continues at coordinate 1,104,710,383 of CM060901.1, forward strand.
ATTGAATAGACGAGTTAAAATAGCCTTCCGGGGCACAGTCTCGGAATTCGACGAAACCAGTTCCATTGAATCCGTAATAGTTAGTTATTATCGGATTTCAATTTTCGTGGCAATCGGAGTTGTCGTTTGACTGTGGCAGCTCGAAACGCATCGAAATCGATTTAACCGATTTAATTTTAAATTGATCGTTTAATACCGTATCTCGCGCATATGATCAAATCAGCTTACGAAACCTCTTCCATTGTGTCTGGAACGCGGAAAAACCCCAGGATAGCCTGTCGGAACGTGTAGTTTGTAGCTCCTTTGCATAGGTTGTTAAAATTTGATGAACGAGATTAAATTAATATTATATAATTGCATTTTCTCAAACCCTAGCCTATTAGAGCCGCCGCCGTTCTTTTTATTCAATGGCCGAGACTTAGTTTCGATTCTCCTCAAAAATCTTTTGATCCAGGCCTCGATTTCGAAAATTTTCAACTGGAGAATCGAAGGGGACTTCGAGATCTTTGAAGTGAACGGGTATGATGGAATATAACGAGGTGGATCGCTGGTCAGAAGGGTTCGAACGTGGTTCGTTTGTATGGGTTTTTCGTGTCGAAAGGGGTGCCGAGTTCGACGAGGGTGGGGCTGTAGGGGGAGTTGACGAGGGTCGTCGGAGTGGTGGTAGCCGATCGAGGCGTAGAGCGCCGGAGGTGGTCGCGTTTTTCGACTTGGGGTCGCGGTTTGGGTACCTGGAACGCGAATGTTTATCGCGTTGAGGAAGAACATGAGCAAGGGTCGAGATCTGCTTCTTGGTTTATGTGGCCAAGATTTCTTGTTTTGGTAATTAAAAAAAGAAAAAAATATATATATAGAAATTATTTTTAAATTAATTTCATAACTTTGCAATATCATAACGAACTCATACGTACTCAGATTCGGACGAATCTGGAAGCGTTGGAATCGCAGAGAGATGTACTACGTGATGGTGCAGATCCGGAATCATTCCAGGCAAGTAGAAATTTGGGTTAAATCGAACGTCTTTCGGTTTAATTTAAAATTTCGAACGCTCGCCGAACTCAAGGTGAGTTTTCTCACTCACATCTGGATGCTAAGCATTTTAAATAGTTAATATTTAAATATCTGTGTGGATGACTGAATATAATTGTTATTATCAGTCTGGATTGATATTTATATTGTGATGTGCTAATATCTGTGGATGCAGGGAAAAACAGATTGGAGGGATCCAACTGGATTCCTCACAATGTAGTAATTATTTTATATTTGATAGTGATACCTGTTTATATTGATGTGATTGATAAATCTGAAATTTAACTGTATTGTGATAATTGTTGTATAAATTACAATTCCAGAATTTAATTAAAAATGGATAAAATTGGGTTTTTACGAAATAAATGAATTGTTAAAAATAAGAATTTCAAAGAAGAAAATTTGGAATCTGGTTTGGATGGAAAGTGTAAATTTAGCAAATTGGGATTTTTAAAATATAACGGGGAGTTTATAAAATCGACAAAAGTGAAGTATAAATTTTCTGGAAATGAATTCTATGAAATTATAAATTGAGTAAAATAACAGTGGTTTATTTTAATGACGAATAGTGATATCCGGAAAAGTAAAATATGTTAAAATGAAGCTTCCGAATTTAAATGTACAAATTTTAAGTGTTAATAGAATATTTTTAAAATACCGTTCCTTCATGGGGATTTAATTAAGTGAATTGGAAATTTGGCTTCCATTGAAAATTCACCAAAATGTTTATTTAAAAACGAATTTCTGGAAATGAAAAATTGTGATTTAACTTCGGAGGAAGTTATAGTTAAGTATGGAATTGGAAATTTATGTTGAAATCATAAATTGACTTGAAATAAATCAGTGGATTTATATGAAAGAGTACTTTGAAATGTTTGAAACGGGAAAGTGTTTCCCTTGGAAAAACCAAGTAAATGTTTATAAAAAGATTTTATTTAACTAAAGGTTAAGTTTTAAATCGTTTTAAAAAGTATTTTTAAGAAATCGTTATTTTTAAAGAAATAAATTAATAAATTTTTAATACCGTAATAATTTGGGAGTATATTAGCAATTATTTTTACAAATGGATTTATTTAAAAGTTGGTTTTAGCTTAAGTTGTTAAAATTAGTATTTTTCTTCTTATAACGCTATTTTGAATTTAGTTAAACTAAACCCTTATTTTTAAATCAAAGTTTATGTGTTAATAACTAGTTTTCTTCACATATTTTAAATTTATATTTTGAGTAAATAAATAGAAGTAATTTTCATATTTTAAAGTATATTTCAGTATAAAGTATTTTAGCTGTTTTAAATGCAAATTGTTTTATACTTGGTTATTCCCGATGGGAATAAAAGATAAAAGATTTACCTTGTAAAGGAAGAATTTTGGGAAATTGTTTTCAAACGAGTTTTGAAAATTTGAAATATATATCTTTGAAAGATATTAGAGGAAAATAAATAATATGGAGATTATTTATTGTGTGATGGATGCTTATGGATGTTTGTGAATGTAAATTGATAGTTAAATCACCGACTATCAATATTGGCCAAAGCGCTGATCGTTTCGAAGAGACCGGGATCGGGTTTCCGTATACCAGGATTCTAGGTCTGGAGACTCGAATACCACTTCGATCCGATTTTGTACGTTTCGTGTAACGTGTTAGGAGTCGAAGATGAAGCTGTGAAGTGCAAGGGCTAGTCGCTACTAATCCTGAGGATATTTCCAAAATGGATGTAGTAGGAGTAGTGCCTTCGGTTCCGTTCGGACCCGGGACGAACTTGTATGGACGAATGCTTTCGTGACATCGTCAGGTGGGCGATGGGCATTCTAAGGGATATGTGCTATAAAGGTAACGCTTAGCCTCAAGCCTCATCAACCGGGAATGACTGAAAATCAGGGGTTATGCAGCAAGGCTTCGTGGGTAGCCCCCACTTGAGAGTAGGGTCATCCCTGTCTAGATGTCCCTTTTATTTCGGCTTAGTGGTGCGGTTGCTGATCACAACCGTGGGGTGATTTTACTTGGAATTATCCAGTAAGGGATGATTCCGGCCTTGTGTTGCAGGGGAGCGGGCGTACTCCTCGGTACTGTGATCTAGGCCACGTACTGTGACAGGTGGTACCCCAGTGCCTAGTCATTCGTTGGAAATCCATTCTCCCTACGTGCCTTGTACGAGTTTTGTTTGTATTACCCACGTTGTGGCTAGTATGCCGGAATTTAATAGATGTAACAATTTCGGCTATTTTATAAGTATTTGTAAATAGACACTATTATAATATCAGAGGATTTTTATAAAAAGGTGTTTTAGCTATCGTAAGGTAAAAACCCGACATGTTTATTTGTGGCGTGGTCTTACGAGATGCTTTTGATTTTCAAAGGATTTTGAAACTTTAATAATCAATTGGGTGTATTTATGATGCGCTGGTATTCCAGACTGACTCGGGTGTTATTTTATTATAATGCTCGGGTCAGACCGAGTATATTTACAGGATAGGTTGCTATGGAGCTCAGGAGAGGAGCTGGAGTTCGAGACGTATTTCTCGTACTTGTATTATTCCGATGCTATGATTGTTGTATTGACTGATTGACTGGATATTGATGATTGTATTATGACATACTGTAATGATGATGTATTGTATATAAACATATATAGTTTTCATTTTGTGTAAAGATCTGTTCTATATATTATATTTTGTCCGCTGCGATTGTGAGGTTCTGATTTGTTTAGTTCTTTCTTCTTCTATCTACTTTCTTATTCTTCTACAATCTGTCTTTTCCGGCATTCGATCGTCGTCATATTATACTGTTGAGTATTTTGTGTCGATTTTCGAGGGTCGAGAAGGGCGGGTCGTCACACTTGGTATCAGAGCTTAAGTTGGCGACAACCTAGGCTTTGGTGGGGAAATTTCTCATTTTAAATAGAGTCAATAGTACTCTATAATGAGTTGAGTGTAATAATAGCTATGAGAGCGTACTTGTTAGTGGATATAAAAATTATTTTTGTACTGTGTTGACTTATCGGTTGAGTGTTTATGAATTCTGGTCGGTGCGGGAAGTACAACCGTATCGATAGGGGTTTCTAAACTCTTAAACAAGATAAACCGACATAGTATTGTTTTTAAAGTGGGTAAATGAAATAATTTTACCCAAAATTTTATTTTGATATAAAGAAATAAGTTTTCTAAATTATATATATTGGATGGTTGTTTGGTTGTTTCTTCTATAATCAAATAAGAAATTAAGATATGTTCTAAAATCGAAATGATTTCTAAGCAAATAAGAATTTAAAATATTAAAATGGTTTATAACTAAACAGAATTAATTAAATATGTTTAAGTAAGAAGAAGTATAATTAAAATTCGATTTAAACCAGAATTTTGATTCCGGAAATTTCGGAAAGGGTTTTAAATTGAATTTGATTGAAATTTTGGGAATGTTGAAATGTTTTCCAAAGGTTTTGAAGTCAACGATGGAGTATATTTTTGGAAAATATTTTTGAATGGAAATTGATTTGAAGTGGATTTTGGAAGTGGAAAGCATTGAACTCACTTCAGTCGCTGGAAAATAATCCCGATGATGCTGGCCACATCATTAGAATTCATTTTCGAGTTTCTGAAGTGATGAATTGCTACCAAATTTGTTAGTTATGGTGTTTGTTGGGCTTGTTTGGGGAAACAAGTGATTTTTGAATTTTCAAAAAGGAAAATTGTTTGGTAAAAGCAGATTGTTTTGGAATTTAGGATTTGATTTGGATATCAAATGGAAATGTGCTGATTTATATTTCAAAGTGGTTTTGAAATAAATCCGGGTAAATTGAATTTTGGGAATTCTGTTAAAATAAAAATGGGGAAATTGAAATAAATCAACTATAATTTTGAAAGTAAAGTTGATTTAAGTGAGAAAAGAAGAATGGGAATTTTAACCCTGAAATTAAAACTTAATTCGGGTAAATGGAAGTAAATGAAGTTATTGAAGTGAATAGAAATTTGAACTTAACTTGGGATAAGTTAAATGAAATTGGAAATTTGAAATTAATTTGAGTTAAGTTGAAAGATTAAATGACTTTGTAATTATGGATCATTGTGTAACAAATTGTATCCATAAGCTGGTAAGTGTTATACTTATAGTCTGGAATTGTGTATTTAAAATTTGCAAAGAAATGAAGGTGAAGGGAATATATTTGGGTTTAACTTAAGATAAGTTAAATTAAATTGAAACCTGAAATTGAAGTACACCTGAGTAAATTGAAATTCACTTGAAATAAGTATAAAGGTGAAATGTAAATGCTTATAATTGTGTAAGTGAATTCAAAATGGTGCAAATAACTTCATATTCTTAAGTTATAAAGTGCTATAATTTGAAGTTGTGATTAAATGGAAAGGGACTTAAATGGGCAATCTAAACTCTTAAAAAGAAGTGAAATTGAAGTTCATTAATGGAAATAGTTGAATGGTGTGGCAAATTCAAACTTAATCCTAAATGGAATGTAAAGTAAGATAAAAGTAAAGTGAGATATAAAAGATGTGGATGAACTTAAATAGTAAATAAGTTTTGAACTTAGTTATGGAAGAATAAATTGGATTGAGGTGAAATTCAAGATCCAGATGCATTATAAGCAATATTAAATGGAATTCAATTATTATGTAAGTAGTAAAGGAAGTGGAATGGATTTAAATTTGGCTAAATAAAACTTAGTAAACTTGGAATAAATTTGGATAAAAATCAAATTGAAAGAAAATTTAATTTAGTTGAATTGGTGTTGACTGAAGAAAATGCTTACTCAATTAAAGCTATAATGATTGGTTGGAAATGAATTTTGTGTAAGCTAAATTAAAAGGAATGTGTATGGTAATGAATGGAAATTTTGATTTTTGGTCAAAATTTGAAGGTAAACAAAAACTTAGTTGTGGAATGGAATTTAAGTTTGGTAATAAATAATGGAAAGTGTGAATGTATAATGGGATTAGATTATAATAGTGATGGTTTGAGTTGTAAGTAAATTCAAATGAGGGAAATAATTTAAAGTGATCTACTTGTTAATGAATAAATCTAAAATGGATAGAATAAATAAACAAGAGCATTCAAATTTATAAATGAATTGAAACTTGATTGGATGAGAATCAAATGGAAATAAAATAAAATGGATATAAGAAGATAATGAAACTATTGTGAAAGAACTTAAGCAACTTGAAAGAAAAAAAATGATTGTGAATGGGCTTATTTAAGTAATTCCGAATGAAATTTGTTAGGAAATAAACTGAAATGCAAGTGAAATGAGTTTTAAATTAATTAATGTGATGAGTTAAAAATATAAGAGTTGTAAATAACTCAGGAATGAATGATATTAATGTAAATTTGAATTGGTTAATGAGATTAAAATGTAAAGGAAATATTGAATTTAACAATTGCATTCGGAAAAGAAAATACTTGGATTGTGAACAATGCAAAAATTGAATAAAATTAATACACATCCAAGTTGAAATTAATTTTGAATGGTGATAAGCTTAAGTGACAATAATTTTTGCTTGAATGACGTAAAAATTAGCATGTATTCGAAATTAAATTGTTTAACAAGCAATGGAATGAGTTTTGCATAAGTTAAACTGGATTGGAATCTAATTTAAAGAATTAGTATATGAATGCAAGTGAATGGGTTAAGAATAGCAAATGGAATTGATTTTGGATCAATTGGAATAAATTGCCGTCTAATAAATAATGTTTGCATATGAATGGAAATGGATTATAAAAGAAATGCAAATACTTCAAATTAAAATAAGAATTGGTTGGTGAATCAATTTGGAATTGAGAAAGAAAAGATCGACGTTGTAAAGCACATGTTAACCATATGGTAAATAAAAATGAATTGGGAAGGATAAATTTAGATTGTATGTAGCGAAACCTGAATTTAAGGCATTCAAGTGAAATAAAATGAAGTAGACTTGAATAAGTAATTCGAATGTGATTGAAACCTTTAAATTGTTGATAAAGTATGATTAACATTGTTACATTATGAATTCGCTTGGTTTGGTTATGAAATGGATATGTTTGGCTTGCATTTGTGTTGGAAATGTTGTTAAAATGCTCATATCTTGAAACTGATGAGTTTGCTTGAGCTTAGTACAGGTGCGGGAGGCGTTCGAGTGAGTTGGAGCGCGTATATGCATTATATTAGCCGCTTGCTATTAAAAATTTGCTAAAAGGTACGCCTACGCAAATATAATTGGGAATTGATATATATATATATATATATTGTGATATATTTTGGTTTCCGGCCATGTGAGCCGATGTATATATATTTGTGTATTCTGCGATATCGCAGAAGCTCCTCCGTACAAAGGAGACTCCGCCAAAATTTTCCAGAAATTTTGGGAGTTAGAAAATTTTTGGGTTTTTGAAAAAAAAATTTTTGTTAACTTGGAAAGTTATTTGAAACGTTAAAGTTCTAAGGCTTTTGAATGTGAATAAAGCAAATGGGTTTGGAATTGAGTTAAAGGATTTTGGAAGTGAATATAGCTTTTAACTAAGCAAATGGGATAAGTGAGTTGAGTTGAAGTATATTTTTACCTTAGCAAATTTCGGGGACGAAATTTTTGTAAGGGGGGAAGAATGTAACATCCCGTATTTTTAAGCTATTGAATTTGAACATTTAATTCGTTTTAAATGTTAATGTGGATTCTTAATTGATTTTGAAATGAATGGATTTGGGTTCAATCAATGAAAATGAGCTATAATTTTAATTTATAGCAATTCTGGTTGAATTTGATAAATGGAAAAATAATAATTAAATATTTGGGATTAGGATAAAAAGGTGAATCTGGGTGTAAATAGCTATAAAATGGTTTTAAAATTTATTTTAAAGTCTATTTGGACATAAATAATGTTATTGGATTTTTAGAAGAATTTTAAAGTCGATAAATTAATATTTGGAATTTATATTAATTTAAAAATGAATTTAATATTATTAAAATGCAATTTAAACAGATTTTGTCCGGAATGAGCCGGAATCATTTTTAATGTGTTTATAAATTTTATATGATTTATTGTTAAGTTAATAAAATTTTAAAAATGAAATTTTAAGCGTTTCTGATAATTTCAGAAAATCGCCTGATTGAATAGACGAGTTAAAATAGCCTTCCGGGGCACAGTCTCGGAATTCGACGAAACTAGTTCCATTGGATCCGTAATAGTTAGTTATTATCAGATTTCAATTTTCGTGGCAATCGGAGTTGTCGTTTGACTGTGGCAGCTCGAAACGCATCGAAATCGATTTAACCGATTTAATTTTAAATTGATCGTTTAATCCCGTATCTCGCGCATACGATCAAATCAGCTTACAAAACCTCTTCCATTGTGTCTGGAACGCGGAAAAACCCCAGGATAGCCTGTCGGAACGTGTAGTTTGGAGTTCGTTTGCATAGGTTGTTAAAATTTGATGAACGAGATTAAATTAATATTAAATAATATTATATAATTGCATTTTCTCAAACCCTAGCCTATTAGAGCCGCCGCCGTTCTTTTTATTCAATGGCCGAGACTTAGTTTCGATTCTCCTCAAAAATCTTTTGATCCAGGCCTCGATTTCGAAAATTTTCAACTGGAGAATCGAAGGGGACTACGAGATCTTTGAAGTGAACGGGTATGATGGAATATAACGAGGTGGATCGCTGTTCAGAAGGGTTCGAACGTGGTTCGTTCGTATGGGTTTTTCGCGTCGAAAGGGGTGCCGAGTTCGACGAGGGTGGGGCTGTAGGGGGAGTTGACGAGGGTCGTCGGAGTGGTGGTAGCCGATCGAGGCGTAGAGCGCCGGAGGTGGTCGCGTTTTTCGACTTGGGGTCGCGGTTTGGGTACCTGGAACGCGAATGTTTATCGCGTTGAGGAAGAACATGAGCAAGGGCCGAGATCTGCTTCTTTGTTTATGCGGCCAAGATTTCTTGTTTTGGTAACTAAAAAAAGAAAAAAAAAATATATATATAGAAATTGTTTTTAAATTAATTTCAAAACTTTGCAATATCATAACGAACTCATACGTACTCAGATTCGGACGAATCTGGAAGCGTTGGAATCGCAGAGAGACGTACTACGTGATGGTGCAGATCCGGAATCATTCCGGGCAAGTAGAAATTTGGGTTAAATCGAACGTCTTTCGGTTTAATTTAAAATTTCGAATGCTCGCCGAACTCAAGGTGAGTTTTCTCACTCACATCTGGATGCTAAGCATTTTAAATAGTTAATATTTAAATATCTGTGTGGATGACTGAATATAATTGTTATTATCAGTCTGGATTGATATTTATATTGTGATGTGCTAATATCTGTGGATGCAGGGAAAAACAGATTGGAGGGATCCAACTAGATTCCTCACAATGTAGTAATTATTTTATATTTGATAGTGATACCCGTTTATATTGATGTGATTGATAAATCTGAAATTTAACTGTATTGTGATAATTGTTGTATAAATTACAATTCCAGAATTTAATTAAAAATGGATAAAATTGGGTTTTTACGAAATAAATGAATTGTTAAAAATAAGAATTTCAAAGAAGAAAATTTGGAATCTGGTTTGGATGGAAAGTGTAAATTTAGCAAATTGGGATTTTTAAAATATAACGGGGAGTTTATAAAATCGACAAAAGTGAAGTATAAATTTTTTGGAAATGAATTCTATGAAATTATAAATTGAGTAAAATAACAGTGGTTTATTTTAATGATGAATAGTGATATCCGGAAAAGTAAAATATGTTAAAATGAAGCTTCCGAATTTAAATGTACAAATTTTAAGTGTTAATAGAATATTTTTAAAATACCGTTCCTTCATGGGGATTTAATTAAGTGAATTGGAAATTTGGCTTCCATTGAAAATTCACCAAAATGTTTATTTAAAAATGAATTTCCGGAAATGAAAAATTGTGATTTAACTTCGGAGGAAGTTATAGTTAAGTATGGAATTGGAAATTTATGTTGAAATCATAAATTGACTTGAAATAAATCAGTGGATTTATATGAAAGAGTACTTTGAAATGTTTGAAACGGGAAAGTGTTTCCCTTGGAAAAACCAAGTAAATGTTTATAAAAAGATTTTATTTAACTAAAGGTTAAGTTTTAAATCGTTTTAAAAAGTATTTTTAAGAAATCGTTATTTTTAAAGAAATAAATTAATAAATTTTTAATACCGTAATAATTTGGGAGTATATTAGCAATTATTTTTACAAATGGATTTATTTAAAAGTTGGTTTTAGCTTAAGTTGTTAAAATTAGTATTTTTCTTCTTATAACGCTATTTTGAATTTAGTTAAACTAAACCCTTATTTTTAAATCAAAGTTTATGTGTTAATAACTAGTTTTCTTCACATATTTTAAATTTATATTTTGAGTAAATAAATAGAAGTAATTTTCATATTTTAAAGTATATTTCAGTATAAAGTATTTTAGCTGTTTTAAATGCAAATTGTTTTATACTTGGTTATTCCCGATGGGAATAAAAGGTAAAAGATTTACCTTGTAAAGGAAGAATTTTGGGAAATTGTTTTCAAATGAGTTTTGAAAATTTGAAATATATATCTTTGAAAGATATTAGAGGCAAATAAATAATATGGAGATTATTTATTGTGTGATGGATGCTTATGGATGTTTGTGAATGTAAATTGATAGTTAAATCACCGACTATCAATATTGGCCAAAGCGCTGATCGTTTCGAAGAGACCGGGATCGGGTTTCCGTATACCAGGATTCTAGGTCTGGAGACTCGAATGCCACTTCGATCCGATTTTGTACGTTTCGTGTAACGTGTTAGGATTCGAAGATGAAGCTGTGAAGTGCAAGGGCTAGTCGCTACTAATCCTGAGGATATTTCCAAAATGGATGTAGTAGGAGTAGTGCCTTCGGTTCCGTTCGGACCCGGGACGGACTTGTATGGACGAATGCTTTCGTGACATCGTCAGGTGGGCGATGGGCATTCTAAGGGATATGTGCTATAAAGGTAACGCTTAGCCTCAAGCCTCATCAACCGGGAATGACTGAAAATCAGGGGTTATGCAGCAAGGCTTCATGGGTAGCCCCCACTTGAGAGTAGGGTCATCCCTGTCTAGATGTCCCTTTTATTTCGGCTTAGTGGTGCGGTTGCTGATCACAACCGTGGGGTGATTTTACTTGGAATTATCCAGTAAGGGATGATTCCGGCCTTGTGTTGCAGGGGAGCGGGCGTACTCCTCGGTACTGTGATCTAGGCCACGTACTGTGACAGGTGGTACCCCAGTGCCTAGTCATTCGTTGGAAATCCATTCTCCCTATGTGCCTTGTACGAGTTTTGTTTGTATTACCCACGTTGTGGCTAGTATGCCGGAATTTAATAGATGTAACAATTTCGGCTATTTTATAAGTATTTGTAAATAGACACTATTATAATATCAGAGGATTTTTATAAAAAGGTGTTTTAGCTATCGTAAGGTAAAAACCCGACATGTTTATTTGTGGCGTGGTCTTACGAGATGCTTTTGATTTTCAAAGGATTTTGAAACTTTAATAATCAATTGGGTGTATTTATGATGCGCTGGTATTCCAGACTGACTCGGGTGTTATTTTATTATAATGCTCGGCTCAGACCGAGTATATTTACAGGATAGGTTGCTATGGAGCTCAGGAGAGGAGCTGGAGTTCGAGACGTATTTCTCGTACTTGTATTATTCCGCTGCTGTGATTGTTGTATTGACTGATTGACTGGATATTGATGATTGTATTATGACATACTCTGATGATGATGTATTGTATATAAACATATATAGTTTTCATTTTGTGTAAAGATCTGTTCTATATATTATATTTTGTCCGCTGCGATTGTGAGGTTCTGATTTGTTTAGTTCTTTCTTCTTCTATCTACTTTCTTATTCTTCTACAATCTGTCTTTTCCGGCATTCGATCGTCGTCATATTATACTGTTGAGTATTTTGTGTCGATTTTCGAGGGTCGAGAAGGGCGGGTCGTCACATAGATAATCATTGAGGTTAAATAAGAAAAAGAAGAAACAAACACGGAATCTCGCAGCGGAACGACAAAATATAATAATCAAATAAACAATTCATGAAGCTGTTTATATATTACATTTGATTATAATCTATACTACATTCATCAAAGTTATATATATACATCAGAGATAAATAAATAATGTCGTAGACAATAAGATGCAGGACTAATGATGGTAATAACATACCGGATCTTCATCTTCGTCCTCCAGAAAAAATCTTCAATAAGTTGAAAAACTCAGGGCTGACCCGAGCGTAATGAAAAGACAAAACACTCGAGTCAGGACTAAAATATTCTTATGTGAGTCAAATCGATATCGCGTATAACATGAGTGTAATAGTGTCAGAGATGCTTACGGGTTTTCACATCTCCTATCCAGTGTATAACGTGCGTGCAATAACTTAAGAGATGTTACGGGATTTTCCATCTCCTAAGGATTTGTCAAAATATTTATATGTAGCAAAATATGCTACGTATATAATGTATAATCAATCAAATAAATATTTTTCTTAGCATTAAGTCGTTACATTAATTCCCCTTAACGCGTTTTTAAGCATTGTCGTACAGTTTGCATTTGACACCACTAGTAGAACGTCGATAGTCAGGGATGCACCGTGATACGACAACACTAAATCAAAATCGTATGAGTCTCGTATTGGGATAAAAGTATGACAAGGCTCGTTAGACAATACCTAAGGTAGGATACTACCAGTTTACACTTCCCGGCTGGTGGTAACGCAACATAGCCATAATCGCCCACCGCGTCCAACACTCCCATAAAATCGGAGGGTGCGCACAAATCAATCACAATGTAAATGATGGTAGTACGAAGAAGTGCGTCCGCTTGCGGTAGCTAACCCACTTGGCCGGTATGGCTCCTGTTTTAGTCATTTGAAATTGGCACAAGTGCCAGGCTAATTCATCATCGTTCTCTTTCTTCAAATCCAGCAAGCGATGCCAAATCCCACCACTTCGTTCTAGATCATCACTCCACGCACATAGTTGTCAAAGTGGTTCCGGCATCGATAGAGAGTATGCCCATATCCGGCCCCGATCTCTTAAACAACCAAACATTATTTTACACACCAGTTGGTGCTTTTACATTTCGAAAACAGTTCATACTTGGTATCAAAATATCATATTCGCTTCAAAATCAAATCCATTTCGAAATCATCATATTTACTCAAAATATACTATTTCAATTCAAAATCAAGTTTGTAACGACCCTGAATTTTTGACATTTGACATTTGAATATTTAATTGAGTTTAAATATTTGAATGTTAGTTTATTTGAATTCAAAATATCAGAATGAATTTGGTAATTAAATTATTGAATTTAATTTTTGAAATTGGGTAATTTGAATCTTCAGTTTTAAGCAGATTAAAAATATTTTAAAGGCTTAGAAAATCAAGATTGATAATACTGAAGATAATAAAAGCTTCAGAATTGAATTTGAAACTGTTCTGTTCAGTTTTGAAATTTATCGTTTAAATCGATATTTAAAAATAGCGTTCCGAGGCACAGTCTCGAAATTCGACGAAACCAGTTCCATTGGATCCGTAATATTGAATTATTATCAGGTTTCAATTTCCGTAATGTTTGGAGTGATCGTTTGGCCGTACTATAAGCAAACGCGTTGAAATTAAATCGAAAGTTCAATTTAATAACTGGTGCAAAAAGTTATCTTCTCCATACGATCGAATTTGGACTTGGAACCTTTTCCATTACGTTTGGAATAGGGGTATTACCTTACAGACGTCTGGCGGCACGCCTCGATAGGATATCGGAATTTTGAGTTGCATTTTCGAGACAATTTGAATTTAAAATTTAAATTAAATAATATATATACTTAGTCAACCCAGCTGAGATTCTCTTCCATCAGCCTGCTTCCTTTCTCCATCGTAACTTTTTCTCCTCAGCAGCTTTTGTCTCCTCTGCAATCACTACAGCTCGTCTGCTTCACGAAAAAAGAAAAAAATCTTCTCTACGTAAACATCATTTCTCCTTTATTTCATTTCACAGCCGAAGGAAATTGTGCTCGAAGCTTAATGAAGAAAAAAAAAGTGGCCGCTCATTTTCTTTAAATCGAAAACAAATTTCTTTTCCCATTACGTTCAAATCAAAAACAATGGCCGAGCTAAAATTCACAAAAAGTAACATCACTTTCTTCCATTCCCTACCCCTTTTTCATTCTCAATTCGAAATTTAATTAAATCAAGCAATGGTCGAGCTCAGGATTTCATTCGACCTTCAAGATTCACGAGCTACTCGAACTCAAATCTAAGCCTAGCTTCTCAATCAAAGCCAGGAGCACGCATTTGCGAGTGGGTTTCCGGGGGAATTTTGGCGATGGCGGCGAACTTCGAGGAGCAGGCGGCGTTCGCGAATAATTCTGGGTGAAGTCGCGACGTGGGCAGGCGAGCGTGAAAGGGGAGGTGGTATTCGCGACATCGAAGTGGCGACTGCGATGTCTGAAAGGAGAAGTCTTGGGTTTCGACGTCTTCATTTTCGGCCGAAGAGGGGTAGGCGCGCGGCGTTGGTTCATCGTAGCAAATTTGGGGATGTTAAGGTTTCGATCGAGGGTCTCGAGTTGTCAGGTGGAGGCGCGTGCATTTGGTGCCGAAGTTCTAATCGATGCTGGGATTCTCGAGAAGGTATATTGTAGATTTATTTTCTTTTTCCGATCTAAAATATATATGTATGCGAATTTAGAGAAAAAAAGTTAATTACAATAAAGAATTTAAATACAGTTTATATATATATGGGTCTAGATTAATAAGGTTATAATATGTTTTAAACAGAAATTTAAACCTAGCTTTTATTTTTACTAAGATAGTGAATATACATATATAAGATTTTGTGAAAATAAAATAGAAAATATATATATTATAAAGGTTGTTTTATTTAATAAAACTTATTTAATTATTTTTACCAAAGGTTATTTTATTAAGTTTAGTTTTGAAATTTAATTTTTGGTTAAATATTTTATTTAAAGGAAAATGTGTTTAAAAAAATTAATTATTGGTGTAAATCCAATTTATTATCTAAAATAAATAACTAGTGATTAATTGTTTGACTAATTCAAAATATTAATCAACCGTATTAAATTGTTTATACAAGGTCTAATACAATGAAGAAAATATTATGGGATGGAAATGGACTGCAAATTAAAAATCAAAGGTGAGATCTTCTCACTCAAATTAAAATTGAATTGCAGTTATTGATTGATTGCCTGATTGTGATAGTATATATAGTAGTATATAGCAACATATATATATTGGAATATATACATATATATATATATATTGGAGTTGTTGATTTCCCGCATTATATAGCGGATGAGACCCTATGCGCCGCATAATAGCGGATGATATTTTATAAAACCCATATACCGCGATATTCCACCTCGAAGTGGAATTGGTATTGTGCTAACATCTGTGGATGCAGGGCAATAGGTTGGAGGGATCCAACTGGATTCCTCAAATATTTGAATTTGTTTCATATGTTGTGTGATTATTTATTTATAATCTGTGAATGATTATATTTGTGATGGAATTTGTTAAAGGCTATAATTTAGCCGAATGTATTTTTGGTATCATTGGATACCAGAAATAAATAAATTTGGTTTTTGAAATTAAAGTTGGAATTTTTAGTAAATTCCTTTTGAAAGAATTGGATTAATTTAAAAGAAGTTTGAAAAAGATAAAGTTTTATTTTTGAATCATATTGAATAAAATCCAAATATGGAAGAAGAAAAATATTAATAAATGGGTTTTGAGTAATATTGTTTAAAAGTTGAAGAATTTATTTAAAATGGAATTTTAAATGGTTTGGAAGAGATAAAGGAATTTATTTTAAAAAGTGATAAATTTGTTTGAAATCCAATTGATCATTGATTTGGTATTTAAAAATAAATCTTTGGGAAATCGATATGAAAAATTTATTTGGTGTTGAATTAAAATGGATTTTGTGTTGAAATAAATTTAGAAATCGATTTGCAAATGATTTGGTATTTGGAAATAAATTTAGAAATCAATTTGTAATTGATTTGGTGTTTGAAAGTGAATATTTGGAAAACGATTTGAAAATAGTGTATAAGTGAATATTTAGAAATTTAAATTCACAATGGAATTTATAAAGAAAAAGGGAAATAAATAATATCGGGAATTTTTATTCCAAGAGTGAAAAGTGATTTGAAATTTGTTTTCAAAAGTGATGAAGTGTGGAAAATATATATCTTACGAAGATATTTGAAATTTAATAATTTGGGAAAAATTATTTAAATTGGTTGATTGTTGTGAATGTTATTGATAGTTAAATAACCGACTATCAATATTTGCCTTTGAAGTGGCACTTGAATTTGTTTTTAAAACAAGCGCTCATTATTCGGTTTAGCCGGGAGAGGACTTTGTGTCATATAACCCATTCCGAATAATGATACGACGTTATGAATTTCAATTGAAGACCGGTGTGAAGACCGGGTATTTTCGAAAATGAAAGGACAACCTGTCGAATGTCTCTGCACCAAGTTGCTTCGGTATAGAGATTTATATCACTCTTCTTGTGATGGGAAGTCCCGACGTGATTAGTGAATACCCGGATTGCAAGGGCTTTTTCGGAAGTGCCTTCGGCTCTGTTCGAACCCGAAACAGACTTGTATGGTTGTATGTCTGACAATACACTTTGAGATATAAAGCTGATTTCTTTCAAATACATTTCTGTTGGTGGCGGAGAATTTATTCTCTTAGCTTAACACCCTTCTCTGAGACGTACGAGCTCAAAGGTTATGTAGTTGAAGGTTATCAGTGATATACTCCCAATTCTGTAGTGTGGCATGCTGAGTGTTGCTGTGTGTTGATGGTCATTTGCTGATCATTTGTTGATCAAAGCATGGCTTTGTGAAAAAGCGTAGCTTTGTGGACGAGACCTCATCGGACCTCACAACTCGGAAATGGGTCGAAACAGGAAAGATGCGGCAAGGTTATGAGGGTCACTCCCTTTAAGGTATGTCATTTCCTTCTGGAAAAAGGTGATATTATGGTATGGAGCCTAGATATTTACCTGTGTGGTTGCTCCAGTCTCATTTACTGTGTTATTGTTGCTGTGTGATCGAGGGCCCTCGGATAAAGGTCCCAAAGGACCGGGGGTGGCATACTCAAGTAGTAGTTACCTAGTGGAGAGGTAACCCGGCCTTGTGTTGGTAGAGATCCGGGTAGGTTCTCGGGACGTCCATCCAGAGGCGTACCCATTGACAATGGGAAGTTCCTTAGCCTGACCATTTGTTGGAAATCCAATTCCCAATACGAATCCCGAATGGTTTTAGTTGTAGAACTTGCCATTTACTTATGGTGGTCACCACTGTTTAGATGATAGCTATAGTAGGCATAGTTCGGAATGTCTATGCTGCCTAAGATTAATATTATACTTTTGAAATGTTTTCCACACTAGACATTAATAATAATATCAACTGATCTTCTGTAGTAAGCATTTTTGACTATCATAAGGAGAAATCTCCTCCAATTCCGCGTTTGCATTGTGTGTGTGGCGGGAGGCCTTATGGTAGTTTCATTTTCCAAAAGCATTGCGAATTTCTTTTATTTTCTTTGTGAAAATAACTGTTTTACGATCTCACACCAGTCACCATGACCGACTCGGAGTTTATTGTTCCCTTTCTAAACTCTGGGTGCCCATAATTTTCCACACGGGCAGCCTAGAGTTATGTTATCAGGATATTCTGGATATTCTGGAGCTTTGGAGACGAGCTGAATGGCGAGACGTACACTTGTACTTATTTATTTATTCCGCTGTGTATTCTGTATAAGGACAAGTTTATATTACTGTCCATTGTTGTATTGAGTTGTATATTGACTCTGATGATGTATGTATAAACTGATATAGTTCTTTGTGATAAAGATTATTCATTTATCTATTATATATTCTTCCGCTGCGAATGTGAGATTCTGATGTTGTTTCTGTTTCTGTTTTTTCTTTCTTCTTCTACTTCTACCTCTTCTTTTTAAACCCTAATGATTCGGTTTTCCGGCATTCGATTGTGCGACATTTGATACCGTGGACGTATTAATGTCGACTTTCGAGCGTCGAAAAGTCGAAACGTTACATGTGGTATCAGAGTTGTTGGTTAAGCGACAACCCTGGCTCTGTTGGGTGTTACTCATTAGAGATAGAGTCAGTAGTACTCTAGAATGAGTGTGAGTGTAATAATAGATGTGAGTGCGTATTTGTTAGTGAATACAAAAATTTGTTTTGTATTGTGTTGACTTATCGCTTGATTGTTTATAGATTATGGTCGGTGCAGTCTGGCCAACTGTAATCAATAGGGGTTTCTAAACTCTTAAACAAGATAAACTGACACAGTATTGTTTTAAATAGGGTAAATGAAATAATTTTACCCAAAACTATTTTTGTATAGAAAAGAAATCATTTTTTATGAATTATTATAGTATATGGATGTTTGGCTGTTAGGAAGTGATAATATTGAATTATCATCATTATTGTATGGAAATTTAATAAGAAATAATGGTATAACTAAAAATTTGGAGATAAATTCATTTAATAAATGAAATTTATAAATATGAATTGAAAGGATAAGGAAATGAATTCATATACGAATGGGATTTGTAAATATAAATTGTAAATGTGATTTATAATTGGAAATAGAATTCCAGGAAAATATTTGGAAATAAATTCATTAATGGAATGAAATTGGTAATGTGAATTTATAAATGAGTTTTATAAAATGAAATAAAGTGCCAGAGTAATTTGTGAAATACGAATTAAAGGATTTGAATTGAAATTTCAAAGGATATAATTGATTCCAAGAAATAATTTGAAATGTTGTTTAAAAGACTCTAGAAATACTTTAAAATGTTATGGAATGTAAATAAGTTTGATGACTTATAAAATATTTGAAAATTTAATTGGAATAAGATTCAAATTGAAAATGAATGAATTTGTGAATGAACAAATGAGGTTACATTTGTAAATAAACGAAATGGAATCGAAAAATGAAATGAGATTTGATTTGAATCAAGTTGAAGAAAATCCAAACTTGGAAAATAAAATAAAATGGATTGAGTCAAGTAAACTAACTTGATAATTTATTAATTCATGAAATAATGAATTGGAAGTTGAATTAGTTAAATTAAAATTGAATTGTGAGCTGAATAAAAATGGTTTGAATTTGCATATAAATTCAAGTAAGTAGAAAAAATAAATTGAAAATTCCCTTGTTATTGATAAAGTAAATTCAGAATGAATTGAATATGGAAATTTGAAATTTAAAATGGATGAGTGAATGTAATAATTGAATTAAATTAGTAGATGGAATGGAATTGATAAATGAAAAATCAAATCAAATATTTAAATTAGAAATTTTTACAAGGAAAATATAACTTGAGTTTTGAGTTGAAATAACTTAAGCAATATTTGGATAAAAGCTCGATTTGAGTAAAAATTGTGAAATGGTTGTTGTCGAGTTTTGTGAAATGGTTTTGAATGAAATTTGTTTGGTTAATGAAATAAACCGAATGTGAATATGAAATGCAAATTGAATTGAATGGAATCAATTGAAATGGATATGAATTCGTTTCGTTTAAAAATGAATTGAATGTAAGGAACTGCATTGTAAATCACTTGAATTGAATAGAAATGGTATGTGAATAAGATGAAAGCGATTAAAATTGTATCGAAACCATATAAATTGCTAATGGAATTTATTTTGAATGTTTTGCTTATGAAAACTATGTGTTTGCTATTGAAATTAAGTGAAATGTAAATAGATTTCCTATATTTGTCACTTACGTGTTTAAACTGAGTAAGTACAGGTTTTTGGAAGCCGTTTGGCTGGATTTGAGCACGCAAATGCTTAAAAAAATACACCGCTTTGCTTAAATGCTAATAAAGGTACGCCTACGCAATACAAAATAGGAAATATGAACTGTTTTTGCTTTTCCGACCGAGTGGGTCGATGTATATATATTTATATCTTTTGTCAAATTGCAAAAGCTCCTCCGTACAAAGGAGACTCTGCCAAAATTTTCTGAAAATTTTGGGAGTTAGAAAAAATTTGAAAATTTGGAAAATTTTGTTAATGGAAAATTGATTTTCAAATTGTAATGGAAACGTAAGAATTGAACTAGAAAATGAAAACCATTGTTTTGGTCGAAGTTAAAAGTCTTGGAAAAAGTGAACATCGAGTTTTCACTAAAATGAATTTTGGTTTTGAAGATAAAATGAATTCAAATTGAATTGAAATTGTAAATTGAATTCAAATGGTATTGAAAATAGAAAGTTGAATGGAAATGAATATATAACTTTGTTAGTAAAGTGAAAATAAATATAAGTATGTAAATACTTATATTGAACTTAAGGAATGGAGAAAATTCTTAAGTAAATTTGGAATAGGGGAAACAATAAGTAAATTTGGACATTGTTGTTAAGTAAAGTATACAGGGATTATAAAGGCTATAGGAAAATGGAATTGGATTTTGATTTCGAAGATGAATTTGAATTTCTCAACAAAAGGTATGTATTTAAAATTTTAGTATGAAATTTTATTGGGTTTTTTATTTTTCCACTTGGCATTTTGTTTTCTATTGGAATTTGGGAGTCCGTAGGGACATTTTGTAGTTGTACCGAGCTAGCCGCGCAAAGGAGACGTTGGCGAAATTTCGAGAGTTAGAGAATTTTTGAGAAATTTTGGATAATTTAAAATTTAAATTTAAATTTGAATTTTGAAGTAAATAAAGGTGTTTGAAAACTATGAAAGTGTTTGGAAAGTTAGTTGAAGTGATAATAGATCTTTAATAAAGGATTATTTTGAGAATTTGATAAAACTGTTTGGTTTTGGGAAAATGATAAACGGGTATTGGAGCATTCTTCTTAACTTGTAATTTCGGGACGAAATTCTTTCAAGGGGGAAAGATTGTAACGACCCTGAATTTTTGACCTTTGAAATTTGAATATTTAATTGAGTTTAAATATTTGAATGTTAGTTTAATTTGAATTCAAAATATCAAAATGAATTAGGTAATTAAATTATTGAATTTAATTTTTGAAACTAGGTAAAAATTTGAATCTTTAGTTTTAAGATGATTAAAAATATTTTAAAGGCTTAGAAAATCTAGATTGATAATACTGAAGATAATAAAAGCTTCAGAATTGAATTTGAAACTGTTCTGTTCAGTTTTGAAATTTATCGTTTAAATCGATATTTAAAAATAGCATTCCGAGGCACAGTCTCGGAATTCGACGAAACCAGTTCCATTGGATCCGTAATATTGAATTATTATCGAGTTTCAATTTTCGTAATGTTTGGAGTGATCGTTTGGCCATACGATAAGCAAACGCGCTGAAATTAAATCGAAAGTTCAATTTAATAAGAGGTTCAAAAAGTTATCTTCTCCATACGATCGAATTTGGACTTGGAACCTTTTCCATTGCGTTTGGAATAGAGGTATTACCTTACAGACGTCTGGCGGCACGCCTCGATAGGATATCGGAATTTTGAGTTGCATTTTCAAGACAATTTGAATTTAAAATTTAAATTAAATAATATATAAATATATATACACTTAGTCAACCCAGCTGATATTCTCTTCCATCAGCCTGCTTCCTTTCTCCATCGTAACTTTTTCTCCTCAGCAGCTTTTGTCTCCTCTACAATCACTACAGCTCGTCTGCTTCACGAAAAAGGAAAAAATCTTCTCTACGCAAACATCATTTCTCCTTTATTTCATTTCACAGCCGAAGGAAATTGTGCTCGAAGCTTAAATGAAGAAAAAAATGGCCGCTCGTTTTCTTTAAATCGAAAACAAATTTCTTTTCCCATTACGTTCAAATCAAAAACAATGGCCGAGCTAAAATTCATGAAAAGTAACATCAATTTCTTCCATTGCCTACCCCTTTTTCATTCTCAATTCGAAATTTAATTAAATCAAGCAATGGTCGAGCTCAGGATTTCGTTCGACCTTCAAGGTTCACGAGCTACTCGAACTCAAATCTAAGCCTAGCTTCTCAATCAAAGCCAGGAGCACGCATTTGCGAGTGGGTTTCCGGGGGACTGTTGGCGATGGCGGCGAACTTCGAGGACAGCCGGCATTCGCGAATAAGGCTGGGTGAAGTCGCGACGTGGGCAGGCGAGCGCGAAAGGGGAGGTGGTATTCACGACATCGAAGTGGCAATTACGATGTCTGAAAGGAGAAGTCTTGGGTTTCGACGTCTTCATTTTCGGCCGAAGAGGGGTAGGCGCCCAGCGTTGGTTCGTCGTAGCAAATTTGGGGATGTTAGGGTTTCGATCGAGGGTCTCGAGTTGTCAGGTGGAGGCGCGTGCGTTTGGTGCCGAAGTTCTAATCGATGCTGGGATTCTCGAGAAGGTATATTGTAGATTTATTTTCTTTTTCCGATCTAAAATATATATGTAAGCGAATTTAGAGAAAAAAAGTTAATTACAGTAAAGAATTTAAATGCAGTTTATATATATATATATATGGGTCTAGATTAATAAGGTTATAATATGTTTTAAACAGAAATTTAAATCCAGCTTTTATTTTTACTAAGACAGTGAATATACATATATAATTTTTTGTGAAAATAAAATAGAAAATATATATATTATAAAGGTAGTTTTATTTAATAAAACTTATTTAATTATTTTTACCAAAGGTTATTTTATTAAGTTTAGTTTTGAAATTTAGTTTTTGGTTAAATATTTTATTTAAAGGAAAATGTGTTTAAAAAAATTAATTATTGGTGTAAATCCAATTTATTATCTAAAATAAATAACTAGTGATTAATTGTTTGACTAATTCAAAATATTAATCAACCGTATTAAATTGTTTATACAAGGTCTAATACAATGAAGAAAATATTATGGGATGGAAATGGACTGCAAATTAAAAATCAAAGGTGAGATCTTCTCACTCAAATTAAAATTGAATTGCAGTTATTGATTGATTGCCTAATTGTGATAGTATATATAGTAGTATATAGCAATATATATATTGGAATATATATATATATATATATTGGAGTTGTTGATTTCCCGCATTATATAGCGGATGAGACCCTATGCGCCGCATAATAGCGGATGATATTTTATAAAACCCATATACCGCGATATTCCACCTCGAAGTGGAATTGGTATTGTGCTATTATCCGTGGATGCAGGGCAACAGGTTGGAGGAATTCAACTGGATTCCTTAAATATTTGAATTTGTTTCATATGCTGTGTGATTATTTATTTATAATATGTGAATGATTATATTTGTGATGGAATTTGTTAAAGGCTATAATTTAGCCGAATGTATTTTTGGTATCATTGGATACCAGAAATAAATAAATTGGGTTTTTGAAATTAAAGTTGGAATTTTTAGTAAATTCCTTTTGAAAGAATTGGATTAATTTAAAAGAAGTTTGAAAAAGATAAATTTTGATTTTTGAATCATATTGAATAAAATTCCAAATATGGAAGAAAAAAATATTAATAAATGGGTTTTGGGTAATATTGTTTAAAAGTTGAAGAATTTATCTAAAATGGAATTTTAAATGGTTTGGAAGAGATAAAGGAATTTATTTTAAAAAGTGATAAATTTGTTTGAAATCCAATTGATCATTGATTTGGTATTTGAAAATAAATCTTTGGGAAATCGATATGAAAAATTTATTTGGTGTTGAATTAAAATGGATTTTGTGTTGAAATAAATTTAGAAATCGATTTGCAAATGATTTGGTATTTGGAAATAAATTTAGAAATCAATTTGTAATTGATTTGGTGTTTGAAAGTGAATATTTGGAAAACGATTTGAAAATCGTGTATAAGTGAATATTTAGAAATTTAAATTCACAATGGAATTTATAAAGAAAAAGGGAAATAAATAAAATCGGGAATTTTTATTCCAAGAGTGAAAAGTGATTTGAAATTTGTTTTCAAAAGTGATGAAGTGTGGAAAATATATATCTTACGAAGATATTTGAAATTTAATAATTTGGGAAAAATTATTTAAATTGGTTGATTGTTGTGAATGTTATTGATAGTTAAATAACCGACTATCAATATTTGCCTTTGAAGTGGCACTTGAATTTGTTTTTAAAACAAGCGCTCATTATTCGGTTTAGCCGGGAGAGGACTTTGTGTCATATAACCCATTCCGAATAATGATACGACGTTATAAATTGCAATTGAAGACCGGTGTGAAGACCGGGTATTTTCGAAAATGAAAGGACAACCTGTCGAATGTCTCTGCACCGAGTTGCTCCGGTATAAGGATTATATCACTCTTCTTGTGATGGGAAGTCCCTACGTGATTAGTGAATACCCGGATTGCAAGGGCTTCTTCGGAAGTGCCTTCGGCTCTGTTCGAACCCGAAACAGATTTGTATGGTTGTATCTCTGACATTACACTTTGAGATATAAAGCTGATTTCTTTCAAATACATTTCTGTTGGTGGCGGAGAATTTATTCTCTTAGCTTAACACCCTTCTCTGAGACGTACGAGCTTAGAGGTTATGTAGTTGAAGGTTATCAGTGATATACTCCCAATTCGGTAGTGTGGCATGCTGAGTGTTGTTGTGTGTTGATGGTCATTTGCTGATCATTTGTTGATCAAAGCATGGCTTTGTGAAAAAGCGTAGCTTTGTGAAAAAGCGTAGCTTTGTGAAAAAGCGTAGCTTTGTGAAAAAGCGTAGCTTTGTGAAAAAGCGTAGCTTTGTGGACGAGACCTCATCGGACCTCACAACCCGAAAATGGGTCGAAACAGGAAAGATGCGGCAAGGTTATGAGGGTCGCTCCCTTTAGGGTATGTCATTTCATTCTGGAAAAAGGTGATATTATGGTATGGAGCCCAGATATTTACCTGTGTGGTTGCTCCAGTCTCATTTACTGTGTGAGTGTTGCTGTGTGATCGAGGGCCCTCGGATAAAGATCCCAAAGGACCGAGGGGTGGCATACTCGAGTAGTAGTTACCTAGTGGAGAGGTAACCCGGCCTTGTGTTGGCAGAGATTTGAGTAGGTTCTCGGGACGTCCATCCAGAGGCGTACCCATTGACAGTGGGAAGTTCCTTAGCCTGACCATTTGTGGAAATCCAATTCCCAATGCGAATCTCCTACGGTTTTAGTTATAGAACCTGCCATTTACTTATGGTGGTCACCACTGTTTAGATGGTAGCTATAGTAGGCATAGTTCGGAATGTCTATGCTGGCTAAGATTAATATTATACTTTTGAAATGTTTTCCACACTAGACATTAATAATAATATCAACTGATCTTCCGTAGTAAGCATTTTTGACTATCATAAGGAGAAATCTCCTCCAATTCTGCATTTGCATTGTGTGTGTGGCGGGAGGCCTTATGGTAGTTTCATTTTCCAAAGGCATTGCGAATTTCTTTTATTTTCTTTGTGAAAATAACTGTTTTACGATCTCACACCAGTCACCATGACTGACTCGGAGTTTATTGTTCCCTTTCTAAACTCTGGGTGCCCATAATTTTCCACACGGGCAGCCTAGAGTTATGTTATCAAGATATTCTGGATATTCTGGAGCTTTGGAGACGAGCTGGATGGCGATTCGTACACTTGTACTTATTTATTTATTCCGATGTGTATTCTGTATAGGGAAAAGTTTATATAACTATCCATTGTTGTATTTAGTTGTATATTGACTTTGATGATGTTTGTATAAACGGATATAGTTCTTTGTGATAAAGATTAATCATTTATCTATTATATACTGTTCCGCTGCGAATGTGAGATTCTGATGTTGTTTCTGTTCTGTTTTTCTGTTCTTTCTTTCTTCTACTACTTCTACCTCTTCTTTTTAAACCCTAATGATTCGGTTTTCCGGCATTCAATTGTGCGGCATTTGATACCGTGGACGTATTAATGTCGACTTTCGAGCGTCGACAAGTCGAAACGGTACAATGTTCGTCTTAATATCTCGATTTCAGTTCCAAAATTGTTTTGAATTTTAATTTAGGTTATAACTTCATTTTAACCCAATCCGTATTTAAATCCATGATTTAAAATAAACATTCCACCCTTGACCAGTTTGAATTTTTGAAAAATAATTGAATATTTTTAAATAATTAAAATAGTTAAAATAGCGTAGATGGTTAAAATAGTTAAAAATAGTTTAAATGGTTAAAATAGTTTAATATAAAGTATTAAAATGGTTTATATAGCAAAATATTCTGGAAAACCAAAATAATTTGTATATTAAAAATGATAGATTTTAAACAACTTATATTAAAATTAATTTTATTGAAAATAGCTTCAAAGTCAAACCAATTCAATTCGAATTTCCCAATTCAAAACAATTCCAATTTCCATTCAATCGATTCAATTTCGATTTCAATTCAAATCAATTTCAACTTTGATTTCAAATTAATTCAATTTCACTTTCAAATCCAATCAATTCAATTCCAATTTCAATTGAAAATCATTCCAATTCCAAACTAAAACCATTTTGATTTATCCATTCCGAGTTTGATTTTTAAAACATCGATCGGAGAATACTTAAATCAAATTTACCTTCAATACCCAATTTGAAATCCAAATCCTCAAATACATATCAATTCCGAATTCAATTTCAAAACAGTTTTATTTCCATAAATTCGATTTAAAGTCAAATCATTTAAATAAATTTCAAATCAAAATTTTAAAATCATTTAATTTAACCAATCTAGTGTCCATATATAATTTTATATCCTATGGCCAAGTGATCAGTTATTTCAATTTAATTTCAGGGATGGATATATATAATTTCAATCCAAATCACAGTCTCATAGGTATATATCATTTCAACATATTTCTTAATTTATTCGAAATAATTCAATTTACAGTTTATATACTATAAATAATATACAGGGTGATATTAGGATATATCAGAATAAACAAACATCCAAATCATCTAAAATATCAACCAATAGCATCCATCACAATCAATCATCCAAACAGTCAATATAATCCACAACAATTTCATAGTTATTAAAATTGGGCGTTTTACTGGTAATTCAATTCCAATTTCAAATTTAACTGTCAATTTTAATTTCTATAGTTAATTCAAATGACAATTTAGAGGACAATTTATCAAACAACAATCAATGAATTCATATCACTTCATAATTTCAAATTTAACCTACATAACAATATTCTAGTACTTGTGAGCATTATAAAACACTCACCTTTATTTTCTGTTGTCGCCGAAACGTTCTGGTTTGGAACTAAAACCGAACAACGTCCAATTTTAGCCCAAATTTCAACTTTCTCCAAATCCGTCCAAACTATGTTCATTACGAAGCTCTCGTCATCACGATCGCAATGCAAACAGTCTCGTCCCAATTCGACCTCGTATGCGAGAGTTATACATTTTATAAGTTTTACAAGCTTTACTAAATAATCATATAATTACCTTAATTTTATAACAAATAATAAAATTTAAATACCCTTAAAATTTGGCCCGGCCCAACATGCTCATACCCTTCTTCCCCAAATGCTTTTCTCTCCTAGTAAACCCATATGCACGCCATCGTGCACTACACTGACATGGCACATCCTTCCTCCATCAACTATATCGACATCACCATCGAACGCCCCTCACAAATCTCTTCTCGACCATCACCTCCAGTTCGACCCTGAGCCTCCCAAACGAAAAATGACCTGAGCCTTCCCTCGTGTACAACACATGGTCACGCCTTGCCATAGGCGATCACACCCCGCCAAAACGACCACCCAGGTGCGCCACACCACCATGAACATGGTTCCAACCTCAAATCTACACATCGTCGATCAACTTCGCGATTATCCCAAACCCTAGTTCTTCGGGCTCGCCTGTACGAGATTCGTTCCACCACAACCATGGCCACACCCATTAACAAGCATACCAAATCGAAGCTTTCCATGAAACTAGATTTTTAAGACTTGTTCTAGAATTTTTAATCGAGTGGAAATCGAGTTATTGATTTTTTAAAGTTGCCATTTTTTTCTTTTCTTTTCACTGTACAGTTGCATGCAGTTTAAAGGGAGAAGGGTTGCGTGATGAAGAGGGAAAAGGCACTTGATTTGAATAGAATACGACTGATGTGAATATGGTCAAGTCAATATATATATTATTTAAATTACAAATATCTCGTTTAAAGCATCTTAAATTTCAAACCCCTATCGAGGCGTGCCGCTAGGCATTTATAATGTTATACCCCTATTCTGAACGCAATGGAAAAGGTTTTGAATCCTAATTCGATCGTATGGAGAAGATAGATTTTTGAACCCAATTATTATATTGAATTTTCGATATTAAATTCAGAGGGTTTCTATCCCCTACGACCAAGCAATAACTCCAAACGCTATGAAATTTAAAATTCGATAATAATACACTATTACGGATCCAATGGAATTGGTTTCGTCGAAATCCGAGATTGTGCCCCGGATCGCTATTTTAACCTCTTGATTATAATATAAAATTTCCAATTTCTAATTATTCACTTTTAAATCTAATTTTAAATGTTAACAATCTTCATTGTTGTTTAAATAAAAGTTACATCAACTTCCGATATCCTTTTCAATCAAATTTAATTCTGGCTTCAATTATTTAAAAATTCCAATATTAAATTTAAACAATTTATTTATAATATTCAACAAATTTCAATATTAGATTTTAAATGAATTTTAGTTATCAATCAATTACTTTATTTACATCTAATGAATTCAACATTTATTATAATCCAACTATTGATTGTAAACACATTCAATACATAGCATTACCTTTCAATACTTGTTATTACTTAAATCTTCGAAATTAGTTTATTTCACAATTTTATTCAAGTTCATATCCAATACCTTTCATTCAAAGTCATTATATTTTTATTCTTAACCATTTTTTATTTAATAATTACATAAAATCTAATAATTTAAAACAGCTAAAAATACGGGTCGTTACAATATATGATGTTATGGATGCCATGATGATGTTTTTGATGTGATTTGACTTATTTAGTGCTATGGTAGCACTGGGCTTTGTTTTCGATATTTTGGAAATACTGAAATTGATGATTTTGAATTGAAAAGGTTTTCGAAGTGATTTTGGAAGTAAATATGTTTTAATGATTTTTGATTTATTTTAAAAAGAAAGGTATTTGTTGTTAAATAAAAAGTTATGATTTTTGATGTTTTTAAAAATATGGCTTTATGAAATGCTTTGAAAATATATTTTTGAATAGGTTTATATAAAAGATTTATAAAGGAGGTATTTTTTATAAATAGAGAAGTCGATTTAAAAAGGGAATTTATATATGTTTTATAAATGGATTTGAAGTTGTTTTAAAAATGTATTTTTATAAATGAGTTTGATTTATAAAGAAATGGCTCAAAAATGAATTTTGATAGTAAAATTAGTTTTATAAAAGAATAGATTTATAAATATAATTTTGTAAATAAAGGAGTTTTATAAAATAGAAGTTCTATAAAAATGGAAGAATATTTATAAAAATAGTTTTATAAATATGGAAGTGATTTTTGTTGAAGTTTAAATATGGGTTTTTATTTAAAGAAATGTTTGAAAGTGATATTTTGATGAAGTTATTGGTTTTAAAAGGTAATTTATCTTTTGGAAGTAAAGGTTTGAAGTAATGGTATTAAATGGATTTAATGGTTTTGATGAATGTTTTAAAATATGATATATGTCAGAAAACATAGATATCAACATTTATTGTTGTAATATACATTTTTGAGAAGTAAGGAAGGCTTGGACTATAACATTGTTGTTATAGTAAATGTTTTCTGAAATGAAATGTTTTATATAGTATATGGGATTAATTTATACATATATTTATTTATCGAATCCCTATACTTATGTTTTTGGGTTGTCGTGACGATGTTTTATGCAACATTCGTTTTGACCTAATAAAGTGTGTTTTAAAAAATATAACGCTTTCCTAAAATGATTTGTAAATATGCATATACTGGTTAATATAAGTATATGAAAATTTTTTCTAAGTGATGAGATGAAGTGATTTGTGAATATGCTTATACTGTTAATATAAGTATATGAAAATATTTTCTATGTGTTGAACGTGAAGTGATTTGTGAATATACTTATACCGTTGATATAAGTATATTGAAATATTTTCTTAGTGTTGAGATGTAGTGATTTGTGAATATGCTTATACTGTTGATATAAGTATATGGAAATGTTTTCCAATATTGAAAGATTTGAAATAGTTTTGAGGATATATCTTTTTAAAGATAAGTTTGAAGCAAATATTTGGAAATTTATTTAATTAATAAAGATTAATTAAATGGCTCGGTGATTTCTTATGGTGCTAGATTTGTTTGTTTTCTTTGATAGTTAAATAACCGACTATCAAAATTTTGGCCTCTTTTTTGTTGTTGGTTCGGAGAGACCGGGGTCGGATTTATCCGAGAACCACTTCGGACCAATGTATGCGTTCGAAAGTGAAGGGTTATGATTATGATTTTGAAGACGGAAATCTTCATGATGTAGGGCTACTTGCCACTAGTCTCTCGAGGTGAAATTTACCATATCATATATTTATGGTGGCAGTAGTGCTTCATTATGAAAATCTACGATATGCAAGGACATCTCGATACTAATTCTAGGGGTAATTCCCGACATGATGTGGTTGGAGAGTGCCTTCGGTTTGTTCTGTTCCTGGACAACTTGTATGGATGGATGTCTGACATTGCATTTTTAAGATTGTCTATTGACTTTTATAAACGTACATCTGTTTGGTGGCGGAGAAGGAAACTTCTCATAGTTTAACATCCATCTCTGAGACGTACGAGCTTGGAGGTTGTATGTTTGTGAAAGTCAATAGTTATCGAAGGAATGGCAATGTAGCATTCAAAGTGAAATGTGCTACATGAAAGGTAATCGTGACCTTTTGCCTCATCACCCAGAAATGACAGAAACTGGGTAGAAGCGGCAAGGCTATATGGGTCGCACCCATAAGGATATGGTCATCACCTTTCTAGATTACCCTATATAATCGAGTATTTGTATGCTGTGGCCACAGATAGGTCGGGAACGACCGGGGTGATTTCATATTCGGTACTATCCAGATGGAAGGGGTAGGACGGTTCTGTGTTAGTTTAGGCGTTCAGTATCTGGACCCTAGGTGCATTTTTCTACAGATGTACTTTACGGAAGGTAGTCCCTTACCTTGTCATTTGTATGGAATCCAATCTTTAGTACATGCCGGCCATTTTGTTTGAAGAGCCTAGTATGTTGGAATTTAATAATGGTAAAAGTTTTGGCTATTTAAATTATTATTTGTATACTAGACACTAGTATAATACAACATGATTTGATATGAAATGTTTTGGTTATTGTAAGGTAAAAACTCGTCCGTGTTTATGTGTGAGCGTGTCTTACGAGATACCTTTGTTTTGATAAAAGAACGCTTATAACTTTAAGATAAATTCGGCTGGGATGTGTTTTCTCACGCTGGTTTACCAAACTGATCCGGGCGTTCTTCCCTTTCAATGCTCGGGTCAGACCGAGTATATTTACAGATTCAGATTTGGATGCTTTGGAGCTTCAACAGACGAGCTAGAAGTCTTCGGGTCGTATTCCACGTATATGTTTAATTTCCGATGCATTGTTGTTTGATTTATCAGCATTTGTGAGGATAGGTAATTATAATTGTCCAGGCTGATGATTAGTGATTGATTGATGTACTCTGATGGATGTATGTATATTATATATTATGGTTTCTGTTTTGTAAAGATCATTGATATGATATTATGTGTTTTTCCGCTGTGATTGTGAGATTATGTAATTGTTTTAGTTTCTTCTATTTTGTCTTCTGTTTCTTCTTCTGTTTCTTTTTCTTCTCTCTTCTCTTTCTTCTTCTCTTCTCTCTTTTTCTTTCTCTTTCTCTTCTTCTTCTTCTTTCCTTCTCTTCTTCTTTCTCGTCTGCTCTCTTCTTTCTCTCCTATAAAGATCCGATTTTCCATTCATTTTGGGCTAGACATGTTTGGTTTATTGTCAGTTTGAACTGGATGGATTTTCGGGCCTTACATGTGGTATCAGAGCTTAGGATTTTGCTAACACCTAGGCTTTGATGGGTACTCGGTATAGATAGGGTCGGTAACACCCTAGATTAAGTTTGGGCATATTATATATATGAGCGCGTATTTGTTAGTGATTATAAAATGTTTTTTATTGTGTTTACTTATCTTTTGAGTTATTTGTGAATTCTAATCGGTGCGAGGGACGCCATGTGATCGATAAGGGTTTCTAAACACTTAAACGAGGCAAGTTGACATAATATTGTTTTAAAATGAGGTAAATGAAATAATTTTACCTAAATTAAATTTTATATATGAAGGAATAATTTTTTAGGAATTATAATTATATATGGATGTTTGGTTGCTAGTGGATGGTAATACTTGATTGTTATCATTTGTTGCTTATGAACTAATAAAAGTTGTTATTATAAATATAAACAAAGATAGATAAATAAGAAATGGCTTAATATAACCAAAAGTGAAATAAGTGAATTATATATAAGTATAAATTTATAAATGTGATTTATAAATAGAAAAAGGAATTTAAAAGAAATAAATAGCACTAAACTCACTTTAGTCGCTGGGAAATAATTCGGGTGATGACTACATCAACATCAGTATCATTTTTGAGTATCTAAGTGATGAATTGTTACCATTAATGATTTTCTATTGAAGTTATGTTTTGATAAAATAAGTTTTGTTTTAATAAAACAAGTTTTGATTTTATAAAATTCCAAGTATGATTTGATAAATATATGAAATAAGATTTTCAACTTATAATTTTGAAATAGTATAAATAAGAAATAAGTTACAACTTATGAATTTGAATAGGATAAGTAAAACCAAATTTAAAATTGTCGAACATTTTGGTTAGGCAAACAAAAGCGAAATTTGAGATTAAGATATATGAAATATTAAAAGAATTAACTTGAGTAAAGTTAAATAAATGAAGTTAAATAAATTGAGTTAGTGAAGTGAAGTAAATGAAATGAAGTTTAACTTAAGAAAAGTTAAATGAAAGTGAATTGAATTTGAAATGAACTAGATAAAATAATGAAATGAAATTTTAAGTAAATAAATTTGTATAACTTATGGATTTGAATAATGTTAAGCTAAAAACAAATGTATAATTTGTTGAATGTGAATATTAAGAAGAAAATAAATCTAATTTTGAATTTGAATTATAAATAATGAAATTTAACTTAAAGTTAAGTAAAGTGGGATGAAAGAAAGTTGAATTTGTAATGAATTAATGAAACAAGTTAAATGAATTAGAATTAGAAATTTGAATTGAAGATGAACATAAGTTATAAATGCACTCGACTTTGAGTTGTAAAAAGAAGTGAATATGGTTTAGAATGTTGTTTGATATAAATTGAATATGAATGTTAAGGAAAGTAAATTTGGTTATGAAATGAAGAAATGGAAGTTTACTTAAGAGTAAAGTGAAGTAATAATAAACATAGGAAGAGCTATAGTAAAATGTTTATAAACTTAAGTAAATAACTTTATGAAATGGTTATTAAGTGTTGTTAGTATTAAAGAAGATATACTAAGTAAACTGTATATAAAATGAAATGTTGTTAAATGTGAGTTGAATTTGAAGTGAAGATTAATAAGTGAATGTTAATAAATTAATTGTCAGTGAAATTAATATGAATAATTGAATTTGATTTTAAAAAAGTGAATGCAGATCAAATGAATGTAAAAGAAATTGAATGTGAATAAAAAAATTGGAAATAAGAATGAGATATAATAAGAAACGAATTGGAATATAATACGTAAGTTGTACGTATGTTGTTTTATTCGCATAACTGCTTGATCCAGATTCGAGTATATGATTTCGAGGTGATTTACACCGATCCGAGTTGAGATTTTTCACTCGATTTCTTGAAGGCGAACCCTAGATGTGGATTTTTAATTGATTCTGATGTTCTATATCATTGTATATAGCTATGCAAGCTGAATGACAGTTTTCTAATCAAGGAACTGGATCTGAGTCCACACTAGAGTGGGTGTGAACGATACTAGTTCGGAAGTGGAATTGTGTGATCGAGCGAGTGATCAGTTATGGTTTTGCGTACGGATGATATATGGACATCGTATGGGGTTTAATAAAATTAAAGTTGACATTAGAAAATGTAAATTGATATGTTTATGAATTGATTGGATGAATATTAACTGGTTGATGTTTTCTCTTGTTGCATTTGCTATGTTTGCATATTGTTGTTGTATTGGTATATGTTATATATTGATATTAGTTTCTATATACTTGTTCTCATTGGTTGTTGAGTGTTTAGTAGGTGCGGATGACATATGCTTTGCATTTGGAGATCGCTTTCGCGTTATATTAGTTGTATATGCTCGCTAATATAATAAAAGGTACATATCTCGGATTACATATCGTACTTTTACACTTTTTCCCTACGGGGTGTCTCATCCTTAAAGATGAGATGTATATTTTTGATATATATATGTTGTGATTCTACTACAATTGAGCAACGCAAAGGAGATGCTGGTGAAATTTTTCGTAAATTCAAAGCGTTAGAAATTTATTGAGAATTTTGGGGAAAAAAAATTTTGATAACTAAAATTTCGATTTTGAGTTATAAGTTGAAATTATATTAGTTGATTTTTGAAAGATTATTAGTAAATAACTATGAATGAATTTGAAGACTTAGATGAAGGTTCTATAAGAAGTTTTAACTAATGATTTTGTAAAGTTAAAAGGTTTGAATGAATTTGGTAATCCAGTTTCCACTATTTGTTTTGAAAAGTAAACCCATTAACTTTTGTGGCATTTTCTTACTTGGTAATTTCAGGGACGAAATTCTTTTATGGAGGAGAGACTGTAACAACCCAAAATTTCAATCATTCGAAATTGGAATATTTCATTGGTTTTAAATAGTTAAAAGTAAATTTTATAAGTTGAATAACTTATATTTCAAATATAATGATTTATTTGATAATTAAATTGTTAATTTAATATTTGAAATTGTTTAAATAATTGAATCTTAAATTTGAAAGGAATGAAAAACGATTTCTAAAGTTACTTTAAATTCTATTTGAATTAGAATGAAGTCAGTAAACTTTTAAAATTGATTTAAAAGTGATTTAACAAAAATTGGAAATTTTATATTTTAATTAACATGTACAAATAGTCATTTTTAACACTGTCTCGGATTTCGACGAAACAAGTTTCATTGGTTCTGTAATAGTGAATTATAGTATGCTTTCGAGTTTCGTGTCGATTGGACTTATCGTTTGATCGTGCGAGTTCAAAACGCACAGAAATTAATTAAAAGGATATAATTAAAATAATTCGATTTTGAAATGTTATCTTCTGTATATGATGGAATTGGCCTCCGATATATATTACATTGTGTTCGGAATAGGGGTAAAACATATAGAACGCAAGGCGACACGCTTCGTTTGGAGTTTGGAAATTTCATCGATGAATAGTGTCGCAAAATCTTCTATAAATAGCCCTCACTTTCTCTCATTTGTTAACCTAACGCTAGAAATAAAATTCCAGCCGCCATTTATTTATCTCCATCCGACGATCGATATTGATCGGAGCTACTGGGAGCAAAATTAGCCTTCGACTTCAACTTCAACTAGGCAAACATAGAGGGCGACCACACGAAGCTATTGTACAGTGAGATCGAGCTATCATCGTTTGGCATGGCGGCAAATCGCTCACGTCCGGAGCAACAAAATTGGTTTTGTGGCTAGGTTGTGGTGCGTACGCGCGTGAGGGAGGCAAGGCTGGAGGCGCGGTTGTGTTTGGAGGCGGTCTGAGCAGAACGGCGTTCTTCCGTGGTGGCGTGATTTTCTCGTTCGAACGATTTCGAACGCGATGTTAAAAAAAGAGAGAGGGGGGACGTGTGCGTAGGCGCTAGAAGCTGGAGGGTGGCTCATGGCTGTGGCGAGGCTCGGCTGGGCATTGGTCGCGGCGACATGGAGGTGGTTGATGTGATAGAGGCACGCGAGTTCATCATTCATATAAAAAAAATTCGCTTGAAGCCTGGAGGAAGATGAGAGCACGACTGTAGCTGAAGGGGGGAAACAAAATTTAAATAGTAAGGGTTTAAAAATTTATTAAGTTTAATTTAGTTAATTATATTATTAATTGTCGAATGGTTATTAATTCATAACTTGTTCGTACGAGGTTAGTTTCGAGTGTGACAAGTTGCGTTCGTATCAGCGAGCACTACGCTATGGAGTTGGATGGACGAATTCGAAGCTTATAGGAATTTTGAGTCAAATTGAACACCCGTTCAATTTTAATTCAATCCAGAGCGCTACGTCAATTTCTGGCATTTTTATGAGTAAACTCACCTCACTGGCTCGCTTATATTTTTATATAACTGGGAATAAATTTATCTATGATGATTGATGCTTGTTTGGATGATATATGATACATTATATATATATATATATTAGTTGGTTTGGATATAATCCCGCCGATTGGAGCGGATGAGACCTTGTTGCATTCCCGTGTATGAGCGGATGAACCTTTGTATACGAATCCCACCTCGAAGCGGTTGATTTTTTATATTATTTGATTATATGTTGTATTTGATGCAAGGGGACAGGTTGGAGGGATCCAATAGAATTCCTTACCACTATTGATTTATTTTCATATATATGATGATATATGATGTTATGGATGCCATGATGATGTTTTTGATGTGATTTGACTTATTTAGTGCTATGGTAGCGCTGGGCTTTATTTTTGATATTTTGAAAATACTGAAATTGATGATTTTGAATTGAAAAGGTTTTCGAAGTGATTTTGGAAGTAAATATGTTTTAATGATTTCTGATTTATTTTAAAAAGAAAGAAATTTGTTTTTAAACAAAAAGTTATGATTTTTGACGTTTTTAAAAATATGGTTTTATGAAATGCTTTGAAATAGATTTTTGAATAGGTTTATATAAAAGATTTATAAAGGTGATATTTTTTATAAATAAAGTAGTGGATTTAAAAAGGGAATTTATATATGTTTTATAAATGGATTCGAAGTTGTTTTAAAAATGGATTTTATAAATGAGTTTGATTTATAAAGAAATGGCTTAGAAATGGATTTTGATAGTAAAATTAGTTTTTAGAAAAGAATAGATTTATAAATAGAATTTTGTAAATAAAGAAGTTTTATAAAATAGAAGTTTTATAAAAACGGAAGAATATTTATAAAAATAGTTTTATAAATATGGAAGTGATTTATGTTGAAGTTTAAATATGGGTTTTTATTTACAGAAATGTTTGAAAGTGATATTTTGATGAAGTTATTGGTTTTAAAAGGTAATTTATCTTTTGGAATTAAAGGTTTGAAAGTAATGGTTTTAAATGGATTTAATGGTTTTTAGGAATGTTTTAAAATATGATATATGTCGAAAAACATAGATTTCAACATTTATTGTTGTAATACACAGTTTCGAGAAGTAAGGAAGGCTTGGACTATAACACTGTTGTTATAGTAAATGATTTCCGAAAGGAAATGATTTATATAGTATATGGGATATATATATATATATATATATCGAATCCCTATACTAATGTTTTTGAGTTATTGTAACAATGTTTTACGCAACATTTGTTTTGACCCAATAAAGTGTGTTTTGAAAAACATAACGCTTTCCTAAAATGATTTGTATATATGCTTATATTGTTAATATAAGTATATGAAAATATTTTCTAAGTGATGAGATGAAGTGGTTTGTGAATATGCTATACTATTAATATAAGTATATGAAAATATTTTCTAAGTGTTGAAAGTGAAGTGATTTGTGAATATACTTATACCATTGATATAGTATATTGAAATATTTTCTTAGTGTTGAGATGAAGTGATTTGTGAATATGCTTATGCTGTTGATAAAGGTACGTGGAAATGTTTCCAATATTGAAAGATTTGAAATGGTTTTGGATATATCTTTTTAAAGATAAGTTTGAAGCAAATATTTGGAAATTGATTTAATTAATAAAGATTAATTAAAGGGCTCAGTGATTGCTTATGGTGCTAGATTTGTTTGTTTGCTTTGATAGTTAAATAACCGACTATCAAAAATTTGGCCTCTTTATCGTTGTTGGTTTGGAGAGACCGGGGTCGGATTTATCCGAGAACCACTTCGGACTAATGTAAGCGTCCGAATGTGCAGGGTTATGATTATGATTTTGAAGACGGAGATCTTCATGATGCAAGGCTACTTACCACTAGTCTCTCGAGGTGAAATTTACCATATCATATATTTATGGTGGCAGTAGTGCTTCGTTATGAAAATCTACGATATGCAAGGACTTCTTGCAACTAATTCTAGGGGTAATTTCCAACAGGATGTGGTAGGAGAGTGCCTTCAGTTTGTCCTGTTCCTGGACAACTTGTATGGATAGATGTTTGACATTGCATTTTTGAGATTGTTTGTTGACTTTATAAATGTACATCTTTTTGGTGGCGGAGAAGACAACTTCTCTTAGCTTAACACCCATCCCTGAGACATACGAGCTCGAAGGTTGTATGTCTGTGAAAGTCAACAGTGATCGAAGGAATAGCAATATGGCATTCAAAGTGAAATGTGCTATGTGAAAGGTAATCGTGACCTTATGCCTCATCACCCGGAAATGACAGAAACAGGGTAGAACCGGCAGGGTTATATGGGTTGCACCCATAAGGATATGGTCATCACCTTTCTAGATTACACTATATATTCGAGTATTTGTATGTTGTGGCCACGGATAGGTCGGGAATGACCGGGGTGATGTCATATTCGGTACTATCCGAATGAAAGGGATAGGCCGGTTTTGTGTTGGTTTAGGCATTCAGTATTTGGACCCTAGGTGCATTTTTATAGAGATGTATTGTACGGAAGGTAGTCCCTTACCTTGTCATTTGTATGGAATCCAATCTCCAATACGTGCCCGCCATTTTGTTTGTAGAGCCTAGTATGCTGGAATTTAATAATGGTAACAATTTCGGCTATTTGAATTATTATTTGTATACTAGACACTAGTATAATATAACATGATTTGATATGAAATGTTTTGGTTATCGTAAGGTAAAAACCCGTCCATGTTTATGTGTGGGCATGTCTTACGAGATACCTTTGTTTTGATAAAAGAACACTTTTATAACTTTAAAATAAATTCAGTTGAGATGTGTTTTCTCATGTTGGTTTACCAGAATGATCCGTGCGTTCTTCCCTTTCAATGCTCGGGTTAGACCAAGTATATTTATAGATTTAGCTTTGGATGCTTTGGAGCTTCAGTAGACAAGCTAGAAGTCTTCGGGTCATATTCCACGTATATGTTTATTTTCCACTGCATTGTTGTTTGAATTATCAGCATTTGTGAGGATATGTTATTATAACTGTTCAGGCTGATGATTAGTGGTTGATTGATGTACTCTGATGGATGTATGTATATTATATATTACAGTTTATGTTTTGTAAAGATCATTGATATGATATTATGTGTTTTTCCGCTGCGATTGTATGATTCTGTAATTGTTTTAGTTTCTTTTTTTTGTCTTTAGTTTCTTCTTCTCTTTCGTTTTCTTCTCTCTTCTCTTTCTTTTCTTCTTTTTTCCTTCTCTTCTTATTTCTCTTTTGCTCTCTTCTTTCTTTCCCATAACGATCTGGTTTTCCATTCAGTTTGGGTTGGACATGTGTGGTTTATTGTCAGTTTGAACTGGATGGATTTTCGGGCCTTTACAACGATGCTCGGAAGGAAAAAAATTTCCTTATCATGGAGATCGGATTCGGCTTGATCCGAGGAGATCTCCATGGAAATCCTTACACCTATGCAAACGCGCCTTAGCGGTATTAATTATATACCTATGTAGAGTGTTACGAGCTTCGACGAATTGATAATGCAAACCGTTTGGGTTAAGTACTTCAAGTAAGAAGTGTTCGTAGTACTTAATGATGGTCCAAGGAGTCATGTTCGCCGATGTGAGTTGATGGAGTGGAACACACGATGTGTTCTACCAATGAATCCTGTACCAAAGTAATCAATGGATAATTCAAAGATGTGAAGTGTGCTCATGGAGCGGGAATGTGTGATAGTGTTCACCCAGGCACCTTGGACCTTAGTGATGGTTTGGATCGCCTTAGTGGTTGCAGTACCTTAGAGATGGTATGTGTTCGACTACCGATATAATCGCTACATAATGTGTTGCTAACCTTAGTGATGGTCATATGAGTTATCATATATCATCTTATTGGTGATGCAAGACTTAACTGGTAATTGCTATGTTTACTATGATTGTTGTATTTGATGTGATTGAGATGAATGTCATGTGTTGTGATTGTTATATTTAGTGTAGTATACCTAAATGATGATAGCATAACATATATCGTGTTATGTTGTTGGTTAAGGGTAACATATCATGTATGATTCTTCATACCTTGTATTTTTGCTTCACTATATCAGTGTAATTTCTATTTTGAAATTATATATTACTCATACCAAGCTTATGTCTGGTCCGTGGTTACTTTCTTGGCTTCTTATCATCTCGGATACTCTTAAATGGGTAGATTAGAGATAGCAGGTATGAGATAGCGATGGAGCTGTGTGGA
The DNA here is from genome assembly GCA_030737815.1 of Allium fistulosum. Taxonomy (NCBI): domain Eukaryota; kingdom Viridiplantae; phylum Streptophyta; class Magnoliopsida; order Asparagales; family Amaryllidaceae; genus Allium; species Allium fistulosum. The sequence continues at coordinate 1,104,751,034 of CM060901.1, forward strand.
GGATGAGTAGGTGGCAAGTGCTTTCATATATCTATATTTGGATCATTATCGTTATTCCCATTGTGCGGTATTTTGGAATTATTTCAATACTCATCATTCTATTCAAGGTAGTTTTCTATTTGGAGTTTATTATTCAAATGTACAAACTCTATTGCATTTTGTTTTGTAGAACTAGGATGAACCTGCTGCACTCTAATTCTATTTGGTTTGTTGTCTCGCTTGTTTTATATCTATATGATAATTATATTTTATGTTATGCGTTGTGAAATATAAGACATGCTCTACTATAGATCACTATTACTTTACCTTGATTGCCATTCTATATCGATCGAGTACTGTTGCAGCACACTATTTATGGTATTTGGGTATCGGAGGTGTAGGGTGGCTATCACAAATAGCCATGAAACAAGAGTTATTTAATGTACTAGTAAGCATGCCCCATAACTAAATAGTTAACGTACATGCATACAAGTAATTGTTGAGTGAGTAAGTAGGAATTTTATGTGATGTAATGTCCAAAAAATTATAGAGTAGAATATGCATTTTGTTGTATGAGGGGAAGTAGAGCAATATATTGATGCCTGAACGTGTGATTTGTGAAACATGTAAATATTTATATATACATGCATAAGTGAGTGAATTTATGGGTAGTTTGAGGGGTGTTGAACCATTTTAGGTCATTAAGAGGTGAATATTGTGTATTGAACTGTATAGAGTAGTGTTGGGAGACCAGTGAGGTTGGATGAGCTCCTCGATGGTAATCTTAAGCTAATATGGATGTTGATTTCTAATAGCGGGCAACGAGTGTGAAAGGTGGAACACTCAAACTAGGGGTGAATATTATATTAGCTTCACATTTTGTTAAGTGATAATGTAGATAAGGTGATCCTACATTTTTATAAAATTGCAAATGAGCAAGTCCTACAATGAGTATAGATAAGGCTATATTATATTCAATGAGAGATTCGAACAAATAGATTTTAATCACTTAGGATGGTGTTACCAAAATGAGAGGTTATAAGCGTAAGAGGATATCCCTAAGTGTTATCGACTAGTGGTTTGGTATGTGTGCATATTTGTGTGAAAGTGGACTAAACAAAATGTGGTTGAGGAGACAACATTTAAAATGTAAAGTAAGTAGGCTATGTTAATTTACAAACATTAAGATCGGGCAGTTAATGTGGAAATTTTGAAATATGGTTAATTATATAACTTACATTTAGGTATTCTACCAAAAACAAATGATATATGAGATATGGTTAGTGTGTAATCTAATGCTTAGGTATTCTGCCTAAATAAGTGATATATATGATATGCTTGTGATTTAACCTAAAATTAAAGTGTTCTACTTGAATAAAAATGATATATTTTAGGTTGAGGTTATTTCCATTGTTTTATGACTATTCATACTAGACAATATATCCAACCCGAGTAATTCTTTACGACTTCTTGGGATACTCTTGTTCGAGAGATCTTTGGCTATGTTTAGATAGATGTAGGATGGATCTCTACGAAGAGCATAGTGGCTGTTTTTAGAGTTTCACTTCTGTACTTTAACCTATATAAGCTATGTCAGTGTAGTAAATTAGTAGGACTTATGTTAGTTCTAGGTGTTTGGCACCCGAAGTGTATATTGATTTAAAATATTTTTCCATAGATAGATATTTTATAGTATAATAAGTTTCTTATGCAATGTGTTGTGACTATGAATGCAACATATATAATGTTTGAGATAATGTTTGGGTGTTATATCTCTTATTTCAAAGCTAAAGGTTAGCTCATCGAAAATTGTTTATGTATAGACGATGAGTGAAACATACAACGATGGGATATATTACATGAGCTCTAATGCGTATTTGTTAGTGAAAATAAGAAATTTCAAAACTATTTTCAGAAAAAAATTCAAATTATTTTAGAAAAGTGGTATTATTACTACGAGTAAATTTTTATTTGATGGATAAGCTCTTTGGTTTTAGTAAATTATTGGATGTTTGGATTTAATAATTAGGATAGATGTTTAGAAATGGTCTTGTCATTCTAAAATTAGTAAGCTATTAAGTGTAAATTTAATTTCTTTCTACAATGTTTTAAGGCTTATGGACGAGATTTTCTTTTTTTTCATAGATATGGCATATCTAAGGAGAAAGACAATAGCAACCAGTGAGGAAGCATCTTTAGCGATCATTTTACAAGAGTTGATGCAAGTTTTCAGATAGGGGTAGATATGGATGAGGTGGCGACGAAGTTGATTTTTGGAAGTTGAATCAGACATTCGTTGGTCTGGATAGCCAAACTTTTGACAAGAACGAATCTACTTTTATTGTTGAGTCCTTATTGGGGAAATAAGAAATGGCTTAGAAGGACATGAATGTTAGAAAGGAGGAAGAAAAAATCGACGACGTATTAGTTGAGGGGTAATGCTACTGCTTGTGGAAGGTTGGTTTGGGAGAACAGCCAGTGTAGTGGGCGGAATTCAGTGTGATGTTCAAAGAAAGGTTTATATCACAAACGAGTAGGGAAGAGTATAGATAGGTTAAGAATATGACCAATTCGAAGTATGTTGAAAGTTCATCGAGCTAGCTAAGTATAGAGCGGAACTTACAGCAACATAAGTGAAGAAAAGGTCAAAATGTTAGATGGTCGAGGATGTGGATAAGAAACTATTTGATGATAAGTATAACAAGAAGTTTTGTTGAAGCAGTGAACATTGTGTTAAGTTTAGAGAGTGACAAGAAGCTTAAAAGGCTGAATAGGCATAAAGTGAGAGAAGAGTTAATTTGTTGCAGTCGAGGGAAGTTTCAAAATGCAAAGAGGGGGAAGTCTATGGAAAGAGGACATGGAGGCATGGTTAGTTGAGATGTTGTTGTTGAGGGATATGGGGAGGATGCATTAAGCAGAATAAGATTTTATAATTGCTTGCAACTTGGTCATTTTGCTAATCAGTGTGAGAAGCCAAGGGGATTGATTGGATGTTTTAATTTTTGGAAAGGTAGACTTAAATAAAAAGATTACATCAAACCAAAAGTGAGATAAATGTATGCAGTAAAAGCTGTTGGTGAGGAATCGGATGTTGTAAGGACTAATATGGAAGGTATTGCTCTAATTTTTATTTTAGTTTTAAGAGTTTTATTTGGTAGTAGGGCATCACCTTCTTTTAATGCAGCAATCTTGGTTGGTAGAATGAAACTTAAGGTTAAGATTTTGTGTACACTATTATATATAGTTACACTGGTAGGAAGTAGTGCAATATAAGATGGTGCAAGTAGGTGGAGGTTGAGATTGACGGACAAATATGGTCGAGAATTCTAAAAGAGATGCATTTTGATGGTTTCCGAGTCATCTTTTAGATGGACTAACATGATACGTATGATGTAGTGATTGTTGCGAGGTGATTGTGTTGCTCTAGGCAAGGTAGTGGTCAACAGTTTATGGAGTTGATAGGTACAGAGGATAGTTTAATGCAAAGTGTTTTTATGTAAACCATGCTGACAAGATGGAGTCGAGAAGCATACATGTGGTACATGAATTTAGAAACATGTTTCATGTAGTCTATAGTTTACCTCCGAAGAGAGATATGGAGTTCAGGATTAGTCTAATTGATGGCATGCAAAGCACCTAACAGAATGAAACAAAGGGAGTTAGCTGAGTTGAAAGTATAATTGATAAACTATTGCGGAAAGGTTTTATTGGTTAGGTGAATCACCATAGGGAGCACCTATGGTATTTATAAGAAATCAAGATTGGTCATTGAGGTTGTACAATTCTAGAATTTTTAGAGTAAAATATTTAAAGAAACTATTTTAGTACATAAAAATGACTTCATTGCCAACAAATTTTTTTGTAAGAAAGCATAACTTAATATTTTAAATTTTATTGGACTTGACTAACAGTTAGAAACTAATTGAAAGTCTTGTGGATCGTATACTATCTAACTTGCGTATAATATGTAAGTGTATAAGTTAGTGAATTAGTAGGAAATAAATAGTAAAGTATAAATAAACATGCAAAGCAGAGTTCTTATACTGGTTCGGACCTCCCGTCCTACGTCCAGTCCCGAAGCTCCCCTTCGGTATTTCTTTTAAACAAATTACCCTCACTTAGCCCAGAGGAATAGGCTAATACAAAAATATCTCTGACAATCTTGTGTTCCAAATAACACAGTTTTTGACTTATAGCACAAATCTTCCTATGATCTCCTTTTGAGTATATGGATATGAATGCTTTGAGTTGTAGGAAGTGATTTAACCAAAATTCTATTTTGGTTATAGTAGATTGAGATTATGTGAACAATGTATATGCAAGTGGGTGTTTAGAAATCAAGAGAGTAAAAAATAGATTAATTCAAGTTAGATGATCTCTACTTCTCGATCAAGGTGGTATTTATAGATTTAGAAAGGTGTAGATAAAGAGTTCTTACTATTCGAGAAAGTCTATTCATTTTAATGGATGCAATCTTTCATTGAAAGGTGATTTCCTTTTGTTTCAAACAGAAGTGTCTATACGTTCGTAATTGACAGTTTTAGCCCATGACAGGCGTCTGTGGTAAAATCCTCAGACATCTGTGACTTGTTTAAATTTTAACTTGAGACTTGTCGCAGACACTAGTTTTATCACAAATGACTGTGAGGTGTAAACATAATTTTTCACCTTAATTTTGATGTATATGAAATTGTGTGTGCTCGTGTGTGCATATTTACTCAATGAGACCTTAACAATATTATATCTAGGACTCTTTTATAGTAGAATAACCTTAGTATGGTCAATGAATCTTCGTTTCTCTTTGAGTCTCAATATCTTCGGGCATGGTGTCTTCTTGTAGCATATACCTGCAATCTTGATAAGGTCTATATGTGTATATGATTGTATAGTTGTTATCATTGAAACATAAATTTGAGTTTCTAACAATCTCCCCCCTTTTGATGATGACAACTATACAATCAAATATCAACTATACAGTGAAATATTAACTATATGATCAAAATATCAACTATAGAATGGAAGTATTACTATGTTTATTTATGTTTGTCTCCCCCTATGTATATGCGTCTCTGGCTATGTATATGCATAATCCCTCCCCCCTATCATTATCAAAATGGAGGGAAATGATATAAGATATGAAGATATTAAATAGTCATAGCATGTCATCACTTTAGATTATGGAAAATCAAATATGCAAGTTCAAAATAAAATTTAGAAGCAATTGTAACAAAAGTTATACATAGGAAAAAAACAAGCATAAGAGTTGCATAATAAAAAAACAAAGTCTAATTGTACTGATTTTGAGAATAGGATAGGCCTTCGTAGTTCTCGTAATACTCCCAGTAAGAGGATGGATCCAGCTTATATGTACCCGGCCATTGCATTTGGTCGTTGTACTCCTCATCTTCGTGTCTTGAAATGCCATGTAAGATGGTTATTGAAAATGTGGAGTACCAGACACGTACATTTCATCACTGTCTTTTTCTTCCTCGGCTTATGCATGAATAAGAGTCTTCCTTCAGTTACCTCTATCGTGTGACCTACCTTCGGGCAAGGCTTGAGAGTGATAAACTGATGTTTGAACCCGAGGTGGAGGTGTTGGGGAAGGCGAAGATGATGAGCGTGAGGAAGATTGGCTACGTACTTTGCGCATCACTTTCCCTAAAGTGGAGACCACTTTGTCCAAAGTCTTCTCCATCTTTGTCATCCTAGTGGAGAAAGAGCGTTCCAATCCAGTCATTTTTCTGTTTAAAGCTTGATAATTGGCCATGATTATTTTTTGGTTTTTGATTGCCAAATCACGAAGAGATTCATTTGGCATTGATTCAATGCGAGCTTCTTGTATTTCTGAGTCCGAACAATATCCAGTACCATGACTAGTGGAAGGTGATTGTTAGGAAGGATGAGAGGAGTAGGTTTGCTAAGGAGCGCTAGTTGGAGGAGGACCATGATATTCTTGTTCTTGTTGTTGGTTAGTCCATTGGTTGAAGGGAATGATACGAGGTGGACTTTTGGGATGATGTATCAGTGAAAGATATTGTATTCCACTATCTTTGGTTGGAATTTCTTCGTATTATGATATGTATGAAGGAACTCCAAGATTTTGCAAGATGCACATTATATACAAAGCATAAAAAATGGAACAACGATACGTAGAGAAAAATCCTTTAATTTGGTCATGAATAAATTTTGCTCAATTAACCAGTAGGGGACCAAATATTGCATACAAAGCTCTTCGACCATTGGGATAAATTTATTTGTGACTACCTAGACAAGGAATAATGGTATTAATTATCATTCAATTTAATAGTCTAGCTCGTGGTCGAAGGTAAATGGATTTCCATTGTGGCATTCTATCTTCCCATATTTGATGGGTAACTTCATCCCTAGGTAGAAGACTGTGATTCGGTATATTGGCTAAATCAATCCTCTTATAAGAAAATCCTAAAATATGACCAATGGTATACACATCAATTTTAACTACTTTCCCGTAAACACTTGACCATATCCCACCATCATCATTCTCTGGATTCCAAATCTTCGAACTACATAGATTGGAGTAGAAGAGGTAAATAGCTAGAGGATCAATGATTACCTTATATGCATCATAGCAAATCAAATTGCAATAGCCGGCATCCGTAGTAGTCCCTAGGATTTCATATTCCATTACATTTCCAAGGCGATAAAAAGGACCAAAGTGGATCTTCTTTTGGGTAAGAGCCTTGAATCGTTTGATTGCATTGGGATTATTGTGGAGCCATTGGTTAATGTGAGCTTGTGTGACTGGTGCTTGAGAGGAGGATGAAGATTGGCCTTGCTTTTGCTTTTTGAAGACGGTAACCATCTTGGTAGCCATTGATTTAAGAATAGTGTTTTGAGAGCTAGGGTTTCAGGAATTAGGAGTTGAAATGAAGGTAAAGTGAAGAGAAAGGTAAAGTTCTTTATACATGGCTGTTGGAAATTTTTTGCTTGAGCAGCGATAGACGTCTGTAAGGAAGTCACAGACGTCTGTGGTTTTAGTAAAAATGAAGCAGAGAGATTCAACAAACATCCACGATGGTTCCACAGACGTCTGTGGCTACAGAAGATTTAAACAAAGAGTCTTCACAAACTTCTGTGAGGTTTCCACAGACATTTGTGGTTATAGGGAAAATTTTCCCGTAACTGATGACAGACGTCTGTGGTATATTTACAGACGTCTGTGTTATGTAATTTCTATCATCTATAGAATTTTTTTAATATGAATGAAAATGTTATTAAAACTTTAATAAAATAATAGTATACATACCAAAAATAAATAAATATGATGTGTAACATAAATTTTAGTTTTTGTCGGAGAATTCTAAATTATTGATTTGTTATATATTCCATGAATTTGGTTCAATTTTTATATCATCAAGTAATGGCTTTAGTGGAGACCAACTTGGACGAGCTGGAGTGTCAATCTAAGCTTGGTTGATGGTCCCGGTTTGCACAAATTTCTCGGAGTAATGTTATGCGCTTTTGTAGGAGTTTCTTATAATCGAGGAGACTTTTGATGTATGCAATTATTTGTTGGTGAATGACCACAAATTGCTAGAATACACTTTTCAAGAAAATTTAGATGAGATCCTTAACGTTGTTGCTCATAATACATTTCATGTTGAACGTCGATCATTTCTTGTTTATATTGATATATCTCATCGACTTTGTTTGTGAGAGATGTTGATTTCAGATCAATTGATCGTTTAGCTTTCTTTCCTTTAGGAGAAAAGCCGGTGTGGTATGTTGGTGATGCAACAATATTAGAGAGTGAACGAGTTGATGTTAGTGTGGATTTAGTTGGTGATACGTAAGTTCTATTTGACGAGGAGGATTTATAGTCGATAGGTGAATAAATGGAGTCGTGATCGAAAGACGTTGTATTATTTGCTGTAGTAATTTAGTTGTGTTTATTTATTTTCAAGTAGTATATAACTGAATTTATAAGATAAAATTTAGCTATATTTAGAAAATTAGTTAAGAAAAATGAGTTAAGTCAAAGGAATTTTAACAGGTATTAGTTTGTTTTAAATGGTTGTTATTCAAAAAAAAATTAATGTGGTTGTTGTTAATTCTAAGTTATAAAATTAACTGTTCAGTTGAAATTTCATATAAGCTATTACAAATTTTAGTGAACAAAACATTATTTCTATAACTTTAGTTAACCAATTCATTGAACGAATAAATTTCTAGATCCCGTCTTAACTTAATAAAAGTTAGTTCACATAATGGTTTTGTAAAAATATCAGCTATTTGATTTTTGGTATTAACAAATTCTAGAGTTATTTTTTTTCAACATTATCTCTCAAAAAATGGTGATGAATATCTATATGTTTTGTTCATGAATGATTAATTGGATTTTTAGATAAATTTATAACACTAGTATTATCGCAATATATTGGAGATTTGTTTATTATTTTTCCATAGTCTTTAAGTGTTTGTTGCATATATATTACTTGAGTGCAAGCTAAGGCAACAAAAATATATTCAGCTTCACATGTTGAAAGAGAAACATAATTTTTCTTTTTACTAAACCATGAAATTAACGATTGACCAATAAAGTAACATGTGCCACTTATACTTTTTCTATCCGATTTACATCCACCAAAATCCGAATCACTATAAGATACAAGTTCAAACGTACTACCTATTGGATAAAATAGACCATAATCCACTACAAGAAAGTTTGTTTTTAATTGCAACTTGGGATTGCATTAACCCTACTCGCTATCTTTTATTATTTTTTATTTATAAAATATTTAATATATGTGCTATCTCCCTGGAATATAACAAAAATTAAATGTTGAAGCGAAAAAATATTTAGCGTCCCTCTCATTCCCACTTCTCTTATTTTAGATTGAAACACAATTTTTCACGGTTTTCCTTAGAGAAACCCAAATTCCTCTTCTTTGCTTAAACCAAACCCTAATTTCCATCTTTTCAGTGATAAACTTCCACCTCATCACTTTCATTGGCCGATAGTTACCCATTTTCAGGCAAACTACTTTTATTTTCCATCTTTTATTACTTATCAATTTGAATTTGTTATGGATCTTTGCCTAAATTCATGTTAACTGGTTACTACTGTTTAATTAAATTGATATGAATTAGGCTAGTCTTCATACTGAGTAACCTTAGTATCCTAATTCTGGCCTCTTCCTTACTCTGTCTACATTCTCTTTGAGCAACGATGACGTATTTTTTAGGTACGCCACTTTCCTTTCAAAACTATTATTATTTATCTATTTGATTTTATTTTGAAAGCGAAATCTTATGTTAAATTCATAATAATTGATTACTATTTCTTTATTTCATGTCAACTAGTCTTGAAAATGATGTTCCATACAAAAGCATTGTTAATCTACAATTTGAATGGCTAACGAAAAACTAAAAATAATAAAATGAATTCTTACAATTTGTCTTATATGTCGTAAAGAAAACCATTTGTAAAGTTTGGTAATTTCCATATTTTAGTATTTATTATGCTACATTAGTTTGGATTTTTTTACTTTGGGTATAACTTTAGTAAAGGCACTTGCACTTTTGTGGAGCAATGCAGTTTTGCACATAGTGAAAGCGAGTTGCACAAATCTAATGTTTAGAGCATTTTAACTGGGTTTTTTGTTGTTTATTATATTTTTCTTGTTATTTTTGTATTGCTATTCAAGCTGTGAAGTTTACTGTGAATAATTTGCTCTGATTCTGCATTTTGTTATTATACCATTCTATTTTATGGACTCGAATGATCTTTTGAGTGCCATGTTGTGTTTATGGTTTCCTTATCTACTATTTCTGATTTTGTTTTTTCCATGTTTATGATTCTAAAAAGGAATTTTATATTTTTATTGAAGAAGAATAGCAGATCATTCATTGTTTGGTTACATTCTTTCGTATTTATAAAGTGTAAATTGCACAGCTGTACAAAAAATTAAGAAATAGACTTTGGGCCTTGATGGGATGAAGATTGCCTTTTAACCCGCTTTGCTTGTGAGACTTGGTTAAAACAGTTTTTCATATTCTTGAGCCGCATATTTCTCTCATTTCCCCCCTTCAAACGTAACCCTAGGGTTAGAGTTTGCAGTCAGACGATAGAAAAATCCCAAAATTGCTTTCAAAAACTGTCTCGATTACATCAGATCTCGACATGGGACACTCTCCTTGAGGCTTTAAATCCCTATTACTTCTCTTTGATGACTTCGGAGGTTGAGATCTAGTGACTTTGGTGATTCCTTGCTTCGGCAGGTGGAAACCAGAGAAAGATTTTGAGTTGCGCTTTAGCTTTCATGATGCTTTAAGCTGCTGCTGGGATCTGAAGTAGTAACAGAAGCTTGCTTTTTGTCATCTTCGACTTTCAGGTCAGATCTGAACTTGTTGAAGTTCCTTGTTGATAGAGCCTTAGTGAGAATGTCTGGGCGTTGGTAAGTAGCAGGTATGTGGCTTATCTGTAGATTTCCTTTCTGAACGTGTTCTCGAACGAAGTATAGATCTATCTCTATGTGCTTGGTTCGAGAATGAAGTATTGGATTAGCTGACATATATACCACGGTTTGGTTGTCACACCATAGAACTGGTACAGTATCTGATTTTTGCTTTAGTTCACCCAGTATAGATTGTAGCCAAATGATTTCTGCAGTAGCGCTTGCTATACTTCTATATTTTGCTTCCGTACTTGATCTTGATATAGTTGCTTGTTTCTTTGAACACCATGAGATAAGATTATTTCCAATATATATGCGGTAGCCAGTAACTGATTTTCTATCATCTGGGTCTAAGGCCCAGTCTGCATCTTCATATCCTACTATATTTAAGTTGCTGCATGTTTTGAGTGATAGGCCATAATTCAATGTTCCCTTCAAATATCTGAGAATCCTCTTTACAGCTCTCCAATGCTCGTCAAGTGGATTCTGTAAAAATTGAGAGACTTTGTTAACACTATAATCAATATCAGGTCGTGTTATAGTTGCATATTGTAATGCCCCTACAACACTTCTATATTGTTTAATATTAAGTATGGCTTCTCCCCTGTTTTTAGAGTAATGTTGACTGCTTATCATAGGAGTTGGTTGTGGCTTTGCATCACTCGTTTTTGTTTTGTCTAGTAGTTCTTGAATATATTTCCTTTGGCATAAGATTATTTCATAATTTTCTTTCCTCTTGACTTCTATGCCTAAGAAGTAGTTGATGTCTCCAAGATCTTTTATAGAGAATTGCTTGTTTAAATAAGTGATGATGTGCGTGATTTCTTCTCTGTTGTTACCTGTAATAATTAAATCATCAACGTATATTAGTACATAGACAGTTGACACATCATTAATTTTAATGAAAAGTGAGTTGTCTGATTTGGTAGACTGATATCCTTGATCTGTTAATGATGATTTCAGCCTATCAAACCAGACTCTTGGAGCTTGCTTAAGGCCATAAATAGCCTTACTCAATTTTCACACATAATTTTCATTTCTGGTGAAACCCTGTGGTTGTTCCATATAAATTTCCACTTGTAAAACACCATTGAGGAATGCATTGTTGACATCCAATTGTCTTATGTCCCATTTCTTGTGTAGTGCAATAGTGAGGATAAGTCTGATTGTGGATGGTTTGACCACTAGGGAAAAAGTTTCATTGAAGTCAAACCCATATTGCTGCGTGTAGCCCTTTGCAACTAGCCTTGCTTTGTATTTGTTTATGGTCCCATCTGGATTTTTCTTAATTTTGTATGTCCACTTGCATCCCACAATGTTTTTATTATCTGGTGGATATACAAGATCCCATGTTCTGTTCTTAATAAGAGCACTGTATTCTTAACTCATGGCATTTCTCCAATTTTTGTCTTTGACAGCTTGATCATATGTAACTGGTTTCATGAGTACTTAAGCTTGCTGTGTAAGTTTTTGGTTTGAAGATGCCACTCTTAGCTCTTGTAACCATAAGATGGGTAGGTCTTATTTGAGCATCATTATGAGGTAAGTTCTCTGTGCCAGTGTCATTGTTGACCTTTGAGAATCATCTTCACTACTATCTACCTGACCTTTGTTCTCTATTTTCTGTACCAGTGAAGGACTGGCATGACTGAGATTGTCTGTCCAGTCTGGGTCCTGCTGAACAGTTTCTCTAGATTTTGTATTCTGATTCTCAGTAGCCTCCTTTGCCCTTATGTGATGCTCAATCTCAGTGTAAACTGGTAAGTCAGGTATATATGTTTTTGGATTGTAGTCTTTGCTTGTTGTTTTCATCTCAGATTTGCTAAAAGGAAATACATATTCATTAAAAACAACATGTCTAGTCACAAAGATTTTTCCACTATCATCTAGACATTTTTATCCTTTCTGGTTTGTAATGTACCCCAGAAAAGTACATGGCTTAGATCTAAAATTCAACTTGTTTGTGTTATATGGTCTAGTGTGGGGAAAACAAAGACATCCAAAGGTTCTTAAGCTAAAATAGTCTGGTTTGTCCCTATGTAATTTCTCTAAAGGACTGATTCCTTTAAGAACCTTTGCTGGCATTCTGTTTATTAGAAAACAGCTGTATTGAATGCTTCAGGCCAAAATTTTAATGGCATTGAGGCATGAGCTAGTAGAGTGAGACCAGATTCAACAATATGCCTATGTTTCTCTCTACTAGACCATTTTGCTCAGATGTGTAAGGATATGTGGTTCTATGTATGATTCCCCTTTTTTGAAAATAACTACTCAGAGTTTTATATTCAGTCCCACCATCAGACTGAATGATTTTAACTTGAGAATTAGTTTGTTTTTCTGCCATTGTTATGAAACATATGACTGCATTATGCCTCAGATTTTGTTTTTAAGAAGTATATCCAAGTATATCTTGAATATGCATCTACAAATGAAATATAGTACTTAAATCCAAAGTCTGAGCATATTTGATGCAGCCCGACCTTCTCGTCTCCTAGGTCGCCAACGACCTAAAATATTTTTAAGTCGCGCAAGCGACCTAACGGGTCAAGAAAGCGAGTTATGCGAGCTAAGTCATTCTTTAAGTCGCAAACGACCTAACGAGTCACGAGATAAAAAGCTACGACCTAAAGAACTACGACCTAAAGAGTTACGACCTAACGAGATAGGTCGCTCCAATATGCAGATAAGCCGCTTCAAAATGCCGCTTGACTTAGGTCGCGAACGACCTTCCGTCCTTAGGTCGCGAGAAGTATTAAGTCGCTCAGGACGAACGAGCGAGCTACAACCTATGTTAGGTCGCTCACATATACCACTTCATGTTAGGTCGCTCAAGGGCTTAAACCGTTCATTCCTTAGGTCGCAAGAAGGCCGCTTCAATCTTAGGTCGCTCAAGCCAAGGTCGCTCAACTTCTTAAGTCGCTCGTCCTATAGGTCGCATAAATCATTTCGGAAGCTGATTCTCCTCATGTCGTTGAAGCTTATGCCACGTGATGTTGTAATCTTAGGTCTTGTGTGTTGTATCCTTAGGTGGAAAGTTGTATTTCTTATGTCGTTATGTGTTGTATTCATGTTGTATATATGTTGGGTCACTTTGATGTAAAGGCGTGTGATGTTTCCTGTTTAGATCGTTAACGACCTATGTAAGGTCGTAGGTCGCGTGTTGTGCTTTGTGATGTAATGTGTTGTATTATATTTCTTTGTTTTAGGTCGCAAGTGTTAGGTCGTTCCCGACCTATGTGTTGTCAAGTTGAGTCGTGTGAGTTGTAACCCTATAAATAGGGATGTTGTGTCATTTGTAAGAGTTTAGTTGATTTTGAATAAAACTTGTTTGAGTGCTTTGTGCCTCTTTTGAAATTGGTAGTTGAGTGTGATCTCCTATCTCCACCTTCGGTTATTCGAGTGCGCTCGAATCAACGATTGTTGAAGCCGATTCACGGAATCTAGTGCGCTAGATCAACGTCGAAGAATCGTAGATCTTTAAACACGATATCGTGCGCGATCAACGTGTTTGGGATAGCTAGAATCTGGTATCTTTGGATCAGCGGATTTGGGCCATTCGGTATCTTCTATTCCATCGAGTGCTACTTTCATCGTCACATTCATTTTGATTATTCCGCTGCTGCATCAATATTGGTGCAGGACCCCATTAATCAGTGGCAACTAATTCTAATGGTTTAGTGTATTGTGTTGATGAGTCATTAAAAACTAACTTGTGACTCTTGCCCATTTGACAACAAGTACATACATAGGGTAAGGAAATATCATCACACTTTATTTTATTTTCAACAAGAATTTGCCTTACAACTTTACTACTTGGGTGACCAAGTTTATAATGCCATAGATCAAATGTATCTCTACTATTTCTTTTTGTACTCAAGTTACAGTGGTTTTGTTCCTTTGTGACACTGCTGCAGTTGGTAGATTTAAATTTGTAAAGCCCTTTTTCTGTTTCACCTTGCAACAGAATATCTCTAGTCAGTATGTCCTCTGATTAAACAGTATTTAGGATAAAACTCAAAATATACATTGTTATCAAGAGCAAACTGAGATACACTTATAAGATTCTTTTTGATTTTTGGAACTCTTAGTAAATTATGCAAGAATAGCTGCCTTTTACCTCTAATATAGGCATTACCAGTATGAGAAATTTTGACACACTTACCATTCCCCATGCAAATTGTTTGATTACCTCTGTATTCCTTGCATCCAAGGTTTAAATTGTCAAGGTTGTTAGTGAGGTGATTTGTGGCCCCAGAGTCTGGATACCAAGATTCATCCTGAATGTGTTCAGCTCTAGCAGTGTCATTTGAACTCTGACCTTTATTGTTGTTATCATTTTGACTGTCACTATTTTGTGCCATATTAACATTGTAACTGCTGCTCCTCTGAATGTTATTATTCTGATTGGAGTATCTAAAATAACATTTTACTGCTGTGTGACCCACTTTTTCACATATCTGACATTTTGGGTTGTTGTTATTGTTGCTCCATCTTCCTCTTCCTCTTGATCTGTTAGTGTAGCCACCTCTTTGAGTTGCTTGTTCAGTTTTGCTATTGTTTTGATTTTTATTTCTTTGGTTAGCCGTGTAGTTGATAGAGAAATCTGATTCTTGTGGCCTTTTATTGTCAATTCTTGCTTCATGTGCCAGCAAGATTGAATGTACATCATCTATAGATGGCAAAACTTTTTGAGAAGCTATCACAGCAACCACTGATTCATATTCATCACTTAAGCCATTGAGTATGGTCAAGATTTGTTCTGAATTTGAGACTTTATGATCTGCAACTTCAAGAAGCTCACATGTTGTTTTAATCTTGGCCAGATATTCTCTCATAGTATGATTGTCTTTCTTGATATTTTGAAGCTGTCTTTTGTGGTACATAACCTTTGTTGCAGACTGGGTGCTAAAAACTTTCTCCACCGTTGTCCATAATTCATTAGCAGTTTTGCATCCTAATACATGTGACAGTAATTTTGTGTTTATGGATGACAGTAGCCAAGAACAAATCAGCATGTCTTGTTTGTGATACTTTGTGTATTCTTCATTACTGACAACTTTGTTTTCCTGAACAGTGATGAATTTTGGTGGAATTAAGATGGTACCAAGAATGTATCATTCAAGTCCATAACCCTGAATGGCAGTTTCAACCTGAATCCTCTATAGTAAATAGTTATCTTCATCTAGATGGACAGTCACGAGTTGACTTTGTGGGCTGGTGATGGTCTTGATAAGGTTCTCGGCTGCCGTTGAAGTTTGCTGAGAATTGTTTGCATCCTCTGATGATGCAGTGTTGGATTCATTACTCATGATGAAAACTAACGCCAAGAACACAGAGACGAAGAATTTGAGTAGACAAGAATGAAAAACTGTCAAGAAACGGTTTAAAACTCAATCAAGATTTCAATTGCTGAGACATAACAGAATCACTGGTCCAGGTATGATGCAACCGCAAAGTCTCAGATGATGGTATTCTGATGAGCTTTGCTGGATGGCACTTTCTTTTGATGATGTGATCTGTTTGATGAATTTCTTGATTTGAGAATGATTGCTTTCTTGCTGTTTTTCCTCAAGATCCAATTTGGAGCGTTGATGCAGCCAGATTCAATACTGGCGAGGTATAGCACTTTAGATTTGGATCTGAAACTCAGATGATGACAAAAGATTCTGATGAGTTTCTCACCCTTTGAGATGTTGCCGTTAGGCAGTGAGCTTGCTCCGATACCAAAAAGGATTTTTATATTTTTATTGAAGAAGAATAGCAAATCATTGTTTGGTTAAATTCTTTCGTATTTATAAAGTGTAAATTGCACAGCTGTACAAAAAATTAAGAAATAGACTTTGGGCCTTGATGGGCTGAAGATTGCCTTTCAACCCGCTTTGCTTGTGAGACTTGGTTAAATCTATTTTTCATATTCTTGAGCCGCATACTTCTCTCATTTTTCTGATTTATAATTTCGTCCAACATTTTGTAACAGTTGTTTTTGGTTTAACTTGCATGGATGATTATATTATAGTTATATATAATATGATTATATTATAGTACCTGAACAAGAAGAAAATAATAAACCACTTACCTTTGATAAACTTCTCTCTTCTTCAAAGTGGAAACTACGTGGCCAGGAAAGCTAATGGAGACGAAGTATAACTTAGGCGTGACGCACTCGGTAATGTTATATTAGGAAATAAATTTTTTTGATTATTGGAAGATTTCATACCTTCCGAATTATAAAAGCATAGCTGTATTGGACCAGTTATGCCTTTAATATAGTGAGTTTAACTTATCTATTGTAAAAGTATTTTATTCTATTAATTTGTCTTTTCCGGAAAAAATAGAAAATAGAAGCAAATTTGCATTCAAAGTGATTAAATTTCTAGATAGGTTGAAGGTGAAAAAAGTTGTCAAAAATATTTTTGTTTGATTGTAATATAGGAATTGGTGGAGATGGAAAGAGTGAAGGCAAAGCGGGAGACAAACTCAGGAAATAGAAAATGAAGATCGGATGCAAGAAATGACAGTGAAGAGGATGCAGGAGAAGTTTCTGACGGCCAACTTTGTGTGGAATATCTTGCTAGGCGGAGAAGATCTACCTTTGTCTCATGTGGACATTTGGTTTGATGCCCTCGCTGTGCAACCTCCATCGAACTTGATTCCTTTCCCTAGTGCCCTATCTGTAGACAAACTATATATTCGTCCATCAAAATATATGGTTCTTCAGGTATAATCTTAACTTGACCTTGTTTATATTTATGAATTGCAAAGCCCTACTAATTAAGCTATAACATGATCAAAATATCTCGAATTATTCATTGGTTTTATTTCACAACTTCCCTAAAATTAATCCTTGATTAAAAAAGTTTGTTTTATTTAATGTTGTTACCACAACCACTAGTATAATTACTTTTCTATGACATCATAAAAAGATATATTGATTTTTATTATTTATATGTACATTTTATAGTTCCATTTGACATTTTTTGATGTATATTATGTTGAAACTTAAAATGTAGAACCAGTAATGATTTTTCTTCTTCTTTTTTTCCATCCTCTGAAGATTGCAATGATATTTCATTATAGACCGCTTACCGCTGTCGCAATGATATTTCATTTGCATGGTGAAGCTAGAAGGTTGTAGCTGCTTACAGTGCCAATGACTGTATGTGAGATATCAATATTTATATATGGCAAAATATTTAATTTTTGTAGGAATCTATTTGAATGTTCTTATTAGTCTTCAACATGCTTATGTACAGTTTATTATACATAGTAATATAGTATCATATGCATCTTATATATTTTTTAATAATTACTGACCTTGTGAAAATTTTGAAAGAATCAAGTTTTCTTAATTTCTTTAACATAAATGAATACAATTATTGTAATGTTACATGCAGCATTAATTTTTAGAAACATTCAATAACACCAATAATAAAATACAAAAAACTTGACATATAAGAAACAAAATATATTATTTAACATTTCATGCTTCCTTGAACAACTGGTGGGGCTTCATATTCATAACATCGGTTGCCCTGCCTTGTCGCTCCATGTTTGCATGCCACCCTGTAGTATCAATAGAAAGGTCAACCCATAAAGATAATCGAACTTCATAAACTCTTTTAAACAAATTGCTCACACTTTTCATTAATAAATTTTCCTTGCGCTTCAAACTGCTAGCAAAGAAAATACGTCAACCTTTAATTTCTCATTGACATTTTAAGTTTTCTGCCCATACCTTTTATAAAATAGAACTAGTAAGAGTACATGTATAGAGTAAAGGTTTCCAACATCCATGTTAAAGCCACAACTTTAAGCTCCCTGTACTCTTGGCACAAAGCGCAAAGTTCACAGAAACAATGGATAAGGCGGTCCTTGCATGGGCTCAACTGTAAGGAGTATTGAGCCCTTATTTCTGAACGATTAAAGCATAAATATATACAATTGTAGCATGTCAAGGCTCAAGCACAATATTTGAGCATACGGTGCTCCATTTGCTCAACATGCTACATTGAATTAAATTTATTAGGTCAATGGTTTAATTCTTCATAATCCAGATATTGATGTTGTGTTTGATTTTATAAAGATGAAGACAGTACATATACTTACAGGTTGATCCTTTATCAACAATTTTAGCAATTTGGCCAAAGGTATGATACAGGGGCACCACCAAGTTATGCAACTTGTAAAAGGGAAGGTAAATGCCGAATAATTATAGCTAAAAGAATTCTTCTTGATTTTGTACGAAATAAGTTGATCCGATATACAATCAAAGTAGAAAAACAATATTATAAATTATTTATGCTAAAAACAAATAAATTAATTCGTCTTGATCCAACAGCGATAAAATATTGTCTTCTCTTTATTTCATTTTCTTCTTTAGTTGACTGAGTTGTGACTGCTTATAATTATCGTTGAGAGTTTACTGATAACTTTTGTTCAGTTGATCAGATCCGGATCTTGTGAATTTCACAACAAAACCTTGTCTTGATTTCCCACTAGCAAAATACGTAACATAGTAGTTCTGACTACAATCGAAATTTGATCTAAGTAGAAAATAGCTTTAGAATGCAGTTAGACGCTAATTTGGTCAAGCAAACTTTGAAACATACATAGTCAGACACAAGCACAATTAAGATAGGGGAACAAAAGATTGTTGGTGAAATAAACCACTGATATCAGTACAAGAAACCGGTCAATTCACAATAAACACGCTTTCTCTCTTATTTTTGTCAACAAAAATTTAAATATGCGTAAATTTGCAAATTTCTATGTCATGATTATATGGTTGTAATTATCTGAATTTGGATTGATTGCTTACTTGCATCCATTGTCCTTTAATAGAGCTTCCAAAAGCTGTTGCATATTGCAATTATCTGTATGTAATCATAACTTTTGATTCTAGATCTTTTTTTGTAAAAATTTGTTAATTAAGCCTAAAAATTACTCCTCGATGGAAGTTCTTATATGAATTTACACTCTCATACATACATACATTTTTATATAGTTTGATGCTTTTGCATAATTTTTGTCGGTGTTTACATCAAAATTGGTCACAAACCCCGGAAGTAGTAAAAGCATGTGTTTACACACAGATCCACAATATCCAAGCACAGATTTCAGATCCAGATAATGTAGAGAATAAAAACGAATAAATAACAAATGTAAAATGAGCAAGAAAGCAAAGAACATAAGATTTATAGTGGTTCGGCTATCTCTGGCCTACGTCCACTTTGAATTGATCCTTTTTATTTCCTTTTCGTCACTACGCCATAGATGGCCTACTGCAACGAAATTACATGGTGTTGCTAGCTATAATGTAACGATAGGTATGCTGATTTTTGTCTATTACAACACTCGCTTCAAGGTGTTAGCATAGGTATCAACAAGATGTTGCAGTAGCTATAGATGTATACAAATTAAAAAATTAATAAAATTAGCAATCCGCGTGAATACGATCCAACGGTCTACATTTAATCCGACTGTTAAAATGGATCACCGCTGCACTTTTTACCAAATTTTCATTTTCCCGCTTATGTTAGTGTAGATCCCCTTTCAGTTTACCATATTCACGAAATCCCCAAATTCATACTTCCAGCAAATTCACGAAATCCCCAAATCAAAAAACAAATTCACGAAATCCAGCAAATTCACGAAATCCAGCAAATTCATACTTCCAATTCGCTGTTGCTAACAAAATAAAAAAGGCACTGTAACTAGAAGCTACCTTCAATGCTAGGTCAGATCTAAATTTCCTATGCCTGAATCTTGTAGTTGTTGATTCCACCTAATGCCTGATGAGTTTTGTTGTTTACTGCCGCCCATTTGATCTTTGCTCGCTGTTGGATCTGGATCTAAGCAGAAGTTCGTCGTTGTTCGATGCAGCTGCCTTGAAGAAACGCGATGCCTCGTTGTTCTGATGGAGTCGCTTAAATCGCAATGAAGTTTTTGCCTCTGACTTCGCTTGAATTGAAGACGTTTCCTCAGCTTGCGTTTTTGTCAGTGTTCGTGCTCTGACTGCGGCTCTATTGATGATGTTTGTGGTTCTTTGACACTTAGGGTTGAACTTGAAAGTGTTGGTGTTCAGATAATGGTTTGCCAAACTTTGGATTGCAATGGTGTTGGTCTTAAACGTGGAGAAGGTTGTGTGCTAATTGCCCACTGTCCAGATTTTGGTCTTATTGGTGATTGCTGATGTGTTGAGCACTGTCGTGATGATGATCTCTTGCTGCTGATGCTGAAATCGATTGTGTAGTTCAATGCTTGCCGTAGTTGATAGCCTGATGTCTTGAATCTGGAAGCGATTCCTAAGGTTGATGTAAGACTTTCGTTACACGAACACAGCGATCGGATTGAGGTGAAGTTGAAAAAATTTTGGAATATTTTGAATAATGTTTGTTAACATGAACTGGTGCTCCAAGTCATGCTAACCTTATATATTTGGTCTGGACTGAACTGGTACCATGCTAACCTTGTTCTTTAACATGAACTGCTCCAAGTCCTTTGTATATCATATTACTGCCTATGTTTCTCTTGTACATGCCTGATGCATTCACTGTTTTTGCTTGATAGGCTGCCTATGTGTTGATGATGTAATTTGATGAGGTAGTGAGTGGGTGTTTTGCGAAAGAGGTTAGGAGTGTGGTCAGTGTTTGGTAGATGGTCAGTGTTTCAGGCAATTGTGTTTCAGGTAAGTGGTAGATGGGCAGTAGTTCCGATGGGTGATGAAGTTGCTGAGGATGGGGTTTGCTAAGTTCAGTCTTCATTTGTGCATCATTTTACGTCGTTTCAAAGAAGGCTCGATCTTCCGAAATCGGATGAATCGGGCGGTGCCCCGGACCCCCGCCGGCGCTGCGCCCGGACCCGCTTCTCGCCTCGCCTTCGGCTCGGCACTCCGCTCGTCATATGTTTGTCGGTGTCGGTGTCGGTGTCGGTGTCGGTGTCGGTGTCGGTATAAATTGAAACTGCATATGTAATGAGTGAACTGAGTGATGTAGTGAGGAATATCTGTATATGTGAATATCAGTGTTATATATCATTGAATTGTAAAATAGTGGAGTCAGGAATTTGTACTATTTTTAAATGTTGAAATAAAATATTTATTTAAATAAATTACTGTTTGAATATCAAATTCTGTGCGGTAGCATTTTATTAAATAAATATTTATTTCTATTAAAAAATCAAATATGCTCTACATTGTGGGCCCCATAAATTCAGAAAGTTAATATCTATAGCAACATTTTGGAATGTTGGTACAGACACCTATAGATGTTGCTATAGACCCAAATAGGGTTCTATTGCAACAATATTTCTTATGTTGCCTTAGATAGTCAAAATGTTGCCTTTGAGGTCTGCGGCAACGCGGCAAAATGCAACACCGAGAAAGTGTTGCCTTTGCCCTTTTTTAGCCTACAGCAACATTTTTTGGCACTTCCTGCATCACTTCTTTGGTGTTGCAGTATGCAATCTATGGCGTAGTGCGTATTGAGATTACAGATACAATCCCTTGAAATCAATAAACAAAATGACAGAGTTTCGCCTAGCCAAGAAGAAGAAGATACCCCTTTTAATTGCCATAAGACTGTTATTTATAAGTGTAGATTCGAAAATATCCGCCTCAAAACATGGAATACCTTTTCTCTTGCGCAGGTGGCTCCGCCAGATCGATCCAGAGTGATTTTGGATCGATCCAGGTACAATTCGTATCGATCCAAATTGGCTCCAATCAAGCTGAGATCGACCATGAACATTCTTGAGTGCATAATGAAGCTCCTGTGAAAATTTCATCGTATTTGGACATGCCATTTGTGAGTTATGATTGATCCAAGATCTGGTTTTGAAGTAGGTTGGTCACTTCATATCGATCGATTGACATCGAACGCCTTCGTATCCATCCTATTCCCACATCCATAGCCATAGCCTCCGCATTGATCTAAGTTTCACGCCTAAATCCATGTTGAGCGCTTCATCACTTGACCGGCTCTGCTACTTCATATCCATGCTTCGTATCCATCCATCCGATAACTTTTGTATCCATCAACCCCTTCCTCTCATCGTATCGATCTCCGCTCACCTTCTTCGTATCAATCCAAGCGCTCTGGAAATATACGCTTTCGTATCCATCGGTTGCCCCTTCCTTCGTATCGATCCAGCCCTGATCGATACGAAATGTGCCAACAAGTTCTGCCGCATTCATCCATCGATACGAAATGTGCCAACAAGTTCTGCCGCATTCATCCATCGATACGTAAGTATCGGTACGAACCCATATCCTTTAAGTTTGCATCCATCCAAGTCTCGCTTCTTTCATATCGATCCAGTGTCATGTTCTTCGTATCGATCCCATGCTTCGATTGATACGAAATGCATCGAGACGAAGACTGACCGATCCAAACCAAATGCCAAGCACACGTGTTAGTCCAAATCCATACCCATCCTGATAACAATCCATATCCATGCTGATCGATACGAAAACATCGATCCGAAGTACATCCTTGATCGATACGAAAGTATCGATCCAAAGTAGATAGCCGAACCCATGTCGATCGATACGAACCATATCGATACGAACTGATTTTTCATGAATATTGATCCATCCATAACTTGAGCATACGAACTCCGATTGACTTGAAATTTGAAATGTAGTCTCACCTAGCCTTGTTTATCATTCCCTATCAATCCCACCTTGATTGGAGCTCGGTCCAATTTTGACATCATCGATCACAGCCTCATTTCCAATCGATCTCCAATTCTGATATCCATCCTTTTTTAGCCAATTTGTTGATATCCTGGCTTTGTCCAAAAGGCGGGGTAACATTTGCCCCCCAAAACATGCCTTGCGGTAGAAAGGCGTGTTTTGAATAGCTTTAAATCCATCATCCAAAGTCCATATTCCATCCATTGTCGTACCATTCGATCCATAATCCAATCCATTACCAAGCCATCATATCCAGTGCCATAGCCATATCCTTGTCCAAATCCACGACTGCTCTGAGTCGATATCTAATTCCAAATCCAGTAACCAAATCCCTAGCCAATTCCATAACCATCATAACCTGTCAACCGAGTTTCAATTCATCCATATCCAGAATCCAATAACCAAATCCATGACCTCTTCGGGTTGATATCCAAATCCGGGACCGCTTCGGGCCCTTATCTAAATCCGGGACCACTCTGGGTCTACAGCCAATCCTTGACCATTCAAAACCGAAATCCGAATCCATGACCTCTTCGGGTCTAAATTCAAATCCATAGACCTCGCCGGGTCGTCTTATCCAAGTCCGGGACTGCTCCGGGTCCAAATCCAAAGCCAGGACCTCTTTGAGTCATTTTATACTCTCAGGCCTCGACTCTCCGGTAGAGAACTTTTATATTCTCCGGCCTCGACTCTCCGGTCGAGGAATTTTATATTCTCCGGCCTTGACTCTTCGGTCGAGGACTTTTATATTCGCCAGCCTCGACTCTCCGGTCGAGGACTTTTTATATTCTCCGGCCTTGACTCTCCGGTCGAGGACTTTTATATTGTGTTCGAGTTCATTCCATCGCTCTCCGGTGAAGGGACTCGTAACTTACGATTACTGTCCCATCTCTCCGGTCGGGACCGTATCCACGAAACCTGTATTATTTATTAAATTAATCCAAATCCAATCAACACAAAGTCCCATTGACAAAATAAAGTTCGTACAACCAAGAAAATCAAATGTCCATAGTACCAAGAAAGAAACCAGAGTCCACAGTAAGCAGAAAGAAAACAATATTTCATAAACCCGAGCATCACGGTTTATCATCATCCCAGAGCATGCTTAAGGACCGTCCTCGATCCCGTACATGTGTAAGTGACTTAGCCGCTTCACTTTGCGGTTTATTACTTAATCAAAGCCATAAATCCATTCAGTTGGTAACAAGCTGTTGACGTTGCCTAGATCCAGTTCCATCTTAGCTTGCGGTGGGCGATGGACGCTCCTGTTCCACTGCCACAGCTTGATTCCTTATGTACCGTTGTAGATGACCATTCTTCACTTGTTCCTCAATAATATCCTTCAGATGCATGCACTCGTTCATGTTGTGTCCATTCAGCTCGTGGAATAGGAAATGCTTTTCCGATGCCTGCTCGTATTCAGAGGATTCCCTTTTTGTCGGCCTTCGATACTAGAGGCGCCCTCGAGTATCCAAGTAAATCCTTTCCATAGTTTCAATCAAATCCATGTAAGAAGAGAATTTGGATTCCCTCCATTGCCTTTTCGATGTGTCACCATTGTCATTCACCTTCCTTTTGCCTCTATCGTCTTTGTTTGAATCCACCCTTGGTGGACCTCCACCTTTTGTCGCGTAAACTTCAGCCTCTCTACCCTCTCTCTCAGCCTTTGCATCTTCGTGTCGTAGAAACCTTTCTGCTTCATAGTAAAACTCTCCGAGATCCATTAGTGGATCCCGCTCCAATGATATTTTGAAATCTGAATCATCCGCAATTCCTGAGACTGCTGCCATCAAAACCATCGACGGATCGGGTCGATCCACCGAAGCCACTACCGCATTGAATCTGGTCAAGAAATCCCTAAGTGATTCTCCCTTCCATTTTTCATCGATGTCAAAGTCATCACGTTCTTGGGTCTAACTATGTGGACCAGAAATTGCCTCATAAACCTCTCAATCAGCTCCGTCCATGCGCTAATAGAGCCACTCTCCAGTTGTCTGAACCATAATTCTGCTATATCTGTCAAATACAAAGGGAAGCACCGTGCCATGACTTCCTCCGATGCCCCCAGCACTTCCATGTGTCTCATGTACCTTGTCAAATGAACAGCAGGATCCGTTCTCCCATCGTACATCTACAATGTTGGTAGTTTGAAATCCGGTGGGTTCCTAGCTTGTTTGATCATAGGAGTGAAGGGACTCCTGTTCACGTCCTCCAAATCTCTATTCACCAATCCTCCCCTCATAGCCTATCTAATCATGTTTGCTAACTTGTCGTTATCATCAAGTGGTGGCCTCTGTCTACGATCTCCAACCTACCTCCCGAGTCTGTAAGGGAATCTTGGAACCTGTCCTTCTGGAAGAGCATCCATATCCCATCAACACCCAACTGCACAGTGCCGTCTGGTATCCTTCCTGGAATTGAGCCGACATGACCTGTGGGTATGCCCTCGAGTGTAGGAGCTGCTCCTGATTTTCATGCTCTATCCTGCATCCTGTTTGCTCCATGCTCCTGATCCCGATTCCAAACTGTCTCCGCTCCTGCCGCTCCAACTTCACAATCCCTATTTCGAGCATTTCATGCAGTTGCGTTCTCTTGATTCTGCACTTTAGCTTGTCTAACTTGTCGGAGTAGGTTTTGCATCATCTCCTCCTGCCTTTTCAACATCCCTTCCTGCATAGCATCCATCATCATCTCCATCTCATCTCTGGTGGTGAAAACCAAGGTCTGATTAGCTTCTGAAGATGTCTCCTAACTTCCTTCACGCTGACTCCTTTTTGTCCTTTGTCTTCTGGTTAATTGCTTAGCCATAGCTTTAGATCCAATCCTTTAGCTTTCCAAATCTGAACTCCAAATCTGATGTAGCGGGTGCTGGTCCTTCTCAGTGAAAGCACCAAAGTGTTTGCATCAAAATTGGTCACTAACCCCGGAAGTAGTGAAAGCATCGGTGTTTACACACAGATCCACAATATCCAAGCACAGATCTCAGATCCAGATAATGTAGAGAATAAAAACGAAGAAATAGCAAATGTAAAATGAGCAAATAAGCAAAGATTATAAGGTTTATAGTGGTTCGGCTATCTCCGACCTACGTCCACTTTGAATTGATCCTTTTTATTTCCTTTTTGTATTGAGATTACAGATACAAGCCCTTGAAATCAATAAACAAAATGACAGAGTTTTTCCTAGCCAAGAAGAAGAAGATCCCCTTTTAGTTGCCATATAACTGCTATTTATAAGTGTAGATTCGAAAATATCCGCCTCAAAACCTGAAATACCTTTTCTCTTGCGTAGGTGGCCCCACCAGATCGATCCAAAGTGATTTTGAATCGATCCAGGTACAATTCGTATCGATCCAAATTGGCTCCAATCAAGCTGAGATCGATCATGAACATTCTTGAGTACATAAGGAAGCTCCTGTGAAAATTTCATCGTATTTGGACTTGCCATTTGTGAGTTATGATCAATCCAAGATCTGGATTTGAAGTAGGCTGATCACTTCATATCAATCGATTGACATCGATCGCCTTCATATCCATCCCATTCCCACATCCATAGCCTCCGCATCGATCTGAGTTTCACGCCTAAATCCATGTTGAGCGCTTCATCACTTGGCCGGCTCCACTACTTTGTATCCATGATTCGTATCCATCTATCCGATAACTTTCGTATCCATCAATCCATTCCTCTCTTCGTATCGATCCCCGCTCACCTTCTTCGTATCAACCCAAGCACTCTAGAAATGTACGCTTTCATATCTATTAGTTGCCCCTTCCTTCGTATCGATCCAGCCATGATCGATACGAAATGTGCCAACATGTTCTGCCGCATTCATCGATCGATACGTAAGTATTGGTACGAACCCATATCCATCAAGTCTACATCCATCCAAGTCTCACTCCTTTCATATCGATCTAGTGTCATGTTCTTCATATCGATCCCATGCTTCGATTGATACGAAATGCACCAAGACGAAGAATGACCGATCCAAACCAAATGCCAAGCGCACGCGTTAGTCCAAACCCATATCCATCCTGATAACAATTCATATCCATGCCGATCGATACGAAAGCATCGATTCGAAGTACATCCTTGATCGATACAAAAGTATCGATCCGAAGTAGATAGTCGAACCCATGTCGATCGATACGGACTAATTTCCCATAAATATTGATCCATCCATAACTTGAGCATATGAACTCCGATTGACCTGAAATTTGAAATGTAGCCTCTCCTAGCCTTGTTTATCATTCCCTATCGATCCTACCTTGATTGGAGCTCGGTCCAATTTTGACAGTATCGGTCACAGCCCTGTTTCCAATCGATCTCCAATCCTGATATTCATCCTTTTTTAGCTAATTTGTTGATATCCCGGCTTTGTCCAAAAGGCAGGGTAACAGTCGGTATAAAACTTCTAACCAAATAAAGCAAGATCAATCCTTGTTGAAGTGTTGTTGAATAATTTCTAGAGCAATAGGTAGGCCAAACTGCAAAATAGTTTTCAAATTTATGCTACATTGAAGAAATGCTCATTTAACTAAAGCCACATTGTTCTATAATTTAAAATCAGTTTCATTTCTATATTCGGTTGCTATCATTTCAAACATGACAATATTCAATATGACATGGTGGACCAAAAAGAAATTCATTAAATATTCGGGAAGTAGAAGTTTTATAAAAAAATGTGAAACTGATTTTTGGCGATGGATAAAAGCTACTAGAATGATATTATAAATTATTCAATTGATATATTATTTTTATGGACCAGTAACTCTTACAGCATTTCCCTTGGGTGACTGAATTATCTTTTAGTGTTTGAAAGAACTGCCCCGATCAGGAGAAGGTACTCCTTAATTGCAAAAATAACATTGCTCAAGATTAATACAAAACTAAATATGCTTGTAGTTTTGCAAAAGTACTAGTAGAAAGGATTGTTTTGCTACCTCCTCGGGTGAAGAATGGGAGTGTGCTAGAAAGGTTAGGACATTTTTCCCTTTGGTTAATAATAAGGAAGCCCTTTTATTATATCATTGGCTTTAGTGTATTTCAAAAAAGGAAAAAGTGACTTCACTATTTATGCAAACAACGTCAACCCCCTTGATTTCTATGTAAATCTAACTAGGGCAATTATGTCCAAACTAACCAAAGTACAGAAAACTCTCTGAACTATGAATACAATCTTTATTACCTCATACCATAATGCGATATAGCTCTTACCTAAAATCTTAGCTTGCGTCTGATGTTGTAGTTCTTCAATTCGTTCTGTAATTCGATGCTGAAGTCAAATCTATAAAGAGATGCTAAAGTTGCTACCTCCTATTATAGTCTTCCTTTGCGAGATTATGTCACGTTGGTCTAATGTTGCTGCCATCGGAGAGCTATCTCTATAAACATAGTTAAATAGCAAGGGATGGATGCTAGTCGTAGACTGAAACTGTGATTTCCGAAAGCATTGCAATGTCAGGTTTGAAATCAGAGATACTCAATGCTGGTATTATTTGATTGAGATTTGTAAGCATCTGAGATGTTATCTTCTTTCAGAATTGATACTACTGCCTGGGTGGGTGATGACGAATCCTTGTGATGTCGAACCTATTGTGTTTGCCTGAAACTGAGATGGTATGTTGTCACTTATCTTTTGGTTATGTGCCAGATGTTTACTGTCAAGATCTGGCTGTGCCTCATCTCTTACTTAGAGTGTGATAATTCTGAACTAAAGATGATGCTTTTGATTGTTGCAGTTAAATTGTCGTCTGTGTGATGATGTTGCGTTTATTCTCTTCATCCGGATTCATATGTTGATGGTATTGTTCGTGTCTGAGTCTGTGAGTGTATGGTAATGTGTTTTGTTTGTTATATAGGTACACAAAACATTCCTTTGCATAATTACATAACTCTTTTGTAGATTTGCACCATAATTATTCCCTTTACTTTGCTATATAGGTACACAAAACATTCCTTTGCTATATGGAAGATTGCTAGTTAAAGTTGCTAATAAAAGGTATGTTTTTATGCATTTGAATATGTACGCTATTATGAAGTATATTTTGTTATATACGATATAAATCCGATCTTGTTTTGATCGTGTAAATGTATATTGAATTGGGGTGTGTGGGAAAGCACTAACCGCGCAAAGGAGGTGCTATCAAAAATTCATAAAATCCGATAAGTTTGCAAAAATCAACAAAGTTTACAAAAATTAACTAAGTTAACCAAGTTTTATAAAAATTAAATAATTTTCTAATAACTAAATTTTATAAAATCAAATTAATATCTAAATATTAATAAAATTTTATAAAATTTAAATAAATTTATGAAAATTAACTAAGTATAAAAATTTAACTAAGATAACTAAGTTATATAAAAAAAATTAAAATTAATTTTTTTTACTTCATTTATAAAAATTAACTAATTTTTATAAAAGTTAACTACGTTATTAAGGTTTATACAAATTTAACTAGATTAACTAAAAGTTTATAAAAATTAACTAATTCTTATAAAATTTAACTAAGTTATATAAAAATTAACTAAAATTATTTAACTAATTTATAAACTGTCTTATAATATTCAACTAAGTTAATTAAGTGAGTTTTATAAAAATTAATTAAAGGATATAAATATTAACTAAGTTATATAAAAATTAACTAAGTTAATTGAGTTTTATAAAAATCAACAAAATTAAATAGACAAAAGTTTATGAAAATTAATTTCGTTTTATAAAAATCATGTTCTCTATTTTGAAATCTTTGTTAAATTGTTATAAAAATTGACCAAGATTTATAAAAATTATCTACTTTTTATAAAAATTAACTAAGTTAACTAAGTTTTATAAAAATTAATTGAGTTTATAAAAATTAACTAAATTTAAAAGAATAATAATAATATAATACGATAATAATAATAGTAGCAATAAAATAATAATAATAATAAATTAACTAAGTTTAAAATAACACTACAAGAGAAACCGACTATTCCAACGGCTTCAAGCCGTTGGCGGCCGTTGGGAGCCGTTGGAATAGCATTCACGCTTTCCAACGGCTTCCAACGGAAGAAACGGGGCTATTCCAACGGCTTTTCCAACGGCTTCAAACGGCGTCTAGCTGATGGAGGCCGTTGGTTTAAAATGACCAAATAGCCGTTGGTAGTCGTTGCTAATCTAAGTGAAATTTTTTTATAATAGCAAGTCATTCACCTTCCAGCCACACACAATCAATATATATTCATTTCCATTTCATTTCCACTCCGTTACACATATATATCACATATCCAACACATTATACCACAAACAATATAAACAACCAAAAATCAACATCAAACATTACATTTTCAAACCAAACTCCAAGTCAATATGTACATAAACAACAAAACCCTCACCAACACCAACTCCAACTCCATATTCAAGTCAATATATACAATGCAAACACTTAAACCTCACCACCTCAAAGTTGATATATACACAATAACTCTCAAACACAATCCTCACCACCTCAAAGTCAATATATACAATAACCAACCACAAAGACAATAATCATCATACCTCTCAAGCATCATCATCACCTCTGAAAGCACCAGGCGACGAAGGGAAGGAACCATGCCTCTGCGCGTACTCCGCTAAACGTTGATTCAGCTGCTCCATTTGTATAGCGTGAAGACGGTCCTGCTCTTGCAACTGCTCAATCATGGCTCTAAGCTCTTTTATTTCAGCTTTGTCACACGCCTTTTGAGCTGCCCGAACCTGCAAATAGAATGTGAGATGTTCACATTTGTATTATAATCATTTTCTTAAGCAATGCATATTTTAAAATATAGAAACGTAAATGACATGATCTTAAGCAATGCATATACCACAAGGAAATGCATATTTTATTAAATGATAATGGTGCAGGATGATAATGGTGCATATTATTTTTTTTTGGTTCATGTTTTTGGTTCCTAATGTAAAATGTGACGACCGCCCATGACCCCTGCACTGAACATAGAAATGGTGCGCTGTAAAGTGTGCCAGGTGGCCATGGACGATTGCCAAGGTAAGTTAAAACAGCAGAATCTATCGTATAACTCACAGCGCATGGATAAAATACAATAGAAAATATATATAGTGAAGCTTTACAGAACAGAATCTCTATTAAACCTCATAATAGTTGAATACAAACATCTGAATAGTCAATACATCAAGCCTCACTACATATCACTCAGAGAACATACAAAACAGCGGAACATCCCGTACATATAGTAAAAAGAAATAATATGCAAGCCTCCAGCTCGCCTTCGTCATCAACATCGTTGGAAACAGAGAACAGCACCTGTCACCTTCTACCTAGTCTGCCCATCCCAAAATGGATGAACAGCCCAAGGTAATAAGAGTTGAACATAAAACCTTGAGTCAGACAACAGTCTTAGTGAGCGGTAAATTAACTAACAACATACCAAAAGAGCATAAAGGTAAAAGGAATAGGAATCCAACCCTCCCACTCCACCTCTTTCTACAGTGATAGCCCCCAGACACACTAAGCAGAAACAAATATACCAAAGCAGACATTTAAAGTAAATCAATTATCACTCGAGTCAAGGTCGTTATTTTCCAAGTACAAACTCCCAAGGCCTAAACCAAGATCAGATAAGCACCCAGAAAATATCCCTCTTGAGACCGAATGACGATACAACCAAACATCCATGACTCTGGCTATCACTGTTATCATTGCTTCGATATCACCGTTAATTGAATGACCGGCACATTCTTTCAGCCGTCCGTCAAGGGCTAATGGAAACCCTGGTTCTAGACATAACTCCGCACGTCGTCGCAGCCCGTGCCTAGGACTATCGAATCTGCCCAGAGTACTCGACTACAATCATAGTCTTTAGGGACTATCAAATCTGCCCAACGTACTCTTGCTTTGAGCATGCTAGAACCTTCAACAACGGTGAAACCTCAGCCTTCTAGTCATCCTCCTCGACGACTATTTCCATACTAGCTCAAGCGCCTCTCGAGCAAACCATTATCCTCTAACTCGAACCATGTCAACGAGTTATCAACATGCTTGGAATGATCCCGTCTGGATTAAACCAAGGCTATCTCACATCATGCTTCGCTTCATCACATTATAGCAAAGCCTCATTTCAACATCATCATCAAATCTATCCATATGGGCTTCCTCATCCGCCACATATGCCACGAGCAGCTTTTCCAATCCAAGAGCCTTTCCCTTAGCTTTTGAATCATCTTCGACCATCTTGTCTAAATCAAATCATCAATCAACTAATTTACAACAATCAATCAAGTCAATCATT
Source organism: Allium fistulosum (assembly GCA_030737815.1). Taxonomy (NCBI): domain Eukaryota; kingdom Viridiplantae; phylum Streptophyta; class Magnoliopsida; order Asparagales; family Amaryllidaceae; genus Allium; species Allium fistulosum. Next base: position 1,104,783,431 of record CM060901.1, read on the forward strand.
AATCCAAGCAATCAAGCATTCAAATATGATCAAATAAACAATTATAACAATAATGGCATTTCTGTAAATAAAGAGTCTAGATCTAACAAGTATGAATCATGAGCAATATCTCTACAACTTGATGAATGAACTTGCATAGATTAACATGTAGTAAAGTGGATGTCAAATCATCATGAACAATGGATCTATACTTAGATTTAGGAAAATGCATGGAAATCACTATTTTAACACAATAATCAAGCCATCGATCCGATATACTCCTTTGGATCCGTGTGAGAGATAATAACCACTCACCGAATCACCTAAACACCTTAAAAGCAATACACTTTAGATCTGGACAGCGAAGAATCTAACTCGATCCGCCAAAATCCCGCTTCTAACGATGAAATCTCTCTTCGAAGAATGTAGATCTTCAACTTTAACTCTTGGATCTTCGATCTTGATCTTCGATTTGAATGGAAGGAATCACAAGATTAGAGTGGAGAAAAGAAGTGAAGAAATGTAGAACTCGAGCTCTCAAAATAGCAGCACTTCGTCGCTTCAAAATCTGGATCCCAAAAATGAAGAAAAACCCGCCTATTTATAGGTTGATTCCTTAGGTCGTCCGCTTCTATAAGTCGTTCACGACTTAAGAAAACCTACGACCTACGACCCACTAGATCCCACGACCTAACACTCTGCGCGACATAACATCCTCCGACCCAACGACTTAGCATATGCACGTGACTTAGCTACTACACGACCTAACTGCATATGCGCTTCCACGACCTAAAATGTCACGACCTAAGACTTAATACTAATGCGCGACCTACGACTTAACTCTTTGCGCGCCCTACGACTTAACTCTTAGCGACCTAACATACACAGGGCTCACCACGCGACCTAACAACTTAACACCTTAAGTCGTCTAACGACCTAACTACTAAGTCGTTAGCCCGCTTATCTCCTAGGTCGTTAACTTGCTAACTCTCTTAAGTCGCTACCCTACTTAAGTCGCCTCCTATCTTAAGCCGTTAACTCCTAAGTCGTATACTAACTTAGGTCGCTGATTCCTTAAGTCGGTCCAACTCTATATGTCGCTAAACCCCTTAAGTCGTTCACTCGATCTAAACCACCACACGACCTAACTTCCACACGACTTATCCCAACTTCCTTAGGTCGCTCCACTTCCTTAAGTCGTCTACTTCGACCTAACTACCCCACGACCTAAGTCACCACATGACTTACCTTCTATACGACCTAACCACTTAAGTTGGTCAAATTCTATAGGTCGTCCCAACTAACATACGACCTAAGCTCTGAACAACTTAACCATACTACGATCGAATAACAACTGTTTTACAATGTTTTGATCCGTAAAATACGGGTCGTTACATTCTCTCCCCCTTAGGAATTTCGCCCCCGAAATTCCAAACAAACAAGAGCAATCAAAGACTATTCTGCATGCCTACCATCCATAGCAATCAACAAACCATGCATCTAATTCTAGCTTAGCATGCAGAATTCTAAAACTAGAACAAGTTACAATATCGTGAGATGACACGACGCCTTATGGCCATACCTTGAAGAGTTCGGGATGAGCTGCCTTCATCCTCTCTTCCACTTCCCATGTACAGTCGTTAACATCATCACTCCATTGTATCTTGAGCAACCTAACTACCTTCCTCCTAAGCTGTTTCGTGTCGGTTTCCACAACACGAAGCGGCTTACGAGGTCTCTTATCGACTGGATCCACCTCGAAATGTTCACAGCTATCAGCAGGAACCACCATATTCGAGTCGTGCACATACTTCCGTAGATACGATACATGAAAAACATTGTGCATACCCGACATCTTTTCTGGTAACTCCAATTTGTAGGCGAGCCTTCCAATTCGCTCAATGATCGGGAATGGTCCAAAAAATCTCGGAGTCAATTTTCCTTTCTTCCCGAATCGAATAACATTCTTCAGTGGAGAAATCTTCACAAAAACCATATCACCTACGTCGAATTCCAAATCCTTACGACGCTTATCGGCATAACTTTTCTGTCGGTCTTGAGCTGCCTTCATTCGTTGCCGAATGATCTCTATGCAATATGAAGTCTGTCGAATCATTTCTGGCCCAAGTATCAACTTTTCTCCTGTTTCCAACCAACATGTCGGAGAGTTACACGGTCTTCCATACAATGCCTCATACGGTGCCATACCAATGCTTGACTGGTAACTGTTATTATACGAAAACTCCACCAAATGAAGGTGATCTTCCCATGATCCCCCGAAGTCTAAAACACAAGCTCTGAGGAGATCTTCCAAAACCCGATTAACTCTCTCAGTCTGACCATCTGTTTAGGGATGATAAGCTGTACTCAAACACAACTCGGTTCCCAAAACTTCCTGGAAGCTCTTCCAAAATCCACTAGTGAACAATGGGTCTCGATCGCTCACTATACTCTTCGGAATACCATGGAAACGAACGATCCACTTAACATATAGCTCAGCCAACTTTGATGCAGTCCTGGTTGATCGAACAGGAATGAATCTTGCACTCTTAGTCAGACGATCTATGATGACCCAAATCCCTTCATTTCCCGTTCTGGTTCTAGGTAACCCATTAATAAAATCCATCGATATCTGCTCCCACTTCCATGTAGGAACTTCTAATGGCTGAAGCAATCCACTTGGCTTCTTCTGTTCGGCTTTAACCAACTGGCAGTTCATGCATTTGGAAATAAAGTTTCCAACATCTTTCTTCATACCTTCCCAGTAATAGGTTCTCTTCATATCCCGATACATCTTATTTCCACCTGGATGAATTGTCAGCTTCGAGTGATGACTTTCCTTCAGAACTTCATTCCTCAATTCATCTATATCGGGAACAACTAGTCGTCCTTGCTTCCGAAGCCAACCCTCTCTATCGACCTCGAATCCCTTATCCTTTTCTGGGTCCAATCCAAATTCCAAATCATGGATAATCTTGACAAGCTTATCGTCTTGCTTTTGGCTCTCGCCAATCCTTTCCACAAGAGTCGGTCTTATCGATAAGTTTGCCAACATCTCAGGTTCCAATTCACATCTGGGCCTGAAGTCAAATCCAGCTAAATACTCGAGGCTCTTCCATTCTGAAAACATGGCTCCCAATCCTGCATGTCTTCGACTTAACGCATCTGCCACTGCGTTACCCTTTCCCGGAGTATAGGCTATACCAAAATCATATGATGCCAAAAACTCTAACCATCGTTGCTGCCGAAGATTCAAATCCTTTTGGGAGAAAAGATACTTCAACGACTTATGATCTGTAAACAACTCAAATCGAACTCCCAATAGATAATGTCTCCACATCTTCAGAGCAAATACAATCGCTGCTAACTCCAAATGATGAGTCGGATAATTCCTTTCATGCGGCTTTAGTTGTCGACTTGCATACGCAACAACTCTATCCTTTTGCATCAGTACTGCTCCAAGTCCAGTGCCACATGCATCAGTGTAAACCACCATTTCTTCATTTCCACTTGGAATAGTCAAAACAGGAGCACTTGTCAGACGCTCTTTCAGAATTCCGAAAGCTTGCTCACACTTAGCATCCCATCTGAATACTTGATTCTTCTTCGTCAATCCTGTTAATGGTGTAGCCACCTTGGAAAAGTCTTTGATAAATCGACGATAATATCCTGCTAATCCAAGAAAACTTCTCACATCAGATACATTCTTAGGTCTAACCCAATCCTGGATTGCTGCTATCTTGGCGGGATCAACCGCTATTCCATTTCCAGAGATAATATGGCCTAAGAACCTCACTTCACTCTTCCAGAAGTCACACTTCGAAAACTTAGCCTTCAGTTGATGTTTCCGTAAGATTTCCAAAACAATACACAAGTGTGTCTTGTGCTCTTCTTAGGTTCTGGAATAAATCAGAATATCATCCACGAATACTAGTACGAACTTGTTCAACTAATCTCTGAACACCCTATTCATAAGATCCACAAAATATGCTGGTGCATTGGTCAATCCAAACGGCATTACCAGCCACTCAAAGAAACCGGATGGTGTCCTGAAAGCAATCTTCGGCACACTATCCTTAGCCACTCTTAACTGGTGAAATCCCATTGCCAAATCCATCTGAGAAAACACCTTAGCTTCGTGAAGCTGATCAAACAAGTCATCTATTCTCGGCAACGGATACTTGTTCTTCTTAGTCACTTTATTCAGCTCACGATAATCCACACATAACCTCAGCGATCCATCCGCTTTGGTTACAAACACAACCGGTGCACCCCATTCGGACACACTACGCCGAATGAATCCTTTCTGCAAAAGATCATCAACTTGCACCTTCAACTCTTGCTGTTCCCTAGGCGCCATCCGCCTAAGAGGCATCACAACAGGTCTGGCTCCTTCAACTAAATCTATACGAAACTCGATCTCTCTATGCGGCGGTAACCCTTTGACCTCATCAAAGACATCCTCAAATCCATTAGCGATTGGCACCGATGACAGTCCATCCCGTGGAACAACAAGCGAATACATGAAGCTCATGAAGATGCCTTCCTCATGCTTACATCGTATCACAACCTTTCGCCCTTCCACATTCTCGACTGTCACCTCCAATCTTTCACAATCAACCTTTGCTGCATACTTCCTAAGCCAGTCCATACCCAAAATAATTCCGAACCCCGCAAAGTTCAGAACAAAACAATCACAAACAAAAGAGCAATCATGACTCGATACAATCAGACCATGGCATAACATACACAAACAAGACGAACCCCCAACTGGATTAGTCACAACCAATGGCATATTAACAATATCCGGTTCTAAACCCAACCGGCCTACAAGTTCATTACAAATAAAAGAATGAGACGCCCCAGTATCGAACAACACTCTAACTGGAACACCACATATGGAAAGAGTGCCTTGAACCACCACACTCTTTCCTTTCTCTTCAGCGGTAGGAGCTTTTGTAGATGATGGAACGGCTCCATAAGCATAAGCTTGCACAATCTGCTTGTCCTTCCGCGGTTCTGGACAATACTTCTTAACATGCCCCGGCTTGTCACAGTTGTGGCACTTCACCGGCACCTTTGGATTCTTGCAATCTCTGGAGAAATGGCCCTTCTGCTGACAATTGTAGCAAGTCATTTCGCCCTTCGGCTTCTTCTGGCCATCCTTACCCTTCTGCTGCTGCTGCTTCCTCTTCTTGTTTCCACCCTGCTGTGGTTTAGACTCTTCCTTGGTCACAGCAACAACATATCCTTCTTTAGGAAACAGATTCTCGTGCCTGAGAGCTTTCTCCACAAGCTTCTCAAATGGATCGTCCAAATGATCCACCAACTGCCTTCCAAGATAACTGTCCAAGCCTGTCACAAACTTCTCGTTTTTCTAATAAGGAGATTCAATATACGACCGGGCATATTTGGACAAAGCTTCAAATTAAGAAACATACTCAAGAACTGGTCTTCCTCCCTGCTTGAGTTCCACAAACTTCTTGAACATAACAGACTTCTGAGCCGTAGAAATGAACTTAGCTTCAAATCTGGCTTGGAATTGCTCCCACGTAATTTCTTCCTCCGGAGTATCAATGGTGACAGAGTTCCACCAATCAGAAGCTCTCCCTTGAAGCTGTCTTGATGCGAGCTTCCTTTTAGTTGCATCCTCAATTCCCAAATCACCAAAGATTCTTCTACAAGCATCTATCCACCTCTGAACTTCAATGGTTGATTCTGTTCCCAAGAAAACCTTTCCTCCAAGAGCAGTATAGTCCTTACACAACTTAGCAAAATCCACCGGTTTTGGAGTTTGAACTTGAACTCCAACATCTATTGATGGCCCTGGAGCTGGCATCCTTCTCATGATCGAAGTCATCATAGCATCGAACATAGAGGCATAATCAGCAGCTCCCACAGTAGCACGGCCTTCCGTAGCAGCTGGTCTCCCTCTTCGACTCATTCTCAATATCTATTAAAAAGAATGATTAATACACCTTGAGAACAACTACATAAAGAACTCAAATCTTTCTAAGCTACTATATTATATATAGTAATCATCCATCAAAATACAATTACGTCTCTCATACGTAGTTACGTCATCGAGCGTTGGGTAAAATCGATTAACCAAAGCTCTGATACCAAATGTGACGGCCGCCCATGACCCCTGCACTGAACATAGAAATGGTGCGCTGTAAAGTGTGCCAGGTGGCCATGGACGATTGCCAAGGTAAGTTAAAACAGCAGAATCTATCGTATAACTCACAGCGCATGGATAAAATACAATAGAAAATATATATAGTGAAGCTTTACAGAACAGAATCTCTATTAAACCTCATAATAGTTGAATACAAACATCTGAATAGTCAATACATCAAGCCTCACTACATATCACTCAGAGAACATACAAAACAGCGGAACATCCAGTACATATAGTAAAAAGAAATAATATGCAAGCCTCCAGCTCGTCTTCGTCATCAACATCGTTGGAAACAGAGAACAGCACCTGTCACCTGCTACCTAGTCTGCCCATCCCAAAATGGATGAACAGCCCAAGGTAATAAGAGTTGAACATAAAACCTTGAGTCAGACAACAGTCTTAGTGAGCGGTAAATTAACTAACAACATACCAAAAGAGCATAAAGGTAAAAGGAATAGGAATCCAACCCTCCCACTCCACCTCTTTCTACAGTGATAGCCCCTAGACACACTAAGCAGAAACAAACATAGCAAAGCAGACATTTAAAGTAAAGCAATTATCACTCGAGTCAAGGTCGTTATTTTCCAAGTACAAACCCCCAAGGCCTAAACCAAGATCAGATAAGCACCCAGAAAATATCGCTCTTGAGACCGAATGACGATACAACCAAATATCCATGACTCTGGCTATCACCGTTATCATTGCTTCGATATCACCGTTAATTGAATGACCGGCACATTCTTTCAGCCGTCCGTCAAGAGCTAATGGAAACCCCGGTTCTAGACATAACTCCGCACGTCGTCGCAGCCCGTGCCTAGGACTATCGAATCTGCCCAGAGTACTCGACTACAATCATAGTCTTTAGGGACTATCGAATCTGCCCAACGTACTCTTGCTTTGAGCATGCTAGAACCTTCAACAACTGTGAAACCTCAGCCTTCTAGTCATCCTCCTCGACGACTATTTCCATACTAGCTCAAGCGCCTCTCGAGCAAACCATTATCCTCTAAATCGAACCATTTCAACGAGTTATAAACATGCTTGGAATGATCCCGTCTGGATTAAACCAAGGCTATCTCACATCATGCTTCGCTTCATCACATTATAGCAAAGCCTCATCTCAACATCATCATCAAATCTATCCATATGGGCTTCCTTATCCGCCACATATGCCACGAGCAGCTTTTCCAATCCAAGAGCCTTTCCCTTAGCTTTTGAATCATCTTCGACCATCTTGTCTAAATCAAATCATCAATCAACTAATTTACAACAATCAATCAAGTCAATCATTAATCCAAGCAATCAAGCATTCAAATATGATCAAATAAACAATTATAACAATAATGGCAATTCTGTAAATAAAGAGTCTAGATCTAACAAGTATGAATCATGAGCAATATCTCTACAACTTGATGAATGAACTTGCATAGATTAACATGTAGTAAAGTGGATGTCAAATCATCATGAACAATGGATCTATACTTAGATTTAGGAAAATGCATGGAAATCACTATTTTAACACAATAATCAAGCCATCGATCCGATATACTCCTTTGGATCCATGTGAGAGATAATCACCACTCACCGAATCACCTAAACACCTTAAAAGCAACACACTTCAGATCTGGACAGCGAAGAATCTAACTCGATCCGCCAAAATCCCGCTTCTAACGATGAAATCTCTCTTCGAAGAATGTAGATCTTCAACTTTAACTCTTGGATCTTCGATTTGAATGGAAGGAATCACAAGATTAGAGTGGAGAAAAGAAGTGAAGAAATGTAGAACTCGAGCTCTCAAAATAGCAGCATTCGTCACTTCAAAATCCGGATCCCAAAAATGAAGAAAAACCTGCCTATTTATAGGCTGATTCCTTAGGTCGTCCGCTTCTATAAGTCGTTCATGACTTAAGAAAACCTACGACCTATGACCCACCAGATCCCTCGACCTAACACTCTGCGCGACATAACATCCTCCGACCCAACGACTTAGCATATGCACGTGACTTAGCTACTACACGACCTAACTGCATATGCACTTCGACGACCTAAAATGTCACGACCTAAGACTTAATACTAATGCGCGACCTACGACTTAACTCTTTGCGCGCCCTACGACTTAACTCTTAGCGACCTAACACACACAGGGCTCACCACGCGACCTAACAACTTAACACCTTAAGTCGTCTAACGACCTAACTACTAAGTCGTTAGCCCGCTTATCTCCTAGGTCATTAACTTGCTAACTCTCTTAAGTCGCTACCCTACTTAAGTCGCCTCCTATCTTAAGCCGTTAACTTCTAAGTCGTCTACTAACTTAGGTCGCCGATTCCTTAAGTCGGTCCAACTCTATAGGTCGCTAAACCCCTTAAGTCGTTCACTCGATCTAAACCACCACACGATATAACTTCCACACGACTTATCCCAACTTCCTTAGGTCGCTCCACTTCCTTAAGTCGTCTACTCCGACCTAACTACCCCACGACCTACGTCACCACATGACTTACCTTCTATACGACCTAACCACTTAAGTTGGTCAAATTCTATAGGTCGTCCCAACTAACATACGACCTAAGCTCTGAACAACTTAACCATACTACGATCAAATAACAACTGTTTTACAATGTTTTGATCCGTAAAATACGGGTTGTTACATAAAATAGCGAACCCTTTTCTTGGAATATATACCACAAGGAAATGGATTCTTTTTAATACAATATATAGGTGTTAAAAGTATTCTTATATTTTTTTTGGTTCATCCATTTTCATCACATATCTTTGTATATTTTTCCTTTTTTACTTATCTAATATTTATAAATCACGTATATGTTTGATTTAACTCAGGTAGAAATCATCATATGTATAGTGTATCTATAGGTTAATTTACTAAATATAATATTGCAATGTTTATAAGATTACCGCTTGGTTTCCATAGCCATAGCGCCTATTCCGCTGCGTCTGATCCATAATAACGTCGAAAATATTATCTTGCTCCTCTACCGTCAACTCATCGCGATCCGATTCTTAAAGCAGCTCTGCCCGTGCCTCCTGAAACTTTGCCTAAAATAAAAAACTATTGCAGGTTAAAATTAGTAGAACGGGATTTAAACTTATCGATATTAATAAAATAAGATTTAAAATATGCATACATATGCAGCCGTCGCCTTATCATCATCATCCCACTGATATGTAATATTGCCAGCATTGTCTGCTTGTCTTGATGCATGGGTGCGGGTAAATACCTCCATCACAGACACGGGACGTCCAAGCGATCTTTCCTGCAATAAATAATTTATATATTTTAATTTTTCATAGCTAATTACTGAACTGATTAATATACAAAATGTAATAAAGGTTTAGATTCGTAATTGATAAATTTACCAAGTCCTCACGGTGATGTTGAAAAGACTTGGTTCCGCCACGATGCGTTACAGGATTCCTAGTTCTATTTGCAGAGTTCCTCTCCGACTCCACCTACAATTTAAATTGAATATTATATTTACTAATTGCGAAATAATTAACTATATATTTGGTATATTTATCTTGAACTCGTCGGTCTGCCACCAACTCATCCAAGAATCCCATACGGAAGCGCCCATCCAGTTCGGTTTCTTCCCCGATTTTTTAAGAGCTGACATTACCTCCCTGTAATTTTCGGCGACCTTCGAATTCCAGTGGCGCTGAACCATAGCGACATCGGGCTCCGCCAAGTCCACTTGCCCCTGTACAAAGAGAAAATATTACTAATTGTTCATTTATACTTATTCATATAGTAAAGTGGTATAAACTCACCAGAAAATCCTGCCAGGTGGCCTCCCTGACTTGGTCAGGGATCTTACTCCACTTAGGCCAGCAATTTGTCGTCCTGCTCATATATGATTGCTTGGAAATGCCAAGCACAGCTCCTGTGTGCTCCAAATCAAATCCCCTATGTTAAATATAAAACAAAGCTTTAGACAAGTATATATATGTATGAATAAATTTATATTTTTATCATTTTAATTTTGATACTTACGCTCCATCAGCCTTCGGCTGCAAATATACAAGTGGTTGAGCCGGAGGCTCACCACTACTCTCGCTGGCCGAGCGAGAAGAGCTACGACGTCTAGAGCCTGACATAATACCTGTTGAAAGTTTCATTTTTAATTATAGACATAGATAAAATGATGATGATATGTGGTGCATGTAATAAAGTCATTTTTAATTGGTAGTGCATGTAATGATGATGATGATATGTGATGCATGTGCGTGAATAATTGTAAAAATTACCGGATATTACTCAGTCCTCGTCGTTTTCTGATTCAGAATTGGTCTCGTGTTCTATATCATTTTCCTCTACACTCTCAAATGCTTCGACTAATACATTTGTCTCGTCATTTAATTGTCCAAAATCAGTTTGATCATCTGTAATTGTGATTTCAACATTTTCCTCGATATCTGCTTGATAGGCTTGTTCTTTTGGAATATTCTTTCCATCGAATGTAAATCTCGCCTTGGTTTTAAAAACCGCAGACCAATCCGCTTTATCTCTTTTTAGAGACGGAAAAGGGGCATAATAAACTTGTAGGGCTTGTTTGGCTAGTACAAAAGGATCGTACTTCTGATAACGAGAGGTATGTTTTATTTCTATAAGATTATAAGTTGGATGCACGTTAATACCAGAACCTGGAACATTATTGAACCAGCTGCATCTAAACAAAAAAACTTCCTCTGCGGGTCTTATAAAATATGTCAATTGCAAAATCTGGGTTAACACGCCATAAAAATCATGTATATGATTATTAGGATCATCACTGCCTTTAACAAATACACCGGTATTGTTTGTTAATTTTCAGCACCGTATTCTTTGGTGTTGAATTTATATCCATTAACGAAAAATATTGGATACATTTTAACTTTCCTTTTCGGTACCAACGCCAAATGTTTTAATCCTTCATCGACCACATTATTTGTAGGATCACAAACGTAGTTCGAAAACCAAGTAGCGAAATTTTTGCTTAAATCGCCATTTGGATTTTGTGATTCATAAACACTGTAAACAAAAACATAATATATTGCTTTATTATTAATTTACACATGCAGTATTAAATTAAATTTATCAAAACTTGTAATCTGATAATTACCTAATAAATGGTGCAACTTTTGGACAATTAAGAAGAATATATGTGTGTGCTACATGGTAATCTCTATCGTCTAACCATACTTCTACACATTTTCCAGCATGTCGACCATGTTGTTTAAAAATAGATAACATTGCTTCAGAAGAAGAATCTTGTTCAACAACCTCATCATTACGCGCAACACTTTGAAATGATAAATTCACATGATCATTGAAATAATGAGAGAGAAAGAACGATGCTTCTTCTTCGATATATGATTTGCAAATCGAACCTTCAACTCGAGCTTTTTGTCTCACTTTTTTCTTTAAATGATTTAAGTACCTAATAAAATATATTTCATATCAATATTGATTTTTATTTATAGTTAAATTAACATTTACATACTCAGTATTAATAACATACCTCTCGAATGGATATATCCATCCATATTGCACAGGACCTCGAAGACGTGCTTCAAATGGAAGATGAACAGGTAAATGCTCCATTACATTGAAAAAACCTAGAGGAAATATTTTCTCCAGTTTGTAGAGCAGTATAGGGATTTCTACCTCAAGTTTACGAAGACGGTCAACTTTTAACGTAGTTGAACAAAGCTCCTTATAAAATAAACTAAGTTCTGTTATAACCTTCCAAACTTTTACGGGCAAAAATTCTTTGAAAGCGACGGGTAACAAATTTTGCATCATTACATGACAATCATGGCTTTTCATCCCACTCAGTCTTCCGTTCTTATAGTCGACACATCTACGAAGATTAGATGAAATTCCATCAGGAAATCGTAATCCTTCCACCCATTTTAACAGTACTTTAACTTGGTTGTTATCTAGTTCATAACATGCTTTGGGGTTTTTAGTGTCATTTGGCTTCATATGAAGCTCAGGACGATTACATATTTCTTCTATATCACGTCTTGATTTCAGATCGTCCTTAGTCTTTCCCTTAACATTCAAAAGTGTATTAAACACATTATCGAATACGTTTTTCTCGTTATGCATCACGTCAATGTTATGATGGATTAAGAGATTTTTCCAATAAGGCAACTACCAGAATATACTCTGTTTGCACCAATTATGAAACATCGATTTACCTTGGATTTCAGTTTGCTGCCCGGTTTCATGTATCTTTGGATAATCTTTTACAAGTTCATATATATCTTCACTTGACCAAATCGCTGGTGGTTGTAAAGTCTCATGTCTATTAGCTATGAAGTTTTTTTGTCTCTTCTAAAAGTATGATTAATATGGGAAAACGTCGATGACAATCAAACCATGAAATTTTCTTCCCATGCCGTAAAGAAAATGCTCGTATTTCTTTCATACAGTAAGGACAAGCAAAACGACCGGTCGTACTCCATCCCGAAAGCATTGCATATGCAGGAAAATCGCTAATAGTCCATAATAAAGAAGCAAACATCCGAAATTTTTTTCTTCGATACGTCGTATGTTTCAACTCCTTCATACCACAATGTTTTCAACTCTTTGATTAGCGGTTGTAAGTAAACATCGATACCCTGTGTCGGATCATCAAGGCCAGGAACGACAATTGTGAGAAACATATATGGAGTTTTCATACACATCCACGGGGGTAGATTGTAAGGTGTAATGATTATAGGCCAAGATGAATATTAGAACCAAACTGAGAAAACAGTGAAAATCCATCAGTACACAAACCTAGTATAACGTTACAGCTCTCCGCTGCGAAATCAAGATATTTCTTATCAAAATACTTCCATGCTTCTCCAATAGATGGGTGTGTTAACGTACCTTCTTCAGGTGTTCTCACACTGTGCCATCTCATATGATGCGCTGTTACAGATAATGCATATAACCTTTGAAGTCTAGGAGTGATAGGTAAATAATGCATACGCTTGTATGGAACTTCTTTTCCCTTTTTTTTCCTTGGTTTGTATCTTTCTTGATTACATATTTTACAATTTCGAAGACTGACATCATCTTTCCAAAACAACATGCAACCATTTAGACATGTATCAATTTTTTGATACGGCAAACCGAAAGATGACATAAGTTTTTTCACTTCATAATAATTTTCGCACATTAAATTATCTAATGGCATATGGTGTTTAGCAGCTTGTACAACAGCCGTAAATCCAGCTTCTATGAGGTTGTACTTTGGTTTCATTGCAATGTACTTTGCAGTTGCCGATAATTGAGTGCCGCTAGTACATCCATTCCAAAGAGGTTTCTTAGCAGCATCCAATAAATCATATATTTTTTTCGCTCCAACATCATGATGACAACTATACAATCAAAATGGAAGAATTATTATATTTATTTATAAAGTAAGCTTTGTTTCCCCTATGAATATGCATAAATTCCTCCCCCCTTTTGATCATAAAAATGGAAGGAATGATATAAGATATAAACATAAATGTTAAATAGACATTTTATAGCATGTTATAGATAAGATCATAAATAATTAATAACTAAATAAGTAAGTTCAAATAGAAACAGAGACTAATGTAGCAGAAGGTAAATAATAAAATAGACAAGCATAAGCATAAAGGATGGAAAAATAAAAAACAACTAAAAAATGCTAATTGTACTGATTTGAAGAGTAAGATAGGCCTCCATAATTTTCATAGTATTCCTAATAAGATGAAGGATCTTGTTCGTATATGTCTAGCTACTGTGTTTAGTCATTGTACTCCTCATCTTATTGAATGGAGAGTCCTTGAAATGACATGTACGATTGATGTTGAAATTTCAGAGTATCAGATATGTACATATCATCAATGTCTTCTTCTTCCTCCTCAGGTTGCTCTTGCACAATATTTTTTACTTTGTTGCCTCTGTCGTGAGAAGTTCCTTCGGGAGAAGCTTGAGAGCGATAAACTGGTGTACGTGCTCAAAGGGGTGGTGTAGGTGAAGGTGAGGATGATGAGTGAGAAGATGATCTGCCACTAACTTTTCTCATAACCTTCCCTAAAGTGGAAACAACTTTTTCCAAAGTTCTTTCCATTTTAGTCATCCTTGTCGAAAAAGAACATTCCAATCCAGTCATCTTTTTATTCAAAGCCCACTGGTTGGCCATGATTAGCTTTTGATTTTTAAGCGCTAAATCATGAAGAGATTCGTTTTGCATTGGTTCAATGCAAGCTTCTTGTATTTCAGAATCCAAATAATATTCGATAGCGTGATAGGAGGGTGTAGATTGTTGTGAAGGATGAGGTGAGTATGTCTGCTGAGGAGAAATAGTGGGAGGAGTACCATGATGCTCTTGTTGTTGCCATTGTAAGGGCCATTGTTTAAGGGAGATTATTGGGGGTGGTCGTTGGGGAAGGTGCATCAACGATAATAACCGTATACCGTTTTCTTTAATGGGGATTTCTTCAAAATGAGAGATATAAGGGGGTGCCCCAAAAGCATATAAGAGACGCATGATGTATGGAGCATATACCAAAAGCTTTTAATTTCATTATGAATGAATTTAGCCCAATTTATTTTTATTCCACCGAAAATAGCATAAAGAGCTTTGTGATCGTTGTCGTAGATTTGTTCATGACTACTTAGACATGGAATTATCGTATTTATTATCATACGATTTAATAATCTAGCTTTTGGACGTAAGTAGATGGATTTCCACTGGGGCATCCGATCTTCCCAAGTAAGATGAGTTATTTCGTCTCGTAGCAAGTTTCTCTGGTTGGGAATTTTTTCCAAATCGATCCCGGATGAAGAACAATTAAGTATACATCTAATGGTGTTGACGCTAATTTTTAAAACAGGTCCGTAAACACTTGTACATAACCAACCATCATCATTATTAGGAGTCCATATATCACTACTACATAAATTGGTGTAGAAAAGAAAGATAGCTAATTGGTCGATTTGTACCTCAATTTTGTCGAAATTGATTAAATCCCAACATTCGGAGGCGACAGTAAGTTCTTGAATGCTATATTCTCCAAACTTGCATAATCTATAGAAAGGCCTGGAATGAAGCTTCTTTTGTTTTAGCTCATCGAATCGCCTGTTGGCAATCGTCCTATTGCGAAGCCATTCTTGAATGAGAGCATCATTAACTAAGGGATTGTGAGAAGAAGATGATTGACCTTTCTTGGAACGTTTGTTAACTAGATTTTTTGGTTTGGGAGCCATTAGTGAGCAAAGAGAGATGGGATGGAGGCTAGAGTTTTAGAATCAGGAAGTAATTTGGAGGTAGAGGGTAAAATTGGGGAAAACTTATATATATATATATATGACTACTGGAGATACAGTTTCGGAATAGCCAAAAACGTCTGTGGGTGTGGCACAAACTACTGTGCTTTTAGTTAGAAATAAACATAAACATATGACAGACGTCTATGAGGTTTCCATAGACGTTTGTGGTTTCAGAAAAAATAAAAAGAGACATTTGAGGTTACAGGAAAATGTTTTCCCGTAACTTTTGACCATCATCCGTGGTAGTGTCACAGACGTCTGTGGTTTTTATTTTTTTGAAAGTATGCTTAAAATTTAATGTCAATCATCTTTTATTGAAATATCAAGAGAATTAAAACAATATACATATCAAAAATTACAAAAGAAACTTATTTTGACAAAGTGCTTAGCATAAATTTAGTTTTTGTCAAAGAGGTCGGAGTTTTTAATTTGTTATATATCCCATGAATTCGGTTCAACCTTTATGTCATCAATTAATGTCTTTAGTGGAGACCAACTTGGACGAGTTGGAGTGTCAATCCAATCTTGGTTTGATGGTCCTGGCTTGCCTAGATTTCTTGGAGTAATATTATACGCTTTTATAGGAGTTTCTTTTAATCGAGGAGATTTTTGATGAATGCAATTTTTTATTGGTAAATGACCACAAATTGCTAGAATACATTTTTCAAGAAAATTTAGATGAGATCCATGACGTCGTTGCTCGTAATACATTTCACGTTGAACTCCCATCATTTCTTGGTTATAGTGATATATTTCATCGACTTTGTCGGTGAGAGATGTTGATTGCAGATCAATTGACCATTTAGCTTTATTTTCCTTAGGAGAATAGCTAGTGTGATACGTAGGTGATGCAACAATGTTTAGAGAGGTTGAGCGAATTTGTGATGCCCCACCTCTATACCCACGCTAGACAAGAACACTACGGTGTAACGCTGTCGACTAGCATGGAGAATAAGGCTGTTGAGGAGCGACCATCCGTGTAACTTCTTTGAGCGAGCACCGATATGTCAGATAGTATAGAATGCATATCGTTTAAGGAGGAAATCCGACATACCGATTCAAACTCAAAGCTATCACACAGTGGCTATATATAATCTTCGAAACAAACATAGAAGTAAACATAACATAAATCAGTCACAGACATCCATATCACAAAGGCGGAAAAAGATATGAATATATGTATAACACATGAAAGTGTACATCAGAGTAGTGGTCGGAAAGATCCACGATAATACAAAAGAATAGCAGCGCGTGCTATACAAAAGAATAAGTACACAACATAGAGTCTATATCTCAAATGTGTACATCCAAAAACTACTAATCTAAGTAGTTAGCCAAAAGTCAGCATAATCCTGAAGAGAAGTCAAGCAGAAGCACCTGTAACATCTCGGTCTGACCCGAGTATTATTTATAAGAAAATAATAAACGGATCAGTCTAGCTATAAATATCAAATGATATGGTATAAAGTAAAAGACATGGCATGAACATGTAATAACCATAGTGGCATACTACTATAAGTATGTAATTGAAAATCAACAAGAGATTAATCAATATCACAAAATTCTTCTCAAAGATAAAATAGGGTAACATACCCTAAACTTGTACTCATAACAAGTCAATGACACACGAATTCACCAATGCACAAAAATGATAAACATATTAATGAAAATCATGAAAATTGGTGAAGCACAAATTCCAGAAATCAACCCACGAAATCCAGAAATCACATAAAAAGGGGGAGGCCTATCACAAGAACGGGAGCATGAAAACTCACCAAAACGTGTAACACAAGAACGAGAAGCTATCTCATGGAAGCTATCCATTAAATTTTGACACACGAACGGCCTGAAGACCATGGGGCGCTACCCCACATATGTGATGGTGAAACATCACACAAACGGGGTTTAGTCTCCCTCGTAGACAAAGAGACATCGCACAGTTGCTAGTCTAAATCACAAAGATGACCGTCATGATCATCAAGAAGTGTCAACCACACCAAGCTAGTAAATATATGAGTTTAGCTTCATGTCCCATAACCACTTGCTTAACTTAAATATTTACGAACAAGCTGTAGATCTTCACTAGAAAATTGTCACAAAAGGGTTCAATCGAACAAGTCCAAGAGCTAACCGACGAAGTGAACGCGAGCGTTTCATACCACTCATTTTACTAAGTCGTTTAATTCGATTTCTCATCCGAGTGAAGTAAAGGCTTGTATATACTAATAGGTTGGAAAACGGTTTAGGAAAAAGAGCTTTGTAATAAAATAGAGTTGAAATCGCTTTGATGAAAGAGTTTTGATATTTACTACTAGTATTGAAACCTTAATATTTTTAAAGTGACAAATCACAAAAATGATTGTAGAAATAATCTATCACAAAAATTCACATTCGAAGACGTGAACAAAATCCAAGGAAATCAGCTCAAAATGCATCAAAGTGGAAGTTCTATTGAATGTTTTTCAGATAAGATCCCCTACGGAGGGGGGGTCCAGGGGGGATGGCAACCCCCCTAGGTGGGGGTGCGAGGGCAACGCCCCCGCTACGGGGTTCGACCTGCCCGGTCAGGTCGTAGGGGTCCAGGGGGCAGCGCCCCCGGTGGGGTGCGGGGCAGCGCCCCGTCCAAAACGGTACGACCTAGTGAAGACAAGCGACCTAGTGGTTGCGACCTAAAGGTGTTCGCGAGTTAGCAGAAGCGAGCGACCTAAGAGAGACGAGCGACTTAAGGGACTCGCGACCTAACAAGGTAATAAGGTCAAGCGACCTACGACCTAAGGGTCTACGACCTATGTGGCGCGACCTAAAGTGGCGCGACCTAAGGGATGAACGACCTAACTCGGTCGAACTAAGGAGAAGGGGTTGCGACCCTAGTGGAACAGGTCGAGCGACCTAAGAGATGAGGTCCAGCGACCTAATGGATATAAGGTCCAACGACCTAAGTGAAGCAAGGTCTAGCAACCTAAGGAAAATAAGGTCTAACGACCTAGGGAAAAGAGACACGCGACCTAAGGACTCGCGACCTAAAACTCGCGATCTAAAGACACGCGACCTAAAACTCACGACCTAAAGCTCACGACCTAAAGACACACGACCTAAAACTCGCGACCTAAAGCTCGCGACCTAAATATTCAAGGCAGAACGACCTAAGCAACATGTGGCCGAGCGACCTACGACCTAAGTGTCGTAAACAATATTCCCACGCCAGAGCGACCTACGACCTAGGGGCGAACGACCTAAGTGGGACGAGCCAGTTCCGAGGCAGAACGACCTAACTGCAGGAAATTCACCAAAACACTGAAATTTGGAGTTTTTCGCCAATCCAATCCAAACCAAATGTAAGTACTTGTGCTAAAGTGATAGGAATACATCCCAAACAGTCCAATGACAGATATAGGCAAGATGTGAGATTAAAAATCTCACCTTTTCCACGAAATTGATGATGGAGAAGCTTAAAAGTTAAGCAAGAGCAACAACAAGCTTGAATCTATGTTATTCACTTGAATTTGGAGTAGATGTTGGATTAGCAATGAAGACTTGAGCTAGGAATTTTAATTTCCCATTCCCTCCACCATTTTTGAAGAAGCTTGAAGTGTTTGTGAATTAATGAAGAGAAGAGGGGGTTGGGCTGAGTTAGTGTGTGTTCAGCCCAAACCAAAGTCCTAAGCCAAAAAGTGACGAAAATTTCACTATCTCCAAACATATCGAAGTTTACACTCAAAAAGATCGCAAACGTCATTTTGAACTCAATGGAAGTGGTCTCGAGTCCTAATTTGACCGTATGCAAAAAGTAGCTTTTCGGACTAACATCCGACTAACGATAAAATATTTAAATATAAAATCGACAAATATGCGGGTTGTTGCAGAATTGATGGAGGTGTGGATATAGCTTGTGAAACGTAAGTGCTATCTGATGAGGGTGATTTATAGTCGATAGTTGAATAGGTGAAGTCATGATCGGAAGACATTTTTTGAGTAATATTTGTCTTAATAAACTATTTTTATTTAGGAGGAAAATAAGCTAATTTATAAGAGAAAGTTTTTACTATACTTAGAAGGTTGGTTGAGGAAAATAAGTTTAACCATATAACTTTTAACAGATGGTAGTTAAGTTTTATGTGGTTTGTATTAATCTAAGTGTATAAATTTTATCCTCTGTAGTTTTATATGAGCTTTTCTTCCAAAAAAATTTAAGTGCACAAAACTAATCCCACAAATTTAGTTAACCAATTAATTGTAAGACCATATTCCTAGATCTCATCTTAATTTAATAAAAGTTAGTTCACTAAACGGATTAGTAAAAATATCAGCTATTTGATTTTTGGTATTTACAATTTCCAGTGATATAATTCCTTTTTCCACATTATCTCGTAGAAAATGGTGATGAATATCAATATGTTTTGTTCAAGAATGGTTAATAAGATTTTTTGATAAATTTATGGCACTTGTATTATCACAATATATAGAAGATTTTGTTACGATTTTACCGAAATCTAAAAGAGTTTGTTGCATATAGATTACTTGTGCACATGTTAAAGCCGATGTGATGTATTCGTCATCACATGTCGAGAGCGAAACATAGTTTTGCTTTTTACTAAACCATGAAACTAAAGATTGACCAATAAAATGACATGTTCCACTTGTGCTTTTTCTATCTATTTTACAACCGCCAAAATTAGTATCACTATATGACACGAGTTCGAACGAGCTTCCTTTTGGGTAAAAAAGTCCGTAATCTCAAGTATTTGTTAAATATCTTAAGATTCATTTTACCGCTCGATGATGTGATTCTTTTGGTTATGCTTGAAACCGAGCACATAAACATACACGCATCATAATATCCGGTTTACTAGATGTTAAGTATAATAGAGATCCTATCATACTTCGATATAATTTTTGGTCGAAATCTTTTCCATTTTCATCTTTATCTAAATGTAGAGTAGTACTCATTAGAGTTGGTTTACTTGATATATTTTCAATTCCAAAACGTTTTAATAAATCTTGACAGTATTTTTCTTGATTTATAAAAATTCCATTTTCTAATTCTCTTGTTTGTAATCCTAAGAAATAGTTTAATTCTCCCATATGTGACATTTCAAATCCATCTTTCATTATTTTCACAATTTTTCGTCAGTGGATCCAAATATAATGTCGTCAACATATATTTGTACGGTTAAAATTTTATTATTTTTCTGTTTTATGAATAAAGTGGAATCAATTTTACCAATTTGAAAACCGGAACTTTGTAAATGAGTTTTTAATCTTTCATACCAAGCACGAGGCACTTATTTTAATCCATATAAGGCCTTTTTAAGTTTAAATACATGATCGGGATATTTCTCATGAACAAATAAAGGAGGTAGTTCAACATACACTTTTTCTTTTATAAATCCGTTTAAAAATGCACTTTTTACATCCATTTGAAAAAATTTAAATTATGATGACATGCAAAAGCCAGTAATATTCGTATTGCTTTGAGGCATGCTACAGGAGCAAACGTTTCATCATAATCAATTCTTTCTTCTTGATTATATCCTTGAGCTGCTAATCTTGCTTTATTTCGTACAATATTTTCATTTTCATCTGCTTTATTTTTAAAAACCCATTTCATTCCAATAACAGATGGATTGTCTGGTCTTGGTACAAGTTCCCAAACAACATTTCTTTCAAATTGATTAAGTTCTTCTTACATTGCAATAATCCAAAAATCATATTTTGATGCTTCTTTAAATTTTTCGGTTCAAAATCTGATATAAATGCAACATGGCTCATTTGATTTAACTGTTTTCTGGTTGATACTCTTGTATTTAAATCTCCAATAATATTATTAATAGGATAGTCTCTTAATATTCTAGGTGATGACGCTATCATATTATCATTATTGTTATTGACATTATTATTATTATTTTCATGTATAGGCATATTAGTTTCATCTATAATTTCTTCATCTCGTCATTTTTATTTTCATTAAAGTTTTCATCAAATGATACATGGAGATTTTCTTCTATAATATTTGTTCGTTTATTAAAGATTCTATATGCTTTGCTTCGATCTGAATAGCCAACAAAAATTCCTTCATAAGCTTTAGAATCAAATTTTCCTAGATAACCTTTAGTGTTTAATATGAAGCATTTTGACCCAAATACACGAAAATATGATACTTTCGGTTTCTTGTTAAAAAATATTTCATAGCATGTGTTTTTAGTCATTGGTCTAAGTGTTACATGATTTAATACATAACAAGCAATAGCAGCAGTTTCGACCCAAAAATTCTTTGGTAAGTTACTACTATTTAGTAGAGTCCGTGCACATTCTTGTAAAGTTCGATTTTTCCTTTCTACAACACCGTTTTGTTGTGGCGTTCAAGGAAACGAAAAATTATGACTAATTCACTTTTTGTTACAAAATTTGTAAGTAGTTCATTTTCAAGTTCACCTCCGTGATCACTCGTATATTTTTAATTTTTAAATTCACTAAAAAAAATATTTGTTTAGAAAAAAATTTGAACATTTCAAAAGTGTCACTTTTATGTTTTAAAAATAATGTCCAGGTATATCTTGAAAAATCATCAATAATTACAAAAACGTATTTATTGAACGTACTTGAGTTGGTCTGAATAAATGAAGATGGAGTAATTGGAGAGGTTGTTTTGTGGAAATTTCCTTTTTAGATTTAAAGAAGTTTTCTTTAATTTACCAAATTGACAAGCGTCACACGGGTTTTAAACCTTGTAGTTGATTTTAGGTAATCCTTTAACTAATTCATTTTTAGCTAGTTTGTTGATATTCTTAAAATTTATATGACAAAAACGTTTATGCCATGACCATGGAACATTATGATTCGCGGCTAAGCATAAATTTGTGTTGTTTTCGACATTCATGTTTAAAACATATATGTTTCGATTTCTAAATCCATCAAAAATTAAATTTTTATTTTGATAAAAAATATTGCATTTATTTTTCTCAAATTCAATTTTAAATCCTTTATCACATAATTGACTTATGCTTAATAAGTTATGTTTCAAATTATCTACCAATAGAACAATAGTAATTATAGGAGAGATATAAATACCGATATTGATAACTTCTCCAATGCCAATGACAAATCCTTTTGAGTTATCCCTGAATGTTACAGTGCCACCATCGATATATGTTATATTTGATAACATATTAGCTTTTGCAGTCACGTGCTTAGAGCAACTGCTATCAAGTATCCATTTCTCTTTATTCTTTATTTTAATTTTGGGTACCTGCAAAATAAGAAAATTTTAATTGGCACCCACCTTCTTTGATTAGGTTCCTACATGTTAGTGGAGGAAGGTAGCCATATCCATGAGGATTTGGTTCCGTTAGAAATGTAATTTTTGTTATATACAACTTTTTGTAAATATTAAAAAAAATATTTTTATCTAATTTGTTTTTTTTTTGGAATCCATATTTTGACCATATTTGTATATGAATTCTTAAACTAAGTTTCTAATTTTGGCTTTTTGAATTTTATGTGTAATGTGCTATATTTCTTTAACTTTTGTTTGTTTTTAAAACCTAATCCATTTCAATTTCCAGATGGTTTAGATATCGTAATCAAATTTTCTAAGTTTTGTTTTCCTTTGTTTAATTTTGTCACATTATTTGTTATTTTAACTAATTTACTTTTAAGATCACAAATTTCAATATTTTTAGAATTTAAATTTGCTTGTAATTCTAGTTTTTCTTTTTCCAGATTAACTTTTTCTAACTTATAATTTTCTAAATCATTTAATAATTTATCATGTTGAGATAATAGTGTTTCATATTTCTTTTGAACAATTTATAATTCTTCTTCTAAGATGATTTTCTCATCTTTTAATAATCTGATTTCTAATTCTGACCTAGTTAACTTTCCTACATATTCCTTATTTAATTTTTTTATTTCCTATATTTATCATCTAACTCAATACTTATTTCCATTATTTCATCATAAGTAAGTTCAGGACATACCTCATCAGTATTAGCCATAAAACACACATTTTCTTGTTCCGAGTCATTTTTACTATCACTATCTAAAGAAGACGGATCTGAATCATCCCATGTTACTTGGAAATCTCTTTTCTTTTTCTTGAATTTCTTGAATTTGCTTTTCTTTTTATCATTATTGAGTTGTGGACAGTCCTTCTTCATGTGGCCAAATTTTTCACACTCATAGCATTTAATCGATGTTTGATTTTCCACTATTTTGAAATTTGGTCATCTTCTTGAACTTCTTGAATTTTTGTAGTTCTTGGCAATAAAGACAATCTCCTCTTAATCGAAGTCTGAATCTTTGTTACTTGCTTAGAATGCTATGTTTTTCTTTTCATGATTTTGATCCTTTCTAGCCTTCAAGTTAGCTTCATACGACATCAGATTTCCTATTAGCTCTTTGACTTTAAGTTGAAAGAGATCATTAGCTTCTTCGATGGCTAAATATTTTCTTTCCCGTTTATTTATCAAAGAATTTAAAATTCACGTGACTAAATCAAAATTTGTGAATTTGACTCCAGGTGCCATGAGATCATGTTGAATGGTTTGAAATCTTGCATACATATCAATAATTGATTCACTTGTTTTCATTTTGAAAGATGAAAATTGGTTTTGTAAAATCAAAATTTTAGTTTGCTTGACTTCATTTGTCCCTTCGTGTGTGATTTGTAAAGTGCACCATATATCATTTGCTGTCTTGCAAAGCATGACACGTGAAAACTCATTTTTGTCAAGTGAGAAAACAATACATTCATAGCTTTGGCATTGTTAGATACCTCTACTTTGTGTGCATCAGTCATGTGCTAATATCGGTATCAGGTGCATCATATTTGTTTTGAGTTGCTAGCCATTAGCTTCCATAAAAATTCACATACATGTTGACCGATAAGCATAATTAGAACCAGTAAATGGTAAAGGACGAGCAGTTGATTGACCTTCTTGAAATGTGTTTGCCATTTTAATGATTTTTTTCCAATTACGTGTTGTTGTAGATTGAAATGACCTTGCTCCGATACCAATTGAAAGTTTATAGGATCTTTATAAATAATGCAACTTATATATATACTTGTGTGAGTGTATATTACTAACTATGTTAAGTAAAGAACAATAAATGAATATAAGATAAATAATAAAAAAGATTACACAAGATATTTTATACTGGTTCGGACCTTCCGTCCTACGTTCAGTCCCAAAGCTACCCTTTGTTATTTACTTTAACCAACTAACCCTCGCTTCGCCCGGAGGAATAGACTAATACAAAAGTATATATCTGACAATCTTATGTTCTAAATAACACGGTTTTTGACTGACAGTACAAATCTTCCTATGATATCCTTTGAGTATGTGAATGTGAGTGCTTTGAGTTGTAGGAAGTGGTTTAACCAAAATTATATTTTGGTTATAACAGATTGAGAGTATGCACAAGAGAGTGATAAGAATCAAGAGAAAATAGATTAAATTAATTCAATTCAGTTAATCTCTAAATCTCAATCATGGTAGTATTTATAGATTCAAAAGGATATAGATGAAGAGTTGTTACTATCAAATAAGGTGTATTAAATTTAAAGGCTACAACCTTTCGATGAAGAGGCAATTTCTTTTTGTTCAACATAAGTGTCTATTCAGAATTATGCAATTTTTAAGATGACAGACATCTATGGTAAAACCTCAGATGTCTATGGCTTTAGAAATTTATTTTTCCGAGTATTTCCTCAGACGTCTATGGTTTTACCTCAGACGTCTATGTTTAGTAAATGCAGTTTTCTACTGTATTATGAAGTATTTGAATTTGTGTATGATCATGTGTGCATATATATTCAAGGAGACCTTAACCACATTTTATCTAAGACTCTTTTATAGTAGAATAACCTTATTGTATAGTATGGTCGATAGATCTTCGTTTGTCTTCGAGTCTCAATATCTTTGAGCATGATGTCTTCTTGTAGTATATACCTATAATCTTGATAAAATGTATGTGTGTGTGTATATATATATGATTGTATAGTTGTTGTCATTGAAACATAAACTGGAGGTTCTAACATATGTAAGATCTCGCTTATCTTCAAGCGCCAATCTTTCGCCTTGCCGTTCTACGGGAAAGGTGTCAGTGCTCTGCCAAACTCTAGGCATGAGCTATGGGAGCAAACCGTCTCATTATGCCCTTGAATGTTTATACTCCTACCCACAAATCATGGGTTGATGGAGTTTTCTGGCATCTGTCTTAGGATGCCAAAGGCGGTTTCACTTTGGGGGTCCAATCATGGACTGTAGAAGTTTGTTTGGCACCTACCTCCGGGTACCTACATACTTGCATTATACTTATGTAGATTCATTCGTGTTTATCATAATTCACAATTTTATAGTTGGACAGAGATAAAGTCACATATTCTAGAAGTCATTTTATTTTACATGCACAGGAAATGACAGATTCTGTCTTGTTAAATCTAACTTGACTAAATATTCACAAAGTCAGATTTCAAGTTAAATAGCATCACAAATGTTTGCTATTCCATGCTTGGGGAAGTGAGACCCCATCCATAGTTGCTAGCTTGAATGTTCTGTCTCTAAGCTTGCATTCGATTACATACGGACCTTCCCAGCTCAGGCCCATATTCACGGGGCCTGGGAAGATTTGTTTGAGAATGAGGTTGCCAATCTCAAAGGTCCAACTCCTGACCTTGGTGTTGTAGTATCGGGTGACCCGTTATAGATGTGTAACTACTTTCAGATAAATTTCATCACGCTTCTCATCGGCCACGTGAGTGACTCGAGCAGGAGTTCCTCGTTCATTCTGGGGTTTTAATGAGTCACTTGATGAGAAGGTATTTCGAGTTCAACGGGAACCATAGCCTCTGAC
Source organism: Allium fistulosum (assembly GCA_030737815.1). Lineage (NCBI taxonomy): Eukaryota > Viridiplantae > Streptophyta > Magnoliopsida > Asparagales > Amaryllidaceae > Allium > Allium fistulosum. The sequence goes on from CM060901.1 coordinate 1,104,809,743, forward strand.
TCGTAGGCTAAGGCAAAAGGAGAGTGGTCAGTCGCGAACTTGTGAGTCATTCTGTAAGCCCAAAGTGCTAATGGTAATTAGTCGACCCATTTGCCCATAGCCCTCTCCAATCGCTTATTGAGAATGTACTTGATAATTTTTTTCACAGCTTTTACTTGTCTATTTGCTTAGGGGTGCGCAACGGTTGCAAATCTTTTGCGATGCCTGTGGCAAAAATCTTGAAATTTAGCACTATCGAATTGGATTATGTTATTAAAGATAATTGTTTATGGGACCCCAAAATGACAGATGATATTTCTGGTTACGAAGTTGATTATTTTCTTAGTTGTGATCGTGGCTAGCGGTTCTACTTCAGCCCACTTCATAAAATAATCAACGGCTACAATGGCGTACTTTTCCTCACCTTTAGACATTGGCAATACACCAATGATATCAATGCCCCCAAACAACGAATGGCCAAGGACTGACCATCTGCATGTTCTTTATGGATGGGGCTCTAGGAATCTTTGTGACCCTCTAGCATTTGCCACACTTTCTGGTGTAATCAGCTGCATCTCGGTTGACAGTCGGCCAGAAGTACCCATGATGAAGAATCTTCTTTACTAAGGTTTGCCTTCCGATGTGGTCTCCACAAGCCCCCTCATGCACTTCCTTAAGCATTCGCTCGACTTCTTCATTAGCAATACACCGAAGTAGGGGGATTGAGAATCCCCTCCTATTCAGCAATCCTTCCTGAGTTATGTATCTTGAACTTGGCGAAGGAACCATCGTCGGTCATTCTTTCTACCTGGAAGAGTTCCCTTTTATAAGTAAGTCTCAATCAGAGTCATCCACAACTCCCTTTTAGATGTGCCTCCAAGATCGAATCGACATCTGTCTAGTCGATGCTCGGAGTTGATAATATTTCCACTGAGACCAGGCCCATGAGTTGCGCATCTCCTGACCTAGCTAACTTGGCCAGTGAATCGGCTTTTGCATTTTCCTCTCTGGGAATATGCATTATCGTGTAATACTCAATCTCGTTGAGAAACTCAAGGGCTTTGTTGAGATAAGGAGCTAATCTTACTCCTTTCATCCGAAACTCTTTTCTTCCCTGGCACATCACCAGTTGGGAATCGCAGAAGACGTGTGAAGTTCTGACTCCCAACACCTTTGCAATCTTAAGTCTTCCGATCAAGGCTTTATACACTGCTTCATTATTCATCATGGGAAAATCTAGTTTACGGCGTAACAGGTCGAATAATCCTCGGGGTTGACCAACACAAACCTGCCCCTGAGCAACGCTCGTTGGATGCACCGTCGGTGTACATCTTCCAACTGACATTTCGCTCAAAACTGCTCTCCAAGGTATCATCTTGCACAATGTATTCAGCTATGAAATCAGCCAAAGTTTGACCTTGGATTGCCTCCTGGGGATGATACATTATGTCGTATTGGCTCAATTCAGTGTTCTATTTCAACAGCCTTCTAGATGTCTCAGGTCACTACAGGACCTATCTTAAAGGCTGGTCAGTAAGAACTTTGATCGGACGAGCCTAGAAGTATGGGTTGAGTTTTCTTAAGGCGATCAATAGGTAGTAGGCTAGCTTTTCTAGCTTTGGATAATTTCATTCTGCCTCTGTTAACCGCTTGCAAATATAATACACCGACCTTTGGATTCGGGACACTTCACGTACGAGTGCGACACTCAAGGCGTGCACCGACATTGCTAGGTAACTAAACAAGTCCTTGTCTTCTAGCAGCTTTGATAGGATGGGAGGCCTCTCTAAGTGATCTACTAGAGCTTGGAAAGCATCTGTGATAACCCGACATTTTGACCCTCAAAAATCGACACTAATACATCCATGGTATTTACATGCCGCAAATTCAAGTGCCGGAGAGGCGGATGGTCAGAGGTAAAGAAAATAAAGATAGAAGATAGAAATTCAGATTCTCACATCGCATTGTACAACTTAAATTTTTTACATATAGATAGTACATACAATCACTCTCAAAATGATGTATTAGAGTTATGGCAAGTACTGACCCAGCTAGGGACAGTTATAACTGCCTATCCTTACACAAGTGCTGGTATATACTTATACATAATACAATGGAAATAGAAATGGATAACTATCTACAGTGGAATCTTCTGCTCCATGCTCCAGGCTCCTCCAAAATGGTCTAAGTTAAACCTGACTACTTGGATGCCCAAAAAAATAGGGCACCCAAAGTTTAAGGGAAATGAAAATAAACTCCGGATCAGTCATAAGACAGGTGTAAGAAACTCAAAAGAATGGATACTTTTGAAATAACAGGGTATCTTATATGACCATACCACACATAAATAAGGATGGGTTTTTACCTAAGGATAACCAAAACATTTGCTACGTAAAATAAGGAATATTATGTTTAATGACATTCTTTGAAAACCCGTTTAAATAACATATTAATCATAGCCTAAATTGTTACATTAATTAAATTCTAGCATACCAGGTTCTACAATCAAAACCATAAAGGCACGTATTGAAAAATGGATTTCCAATAATGAAAAGGTAAGGGACTACCTTCTGATAGTACACCTCTAGAGGAATGTACCGAGACACAGCCCCGCTGCCCTTTACCAACACAGAACCGGCCTACCTCTACCATAGGTAGTATCGAATATCCCATTACCTCGGTCATTACCGACCTATCCGTGCAGCATACGCAACAAACTCAAAATATAAAGGGTAATCTAGAAAGGTGATGATCATATCCTAATGGGTGTGACCCACTTAGCCCTACCACATCTACCTTATTTTTGCCATTACCGATGAGTGAGGCTTGAGGTAACGATTTACCTTTCATATGACAAATCCCACTTTTAATGCCACATTTCCATTTTCGATGACACACTAATTGGTTTCCACAAAAGTACAACCCCCGAGTTCATATGCCTCAGGAAGGGTGTTAACTATAAGAGGGATTACCTCCTACACCGCCATACAGATGTACGTTCGTAAAAACCAATGTACATGATCTTAGAAATGCAATGTCAGAAATTCCTCCTTATAAGTTGTCTAGTAATAAGATAAACCAAAGGTACTCCTGCTACGTCCTGTTTGGGAATCACCCCTAGGATTAGTAGCGAGAAGTCCTTGCATTTAAGATATCAAAATCATTGTCTTCAATATGTCTTTACTTTCGATCGCGTATATTGGTCCGAAGTGGTTTTCGGATAGGAATCACCCGAATTCGATCCCAGTCTCTCCAAACCAAATATCGATAGAAAAGTTGTTAAGTATGTGGGTGATTGGTGATCATCATTCAATCAATTAATATCTTTGTATCCGATAAAATATCTTTAGAGATATTTTAAACCATTTCTTCTTGGTATACAGATTTATTAAAATTCTTTTTAACATTGGAAATACCAAATCATTTCCTTTAAATTACTTAGGAAAATTATTTCCATCTTCCTACTGGAGATTACTTGTTTCCAAAACTTATCTTTTAATGGGTTTAAAATAATGTTATCGTTCATTATATACCCAAACCAATTAGTGCCGAGTAATAAGGATTCATAGATTTTAGATTGATTATACTCAATACTAATTTTCGTATTTGACCCATACTATTCGTCTAATAACGGTGAAATCTTCTTTTTTACACGGATATTATGGGTTCCCTCGTCCAAATTTAATACAGAGTTTAACTAGGACATTCTCTTTACCATCAAAATCTTATTTGAAATCTTGCAAATCTCTTTTATTTTATGATCCAAGTAAATCAAATTAACTATCCCCTCCATCGAGCCAGTAAATCAAATTAACTATCCCCTCCATCGGGCCAATTCGGATAGCTAGGGGCAGTAGGCAACTGGTTTCCCAAACTCCAGCCTAGAGACTACCTCTTTGTCACCCATATGACGGTCGAATTATTAGATCGACTCTAAACCCTTTAAAAATACTTGATTTCTTATTTGAAAAACATTCATAAAGGATTAAGAAAGAAAAACCCAAGTTAAATCTTATTTCCGAAATTTACAAATTACTTTGCTAAATTGCTGGTGGATAGTGCTTTTAAGGGCTTCGTAGCACAAATCTCATTTTAGACCTTTTATATGTCCAATTTTTCCATTTAAAACTATTCTAAAATATTTTAACATATTTTCAGAATTTATTTTAGATTTTTAAAGTTTAAAAATATCCACTCAAAAAGAATTTGAAACTTTGGTTTTCGAACTCCTGAAAATGGATTATCTTGAAAAGTTGAGTTGGGCATATCTAAATCGTTACTAAAAGAAATCTTGATTTTTCTTATTCATTTGAAAACTATAGTTATAAGAATCTAGAAAATTCTTATTTCAAATAATTTTGAGCTATATTTCATTCTACACATTGATTTAACTTTTACGACGTGAAATTGCAAATTGTCGTCACGCGATGCGCTCAATTTTGACCCATTTTCCAAACTTTTTTGAAACTTTTCCAAAACACTTGTAAATGTTTATAAAACCATTATGAACTATTTTCAAACCTTTTATGATAATATTTCATATGTTTAGAATGGTTAACAAGGCTATATACACCTTTATACTTATATAAAGAAAGTGATTTCTTCGTGTAAATTCGATGTGTATTTTCCATGAATTATTTCTACAACCAAGCAAACATATTATCGCATCCAAAACATGATGATCAACCATATGAAACAAGCATGGAAAAACATACCATATCATCATATAGTAAAAAAACAGCGGAGTAATTCTCACACATATGCTTTCTAACTTTTACTGTTACGAAATCGACTATTGCCCTGCTATTTCCGTACAGAAGCTTATGATATCTGCCTTGGGACCCTTAGGTGTGCTCGGCTTTGAACTTAGGAGGGTGGAAGTGTTTAGATGAGCTCGACGAAGAGAAGAAGATCACTTGCTTTAATTTCAAACTAAGGTGATATCTTTCTATATTTGAAAGTGTATTTTCAGCAGATCTTCACTACGACTATAAAATAATTTAAGAGGACATGGAAGCCAGTAATGAAGAGAAAGAAGAAGCTTAGAAAATGGAATGGAAGTGTGAATAAAATGAGAAGGTATGCCTTGTATCTACAGGCAAAAATATGTAAAATATCCAAAACAACATCATTACAAATCACATCACCACTTTCCACCTCAACAACACCACTCCCCTCCATGGTTTGATAGTGCTCTCCCACCCCCCTTACATCATTTCCATCACTTCCCTTGTCTCTTAAGGCATGCACTTGGATGAGAATGTGGACTAAGGCGGATATATGTCATCATTAGCTTAGATTTCCTTTAATAAATATCATGATATTTTATTTAATTCCATTCGTAATTTTGAGATGTAAATGTAATTCTAATGTGTATATATGTGTACATGGATGTATATATCTGTATATGTGCACATGTATGTCACATATAACACATAACGTTGCACAACTTCCTCTTGTCAAATCGTTACGAATCCGAAATCCGATTTCTGGTCACATTTTTACTTCTTAGTTAATATATATACATATATTATATGACATTTCTATTATTAGTTAATAATTAAAAGGACCTCACTTGATTTTAAAACAATTATTAAATCATTTAAACTCAATTTAAATTCAAAAATCAATTATTTAAAAATGATGACATTATTGATGATGTTATAAAGACATTTTATTTCCAAAAGTAAAATAAATAATTTTTATTACATATTCTTGCTTAAATGGAGAAGTAAGTATATGTAAAAAAATTCGTGCACGACTTCTGACGGTAAAATGATGGTAAAAAGATGTTTATCGATAAAATGATTTTTGGTCATATTATCGATATTTTCCGACGAAAATCCAAAATCCTTATTTTTGGAAAACAAATATTAGAAACAAGATCACAATTATTATTGATCACATAAAACATGATTATTTATGTTCAATAAACCTATATTTGAATATTTAAAATTAATTAAACATTATAATTCAAGGTGATAAAATTACGGGTCGTTACATTCTTCCCCCTTTAAAAGAATTCCGTCCCCAAAATTTTAGATAAGAAGAAGATAACTTATAAAGGAATATATTAGGTAAGATGAAATATATATAAAGATATGATAAGTGACTACACCACAGGCTATGAGCACACTACATTGATACAATATATATATATATAGACCATCCATCCATCCTAAACTCAGGATATGGCTTTCTCATTCTATCCTCGGTTTCCCAAGTGTTGTCTTCAGCATCACCACTCCACTGGACTTTAATTAATCTCACAACCTTTCTCCTTAATCGCTTCTCATCATAATCCATGATTCGAATTGGTTGTCTGATAACTGCCAAGTTTGGCTCTACTTCTAAATCTTCCTGGGCATCTGCCTCTATAATTAGTTCTGGGTCATGCACATACTTTCGTAAATGGGACACATCATAGGCACTGTGCACACCCGATAATCTTTCTAGTTATTTCACTTGATAAGCTAGTGGGCCAATCTGCCCAAGAATAGGAAAAGGTCTAATATATCGAAGTGCTAACTTCCCAGCCATCCCAAATCTTACTACTTCCCTCATCGGAGAGACTTTTAAAAATACAAAATCCCCAACCGAGAATCCTAAATTCCTACTCCTCTGATCGGTGTAAATTTTCTGCTTGCTTTGTGCTTCTTTCAGCTTCTTCCTGATCATATCTACCTTCTCCGACACTTCTCGAATCATATCAGGACTAAGTAGTCGATCTCATGTTTCAATCCAACATGCTAGTGATCTACATGGACGACTATATAAGGCTTCATACGATGACATGCCAATACTTGCCTGGTAAGAAATTCCACCCGGATGAAGATGATTTTTCCATGAACCTCCAAAGTCTAAAATGCAAGCTCTTACTCTGTTCACTCTTTATGTTTGCCCATAAGTCTGGAGATGATATGCAGTGCTTAAACTCGGCTTCATTCCTAAAGCTGTTTGTAATGCTTCACAGAACTGATTGGTAAAAATTGGATTTCGATCACTTACTATGTTGCTAGGAATTCCATGTAAACGAACAACTCCTTCATGTATATATCTGCAAGGCTTGAGGAAGTCCCTGTTGGCTTTACTAGAATAAAGCATGAGCTTTTGGTCAATCGATCTATGATAACCCAAACGCCTTCATAAGCTTTCATCATTCGAGTTAAGCCGTCAATGAAATCCATTGATATCTGGTCTCATTTCCAAGTTGGAATTTCCAAAGGTTGCAGTAGTCCTATAGTCTTTTGCTGGTCGCTTTTGATCTGCTGGCAATTGACACATCTGCTAACATGAATGGAAATGTCCCTCTTCATACCCTTCCACCAAAATGTATGCTTTATGTCTTTGTACATCTTTTGAACTCCAGGATGAATATTATGCTTGGATTAATAGCATTCAATTAACACTTCCTTTCTTAAGCTGTCAAAATTGAGAACACAAATTCTCCCATTTAACCGTAATACCCCATGGTTATCTATTTTCAAGCTTGAATCCTGCCCTTTTCTGATCAATTATCTTCTTTAGATTCATATCTTCTCTTTGCTTGCTGGCAATTCTTTCCAGAAGAGTTGGAGTCACTACTAGATAAGCTATAATAGCATGTCTTCTGCTTAGCGTATCTGCTAATACTCTTGGCTTTCCCAGGTGTATATAAAATGTCAAGATCATATGATGCGAGGAATTCTAACTAACATTGCTGCCTCATATTTAAATCCTTCTAAGTGAAAAGATATTTTAAAGATTTGTGATCCGTGAAGAGATCAAACTTTTTACCTAGTAAATAATGCCTCCACAACATTAATGCGAACATGGCGGCTAATAGTTCTAAGTCATGCGTTGCGTAGTTTCACTCATGAGGCTTTAGCTGCCTACTTGCATAAGCGATAACCCTTCCAAGTTGTATTAACACTGCACCTACTCCTTCTCCACAAGCATCTGTGTATACGGTTAAATAGCCGCTTCCATCAGCAATAGCTAGGACTGGAGTGCTGGTCAACCTTTTCTTCAGCTTATTAAACGCTTTCTCACATTTCGATGTCCGGTCAAATTTAAAATTCTTCTTGGTTAACTTTGTTAGATGGGAGGAAATTTTGGAGAAGTCCTGAATAAACCTCTGGTAATATCCTGCAATCCTAAGAAGCTACGGACATCCGTCAGAGTTCGTGGTTGCTTCCAGTCTTGTATAGTTGAAATCTTCCTTGGATCCACTGAAACTCCGTGCCCTGACACCACATGTCCAAGGAACCTTACCTCTTTCTCCGAGAAATGGCATTTGAAGAATTTGGCTTTAAGCACATGTCTCCTTAATATCCTCAATACAATCTCGAGATGTCTTTCGTGTTCCTCCTCGGTCTTTGAATAGATAAGAATATCATCAATAAAAATCAACACAAATTTGTTGAGCACATCTCTGAACACTCTATTCATGAGATCCACAAAATAAACGGGCGCATTAGTCAGCCCAAAAGGCATAACCAACCATTCGTAGAAATAATCCAAACCTCTGAATGTAGTTAATGAATGCAATCTTCTGCCATCCTTAGTTGATGGAATCCTTTGGCCAGATCCATTTGTAAGAATACTCGAGCACCATAAAGTTGATTAAACAAGTCATCTATATGGAGTAGAGGATACTTGTTCTTAATCGTATGCTTGTTCAGGTCTCGATAATCTACACAAAGCCTCAGGGAGCCATCGAACTTTGCAACGAAAACTACCATTGTGCCCCAACTTGAGCGACTAGGTCTAATCAACCCTTTCATTAGAAAAATTCCTCAACTCGTCCTTCTCTTTTGGAGCCATCCTTCGAATGGGATGTATAACAAGCCTTGGACCAGGAATCAAGTCAATACAGAACTCAAATTCCCGATGTGGGGGTAAACTTTTCACTTCTTTAAAAACATCCGGAAACTCCCTAACAATTGGTATCATTTCTAAACCTTTTTGGGATGATTCTAGTGCATACATGAACTATCCCTCACCGGACTAGGTTATTTACACAATATTTCTATAAACCACCCAAAGTTGGTCCATACAATCAGCGTCTCTTAACACAATCAAGAATAGCTATATACTTCATAACGAGTAAAACTTCAAACCGAATAAAGTCAAGAACAAATAGGTCGCATGAAAAATTATGGGAAAGGTGGGTAACTCGGACGTCTTCACAAATCATACAAAGATTAGTTGTACCGCCTATGAGATTACATACACAGATAGGGGTATCTACTATTTTTGTGACCAGTTTTAATTTATCAACCAATCTTTTAGCAATAAAACTATGGAAAGCCCCAGTATAAAATAATACTTTAACTAAATTCTCATTAACATAGATATTACCTTCTAGAACTCCCTTGCGCTTTACATCTTCATAGGTTGAAGGCTCGTCTTTGATAGCATAAACCTTAACCTGCTCTCCTTTCTTCATTAGCGGGCAAGCATTTATCCAGTGTCCGGGCTGATGGCAGTTGTGGTAGAGACTTTTCGGTACTATAGGAGAGATGGGACTCTGTTGCTATTTTTGAACTTTGGAACTTCTACAAAACCTTGAAAGATGGCATTTCTTTCCATAATTAAAACACTCTACATTCTAAACTGGTTCTCCTCAGATCCTCTACCGGTCTTGCCTTGCCAGGGCTTCTTCCTCTTATTGTTGTTGTTGCCTTGAACTGCTATTGGATTCCTTTTGTCCAAAACTTCATACCAAAAAACCATATCCACCTGATCCACAAAGGTTCCTTTCACTTGAGCGGTCATCCTATCCCATTACTGCTCCTTTATCCCAGTAATAAACATCTTATTTTTCTTTAGGGGAGTATCTATCAGTCCAGGCCTAAGCGAGATAATTCATAGCGAGATAATTCATTAAACTTGCTTAAATACTCTTCCATGGACAATTCTCCTTACTTCAGATCCATGAAACTTCTGTAGAGGCAGGACTTTCCAGTAGCGGGCATGTATTCTTCTTCAAAAACTTCTTTAAACCTTGCCCAAGAGAAATTATCTTAAGATTCATTAAGAGTAACGGACTCCCACCAAGCTAAAGCCACGTTCTTTAATTGCCAGGAGGCTAAGATACTTTTTCGATCATCATCGATGTTTAATCCTTCAAATAATTTCTCACATGATATGAGCCAAGCTTGTACTTCAATAATAGATTATGTGCCTATAAATGGCTTTTCTCCCAAGCTGGTATAATATTTGCATAGTGCGGCAAAGTCAACCCGAGGTTGCACAGGAACTACTACTTCAACTATCACAGCATTTGGAGTTCAACCATTGGTAGCCGTTGTGCTGTTATTTCCCCCTCTACGTCCTCTTTGGTTACTCATTTCGTACTATCTCACATGATATGAGCCAAGCTTGAACTTCAATAATAGATTATGTGCCTATAAATGGCTTTTCTCCTAAGCTGGTATAATATTTGCATAGTGCGGCAAAGTCAACCCGAGGTTGCACAGGAACTACTACTTCAACTATCACAGCATTTGGAGTTCAACCATTGGTAGCCGTTGTGCTGTTATTTCCCCCTCTACATCCTCTTCGGTTACTCATTTTGTACTATCTGCGTATAGTAAGGAAATAATTTTAGAATCCATAGATTATCTTAGGGAGTGGGTATAAATACTCAAACATTTTTATTCGGATAAAAAGGTACAAATACGCACACTCATTGACTAAACTCATTTTAGGGCATTACTAACCCTATCTCTAATGAGTTGACCCCATCAAGGCTTATTTGTTTGCTCAACCTAATCTCTGATACCAAGTGTGATGACCCACCTTTTTGACCTTCAAAAATCGACCCTAATACATCCATGGTATTTATGTGGCGCAAATTCAAGTGCCGGAGAGGCGGATGATCAGGGGCAAAAGAAAATAAAGATAGAAGATAGAAATACAGATTCTCACATCGCATTGAATAACTTAATTTTTTTACATATAGATAGTACATACAATCACTCTCAAAATGATGTACAAGAGTTATGGCAAGTACTAACCCAACTAGGGACAGTTATAACTATCTATCCCTACACAGGTGCTGGTATATACTTATACATAATACAAAGGATATAGAAAGATAACTATCTATAGAGGAATCTTCTGCTCTAAGCTCCTCCAAAATGCTCCAAGTTAAATCTGACTACTTGGCTACCTGAAAATAGGTCACTTGGAGTTTAAGGGAAAAGAAAATAAACTCTAGATCAGTCATGGGACTTGTGTGAGAAAACTCAAAGGAACAGATATTTTTGAAATCAATGGGTATTTCATAAGACCACGCCGCACATAAACATGGATGAGTTTTTACCTTATAATAACCAAAACATTTGCTATGTAAAATCAGGGATATTATTTCTTTTAACATTCTTTGAAAACCCTTTCAAATAACATATTAATCATAGTCAAAATTATTACATTAATTAAATTCCAACATACTAGGTTCTACAATCAAAGCCATAAAGGTACGTATTGGAGAATGGATTTCCAACAATGACAAGGTAAGGGACTACCTTCTGACGGTGCATCTTTAGAGGAATGTACCAAGGCACAACCTTGCTGCCCTCTACCAACACAGAACTGGCCTACTCTACCATAGATAGTACATAATATCTCATCACTCCGGTCGTTCCCGACCTATCCGTGGGATCCTAAAGCATACATAACAGACCCGAAATATAGGGTTAATCTAGAAAGGTGATGATCATATCCTAATGGGTGCGACCCACTAAGCCCTATCGCATCTTCCTTGTTTTTTCCATTACCTATGAGTGAGGCTTGAGGTAACATTTTACCTTTCGTATGACAAATCCCACTTTTAATGCCACGTTGCCATTTCCGACGACACACTAACTAATTTCCACATAAGTACAACCCCCGAGTTCATACGCCTCAGGAAGGGTGTTAAGTATAAGAGGGTTACCTCCTACACCACCAAACAGATGTACGTTTGTAAAAACCAATGTATGTGGTCTTAGAAATGCAATGTCAAACATTCGTCCATGCAATGTAAAAACCAAAGGTACTCCTACTACATCCTGTTTGGGAATCACCCCTAGGATTAGTAGCAAGAAGTCCTTGCGTTAAAGATATCAAAATCATTGCCTTCAACATGTCTTCACTTTCAAACGCGTATATTGGTTCAAAGTGGTTTTCGGATAGGAATCAACCAAATTCGATCCCGGTCTCTCCGAACCAATTATCGATAGAAAAGATGTTAAGTATGTGGGTGATTCGTGATCATCATTCAATCAATTAATATCTTTGTATCCGGTAAAATATCTTTAGAGATATATCTTAAACCATTTCTTCTTGGTATATACAGATTTATTAAACCACTTTTTAACTTTGGAAATACCAAATCATTTCCTCTAAATTACTTAAGAAAATTATTTCCATCTTCGTAATGGAGATTATTTATTTCCAAAACATATCTTTTAATGGGTTTAAAATAATGTTATCGTTCACTGTATACCCAAACCAATTAGTGCTGAGTAAAAAGGATTCATAGATTTTAGATTAATTATACTCAATACTAATTTTCATATTCAACCCGTACTACTCGTCGAATAACAGTGAAATCATCTTTTAAATTCACACAGATAGTATGGGTTTCCTCTTCGGAATTTGATACAGAGTTTAACTAGAACGTTCTCTTTATCATCAAAATATTATTTGCAATCTTGTTTAATTTTGTGGAAAATTCCAGATCTCCTTTCTTTTATGATCTGAGTAAATTAAATTAGCTATCCCCTCCGTCGGGCCGGACCGGATAACTAGGGAGAGTAGGCAACCGGTTTTCCAAACTTCAGCCTAGAGACTACCTCTCTGTCACTCATAAAGCAGTCAAGTTATTTGATCAACTCTAAACCCTTTAAAAATATTTGATTTCTTATTTGAAAAACATTTATAAAGGATTTGGGAAGAAAAACCCAACTTTAAATCATATTTCTGAAATTTACAAATTCCTTTGCTAAATTGCCCATGGGTACTTTTAAGGGCTTCGTAGCACAAATCTCATTTTAAACCTTTTATATGTCCAATTTTTACATTTAAACTCTTTTAAATTATTTTAACATATTTTTAGAATTTATTCCATATTTTTAAAGATTTAAAGTATCCATTTAAAAAGAATTTGAAACTTTGGTTTTCGAACTGCCGAAAAGGGATTATCTTGAAAATTTGAGTTGGACATATCTAAATCTTTACTAAATGAAATCTTGATTTTTCTTCTTTATTTGAAAACTATAGTTATAAGGGTCTGGAAAATTCATAGTTCAAATAATTCCGAGCTATATTGCATTCTACATACCGATTCAACTTTTACGGCGCGAAATCACGAACCGTCATTACGTGACGTGCTCAATTTTGACTCATTTTTTAAACTTTTTTAAAACTTTGCCGAAACACTTGTCAATGTTTATAAAACCATTCTGAATCATTTTCAAACCTTTTCTGATAATATTTCTTTTGTGTAGAGGTGTTAACAAGGCTATATACACCTTTATAATTGATATAAAGAAAGTAATTTCTTCGTGTAAATTCGATGTGTATTTCTCGTGAATTATTCCTACAACTAAGTAAGCATAATATCGCATCTAAATCATGATGATCACGCATATGAAACAAGTGCAAAACATATCATATCATCCTCATTATAGTAAAAAAATAAACCAGGGGAATAATTCTCACATATATGCTTTCTCGATCTAACTTTTACTATTACGAAACGACTATAGCTCCGATATTTCCACAGCAAAGCTTATGATATCTCCCTTGGGACCTTGGGTGAGCTCGGCTTTGAACTTGGGAGGGTGGAGGTGCCTAGATGAGCTCAGCCAAGCAAGAAGAGAAGAGGAGAAGATCACTTGCTTTAATTTCAAACTAAGGTGGTATCTTCCTATATTTGGAAGTGTATTTTCAACAGACCTTCATTACGACTATGGAATAATTTATGAGAATATGGAAGCCATTAATGAAGAGGAGGAGGAAGCTTAGAAAATAGAAAGGAAGTGTAAATAAAATTAGAAGGTATGCCTTGTATTTATAGGCAAAAATGTATAAAATATCTAAACAACATCATTACAAATCACATCACCACTTTCCACCTTAACACCACCACTCCCCCCATGGTTCGATCGTGCTCTCCCACCCCTATTACATCATTTCCATCACTTCCCTTATCTCTTAAGGCATGCACTTGGATGAGAATGTGGACTAAGGTAGATATATGTCATCATTAACTTAGATTTCCTTTAATAAATATCAAGATATTTTGTTTAATTCCATGAGTAATTTTGAGATGTAAATGTAATTCTAATGTCTATGTATGTGTACATGGATGTATATATATATGTATATGTGCACATGTATGTCACATATAACACATAATGTTGCACAACTTCTTCTTGTCAAACCGTTACGAATCCGGAATCTGATTTTCAGTTACATTTTTACTTCTTAGTTAATATATATATATATATATATGAAAACAAAAATTTAAAATGACATTTCTATTATTATTTAATAAATAAAAGGGCCTCATTTGGTTTTAAAACAATTATTAAATCATTTAAACTGAATTTAAATTCAAAAATCAATTATTTAAAAATGATGACATCATTGATGTGTCATAAAGACATTTTATTTCCAAAAAAAAATTATTACATATTCTTGCTTAAATGTAGAAATAAGTGTATGCAAAAATAATCATGCGCGACTTCCGATGGTAAAAAGCTGTTTATCGATAAAATGATTTTCGGTTATATTATCAATATTTTTTCGACGAAAATCCAAAGTCCTTATTTTTGGTAAAAATATTTAGAAACATGATCACTATTATTATTTATCACATAAAACATGATTATTTATGTTTAATAAACCTATATTTGAATATCTAAAATTAATTAAATATTCTAATTTAAAGTGATAAAACTATGGGTCGTTACAGCATCTTTACACTTCTACGTCCAAGCGAAGTTCCTCTTCCCTTTCTTGATGACATCGCCTGAGTCCATGTTTGAGACAGTGTAACTTTTTCATTTCCATTCGGAATTCATCGATTCTTTTTTTATTTAAAAGCCGAAGTTTTATACTTTGTGCACACCAATTTTTAGTTCAATCAAAGGTCGTTTGACCACCTGTTTTATATCCGAAAGTTGAACCCAGAGAAGATTTCAGACCTGGGTATTATTTTGCCTAAGCGTTTTTATGTTCTTTTTTCGTCCAACTTTTGACTTTTACTTCATGTTTTGTGATATTTCTGAAATGTTTTGAGGCCATGATGTCTATCAGTAGACTAGCCAAATTTTGGTGATTTAAATTTGAATTTAATTCGAATATCGATTTGAGCGATTTCTTCGGTTTTTATTCGTTTTCGAGCACAGATTTTTCCAAACAATTTTGAAATAATTTTTATAAATAAATTATCATTTAAAATAATTATTATGTAATATTTTTAAATTATTTTAAGCTATAAAATCTGTTTATTCTCTATAATAAGGGAATTTTCAAATATTGTCTTCAAAATTGATTTCGGAAAATGGTTTTAAAAGCTTGTTTTCTCAAATAAATTATTTTATATATAAAATACACGTTTTTGCACTATTCGAGCGAATGAGAAGGAGAATTAAACGGTTTGGTAAAACACGTGGTATGGGACAATATCTGCTTTAAGTGAGGTGTGGGCTATTACATTGGTATCAAAGAAAGGGTTACCCTTGTTAATGGCTTTGGAGATGAAGCGACTCAACGCAACGACCTTCCCATTCAAACTTTGAACTTCCTTGATCGACTTTGGGGCTTCTATATCACTCAATGCCTGGATCTTCACCAGATTGGCTTCTATTCCTCTCAATTTCACAATGAAACCCAAGAATTTCCCGGATCCGACCTCAAATGAACACTTTAGTGGATTGAGCTTCATACCATACTTATAGAGCACAGCGAAAATTTCTGCCAAATCATCAATGTGGCCCATTGATCATCGTGACTTCACAAGCATATAATCCATATAGACTTCCATCGAACACCTAATTTGCTCCTTAAACATTGAGTTCATTAACCTCTGGCAAGTTGCTCCGGCATTTTTTAAACCGAAAGGCATTACAAGATAACAATATAGTCCTAGGTCAGTTATAAAGCTGGTATGTTTTTGATTTGGGACATGCATTGGAATTTGGTGGTAGCCAGAGTAGGCATGCATGAATGATAGTAGTTCGTGTCCGGTGGTCGAGTCTGCTAACCAGTCGATTTTCGAGAGCGGGAAGCTATCTTTTGGACATGCTTTATTCAGATCGGAATAGTCAACGCATGTTCTCCACTTCCTATTAGACTTATTTACCAAAACTAGATTGGATAACCATTCATCGCAGATGAAGCCGTTGTTCTTTAGCTTATCCACCTCCTCTTTCAGTGCATCAGATCTCTCCGGACCCAGGCCGCAGGCGCTTTTATTTCATAGAAGCGCATTTGGGATTCACAGTTAATGCATGACATGCTATCTCCTATGATATTCCATACATGTCGAAATGCGTCCAGGCAAACACATCTAGGTTTTCTCGGAGAAATCCAATTAAATCTTTCATCATCCTTGTGTTAAGTTAAGATTGGATCTTCAGGACCCACGTAGGATCGTCTTGACTAACCAGGATGTTGATCGTCAAATCCACATGAGTCACCCTTGCATCATCTAGCTCTTTTATTGGATCCATATTCTTATGGAACTGACTGTGCTGCCCAAGCCAGGGCTCAAGCGATAGTTGCAATGTGTCCAAAGCTTTGATGAAGAGAGTCCTCTCCACACCTTTTCCTTTCTCCCTTCGCTTTGCCTCTTTCAACTCAGTGACATATCATTCTTGGCTAAGCCCCTAATCACCTTGTACAATTCCCACACCATTCTTCGTCGGGAACTTCATCATCAAGCACCATGGGCTATGGCCGCTCGAAATTCAGTAAGGCCCGGTCGGCCCAAAAAGGCATTATATGTAAAGTAAATATCTATAACAACAAAAGACACAACCCACACTCTCTTGTGATTGCCCTCTCCAAGCACCATCAGCAAATCCACATATTTCATCGGCTCAGTGGCAGTTCCGTTAAATCCCCGAGTTCGAGATTTACATGGCTTTAAATCCTTGCCCTCCAGAAGCATCTAATCGTAGGCTTTCTTGAATAAAATGTTGACTGAGCTCCCACAGTCAACTAGCACCTTTCTCACAATCGTGGAGCCAATCATGGTCGAAATCACCAATGGATAAATAGTCAGGGCCTCCACCCCGTTAGTTCTCTATTTCTAAATATAGTCTCATCTGTCATAGTCTTTAATTGCTATGTCGGAGCACCATCTTCGATGCCAAAGCAGCTCTCATTCACTACATGTTTTAATGCATTCAAATACCTCTCCATCTCATTCCAGCTCTTCTCAGCTTGATGCGGTCCACCAATGATAGTATTAATCACCAAACGTTTCTCAAGCTGCCTAGGCTCATCAACACCATGCCCAGCTTTCCACTTCTGGGGGTTTGAAGTTCCCTGCTTGCCATCCTGTGGGGCTTTCACAAACTGTGCTTTTTCTTTCGAATCAAATCCTCGATCACATCATGCAAATGCTTGCACTCTTTCATGTTGTGACCACGTGTTTCATGAAATCGACAAAACTTGCCTGACTTTTTCTCTTTCTCAATCGACTCCCTTGGATAATGCTTCCTGTGTTGCTCGATACCTTGAGTAACTAGGTATATGTTCTCGATCGAGTTGTTCAACCGGGTGTAGTTGTCATATTTTAGGATTCTGGGACGTCTCTTCGAATCTGATTTCTTGTCTTTAGCCCTAGCATTTTCTCCTGCTCTGTCCACTACTTTTATTCTCCACATTCACATCCACATTGCTAGAATTCCCTTCGGGCTGATTCAAAGTGATGTTACTCTATATCACCTCCGTCGACAGCCCGATATTGGCTTTCCTAGCAGTAGTGCTTGCCTCTTCCAGGTACAAGAACTGAGTCGCCTTTCCATAGAACGCGTCCTTATCGGTGGGGGTTTCATCTTCAACTGCCACCCAAATTTAGTATCAGGATGGATCCTCCTAATTAATTCCATTAACACAATATCTTCTTGAGCATTGCTCACTTCGATTACTGTGGTATTAAACATGTCTAAGAAATCTTTCAGAGACTCTCCCGTCTCCTGAAGGCGTTGGATAGTGCCATGACATCCTTCGGACGGGTGGTATGCAAACAGAATTGCTCACTGAATTTCCGCACCAATTGCTCAAAAGACAATATGGATCTCGGTGGTAGCCGAGTGAACTACATCGTTGCCACTCTTTCTAGGAAAATGGGGAAACAACGACATCTCACAGCATCAACAGCTCTGGTATAATCCATGTGCATGTCATATTTCATCAGATGTTGCCTCGGATCCGTTTTCTTGCTGTACAATGGCATCGTCGGCATCACAACCTCCTTGGGTATTCCTCTTGTCGGATGTCCACCGCAAACGGATTCCGGCTCGAGAAGGAACCCCAATCATCATTGCTCTGATGATGGTTCTCACTTATAAATCTCCTTACCATATTAACCAAATTGGCTCTGCTTTATCTACCAAACAACGATGGTCATGATCCGCCCTGAGTGTTTGGCTCAGCAAATGCTCTCGGTTAGTTTCATGATACATAGGTTCCCTTGACTCTAGGAGAACCGTTCGTTCAGCAACCCTGTATGCATAATCCCTTCGCAGCGGATCTACAACGGCCGCCTGATCTCTAATATTCTGATCATCCACAGCACGAGCAGAAACTAACCCAGCGCCATCATTCAGAAGTCTATCGCCCGAACCAACATTTGATGGTTCAATACCGATCCCTCTTGATGGGTCGATACCGATCCATAAGCCCTTGCCATAAATTAGATCCGACCTCTATTTTGACATTCCAGCCTCTTTTTTAACCATCTTCTTCTTTCTGTCCCTTTACCTTTGCTCCGATGATGAGGAACTGTCAGATTTTGAACCAGAAGGTGTCAAATCCCTCCTGCTTCTCCTATAGCTGTTAGTCAATTTATTCAACAAATCCAAACTCTACTGTAGTTGCCGATTCAACTCGTTGCGACTCTCGAAAATAATATTGTGTAAGTTTGCTCTGTTCAAGTTTTTGGGATTTCTATCGATAGCGTTGGCCAGACGAATCGATCGAAACCCAAAATCAAACTTAACAACTCAAACAACACAATATAATTTTTTTTATTAATTACAAATACACTCCCTCATGGGATGATTCAAGAATGGATTTTAAAACAAGGACCCTAATCAAAGAGAACTCTAACAACGAAGATAGCTCGAAAGGAAGATAAGATAATTATATTACAAAAGAGTAAGGATGGATAGACTCATACTAATCGCGGTGACCTTTACCGGGTCAACTGAGACTTAGAAAAAACAAGAATATTGTCAATTAAAACAAGGTCAAACTAGTTGAGAATATCGTGGAAAACACGATTCATGATATCGACGAAGAAGGCAAGAGCATTGGTTAATCCAAAGGGCATGACTAACCATTCATAAAAACCACTCTTCGTTCGGAAAGCTATCTTGGAAATGCTCTCCTCGGCTACACAAAGTTGGTGAAAACCGATAGCAAGATCGAGCTCCAGGAATGAGATCGATGTGGAATTCAAATTCCTTCTTGGGAGGAAGAGAAGCGACTTCACCAAAACATAAGGATAATCCCTGACTACCGGGGTGGAGTCGAGATCACTAGGTTGGGAATCAACCAAAAAGATTAAACTACTTGCAAAATTCCTGAGGCAATCGACATTCGATCATAAGAGAATTACCCTGGTCGTCTACTAGAAAAATAGTTCGGGCATTGCAAGAGATAACAGCATCAAACCGAAGACATAGAAATCTCCGATGAATTGATGCATGTTGCAAAGAAGTTTCACCCCTTTAGAAATCATACCATGGTTGGCGGGACCGCCGATGTGATTAGTCGCACAAAAGGATGAAGTTGACAGTTGAGGTTGAAGCTATGGGATGCTCCAGTATCAAAAGAACACGACCAGGACAGGACAAGAATGGATTTTAGAACAAAGGGGAAAGTTCCAAAATTCAAAAGAAATCCTAATCCAGGAGGATGTTAACGAAGAATTTCAAGCTCGAACGAAGATGATTCTATAATTGATTATACGGTATTACTACCCTATCTCTAATGAGTTTTTACTCCATATGCTAAGTTTTGCCTAAACCAGAGCTCTGATACCACTTTAACGCCCTGGTATTTTGAACCATTCAAATCGACAATCATCCACACATGTCGGACTTGAATTGCTCTAAACAACATATTGTTAATTTATATTTGGCAAAACTTAGCATATATAGTAAATAAATCAATCACAGAATCACAGAATCACAGACACAAAGTAATATAACAATAAGCAGCGGAAGAGATGAATGGGTAGTTCATGAAGGTGCTATAGAACATCAGAGTTTAAACAAAATACAACAGAAATCCCGAATACATAGAAGTCACTAATACAAAAGTAACTGATAAGTTTAACATAAATAACTGGAAATAACTGAAAGCTGAACAGATAGAGATGGATCTCCAAGCAAAGCTCCAAGCTCCAAAGGCGAGTCTCAAATGTTGTGACACTCAGTCTGACCCGAGCACAAAGCAAAACACAAAACATTCGAGTCAGGATTAACATTCTTATACAAGTAAATCAACTCAAGTGAAATGTCCAAGTGAAATGCAAATAACTTAAAGGATGTTTGGGATTCCATCCTTTAAGGATCCGTTAAACTATCTACATACATAGTACAATACGCTACATAGATAATATCTATAGTAAAGTAAAAATATTAAAATAGTGTTACGGCATTACCCATATCCCCTTTAACATATTTTATATATTCTCGTAGTCTATACATTACCGTAATTCCTCCGTAAACTGAGGGCTATCAGAGGGCACTCCATAGGTACGGTACAAACCAAACTCGTAGAGGGCGCGATAAGGCATGTGACAAGGAATGTGAGGCAATGCCTAGGGTAAGATACTACCGTTTTGCGGATCCAGACCGGTGGTAACGCATATCAGCTACTACCACCCAGCTCGAGACACACTCCCAAATCAAAGGTGCACCCAATCAAATCACAAAGTAATAGAATGGTATCGAAGAAGCATGCTTGATCGGAGGTGCGACCTCACTTGGCCCGACATGGCTCCTGTTTTAGCCACATCAAGCTGACTCATGGGAGTCAGGGCTGCGTTCATACCTTATATAGACGTTCGCCAAACCATCCTACTTCGTTCTGGAATCTCCACCACGTACATAGTTGATGAAGTGGTTTTCGGTATTGGTAGAGAGTATGACAATATCCGATCCCGGTCTCTTTAATAACCAAACGCTTATTTCACACCGTGGTCATTTTATAGTTCAAACAGTTCAAACTTCATATCAAAATATCATATTCATTTCAAAATCACCTCACTTTCGACATCATATATACTTTCGAAATCATATCACTTTCGAAATCATATCACTTTGAAATCATATCACTTTGAAATCATATCACTTTCGAAAACATATTCACTTTTGAAATCATATCACTTTGAAATCATATCACTTTCGAAAACATATTCACTTTTGAAATCATAACAGTTCCAACTTAAATAGTTTAAATATTGAAAATAGTTTACATATTAAAAATAGTTTATATATATTGAAAATAGTTTATATAATATATATATATATATATATCGAAAATAGTTTCAAATTAGAACTTTTCTTCCAATTTCACAAATCAATTCAACTCAACTTTAGTTCCAAAAATTCAATTCAAATAAATTTCAGTCCAACGATTTCCATTAAAAAGGTTAAAGGTTCAATTAAAAATTCTCATTAAAACCATTTAATTTATATCGATTTTAAATCAAGGTTTGAACTGCAAATTTAAATCACTTCTGATTCAATAGATTTCAAAGTTTAAATATTCAAATAATTTACAATAACTCAATTTGATCAATTTCATTTATATTTCAAATTCAACTTCAATTTTATTTTAGTTTTTAAATATTCACTTAATCATTCTAATAACCATTTAAATAAAATCCTCAATTACAAATTTAAATCAAAATTAAATATTCGATTTCAATTTTATTTAAATTTGAAATATTCATTTAATCATCTTTAGTTAAACATTAAATAAAATCTCAAATTAAAAATTTAAATCAAAATTAAATATTCAAATTCAATTTTATTTAAATTTAAAATATTCATTAAGTCCACTTTAATCAAAATCACGTTATCAAGTTATAAAAACATCTTTTTAAAATCACAAAATCAATAAGTTCAAATCAAACCTAATTTAAATTCAATTCTAAACAAATTTAATTATAAAACAATTCTTAACAAATTAAGTTACAAATCAATTTTTATTTAATTTATCTTCCTAGCCTCTATTATTAAAGTTATTACAAAATCTATTTTATATATTATTTTAAAATATTAATATAATTTTAAATAAATAGTTAAACATATTATATATACTAATTAAATTAAATTTTATAAAATTAAATGATATTAAATTTTATTAAATTAAATCTTATTATTAAATTTATTTAAATCTTATTTTATATATTTAAAAAAAATAAAAATATAAGTAAAATCTTAAAATTTACATTTCTCAAACTTAACTTATAATTTTAAAATTTCCAAAAACATATAATTCAAAGTCTAAATTTTACACATATTAAAATAAAATCTTTATATTATATTTTAAAATCAATATTTGTTAAAACCCATATATTTCCTTTCAAACTTTGGGAATTATTTTTCAAAAATAGACCAACAGTGTTCGTATATAATTTTCTATCCTATGGTCAAGTGATACAGATATTTATCATTTCAGTCCGCAATAATTTAAATTTACGGGTATATATCATTTCAACCCACAATCCCAATTCAAAATCAATAAAATCATTTGGGTTTATCATTTCAACCCATAATGATTTTCCTTAATCTACAAGATCATTCGGGTATGTATCATTTCAACCCATAGGGAATTCCTAACTAATTGGGAACTTGCAGTGTGAGAATATAAATAGCATAAAATGACATACATATCAATGACGAGCATATATGATCATAATTAACAATTTAAATAAATATATATAACAGGTTATGGTGTCATATGTCAATTAATGTAGGTAAACAATTGCAGATAATAACATATCATACTTAACAATTTAACAATTCAAATCTAACAACATATTTAAATAGTCATTTCATGTGAATTAAATTTACTAAATATAAGAATGTTAATCATGAGTGATTGGTCACCTTTCGAGGCTAGAGAAATTAGACAACATGACAAGCTACAAATTGAATCACAAACTCGACAATCGACCGGTCCAAACGACAAATCTCAATGCAAAGCAAGGTGAACACGGATTTGACGAACAAAGCTGATAATTAGGAATCGATGAAAATAAATCAGAATCAGCTTGATATAAACTGAAACAAAATGTATATTATATTATTTTTTCTTAAAACCAATATTCAATTTAAAATTACATATTTAAAATAAAATCTTCATATTATATATTTTAAAATCGATATTTATTAAAACACATATTAAAATAAATATCTATATATATTAAATTTTAAAAATCAACACATATTAAAACATAAATCGAAATTTGTATATATATATATTAGATTACCTATATCCTTTCAAAATATAACAAAGAGGAGAGAAAGGCTAGGGAACAAGCGAGGCAATGGGTTGGGGTTTGGATGGGGCACGACACGGTTTTGGAAATGGAGAGGCTAGGGAACAAGAACGGAAATAGGTGCAACGGCAATTGAAAGGAAAGGAGCAGTATGAAACCTCAAGGCATGTGACATGGAATGGCGGATGGAGGTGATGCAGAGGCTGCTGCTTTAGGTGAGGCTGTCAGGTGTTGATGGGAGGGATGGCACATTTTGATGGCGATGGTTGGCTTGCTGGGTGTTCGGCACTTGGTTAGTAGAGGGGCATGGCGTGGGTTTGGCAAGTTCTGAGGTGGAGAAAGATCTGATGGGTGGTCGGTGGATCCAGGTAGAGACGCAGGCGAGGATGCTTGGAGTGAGGAGGGTCGTGGGTGAAGCAAGTGCTGCACACATGGTTGCCATAGGGCGGGCTGAAGGGGAAGCAAGGGCGGAGGTCGATGGGTGAACGTGGGGTTGAGGCTGTCATGGCGGAGAAGAGGTAGGGGATGTGGTCGGTGAAGGATCTACGGTGGAGGAGCACCAGGCGACAGAGGAGGGAGGTACTTGGTTGATGATTGGTGACGTGGCAGTTATGGGTGCTTGTGACTGCCGATTGTTAGCTAAGGGGTGTGGTCGGTGGTAGGCGTCACGACAAGGGAAGGTCGCATGGAAGCTTCAGAGCAAAATAGAAGAGGACGACAACGGTAGTTAAAAAGGAAAGGAATGAATAGGCTACAGACGACATAGTATATAAAAGCTCGATTATATAAACTTTATATTTTATTTTTCAGAACTAAATAAAGAAGAGAAAGAGACAGTGAGAAACGAACAAGTTTATATATTTTGAAACCAGGAGAATGGCAAATGTCTAACACGTGAATTCAGAAAATATTAATAACAAATGGCTGCATGGTTTTGAACGGTGGATAATTGAAAGGTCACATAGAAAACAAAAAGGCTCAAAACGGGTACCGGTACGACTAACCGTTTTGTAGATTTTGCCGCGTACCGGACACCGAAATACAGAAATGAATATACTGTGAAGATCAGCATGACGAGACGAACAAAATGGTACATAGATACGAGCGGTACGATCATCCTATCAAAAGTCGATATTCGCTGCCAAAATGCTGCTAAAATGCCGAAAATAAGATAAACGGAGCTAGAGTAGTCCAAATTTGGCGAAACGAAATATGACATCTCACTCAGAAAATAGTTTACATCTTATTATATAAAAATATTTAGGTTTCAAAAATAATTTATTTTCATCAAATTAATTGATTTTAAATTTAAATTGAAATTTCACAACCAAACAAACTTTCATATTTTCCAACGAAAATCTGTCATTTGCTATGCTTCAATATACGCATACCAAATATCAAATTTTCATTTTTAAAATTTTATTATATATATTTTCAAGAATTTTTTTAGTTAATTATGTTATAAAAATCGTTAAAATTTCCGGGTCGTTACAACAGCTCTTGAAGTGGTGGATCGATCTCTTCGAGGGGCCATTCTGAATAGCTTATAATTACGTTTTGGAAATCTGAGTAGTTCAAAAGAGTAAAAAGCAAAGAAATTGGACCTATCTCTCGGATTTTGGCAATCGAATAGCAGATGATGGATCCAAATGTTCTAAGAATCACTCCCTCAGTGAAAGCACCAAAGTGTTGATACCAAAATGTAGCAACAACACCCAAGATTAAATTAGAGAATAAAATGAATAAATATAAATGGAAAATGAAGTCAAAACGATGCACTAGGTTTATAGTGGTTTGGCTAGCTTTTCTATTGATTATATCACTGTTTACGACTGGTGTTTTTATAGATCGGCATGGATCCTCAAGATTACAAGAGATTTATGGAAAAGTAGTAAACCAACCAAAAGATCCTTTGAAATGACCACTAGCCTTCTATTTATAGTCGTAGGTCGCCGAAATGTGCTCCTCCACAATCTCCACCATGTTCTCCACTACCTAATAACAATTATCCTCGAGATACCGTGGCCAGGACAACAAAAGTGATGGATCGGTACTGATTCATGGGCATGGACCAGTACCGATCCATAAGATCTTCTCATGGATGGATTCGAATATATTGTGTTATGGTGACTTGTTAGCTTCATGGTTTTCATCTTGCTTTCGCTGTTGGAAGTTTACTTTTGGGTCAACAGGATGGATCGGTGAAGGAATGGAGTTGCTGATTTCAGGTGCTCGAGGCATTCGGTAGCAAACCACATGCAATCGATCATATGAAGCTTGAAATAGGTTGCTAGCACTATATGCTGGCAGTATAAGAGGTTGGAGGAAATTTGGGTGAAGTTTTATGGATCGGAACCGATTCATTACTTAGATGGATCAGGGCTTACGGAACTTTGAGATGGCTTTGTTGCCTCCATAGTCTTGATCATACTTGGTTTCTAGGCTCATAGGCTATTTCTTTAGGCTTCCTGCCTTGATAACTTCTAAGTCCACTCACCAAGTTCGTCCTAATGTTGTCTGGTCAAAAGGCTGGATAACAAAATTCATCTTGCAAATGAAGTAATAAAACATTTCTCATCACTTTACAATTCTCAAGTTGCAAATTGCCAATTTGAAAAAATTATATGTAAGAAAATCATTTCAACAAATGTAAAAGAAAGATTCAATAAACCCGTAGAAATATAGGAGGTGAAGGATGCTACATTTTAGATAGATGACAATAGTTCCCCAGGCCATGATGGTTTCAATGCAAATTTTTACAAGCATCATTGTGAGAAGCTAAAAGAGGACTTATTCCAAGAAATCTCTCTTGTGTTTGCAATAGGGAAGTTTACTAAAGAAATTAATGACACCTTTATCACTTTAGTTCAAAAATTAGCAAATTCCAATAATATAAATAATAATAGACCTTTATCCAGTTGCAATGTAATTTATAAAATAATCGCAAACGTAATTCACAACAGGATAAAAGGCATATCAGTGAGTTAATATCTACTAATCAGAATGCTTTCATTCCACATAGATACATAGAAGAAAACTCACTACTAGCTTACGAAATGACTAGATGTTTCAACAGACGAACCGATAAAAGCATATGCATAAAAGTAGATCTTTAGAAAGTCTACGAAAAAATCAATAGAGAATTCATTATTCACATGATGGAAATGATGGAATTTCCTCCTCGACTCCTCTCCCTCATATGATGGTGTATATTCATTCCTACTTTCTCTATCATCATAATGGCACCCCGTACAGTTTTATATTTAGCAATAGAGGTACAAGGCAAGGGGATCCTTTATCCCTTTTTCTCTTTGCCATTGCCATGAAATTTTTTACCATTAAACTTGAGAATGAACATATTCTAGGCAATATAAATCTGATATGTAACACAGATCCAACAATAAATCACTTAATATATGTGGACGAGCTATTGATAATGGCAAAAGCAAACGTTTCAAGTGCTTTTGCAATTAAGCAGTGTCTCCAAGCACTAGAAAATTACACAAACTTAATTATCAATCCTACAAAAGCACGAATTTTCTTTAGTAAAGGGGTAAAAAATAAAGATCAAATTCAAGAATATTTTAACAGCCAAATTGCCAATTTACCAATTAAGTATCTAGGTGTGCCGCTCTTAAGTAATACGTTAAGAATTTTGGGTTTTGGTGAATTACTTGACAAAATAAACAGAAAACTAGACAAGTGGAGCAATAGATTTTTAAATACCAACGACATGATAGAACCTATAAAATTTGCTATCTACCCTATCATGTAATTTTGGATGCAAATATGTCAAATCCCACAAGCAATAATCAGGAAAATTGAATAAATTTGATCAAATTTCCTTTGAAAAGGGAAAAAAACACAAAATCAGCTAGACAAGGGTTTGCACGCCCAAAAATGAAGGAGGAATGGGATTAAGGAGGTTGGAAAACTTGCAGAAAGCTTTTGCAGTAATTGTGGAAGTTTTTGCAAAATGATTCGCTATTGGCAACTTGGATGAAAATGATACTGCAATAACAAAAACTTTTGAATTCTTAATCTAGATAACAACGCATCTTTCACATGGAACTTACTACCACAAACAAGAGGGACAGGCACATAATTTTTCACTAGACGAATACTCAATAGGAGAAACACACACCTATGATTTGGCCCCTGGTTCAACAGCCAAACTTACAGTTGGATGGAATTACATGACCACGACTAGATCACATAATCACAAAGAACAATACATGAAATCTTAACCATTCAAATCTTCCAGCACATGCATGCAACCCTATCAAGGAAATTTAAATTTTCAATGAAAGAAATGAAGACAACTGGCCATGGAATGCGAACAATGGAAAGTATTCCCTCAAATCACTATGGGAGGAACCAAAGAAAAAAAAGGAGGTTCAACAATGGAATACCACCATATGGAACACATGTTGTGCTTCGAAAATGTCCATGACCACTTACTTTGCGTCTTGAACATATTACCAACAAAAGACGGAGTTAATAAATGGCTGAACAACAACATTATAACCTATGTCTTATGCAACAATGATCCAGAAACTACAACTCATATTTTCTTCAACTGCAATTACTCAATCTCTATTCTAATGCATATAGCCAGGAGTTTGGGTATATAAACTGCCTTTACTGCATATTCGAGCCTAACTCAGTTATTGAACAATTTCACGATGAATTACAAACAATTAGGCATGCTAAAAGATATAACAGGTATTGCAATTACTGCAAAAATTTGGCATGTTTGACAAGAACGAAACAATCGAATCTTTCAAGCAAAATCAGCCACATCAATACAAAAAAGTCGACTAATTTTACATGACTGCAAGAGACTAATAACTAAGTCAAAGTTTTATGAAAGAGATCAAAGGACAAGAGCACTTATCCTAGTAGGGTTCGACAAAATCCTTGGAGCTAGATCCGACAACCCCACGCCACCATCTCAGTTTGACCCCCTTAATTGCTCAATCAAGGCTGGATCTTTGAGAATTCCTCAGTAATTTCCAAAGATTGATGGACTTCGCAACTGTTTCCTAGATCGATTTGGAAGCTTTTTCGGCTGCTTTCTTCAATTTTTTAATATATAATGATGTTTGGAGTATTAATTTACATAAGTTATGATTAATTTCATGAGTTGAGTTCTGCAGCATGATCCCCGTGTAAGCAATAGTTTTGTTTTATTTTGAAATGTGTTTTTCTGTGTTGAGTAGCTTATTTGGCGTTGTGTTTTGTCAAAAATGCACTCAAACTCTCTTTTTCTATGGTGTTAATATAGTACAAATTTTCTTTAAAAAAACATGCCAAAAATACCAAATTAACGCTCAAAACTGGACAAATCCATTACCACCGATCAGTGCATGAAATATTATAACGGTCAATATTATGTTTTAGGTTTGAAATCTATTTACCAACCGATGTGCAATTTACACCGATGCTCGATCCTTCTCTTTCAGATTCTGTACAACCTATATTTAAAATTTCATCTTCAATTTCAAATTTCTATATCTTTCTAATTTCTGAACTGCTTTTACTGTAGCGAAAACCATGACTTTAAGATGAGTACAATATTTTATCGTACAATTTTAACATTAATTGAATAGAAACGAGTACTAGATAAAATCCATAACTTTCTTTAACATTGCTTATCAACTACATGCCTAAAGAGTTATTTATCATGGGCTCAACATTTCAACATTGTTGTTTTAAAGTTAGGTAAAATTATATTAAATGGAAGCTCGATTTAGTTACTATTTAGTTACTTTAAACGCAAATTGCGATAGGTCAACACTATTCAAAACAAGTGCTTTATGTATTGGTCATATATCATTCAACAAAAATGTTAAAATGCACATGTCAAAAATTTTAAATTAGCTAAATAATTCTTTTGAATTCCATTTATTTTTTATAGTATAAGATAAAATAGTTATTAGCGAATAACTATCATTCTTTCCTTAGAGCACACATTACCATATGCAATATTCAATCATAGAGAAACGACTGCTGATTGATCTTTATTTCCTATTTGATCTAATTTGTTGTGTGCAAACAACATTAATCACCCATGTCGACTGAATCATGTTTTTTATTATCATTTGACTCAGTAATCTTCAGTTTGCATTTCCCTAATAATAATTTTTTATACTATTAATTTATGAATCACGGTGCTTAATAATATCTTTCCCCTTCTCAATATTTGTATTTTCTGGAGTTCCATCATTTTCTCTAAATCCTAGTCATCTTCTCGTCTTTCCATGCTTCAACAGTGACTTCTACCCAAATCAATCACTTTACAAATCATTAAAAAAACAATTTAGTCCACACTTTTCTTTTATCATCTGCAATCTCTTTTTTACTCTTTCCATTCTCCCCCTTTAACTGCTCATTAATTTTTCATTTAAGTGTTGTATAAAAGAATTCTAACATTCGATTCTGTTTTTTCCTTTTAGTAAAATGATAACCAGCAAATTTGGTATGCAAATCCTCCCATTCCTCACTCTCCTTTTTAGATTAGATTCATTTTGATAGCCCATTTGTCTCTTTTTGCTAACCCACCCATTTTGTTTTATTTTTCCATTTTCACTTCATTTATTGGATTTAAATACCGTTTGTTATGCTATATACCATTTATCTTTCTGGTATTTGTCAAAAATTATCTGTAGTTAGTTTATGGGAATTGGAAATGATCCAGTTATTGATTTGATAAGAAATATCAAATCTTGGGTTAAAGAAAGTTACTATTTCTTAGAGAAGATGAGTTATTGTTTTGAGTGTAGTAGTCCGTTACAAAGAGTTGGGTCTGGCTTTGAGTGCAAAATTTGCAGAAGATTGTTTTGTAGAAATTGCATGAAAGATGGATTTAGCAATCCCAAGTTATGTAAATTCTGCTATAACGCCATTAGTCGTCGCAGCACTGATATATCTAACTTCTCTTCTCCGCGTTCTTCAAGGTAAATTTTGTAGTAGCAAATCAAAAGATTTTTAATTAGGTATCCATTTTAGTGTAGATTTGATATTTACTTTACCTTATACTTGAGATTGCTGTATCATTCATCATATATTAATGATTTTCCTTCGAACTTTGTTGGGTACTTTTCATCTAACGTGATTTGAATGATTTTAAACCATCTAGGGTTTGAAGAAACAGGTTTCATTGGTTTTATAGATGAATTCTTCAATAATACAACTAAATCCTTAAAATCGATTATAGAAGCACCCACTTAAATGTTTAAAAACCAACAACTGATTTTACTGGATTTTCTTTTGTAAATCTTACTAATCTAACTTGGGTTTTTTAGGATAATTTTTTCTTTATAATCCAAATGTCGGAGCAAGCAAATTATGTAAACGAGCGTTACGGCACGCGCTTCGCACGTGATAAAGAAGGCTTAATTGTTTTTCTACAAATTGTATGTACTTAAAAGATTCAAAAGAAATCACATATATTTAGTCATATTTTTGTGTTGAATCTTACGTAGTTAATTTGAAATTTTATTTCTAAGTTGCAATATCTAATTTTTTGTGAGTTTAAATTTTTATTTATATTATTGATTAATGAAAAACAAATTTGTAAAGTAATTTATTTGGTAGATCCTACTTTTAAGTGATATTAAGACTTAGTAAATATTTGTAGAGAAATTTTGAATTTGTAAAAGAAGCTTAATTGTCAGATGCTTAAAATAAGCGATGCTAAATTTTAATAATATTTGTATAGATGCATTTTTTGTATTTCATGCTGATACCAAAGAGCATGACAACAAATATATTACAACTATTAATAAAGAATTACATATAAATGACAATTTTGGAAGTTCGTGGTCGGATCAAAAGTTTGCGCTTCTAAGCCAACTATTAATAAAGATATCTATTTTTTGTTATATAATTTGTAAGAATGGTATTGATACATAAAAGTTAAGAATGAATCATTTGCGAAATTTAAGCAAGCAAATTAACATAACAAACTCACTTTTGAGTTTTGACGTTATGAATGCAAGAGAAAGTCCAACACCTCTCAACACACTGCTAGTGTTGGCATCTGTAAGCTGTATAATTTCATCCAATACCACTCCTGTCTCCATCTACTTGGAATCTCATTCCTTAACAGCAAGAACAGACACATTGCAGTTTTGATTAAGGTTTGTTGTCACAAATAGCTCCAAGGATTTGATTCCTTGCTTTTTATGTGTATATTTTTACTATTTAAGTTTAACCACTAATCCAGTTCTATGTCCAAATAATTTGATGGTTAAAAATTGTAAAGCGAATCTTTTAGGGTGCTAATATTTTTTCCATAGTTTTATCATTGCTACAAATTTATGTAGATATCTAATTTTTGTTATGGAATTTATTTATAATGATGTATGTTATCCAACATTTTGACCAGACAGTGTTTTGACAAACATGATGGGTCGGACTTGAAAGTTATCGAGGCAGGGAGCACAGAGAGATAGCTGACAAGCCCAGAAATCAAGTACAACCAAGACTACAAGGCGAAAACAAAGCCATCATTGAAGTTCAACAATCCGAATCCATCAAAGTGATGGATCGGTGGATCGGTACCGATCCATAAGACTTCACCCAAATCACCCCGTACCTCCACTACTCCCAAGTCATGGTGATAGCAACCCATTCCAAGCCTCAATGGATGGGTCGCATGTACCTTGCCTTCGAACATCTCGAGCACCTGAAATTAGAAACTTCATTCTTCCACCGATCCAACTTGCTGACCCAGAAATAAGCCTCTAACAGAGCAATCAAGATGAGAAACATGAAGCTAACGACAAGTCGCACCTGAACAAGGCAATGGAAGAAGTTCATAAGGCAACCTTATGGATCAATATTGATCCATTATATTTGCTGACATGACCATGTTTTCTCGAGCGTAACTGCTGCTGGACGTGGGGAACATGGGTGTGATTGTGGATGAGCAAGTTTCGGTGACCTGCAGTTATAAATAGGCATGGAGGGGCATCATTTAGAGGATCTTTTGGCTCTTTTAGCAATTTTCTCTATAATCTCTCGTAATCCCGAGGATCCGTACCGGTCCATAAGAACAAAAGTTGTAAATAACAACAAAATCAGCACCAAAGCTAAGTGGACGTAGGCACCGATTGATCGAACCACTATAAACTCTGTGTGTATCGTTTTTACTTCATTTTCATTTATTATTCTTCATTTTTCTTCTCTATTATAATATCTTGAGTGTTTCTGCCGACTTTTGGTGCAAACATTTTAATGCTTTGACCGAGAAATACTTGAATTCATTGACTTGAATCTTCAAAAAGTTTAAGATGATGAGACAATTGACTAGGAAGACTGCTACTGGAGGAAATCAATAAGGGGACAACCAAGAGGCGTTCTCAGGATCTAGCCCCCCTTCCATCTACATAAGCAGGGATGTGATGGAAACGATAATGACGGAAATGCTGAAAATGATGATAGCCCGTCAAAAAGAGATAATGGAGGGATTCTTCAGGAGAATGTGACAAATAAGAACAACCGAAGTTGTTGCAAAACAGGACCGAAGGCCTGAAGTCAGAGCAAATGCACCCAGAAGCAGAATGGAGCAAACTGGAGCGGCTTTCGAAGGAGTCGTGCAGATCTATACCGATCCACATGCACGGATTGGTACCGATCCCCAAGAATTTGGGGACATGGCTAACTTTAATTTGGGTGAAAACAAAGCACATCAAGAAAACAATGCCAAGCATCTGAACATGAATCGGAATGTTGATGCACGACCAGAGGAATACGTGCCAGAATTCCTACTCGTGGGAACGAGAGGCAAGTTGAGAATGGAAACCAGAGAGTTCCTTTGGATAATAATGACAGACCTGCCGAGGTAGTTAGGCGAGCAATGAGGGGTGGACCGCCTAATCGAGGTCTGGAGGATTTCAACACGAGTCCATTCACTTCGAACATTTGATATGTTAGGAATCCGTTTGATTTCAAATTGCCGACGTCGGAGACGTATGATAGAATGACAGATCAAACGGTTCATTTGATAAGGTATATCCGGTGCTTGGAAGTGTTGGGTGTATCTGAAGAAGTGATGAGACGATGTTTTCCTTTGTATCTGACAGACTTAGCAGCGTTATGGTTTAGACAGTTGGAAAACGGCTCCATCAGCACATGGACCGAATTGGTAGACAAATTCATGACAGACTTGCCGAGGTAGTTAGGCGAGCAATGAAGGGTGGACTGTCTAACCGAGGTCTGAAGGATTTGAACATGAGTCCATTCACTTCGAACATTTGATATGTTAGGAATCCGCCTGATTTCTAATTGCCGACGTCAGAGACGTATGATGGAAAGACAGATCAAACGGTTCATTTGATAAGGTATATCCGGCACATGGAAGTGTTGGGTGTGTCTGAAGAAGTGATGGGACGATGTTTTCTTTTGTATCTGACAGACTTAGCAGCGTTATGGTTTAGACAGTTGGAAAACGGCTCCATCAGCACATAGACCGAATTGGTAGGCAAATTCATGAAACAATTTCAGTTTTATATTTCACAACCCAAGAATGCAATGACGCTGTCGAGCGTGAAGCAGAGGTCTGAAGAGACCCTTAGGAGTTTTTAACAAGGTTTAATGGGGCAGCTGCCGACATAGTTATTAAGGCGCGAGTCTATGCGCGCTTAGGCTCAAAAAAGCCCAAGGCTTATGGTTTGCGTCTTTTTTCAATTTGAGTGCGCCTTTTTGCAGTTTGAAAAGCCTTTTTGCAAAATTCAAATTTTAATTTACAAAATAATTAAATAAAAATTTTAAATTGTTAAATGAATTATAAAATATGGTTTAAAATTTAAATTTTAGTTGTAAAATATTTAAATAGTTGAATGAATTATAAAATATGGTTTAAAAATTAATTTGTAGTTAGTAAAATAGTAGATCAAACTTGTATAAAAGGTACTCATAAAAGTTCAAGGCTCGAGCCTTGCGCCTTAGTGCCTTAACTACTATGGCTGCCACCGTGGTTGATAGGTCGGACCCATATGTGGTTTTTATGGCGGTGGTTTTAGGAGTAGCCAGTATAACATATTTTAAGGTTGCTTTGGAGCGAGATCCTCCGATGGATCTCGTAGAATTTTATTATGAGGTCGAAAGATACTTGCGTCAAGAAGATGGTGAAGCTGAGTGGGCGGAAGTCAGCGTTGTGGATGGTGGAGGACCATCCGGGGCAAGATCTAGCAAAGACAGAGGTAAGCGAAAATCGACGATGGCTTTGAAGGACCAAAGCGTTGAGGAGGGAACATAAGTTTTCTTACACGGAGTTAAAGGAAACCCTGGAGAGGATCTATCTCGACACCGGGGGTAGATCCCTTAACGAAAGTCGATGCATAGAGCCTACCAACCGAGAGAGAGGATCAGAAAAGTACTGCCTATTTCATGAGCTAGGTGGGCATGAAATAAACGATTGCAGGCACTTCCGCAACTTGATTGAGGAACATGTTAGGAACAATCAGTTGCAGCAATACATATGAAGTCGAGCTATAGTGGTGGAAGATGAGCAGCCATCATCTGCAGCAAATCGAAGCGGCCTCGGAGCTGCAGTGGTGATCGAATTAACGATCCGGAGAGATCGGCGATTGCTTTAACGATCCGAAGAGATCGGTGATTGCTTTAACGATCCGGAGAGATCCGTGATTGGATTAACGATTCGGAGAGATCGATGATTGAGTTGACAACCCGAAAAGATTAATGGTTGGATTAGCGATCCGGAGAGATCAATGAACGGTCTGGAGAGACCGAAGAACGATCCGGAGAGATCGACAATGGACTTGTGGCTCGGAAAGGTCGAAAGATTTGATTGACGATCCGAAATGATCAAAAATTGAATTGGTCATCGAGTGCATGGCCCGGAGATCTCGATAACTAGACTTTGGTTTCGAACACCAATTGACCTTCAAACAACTTGATAGAAATTACCGAATTGAGCCATTGATTTTACTATATGTGTATTAACTCTCGGATGAACATGGAACGATCCTAATTTACGATGTACTATATTATATGATAATTCCGGGAGCACGAAACAACGATCATCTATGATTAACACCCAGCAAGGACTCGAGTCCTTAGCTATTGTGGTTTGGAACTGTTTTTGACTTACATGTAGATCCGAAGGAACCGGATGATTCACCGTGGCTTGGTCGATTGATGGTCGAGAAATTCAACCACTAATGTTTCATCGGCTTCGATATTTGTCCTTGAGCATAGCACACCTTCCATTTGCAAGACATGCTTTGGAGGGTAAGCGTTATCCAGCCTTTTGATCAGATGGTATTTGGACGAACTTGATGGGTCGGACTTGAAAGTTATCGAGGCAGGGAGCCTAGAGAGATGTCTAACAAACCCAAAAACCAAGTACAACCAAGACTACAAGGCGAAAGCAAAGTCATCATTGAAGTTCAACAATCCAAATCTATCAAAGTAATGGATCGGTGGATTGGCACCGATCCATAAGACTTCACCCTAATCACTCTGTACCTCCTCTACTCCCAAGTCATGTGACAACAACCGATTCCAAGCCTCAGTGGATGGGTCGCATGTACCTTGTCTTCGAACATCTCGAGCAATTGAAATCAGGAACTCCATTCCTCCATCGATCCAATTTATTGACCCAAAAACAAGCCTTTAACAAAGCAATCAAGATGGGTAACATGAAGCTAACAACAAATCGCTCCTGAACAAGGCAATGGAAGAAGTCCACAAAGCAACCTTATGGATCGGTATCGATCCATCATATTTGTTGACATGGTCACGTTTTCTCAAACTTAACTGCTGCTGGACATGGAGAACGTGGGTGTGATCGTGGATGAACAAGTTTCGGTGACCTTCAGCTATAAGTAGGCATGAAGATACATCATTTAGAGGATCTTTTGGCTCTCTTAACACTTTTCTCTATAATCTCTTGTAATCCTGAGGATGTATACCGATCCATAAGAACAGAAGTTGTAAACAGCAACCAAATCAGCAACAAAGCTAAGTGGACGTAGGCAACGATTGGCCGAACCACTATGAATTCTGTGTGTATCGTTGTTACTTTATTTTCATTTATTATTCTTCATTTTTCTTCTTTACTATAATCTCTTGGGTGTGCAAACTTTTGGTGCAAACAATGTATTTGTATACAAAAGTTAAAAATGAACCAGTTACAAAATTTAAGCAAGCAATTAACGAAACTGACACATTTAAAGTTTTGACTTTATTATTGTAAGGGAAAGTCCGACACCCCTTAACACTGAAAGTGTTGGCATTTCTAGGGTGTATAGTTTCATCTTCTACTACGCTGTCCCCATCTACTTGAATCACTTTCCTTAAAAGAACAGTTAAAATGCAGTTTTATTTAAGATTCGTTGACATATAAACTAGAAAATTCTAGCCCTAAGGATTTGACTACGTGCATTTTTTTTGTAACTATATTTACTCTTTAAGTTTAACTATTAGTCCAGTTCTATTTCGTTAAATAAATTGCTATCTAAAAATAGCAGAGTGAATCCTTTATAGAAGTAACTAGCGCAGGGCACTTGTAAGGGTTAACTGGCTTGAGCCCCTACTTTAGATGGCCCTCAAAATTATTACAATCTCGATATTTTCTTTACAGCATTTTGCTGGCAATAAGTACATTTGATTACATTCAATTTGAAAATTTAAAATTTTTATGTTATTTATCATTTTTATTTACTGCAATCTATTTTTGATCATATAAAATTATGAACTACAGTTGCTAAAGTTTCCATTGTTTGTATCTGTCTCAAGCCTCCGAATTTTGAGGAATAGCCCTGTAAAGTAACTCATTGTTTTATTTGGTATGTAAATGATGCGTATAGTTTTCTTATAATATTTACAGGAGCGATGAAGAAGAAGATGCTGACAATAGTGGACAGATTTTTAATAATCCACAATGTAAGTCAGCTCAAGACATATCTGATGGAGATTTGGTTAATATTGGTACCAATCTCGATTTTCATAACTTCAAATCCGGGGATTCTAGTCTTTTGGATATAGCAAGTAGATCAGGCGATATCGATTCTACTTACGATAATCTTTCTGTATATAGAAATCATGAAAAACCGATCACTCAAAAGCCTTTGGATTTTGAAAACAATAGGCTTATTTGGGACCCACCACTGCCTGAGGATGAATTTAATGATTTGGATAATGGGTTTTTTTACTATGACGATGACGACTCTAATTCGGCTGATTCAACTAATTTACTCTCTTGTGGTAGCTTCAGTAATAGAACATTGAGTACAAGGGAAAAAACGAATGATGTACATAAAGAGCAATTGAGAAGGGTTCATGTTCATTTTAGAGCACTAGTTTGCCAATTATTAACAGGGGAAGGACTTCAAATTGGAAACGAGAATGGTAAGACCGGATGGCTAGATATTGTTTCTTCTTTAGCATGGCAGGCTGCGTCTTATGTGAAGCCCGATACAAGTAAAGGTAGCAGCATGGATCCTGGTGACTATTTGAAGGTTAAGCGTATACTTTCAGGAAATCCAACTGATAGGTAACGGTGGTTTTTATCCATTTTGAATGTGCATGCATATGATGTGGTGTTTTCATCAAAGATGCAACTTATTATTCATCTATTTGTTTTTTATCTTTTTTCTGGTGAATAATTATATTTAATTTTTTGAGGAAATTTTGAATGCAAAAGGTGCTCCTTTTGGAACTATATATCTTTTTTTTTTTTTTTTGGTTATGATTAATGATTAATATGATTATAATCTATCTGCAGCATGCTTGTAAAGGGAATAGTTTGTACAAAAAATGTCACACACAAACGTATGGTATCACAACATAAAAACCCAAGAATATTTTTATTGGCTGGAGCATTGGAATTCCAAAGATCGACAAGTAGGCTGGCATCCATAAATACCGTATTAGAACAGGTTATATCCTAATTCTGTCTGTAATATACCATTTATTATTTACTAGCAAACCAGCACACAATGTGCATAAATTTACATCGTTTACCGTATGCTATTAAATTAATTTTTACAGTACAATATAAAATATATGTTAAAAAGGCACTAGCAAAAATAATTATTTGTCCGTATAATTTCAATTGATATTTACTTAATTTTGGTTCGCATGTGTAATTTTTGTTTGAAACAGTAGACAAATTAAAAAAAAATCAAAATAAATAGAACATATCAGAGAAGTAAGCAATAATGAGTGAAGTCCAAATGATATGTTGGAAGGTTGAATTTATAATTAGCATAAATAAAGATAGAGTAATAGAATGTTTAAAGGGTAACACCGTTGTTTCAATATATATATATATATATATATATGTATGCATGTATATATATGCGTGTGTGTGTGTATATATGTATATATAGAAAAAACACTCACACCTAGATGAATCTATTGAAATCACTTTCTTATATTAATAGTAGAGATTTTGGAGGGTTAATTGCACCTGACATTTTCTAGGGTGCTCATAAACAGTACACTCCCTTGTGATCACTAATCACCAAATTGATGAAGGGTTAATTTGGTATTCTAATCATCAAAAAGGTAAGCAGAAATATGCCAAGTTAAATATAGTTAGTGCTTGTGCCATTTAATGAGTTGTGTGGATTAAAACGACATGAGCATCAAATTATATGCTAGTTTGTGCACTGTCATTTTATTTTATTTTATTCTCATTTGTTTGTTAATTAACCTTTAGGAAATTGATCACTTGAAGCTTTCCGTTTCAAAAATTGAGGCGCATCGTCCTAATGTTGTACTTGTAGAGAAGAGTGTATCATCGCATGCTCAAGAGCATTTTCTGACCAAAGAAATTTCTTTAGTTTTGAATGTTAGAAGGACGCTTTTAGAAAGAATTGCACAGTGTGTTGGTGGACAGATTGCTACATCAATTGATAATGTCACTTCTGCAAGACTTGGACATTGTGAGATGTTTCGGGTGGAGAAATTTTATGAAGAAAGTTCAACTGGAGTCAATTCAAGTAGAAAATCCACGAAGACACTTATGTTCTTCGAAGGGTGTCCTCGGAGATTAGGATGCACGGTGATTTATGTTTTTTTTCCATTTGATTTGACCACGTTATAAATTGCTAATCCTATTAAAATGTCTTTAGTTATGGTATCCTTAGCATGTAGGAACTTCAAGACCCAACTGGTATTATGTGCACCATGGATGTGGGTGCACCATGCATGCATGGTGATTCACATTGAATTGTTATATACCCTTGGATTCGTACTGGGATGTTTTAAGAAAAAATAATTAACAGTTGAATTTAGGGATGTGCAATTTTGGGAAACCCTGCCTTTTCTATGATCTAACTCATGACTGCCTGAACAAGAAGTCTAATAACATAGGACAGTTTCATTAAATAATTATTATAGAATATATTTTTTATTTACAGTCATATCTCATCAAGAATTGTAATTATGTAGAATATTTTTAGTAAATGATTGATTACTTAAATATAATATATTATTTGTCAAACTCTAGAAAGCGACGAATCTCTCACACCAGTATCCTTCTGTCCATATTCATGTTTTTACATTTTAGCACACTTCAAGTACTTCATTTATTGTAAGTAGTTTCTTACTAGTAGCAACTCTTACCAACTGACTACATTGCTAAGCTCAAAATTTCAACTTATCCTAAATGATAGGTTCTTCTTCGAGGAACGGAACCTGAAGTACTGAGGAAAGTTAAACATGTTGTGCAGTATGCAACCTTTGCAGCCTATCATTTGTCACGTGAAACGTCATTTCTTGCAGATGAAGGTGCATCAGTTCCTAAAATTTCTCCAGTTATTTCAAACAACAATAATAATTCTAGGTTATCGGAGGCTTCAAATTCATCCTCTATAAGCTCTGATAGCAATATTCAGTTGACCGAAGATATCGAAACACATGAAGGAGTTGAAGAAAATATTTTACCTGAATATGGAAGCGTCTCTGAATCCAGTGAAGTGATTAGTACAAGTATTGAGTTTGAAAACGAATCTACTGATTATCTTACTGGTAATGATAGTCAGAGCATATTGGTTTCGTTGTCAAGCACTTGTTCTTCAAAGGGCATTGTATGTGAGCCCCCACAACTTTATCGAATTAAATTCTATGGGAGTTTTGATAAACCTCTAGGGAGGTTTCTTCGTGATGATCTATTTGATCAGGTAGCTTCACTTAAAACAATATTTGTTGCAACTATTATTATTATTTGTCGACAAATCATGGAAGGTTTCCTTCCTTTTAGCCTAAAAGCGCGACAATGAACCTAATATGAATATTGCATTCATTAGTTTCACTATATATTCATACTGTGCGTCTTTTTTGGTAGTTCGCTTCAATCAATTCCCATGCGTAATGTAAATGTAAATAACTTCGGGATTTGTGGTTTATATCAGAGGTCGCTTATAACTTCTAAGTTTTATTTTTATTTTTTGGAAAACAGCTATATTTATATCTTTGTTAAGTATGTATTATTATATTATTACAGTTGGTTGACCGTTCTTGCTAGTTCATACGATGCAGTGCAAAGCATCAACAATGTCTGGAGTTTCCGGCGCCTAGGCAGAGCTTTATAACTTTACCTCCATGACACTGTTAAGTATTATGATAATCACGAACTAAATTAACTAACATGACACAATTATTTAACTATGTTATTATGTAAGCACTAAATATTAAAAATATAATTACTCGGTAACATATGCAACAATAATCTTAAAAATTAATATAATCAATAACATATAAGCATGTTCAATAAGATTGAAGTAACTTGGAAACATATCAAATTTTATACATGCTTAATATTCAATAATATTGTCGATATACCGTATATTGTCCTTTAACTAACTTTTTTATTGAAATATTGTCCAAAATATCGGTGCTGATGTATAGTCTGATATTTGTAGATATATCAGTCCATTATTTAGTGTTACATGTAGGATAAATTTGTTAAATACCGTTCATTATTTTAGGTTTTAAAATAAAAGTGGTAAAATTATTATTTTTTTCTGTCTTTGTTATAGTATAGTAATAGGCAGTGAATTAACTAACGGACCCACCATTAGTGTACCTTTTTCTGTTGAAACCATATTCTGATTCATTATTTTTTTACTCCATTGGGCCTTTTACTTTTATTTCACTTGGTGAAAATCCTAGTTTTATACACACACGCGAGTACTAAGGCGCATAGAGAACCTTGAGGAAAAATATTTTGTTATGAAATAATAGTAATATATGTACACACGATCAATAATGAGGTATTACTGAACGGTTATTACATGGTAATGTGAAGACTCAAAATGTGAAACGGAAAAGTACATATGAATGCATAAGTATTTAATAGAGATAATGTATCAATAATTTAACTTACACGTTGTTAGGTTTCAAATCTACCATTTTAGGATAATAAATTTATTGCCCTTTACCAATATAACAGGAATCTTATTATGTATAGACAAAAATGAGTTTCACACTATTTATTAATGAAATTAAAAGGATGTACGTCATATTTATGATACATCAAGAGAAGAAGAAAAAGCTAATGCCAAATATATTTTTATTAGCTTCCCCATTATAACCAAAAAAATAAAAAGGAAATTATACACTACTTCATGAAAATCATATTTAAAGATTTCTTTACATGCGAATGGTTATATTAAATCAAGTGGAAATTAGGGACACATCCCTCTTTTCTAAACTTATTTGTTTTACATCCTTCCCTTTTAGAAATTATTTTCTACTTTTTTTTTTGAATTTCTTTCCTTTTTAGTTCTCCCGTTTTCAAATTTAAAAGCAACACTCCGACGTGTATTACGGCGGTTATGAGTTATAAACGTATACCCTAAAAGCGCATGTTAAAGTTAGTAAAGTTGTCAAATACCCTCGTTAATTTTACCTTTAAAAAAATTAGAAATGTAATTTATAATAGAAAATTGAAAGGGACCTACTGCTAATTTTTTATAATCATAAATCAATGTATCTTTTTAAACAAAAAACGTTTAAAAAACGCAAAGATAATATCAATTCAATTTATTCCTCCTTAACAATCACAGTTTTATGCTTAGTTTCCCTACACCAATAGCCTCACGTACCAGATTCTGAATCCTCAAACCAATAATCATCTACTGGACTTGATCAGTCATCTCCCCTACTACTCCTTTTTTTAAATAATGTAATCTGAACCAAAGACTAATTATATACAAACACATATAAAAACTAAGTCTATCATTCATGTACCATCCACTAATCATAAAAAAAAGGAAGCACACTTAATCCAAACCACCTTAGGCAATAAATATCAGTCACAGAATTAAGTCTTGAAACAAATAAAAGGTTTAGACATTTGAACTCATAACAAAATCAAGTTAAAACCTTCATCAACCAAAATGATAGAGATATGTTTACACACTTCTTCTTGGTAGCTTCTGAGGC
This sequence comes from Allium fistulosum, assembly GCA_030737815.1. Taxonomy (NCBI): domain Eukaryota; kingdom Viridiplantae; phylum Streptophyta; class Magnoliopsida; order Asparagales; family Amaryllidaceae; genus Allium; species Allium fistulosum. The sequence continues at coordinate 1,104,852,881 of CM060901.1, forward strand.
CTTGGACTTCTTCATCCCTACGATTTTCTTCACCCTGTTCTTTCTCTTCCTTCATCTGCTTTCTTGATTTGTCAACATTTGTGGCAAGTTCATTCCTGGTGAGCATGTACTTAGGCTCAAACTTCTTTGCACTCTTAGCAGAATCATAAATCAAACCAAATCCAATGATCTTTCTACCTCCAAAATCAGTTCCGAACTTAAACACAAAAATGGTATTTGGATCTTTTACACTATACATACTTTCAAGTTTCTCCTCCAATTCAGCTTTGGATACATTTGCCTTGCCTGGATGAGTCACATAGTTCACTTTATAAATTTATTACCAGCTCAACAAACTCACTACACTCATCCCGAACGTGTAGGGGACAAAAACCTGACATTTGACAATGATATACATATGATAGCTATGCATACATAAACTACTTTATCAATTTTCTAGTTTTTTACCTCTTTAGGTTGCACATTTCAGTAAGAACTACTTTGTAACAATATACAATACAATGTTAACTATTTAATTTTCTTGCTCATTCCCTAAACCTTGTTTTATTACATGTCCAGCTTATGTTTTTCATAAATTTTGCATCGTACATGAGATTAACCACTTGTATAAACATAAAAAAGTCGAACAATATACATGAAAACATAAAATTATATTTTCATCAACATGGTTTTTTTAGAAAGTCGGTTAATTAAATGGTATAGGAGGGCTATAAAATACAAAGCATCAAATGGAAGTTAATGTGTTAATAAGTCATGTATTTGTAATACATAATCAATGTTACAGGTGGAAATATATAGTAAAACTTATACCATTCGTTCTTCAAGAACATCATCCACTACTATATAATTTGTTAGACTTGGTGCATTTCAAAATTAGACTATTGCATCTCAAATAAGGAATGAGCTAAACAGAATATGAAGGTAATAAAATATTAACATAAACCCTATGATTAAGGTTGATTATGTTATATATTGGTAATCTTTGCTTCTATCACATTGCTAGTACTACTCAAGCTAAGTCAAACTCTCCCTCATGAATGATAAAAAAGACAGGATAACATGTATCTGTTGTAAAACTGCATGCGCGCACACATGCTAAATAGATGATGTGAGTATGAATGCACTTAATATTTGATATATGAAGCAACGTTGATGTTAATTAATGATTACTATGTACGTCTGAAAAAAATATGACCGTGATATATGAAGCACAGTCACAGGAAGAAAATAAATGCATGTTAACTTGCCTTAAAATCTATGAAATTAATAGTGCACTTTAATAAACAATGGTTTAAAACAGATAATATATCTTAATACTAATGCATTGGTAATTATATTTAAAACGTTGTATAAACCGACACAAATGCAAATAGCTTTTCACTATAAAGTCTTGGAGGAAACCTTTTATGGTCGAAAACATTGTTTCAACCATCACAGAAGAGCAGTATAATAGGCCCACTTGCTAAACCCATGGATACCTGCTACTACAGCAAGTCAGCACTGAGACCAAACACCTCTGATTTGGACATTTAGACCCATAGGAAAATTAGCATAGTTCGAAATTTGAGTGAACTTATATCGTCATAAATGAAGGAAATAACACTTTTCTATGTAATTACCTATCATGTTCAAAATCGATTTGACATAAATTTTCATTTTATCTTTCTATATTTACTCATAGTTAATCAATTTGTTATCAATGTTTAAACAATATCTTAATGGATGTTTGTGTATGTGTACATAAATGTTTCTTCGTGCTCGTTGTACTTAGAAAATCGATTTAACTAATAAATATGTGGTGTGTTTATTTAAATAAATTTGAGGCAAACATGCCAAATTATATAACATCACACAGTTGATTTAAAATATTAGATGCATTACTGGGGTAATGAGAGAGAAATTTACTTAGGGTCTTCATTATTAATATCCTAAAGCATAAATTGTTTCTATCTTCTTAAATTTTTGTATTATATTAGAGTATTTAATATTTAAGAGATACAATTTGCACATATATACATGTTAAATTTAATATAAACTGAGTGATAATGTCATTATCATATACTCGCAATTTCATAGTCAATTTTAGTACTCAATTTTTTTCGCAAATGCAAAGTAAGAATTGCATATAATAAATATATATAAAGTGGACATTACAATAAATCTGAAAAGTTCATTTCCATTTCAATAACTATAATTGCTTGGTAAGTATTGAAGTTTTACAAATTGGCTTTTGAAATGTTTATCCAGGAACTCGTTTGGTTCTCCTCATATTCTAAGTATAATTCACAAACCCTAGCGACATTTGGATAAAAGTAATAACTATATATGTGTTTATATCAATTCAAACTGCATGTCCATTCTTAAGTTACACGATAGTCTTATATTTATTACCATTCATGCATCAACATGGTAATGTACTAAGCAATCAACTATGAATCGAGTAAGTTAATATAACATCCATTTTTTAGGAAACAATGTGTAAATTTTGCTCTAAATTAGCAAGTGCTGCATAAATTTTTAATGCATGAGAACCTGATCTTTTTAGTTATTTCTTTACCCTCGAGATTCATTAAATAATATATTTTGCATATGTTACTAAACCTTTGCTATAGATAAAATTATATTAATCATATTTCATACGTGCAATTTCAATAAGCAAAACAATCATTTAATAAAGTATGTTATTTTGGAATGTTTGACAAAGCAATCATTCAAAGGGAAGAGGATAATTCATGAATTTTTGAAATAAATACGATCCCCAAAAAGAATATCTCATGGAAACATAACAGAATATAAGTGCATAAAATTGTGAATTTTTGGATCGATGACAATCTTTTCATAGATTTCATATATTGCATTTACTATTCTAACAAAAGAAATCTCAAATAAAATGAAAAGGAGAGAAGATACCTTATGTGAACTCTTTGCTCTATTCCGCAACCCAGTTGTAGACAAACATGAATTCAAGCTCGCTCCATCACTATCTCGTTAAAACATTAAAAAAAATTAGGAATAGATTCCTGGAATTTCTGATGGATAATAAGAAAAGAATAGAAATCCATGTAATATACTTACGATTTATAGAAAAAACACAATTTTGAAACTAAAAAAAAAGGAGATAACATGATGCATCATTCAAATCATCCCTGATAAAAATAATGAACGTTGATCTTCCTTAACATTTCAAAGTATATCAGATGATGGAGTTATAACCTGATGTACCAACCAAAACTACACAAATAAAAGTGCAAACAATTGAAACAAACAGTGTTGTTCCTAAATATTGAAGACCTAGAGAAATTTTTTTGACATATGGAACATGCGTACCAAAAAGAGGCAAAAGAGAAAGGAGATAACATTGACAAAAGGTGGAGTAACCAGGAAGAAAATATTAAATTCGAATGAACCTAGCTAGATGCCTATAACCAAGTTTCTTGCTTCCATTGGATCTCCTCGTCAACAGGGTTAGTAATGGCATGACAGACAAAAATAGGCAAAAGACAATAGACAACTATAGGTTATTGATGTGAAGTAGAACATCAATCTAATAAATATCCGTCGACAAAAAATGACTAATTAGATAATACGCATGCATAAAAAAAGCCGAAGAAGAACAAATCTATAACATAATATTTTAAAATAGATCATTATAATCAGTAGATTCCGAGATGAAGAAAAGAGGATTAGACCGAAAGAAAATCTATGAAAAGTATTCAACGAAGAGCATTTTGGACTTTCCTTGTACATTATCAAAAGATGAAAGTTCTTTGTGTTCTATGCAATGGATCACTTCAGCACAACCTATAAAAAGGAAAAATTAGTTTTTGTGTTCTTATCAATGATATGAAAATTCTCATTATACAACCCAAAGAGTGGATAAATTTAAAAAGAATATCACAATAATATGTTCTAGAAAGTGGTTTTTAGGCTCAGGGAAAAAGTTGGAGAAAAATTTAATTTCAGAGACAAGAAGTTTGCTTTTAGACTAAAGACACTTTTTAGTGTAAATCATAGAATGACAGTTGTAACTATCATTTTCTGTTTACACTAAAAAGTGTCTCTCAGACTAAAAAACAAACTTGTTGTCCTTGAGAATAATTTTTTTTGCAACTTCTTCCCTATGCCTATTTTCCTGTTCTTAGAACTATAACTAAAAGTTTATAAAATAATCTATAACACAACATTTCTATCCTATTAAGCTATAGCTATACCTTTGGTGCAAAACTTAAAATGAGAAAATATATAACAGAAATTTGTTTTGGACAGATGTCCCAAATATTGATCGTGATGTTATGCAAAATCAGTTGTGACAAAATTAGCATAAGTTTACACGGATGGTGCAAAGAATCGAATGCATTAAAAGATATAGTTTTCATCTATGGATACATACAACGATCCACAATGAAGTAAACCAAACTGTTTCTAACATACCTGAAAGACATAATACAGGATAATGCACGGGAAATATGATGTCTGAGATACCCTTGTGAACCGTACCTAAAAAAAAAAACCTAAAATATTACTGAAAATAAAATTTGATCTACAGTCAAACCGAATAATTTCAGATCAGTAGTTACCTTCCAAACATAGCCGTAGTTGCTCTCTTTGTCGAACCCTGTGGATGCTCTGACCGCCGTCGTGTAATTGTAGAACAGGATTGGAGAATATGATAGCGAAACTTAAACACCAATTTGCATCGCAGATGTTAATTTTTTGGTAGTTTGTTCTGGATCAAAATTTCCCCTTTTTTCTTCCTTGTTTGGTTTATTAAGATGACGTGGGGAGGAAAGGGAAATGGGGTTGAGAAACCAGTTACGGGAGGAAATGGGCTGAAACACCGGATCGTTGTGGATAGAATGAAAAAAGACAAATATGCCCCTAGTTGGATGGCGGGGAGTAAATTTGTTTTCCAAATAGAATAGGGCATTTCTGGCAGTTCAAAAAAGGCTTCAAAAGACTGGGTATTTGCTTTATATATAAGATATATGTAATATATTTATAATTTCCCAGTGCTAGATTTCTGTATGTATTTTTTAACATTCTTTTTTCTTCTCTTATATTTTTTGTATTTTGTTTTAACTTCTCAGACAAATTTAATAATACCACTGTCTGCTAGTGCTAGTAAATTTCAAATGAATAGCCAGAATTCAGAAAAATATATTTTTTATAGTGAAAGCCTTCACTGAAATGCAATGGTGCCTATTTTCCTGTTTATATTGTTGGTTTTTCATGCATATCTAAGCATTCAATTAGTATATAACCACGATATTGCGAGACTGTTTATTCAAAATTGTGTTGTTTTAGATAATCTGGAGTGTTGTATATTTTGCTATTACAGAAGATATTTTACAAATGACCGATGGTAATGTTCCTTTTATCAAATTGTTAGATTACACATTACATTTAGTGAAGAAATTCACTTCATATAAATGGAATTTTTTTTTTCATATAAAGTTTCAAACCCATTGAGTGGAGGGATATATTTTAGGCTAGACGATAGGCTACACGGTCCTGAGACAAAGTGCATTTTTATAGAACAGTTATGTTAATAATGTGAATTCTCAATATTTTTGAACATCACATGTTGGTATTTGGTTAATTTGTAGTTGATACCGATATAATAACATGTTTGATGTTCTACTAATATTTTTAGATATATCGGTACTTGATCAATATGTAATCCATATCCATATTAACTACGTACCATCTAAGAGCTCATTAGCTCTGCTTTGGTGGTGCCTAATTTGTAATTGAATAGTCATATTAGAAAGCTGATTACCCTAACAATACAATAACGTCGACGCGTCTGGATGTCACTCATGACATCAGAGCGGGTTTGTAACCAACCTATATATCACTGTATTATTTTGTATGTTGATTCTATACTTAAGGCCAGATTAAACTGAAAGGAGTCAAAGTTCATATATTTACTTTTTCTTGAGGCAAGATGACTGTGATTAGATCTATTTCTAAATTGCATTAGTAAGATACACATCCTTTTTTATCATAGTGCCCAGTTCCATCGGCTCTTATTATTTATTACTGTATTTCTCTCTTTTGTTTTTTGTTTTTTGTTTTTTTTTTTGTTTCGTTTTGTTTTTTGTTTGTTTGTTTGTTTGTACTTCATCTAGACCTATTTCATGTCCACTTAGCGCGCCTTAAATATGTTTTCCTCTTTGGGGGGCAAACCTATCTTCAGCAATGATAGAAGGAAGTATCAAACAGTTAGGACCAAGTTTTTTTTTTAAATCCACTTTTCTATGTATGACCTTAGGAATAAAACAAGCATCAATATATGTAGGAATCAAAACAAATTTATTTTTTAGTCATTATAAGTATGATATGTTGCTACTGAATATACAGGCTTATAGTTGTGGGATATGTAAAGAACGAACAGAATCACATGTTAGATGCTATACCCACCAACATGGAAGTCTCACAATAAGTGTGCGTAGACAGCCTTCCATGACCCTACCTGGAGAAAGAGATGGAAGAATATGGATGTGGCATCGATGTATCAAATGTGAACACAGTGATGGAATACCGCCTGCTGTGCGTAGAGTAGTTATGTCAGATGCTGCTTGGGGTCTTTCTTTTGGAAAATTCTTAGAGCTTAGTTTTTCCAATCATTCAGCTGCTAATCGTGTTGCAAATTGTGGCCATTCTCTTCAGAAAGACTGCCTTCGTTTTTATGGGTAACAGAGTTATTTAATCAAAATAATGCATGATATTTTGGTGTTAATATAATGGATTCCCAATTTTAATCCCTACCAATATAAAAATTAAGAAGTATATTGCGCAAAATATGATGTAACATTACGCCTTTTGCATTTCTAGGTTAGGAAACATGATTGCTCTATTCCGCTACTCTCCTGTTGATATTCTATCTGTTCAATTGCCTCATTTGGTTCTGGAGTTTGCTTCTCAAAATCAACAAGAACTGGCAAAAGGAGAGGCAGCTGCAGTATGTGTTTAACTTTTATATGGTACCCATGTTCGCCTATCTTGTAGACTTGGAATAATAATTGTCTCTCTTTTCTTATTTGTGCAGATCTCAAGTAAAGTTGAGATTTTGCATACAGAAGTCAATAAAGTGCTTCAAGGATTTGAACAAAGAATCATCACTGCTGAGCATGAACCTGTGAAAACGAGCATCCGCAAATACATTGAGGATTTAAAGGATTTATTGAAGAAAGAAAGTGAGGAATATGAGGTATTGTTTACATCCTTTGTGATATAAGTTTAAACCTGGCAGTTGCATATTAGAACAGGCAATTTAAGAACTACAGCCAATTGCACAGTAGGCACCATCTTACACCAACTTGCTTGACATATATGTCCCCTCAATTCATTAAATTCTCAGGTTTTATTGATGATTTTAGAAGATCCAAGTGTAGTTCATGTTAGCTCTAGGATGTGCAATTCATCATCTATTATTTTTGCCGTGTAAGGTTACTTAGGATGCGAAAGACATGTGATAAAATCCTCACCTAATCTTTTGAGTTTTTATTTTTCTTCTTCATGATATTATTGTAAATTCATTGACTATTTTTCCCATAAAAATTGCAGGTCTTGCTACATTCTTCTCCATCAAATTATACTTCATTTGGTCGAGAAACAGTAGATATACTTGAGCTAAATCGGTTAAATAAATGCCTCTTGGTTGATTCTCATACATGGGACCGTAGATTGTGCCTCTTGGATTCATTTTCAAAGTCAAATTCTCCTCCTGCCATAAATCGTAATCCACAGTTTCACGAAGTTGAATCAACCCATTACGATGGAAAATATAGAAGATCACCCGAAGGACTTAATTTACATGCTTTAGAGTGTAATTCAAGCAATTTGGTTGAAACAGATTGGTCAATTGAATCGGTCGAAGGCTATGCAGGTTCATCCTCACTCAATTTGGTTTCTATTCCATATTGCAAAGAAGCTAAAGAAACTCAAAATTTAACCTCAGAGATTTACATAAATGGCACTTCTTTAGAGAGGTTACAGTCTGCAGGTTCCACATTGTCTGATAAAATCGACTCATTATGGATTGGTAATCCAGAAGTTGATGCAGTTGGACCAATTAATTTGATGGAAAATTCACTTTACAAGAAGGTTCTGGCTCCTATAAGAGTTAATTCTTTTGATTCTGGTTTGAGGCGAGATAAATTGCATCATGCATTACCTCCCTCTTCCCTTCATCTGTCTTCGGTCAAATCTTTTGATGGGTACTCACAACTCTCTCCAAGATCTAAAAACTTGAACTTTGTTCCAAGCCATAATCCTGTATTCTTATCCTCAACATTCAATATGATCGCCGAAGGAGCTAGACTGCTTTTACCTCAGAATGGAAACGAGGATGTTGTTATTGTGCTTTATGATAATGAACCTACTACCATTATATCATATGCAATCAACTCTCAGGAACATGCCAAGTTTATAAATTTAGAACGCCAGTTTAGCAAGGAGGAACCTCATTTTAAGATTTCTTTTGACGACGAGTCTTCGATTCCAAATGACAAAGTGAAGTTCTCGGTTAGTTGTTATTTTGCTAAGCAGTTTGCTGCAATTCGGAAAAGGTGTTGTCCAGATGAAGCTGATTTCTTGCGATCTATGAGTCGGTGCAAGAGATGGAATGCTCAGGGTGGTAAAAGTAGTGCTTTTTTTGCAAAGTCGCTTGACGAGAGATTTATTATCAAACAAATAACAAAGACAGAGTTGGACTCTTTTGAGAGTTTTGCACCAGAATACTTCAAGTATATGAAGGAGGCATTGGATTCTGGCAGTTTGACTTCTCTTGCTAAAGTTCTTGGCATTTATCAGGTTCAGCTTATTTCAAAAATTATCGCTAGTGGATTATGTAATATTGAATTGCAAAAAGTTTATTCAAATTCGCATATACATGATAAGCAGTTTATTTTCTTCTTTAAATATGTTTGTTTTCCCGTTCCCTTCATGTCAAAAAATTAAGATAAAATCAAGAGGGTGAAAGGTTGACGGTAAGACAAATTTTGGACTAGATGTGGACATAATTAATTTTCTTAGAGATTTTGCTATCATTTTTTATGATATAGGTGACGGTAAAGCACTTAAAAGGAGGAAGAGAGGTGAAAATGGATGTTATGGTAATGGAAAACCTATTTTTCGGAAGAACTTTATCAAAAGTATACGATCTTAAAGGGTCATTATCAGATGCGCGGTACAATCGTGATACCTCTAATAACGAATGTGTTTTGTGGGATCTTAACCTGCTAGAGTCTCTTAAAACAAATCCCATCTTTTTGGATAGAAAGGCGAAGAGGAGACTGGAAAGAGCTGTGTGGAACGATACCTCATTTCTCGCGGTAATAATTTGATCCCCCCCCCCCCCCCTCCTCTCACACACACACAGCGAATTGTTTAAAATTTTCAACGCACACCGAATCGTTACGCGCACACACACAGCGAATCGTTTTACAATTTTCAAAATGATCCTTTTGTTACCCAAAGATTTTCCTGTGAAAGCTTAAAAAAAAATGGTATCTGTCAAAGAGTAAGGTTAAAATGGATATCAGTTTTTATAGAACAAATTATGTGTGCATGACGTAATTCGTTTTGCTTTTTTTTTTCATGCATATCACTAGCTGAATGAAATGAACCTGATTGTCTGATTGGTATCTATAAAACATGCAATGCATTTTCAGTTTATTAGTGATTTTAAGTTAACTAAATATTTCAATTGATGCGTGGATTGTCAAAATTTGATATTATTTTCCTCTCCATTGCAGTCAGTTGATGTCATGGACTATTCATTACTAGTTGGCATTGATGATGAGAAAAAAGAGCTTGTTATAGGGATCATCGATTTTATGAGGCAATACACATGGGACAAACATTTAGAAACATGGGTTAAAGCCACGGGTATCCTTGGAGGTTCAAAAAATGAATCACCTACTGTAGTTTCTCCGTTAGTCTACAAGAAAAGATTCAGAAAGGCGATGTCGAAATACTTTCTTACTCTGCCCGGCCAATTGTCTAATACATGATATGTATACCTTTTTTTTTGAACAAAGTTCTTTTTATAGAATTTAGTCTATCTAGTTGATCCAGTAACTTTTTAATTGAACAGAACTCTTCCATTCAACAGATTTGCCAAACCCTGGACATTGAAGCTTTTAGTTGATGTCCCAAAAAATTAGCAGTAGAGTATATGTTATACAACTGTGCTAGTTTTTGTTTTATTTTTCTTGATTGCAAGTTGTATTTCATGTATGACATAAACAGAGATGTGAAAGAAATATGAATTGCATTTTTATAGTTCTCATATGAAATGGGCAAAATGACAATCTTCTGAATCTGACTTGTAACATTGGCTTGATTCTCCGTAGTAAAGTAATTATTATTATGATATATAATAATGTTTCTTGATCGCTTCATTGTAAATCAAGAAAATGCCTGTTTATATCAATTGCCCCAGCACTAACCTGTTTTAGCAAGGAAAAACGATTTTTCTTTTTGGTGTTGACTGTTTGGACATAAAATAAAACACGATTGTTGATATAATAGATCTGAACCGTTTTATTCTTTTGTTCTTGTAGAAAAGATGAAAATTAAAAGAAAATCTAATGGTTGAGATCAAATGTCTACAAATTGTGTTCAGTTAGAATTCTCTTTTTAAACGTCATGTTTATTTTACAAAAGTTGTACCAAAAATCAATGCATTTCGCTAATTAAAAATTAATGGGGCTTTCTATATAGAAATTATGTGTATATAAAATATGAAAAGTACGTGGTAAATGTTACATATGTTATGTCACACACTTTTTTTAATTTAAATATTCAACACTTTTTTTTTGTGACATCGGATTAGCAAATCGTATTCATCATTATATCAAATTTTATTATCTTTCACACAATATAAATTATGTGCATGTAAAAGTCAAAATTTTTAAATTCATTTTGTTTTCAAGTCAAATAATTCATAATATAAATATTATATGGACAACCGATCTTCATCATACAAACATGCAAACAGTATTTTTCAAATTACATATAAATTAACATCTAAATTGAATTAAAGTTATATAAAATTTCTTCAAATTGTCTTGAGAAGCTTTCAAAATACTAAAATTTGTTTAAAAACAATACTGAACTACTTAAAACTATATCTTTCTAGAAAGAGAAATAAAAGAAAATAGATATTAACGAAACTATTTATTTAGAACTACATTGAAATATCATAATAATTTAAATGCGTACCAATTATGTGGTTAATCACTACAACTTTCGAATGCGGTTTTTAGGCTTTAAAAATGCTTAAAAGCAATATTAAACAACTTATAGTTGCATATTTCAAATGCAGTAAAACGAATCTATTTTAAAACTACTTTAAAATATAATAAAAGTTTAATTACATAACAATTATGCAGTTAATTACTGCATACTTCAAGTGCTTTCTTAGCTTTAAAACCGAAACACAATATTAAATTACTTAAAAATTGCATCTTTCAAATGCAGTAAAACAGATGTATTTTGAAACCACGTTATAATTTCATAGAAGTTTAGCTATAACAATTACACGGTTATTTATTGCATCTTTCAAATGCACTAAAATAACTCTATTTTAAAAATGAATTAAAATATAAAAAACTATTAACTACCTGTCGGTAATGTAGTTAATTACTACATCTCTCAAATTCATTGTAATAATGTTAAAAGTGCTTTGAAACAATACTATACTACTTAAAACTATGTCATTCAAATGTTGTAAAACAAATGTATTTTAAAATTGCATTAAAATTACATAACAGTTATACAGTTAACTATTACACTTAAATGTTGTGAAACAAATCAGTTCTAAAAATGCATAAATGTATTACAAAAATACGACTGCACAACAGTTTAATCATTATCTAATGCATGAAAGATATGACTCAATTTTAGCTATGTAGTGGATAGCTATTGTGTGACATATATTTCATATAGTAAAAATATGATTACATAATATAATATCATAATATATTTCATGCATAAAATTGTGACTCCATAATAGTAGTGCAGTCATATTTTTTAATATAAAATAATATGATTTTTAGAAGTACAACATTATTTATTGTGATTAAAACACTAAAATACTATAAAATAATTAAAACTTTATGTGCTTTGCAAGGCAGTTAAATCACCATTCAAAAGATATGATTTTTAAAGTTGATCTTTATATTAAAAAATGCATATAATTAGAAAGTCTACAAAATTCGTGATTTAGTGGTGTTAAAGATTTTCAAACCCGATTCCTTCCAAAATGTTATCATATTTCAAAAATTAAAACTGACTGGTTAAACATGTGATAAAGTTTGATCAAGTGTAATGTTAAAAGACCAAAGATTAAATTTGCATAAACTATTAAGTGGTACATGTTAACGAATTTCTTTGCTAACACCAAAAAGGTGCAAGGAAAATGAAACTTGATGGAGTAGAATCTTTTCTAGTCCTAGATTAACTTGCTAGGAAGGCATGTGCTCCATGTTGAACCCATATTATTCTTGAAATCATAAATGTTTAGGAATTTGAAACAATTTATGATCAAATCACAAGTGTTTGAGAATTCGAAACAAATCACAATTTAGAAAGTCTTCCTTAATATGCTATGAAGTTGTTGAATATCCAAGGCCTTATTTGCCAAAGTCACAAGAGTTCAAAATGTTCAATAGCGAAGCCAATGATCATGTTGAAGTTATATATGTTTGAGAATCATAAACCAACAATCTTGTCTCTTTATTCAATATACTATGTGATTGTACTTGTACAAGCCCTTATTTGTAATAAAGTTTGCAAGATTACAATTGACACTAAAATCCTGAAATTGATTTAGGGTTACAAAGTTTAAAAAGTAAGAATGACAAAGAATGTTCGCCCTTCCTCCATGCCCCTAGGTCCGTATTTATAGGGTATAAAGGTACGACATGGATGCCATGTGTCAATGCGGCATGCTTGATCTTCAACATCAAGGTCCATCTCGATGGCGCTTGGGATATTGCTTAGATTTGATGATTCACAGGATCCTTTGGTGTATTGAAGGTTACGGCATCATAATCCTGATTGCATGCGGCTTGATAGCTTTTGACATCATCCCCAGAAATGAAGGCATTTGGCATCCTTTAGCGTACTGGTGACATGTGATATTGTGATGATCCAACTTTTCGACCCTCGGAAATCGACATTAATACATCCACAGTATTCACGTGTCGCAATTTCAAGTGCCGGAAAGGTAGATTGTCAAGGGTAGAAAGAAAAAGAAGAAAGAACAAAATCTTACTCAAATGGAATAACATATATTATTTCAACACAAAATCTTTACAGCGGAAAACCTTTTAAAACATATATGAGAGTCTAACCTAGATTCAGCGTGGACAGTTATAATACACCTGTCCTTACATTTGCTGAAAAACAAACAAAATGCAGTGTAGTGGAAAATAGAATACGACCATACGTTGATGAAGATCTCCACCTCTCCTCTGGAAATTCTAAGCGTCTTCAGCTAATCCCGAAACTACTCGGATTTGGCCCGAGTATAAAAATTTCCGGATCAGTCTAGCAAACCAGCATGAGAAACAAGAATCTTAAATGAGAGTGTCATGATCAGAGATTGGTGACAAAAGCCTTTTGAAAAGAAAGAGTATCTCATAAGGCCACACCGCATATAAACACGGACGAGTTTTTACCTTATGATAACTAAATTTTTTATATCAAATCATTTGATATTATATTTAATGACATTCTTTGAAAACACTTTTCAAGTAAAAATATTCAAATAGCCGAAATTGTGACCATTATTAAATTCCAGCATACTAGGCCCAACAATCAAAATGGCAGGAACGTATTAAACAATCGATTTCCAACAAATGACCAGGTAAGGGACTACCTTCCAGCAGTACATCTCTAGAGGAATGTATCGAGGCCCAACTGATGGTCCTCTACCAATGCAAGATCGGTCTGCTTCTAACTAGATAGTACTGAATATGTCATCACCCCGGTTGTTACCAACCTATCCGAGAGCTCTCTTCGCATACATCACATTAATTTAAAACGCGATGTCATAACGGGAATAAATATATCTAGAAGGGGATGATCATACCCTAATGGTTGCGAGCCACATAGTCTTGCCGCATTTACCATGTTTTAGTCATTTCCTGGTGCGAGGCCTGAGGTAGCGATTACATTTCACATAGAACATCGACTTTCCACTTTGAATGTCACATTGCCATTCTATAATCACATAACTGATTTCTACAAATGTATAACTCCTGACCTCGTACGTCTCAGGAAAGGGTGTTAAGCTATTGCCTTCTCCGCCACCAAACAGATGATACGTTTGTAGCACTACAAAAAAATTTATTTTTTGTGGCGCTCAAAAAACGCTACAAAAACTTTTGTTGGCGTTTTGATAAACGCCGCGAGAAAACATGCGACTAAAAATCCATGATTTTTTATTGCATTTATTTTAACGCCACTATAAATGCATTTTTGGTAGCGTTTTTCAAACGCCGCCATAAATCTTTTTGTAGCGTTTAAAAAACGCCACCAAAAGATTTTTTGACGCTACTAATAGAATTTCCAACTTTACCCCTGTTTTACGGTTGCATTTAATCAACGCCACTATATATATTTTGGTAGCGTTTTTGAAACGCTACTAAAAGTTGTTTATTATTTTACGCCATTTTTTCATACTATTATTTCCTGTTAATGGTCTATTTTGGTTCTATTATATCAATCAACAATCACTCACATAATCATCATATTCAAATAAGTTAAAAACACATTAACCATATAATCAAATAAAATATCCATAACCATTCCAATACAATAGTTTTTCGACAAAATGACCTAACTCACATACAATAACCATTTGTATACAAATTTACACATCGGGTACTAATAAATGTTATATCTAACTAGTGCTAACAAAACGTTTGATTACCCATAATTCTTTGTTGCATACACAAGTGAAAGCTAGCATCATCAAGTTCAAATTTGCTCTCTTCAAAAGTCCGATGCCTACACAAGTAAAAGCACAACAGATAGTCAAACAATTACGTTAACTCGTAGGACTTCAAATATGAGATCAAACATCTACAACATTATACAAGTATATCCTACTATAAATGATGTCATATAAATTATCAAAGTTATAAAAAAAATGATATTTTGTATTGCAATGGAATATATGTCATTGGAATTAGAGGCTGCCATTAAGAATAAGCAAATCACATGTGTTAACAACACTAAGCCTACTGTATCACACTTGATATATGCAGAAGATGTCATATTCTTTGCCTCGGTTGATATTAAAAGTGCTATCACTATAAACAATATTACTAACAATCTCAGCAGAGTTGCAGGTCTTACACTCAACCAAATGAAAACAAAATTATATTTTAGTTGCAGTTGCCAAAACAAACAGTAAATCCTTAGAATACCTTAACTGCAGGTGGCTACTCTCTAAGTGAAGTATTTGGGAGTTCCAATTTCAACTGACTATTTACACTATGCAGAATGTACCACTTTATTCCAAAGAATCATGAAAAAATTTGAAAGCTGGGACGGTAAATTGCTGTCAATGGCAGGCAGGGCTGAGCTAATTCACATAGTTATCACTCCAATTGTGTTGTATTAGCTACTGATATATCACTTCCCTATAGCTACTCTGATCAAATTAGACAACATATGTGCAGACTTTTTCTAGGCTGAAAAAAGACATAAAATCAGTTGGACTAATTTGTGTAGACCTAAATATAAAGGAGGAATAGGTCTAAAAAAATTTCAAGAGCGTAAGACTGTTGGCTGTTTAAAGTTGATATGGCAATTTCTTTTTAAAGACAGTCCATGGTCTAAATGGATGCGTAATAAATACTACTCCACAACTCATTTCTGGTAATTACAATGGGACAATAATATGTCATCCACCACGAAAAATATGGTCAGACATAAAAAGGAGAGTTTACAATGTATGAAATGGGTGATTGTAGATGATAACAACACATATCTATGGATTGACCCTTAGATAAACAGCAAATGTTTAGTTGACTTCTAGGGTGACAAAAAATACATTAGAAAGCCAGAGTTTGAATTTTCTATGAGTTAATACTGGAACTGGCACTTAATCCATTTTAAATTTGAATATATCGTATTAAAATCAAGTTACCTGCTCAGATAATGAGGCAGCCCCATCCATACCACTACTGGTCGCAACTTTCCCGGCAATAACACTTCCTTCTGTTTCCAAAATGATCCTGAATTCATTTTTTTGCAATGGTTTCTATCCTCAAATGGTAGCTCATTTAGCCAAAGCATTCTTATGTACACTGTCAGTATTTACTTACGTTTTTTTTTAAACCAGGGGCACCGTTGCTATGTGCTGGGATTACAGTGTACAGCCCAATGAAGCAACATGGGCTTGATGTAGCTGGAAAGCATCTAGGTTTCAAATAAACTACATAAAAGAAAACGTTCCAATACAGTCATTATTAATATCATTAATTATTGATTAAAATCATCAAAAATAAGCTCAAATAAACACTTATATTAGTTTTGCTCAAACCAAAATTTATTCTGCTAACTTCAATATATCATTTCAAATTGATCCCTCTTATATATGAAATTGTACTCTTATTCAGCCAACAAATGACTTTATAAACTAAAATATTGTACCCACATGTCAACTTTTACATTGAATCTTCGATGTGTTTGCAAATAAATATTTTGAGAACAGTTGGAAGACAAAAGTCGACATGTTGTTTTGTTTATGTTAAATTCAAACATAAATAATATTTCAACACGCTTTGATCTTCGTTACAGTATAACTTTCTGCAAACAAAACAAACAGAATCTAAACACGCTAAGCATCATAGACTAGAAAATATCCAAGTTTTTCTACGTAATCACACACATGCCACCCCCACTAGCCTAGTAACGTACATGTTATGTCATTATACGTTGTCAATTTTCACACGCGTCCAGCTGTTTTCAAATCTCAACCCAAATCCAATGTGAACTTTTCTACCATCATAAATGAGCTTTTTCTTTTAATCATTTTACCAATTTAGTAATTTAACCCCAACTCAAAATTTCACCCATTTTATCATACTTGCTAATCACATACAATTCAAATTTCAGAACCTAATTTCATTTCATTTTAAAGAATGAATTTAATTGCAATTCTATTAACAATAAATAAATAAATAAAATTAGAAACTCACCGTGCCACCGCGAAGAACACCAGCATTATAAACAGGACTGAAATCGGGCCTGAACAGGCCCCAGTTCCTCTCAGCGTTGGGCCCAGGCTTCCGATTCTCATTAAACAACGCAAAAATATACATCATTATCTTTAAAAGTTAATTAATCTTGCAAGAAAACTCAAATCCAAGAAAGTGACACAAACTTTTTTCCTCTTAGGTCAAGATCCCATATTATCACTTCTGTCCTGTTTCATTAAAGAATATGAACTTAATTTGATATATATGTATATATTGTCATATTGGATCAGATTTAAGCCATCTTAAATGAATGGATCAGATTTCATTCTTCAGGCCAAACTAAAGATTATCAAAAAGCCACTTAGGTGCTGGTCTAGGAAATCTTATGGTAGAGTGGATATGATTTTGATTGATATTAGATGTTACCTGGACAAGGTTCAAAAAAACTTGATGAACAATCCACTTAACAACACTGTCCATTTTTGAACACAACCTCGCCATCCTCCTTAATAAATTTTTGCAAGACGAAATGGATATGACTAAACAAAAGCTGGGTAAGGAGTTCTACTGTGCTGGTGATAGGAACTCCACCTTTTTCCATAACTTGCTGAAACTGAAACATGCCAAAGCCTATTAGTGATATGCATGGTGTTATTCATACACAGCCTACTGCTATACATGATGCTTTCAAAGAATATTTTGGAAACTGCTATGATAGTAGTGCCCTTCTAAATATCAACATTTCAACTATAAACGGCACCTCTCTCCCTACCATCAATGCCACTGAATTTGCTTCTTTAATTAGCCTCATAACTGACGATGTTATTAAAGTAGCCTTAATTAGCCTCGACTCTACTAGCTCTAGTGGACTGGATGGTTTCAATGCCCACTTTTTCAAACACTCTTGGCCTCTCATTGGTCCTTCTTTCCTACTTGCTACCAAACATTTCTTTTACCCAACCATCTGCTTGGTGGTATTAATGCTACAAGCCTTGGAATGATTCCCAAATCTGATAGCGCTACATCTGTCAGGCAATTTAGACCTATCTTATGCTGCAATGTCATCTATAAATGCATCACAAATTAAGATCCTCTCTATAAGACTCAAGCCTACCATCTCTACAATAATAATATCCCTTAATCAACCCACTTTCCTTCCTGGCCGAAATATTTTCAACTGTAGCTACTCGAGGTATTTGTGGACGATGCTAAAATTGAAACTAAACTTACCAACAAATAGCCTCTCCCTGGATCTGGTGGATGAAATTAATACCATTAAATCGACCTTCCAAACACCTGATCAGATAGAGCAGCTAGCTTCTAGTGCTTTAGTTACTGTTGTTTATTATATCTGGGATGAAAGGAATAAACGCGTCTTTCAGAATAAAGAAGTTAACAAATTCATCAAACTAAAATTGATTGAAGAGGAAGTGACTTATCTGATGAGTTCCTCGAAGGCTAAAATGGCCTGCAACCAAGCAAACGTCTAGAGCTTTGAGAAATGGGTGATCGATTTACATGATGGTGGCTAAAGAAGAAGATTAGTTTACCTCATTATCTCGTGTAAAAGATATTTTGGAATTCTGCTTTTAAAATCGCGTTTGCTTTATTTTAGCTCGGTCGCAGTTTTTGAATCAGGAAAATTAGGGTTGTGGAGTAAATTGGAAGAGACAAATGAACTTTTTGTAAGTGGAGGGGTTTGAGAAGAAGAAAAAGTGGTAAAGGAAATTTGAGCGGTCACAAAAAATTTTAGCAAAAAGTTCCACCAATTACTGGCGGTAGAATTAGTCGCGTTTCATTGTTTATTTTTATATTATAAAATTATCAACAGTTGCACAAAATTTAAAACGCCACCAATTAATGCAACTAAAAATAGTTTTTCTTGTAGTGTAGAGATCAACCAATGTGATTTTAAAATGCAATGTCAGACATTCTTCCATACAAGTTGTTCAGGAACATGACAAACCGAAGGTACACTCTTACCATATCCTGTCGAGAATCAACCCTAGAATTAGTAGCGATTAGTCCTTGTAAATCGAAGATTTTCATAACAGAGCACTACTGCCACCATAAGTATATGATATGGTAATTTCACCGAGGGTCTAGTGGCAAGCGGCCCTACATCATGTAGATCTTCGTCTTCAATTGTCTTTGTCTTCAACATGTTTTACTTCAAAAGCGTAAATTGATTTGAAGTGGTTTTCAGATAGGAATCACCCAAATCCGATCACGGTCTCTTCGAAATTCAATCATCGATAAAAATGTGTATATGGGTATATAGGATTTGTTATGCTTTTTTCATTTTAACTTTTTACTGGTTAATCAAAACCCTTTTTAACTTTGGAAATCTTCAAGTCATTTACTTAGGAAAATTTAATTCCTAATCTAAAAAATTTCGTCTTTATGAAACATGGCTTAACTGGGTCAAAAACAATGTGATTTAAGACATCGTTTACAATAAACCCAAACCAATTATGTTGAATACAAGATTAGACTAATCATACCAAGATTAATTTTCGTATTCAATCCGTATTATTCGTGGAATAACGGTGAAATCACCTTTTAAATTCACGCGGATAATAAAAGTTCCCTCCCTGGAACTTAATGCAGAGTTTGATCAGAATATTCTCTATACTGTAAAAAATCTGATTTAATTAACTCCTTTGAAAATTCCTTATTTTGGAAAAAATTAAACGAGATCTTTTTAGAGCATCCGGGCTTTTCCTTCGATATGTTCCACCTGTTAGTCCATGAGTTGATGGTTTTGATGACAACAACCTTAGAATAAAATTATAAAATATAAATACTAACATTATAGTTTAAACATATATGTATATGCAGGATTTAACCATGCAGGTACCAAGAATGAAGACTGTACAGTATAGAGATTCAAGATATCAAGATTGAAGACTCATGAGTATCAAGATTATCAAGAGTTCAAGATTTCAAGATAAGTATTGAGTCTAGAATTATGTTAAAACTTCACAATAGCACTGAAATCTTCACGCCATTTTTCTTTTGGGATGGAACTCATTTCTACCTTTTTAGTGGCTTACAAACCCACGACAAGTAGCTTACAAACCTACGACAAGTGGCTTACAAACCCACGAACATCCTGGTTTTGTACAAGTTCTCGAGTCCTGACATGATGAGATATTCTGCAGGAAGAAGCTTGCAAAACTACTTCAAAATGCTTTTCAAAACAACTTCGGAACGATTTTCAAAATTGCTTTTCAAAATGTTTTTGCCTTAAAAATTATCTTTTCAAATGATTTTCAAAAAGATGTTTTAGCCTTAAATATTCTTGTTTTTAAACTTCGTTTGTTTTAAACTATCTTTTAATTATAATATATTTATACTTAGATTTAAATATAAAATTATAGTAAAATTTTATATATATCATTCTCTATATTTATCTATGTATTTTATCCATAGTCAATTATATTTACAAAGTTTAAAATAGTTTTAATATAAGATAAAGGTTATTTTCAAAGAAAAATAAAACATCAAAATTTCCTTTGGGATGTCGACATGCCCTAGTACCCCATGTCGACATAGTGTCAGTTAGTTTCAAAATTTGAATTTCAAAAGAAGTGTCTATTCGTCATAACCTTTCACGAATGGACATGACTGTTGTTCTTCTATAAATAGGGGTTAGTTTCAACGAATTTTATATCAGATTTTCTGGTTTTTCACTTCTCTTCTTCTTCCACATTTTCTTATTAAAAATCCTTTCATCACTCTGCCGAAATCAACATTGAATCTAACTAGATTATCTCTGGTTTGATTCTCTATCACTATCTCAACAAGATCCAAGTGCTATTCAGAGCTATAGGCTTCTTTGTAATCTATCTAGCGAGAAAATGTGTGATTGTAGCCTTGAAAATCAATCAAGCGAGAAAAGGTGTGATTGTAGCCTTGGAATCAATTGGGTGAACTTGTTGCCCCGGAAATCAAGTATCTCTACCCAGAGGATTGTGATTCTGGAGGGTGTACCTCGTAGCCTTAAAACCGAGGGTTGTAATTATTGAATTGCTTTTGAAAGGAAATCCGTACCTAGTTGTGCGGGACTGGATGTAGGGTAACCCCGAACCAGTATAAAATCCGGTGTGTTCTTTCCTTTACTGCATTTACTTTATTTCTGCATCTGTGTTTGTTTCTGTGATTATATCTATGTCTGAATATTGCATACATTTGTGTTCAAATTAACATAAACTCAAAAAGATTCAGTAATTTCTTAAAAACACTATTCACCCCCTCTAGTGTTATTCCTAGCCTTAAGATCCATATTCTGCATTCCTCACACCACCACCCACCTAAAAAGAGAAAACAGAGGCCATGTAAGTTCAGGGCACTGGTTGCTCCATCCCTAACCTTAGTTACACACCTTGTTTTATTTTTTTAAATCTCATAGGTGGGACAAATGTACTAGTCGTTTTCGCATACTCAGTTTGTTATTACATTCAAGGAAATGATTTCAATTATATTGTTTAAGTGTTATAAACAATTTCTCTTAACCATTTATTTAAACTCTTATTAAAAGTTCCAAATCATCTTTAAAATACTAAATTGTTTATTTAAAGACATTTATAAAATATTTGGGAAAGAATAGTTAAGTTAAATATATATTTCTAAATTTTATTAAAACTGCTATAGAAAAGTGCTGCGTATATAGTGTTTTACAAGCTTATTTGATTAAAACAACTTTCTATTATTTGGGAATCCATATTTACAACTCAAATATCTTTTAATTTTTTTTACTTATTTATCAAATTTATTTCATATTTTTAAACACTTAAAAATATTCATTTTAAAGAATTTTACAATTTGGCCACTTAATTGCAAAATTGCGATTTTTCTAAAAATATGATTTCGTCATATTTAAAAGCTACAAGATGAAATCTTGGTTTTTATTTTTTCATTTGAAAACTATTGTTATAAGGATCCAGAAAATTCTTATTTCGAAGAATTCTGACTCTGATCCTATCCTATACATTCATTTAGCTTTTCCGGCGCGAAATTGTGAACTATCGTTACACGACGCATCTTATTTTGACTTGTTTTTCACTATTTTCCAAAACTTCTTCAAATTGGATTTTATTATTTATAAAACATTTATAAACCATTTTAAATCAACATTTTACTAATTTATTTATTAAAAAACCCATTTTCACTTTATTTCAAATATTTTATATTTCGTTAACATTCAACATATCTTTTAAACTTCTTACATCATAAGCTATTTTTTTTCCACATTCTAAACTTTAGAATTCATTAGTTTTAAAATTTTAAAACATTAACTTCCCTTCAAAACAATTTCAAAACTTTATTTTTAACTTTTCATTTTCAAATAAAATTTCTATATTTTCCAAAAAGAATTTTTTTTCTATAGTAAAAGAGACTTAACTATGTCTAGTATACCACATATGATTTTTAAACAAGCATGGTCTCAAATCAACTATAATTAATTATGACTAATAATGTAGTCATAACTAACTTTAATTAAGTTGTTGATAACATCAATCACAAATTCATCCAAATTCATCCATACAACCAAATTTATTCAAGCATCCATATTTCAACTAAATGGTGTCAATTTTTCATAAGTGTATGAACATGAATATCATAGCACAAACAAGAATATAATTTTAAAAGAAAAGAGCTCATTTTCATTTGACATGCTTAACTATAAATATTACTTCTTACTTCTTAAGCAACCATCAAACATCATTAGTTAACCAACCAAACATCATAACTACTGTTAATATTTATGCTAACCATTTTAATTAATTTCAAATTATAAGAAGTATGTATTTTAATCGAGTTCTTACCATTAACCAAATTGTTTTACATCCTACCAACATCCATTATAACAACACTTCATTATCATTTTCAACTTCAACCAAAAATCACTAAAACCATTCTTTCTTCCTCTTAAACTACATGCCTATGACCTCCTTCCCCTTCTTTACTCATGACCACCTTCTTCCTTGCTTGATCTCGGCCATAGCCATCCACCAACTTCCCCCAGGTTCGGCCTCCTCCTACTCCACCCCTTCCTCCATCATTCATCAACTTTTTAGGTGCCAAACCATGTTTAAATGATATCCTAAGGTCTTTGGCAAAGTTTGATGGAGTTTGTAGTTCGCTTGATATGTTTTTAAAGTTAGTAAGGGAAGAGAAGAGAAGAAGCCATTAAAGAAGACAAGAAGAAGATGGAGAAGCTTGGAAAAGAGCGAAGAGAAGGTGTGAAGAAATAATAGAATGTGCATGACTATTTATACATGAAGCTTCCTACCAAATGACTCTAATACCCTTTCCTTAAAACTCATTTTTAACCACACATTTTCTCCTCCTTTCCAAGGCAAGATTAGACCTTTAAGTACTTAGCATTTAATGAAATGGAAAGTATGTGTAAGGAGGTGAAAAGTGATGGTAGGTTTGCTTTTTATCATTAAACACTTATGTATTCTTATTTAATTATATTATGAAAATATCTTACATATTCTCTTAGTTTTTGATGTGACTAATTTTGATGAACGTGTACATATGTGTATCAAACAACATTGCAATGATTCGAAACAACTTTCGTTCGACAAAAGGTCGAAAATCCAAAAAACGATCGTCGGTCACATTTTTAGTTTTTAATCAAACTATTTATTTATGTAAACAAAACTTGAAAAATAATTTCTTATCATCTTTAATTAACTAAAATAAGTTCATCTAAACTATAAAACCATATTAAATAGTATTAAAATCCAGTTGTAAAAATACGACGTCGATCTGCTAAAATACGACGAAGTTTGTATATCTTTATAAACAAGTATATAGTTATAAACTTTTATCAACCAATTACTATCACTATATGACAAATGAATTATCATTAAAAACAAAAATTGAATGTATATCCAATTTTATCGAAAATCGGCTTTTGTCACTTTTCGACGAAAATCCAAACTTCTTGATGTTGTAATAAAATTCAAAAAATAAGTTTATCATTCTTATTTATCACATAAAAAATGATTATTCAAGTTTTAAAATTATATATTTGAATATTTAAAATAAATTAAATATTTCATTTTTCAAAGTGGTAAAATTACGGGTCGTTACATTCTCCTATTCTTAAAAGAAATTCGTCTCCGAAATTAAACCAAACCTAAAACCGAAAAGAGTTTGCCTAAAACATTATTTCACAAACTAAAATCCATAAGATGTACCAAATCATCCTATAAAATTTCTGAATCGATCTTCTATTCGAATACACAACTTTTCTTCCAAACTAGTATTGATCCCCCGATCATTTAGTGAGGACTCTGATCAGAATCAGAAACTTTTATTTTCCTTGTATAACTCAGAACATTGATAGAAAACTCAACTACCCGACCACAAACCCTCATCAATGTTCACCGTCAAGAATTGAACGATAAATCCTTTTCCGGACCGGTGTAAACACCTAAAAGTTCCGTACTCGAATCTTAGATCAAAATTCGTGTGACGAAATATCTACGTATAACTTACATATTTATTCCTGTCGGTTTTTTTTCTCTTAACTATAACAAATTTTTTGTATTCACATCCTTTTTTATTTACATTCATTTTTTCTTAGTATATTTCCTTTGGTACTAATAACACTTAGGAACCCTTCCCTAAAATTTTACTTAAGTTTATAAACACTTACAAACACAACTTTGGTTTAATCAACGCTTCAAAACTTGCGTTTCATAACCATTCACTCTATAATAAATCTTTTTTTTTGAATTATCTCTTACAACATTATTTAAGTGTATTAATAGTTCACGATTTAAACCTATATTTGTATAATACACCTTTACATCCTAAAAGTTCATATACAAATCCCAAATTTCAAATTGGTTTTACTTAAATCAGGATGTTTAACAAATTTAAAACTTGTTGTAATTTACTATCATCTCAAATTCATAAGTTATAAAAATTATTCCTTATATTTTTATAAAACACTTAGCTTTCATTACCAAATCAAATTTTAGAAATCCGGACTGTCCAAAATCGCCGAAAATTCCATTTTATCCTACCAATTTGTGATCTAAAATTATATATGTTTTAAAAACCTTGATACTTCTTTATTACTAATCAATTTATCAACTAATGATTCACATTATCTCTTAACTTAAGAAAATTATATAGATCGAGTAGCTCAAAAATGATACCAAGGAACTATGTACTACCAATAATATCATATATCCCCTTAACTAGAAGGGTAATACTTAAGAGAAGTGTTTAGCATCCGGACACATCTCCTGCACATTTTTAGTTACTTTCAAACCACTCGAACTAGTTATCCTAAGATAGTTCTTTTCAAATCCTTTATTTGAAATAATACTATATATATATACAGGTTATTTACTTTTTTTTATAGAAACCCCATTTCTTAAAATCATCTTAACTTCTTTCTAATTGTATTAAACTTCCAAAATTCTTTTCCAAAATACCAGGATTTAAATTCTCAAAATTTATATAAAATACCTTCTACATTTATCTTTTACAAAATCGTTTTATTTGTAAAACATGGTCATAAATCTTAAATAAATTTCTTAACCATAAACCAATCTTATTATCAAACACCTTATAGTGAAATCATGAAACTTAATTCACAAGGTATCAGTACCTAAATCAAACAATCAATCAATTAGTGATAATAACTAAATATTACCATTCTTTAACAACTAAATACTCAATAAATGACTATATCATTTTGAAAATATCTTTTATATCCAGAATATAATCCTAGGTAAAATTATTTCATTTACCAATTTTTTCTAAAAAAAAATTATTTTATATAACATTAACAAATACGCGCTCATATAATACTCTAACCTCAGTCTAGGGTGTCACTTACCCTATCTCTAATGAGTTACTCATCCTATCTATGATGAGTCTTTACCCCTATCAGGCTTAGGTGTTCGCTCAACCTAAGCTCTGATACCACGCTGTGACGACCCAACATTTCGACCCTAAAAAATTGACAATAATACATCCACGATATTCACATGCCGCAATTCCAAGTGCTGGAAAGGTAGATTGTCAAAGGTAGAAAGAAAAAGAAGAAAGAACATAATCTTACTTGAATGGAATAACATATATTATTTCAATATAGAATCTTTACTGTGGAAAATCTTTTAAAACATATATCAAATTCTAATCTAGATTCAGCCTGGACAGTTATAATACACCTGTCCTTACATTTGCTGAAAAACAAAAATCACACAGTGCAGTGGAAAATAGAATACGTCTATACATTGATGAAGATCTCCAGCGCTCCTCTGAAAACTTCAAGCATCTTCAACTAATCCTAAAACTACTCGGATCTGACCCAAGTATAAAAATATCTGGATCAGTCTGGCAAACCAGCGTGAGAAACACAAATCTTAAATGACAGTGTCATAGATCAGAGATTGGTGACACAAACCTTTTGAAAAGAAAGAGTATCTCATAAGACCACGCCGCACATAAACACGGACATGATTTTACCTTATGATAACTAATTTATTTTATCAAATCATTTGATATTATTTTTAATGATATTTTTTGAAAACACTTTTTAAGTAAACATATTCAAATAGCCGAAATTATTACCATTATTAAATTCCAGCATACTAGGCTCTATAATCAAAATAGCAGGCACGTATTGGAGAATGGACCAACAAATGGCCAGGTAAGGGACTAACTTCCGGTAGTACATCTCTAGAGGAATGTACCGAGGCCTAAC
Organism: Allium fistulosum; assembly: GCA_030737815.1. Taxonomy (NCBI): domain Eukaryota; kingdom Viridiplantae; phylum Streptophyta; class Magnoliopsida; order Asparagales; family Amaryllidaceae; genus Allium; species Allium fistulosum. Next base: position 1,104,879,854 of record CM060901.1, read on the forward strand.
TGAGGGTCCTCTACCAACATAAGACCAACCTACCTCTAACTAGATAGTACCGAATATGTCATCACCCCGGTCGTTACCGACCTATCCGAGAGCTCTCTTCGCATACAGTGCATTAATTTAAAATCCAACGTCATAGCGAGAATACATATATCTAGAAGGGGATGATCATACCCTAATGGTTGCGAACCACATAGCCTTGTCCCATCTACCCTATTTTAGTCATTTCCTGGTGCGAGGCCTGAGGTAGCGATTACCTTTCACATAGAACATCAACTTTCCACTATGAATGCCACATTGCCATTCCATAATCACACAACTAATTTCTACAAACGTATAACTCCTAAGCTTGTACATCTTAGGAATGTTGATTCATGAGTTTTGATTCATGACACAAGCTTCAGAGATCATACGACGAGAATACTATACGAAAGCGACTGTAACGACCCGGAAATTTCGAACCCGAAAATTCCAGATAGTTAGAGAAAAAGAAGAAAGAGGAAGAAGAAGAAGAAAATAGAAACACCAAAATACAGAAACCTCACATTCGCAGCGGATCAAAATATAATATCACATAAATAACAGTTTTACAAAAAGAACTGTATCAATACACTTATACATTTTATATATCAGAGTTACACTATTACACAACACAGGACAATTTGAAAACATGTCTCAGATAATCAACAATAATATATACAACGGATATCACTCCATATGTTCCTGCCATCCAGCTTGCCTCCTGAGCTCCTGAACGTTCTTACCTGAAAATCTGTAATACTCGGTCTGACCCGAGCATTACATCAAAGTAACACCCGGGTCAGGCTGGAAACCAGCGTGAGTAAACCCATCTAACATGAAATACTAAGATATAAACTTATTTAAAATTCCGGGTAACTCGTACCTTCTACGAGTTCTCAAGCTATTTAAGTCAAACATCTATTTCCACAATGTCTAGGGATCACTACTTAGTTTCTAAATATCCATAATTCTTAACCCTTTCATTCCAGCCTGCTTGATTCCACACATCACATTTGAAATGAACTTAGAATTACAAATCGAAGTGGTTTCGGGTATTTACTGATACCCGATCCCGGTCTCTTCGAATTCAATGTTATCCATTATTACAGGTCAGAGATAACAATCAATATAAAATCCAATCATCCATAAGCATGATCAATTTATCACATAACCTATAATCCATTTAATCTAAACCAAATAAATTAATCTCTTATGATTCTTCTTAATTAACATTAATTAATCAACCTTAATTATCCATCTTAATTAATTATCTTTAATTAATTCATTATTCCGTAATTAATTCAGCAAGATCAATTACAGTTGGATAATTTCAATATCCAAAATTGAATTATCACAGATCGAAAATGATCGAAAATTTCTTAACAAATAATTAATTCCATTATTAATAATCCTTAATTCTTTAATTAATTAATTATCTTCAAAATAATTAAATTATTCAATTCTTTAATTGATAACATTAAGTGATTATTCATTTAATCACTTCCACTAATTACTCCCATGAGTACTTCTACTAATTACTTCCATAAGTAATTACTTTCTTAATTAAATTCAATTATTAACCATTAATTACTTCTTTAAGTAATTATACTTAATTAACCCATAATTAAGTGATTATTCAAAATTAAATAAACAATTAACTAATTATTTAAAATTTATTAAACAATTAATTAACTTCTTATATTTCTAAAAATTTATTAAGAAAACATTTATCTTAATTAAACTCACTTATTAACAAAACATATTTAATTGAGTATCCATAAGTTCATAACAAAGATAAATTAACTATATTTATCTTTATAATTTAATTATTTGGAATTAATCAAATTTTAATAAATTATCCTATTTGGTTTACAAAATCATAATAATAATCCTATTTGAAACTTTGTTATTAAAACATTACTTAACAATTTACTTAAACTTTGATTAAATATTTATAATGAAAACATTTCCTTTGAATTAAGATTCAAAACACTTCCTTAAATTAAATTCAAAATTTAGTTAAGTAATTTCTTTCAAAACATACTTCTTAACAATTTAAATTAATTTTAAATTCAACTTATACTTTAAAAGTTTTGATTATCTTTATTTTCAAAACAACAAGTTCAATATAAACTTATACCTTTCTTTTACTGATCCTATCTAGATTTCCATACCTAAATACTCGAGTACGAGCACTAAACTACTCGAGTAACCTTGTGACAAACCCCAAACCCAAAAGCTTCGAGACGACATCATGAAATCGCGAGCTCCACTCCGAGTCTCCCTTATCTTCCTCAAACCAATAATTTCCAGTGCATATACGTACACGCCTGTACGTGCACAACCAAAGCGCCTTCCTCCGACCATCTTCCTGATCGCCGACAAACCCAGCAAGGCCTCGACAACCTCTCTCACCACCCAGAACCAAAAATCCTACCTCGAATCGAAATTCGACCTTCCACTCGAAAACTACAGCAACTCATCACCACAAAACCCATCGCCTCAGACGATCGCCACCACCGGAAGCTCCAACCATCACCTCAAAGTATCGCCGCAACCACCATGCTACTATTCCCAAGTCGCGATCAACTCCGGTCACGTATCGACGACGAAAATCCAACAGTGACGTCGGCCTCAACAACTGAAGCTAAAACCCTATTTTGATCGTTTTTGAACAAATTGAACAATAGAAAATTTCGATTATATTTTTCCTAACATCCTCAACATGAAAACAAGCTTCACCCAAGATTTCAGCTAAAATCGTGGAGTTGATCATCGGCCATTTATCAAATTGCCGAAAATCTTAATTCCCAAATCCCCAATTGGATATCAATCTAAAAATTTTGCAATTCATGCTAAAATTCATCATTTCCAACCAACAATCCAACTATATATTCCAATGCAAGAATTAAAGATAACAGCTTTTTGACATGAATTAAGATTTCTCTGTGTCTCCTATTTAAACACTATCTGTATGTTTAAATTTTTAGAATTTATTTTTAAAATTACTAACAAACATTAACATACATTTTTCATTTATATATCAAATTCAAATGAGGTATAGATTCGCAGGATTTTGAAATTTTCCTAAAGGAGAATAACTCCTGTAAAATAACAGAGGCAAATTTCTTTTTTATTCATACAGGACACATCCAATATTCAAACATGCATTCATGTAAACTAATATTCATCATCAAAGCAAATTTCATTGCATGCACCATCATTCAATCTCAGACAAATTTTAAAACTGTTTTAAAAATAATTTACTCACCTGTAAATTGTAAACAGAGAAGACTGGGATGATTAAAACTGGAAATTGGTTGAGATGATCTTGTTGAATTGATTCCTTGAATGTTAAGTTGAATTTGCATCCCTGCTGAGTTGATCTTGCATGATGCATATGAGTTGAATTTTTGCTTAGCTTGATTATAGTTTTAATTAAACTTCCTCAGATCTGTGACTTGATGTTGATCTGCTATTTATTTTGTTGAGATGATCTTTGCTTGATTTAGTTTTGAAGATGAAATCTTGCTTTAAACTGAGATTGGTAAAAGTGAATTGCTTTTGAAATTTTATTACTGGCTTGTTTTCTTTACAGGCTTTGATTCGTTGGTTTAAAACATTTAAGATAGCAAAGAAATGAGAGGAGAGGAGTATAGATTTATTTATAACCTTGATTATGATTTTATAAAATAAAAGAAAGATACAAATATTTATGACACTTGTTTAAATGCATGTTAATATCCTTACACTTGTTATAATGCATAGAGAATTTGTTTACATTTGTAATTATCATATATTAATATGTTTTTATACAATCTTTTATATTATTCTTAATTTAGTTATATATACACACACACACACACACATTATTATTATTGATTTGAAATTAACAATTTTATTTTCTTCAAATTTTTAAATAATTTATACTAGAGATTATCACATCTAATTTCTATTTATTTATTTATAAATCAGTATTTTAAAAGTTAAATCAGATAACTATCCAATTATCTGATTCTCGAAAATCTGGGATATCACATTCCTCCCCCCTTTAAATCTTTTCGTCCTCGAAAAGGAACGAAGCCAAAATTAATTATTTACTTATTATCGGGTAATTTAGTTGTTGAACATTTTAAACTATAAACTCCCTTTATATTAAATTTTTAAAATATTTTAAAATCTATATAATATTACAAAAATAGTTTTTATAAAAATACTATTTTTTTATAACTCAATGTTTCAACAAATCCATCCTCGTTCTCACAGAAATTCGGTCATACGTTGATCAGGCATATGACTGAAAATCTGTAAGTACTTAGCAGACTCATTTTCAACACCCAGTGAAAATACTTGGAAAATAATTTTATTGAAAATATAGAAAACATTTTTGAAAATAGAGGAAACAATTTGGTGAAAATGCTCTGGAAATCATCACCCCCATCCATGGTCACAGTTACATCACGGGTTACGTTGCCATCGCAGCAAAAGTCCATGTAACTGATTACACCATGGAACCCACAACAGATCGCAGTTACATCCAGGGTTACGTTGCCGTCGCAGCAAAAGTCCATGTAACTGTTGGCTCTCAGCGGCACACACGATTTCGCTGTCAAAATGAAACTCCTCCACATAGGTCGCAGTCTACCGATATAAAATCAAACGCAGACTGTTGGCTCTCAGCGGCTCAAACGACTTTCGCTATGTTACCATAGTGTCACAGTCTACCGATATAAAATCAAACGTAGACAGTTGGCTCTCAGCGGCACACATGACTTCCGCTATGGTCTGCAGTAGATCGCATTGACATTGAGTTAAATTGTTGTCACAGCATAACTCAAATGCCTCTGTAGGCACCAGCCCCTCGACTTTCGCTACACAAATAATCCTCAGGAACTAGTTTTGTCCGGACTCCTCACAGGATCAACTTTAGAAACCCCCCTTGGGGCTCAAGGCAGTACCACCCAGTGGTACTCCTGAGAAGTTCATTTCAAGGGAGCGCCTTTTTCCCCAGAGCTATACTCAAAACATTTTATACTATATACTTATAGTATCTTCAAATCATACCCTTTATGATGTATCAAAATCTCCTTTACACAAAATCGATATCCAAAATCGATAGTTCCAAACTTTGCTTTCCAAAATCTAAAATTGATTTTCCCAAAAATCAAAAGCCTTTTCCAAAATCATAGGTTCCCAAAACCTTTTTCCAAAATCATTCTCATAAGATCCTTTATATATATTTATAGATATATATAACTTTGAAAACCTTTGGATTATTTCAAACTTGTATAAAACTTTTTTTTATACTTCAAATATTTTCAAAACCCTTTTCTATTCTGACTATAGATTTAACAAGGGAAGATTTATTTTATATAACAAAGATAACTTTGTTTTATTCCAAATCAAATATTCAAATTTGATTATTCTTTTATAAAGTTATTAACCATACAGCTTTTTTTTTATAAAATGAGTTCTAATCATAGAAATATTCAACTCACATTTTACTTCAATCATTTATTTCTCAAAATATACCCTTCTATTTCAAAACCATTTTACAGTTTTATCCACAAATTTCAATATCAATTTCATCCAAACTCGTACGATGTACACATATCATCCGTATGCAATATCAGTCTGATCGCTCACTCGATCACATAATTTCTCTTCCGAACTAGTATCGTCCACCCGACTTCCTAGTGCGGACTCAGATCTGGTTTCTTGATCAGAAACCGTTATTCTCCTTGCATAGTCGTAGCTATGATAGAGAATATCCAGAACCAACCAACAATCCATATTCAGGTTCGCCGTCGAAAATCGAGCGAAAAATTCTAACTCGGATCGATAATATTATCTCGAAATTCTGTGCTCGAATCTGGATCAAACCACTATGTGAATAGAATAATATACGTTCATCCTACGTATTTAACTTCATTGATTATTAGCCAAATCAATTCTCTTTTCTATTCACATTTCCTTTAATTCCATTCACTTATTCTCAATTGCTTCCATTTCCAATTGAGTTATTACTTCAATTACAAACAGTTTGAACTCTGACCAATTTAAATTTAAAAATAGCTTGAAAAAGTTTAAAATAGATAAGTAGTTGAAAAATAGTTATTAGTTTGTAAAATAGCTGTAAAATAGTTAAGTAGGTATAAAATAGTTAGATAATTGCAAAATAGTTTTTAAAATAGTGATTAGATATAAGTAAGTGAAAAATAATAATTAGTTTATAAGACAGTTTCAAAATAGTTAAATGGTTCCAAAATAATTGTAAAATAAGTATAAGATAGTTTGGGGTTTAAGAAGAAAGATTGTATAGTAAATAGTTTGAAAAAAATAGGTTTATATTAAAACAATTTACTTTGAAAATAGTCCAGAGTCAAACCGTTCAATTCCCCATCAATTCAATTTAAATTTCTACTTTCATTTAAATTAACTCAATTCCAATTTAAACAACTTCAATTTCTATTGAAATTGATTTAACCTCAATTCAAGTTGAATAAATCCTCAATTTTTTTCCTAATTCAAATCAAATTTCATTTGATTTTAAACATATTCATTTTAATTACAATTTCAAATTATTCAAACTAATTTCAAATTGAATCCACTTCAATTTCAAATCATTTCAATTTCTATATGAATTAATCCCAATTCCCATTTGAATTTTGAACCCATTCAATCTTCAATTTTTATTTCAAATTAATTCAATTCAAATTTTCCATTTGAATTTTAAACTTATTCATCTTAAATCACAATTCCCATTTATTTAAATCAATTTCAGTTTGAACTAATTCAATTTAAATCTCAATTTTAAACTATCTCGAATTATATAAATTCGAGTTAAATTTTAAATGTTGATTTAATCCTTTAAATCAAATTAACCTTTACTTTTAAATCAAATCAACCTTAATTTTTAATTTAACAACTTAAATCTTTAAACCATTTAATTCTGGATCCAAATTCCAAAATTCCATTTTAAGATTATCTTTACTTAACTTATTATAAAGTTCAAATAAGAATTTAAAAACAATTAAATTTCAAATTATAATTTATTATCCATTTTCAATTTCCAAATCTCAAACCCATTTTGAGATCACCCATAACTCCCATTTTAATCAACCATTTAACTTCCCAAGTTAAATTTTAATTTCATCTTGAAATTTCTAATTTAAGTTGTTCATTCTAAACTCATTTAACTTTCCTTAAGTTAAATTCAATTTATCTTTACCCAAATTGAATTCCCATTCAAATTTTAAACTTCTTATTAAAAATCTTCCCACTTAAGTTTAAAAACTTATTCACTTTGGGTTTTCACATCACATTCCAAGGAAAAATTTAAAACTCAATACTTAGAGTTTATTTCAAATCATCTTTAATATAATGTATATCCTCATTTATACATATTTATTTCCTTTACACACCAAGTTATACCTTAAAATTTTAAACCACCTTTGTTTTAATTTAAAACAAATTCCTTTAAAATAATTTCAAGTTTTCTGGATTTAGATTTAAAATTTCACAATTTTAAATTATCTTCAATTCTAATTGGATTTTTTTATTTCAGTTTGGATCCATTTCAAACTTATCTTCATTCAATTTTTATTTGGTTGTATTACCATTACTACTTAATTCACATTATCTTATTTAATTCCAATTAATTTAACAACCAATTTCTTTAATATATTTAATAATTAGAAAATTATTTCTATATACATCAAAAGATAAACTTATATAAAAACCATTTATTTTTAAAACCATTTTAAAACCTTTATATAAGAAAATAACAAGTACGCTCTCATATATATATATATACACTCAACTCATTCTAGTGTACTATTGACCCTATCCTTAATGAGTAATCCCAACAGAGCCAAGGTTCTCGCTTAACCTTCAGCTCTGATACCATATGTAACGACCCAGAAATTTCAAACCCGAAAATTCCAGATAGTTAGAGAAAAAGAAGAAAGAGGAAGAAGAAGAAGAAAATAGAAACACCAAAATACAGAAACCTCACATTCGCAGCGGATCAAAATATAATATCACATAAATAACAGTTTTACAAAAAGAACTGTATCAATACACTTATACATTTTATATATCAGAGTTACACTATTACACAACACAGGACAATTTGAAAACATGTCTCAGATAATCAACAATAATATATACAACGGATATCACTCCATACGTTCCTGCCATCCAGCTTGCCTCCTGAACTCCTGAACGTTCTTACCTGAAAATCTGTAATACTCGGTCTGACCCGAGCATTACATCAAAGTAACACCCGGGTCAGGATGGAAACCAGCGTGAGTAAACCCATCTAACATGAAATACTAAGATATAAACTTATTTAAAATTCCGGGTAACTCGTACCTTCTACGAGTTCTCAAGCTATTTAAGTCAAACATCTATTTCCACAATGTCTATGGATCACTACTTAGTTTCTAAATATCCATAATTCTTAACCCTTTCATTCCAGCCTGCTTGATTCCACACATCACATTTGAAATGAACTTAGAATTACAAATCGAAGTGGTTTCGGGTATTTACTGATACCCGATCCCGGTCTCTTCGAATTCAATGTTACCCATTATTACAGGTCAGAGATAACAATCAATATAAAATCCAATCATCCATAAGCATGATCAATTTATCACATAACCTATAATCCATTTAATCTAAACCAAATAAATTAATCTCTTATGATTCTTCTTAATTAACATTAATTAATCAACCTTAATTATCCATCTTAATTAATTATCTTTAATTAATTCATTATTCCGTAATTAATTCAGCAAGATCAATTACAGTTGGATAATTTCAATATCCAAAATTGAATTATCACAGATCGAAAATGATCGAAAATTTCTTAACAAATAATTAATTCCATTATTAATAATCCTTAATTCTTTAATTAATTAATTATCTTCAAAATAATTAAATTATTCAATTCTTTAATTGATAACATTAAGTGATTATTCATTTAATCACTTCCACTAATTACTCCCATGAGTACTTCTACTAATTACTTCCATAAGTAATTACTTTCTTAATTAAATTCAATTATTAACCATTAATTACTTCTTTAAGTAATTATACTTAATTAACCCATAATTAAGTGATTATTCAAAATTAAATAAACAATTAACTAATTATTTAAAATTTATTAAACAATTAATTAACTTCTTATATTTCTAAAAATTTATTAAGAAAACATTTATCTTAATTAAACTCACTTATTAACAAAACATATTTAATTGAGTATCCATAAGTTCATAACAAAGATAAATTAACTATATTTATCTTTATAATTTAATTATTTGGAATTAATCAAATTTTAATAAATTATCCTATTTGGTTTACAAAATCATAATAATAATCCTATTTGAAACTTTGTTATTAAAACATTACTTAACAATTTACTTAAATTTTGATTAAATATTTATAATGAAAACATTTCCTTTGAATTAAGATTCAAAACACTTCCTTAAATTAAATTCAAAATTTAGTTAAGTAATTTCTTTCAAAACATACTTCTTAACAATTTAAATTAATTTTAAATTCAATTTATACTTTAAAAGTTTTGATTATCTTTATTTTCAAAACAACAAGTTCAATATAAACTTATACCTTTCTTTTACTGATCCTATCTAGATTTCCATACCTAAATACTCGAGTACGAGAACTAAACTACTCGAGTAACCTTGTGACAAACCCCAAACCAAAAAGCTTCGAGACGACATCATGAAATCGCGAGCTCCACTCCGAGTCTCCCTTATCTTCCTCAAACCAATAATTTCCAGTGCATATACGTACACGCCTATACGTGCACAACCAAAGCGCCTTCCTCCGACCATCTTCCTGATCGCCGACAAACCCAGCAAGGCCTCGACAACCTCTCTCACCACCCAGAACCAAAAATCCTACCTCGAATCGAAATTCGACCTTCCACTCGAAAACTACAGCAACTCATCACCACAAAACCCATCGCCTCAGACGATCGCCACCACCGGAAGCTCCAACCATCACCTCAAAGTATCGCCGCAACCACCATGCTACTATTCCCAAGTCGCGATCAACTCCGGTCACGTATCGACGACGAAAATCCAACAGTGACGCCGGCCTCAACAACTGAAGCTAAAACCCTATTTTGATCGTTTTTGAACAAATTGAACAATAGAAAATTTCGATTATATTTTTCCCAACATCCTCAACATGAAAACAAGCTTCACCCAAGATTTCATCTAAAATCGTGGAGTTGATCATCGGCCTTTTATCAAATTGCCGAAAATCTTAATTCCCAAATCCCCAATTGGATATCAATCTAAAAATTTTGCAATTCATGCTAAAATTCATCATTTCCAACCAACAATCCAACTATATATTCCAATGCAAGAATTAAAGATAACAGCTTTTTGACATGAATTAAGATTTCTCTATGTCTCCTATTTAAACACTATCTGTATGTTTAAATTTTTAGAATTTATTTTTAAAATTACTAACAAACATTAACATACATTTTTCATTTATATATCAAATTCAAATAAGGTATAGATTCGCAGGATTTTGAAATTTTCCTAAAGGAGAATAACTCCTGTAAAATAACAGAGGCAAATTTCTTTTTTATTCATACAGGACACATCCAATATTCAAACATGCATTCATGTAAACTAATATTCATCATCAAAGCAAATTTCATTGCATGCACCATCATTCAATCTCAGACAAATTTTAAACTGTTTTAAAAATAATTTACTCACCTGTAAATTGTAAACAGAGAAGACTGGGATGATTAAAACTGGAAATTGGTTGAGATGATCTTGTTGAATTGATTCCTTGAATGTTAAGTTGAATTTGCATCCCTGCTGAGTTGATCTTGCATGATGCATATGAGTTGAATTTTTGCTTAGCTTGATTATAGTTTTAATTAAACTTCCTCAGATCTGTGACTTGATGTTGATCTGCTATTTATTTTGTTGAGATGATCTTTGCTTGATTTAGTTTTGAAGATGAAATCTTGCTTTAAACTGAGATTGGTAAAAGTGAATTGCTTTTGAAATTTTATTACTGGCTTGTTTTCTTTACAGGCTTTGATTCGTTGGTTTAAAACATTTAAGATAGCAAAGAAATGAGAGGAGAGGAGTATAGATTTATTTATAACCTTGATTATGATTTTATAAAATAAAAGAAAGATACAAATATTTATGACACTTGTTTAAATGCATGTTAATATCCTTACACTTGTTATAATGCATAGAGAATTTGTTTACATTTGTAATTATCATATATTAATATGTTTTTATACAATCTTTTATATTATTCTTAATTTAGTTATATATATATATACACACACACACACATTATTATTATTGATTTGAAATTAACAATTTTATTTTCTTCAAATTTTTAAATAATTTATACTAGAGATTATCACATCTAATTTCTATTTATTTATTTATAAATCAGTATTTTAAAAGTTAAATCAGATAACTATCCAATTATCTGATTCTCGAAAATCTGGGATATCACAGCGACAAAAAGAGAATAAGCGTATATTGTACACTACAAAGGAGACAAGACTACAATCCAGAGATTAGTATGAATATTTTATTATATTGAGTCTTAGAATATTGTTAAAATCATTCCTCAAGCAGTCACACACACACACAAATTTTATACATTAATTTATACATGAAAAAGTGTGCACTGTGCAATTGACAGCAGTTCGGCCGACCGACCAGGAACTTCGGTCGACCGACTCTGTGTTAGTGCACAGATATGCACTGTTTTGTATACGTTTTTGAAACTCAACTGACCGGCCAGTTTTCTCGGTCAACCGACCTGAAAATAACGGCTAGTTTTCTGAAGAGTTGCGATCGTTCGTGAAGAGGAATCTCCTTCAATCCAAGAGATATGGACACAACTTTTGATTGAAACTCTTCATGAAAGATTGTAACTATTCTACAACTATATAAACATGTTCAATTCACTTCTACAATAACCAATTTCTTGTTTATAATTCTGAAATCTATTCTCTATTATACTCTGCAAATAAAAAGCATTCATTCTCATTCAATATCACTAGAATCCTTGAATTAATTCATATACTTCGATTCTACATGATTATCTTCCTTCTAAATCTTCACATACATATATACTCTTGAGGATTTGATTATAGGAAATCTGTACTATCAAAAGACAATCCGTGTTATTCAGAACACATTCGTCAACAAGTTATTTGTATTAAGTTGAAGTCCTCTTCGGCTGTTGAGGCGGAAAAATTCCTGTTCGGCTGCTCAAGTGTCGTATACCTATTCCTTCGGGTTAAGTGAGGGGTTTAGTTTAAATCCAGAGGGTATTCTGGGACTGGACGTAGAACGGGAAGTTCGAACCAGTATAAAAATCCTTGGTGTGCTTACTTTAATTTTTATTTTACTACTATTATCAGTTTCTGCATTTATATACCATATTACACGATCCTTAATACTGCACGTACACTTTCATTCGGTATCAGAGCAGGTTATCCTATAACCGTCACAAAGTTATTTGATATCTATTTCTAGTAATATGGCAACGACACATACTAACGATTTTGACACTAACACTAATACTAGTTTCATAGAGGGTCAATCAACTTCACGACCTCCACTTTTTAATGGTATAAATTATAATTATTGGTCAACTAGAATGAGAATCTATATGCAATCTAGTGGATTTGATATCTAGAATGTTATACAAAGTGAGTACATAACTCCTACTGGAGAATACTCAACTTGGAGTAACACACAAAAACTAGATGCTACATCAAATGCAAAGGCTATGATATTTTATTTTGTGCATTAGATAGAAATGAATTCAATAGAGTTAGCATGTGCACTTCTAGTTATGAAATTTGGAGAACACTTAAGATAACACATGAAGGAACGAACAAAGTTAAATTAAGCAAAATCTCTATATTGAAAAATCAATTTCAAAATTTCAAAATGAGGCCAAATGAATCTATAAATGATATGTACTCTAGATTTCATGATATTTATCATGCTCTACTATCATTAGAACAAAAATTTACTGATTTTGATATTGTCACAAAAATCTTAAATTCTTTAACAGACGAATGGGAAAGAAAAGTCCTAGCCATTGAAGAAGCAAGTGATTTGTCAACATTAAAACCAGAAGAATTGATAGGTAATTTAATGTCCTACGAAGTAAATTTGCAGGCAAAGAGAAATGGAGCACAAGAAAAGAAGAATGTGGCATTTCAAGCAGAAAAAGATGACTCCGACTCAGAGAATGAAGATATGGCAATGATTGCTAAAAATTTCAAGAAGTTTCTGAAATTCAAAAGAAATAAATTCAGGGGAAACAAAAATAATTCCAACAACAATAGCAAACCATCATCTTCAGCAATGGAATGTTATGAATGTCACAGGAAAGGTCACATGAAGAAGGATTGTCCAGAACGTAAAAAGAGCAATTTTAAGAAGGACAGAACCAAACAAAGAGCTTTTTCAGTCACTTGGGACGACACTGACTCATCATCCTCATCAGAGAGTGAAAGTGATAATGAAAATGAACAAGCAAATGTATGCTTCATGGCTTCGTCAGACGATGTAAGTGATCTTACTTTTGAAGATTTAATTGAAATTAATTCTGAATTAGTAGACTTAGCAAAGCAACTTAAAAAGAAAAATAAAGATTTACAAAGAAAATTAGATAGGACAGTCTTAGAAGTAGATATGTTGAAAGATAAGAAGAAAATATTAGAAGAAGAACTTGAAATTTCTCAACAATCAAATTCTAATTTATCTTCTCAAATTTCTTCAATATCTGAAGAACTAGAAATTCAGAAAAATAAAAATGATGCTTTATTTTCGGAAAATAATAGTTTAAATTCTAAAATTAAAGATTTAGATTTAGAAAAATCTAGTCTAAAAATAAAATTTGATGACATCTCTAAAAATGTTTCTAATTTCAATAAAGGAAGAGAGAATCTTTCTAAAATACTTGAAAATTCTCAATCCACTAACAATAAGTATGGACTAGGATTTAAGAAACAGAATAATTTTGTTAAAAGTAGGATTAATAATAATATTAAAAAAGATATTAAGAAAACAGTTTATCCAAACACTAATACCATCAAGATATGGATTCCGAAATCAAATAATATTCTGATAAGGAATAAACATATCAAAATGTTTATGAAAACTATTCATAATAACAAAAATTATGTTTATAAAGGGAACTCTGAACCCGTATGGGTTTGGCTTCCTAAGATTTAACTCTTAGGACCCTAAAAAGAATGGGTACCAACTTTTTATAAACTTTTTGCAGGTACCTCATAAGAAGAGAGGAAAATGGATTTTAGATAGCAGTTGCTCAAAACACATGACTGGAAACAAAGAAATGTTGTCAAACATTATATACTCAAATGGAGGAGCAGTCACCTTTGGAGATAACTCAAAAGGATATATCATCGGCAAAGGCGATGTCAGTAGCAACGGTACCTCTAATTTACCTCTCATTACTGATGTTTTATTAGTTAAAAATTTAAAACACAATTTATTAAGTATTAGTCAGCTATGTGATAAAGGTTTTAATATAACTTTTTCAGAAAATAAATGTAATATTTTCGATAAAAATCATAACACTATTTTCGAAGGAATAAGAGATAAAAACATTTATATCTTAAATATGAATGTTAATAATGATTCAAATTTGTGTTTAGTAGCTAAAGAAAACGATTCTTGTCTTTGGCACAAAAGATTTTGTCATGTTAATTTTAATACCATCAACAAATTAGCTAAAAATAAATTAGTTAAAGGATTACCCAATATAAAATTCAAAACTAATATATTTTGTGATGCATGTAAATTAGGAAAATTAACAAAATCTTCTTTTAAATCTAAAAAGGTAATATCTACAGAACAACCACTTGAACTTTTACACATGGATCTTTTTGGTCCAACTCAAGTTCAGTCTATTAATCATAATAGATATGTGTTTGTTATCGTAGATGATTTTTCTAGATACACTTGGATTTTCTTTTTGAAAAATAAAAGTGATCCTTTCAATAATTTTAAAGTTTTTGTTAAAAGAATTCAAAATATTAAAAGTTTGAAAATTAAAAATATCAGAAGTGATCATGGAGGAGAATTTGAAAATGAAGCTTTTGAACAATTTTGTAACTAGAAAGGTGTTAACCATAATTTTTCGTTTCCTAGAACACCACAACAAAATGGAATTGTAGAAAGGAAAAAATAGAACGTTACAAGAATGTGCGAGAACTTTATTAAATGGAACCACTTTATCGAAACACTTTTGGGCAGAAGCTGCAGCTACTGCTTGTTATGTGTTGAATCGTGTTTCTATTCGACCATTAACTAAGAATACTCCATATGAACTTCTAAATGGAAGAAAACCAAATATTTCATATCTTACAGTTTTTGGTTCTAAATGTTTTATTTTGAATACTAAAGATCAACTAGGAAAATTCGATCCAAAATCCAATGAAGGAATATTCGTTGGATATTCGGAACGAAGCAAGGCTTATCGAATTTATAATAAAAGAACTCAAATTATTGAAGAAAGTTTACATGTTTCATTTGACGAAAATTTTAAAAATATAAATCCAAATATTACTATTGATTCTGATGATGAAACTACTCAGAATAAAAATAGTAATACTAATGAAAATTTCGATAATGATCATGATATTACTGAAAATAAGAATATTACTCCTAATATAATAATTTCTCCACCTAAAATTTTACGAGATCATCCTGTGCAAAATATAATCTGAGAAGTCAATACGAATGTTAAAACCAGACATCAATTAAATCAAGTTGGACATGTAGCTTTTCTCTCTAATATAGAACCTAAGAATATAAAAGAAGCATCAACTGATGACTACTGGATTCTTGCCATGCAAGAAGAACTAAATCAATTTGAACGAAACGAAGTTTGGGAACTCGTTCCTAGATCTAGTGATCAATCAGTCATTGGTACTAAATGGGTTTTCAAAAATAAAGCAGATGAACTAGGAAATATAACTAGGAATAAAGCTAGATTAGTTGCACAATGATATAATCAAGAAGAGGGAATTGATTACGAAGAAACGTTTGCTCCAGTCGCCCGACTTGAAGCGATATGAATCTTATTGGCATTTTCATGTTTTCATAATTTTAAACTTTATCAAATGGATGTTAAAAGTGCATTTTTAAATGGTTATATAAAATAAAATGTTTTTGTTGAACAACCACCACTTTTCAATCATGAAAAATATCCAGATCATGTTTATAAACTTAAAAAGGCCCTATACGGTTTAAAACAAGCACCACGTGCTTGGTATGATCGTCTTAAAAGCTATTTATTAGAATCTGGTTTTGAAATAGGTAAAGTCGATCAAACACTTTTTATTAAGAAAACTAAGAAAGATATTTTAATAATTCAAATATATGTTGATGATATTATTTTTGGCTCGACAAATGAAAAGTTATGTCAGGAATTTTCGACTATAATGACAAATGAATTTGAAATGTCTTATATGGGAGAATTGTCATATTTTCTTGGATTACAAATTAAACAAGTTGAAAATGGAATTTTTATTAATCAAGAAAAATATTGTTATAATTTAATTAAACGATTTGGTCTGGAAAACACTTCTGCCAAACCAACTCCAATGAGCACAACTATTCATCTCGATAGAGACAAGGAGGGGAAAAGTGTTGATCAAAAACTGTATCGTAGTATGATTGGATCTTTGTTATATTTAACAGCGAGTCGACCCGATATAATGATGAGTGTTTGTTTATGTGCTCGATTTCAAGCAAATCCCAAAGAGTCACATATGCGAGCAGTTAAACGCATTATTCGTTATCTAACTAAAACCAAAAATTTCAGACTATTTTATCCAAAAGAATGTCCTTTCGAATTAGTCTCCTATAGCGACGCTGATTTTGGAGGAAGTCGGACAGATCGAAAAAGTACGAGCGGAACGTGTCATTTCATTAGACGTTCCTTAGTCTCTTGGTTCAGTAAGAAACAAAACTGCGTTTCTTTATCGACATGTGAAGCAGAATATATATCTGCTGCTTTGGCATGTGCACAAGTCATATTTGTAACCCATCCATTCATCTTTTCTGCTGTGTTTTCTGCTGTTTTACATGTGTTTTTTGCTGTTGTTTACTTCATATTTGTAACCCATCCATTCATCTTTTCAACCTACCTCTTCACTTTTACTTTCCCAATTTCGGTTTTTACCCTAGCCCCTATTAAAATTTTCTCAAATTTTTATCTTTTCCTCAAAAACAATGGCTCCTAAGAAGAAAACAAAGACTACCGGTGCTTCAGCTTCATCAACTCCAGTAGATACTCAAATCGCCTCATGGCTTATCAATGATGTAGCACTTCAACGATGGATATAACTTCAAGATGCCAAGATCTTTGAAGAATCATTTGTAAGTTACCCTGATTTCGCTCCCTACGGTATTGAAAATGCCGCTATTGAGAGTGGACTTGATACATTCCTTGACCATAGGAAAAATAATTTGAAAATCAATCATATTATGGTCAAGTTATTTCTAGCAAACCTTAACCTTGTCAATCTGCCGAGAAACACTGACAATTGTGTTTGGACATCGGTTTGTGGCACTTTAATTTTCCTTTCCATTGATCGAATTAACCACATTTTGAATGCTCGACCGGGTGGAATTTCATTACACGATGTAGATTGTAATATATCAAGTCGTGGCCGGATAAGCCATTTATTTTTTGAAGATGATGCTACAGATTTTAGACAAACATCATCACTTCGACCTAAAGCTCGACTTTTTCATTGTTTCATGATGAAATCTATTGTTCCTAGAGGCGGTTCATATCATCTAGTATATCCCGAAAATTTTAAGGCATTGTATGCTATATGTGGGAATGTACGAGTTAATTGGGCAAACTTCTTATGGACGAATTTCTCTCATTTAATCAAGGAAGGATGCTTCATATTTATTATGGAGAAAACATAATGAGATTAATCAATAGCTTCATCACACATTTTCCGGAATCCGAAACCTCCAAAGTCCGTTCTTTTGATTCAAGGACCGTAAAACTAATGAAATTACCCGATGCTCCACCTAGATTTATAAGATTTGACCAATGGCGTGCTACTCCGAGAGAACAACTATGCCGTAGCTATTCGACACCTCAACCATCTACTCATTCTACGGAACGTCTAACTCGCCAATCCTCAATTCAAAGACCAACTCCCGGAATTAGTACGGAAGCGGCCATTGATATTTTGGCTAAAAATCAACTGGTCTTAGATGCCCGGTTACGAAAAATTGACGGTCGGTTCAAGAAAATTAAGGGCTTCTTCGTCAATATATGGGATGCCTTATCATGCACTTTGTGACGACCGCCCATGACCCCCGCACTGAACCTAGAGATAGTGCGCTGTAAAGTGTGCCAGACAGCCATGGACGATTGTCAAGGTGAATTAAAACAGCAGAATCTATCGTATTACTCACAGCGCATGGACAAAATACAATAGAATATATATATAGTGAAGCTTCACAAAATAGAATCTCATCAATAAAACTTCATAATAGTTGAATACAAACATCTGAATAGTCAATACATCAAGCCTCACTACATAACACTCAGAGAATATACAAGCAGCGGAACATCCAGTACATATAGTAAGAAAACAATATGCAAGCCTCCAGCTCGTCTTCATCATCAGCATCGTGGAAAGCAAGAACAGCACTTGTCACCTGCTACCTAGTCTGCCCGTCCCAAAATGGACGAACAGCCCAAGGCAATAAGAGTTAAAACATAAAGCCTTGAGTCAGACAACAGTCTTAGTGAGCGGTAAATTAACTAACAACATACCAAAAGAGCATAAAGGAAAAAGGAATAGGAATCCAACCCTCCCACTCCACCTCTTTCTACAGTGATAGCCCCCAGACACACACTAAGCAGAAGCAAACAAAGCAAAGCATACAATTTAAAGTAAAGCAATTATCACTCGAGTCAAGGGCGATGTTTTCCAAGTACAACCCCCCAAGGCCTAAACCAAGATCAGATAAGCACCCAGAAAACACTGCTCTTGAGACCGAATGACGATACAACCAAACATCCATGACTCTGGCTATCACTGTTATCAATGCTTCGATATCATCGTTAATTGAATGACCAGCTCATTCTTTCATCCGTCCGTCAAGGGCTAATGGAAACCCCGGTTCTAGACATAACTCCGCACGTCATCGTGACCCGTGCCTAGGACTATCGAATCTGCCCAGAGTACTTGACTACCAATCAGTAGCCTTCAGGGACTATCGAATCTGCCCAACGTACTCTTGCTTTGAGCATGCTAGAACCTTCAACAACGATGAGATCTCAGCCTTCTAGTCATCCTCCTCGACGACTATTTCCATACTAGCTCAAGCGCCTCTCGAGCAAACCATTATCCTCAAACTCGAACCATTTCACCGAGTTATCAATCTGCTTGGAATGATCCCGTCTGGATTAGACCAAGGCTATCTCATATCATGCTTCGCCACATCATCATCATAGCAAAGCTTCATCTCAACATCATCATCAAATCTATCCATATGAGCTCCATCATCCGCTACATATGCCACAAGCAACTTTTCCAATTCAAGAGCTTTTCCCTTAGCTTTTGAATCATCTTCGGTCTAAATCAAGTCATCAATCATCTAATTCATAGCAATCAATCAAGTCAAACATTAATCCAAGTAAACAAGCATTCAAATATGAGCTAAATAGACAATTATAACAATAATGGCAATTTCGTAATTAAAGAGTCAAAAGTCTAACAAGCATGAAAACATGAGCAATATCTCTATTATCTTGATGAATGAACTTGCATAGGTTAACATGTAGTAAAATGGATGCCAAATCATCATGAACAATGGATCTATATAGATCTATACTTAGGATTAGGAAAATGCATGGAAATCACTACTTTAACACAAAATCAAGCCAACGATCTGATATACTCCTCTGGATCCGTATGAGAGATAATCACCACTCACTAAATCACCTAAACACCCCAAAAGCAACACACTTCAGACCTGGACAGCGAAGGATCTAACTCGATCTATCACAAATCCGCTTCAAACGATGAAATCTCTCTTCGATGGATGTAGATCTTCAACTTTAGCTCTTGGATCTTCGATCTTGGATGGAAGGAAGTACTAAATCAAAGTGGAGAAAAGAAGTGAAGAAGTATAGAACTCGAGCTCTCAAAATGGCAGCACTTCGTCGCTTCAAAATCCGGATCCCAAAAATGAAGAAGAACCCTCCTATTTATAGGCTGAAATCCCCCTTAGGTCGTTCGCTCGGAATTAGGTCGTCCACGACCTAACAAATGCGCCTCTATGACCTAACAGATGCGTTTCTACGACCTACGATCTACGACCTAACGACTTAACACATGCGCTACCTCGCGACCTACGACCTAACAAAGATGCAGCCTAGCGACCTAACACAGATCGCTTCTATGACCTAACACACCTACGACCTAATACACACACGACCTAACTAACTTAGCTAGAATACGACCTAACACCTTAGGTCGCTCACGACCTAACTATGCTAACTCGCTAACTCTTATACCGTTAGCTCTTAGGTCGCTAACCACTAGGTCGCTAACTACTGTAGGTTACTAACCCTTAGGTCGCTAACTCCTATAGGTCGCTAATTCTTGGGTCGCCAACTCTTAGGTCGTTAACTCGCTAACTTTCTTAGGTCGCTGCCTTTCCTTAAGTCGCTCAAACCTTAGGTCGCTAACTCCTATAGGTCGCTCTTATCTCTTAGGTCGTTCACTCGACCTAACCTACTCCACGACCTAAGCCACCACACGACTTATCTTCTATACGACCTATCCCAAATACTTAGGTCGCCAATTCCCTTAGGTCGCTCCACTTCCTTAGGTCGTCCACTCCGACCTAACTACTACACGACCTAAGACTTAGACTCAGGACGACTTATCAACAATGCGAAATAATGACAACTGTTTTACGATGTTTCGATCCGTAAAAATACGGGTCGTTACATTCTCTCCCCCTTAGGAATTTCGCCCCCGAAATTCCAAACAAACAGAGCAATCAAAGACTATTCTGCATGCCTACCATCCATAGCAATCAACAAACCATGCATCCAATTCTAGCTTAGCATGTAGAATTCTAAAACTAGAACAAGTTACAATATCGTGAGATGACACGACACCTTAGGGCCATACCTTGAAGAGTTCAGGATGAGCTGCCTTCATCCTCTCTTCCACCTCCCATGTACAGTCGTTATCATCATCACTCCATTGTATCTTGAGCAACTTAACTACCTTCCTCCTAAGCTGTTTCGTGTCGGTTTCCACAACACAAAGCGGCTTTCGAGGTCTCTTATCGACTGGATCAACTTCGAAATATTCACAGCTATCAGCAGAAACCACTGTATTCGAGTCGTGCACATACTTCCGTAGATATGATATATGAAAAACATTGTGCACACCCGACATCTTTTCTGGTAACTCCAATCTATAGGCGAGCTTTCTAATTCGCTCGATGATCGGGAATGGTCCAACAAATCTCGGAGTTAATTTTCCTTTCTTCCCGAATCGAATAACATTCTTCAGTGGAGAAATCTTCACAAAAACCATATCATCTACGTCGAATTCCAAATCCTTACGACGCTTATCGGCATAACTTTTCTGACGGTCTTGGGCTGCCTTTATTCGTTGCCGAATGATCTCTATGCAATCTGAAGTCTGTCGAATCATTTCTGGCCCAAGTATCAGCTTTTCTCCTGTCTCTAACCAACATGTCGGAGAGTTACACGGTCTTCCATACAATGCCTCATACGGTGCCATACCAATGCTTGACTGGTAACTGTTGTTATACGAAAATTCCACCAAATGAAGGTGATCTTCCCATGATCCTCCGAAATCCAAAACACAAGCTCTGAGGAGATCCTCCAAAACTCGGTTGACTCTCTCGGTCTGACCATCTGTTTGAGGGTGATAAGCTGTACTCAAACACAATTCGGTTCCCAAAACTTCCTGGAAGCTCTTCCAAAATCCACTAGTGAACAATGGGTCTCGATCGCTCACTATACTCTTCGGAATACCATGGAATCGAACTATCCACTTAACATATAACTCAGCCAACTTTGATGCAGTCCTAGTCGATCGAACAGGAACGAATCTTGCACTCTTAGTCAAACGATCTACAATGACCTAAATCCCTTCATTTCTCGTTCTTGTTCTAGGTAGCCCATCAATAAAATCCATCGATATTTGCTCCCACTTCCATGTAGGAACTTCTAATGGCTGAAGAAATCCACTGGGCTTCTTCTGCTCGGCTTTTACCAACTGGCAGTTCATACACTTGGAAATAAAATTTCCAACATCCTTCTTCATACCTTCCCAGTAATAGGTTCTCTTCATATCCTGATACATCTTGTTTCCACCTGGATGAATTGTCAACTTCGAGTGATGACTTTCCTTCAGAACTTCACTTCTCAATTCATCTATATCGGGAACAACTAGTCGTCCTTGCTTCCGAAGCCAACCCTCTCGATCGACCTCGAATCCTTTACCCTTTTCTGGATCCAATCCAGATTCCAAATCACGGATAATCTTGACAAGCTTATCGTCTCGCTTTTGGCTCTCACCAATCCTTTCCACAAGAGTAGGTCTTATCGATAAGTTTGCCAATATCTCAGGTTCCAATTCACATCTAGGCCTGAAGTCAAATCCAGCTAAATACTCGAGATTCTTCCATTCTGAAAACATGGCTTCCAATCCTGCATGTCTTCGACTTAACGCATCTGCCACTGCGTTACCCTTTCCCGGAGTATAAGCTATACCAAAATCATATGATGCTAAAAACTCTAACCATCGTTGCTGCCGAAGATTCAAATCCTTTTGGGAGAAAAGATACTTCAATGACTTATGATCTGTAAACAACTCGAATCGAACTCCCAATAGATAATGTCTCCACATCTTTAGAGCAAAAACAATCGCCGCTAACTCCAAATCATGAGTCGGATAATTCCTTTCATGCGGCTTTAGTTGTCGACTTGCATACGCAACAACTTTATCCTTCTGCATCAGCACTGCTCCAAATCCAGTACCACATGCGTCGGTGTAAACCACCATCTCTTCATTTCCACTTGGAATAGTCAAAACAGGAGCACTTTTCAGTCGCTCTTTCAGGATTCCGAAAGCTTGCTCACACTTATCATCCCATCTGAACACTTGGTTCTTTTTCGTCAATCCTGTTAACGGTGCAGCCACCTTGGAAAAGTACTTGATAAATCGACGATAATATCCTGCTAATCCAAGAAAACTTCTCACATCAGATGCATTCTTAGGTCTAACCCAATCCTGGATTGCTGCTATCTTGGCGGGATCAACCGCTATTCCATTTCCAGAGATAACATGGCCTAAGAACCTCACTTCACTCTTCCAGAAGTGACACTTCGAAAACTTAGCCTTCAACTGATGTTTTCGCAAGATTTCCAAAACAATACGCAAGTGCGTCTTGTGCTCTTCTTCAGTTCTGGAATAAATCAAAATATCATCCACGAACACTAGCACGAACTTGCTCAACTGATCTCTGAACACTCTATTCATAAGATCCACAAAATATGCTGGCGCATTAGTCAATCCAAACGGCATTACCAGCCACTCAAAGAAACCGGATGATGTCCTAAAAGCAGTCTTCAGCACACTATCCTTAGCCACTCTCAACTGGTGAAATCCCGTTGCCAAATCCATCTGAGAAAACACCTTAGCTTCGTGAAGCTGATCAAACAAGTCATCTATTCTCGGCAATGGATACTTGTTCTTCTTAGTCACCTTATTCAGCTCACGATAATCCACACACAACCTCAACGATCCATCCGCTTTGGTTGCAAACACAACTGGTGCACCCCATTCGGACACACTACACCGAATGAATCCTTTCTGCAAAAGATCATCAACCTGCACCTTCAACTCCTGCTGTTCCCTAGGCGCCATCCGCCTAAGAGGCATCACAACAGGTCTGGCTCCTTCAACTAGATCTATACGAAACTCGATCTCTCTATGCGGCGGTAACCCTTTGACCTCGTCAAAGACATCCTCAAATCCATTAGCGATTGGTAATGATGACAGTCCATCCCGTGGAACAACCAGCGAATACATGAAGCTCATGAAGACGCCTTCTTCATGCTTACATCGTATCACAATCTTTCGCCCCTCCACATTCTCGACTGTCACCTCCAACCTCTCACAATCAACCTTTGCCGCATACTTCCTAAGCCAGTCCATACCCAAAATA
Source organism: Allium fistulosum (assembly GCA_030737815.1). Lineage (NCBI taxonomy): Eukaryota > Viridiplantae > Streptophyta > Magnoliopsida > Asparagales > Amaryllidaceae > Allium > Allium fistulosum. Next base: position 1,104,904,210 of record CM060901.1, read on the forward strand.
ATTCCGAACCCCGCAAAGTTCAGAACAAAACAATCACAAACAAAAGAGCAACCATGACTCGATACAATCAGACCACGGCATAACATACACAAACAAGACGAACCCCCAACTGGATTAGTCACAACCAATGGTCTATCAACAATATCCGGTTCTAAACCCAACCGGCCTACAAGTTCATTACAAACAAACGAATGTGACGCCCCAGTATCAAATAGCACTCTCACTGGAACACCACATAGGAAAAGAGTACCTTGAACCACCACACTCTTTCCTTTCTCTTCAACGGTAGGAGCTTTCGAAGATGATGGAACAGCTCCTAAAGCATAAGCTTGCATAATCTGCTTGTCCTTCCGCGGTTCTGGACAATTCCTCTTAACATGCCCCAGCTTGTCACAGTTGTGGCACTTCACTTGCACCTTCGGATTCTTGCAATCTCTAGAGAAATGGCCCTTATGCTGACAATTGCAGCAGGTCACTTCGCCCTTTGGCTTCTTCTGGCCATCCCTACCCTTTTGCTGCTGCTGCTGCTTCCTCTTCTTGTTTCCACCCTACTGTGGTTTAGACTCTTCCCTGGTTACAGCAACAACAGATCCCTCTTTGGGAAACAGACTCTCATGCCTGAGAGCCTTCTCTACAAGCTTCTCAAATGAATCGTCCAAATGATCCACCAACTGTCTCCCAAGATAACTGTCCAAGCCTGTCACAAACTTCTCATTCTTCTGGTACGAAGATTCAATATACGACCGGGCATACTTGGACAAAGCTTCAAACTCAGAAACATACTCAAGAACTGGTCTTCCATTTTGCTTGAGCTCCACAAACTTATTGAACAGAACAGACTTCTGAGCAGTAGAAATGAACTTAGCTTCAAATCTGGCTTGGAATTGCTCCCAAGTAATCTCTTCCTCCGGAGTATTAATGGTGATAGAGTTCCACCAATCAGAAGCTCTCCCTTGAAGCTGTCTTGATGCTAACTTCCTCTTAGTTCCATCCTCAATTCCCAAATCACCAAAAATCCTTCTATAAGCATCTATCCATCTTTGGACCTCAATAGTTGATTATGTTCCCAAGAAAACCTTCCCTCCAAGAGCAGTATAATCCTTACACAACTTAGCAAAATCCACTGGTTTTGGAGCCTGAACCTGAACTCCAACATCAACTGCTGTCCCCGAAGTTGGTATCCTTCTCATGATCGAAGTCATCATAGCTTCGAACATAGCTGCATAATCAGCAGTCCCCTCAGCAGCACGGCCTTCCCTAGCAGCTGGTCTCCCTCTTCGGCTCATCCTAAATATCTATAAAAAGGAATGGTCAGCACATCTTGAGAAACAACTGCATAAGGATTCAAACTCTACTAAGCTACTATATTATATATAGTAATCATCCATCAAAATACAATTACGTCTCTCAGACGTAGTTACATCAGCGAGCGTTGGGTAAAATCGATTAACCAATGCTCTGATACCAAATGTGACGACCGCCCATGACCCCCGCACTGAACCTAGAGATAGTGCGCTGTAAAGTGTGCCAGGCAGCCATGGACGATTGTCAGGGTGAATTAAAACAGCAGAATCTATCATATTACTCACAGCGCATGGATAAAATACAATAGAATATATATATAGTGAAGCTTCACAGAATAGAATCTCATCAATAAAACTTCATAATAGTTGAATACAAACATCTGAATAGTCAATACATCAAGCCTCACTACATAACACTCAGAGAATATACAAGCAGCGGAACATCCAGTACATATAGTAAGAAAACAATATGCAAGCCTCCAGCTCGTCTTCATCATCAGCATCGTGGAAAGCAAGAACAGCACCTGTCACCTGCTACCTAGTCTGCCCGTCCCAAAATGGACAAACAGCCCAAGGCAATAAGAGTTAAAACATAAAGCCTTGAGTCAGACAACAGTCTTAGTGAGCGGTAAATTAACTAACAACATACCAAAAGAGCATAAAGGAAAAAGGAATAGGAATCCAACCCTCCCACTCCACCTCTTTCTACAGTGATAGCCCCCAGACACACACTAAGCAGAAGCAAACAAAGCAAAGCATACAATTTAAAGTAAAGCAATTATCACTCGAGTCAAGGGCGATGTTTTCCAAGTACAAACCCCCAAGGCCTAAACCAAGATCAGATAAGCACCCAGAAAACACTGCTCTTGAGACCGAATGACGATACAACCAAACATCCATGACTCTGGCTATCACTGTTATCATTGCTTCGATATCATCGTTAATTGAATGACCGGCTCATTCTTTCATCCGTCCATCAAGGGCTAATGGAAACCCCGGTTCTAGACATAACTTTGCACGTCATCGTGACCCGTGCCTAGGACTATCGAATCTGCCCAGAGTACTTGACTACCAATCAGTAGCCTTCAGGGACTATCGAATCTGCCCAACGTACTCTTACTTTGAGCATGCTAGAACCTTCAACAACGATGAGATCTCATCCTTCTAGTCATCCTCCTCGACGACTATTTCCATACTAGCTCAAGCGCCTCTCGAGCAAACCATTATCCTCAAACTCGAACCATTTCACCGAGTTATCAATCTGCTTGGAATGATCCCGTTTGGATTAGACCAAGGCTATCTCATATCATGCTTCGCCTCATCATCATCATAGTAAAGCTTCATCTCAACATCATCAACAAATCTATCCATATGAGCTCCATCATCCGCTACATATGCCACAAGCAGCTTTTCCAATTCAAGAGCTTTTCCCTTAGCTTTTGAATCATCTTCGGTCTAAATCAAATCATCAATCATCTAATTCATACCAATCAATCAAGTCAAACATTAATCCAAGTAAACAAGCATTCAAATATGAGCTAAATAGACAATTATAACAATAATGGCAATTTCGTAATTAAAGAGTCAAAAGTCTAACAAGCATGAAAACATGAGCAATATCTCTATAATCTTGATGAATGAACTTGCATAGGTTAACATGTAGTAAAATGGATGTCAAATCATTATGAACAATGAATCTATATGGATCTATACTTAGGATTAGGAAAATGCATGGAAATCACTACTTTAACACAAAATCAAGCCAACGATCCGATATACTCCTCTGGATCCGTGTGAGAGATAATCACCACTCACCAAATCACCTAAACACCCCAAAAGCAACACACTTCAGATCTGGACAGCGAAGGATCTAACTCGATCTATCACAAATCCACTTCAAACGATGAAATCTCTCTTCGATGGATGTAGATCTTCAACTTTAGCTCTTGGATCTTCGATCTTGGATGGAAGGAAGTACTAAATCAAAGTGGAGAAAAGAAGTAAAGAAGTGTAGAACTAGAGCTCTCAAAATGGCAGCACTTCGTCGCTTCAAAATCCGGATCCCAAAAATGAAGAAGAACCCTCCTATTTATAGGCTGAAATCCCCCTTAGGTCGTTCGCTCGGAATTATGTCGTCCACGACCTAAGAACCCACGACCTAAAAACCCACGACCTAACAAATGCGCCTCTACGACCTAACAGATGCGTTTCTTCGACCTACGACCTACGACCTAACGACTTAACACATGCGCTACCTCGCGACCTACGACCTAACAAAGATGCAGCCTAGCGACCTAACACAGATCGCTTCTACGACCTAACACACCTGCGACCTAACACACACACGACCTAACTAACTTAGCTAGAATACGACCTAACACCTTAGGTCGCTCACGACCTAACTATGCTAACTCGCTAACTCTTATACCGTTAGCTCTTAGGTCGCTAACCACTAGGTCGCTAACTACTGTAGGTTACTAACCCTTAGGTCGCTAACTCCTATAGGTCGCTAATTCTTGGGTCGCCAACTCTTAGGTCGTTAACTCGCTAACTTTCTTAGGTCGTTGTCTTTCCTTAAGTCGCTCAAACCTTAGGTCGCTAACTCCTATAGGTCGCTCCTATCTCTTAGGTCGTTCACTCGACCTAACCTACTCCACGATCTAAGCCACCACACGACTTATCTTCTATACGACCTATCCCAAATACTTAGGTCGCCAATTCCCTTAGGTCGCACCACTTCCTTAGGTCGTCCACTCCGACCTAACTACTACACGACCTAAGACTTAGACTCAGGACGACTTATCAACAATGCGAAATAATGACAACTGTTTTACGATGTTTCGATCCGTAAAAATACGAGTCGTTACACACTTCAGAAGCCGGTGCCTCTCACCTTGCTCCCGGAAAAAGGCCGGCGCCAAACTTCTCTTGGTCCACTTCGGAGAATACAAGTTCCGGTACATCGGGAACTAACGCTCAAAGACGTGGTAAGGAACATGCTTCTCCGGAAGAAAATATTCATCCAGAATTTTGGGATTCCGATGATGATGAGGAGTGATCATATTGTTTTACAACTTGCTATTTCATAATTTCAAGTACGTTTTTATGAACAATATGTTTATTTTTAGATGTTGTGTAGTAAGTAAACATCATTAATATTCCTATTTGGTTTGAGTATGTAATATTTAAACTCGATGTTTTTCTTACTTGTGTTACATGTTCCATATTTTTTTTCATATTACATCTAATAAGTATTCCTTTTTGTCGATGACAAAGGGGGAGAAATATATGAAAGCTAACAAATTTTTGCAGAAAAATCGCCATATATTCAGGGGGAGAGTTATAATATATATGTATATACTACTTTGTCACATAAGTATTGTCATCAATCAAAAAGGGGGAGAATGTTGATTCATGAGTTTTGATTCATGACACAAGCTTCAGAGATCATACGACAAGAATACTATACGAAAGCGACAAAAGGAGAATAAGCATATATTGTACACTACAAAGGAGACAAGACTACAATCTAGAGATTAGTATGAATATTTTATTGTATTGAGTCTTAGAATATTGTTAAAATCATTCCTCAAGCAGTCACACACACACACAAATTATTATACATTAATTTATACATGAAAAAGTGTGCACTGTGCAATTGACAGCAGGTCGGCCGACCGACCAGGAACTTCGGTCGACCGACTCTGTGTCAGTGCACAGATATGCACTGTTCTGTATACGTTTTTGAAACTCAGCTGACCGGCCAGTTTTCTCGGTCAACCGACCTGAAAATAACGACTAGTTTTCTGAAGAGTTGCGATCGTTCGTGAAGAGGAATCTCCTTCAATCCAAGAGATATGGACACAACTTTTGATTGAAACTCTTCATGAAAGATTGTAACTATTCTACAACTATATAAACATGTTCAATTCACTTCTACAATAACCAATTTCTTGTTTATAATTCTGAAATCTATTCTCTATTATACTCTGCAAATAAAAACCATTCATTCTCATTCAATATCACTAGAATCCTTGAATTACTTCATATACTTCGATTCTACGTGATTATCTTCCTTCAAAATCTTCACACACATATACACTCTTGAGGATTTGATTATAGGAAATCTGTACTATCAAAAGACAATCTGTGTTATTCAGAACACATTCGTCAACAAGTTATTTGTATTAAGTTGAAGTCCTCTTCGGCCGTTGAGGCGGAAAAATTCATGTTTGGCTGCTCAGGTGTTGTATACCTATTCCTCCGGGTTAAGTGAGGGGTTTAGTTTAAATCCAGAGGGTATTTTGGGACTAGACGTAGAACGGGAAGTTCAACCAGTATAAAAATTCCTGGTGTGCTTACTTTAATTTTTATTTTACTGCTATTATCAGTTTCCGCATTTATATACCATATTACACGATCCTTAATACTGCACGTACACTTTCAAGGAAAGGGTGTTAAGCTAAGAGAAGTTGCATTCTCTGCCACCAAATAGATGATACGTTTATAGAGATCAATCAATGTGATTTTAAAATGCAATGTCAGACATTCGTCTATACAAGTTGTCCAGGAACAGGACAAACCGAAGGTACTCTCCTACCACATCGTGTCGAAAATCATCACTAGGATTAGTAGCGATTAGTCCTTGCAAATTGAAGATTTTCATAACGGAGCCTTACTGCCAATATAAGTATATGATACAATAATTTCTCCGGGGGTCTAGTGGCAAGCAGCCCTACATCATGAAGATATTTGTCTTCAATTGTCTTTGTCTTCATAATGTTTTACTTCGAAAGTGTAAATTGATTTGAAGTGGTTTCTGGATAGGAAACACCCAAATCCGATCCCGGTCTCTTCGAAATCCAATCATCGATAAAAATGTATATATGCGTATATAGAAATTTTTACGCCTCTTTTCATTTTAACTTTTGACTGGTTAATCAAAACCCTTTTAACTTTGGAAATCTTCAAGTCATTTACTTAGGAAAATTTAATTCCTAATCTAAAAAATTTCATCTTTCTGAAACATGTCTTAACCGGGTCAAAAACAATGTTATTTAAGACATTGTTTACTATAAACCCCTAACCAGTTATATTGAGTAAAAGATTAGACTAATCATACCCAGATTAATTTCCGTATTCAATCCGTATTATTTGTGGAATAACGGTGAAATCACCTTTTAAATTCACACAGATAATTCAAGTTCCCTCCCCGGAATTTAATGCAGAGCTTGACCAAAATATTCTCTATACTATAAAAAATCAAGTTTAATTAACTCCTTTTAAAATTCCTTACTTTTGGAAAAACTTAAACGAGATCTTTTTAGAGCATCTAGACTTTCCCTTTGATCTTGTCCACCCCTCGCCTAAATAAAGAAAACAAAGGCCAGGTAAGTTCAGGGCATTAGTTGCTCCATCTTTTGCCTTAGTTACACACCTTGTTTTATGTTTTCAGATCTCACTGGTGAGGCAAATGTACTAGTCGTTTCCGCATACTCAGTTTGTTATTACACTCAAGAAAATGATTTCAATTATATTGTTTAAGTGTTGTAAAAAATTTCTCTTAACCATTTATTTAAACTCTTATTAAAACTTCCAAATCATCTTTAAAAAACTAAATTATTTATTTAAAGACATTTATAAAATATTCAAGAAAAATAGTTAAGTTTAAAACTATATTTCTAAAGTTTATTAAAACCGTTGTCGAAAAGTGGTGCGTATAGTGTTTTACAAGCTTATTTGATTAAAACAACTTTCTATTATTTGGGAATCCATATTTACAACTCAAATATCTTTTAAATGTTTTAACATATTTATCAAAATTAATTCATATTTTTAAACACTTAAAAATATTCATTTTAAAGAATTTTACACTTTTAAGTATTCTTACTTAAATATATTATGAATATATCTTAGATATTTTCTTAGTTTTTGATGTGACTAATTTTATTGGTTTTAAATGTGTGGAAGCATGTGTACATATGTGTATCAAACAATGTTGCAATGATTCGAAACAACTTCCGTTCGATGAAAAGTCGAAAATCCGTAAAACGACCGTCGGTCACATTTTCAGTTTTTAATCAAACTATTTATTTATGTAAACAAAACTTGAAAACAAATTTCTTATCATTTTTAATTAATTAAAACAAGTTCATTTAAGCTATTAAACCATATTAAATAATATTAAAATCCAATTATAAAAATACGACGTTGATCTGCCAAAATGCGATGAAGTTTGTGCATCTTTATAAAACAAGTATATAGTTATAAAACTTTTATCAACCAATTACCATCACTATATAACAATTTTAAAAAAGAATCATTTATTACTAAAAACAAAAATTGAACATATATCTAATTTTATCGAAAACTGGCTTTTGTCACTTTTCGACGAAAACCCAAACTTCTTGATTTTGTAATCAAATTCTAAAAATAAGTTTATCATTCTTATTTATCACATAAAACATGATTATTTAAGTTTGAAAATTCTATATTTGAATATTTAAAATAAATTAAATATTTCATTTTTCGAAGTGGTAAAATTACGGGTCGTTACAGATTTGCTCTTGTATATTGTTGGCATGCAGTCATCTTCTTTACTTATATTGACGGGATGCGACTTTCTTCCTTCCATTGGTGAAGTGTGGATGAAATGACCCACAAACTCGCACAATTCGAGCTGACAATAAACCGTACATGTCCAACCCAAATTGAACGAAGATGCAGATAATTGTGGGAAAGAAAGAAGAAAGAACTAGAGAAAAGAAGAGAAAGAGAAACTAAAACAACACAGAATCTCACAATCGTAGCGGAACAACATATAATATAATATCAATGAACTTTATAAAAGAGAAACTTTCATATACATACATCCATCAGAGTATAACAATAAATTATTAATCATCAGCCTGGACAGTTATAGTAACCTGTCATTTCAAATGCCGAGAATTTAAACAACAATGCATCGGAAAATAAACATATATGTGAATACGACCTGAAGACCTCAAACTCGTCTGCTGAAGCTTCAAAATATCCAAATCTGAATCTGTAAATATGCTCAGTCTGACCCGAGCATTGAAAGGGAAGAACGTCCGGATCAGTCTGGTAAACCAGCATAAGAAAACACATCTCAATTGAATTTTAAAGTTATAAAAACTTTTCTTTGTCAAAACTAACACTACACCAAAACTGTCTTTTTGCAACACCTCATGCAGAAAATTAGCAACGGTTCTGAGCCGTTGCAATTTTGCATAGGTTTTGAGCCGTGGCAAAATAGATTGCAACGGCTCCAAACTCATTGTGAATTCTACCACGGCTCTAAGACTATTCCAAACTTCCTCCTTTTTTACCATACGCTTAGAAATAATATGCAGCCGTTCCATAAAACAATCCAATAAGCCAACGCATCTCTCCCCCTCAATTTTTTCCATCTTATGCCCTACAGTTCATCTCCTAGCTCTCCTTCAGCCCGATCTTGCCCTAAAAAACGCTCTTGCCCCTCTCTCCTTCACCCGCGCCTTAGTTCAGTTCCACCTCCCTCTCTTGCTCGACATCGGAAATTGATCTGTTAAATCTCATAAATCGCGTTCGCTGTTACAAGATTGAATAGGTATCGTTGTCACTTGCTTTATATGTTTTTAAATATTCTTATTGATATCATCTTATTGATTTTTGTTTAATTTGAAATATGACATTTCTATGTTTCTTTTGTAGATTGATCTAGTAAACTTTGGTGGAGAAATTCTTATCCTGGTATATACTTAGTCAGTTTTGGTTGTACTAGTTTGCCAAGTATCTGGTTTGGGTTGCTACTTGGGTGTATTTACATCTGATATTTTAGGGTTACACTTGTTGGTTTTTTATGCGTATAGAATGGTGCTGATTATATACACTTGGGTTAATTGATTTCATAATACTGTTGGTTTTTTATGAGTATAAAAAAATTTAGGCACTAAACAAGTTTGGATATCTTGTTTAATGTAAATATATTCAATTCCAGGTATATATTGTTGGAATTCCTAAAGAACAAAATGAATGAAACATACATAAAGTCCCACATCGCCAAAATTGCTAAGCCATACCAGTTTATATATGGCTTTGCAATGAAGATGTTGGGGCCTAGGGGCACCCAAATGTATGCTTCGTTGTGAGGAGGGAGATCATGCATCTCCACCACACACGCGCGCGCGCCGCCGCCGTCCGTCCGACCGAACCGAACCGGGCCGGGCTCGGGTTTGGGTTTGGGTCTAATATGATCCTAATTTTGCTGCAAAACTGGGCCGGGTTTTTTAACAGTTGCAGGCTATGTGAACAGACACGACTGTTCATAAGCGGACGCGGCGAGCGAGTGCAACCTGACTGAAGAAGCATGGGCGAACAGAAGCGGGTGCGACCCGTTAGAGGCGAACAGGTGCGGCCCGACTGAAGAGACGCGGCCGAACATAGGCAGTAGCAAACGGGTGCGGCCCGTTAAACGAACAGCAGCAATGAAAGGAAACAGGTGCAACCTTTCAGGCAGACGCGACTGTTCGAAGGGGTGCGGACGAAATTATAAATAGGAGAGAATACTGATCACATTCTCATCCCATTCCAATCTAATTTCTTCTGCTTCTTTGCTCTACTGCTCAACATTTCATATATATCACAGAGTAGACATACTCATTATAATCTCGTGCAGATTACGTCTGTTGTATCTTGGGAGAATTTTTGAAATAAAATTCTTAAGGAAATCGTTACGACGAGCCTCAGACATATTCCGGTTAGAATTCTATATTCTATCCTTTATTTTGGTTGTACTATTTATTCAAAATAGTATAACGCTGTTGTTGTAATTTATTTACAACAATCATATTGTTATAATAATTAACACAGAATTCCAGTGTAGTGGAAATCTGAGTTATAAACTTGTGCGACGAGTTTATAATTGATTATTCTCTGTTTTGGTATACTAGACGTATAACATCTTAAGAATTTTACTGTTTTCTTACTAAAACAGAGATGGCAACAGTAGAATTTTCAAAAACTACTACTCACAACAGACCTGAACCGTTCAAGGGAGATGGTGACGATTTTTTAACATGGCAGAATCAGATGTTATTCTACCTCACCACACTCGGTCTGCAACGGTATCTCGAGGAGGAGGAACCGGTTTCTTCACCAGGCAAGGAAGCAGATGTTGCTACATGGAAACATTCCGATTTTCTATGCAGAAACTATATTCTGAATTGTCTCGACAAGGTGCTATACAAAGTATATCAACCTCTAAAGACAGCAAAAGCACTCTGGAATGCACTTGCTACGAAGTATAAGACGCAGAATATCAGTCTTAAGAAATTCATTGTAGACAAATTCATGGACTACAAGATGATCGACTCCAAACCGGTGACTGCTCAACTGCATGAACTACAAATCATTATTCATGAACTCGAGGCGGAAGGTCATAAGGTTGGAGAATCGTTTTTGGTTGAAGCCATCACGGGAAAACTGCCACCGTCGTGGAGAGATTACCGCAATTATCTGAAGCATAAAAAGAAGGAAATCTCTTTACAGGATCTCATAGTCCGATTGAAAATTGAGGCAGATAACCGTGGAATTACAAAACAAAGCGAGGAGGCATTTGTGGCTGAAGATTCAAAGACCAAAAACAAAAAGAAGAATTTCCAGAAGAAAAGGAAAGCTCCAGACAACAAACCAAAAGACAACAAACGAACCAAAAAATTTAATGGTGAATGTTGGGTTTGTGGAAAAGTTGGACATGCCGCTAGAGATTGCAGACTCAAAAAGGACCGCAACAAAGAGGCAAATTTAGTAGACAACATGGAAGTGGATGAGTCCAACTTCTCGGCAGTTGTATCTGAATGCAATATGGTTCAGAATCCTAACCAATGGTGGGTGGACACAGGCGCTACTCGTCATGTCTGCTCTGACAAATCCATGTTTTCTACATACAAGAAATTCGATCATGAAGAGAAACTCTATATGGGTAATTCTGCAGTATCTATGATCGAAGGCAGTGGCACAGTTATCCTCAAGTTTACTTCTGGAAAAACTGTCAAGTTGAATGACGTGCTCCATGTTCCAGACATACGCAAGAATCTCATCTCTGGTGCAGTATTATCAAAGAAAGGATTCAGAATGGTGTTCGAGTCAGACAAGATGGTTCTGTCCAAAGCTGGAATGTATATCGGAAGGGGATATTTATGTGATGGCCTATTTAAGGCAAATGTAGCCGTTATCGGCAATAAAACTATGTATTCTGATTGTGCTATTAATAAAATTGAAGTTTCTTACTTGCTTGAGCACGAAATTTTACTATGGCATGATAGATTAGGACACATAAATTTCCGAAAAATGAAAATATTATCAAACTTGGGATTAATTCCAAAATTCCAAGTAGATAAGAACTACAAATGTGAGACATGTGTAGAAGCAAAAATGGTTAAAAAACCATTTCAATCTGTTGATAGAAGCACCGAACCACTAGGTTTGGTTCATACAGATTTATGTGACTTTAAATCATTACCTACAAGAGGTGGGAAAAAGTACTTTATCACGTTTATTGATGATTATACGCGATATTGTTATGTATATCTTTTGAATAGTAAAGATGAAGCAATTACATCATTTATAAAGTACAAAGCTGAGGTAGAAAATCAGTTAAATAAAAAGATCAAGATATTGAGATCTGATCGAGGTGGAGAATATGAATCACCATTTGAACAGTTCTGTGCCGAAAATGGTATAATTCATCAAACAACAGCTCCATATTCACCACAACAAAATGGTGTAGCCGAGAGGAAGAACAGAACGTTAAAAGACATGATTAATGCCATGCTTTTAACCTCTGGTCTACCGACAAACTTGTGGGGGGAAGCCTTAAATATGTCTAATCACATATTAAACAAAGTCCCTCATAATAAAACAGGAACAATTTCATATGAGATATGGAAAGGACACAAACCAAGTTTTAAATACCTCAAAGTGTGGGGGTGCTTGGCAAAAGTTCCAGTTCCGCCTCCCAAGAAAGTCAAACTTGGACCAAAAACAGTAGATTGTTACTATTTAGGGCCAGCCCAAAATAGTAGTGCCTATAGATTTTTGGTATTCAAGTCTGATATAGCTGATATTCATGTAAATACAATCATGGAATCTAGAGATGCCTCATTCTTTGAAGACGTGTTTCCGCACAAAAGGAATGAAGGGAATAATGTCACTAAAAGGACAAGAGAAGAATCAAGCAATTCACATGAAGATGAACCCCATCATGAGATTGAGGAAGTTGAACCAAGAAGAAGCGTAAGGGCTAGAATTTCCAAGACATTTGGTTCGGATTTTTTCACATATGTGTTAGAACATGAACCTCAAACGTACAAGGAAGCAATGTCATCTTCTGAATCTTCATGTTGGAAAGAAGCAATCCAAAGTGAGATTGATTCAATTCTAAGTAATAAAACTTGGGAAATTGTTGATATTCCACCAGGAATAAAACCTATTGGCTGCAAATGGATTTTCAAGAAGAAAATGAAAGCAGATGGCTCTATCGACAAGTATAAAGCCAGATTAGTAGCCAAAGGATATCGTCAAAAAGAAGGAGTAGACTTCTTTGATACATATTCGCCAGTAACACGAATAACCTCTATAAGAATGCTAATAGCAATTGCATCAATTTATGGTCTAGAAATTCATCAAATGGATGTAAAGACAGCATTCTTAAATGGAGATCTCGATGAGGAGATCTACATGGAGCAACCTGAAGGTTTTATTTCCAAAGGAAATGAAAACAAAGTCTGTAGATTAGTAAAATCATTATACGGACTAAAACAAGCTCCAAAACAATGGCACGCAAAATTTGATAGTGTCATGATGAGAAATGGTTTTCGTATAAATGAATGCGATAAATGTGTTTATTATAAACAAATTGGACAATCATATGTGATGATTTGTTTATATGTAGACGATATGTTAATATTTGGTCCAAATACTCAGGTAATAGAGACCATAAAGAAGATGTTAACTAACAATTTCGATATGAAAGATTTAGGAGTTGCAGACGTTATTTTGGGAATCAAAATAATAAGAACTCCTAATGGAATTGAATTGTCTCAGTCACACTATGTAGATAAAGTGATTGAAAAATTCCAAGACTATGGAATTAAAGGAGTGAGAACACCTTTTAATCCATCAGAAGTACTGCATAAAAACACTAATGAGAGTGTAATGCAACTGGAATACTCTCGTGTAATAGGATGTCTCATGTATCTCATGAATTGCACAAGACCAGATATAGCTTATGCAGTAAGTCGACTGTGCAGGTATACAAGCAATCCAGGAAAGGAACACTGGAAAGCACTAATGAGAGTGCTTGGATATTTAAAAAATACCGCTAACTATTCCTTACACTATGGAAAATATCCTGCCGTCTTAGAAGGATATAGTGATGCAAACTGGATTGCAGATTCAGAGGAATCAAAATCGACAAGTGGTTATGTCTTTACCTTAGCAGGGGCAGCAGTGTCATGGAAATCTACCAAACAAACATGCATAGCTCGATCCACTATGGAATCAGAGTTCATCGCTTTAGATAAAGCAGGCGAAGAAGCAGAATGGCTTCGTCACTTTTTGGAAGATATTCCATTCTGGCCTAAACCTGTACCGGCCATATGCATACACTGCGATAACCAAGCAGCGCTAAGCAGAGCGCACAACTTTGTGTATAATGGAAAGTCACGACATATTCGACGACGCCATAACACAGTTAGGCAGTTACTCTCTAATGGAACTATTTCCATAGATTATGTGAGAACAAATGATAACCTAGCGGATCCGTTTACTAAAGGTTTATCAAGAGAGAAAATTGACTGCGCATCGAGGGGAATGGGTTTAAAAGCCTAAACCACCAAGAGTTATCTTATACGGAAACCTATCCTAGCGACTGGAGATCCCACGGACTAGGATCAATAGGCAAACCAGTTCTGAATAACTCAAGACGTAATGCATTTGCGTGGACATAGTCCAACTCCATTCCTATGGTGCACAATATAAATGCATGCCTACAGAAGTATTTAAAGGTTAAAACTATGTTTTTTAATGATGACCATATCTTGGAAATAACAAGTGGGGTATATGTAGGATACTCTTAATGGTTGCGATCACCTATGTTAGTGTGAGCTGGGTCGGCTCTATGAGAATAATAAAAGGCTTTTATTCTCTAAAAACACTCGCAGAACCAAAAATTGTTCAGGACCAAAATGAACACAACCAAGAGATTGGATGAGAAGGGAATCAATGCTTCGTAAAGCTTATTGTCTGGATATACAATAAAGGCCGACGGTTCAAGATGAAATAATTCACCGATTAGCCAAGTAGATCCGATAAGTTTTAACTAGGGAAAGTTCAAAGTGAAATATCTACTTATCCACGATAAAGCATTATTCCATATGTACTCTGTGATATTTCGCTTTGTGTGGGGGATATGTATATTATCATTCATGTGGGGGATTGTTGGAATTCCTAAAGAACAAAATGAATGAAACATACATAAAGTCCCACATCGCCAAAATTGCTAAGCCATACCAGTTTATATATGGCTTTGCAATGAAGATGTTGGGGCCTAGGGGCACCCAAATGTATGCTTCGTTGTGAGGAGGGAGATCATGCATCTCCACCACACACGCGCGCGCGCCGCCGCCGTCCGACCGAACCGAACCGGGCCGGGCCGGGCTCGGGTTTGGGTTTGGGTCTAATATGATCCTAATTTTGCTGCAAAACTGGGCCGGGTTTTTTAACAGTTGCAGGCTATGTGAACAGACACGACTGTTCATAAGCGGACGCGGCGAGCGAGTGCAACCTGACTGAAGAAGCATGGGCGAACAGAAGCGGGTGCGACCCGTTAGAGGCGAACAGGTGCGGCCCGACTGAAGAGACGCGGCCGAACATAGGCAGTAGCAAACGGGTGCGGCCCGTTAAACGAACAGCAGCAATGAAAGGAAACAGGTGCAACCTTTCAGGCAGACGCGACTGTTCGAAGGGGTGCGGACGAAATTATAAATAGGAGAGAATACTGATCACATTCTCATCCCATTCCAATCTAATTTCTTCTGCTTCTTTGCTCTACTGCTCAACATTCCATATATATCACAAAGTAGACATACTCATTATAATCTCGTGCAGATTACGTCTGTTGTATCTTGGGAGAATTTTTGAAATAAAATTCTTAAGGAAATCGTTACGACGAGCCTCAGACATATTCCGGTTAGAATTCTATATTCTATCCTTTATTTTGGTTGTACTATTTATTCAAAATAGTATAACGCTGTTGTTGTAATTTATTTACAACAATCATATTGTTATAATAATTAACACAGAATTCCAGTGTAGTGGAAATCTGAGTTATAAACTTGTGCGACGAGTTTATAATTGATTATTCTCTGTTTTGGTATACTAGACGTATAACATATATGAATTCCATACAAAGTTAATCCTCAAATATGTGAAAATTTCAGAAGAATAAATATATAATTTAAGAATGTATATTCGTTTGTGTAAATACAAGCACTTCAAATATATATGTTCATTTAAAGTGTCTTTCCGTATAACATTATTTTTAGTTATATCTGGTTTTGAAACAGACATTGTGTTCTATATATGATCAAATGAGTTTTATTTTGAATGTACTCGCACAACTGCAGTTAGTTTTGAAATATAGAAATAGACTTTGAACATGCAAGTTTTAAATTATGTGATTTTAAGTAGACTGGAACGTCAAATGTGTGTGTAAAAGTTTATAAATTTTTTAAGTTTAATGGATGCTTAAAGTTCCAGTTGAGAGGAGTTAGAGCTCACAATGGCATTGAGTGGCTGCACTTATACAAATCACTCGTAGTAACGTTATGACTCCTTCTCAACAAAATCGTATCTCTCCAAGGTTATAGATCGATATTGAAAGGCTTATGCTTGTGTGAAATGATTTAGTTGTATTATATTTGAATTTTGCTGTTGGTGTCGAACCTTCTTTAAGTTTAAGATTACATTGTTAGCATTGGTTACAAAATAATTTTGAAGCATGCCATTATCTTGTAAGCATGGATAATTTTGGAAGACTATCAGCTCCCATATAGTAAAATTTCATCAATTTCTTAAAATTTGGTTATAGCCTTACTGACATCCCATCGTTGTTCATGTAATTGACCTATGCCATGCTTACAGAAATTCTTATTGGTTTTCGAAATTTTATTTTGTGATTTAGAATGCTTGGATTGTCTTGTTGCTTTTTTTCCCATGGATTTCTTATATTGATTTATGGGTAACTAGTTTCAGTACATTTTCTAATGTTTTTCCATGATTACAAATAACAAAGTCAAATCTGTTATATGAGCTCGATTGTGTTTTATAATGTTCAGCTAAGCATAGAATTCATGGTATAAATATTCATTGACATTGATGTCAAATGTAATCTTATGAAAAAATGACATTTAGAAGGTGATGGAAATCTCTAATTAATGGTGAACTAAACATGTATCGTCCCAATGTTCACTATTTTAGAAAGCTTTAATGAATGGTGAACTAAACATCTCAGTGTTCACTGTCTTATATATGATTTGCTGGTTTAATTTTGTTGAGATTTTGATTTTGAAATTTAATGGTTATTACACAAACGTCTAAGCATGAAATTTGAGATTAAGATTGACACATACACGGTTTTTGGTAGACAAAAGACATTCGATCAAGATTGAGCATGTTTCCCATTTTACTAAATAAGATACTAAATATAACTCCAATTTTAGACCCCTGTTTTGTAGTCATACCTTGTAAACTATTATCAAGCATGACCATTTTACAATAAGGACAAAAAACATTGCAGCCCTCCTTTTATGAATAAGGTGATTATTATTATGTAATTGACGAAATGATGATATCACTTAAATGTAATGTCTGATTTTCATTCACTAGTTTCCAGGGCAGGTCATGGTAGGTAGACCGTGTATAAATTGAACTTTTTAGCTTTGATAGGTGCTAGTATATTAGCTTTTTTGTTAAGATACTAATGCTTCATTATGGCGGTATTAGATAACAATGTCAAGTTCAAATTTGATCATGGCTACTGCATATCAGGACATGTTAACTAAAAAAAATAGGGTATATTCAAATTAGAAACAGTAAATGGAAAATGCGTCAAGATTGAAGTTTACCTGTTCATGGAACTGTTGAGTGTAAAAGGAAGAGCTTCTCTGATATCAGATATAGTGTGTATATCTAATCATTGTGTGTACTTGATTATTTCTGTCTTATTTTTGGAGCTCAATCTCTGCAACTTTTGTTTGGATTCACAAGCAAAAGCCTCGTACAAGTTCAGCAGTAGATTTGCAATGTTGTAGCACTCGAATTTTCTCCAACTTTCAAACCAGAATTCAAACTTCAGCTCATAGATAATTACCAAAGTAGGATATTGCACAAATATTAAAAATAAAAATAAATCTCCTACCATTTCTATGGTTCGGCTGACATTATTCGGATGTCTTGCATTGTAAATTTGATATTTCTACACAAACAGTTCTAAGTTATCCATATAATTTAATGATTTATGGCAACTAGGCTTAAACGCTGATTACTCTAATTTGTCCTGTTATCTTTATTATTAGTTTCTTTATTAACTACTCTAAGAATTAGTTCAACAATAAATTGAAATTCATTTTATTAAGTAGTTATGGTTGATCTTTTTTAATAAGCATACCATTATTTTCACTTCGTAGTTGTTTTACAGCATGGGGTCATCCATGCTTTCTCTACGGAAAGGTTCTTTTACTTTGTAGCTTGTTAAGTAGGACTAAAAAGGTAACACTTATTGCAAAAATAATTGAACTTTACTGATTTAAGTTAGCAATAAACCTTTAGACTACCATGCACAGTATAACTGCAATCCACACTCCTTTATAAAATAATATTATCCATCACGGTTCTGTTCACATACTACTTTAGCTTAAAGATCCGATGATACTAAATTCACTATTATAATTTTTAAGGCTTATCTATAGAGCCACCGTGCGCTTTCAAAAACAAATGCCACTTATACCTTTTCACAGTAATTCACTATTTAGCTGTCTATTTTCATGAAATAAATTATCTAAAATAAGATAAATTCATTATCTTTTACCCAAGATAATTGAATTGCAACCAAATTGGTTACCAATGTGTAATATATTATGTAAATAAAACCAACCAAAATAATTAGTTCAACACTATATTATATTCAAAAAAATTGCATGTCCCTAATGTTTGATTTTGTGGCTGCACTTTTTATATTTTGTTTGAAATAGGATTATTGTTTCATATATTACATAATACTAGTAGGAACTTTGCCATTTATTTAATTTAAGGCAATGTTTGTGCTTGAATTACACATTTTTTCATAAAGAGGTGGTAGAGAAATAATCGACGATTTATCATATATGATACTGCAGGGCAGTATGTCTTCTAGCATACACAAACAATGGATGAAAGAATCCGATCAAAGAACTGCATGATATGTGGAAGGAGTGCGGAAGTTTATTGAATTTGTTGTACAAAATGGTGGTAATAAGGAAATCTATTCTTGTCCTTACACACAATGCAAAAATATGAAAATGAAAATTAAATTAGATGAAATTCATTATCATCTTCTTAGATGGGGAATTGTCCAATCATATACCGTTTGGCATTTTCATGGGGTAGAGTTGGCGGTGAAGCAAAAACAACCCGATAGTCAAGCCATAAGCACCAATGAGTCCGAACATCCTAGGATGGAAGATCTAGTCAATGATGCTGATAGATTTCATCATTTTCAACCTGCAATTCTGTTGCCCAATAATATTGGGGGGTCATCTACAGTTGATGTCGATTGGCAGGCCAATCGACATCAACCGTATAAATCACATTTTGTTAGTGCAAAAGAGCCAGTATATCCTTCATGTCCAAAAGGGATAACAAATTTATATGCCATTGTGAAGCTGAATAGCTTGAAAACTCAGTACGGCTTTTCTGACAATGGTGTGACTGCACTCCTCGAATTTATAAAGGAGTTACTCCCTGAAGGTAACAAGCTACCTACAAAGTACCCCGACATGAAGAGGATGATTAAACAAGTTGGGATGGATTACAAAACTTATGATGCATGCATCAATGAATGAATTTTATACTGGAAAGATGATGCAAATAGGGTTTCTTGTACAATTTGCAACGAACAAAGATATAAGACAACATTTAATGAAGAGAGAAGAGCCACCAAAGTACCTCAAAAGATGTTGAGACATTTCTCTTAAATTTCTTGATTGAGGAGACTGTATACCATACCATGGATAGCAGATGCTATGACTTGGCATGCTCGTGCCAAGTTTGATTCAAATGTAATGCATCATCCACGTGACATTTCTCAATGGCGAGCTGCAGATTCTTTTGATAAAACGTTTGCTGCTGAACCACGAAATGTGACGCTTGGAATAACAACGGATGGTTTCAATCCACATGCATCTCTAGCTATTCGTTGTAGTTGTTGGCCAGTAATTATAGTACCATACAATCTTCCTCCATCCATGTGTATGATAATGGAGTTCTCAATGTTGACATTGTTGATTTTCGGACCAAAACAACCAGGGAAGGATATCAATGTTTATTTACAACCGTTGATGGACGAGTTAAAATAGTTATGGAAAGGAGTCATTACATTTGACTCATTTAATAATTCTAAGTGCACAATGAGAGCTAGGATGTTGTGGGCAATTCATGATCATCCCGCGCTCGGGTCTTTATCGGGGTGCACAACTCACGGTTATTTTGCATGTCCTATTTGTGGGGAAGATACTGGTTCTTATTATCTTTCTAAAAGTAAGAAGATGTGTTACATGGGACATCGAAGATTTCTTCCTTCCAAACACAAGTTTCGAGATGATAAAGCAAACTTCAATAACGAACAAGAATATTGTCGTCCTCCACAGCCATTGAATGGTTATCAAGTTGAAGAAAAGGTAGCTAATATCAAGATGAAAGTTGGTAAAAACAAACAAGAAATTGGTCAAAAACGAAAAAAGAAAACTGATGATGAAGACCTTAACAATGTTCCTGCATGGTATTGGAGGTCCATCCTCTTTGATTTTCCATAGTGGAAAGCAAATTTTGTTCGACATAATGTTGATGTTATGCATATGGAAAGGAATGTCACTGAGCATCTCATTAGCACAATTATGGGTCATAAAGACAAGTCAAAAGACGATATCAATGCACGTAAGGATTTGAAAATCATGGGTATAAAACAAAAATTGTGGGTGAGGGAAGATCGTGAAACAGATAAAATAACTATACCAGAGGCAACTTTCACTTTGAGCAAAGAAGAAAAGATACGGTTTTGCACCGTTTTGAAAAACCTTAAAATACCCAGCATATTCTCTTCTAACTTCCACAACAATGTGAACATCAATCCTCCTGAACTATCAAATATGAAGTCGCATGATTATCATGTCATAATGCAACAATTACTTCCGGTATTGCTTCAACATTCTTATTCACAACATAAGGATCTGGGTAATGCTATACAACGTATAAGTCTATTCTTTAACATTTTGTGCTCAAAGGTGATCAACTGGGAACATCTTTTAAAAGCAAAGGCTAGTCTGGTAGAAGCAATGTGTGTGTTTGAAAAACATTTTCCACCTATATTTTTTGATATCAGTATCCACCTTATGGTTCACTTAGCCGATGAAGCATTGATTTGCGACCCCGTTAGAGATAGGTGGATGTATCCTTTTGAACGGTCAATTACTAATTTCAATTTTGTTCATCATCGTTTGATTTAAATAGCTACTGGTTATTTACAATTGATTGCCTACATAGGTTGATGAAAACATATAAAGGATATGTGCGCAACAAAAGATATATTGAAGGGTGTACTGCAGAAGGATATATTGTACAAGAAGCTAGTTATTATTGCATGGAGTATATGCCAAAAGAAGGTGATGGTACCCATAAACATACTCGTGAAGCATTTTTAGATGAGGATGATGAGTTTGCTGGTGAGATGCCTTTAGATAGTGGTAAAGATATAACCTTAACCCAAGTGCAATTTGAACAAGTTCGTAGATGAGTCCTTAATAAGTATGATGGATTGGATGAATGAGAGAAGTAAGTTCACTAGTTTATCCCGAATTCTCATTATTGTAAATTAACTCATATATATACATTTTGAAACGTGTTTATCGTAGGAGGTATAAAATCTATGTGAAAAGTACTAAATCTCAATCTCGAAGTAGAGTTACATTCGTGGAAACTTGTCAAAAAATTTCTTTGGTTACGTGATGAGGTATTACATTTTCTTATGTATTCATGTGTATTTAAATGGATCATACACTGTCACGATCATTCTTTATGCTTATTATGTTTTTTTAGTTGGTGAAGACCAATGATATTGATTCAACTCTTTGGCGATTGGTGAACAGGCCGAAGTTCAAGGCGCGTAGTTATATGAAGTACCAAGTGAATGGATTTACATTTTCCCCAAAAAGTTACGAAGAACGGATGGTAACACAAGACAGTGGTGTTTGTATGAGAGCGATTACAAAATTTAGAGCAAGTGGGAAGGATACAAATTACAAGGAAGCAGAAACAATGTATTATGGAGTTATTCTACAGATAATTGAGTTGGATTACATTGATTTCAAACAAACTGTTTTTTATTGTGATTGGGTAAAGGTCGAAGATAAGGTCAATGGTTGCAAGATAGATCCTGTTTCAAACTTGATTACAATTAACTTGGAGAAATTAAAGACGAAGGATAGAATGAATGATGAGCAATTTATTCTGGCATCAGAAGCGAGTCAATTTTTCTACTCAAAAGATTTAAAAAATAATGGATAGTTTGTGGTTTTGCACACACCAAAATGGTCCACTATAAATGTGGATGACATTGAGTTTCCTACTATCTATTAATCTGCTTTTGAAGACAAAAAAAAATTAGATGACCTTACCAAATGCATATGTTAATATAAGATGTATTTCTTAGTTGAATTGAGTTGAATTTCAAGTGTGATTAAATTTAGAATTTCTTCACTATGGGTATTAAACGTTTGTAATGTTTGTTGTGTATGGAAATTATTTTTGCAAATTTCAAGTATTTCTCGTTTATTTCTTCAACAAACTACTATTGGTTGTAGAAAAAAAGATTTAAATTTCTTTTAAAAAAAAAGATTTAAATTTCTACACACGTGCACATATGCACTACCATCTTCTGCTATTTGATTCCCTACGTTTTTATGATTCTCTTGGGCTCAAAAGCGTCAAAACACATTATTTTCACTTGCAATTTTATCTATGTTGATGTTCTCTATTCTGTGACAAATATTTAGTGGTAAATTTGAAGATTACCACTAAATTCTCTATTGACATATGACATATGACATATAAATTCTCTTGCAATTTACAGATTACCACTAAATTCACTTGACATATAAGGCATATGTATTTCATGTTTTATGGTCTTATATGAGCGTAATTGGGTCGGGTTCATGTCAACTGAGTCAAGAAAGCTGCATGTGAATGGGTGTTTGTAATTCTATATAAATGCATGTACAAGCCTTATAACCATTGTTGAGAAAATTCTGAAGCTATTGAATAAATTCGTTTTCATTTCATTTGCAATTTTAATTGTAAGATGTTCTTTACTTCTTCTTAGATCTTAGCAAGTAGATAATTTCTGTAAGTTAGATCGTAATTCTAGTTTTTAGTTTATATCTTGTTCTTTTTTAGCCATTACATTTCCTTGTTTGTTACTGCCTTTATTCAATTTCAATTCTTCTTGTCCCTTTTTATATGCAATTGTAGTTCCTGTTGTTTACATTCCTGTACAATTTCAATATCAGTTCTTGTTTACATTTCAAAGCTTTACAGTTCCAGTTCTGTAATTCTTGATATTTGTTCATGTTATTTGTTATATTATGCTCTTAATTTTAGTCTTTTCCTTGATCATTATTGCTTTACATTCTTGTTCTTCATTTCATATATGTTCGTCTTCCTGCAATTCCTAATTCATTTACCATATTAACTCTCTGTTCTTGTTCATATACCTTCAACTTTATATTCTCAATTCTTTTGTCTTTGTTAAAACTTGCATTTAAATTCTTGACCTTCAAATTCTATCACTTGTCCTTCAATTACTTCACCAAATACTCATTGCCTAGCCTCTTTCACATATATTTTTGTGAATTCCTTGACTCCTTCACCTGCACACATAAACCACCACATAACATCACCAGAGATTATCACATCACCATGTACAAAGCTCCAAAGCAACCACTGACTGGACCTATGACAACCAGTCATATCCTAACGTTGCCTTACATTTTATATTTATTTGTATGGATTTGCTTGTGGAAACCCTTGTTTTCCATATGCAGGTGATCTTGGTTGTTTTGATTATAACCAAGAAGATAGTAACAATGTTAGAACCTAAAGAAGCATCAATCCATTCAATTATGCAGTCATCCTCTTCACAATCCGAAAAAGTTGAGATAAACGTATTAGGTGCTCCCATTTCAAAAAACGCTGGAAAAATAAGCAGCCGAATTGGTAAATTAATACGAATTCATGTGCCGATCTCATATGAAAGTTGGGATAAAGTACCCCCAAAATACAAGATCGATATTTGGAAAGAATTGCTGGTAAGTTAAAATCGATTTGTACCACTTTCAGTTTTTTCTGTAAATATATTTTGCCACATCGCTTCCTTTTTACGTAGACAACTCTTAATTTCATAGACATTTTACGAGCTAGAGTCAGATACAAAAGACTTGTTTTTAAAAAAATGGCCGAGTCATTTAGGAGATACAAGAGCGAATTGAGGACAAACTTTTATGACAAATTCGATAATGATGAAGAGAGGTTGAAATACTATCCACCAATAATCGCCCAAGAAGATTGGAATGAGTTTGTGAAAAACGAAGCAAAACCCGGTGCAAGGGAAAGAAGAGATATAGGCAAAATAAATAAATCATTGTACAACTCTGGTCATCATACTGGACGTACAAGTCACGTTGTAATAGAACATAAAATGTTATGTTTGTTTCATCTTTTTTATTAAATACCAATAACTATCAGTTAATCATTAGCGTATAGTCCTAAATCAGGAAGATGAATATAAGATCCACCCTTTATGTATAAATTGTTGATTTCACACTTAACAAATTGCTTCTGTTTTCTATTTATGATATAATATTATAGGTAAGTTAGAATTGACACTTGTAGTTGCCTGGATTCATTCATTACTTGCATGGTACCTGCAGTATGATTTTGAAGAGACCTTGCTAGTTTTCTTGGCATTGTGCAAATAAATACACTTACTTGTTATATGCAGAAAGTCAGTCTATATGGACACTTGCTTGTTATATGCAAAAACCAAGTAGTTTAACTAGTTTTAACCGAGCTTAGCCTTGGTTTTTAACTGAGTAAACCAGATGTGTTAATAATTGTAAACATAGCATAATTGAGTTCGCACTAGTTGATAGATTAATAATTGAGTTAGGGTATAAAGTATTAAACAAATTAGTTTAAGCTTGTCTGATACTTCTTGCTTATCATTCCTGCATCTTAATTTTGCAAAATGATAATGCAGTATTCCTTTCACCTACTTTTTGGTTTCCTGATAACTTCAATTTTGTCAATTCTCATTTCTCAAAATGATAATACTTGTATTAAACAAAACAAGTATGTTGAATTCAGAGATTATAGTTGATTTGACTAGTTAGATGCTAAATAAATGCAAGTCAAAAACTTTAAAGAATAAAAAGAGTCTACAAAAGAGCAATTAAGGTAGAAGAAGTATAATTGACATAATTATATAAAAAGTTATACATGGAGTTTTTAAGCTAGCAAAATGTAATTTTTTCCTCGATGCAGCAGCTGCTCTAGCAGCTTAGCCGTTGTTGCTGCCTTATAGGCATTCCTTTTCTCCAAATGCTAAAATAATATGCAGGATACTATATCTAGAAAAATGGCCAATATGCAAATTAGAGATGAACATGATCATAATCCTAACAATTTACAATTAGATGGTAATTTTTTTCTAGACTTGTGAGATTTGGATGGCCTTCTAGCCTAGGTGTTGTGATATTCATGATTTCGAATATTATGAAAGTTGTACCAAAAGCTATCATGTGGCATGTCATCTTTTTTGTTTGAGGCTAGTGCAAATCCAACCAAAGAAATCACACATCATGAAGTATGGGAGAAGACTCATATGAAAAAGAACGGTAGCATATCAGATTCGGATTTTGCATATTCTGTAAGTTAAACAAATAATAATTTAGCTATTCTACAAAGTTTTTGTAATAAATAACATCTCAAGTATTATCGTATTTTAGGATAAAATTGCAAAAGCAAAAGAATCAATCAGTGATAGCGACAAAGAAGACTTTCCATTTGATGAAGATATCCTATCACAAGTGTTTGGCAAAGACAAAAGAGGTCGAACTCGAAGTATTGGAGCCAAAATATCAAGGACCCAAGTTAATGCTTTTAAGATTGCGCATAAACAACTAAAAAAAGGCTCAAGGAGGCTCGGAAGATTTAAAAGCTAGGATGGATAATATGGAGGGTACATTGAAGTTGTTAGTGGACTTATTGAAGGGACGATATGTGGGTCAAGGAAATCATATACCGGACATTGCTTCAAACGAAGGAGGAAGTGGTACACCTCAGGGAAGTGTTGGAAAAATGCCGAATAACGACTTTGCCAATTCATTGAATTCGTCCGGTTTGCCCAATCAAAAATGTGAAATCCTGAACATTGACCTAGAGGTCATTGCAACAGCCTCTGTATGCAGAGATTCGACCACATCCATTATACATGGAAAACCTGTACCTCCAACACATGTGAAGTTGGTTGTGTACAATATACTGCTAGCAGAAGAGAAAACAAGCAAACAAAATCATCATCTTGCTATGACCTTTGATGAAGTTGGAATTGGTGGTTATGTGTGCCATCCAAAGAATAATATTCGATATCTGTAGACGCATAAGCATGTATGTATGTAGTATTATATTTTGGTAATTTTAAAATTACTTTATCTTTGTAGTTCAAAAATTGAATTAATTATGTTTGTTTGTGCTACCATCTTACAATAGTCATATGACAAAAAAAGTAAAATAGGAAGAAGAAAGTTTGCAATGCACCTTTTACTAAGCAATATAAGTTCAGTTTTATACCAATCGGAAGCACTGTACGAATCCCAAACTGATCGTCACTCGTACGAAACTCGACTCATCGTTAGTGTACGAATCCCGATCACCGCTATTGATGAGATGAGGTAAAATATATGTTTATCCAACTCGAGATTTCAAATTAAACGCTGTTGCTGTTACAACTGCGACCAAGAATTTGAGTTGAAATCCATATTCCATTGCTTTCAGTAGCAATTGTCAAAAATAATCAAATAGCCTATATTTTTATTGCCTTCAGTAGAAATTTAAGTTTATGGTATCAGCATCCGATAATTATCCATATTCCATTGTCTTCCGTAGCAATTTAAGTTGATGAGATGAGGTAGGAAAACACTGATAGAGAAGTAAGAACCGAGGTATGAACCCCAGACATTTCCTGGATTTCCCAGAGGACCAGTCTTAGGTTCGGGTACGGGTTCGGGTTCGGATACGGGCTCAGGTACGGGTTCGGCATCTGAGGCAGGTTTGGGTTTGAACATCCCACTACTTGGAATTAATATCGACCTTAGAAAACCAAACATTGAATCAAACCCGTATGCACCAGGAGGTTTGGAACCGATGTACGGGGGCAACTCTCTAGTCCCTGGTGAAGTCGTGTAGAAGATCGATCAACCATTGTTATCCCCACCTTTTGGACAAGGCTGGAATATCAACAAATTGGCAAGGAACGATGGATGTCAGGATCGGGAATCAATTAGAAACAAGGATGTAATGGATGTCGTCAAAATTCGTCCGGGTTCCGATCGGGACGGAATCGATTGGAAATGACGATCAATGCTAGAAGAGGCTACGTTTCAATTTTCAGAACAATCGGAGTTCGTATGCACAAGATATGAATGGTTTGAAATGCATAAGGATAAGTTCGAATCGATGCATTTCGTATCCATGGATATTGGTTCGAATCGATGATGTTCGCATCGATCGTGTTCTGGTTCGACTCGATGACTTCATATCGATTGGATAGGAAGGCTAGGTGAATTTCGACTCGATGGCAACACACCCAGGTAGTTAAAACAAGCATACGAAGATTTGTTCGAATCGACACCGTTCGTATCGATCGACATGGACTTGGATTAATGGTTTCGTATCGATCGATATTGGGTCGAATCGATGTTGTTCGCATCGGTCTGGATGGAGTCGTGCAATGGCTCTTCGTATCGATACACTTCGTATCGATGGGAAGGATACGAACGAAGCAGATTGTATGGACACGAGGCAATGGATTCGAAGCACACTATGGCTATAGATGGATGTGGACTGGGCACGAGGTATGGATGCGAGCGCGTATCCAGGAAAGAAGCGTTCAACACGGCGAGGAAGGTGGATCAACCCAAGAATTTCGCAACACGTCATCGCACAGGCATGCGCTCTGATCGATTCGAAGAGATCGATTCGAACCAATCGATTCGAACCAGAGTGCCTGCCGAAATACTACAACTCGTATCGATCATATCTTGAGATCTATACGTCCAAATTCAATGAAATTTTCACAGATGCTTACATACACATTGAAGAATGTTCTCACCAAATTTCAGCTCGATTGGACGATTTCTTGATCGATTCGAACATAGGTTCGAATCGATCCCAAAGTGGGCCCGGATTTCCATAAAGCGGGCATGTGGGCCCCCTGACGTACTGGAACTGGTCTCCCTTCAGTTTAGGCGAAATAGCAGCCTCCTACACCTATAAATAGAGCCCCTGGTCATTCAGAAAAGGGGTCGGACAATTTTGAGAGCTAAAGAGCGCCCGGACTCTGCCAGATTTACTCCAGATCACCATTGCTGCCTTAGATTCAGATTATAATCATAAAATCCGTTGTACTACGTGATAGGAAATTGTAATCTTCAAGCATCGATCAATAAAAGATAAAAACTTTGGAGTGGACGTAGGCCGGAGATAGCCGAACCACTATAAATCTCGTGTTTTTGTTCATTATTTCTGGATTGCTGTTTGTTGTTTGTTTAGATCTGAGATTTGTGTTTGAATATTGCTGATTTGTATTCATACACTGGTGCTTTCACAACATTCGGGGTTTGTGACCATTTTTGGCGCAAACACTTTGATGCTTTCACTGAGAAGGACTAGCACCCGCTACATCGGATTGAAGTTTAGGTTTGAAAGACAATGACTCGACAAACAAGTAGAAGGCAAAGAGCTGAGAGAAGCCAACAGGGAGGAAGTCAGGAGGCATCCTCCGGAGCTGGAGAAGGACAAGCTCCGATTTACATTACCAGAGACGAAATGGAAGCTATGGCAAATTCTTTGCATGAGAGGTTGCTGAAGAGTCAACAGGATATGATGCAGACTTTCTTCGAGCAGATGAGAGCTGCAGGAACACAGAACCTTGGACCAACTACAGCGACTGCAAATGTGGAACAAGGAACTAGGGTTGCGGAACCCAATGGAGGACAGAATACAGAACCGGAAGGCAATCAACAAGGGCTTGGGGGCAGGCCCACAGGATCCAACGCAGAAGGACCTTTGGAAGGAGTTCGGCAGGCTAGAGCCAACGTTGCGGCTAATGAGCCACATGAAGAATATGTGCCGGAGTTCCCTCGGGAGCATTGGGGGCAACACCTAACAGGCAATGCTGGATTAATGGAAATCATTAGGAAGACTATGCGTGGAGGTTCGACCAATAAAGACTTGGAAGGGGTGAACAGGAGTCCGTTCGCTCGGGAAATTAGGATAGCTCAGAATCCACCTAAGTTCAAGTTACCTAGCGTGGAAGTATATAATGGAAAGGCTGACCCGACTGATCACTTGATGAGATACACTAGACACAATGAAGTGCTGGGGGCATCGGAGGAAGTGATGGCCAGATGTTTCCCTTTATACTTGACAGACCTAGCGGCAATGTGGTTTAGGCAGCTGGAGGAAGGATCTATCAGGAATTGGAGGGAATTGGTGGACAGGTTTTTGGGACAGTTTCGGGTTCATATCAAAAGACCTAAGAACGTGATGACGTTAACATCGGTAAAGCAAAGAACGGATGAATCGCTTAGAGCATTTTTAACTCGATTTAATGCGGCGGTTTCTTCGGTGGATCGGCCGGATCCATCGATGGTTTTGATGGCGGCAGTGTCGGGAGTCAGAGAGGATTCAGATTTTAAGGTATCTTTAGTACGAGACCCACCACTGGATCTCGGGGAATTCTTTCACGAAGCTGAAAGATTTCTTCGGCAAGAAGACGCATGTATGGATTTAAAGCTAAAGGAGGTGAATGTGACCGGGGGTGGAGGACCATCCGACGGAAGCTCGGATAAAGGAAAAAGGAAGCTGGACGAAAACTCTGAAAAAGCTAGGAAGCGATGGAAGGATCCAAGGTTTTCCACATACACAGAATTAAACGAGACACTAGAGCGGATATACATGGAAACTCGGAATCGCCTTCCTTACCGGAGGCCGGCTAGGAGAGAACCATTCGAGCGGGAGAGGGCATCAGGAAAGCATTGCCTCTTCCACGATTTGGACGGGCATGATACCAATAGCTGCAGGCACCTAAAGGACATAATTGAGGAGCATGTGAGGAATGGACAGTTGAGGCAGTATGTTGGGGCTCGGAATGCAGCGGTGGAGCAGGAGCAACCACCGTCTACCTCAAACCATGAGGATATGAAGCACAGGAATAATGGTCGATTGGTCATCAATTGATCAGGATAATATGAAATAAGTAACAAACCATTGGCGAGCAACCGAGTCATTTACACATGTATGGGGACGGAGATAGCCCATAGGCATGCTCTGAGTGATGATAAACCGCAAAGCCATGGTTTGCGAAATCTGTCTTTTGTTTTTGGATTGGACACTTAGTTTTCTAGTTTGGTTTTTGGAGTTTGGATTGAACTCCTGATTTTGCTTGTTATTCTGGTTTAGGCATTCATTCGGATGATTGTTCTCCGTTTTGGATGATGGTTTCGATTTTTGATATGAATTTCTGGTTTTCCGATTTGATTTGGATTTTGGATTGGATCTTGATTGGATTCTTTTTGGTTTTTGATAAACGGTCGTCATGTATGGATTATGCCTGGCAAGGGGTGAGTCGTTCTGCCCGAACGCGGTAAAGTGACTCATTCAGGTCGTCGAGTATGGACTATGCTCGGCAAGGGTCCGAAGTGACCAGGATTCGGCCTAAGACTTAGGCCCCCTACTATCGATTATTGTTTCAGGTCGTTGAGTATGGACTATGCTCAACAAGGGTCCGGAGCGATCAGGATTCGGCTTAGGACTTAAGCCATGGCATTACTTACGTCCAGGGACACTGGACCACGGTCGTCAGGTGTGGATTGCGCTTGGCAAGAACCCGGAGAGGTTAGCTCAACGTCCAGGGACACTGAACCACGGTCGTCAGGTGTGGATTGCGCTTGGCAAGAACCCGGAGAGGTTAGCTCAACGTCCAGGGACACTGGACCACGGTCGTCAGGTGTGGATTGCGCTTGGCAAGAGCCCAGAAAGGTTGCGGATTTGGATATCGACCCGGAGAGGTCTTGGATTCGGTTGTTGGACAAGGATGGACTGAAAACTCGGTCATCGAGTTCGAATGGACATGGAATTGGCTATGGACTTCGGATATTGGATTCGGAACTATTCAAAACACGCCTCATTACCACAAGGCATGTTTTGGGGGGCAAATGTTATCCCACCTTTTGGTCAAGGCTGGAATATCAACAAATTGGCAAGGAACGATGGATGTCAGGATCGGGAATCAATTAGAAACAAGGATGTAATGGATGTCGTCAAAATTCGTCCGGGTTCCGATCGGGACGGAATCGATTGGAAATGACGATCAATGCTAGAAGAGGCTACGTTTCAATTTTCAGAACAATCGGAGTTCGTATGCACAAGATATGAATGGTTTGAAATGCATAAGGATAAGTTCGAATCGATGCATTTCGTATCCATGGATATTGGTTCGAATCGATGATGTTCGCATCGATCGTGTTCTGGTTCGACTCGATGACTTCGTATCGATTGGATAGGAAGGCTAGGTGAATTTCGACTCGATGGCAACACACCCAGGTAGTTAAAACAAGCATACAGAGATTTGTTCGAATCGACACCGTTCGTATCGATCGACATGGACTTGGATTAATGGTTTCGTATCGATCGATATTGGGTCGAATCGATGTTGTTCGCATCGGTCTGGATGGAGTCGTGCAATGGCTCTTCGTATCGATACACTTCGTATCGATGGGAAGGATACGAACGAAGCAGATTGTATGGACACGAGGCAATGGATTCGAAGCACACTATGGCTATAGATGGATGTGGACTGGGCACGAGGTATGGATGCGAGCGCGTATCCAGGAAAGAAGCGTTCAACACGGCGAGGAAGGTGGATCAACCCAAGAATTTCGCAACACGTCATCGCACAGGCATGCGCTCTGATCGATTCGAAGAGATCGATTCGAACCAATCGATTCGAACCAGAGTGCCTGCCGAAATACTACAACTCGTATCGATCATATCTTGAGATCTATACGTCCAAATTCAATGAAATTTTCACAGATGCTTACATACACATTGAAGAATGTTCTCACCAAATTTCAGCTCGATTGGACGATTTCTTGATCGATTCGAACATAGGTTCGAATCGATCCCAAAGTGGGCCCGGATTTCCATAAAGCGGGCATGTGGACCCCCTGACGTACTGGAACTGGTCTCCCTTCAGTTTAGGCGAAATATCAGCCTCCTACACCTATAAATAGAGCCCCTGGTCATTCAGAAAAGGGGTCGGACAATTTTGAGAGCTAAAGAGCGCCCGGACTCTGCCAGATTTACTCCAGATCACCATTGCTGCCTTAGATTCAGATTATAATCATAAAATCCGTTGTACTACGTGATAGGAAATTGTAATCTTCAAGCATCGATCAATAAAAGATAAAAACTTTGGAGTGGACGTAGGCCGGAGATAGCCGAACCACTATAAATCTCGTGTTTTTGTTCATTATTTCTGGATTGCTGTTTGTTGTTTGTTTAGATCTGAGATTTGTGTTTGAATATTGCTGATTTGTATTCATACACTGGTGCTTTCACAACATTCGGGGTTTGTGACCACTTTTGGTGCAAACAACCATGATGATATCTCATGTTTCTTGCTTCTTGTAGCTGGTTAAATAAGCTCTGTGAGCTTGTCTGGGAAATTAATTTGGGTTGCGTCTATTTAAAGTTTATGAGCGTTTAAATTTTGATTCTGTATGATTTGAATTTCAGCAAATAAAATCATTTGTTCAAGTACACAGCTAAGGCTATATATGTGATGGCTTAGCTACTCCTGTTGAGTATTATCTTGATAACGGTTATAAAAAAAACAAGGAACGTCAATAGGCTTTCTCAAATAAAGAGTCAAATTTTATTTATTTGTATCATCAAATATTTATTTTCTTGGCTCAAATTTATTTTCGTAGTAGAAAATATAATTTATTCAAAGAAAACGTCAATAATAAAGATGATTTTATGCTTCACTGTTGAATAATGATCCCATTACTAAAGGTCCAAACTTGAAGAAATAAAAATCATAATTTTGTTATTACACGAATAGTCACCAAAAAGGTACATTTGGTGCGAGTTTGGTTCTAAAGTGGCACGGGTGTGATTCAATTATTTCTCAATTACGTTTATTTTAGTCTGGGAATTTGACATGATCCCTAACGGTTAATGATAAATGAAATTGAGGACACTTCCCTCTTTTTTAACTTATTTGTTTTATATCCTTTTTAAAAAAAATTATTTTCTACATTTCTCTTTTTTGATTTTTTTTTTTTTTACTTCTCTCATTTTCAAATTTAAAAACGACCCCTTCGACATGCATACGGTAGTTATGAGTTATGAACATATACTACCAGAGCACATATTAAAGTTAGTAAATTTACTCAAATACCTCCCTAATTTTCATCTTCTTTTTTTGAACTTAGGAATGCAATTTATAAAAGAAATTTAAAAGAGACTTAAGGCTACTTTTTTATAATTATAAAGATGTATGTCAAAAAATTTCTAATAATAAATGGTTCAGACACCCGTAATTAATATTTACTCGAACCCCTACATTTTATATGTTTATTGATAACTCGGTTTAAATCCTAGAACCGATCAAAACTGCTTATAAAATATATACGAAAAAGTTTTTTTTTAATAAAAAAAAGAGCGGCAGGCTACACGTTTCCGAATAAAGGGCATGCTGAATGTTACTAACAAAAATGACTATAAAACACAAATATCAAACATTTTGCAGTAAAATAATAATAATGATGATAATAAACAACTTGTGGGCATCTTTGTGAAATATAATCGTTATCCATTTTCAGAAGTAAAAATAACATGAGTACGTACAAATAACTGCATTAAACAAGAATAACTAAAAATGTTGTATCATATACCCGTAGAAAACATAAAATAGCCAAATACATGTTTAGGAAGTGCATACATTATACACTTCAAAGAAATGCCATCGAATATGTCCATAATAAATTGCATCCTCATATACTAAAATGGTAAAATGTGTAGAACTAATCACGTTCGAAAAGTTCACATACTCTACGAAGTTCAAAAGTGCATATATTAGAAGTACCAAATATGTGCAATTGGCAAACAAATCAATGAATGTAAGATTATTTCTTAGTAGAAGTACCACTCATTTTCATAATTCCTTGATGTAACTAGCAGTCTAAAAGCAAGTGCGTAAGAACTAAAAAGAAGTGAAAAAAACAGGTACATCCTTATTTTTAAACTTATTCTACTTTCGTTCCGGTCTAAAAGCAAGTTTCACGGAACATTTTATAATCACTTTTAAAGAAAATCAGCTTTTTCTCTAAATGTTTGAGCTAAAAACTGCAAATTTTCACCATATATAATCAGAGGGTTGTTAAATATAATATTTTTGGACCACAACAACAAGCTTATTAATGTGATTGTAAATCAATTCGCATAAACATACAATATCCCTCAGTACTGTAAGCACAAGAATAACCATGATAAAGTATCCCTCAAAATAGCCGTAAGAAACCACAACATGCAGGAATGTATAGCGCTAATACTGAATATCATTCTCTACCGTTCAGAATTATTTCAACGGAATAAGCAAGTTTAACACCAGAGAAGAAGGCGATACATAAAAAGGGAATCATTATTAGTTCACCTTCCAATACCTCCTCCAGAATTAACAGCAAGCAACAATTGGTTGTTATTTCCGCTTTTACCACCACCAGGTAAATAAGCAACGTTAGGCGACTTGGCCAGCGTGGCAGCTATCTCCCTTGCAGCCTCAATCCTCCTCAGTTCCAAAATGCCAGTACCAACCGCTGCTGTGGCTTCTGATATCAGCTTTGCTGCCTCGCTTTCTCCTTCTGCCCTTATCACCGCTGCTCTCCTCTCTTGCTCTGCTTTCATCACCAAAAACTTTGACCTGCATTTATTTTATCACACAAAAATACATATTACTAGATCGATGTAATGCCATATGCAATATATACTACAATGATACACTAAGATGTCTTCTGATCCTTAACATCCCTTAAATGTGTACCATTACTATAGAATACCCCACTCAAGGAATATTTTTCTTACCAGTAGCATGCACCCATCATAGTTGTATTTGCGTAGTTCTCAATTTAATGGTAATGAGGAATTTATACCTGCTAAGGTTTTTTATGTTTTAGACTAGCATTGAAATTTGAAGAAACATATGGAAAAAATGTAATTCTTAAATCAGTTTTAATGCTCTCTCTCCTGCAATACTTCGGAACTTCCAATGTTCTTCACATGAATAAAATGGGCAAATTAGTATAGCTTCATTCGGATGAGTCAACATACAGTTTATGGAGAGGAAAAACAAACTAGAATTTCGCCTTTATTCAAAGATGAAAATTGACTAATATCAAGTTTTATTCAACAGTGACATTTAGTTTCAAAGACATGTCAATGGGATTGCATTTAAGCAAACAATCACCATCATAGGTTATATTTATGCATCTTCCAAGTAAAAATAAATCAGCACGGTTCAAGGGAAAGGTTAAGAATCAACTAGTAAAAAGTACTTCCTAATAAAACAGAATTTTGAGTATACAAGTTATCAAAAACCTATGAGAAGGGTGCTGACATAACTATTACAAAAACATTATTCACTGACTATTGTTTGCTAAATAAAGGATTTCATTCATGTTTTATTATAAGATTTCCATATAAGATATATCTTACACTAGAAAGAGAAGATTAATGGTATGTTTGGTTTTATTTTGTTTTTTGTGTTTTACGTTTTCAACATTCATAACAAAATATGAAAATAATGGAAGATAAATTTAAATTTTTAGACTATTATAACGATGATGGAGGACGACAGAAGGGTGGAGGGACGGCTGTGTGGATGGTTTGTTTTCCATTCTTTTATTATTTCACAAAATAAATTTATTTTCTATTTTATACGTTAGTTTCATTTTTCAAATTAGTTGTTTTCCAAAAATACATGTGTCGTGTGCACGTTTTTACTAGGACGAAAGCACAAAACTAAAAATAACAAACCAAACGGGTTCTTAATTATTTTTTTAGGAGAGTATCAGCTAGACTAATATGGCAATAGGTAAGGAATTATTTTCATTAAAACATTGACAACAAAATTGTATAAAAGGAAAATAATAGGATCAAAGAAGTTGTACACACACATACATTACAATAATAACAGTAGTAGTACTAGTACACATGATAATTTTTTTAGATAATATAATGTGAAAAAAATGTGATATAAAAGAAAATATATATGATTTCAAGCAAGATCTCGAATCGACGTCTCCGTTTAAAATTTTGGTTGAGTTTCAATATCTCGAACAAGATGAGAATTTACCAAGATATGAATGAGATTTGATGATTTGTTTCGATCAAGTGCAAAACAAGATCTCAGACAAGATGGATGAGATCTAAAGCCTTAGGGTCCGTTTGCAACCAAATTCTGCTCCAATTCCGTTCAATCAAACCGTTGAAGATGAACTAGTGACGACAGAACAGTTCATTAACCAACAGTTCACCGCTTAATCCACCTATATATTTTCTTCTTCCTCTTCGTTTCTTCACCAGCATCTTCCATAAACCTCAAATCCAAAAATTCAAGCCTTCCTAGAGTCTAAATGATCTCTATTTGAGGTAACTAATTTCATAAACATATTTTTTACGCTTCTATCTACAATCTCTACATTTTATATATGTTTTCAGAATGTCTACCAATGGATCGTCCTGCTCTTCTACTAGAAACATTGTGGACTGAACCTTGAATGAATGTTGGCATTCATAGATATATGATACGTCAACATCGATTCTTATTATGGATGCGTAAGATATTAGTACGACGAGATTGTTACTGCGTTCAATAACGAAATGGGTGTGTAATATACAGCTAACCAGATGAAAAACAAAAGGAAGAATCTGAAATGCTCTGGAACTCTTGGAACTTTAAGATTGAAGAAGGATAGTTAAATGTGGAAAAAGAAACGGTTGGCGGAGACGGCGAATGGTGTAGGCGGCTAAGAGATAAAAGAAATTCAAATTTTCGTCATCAAAGTTTAAGAAATTGAATAAAATGTTTGATGGATGTATCAGAATTCCATCATGCAAGTACTAGTGCCACCGGCTCCATCTGCCCACTTCAATACACAGACATACGAGGACTTTCTTATGAGCGACGATATTGAGTTTCACATTCCTCCCCATACC
Organism: Allium fistulosum; assembly: GCA_030737815.1. NCBI lineage: Eukaryota > Viridiplantae > Streptophyta > Magnoliopsida > Asparagales > Amaryllidaceae > Allium > Allium fistulosum. The sequence goes on from CM060901.1 coordinate 1,104,941,442, forward strand.
GCTTCACATCCACACCGATCGACTACAGTTTTCACCTCTCGAAGACACCAGTCGGCTACGAGTGCAAGTTCTTCGTGTGACCGAAGATAACATACATCATTGCAAAGTGTATGGTTGTGCGGTAGAACAATGACTCATTTTTTGAATCAAAGGTCACTTATGTTTTGACGACTCTAGGTCAGACTACGGAGTTGTCCATCTTCTGTTGGCCAAGCATGAGGAGCATAGTCGGCTGTTGATGTATCAAGTGGGGAATTATAGAAGAAACAAACGGTAGTGTGTGCATTTGAATTCCAATGTACTGGTATTTATTTAAGATCATTTTTTTATTGTGATTTTTCTAGTATTACTACACTATTTAAACATACACAAAACAAAATAAAAACAATAACATAAATAATTATTAACAACAAACCAATTAAATATCCTTTTCGCTACACAAGAACGCACCCTCTTTCACTAAACTTTCTCGTTTCATTCCCCTTTCAAATATCCACTTTCCATGCCCATTTCGTTTCGTAATTGTTTGTGCCATAATTTTTTTGGATGATTTAAGGGGGTGTTTAGTAATCTACCAACTGTGATTTTAAGGTTGGCAATGCGATAGCGTTTTTACTCCAAAAGTAAGACATGCATGAGAAGGCGCATCACACGGCACGAAATAGACATGTTTTTTTTACAGCTTACTACTCTATTATTCATTTCATTCTTTGTTCTTTTTCTAAAAACATAAATGCATAAAAATTAATAATTGATTATATAGTTGTGCTAATTGATTGGTTTTCATATTTTTATTTGCTAATTGAAGCTACAATGCAGATATTGGATAATCCAACTGATTGATCTAACTCGGATATCTAGTTTTATGAATATCATGCCTGTAACATTGTACTTCGATGATATTTTTGCACAATATTTTTTTTTTGAATATCTCCCGGTAAAAAAATAATGTAGGTATACTAGTCTTGCTTCATTAATTTGTGATGTACAATAAAACAATAATTATTGGTTTCTTTTTTGACAACGTGTAGTTCGAAATTGCAGGTGCCACTTTTTGCTTGGTACACCAACGCTTTAGAAAAATTGTCTTTCCACATGTAGGTAACATTGTTCTCTATGTATTTCCTTATATTTTGAGCATTAGTTGTCAAAACAATTCCCCCATAAAGAAACTATGTTAATACATACATACATACATACATACATACATATGTGTGTACATGCACATACACATATATGGGGGAAAGATCGGCTACAGCTCTTATGGCACACCCCTTATATTGCACCTCAATGATTTTTCGAATTAGCCAATTCGAAATAAACAAAAAATTTGCAGATATGTTCTACTATAGTTAAAGACCATTTTGACAAAAAATTGGATTGTTTGGATAAATTTTAAATTATGAAAAGTAATATTCAAAATTAAAAGGTAAATGCAACGGCTAATATTTAACATTTTGAACATGTTAGAATTTCAGAATGATCCCAAAATTTGTATAGATGATGTTTGTAATGTAGATTAAACATCATCAAAGTTCAGTCCATTTCAAAGTGCGAAACTCGAAAGAAACATCAAGGCGTGGTGTGGAGGTGTAGCGTAAGCGGTGTAGCCAATCCCTTCCCTACACACACATATAAAACAATAGAAGATTAAAGAAAAAGGAGAACGTGCAATAAAAGGTCTTGTCAGTACACTTCAGATTATTCAAAAACATTAATACAAGTTTGTGCTGTGTTAAAATCAGTTTCCATATATGGAACAAAATACTTTATTTTTTATTAATTATACCTATTACATTTTTTAAAGACAATGAAATTGGGTGAAATATCAATAACCATTTGTCATGTTTACCATGTAAGCAAATTTCACTAACACTAAACTGTAAGAGATACAGTTTACACAGAAAAATGGAATTCATGTAATATCAACGCCATATTTCAACAATTCAATGTATGATATTGTTTAATTAAACGGCCATATAACATAACACAAGGAAGTCATACATCATCAAGAAAACAGTAAATTCATTGTCCCAAGTACCAAAAGAAATTATGATGCAAAACAGAAATGAGATATAAATTGTTTAGCATTTATGAAAAGTACCAATAGCCTAGTGTGTTGGGAGCCCTGGGAATAATTTCAATTTGCTGCCCTATCCTAATCCTAAAAATTTATACTTTGTAAAAATATAAGCTAAAACTGTTAACATCCTAAAACTTTACCTATAGTCTAAGAAGAGAAATAGAAGCTTTAAGACAAATGTGCATACAATTGATTTCTACTCAACCTACAATTTTACACTACAAAAACATACACTTAAACCTTAATAGCCAGCTTCTAAAATTCCCAATATCATTCACACACCCAACCGAAACCTTTAAATTCTCGCAGAAAAAAAATGGTATTCGCCACAAAAGGATTACCTCTCTGCCTCCTGCTGTGCAACCTGTTTCTTCTCAACTGCAATGCTAAATTCAGCACCATAGCTCAAATGGGTAATGGCCACATCATCCAGGACAATATTGAAATCGGCAGCCCTCTTGATCAAGCTCTCCCTCACCAATGCAGACACATGTGGCCTCTCAGTCAGCAATTGATCCGCATTAAACTGTGCAACCACTGCCTTCAGCACCTCATTCCCAATTGACGGCAACACTTTTTCGTCATATTCCGTTCCCAAAGACTTAAAAATCGTTGGTAAATGCTCTACATTTGGACGCGACAGCAGACGCAGGGTCAGATTTACCATCTGCAGATCTTTCGTACCAGAGTTGGACGTGAAAGTGTGAGGACGGGTACGAATGTCAAAGATGTAAGGCTTCTGTAGCCATGGGATGAGGAAATGGGTGCCTTCACCAACGGTCGTGTCGAGGACTCCTCGAAAACGGTCAAAGAGGACGGCGCGTTGTCCACCGTCGACGGTGTAAAGTGAGGAATTTATGGCAGTGGCGGCTGTACCAAGGGTGAAAGCCGCTTTCGCTATATTTGTAAGCAGATTTACTGCTGCTTGCTGACCGCCCGCCATTGGAATATAAATTTCTGATTAATTTTGGAGTTTGCGTTTATGAAGATGAACAGATTGAGATGAAGCTGGTAGTTAGGGTTTGTTCAGGGTTTTTCCTGGCTTGGGGCAAAAGAATTATTGGTCTGTCGGATATGGGCCGTGATTGTTTGCCTTTCAACTTTCGTCTGCTGTTGAAAAATGTGATCTAACATAATTCTTTTCTTTCTTTTTTCCTCAATCAACTTTGTTTTTCTTTTTCTGTCTGCTTTTGATTAATTACTTCCTCCTTCCTCCTCTTCGATCCATTCAGTTTCTAACTAATATGAATCCGTGCTTTGCACACGGTATGATAAAAATAATCTTTATCTTTAGTACTAATAATGAAAATTCTATTAATTGATTTCAACCGTGTCTTTTTTATTTACCGAAAATACCCTTTATGTCAAATTACACTCGAAGAACCCTCAATCATTATCATATCCAACCTCATTCGTTCTATTTGCCCTCTCCACCCCGCTCTCTTTCTAACCCCGCATTCTTCCCAATTCCCTCCACACCTCCTATAACGTCAAAATCGGTCAGAGATCTCGCTGCCACGTCATCCAATCGAATGACTCACCAGCACCGCATTATCGAAACTACCACGGGTTTTGTCTACCTAGTATTAATTAAAACAACCAATTAATCAATATTATATTTTACACTGCTAATTTCAAAGAATTAGAAAATAAATAATTGTAACATATATGTTGGTTTAAAATGTTGAGGGAAACTAAAGTTTTCAATGGTAGTAATGGTAAAAGAAGAACCACAATCTCTTAAAGAAGAGAGTGATGATACATCAATCTTACTCTATAGAAAAAAATAAAACATTGATTTTACTTGGGATGTCTATATTCAATTTACCTTGCATTTTTTTTTAAAAAAAGCGATGAAATAATGAATTGCTTCTTTTTTTTAAAACAGTGATGAAAGAAATAATGAATTGAAAGAATAAAGACTAAAAGAATAAGAGGTTAGTGGAAATAAAAGAAGAAAGACCAAAAAATAAATTATTCCACCGAGGGACAAACAAATTCATAAAGTTTGAGTTATCTTCATATTAATCATTTTATTTAAAAAAATGTAAACCCTGTATTTTCATGGATCGTTAAGAAGTTTGGATTTTCTTTTTAAATTGTAAGAGAAATAAATTAAGCTAGATCTAAATTCATACATTATATAGAAGTTAGGATTTTCTTTTTAAACCATGAAACTTTCTCAACGATACAACAAACGAAAATTAAAGTTCATAAGATTATTTGAGTGGATGCACTTTATATATTACATCTTATATAGTAAAACAATGAGAATGGTGGTTGAATTTATATGTTTTATTTTTTTGAAAGAGTGAATGAAGAAAAGAGGCTAAAATAAGAATTACCATCGTGTAACGTCCCAGATTTTCGCGCTCGAAAATCGACATCCATACTTTACATCGTACTCGAATGCCGTAGATTCGACCGTTCAAATCCGAGTCGCCGGAGCTTATAACACAGTTAAGTAAATAACACAGCGGAAGAAATGAATAATACATTGATATACAATATCTGATACAACAGAATGATACAATGAATATCAATATACATCAGAGATATGATACCACAAATAGCAGCGGAAAAGAAAACGATAACATCAGCAGCGGATAATCTCCATCTTCAAAGCGCCAATCCAGAAATAGCTTGAGCTCCCAATAACGATACACCAAGATAAGCAAGTGCAGTCCGATCCAAAGACTGAACTAGCTCCAGATAATCTACTAACCCTGAATATCTGAAAAACCCAACTCTAGACTGCTCGTGTAGGAAATTATGAGCACCCAGAGTTTAGGAAAGGAACAATAAACTCCGGATCAGTCATGGGACTGGTGTGAGCAACAAAGACAGTTTATCTTTAAAACAAATAGCAGAGATTTTTAAAGTCAATTCGCAATGCTTTTGGAAAATGAAACTACCATAAGACCTCCCACCACACACACAATGCAAACGCAGACTTGGAGGAGATTTCTTCTTATGTTAGTCAAAGATGCTTACTACGCAAAATCAAATCATTTTTGATATTATTGTTAGTGCATAGTGCAGAAAGTAATTTCGAAAGTATAATATAAATCTTAGCCAGCATAGGCATTCCGCACTTATGCCTACTATAGCTACCATCCAAACAGTGGTGACCACCATAAGTGAATGATAGGTTCTACAACTAAAACCGTACAAGATCGTATTGTTTCTTTGGATTTCCAACAAATGGTCAGGCTAAGGAACTTCCTATCCACGATGGGTACGTCCCTGGAATAGACGACCCGAGAACCTAACCGGATCTCTGCCAACACAAGGCCGGGTTACCTCTGCAAAAATAGGTAACTACTGACACGCGTATGCCACCCCCCGATCGTCACCGATCTTCCCGAGGATCCCCGATTCGCAACAACCACAAAGTAATAAATTTGCAGCAACCACAGAGGTTAAGTATCTGGGCTCCATACCATGATATCACCTTTATCCAGAAGGAATGACATACACTAAGGGGCGCTACTCCCTAGAACCTTGCCGCATCCTTCCTGTTTCGACCATTTCCGGGGTGTGAGGCTCGACGAAGTCTCGTCCACAAAGCTACGCTTTCTACAAAGCCATGCTTCGGGTCAAACAAATGATCAACCTATGATCACAAAGATATAAGATCAAACAAACGATCATATCGCAAATGATCAAACACTGATCATCACACAGCAACACTCAGCATGCCACATTACCAAATTGGGATATATTGCTGATAAATTTCAACTACATAACCTCTGAGCTCGTATGTCTCAAAGAAGGGTGTTAAGCTAAGAGAATAAATTCTCCGCCACCAACAGATATGTATTTGAAAGAAATCGGCTTTATATCTCAAAGTGTAATGTCAGACATGTATCCATATAAGTCTGTTCCGGGTTCGAACAGAACCGAAGGCACTTCTCACGAAGCCCTTGCAAATCCAGATAATTTTCAAATCACGTCCAGACTTCCCATCACAAAAGAGTGATATAAATCTCTATACCGGGAGCTACCCAGTGCAGAGACATTCGACAGGTTGTCCTTTCATTTTTGAAAATATCCGGTCTTCAACACCGGTCTTCAAATGCTATCCATATACGACGTATCACTATTCGGAATGGGTTATATGACACAATTGTCTTTTCCCGGCTAACCCGAATAGTGAGCGCAATATTTAAAAACATACGGATATTGGGATTTCAATTAAGTCACAATTTAAACCCAAACTTTCTTTTCAAATGGTTAAACAAATTTCCATTTTAATCTTTTTAAATAAAAAGATTCAATTCACAAAGTTCACTTAATTTCACAAAGATTCATTCACAGATTTTCCAAATCGATTTCCATTTCAATTTAATTAACTCGTTAAATCTTTAAATCAAAGATTTAACTCATAGCTTTCAAAACAATTTCATTTCAAATGGTTTAAACAAAACATCATTTTAAATCTGTTAAAAATAACAGATTTGATTCATAGCTTTCAAAACAATTCATAACTTGGAAAATCCATTTTTCAATTCACTTGAAATTCCTTTAATTTAAACTGGAATTTCTTTTCTTATCTAAAAGCTTTTATCATTCGAAAACAACAGTTTTCAATTTGGAAATCTGATTCATTCATACGAGTTGAAATCCTTGGTTTAAATTCAAATTCCCAAATTAATACTTTAAAATGGTTTAATTCATACAAACACATTTATATCATCTTTTATCCCTAGTTTCCAAATCCTAGATTTAATTTCAAACTTGAATTCAAATTTAAATCTAATTATTTAAATTTTCAAAACTCGATTAAGTTATTCAAAATAACTTTTATCTTTGAAATTCTATTTCAAAAGCTTTTCACTTTAAACCCGAATTTCTAATTTCAAAATCAATTGAAATTAAAATCTCAATTTCAAAAACATCAAATCTACATTATCTGTGACTTAATTGATTTCCACGTGAAATCCATATTTGTGTGTGTAAAGGTGTGGTCCAGGGGTTTCACACAGTAATGCAACATCATACAATCATCACATAACAAAATACAGGATATAGTTGATAAGCGATATAAACTATACGCTTATCGTTCATTCACAGATCACAGATATATATCACAGGTAAGTAAACTACAGATCGCAACATAAATCAGGGTGTATCACAAAGCATCATATATCAGGGATATCAAACAATTCAAATCATTCAATATAATCCAAACATTCACAAGTAAAATCAGTTAATGGTTTGATTAATTCCAATCAGATTAATTTCTTATGAATTACTAATCCTGGTTGATTAACATTAATTATCTTTAGTTAATAAATTAACTATCCCTTAATTACTTTCATTAATCATTCTTTAATTAATTATTATTTAAACATGTGATTAACCAACTTTAATCATAAATTAATTACTTTCAATTACTTTCATTAAGTAATTATCTTTAATTAATTATTTACCCTTAATTAATAAATCTTTAATTAATTACATTAATTATTCTTTAAATTAAATCACAATAATTAATTAGCCTTAAAATAATTACACCAAGTAAATAGCTTTATTTTAATTACCCAAAGTAGTTATTTCTTAATTAACTAAAAAAAAAACATTTAATCTTTGGGACAAAATCATTATTAATCCACAAATTACCTTAAGGCCTTAAAGTCAAAAATCAATTTGAAAACATCGTTCCCTTTTAAAGTAATTTCTTAATCACTTTCATTAATTAATTTACCTTAATTAATTATCTTAATAAATTAACCCTTAATAGTTAACTAATTAACTCTTAATTACAAAATTAATTAATCCACATTATTAATTAATTAAATTAGTTAATTATTCATTTTAATTAACTTAATAATCACAAATCCTTAAATCTTCATTATTTAAAGGATTAAACATTTTCCTATTAATGATCCAATTCTTATTTACAAATGCATTTTAAACATTTCACCTTTGCATTCACTTTTACATTCCATTTTAAATTTAGATTCAATATAATTACAAATTTAACTTAGTAAAATTTAACACACTTTAAAATCTACTTTAAACACATTTTTTTTTTAGAGTTGTTAAAGCATCTTATTTTCTTTATAAAACTTGTTTTATTTAAACTAGGAGACAAAACTAAATTTGAATCCTATCTTAAAATTTGGTTTTAAACTCTGATTTAAACCCTGCTTTTAAAATTCAAACTTAAAGCCTGACAGGCTTTCAAAAACTGGCAACACAACAAAAACCCGAGCTCCCACTCAACTACTTCGAGTCCAACCAACCAAAAACTCGAGCGAAACCCTCAAATGACTCGAGAATTTCTCGAGTCCACTACCTTGCTCAACCCAATATCATCAGAAAACAGATGTGCACTGTACACATGCACACCACCGCCGCTCGCCTCCGGTCAGCATCCCTACGTCGAACAAGTCGACAACCACCCACAAACCACTCCCCGACCATCAGAAACCCGTTGCCACCTCGAAATCAAAATCGCGTACAAAGTCGAAACCTGGGACCACAAAACCCATCGAAACCCAACCTGTCAACGCTTCTCCTTCGAAGCTCCGACCACCTGAATGCCTCCGCCACCGGCCACAGCCTCGACCACCTTCACTCTAGCGAGTCCCAAAATCCTATAACACTCGATCAATCGATGGTGACGAACGAATCGAATTCGTGACCTTACCTAAAACTAGGTTTAGAAACTTCTTCGATCAACCACCATCGCCACAGTCAACTACACCACCTCCGGTCATTTTTCCTACCACCACCGTAGGCCCGACCACCTCCACTAGCAACCCCGACAACTCTAGATCAACACATCGCCGGAAATTGGTCAAAATGCCAATTTCGATCATCCTCAAACTGCTCTTCACCCATAATATTAAAAATCACAAAACTTGCATTAAAAATCCTATCTTCCAATGAGGATTCAAGATATAGGTTTTAATTTGTAAATTGTTAAGTTCGAATTTATTCAAAAATCAAATTTTGACTGTGAAAACCCAATTTCTTGCACACTGTATATTCTTTCTTCTTGAACCTATTTTTAAATTATAATTCATGCCTAAACACACCTATTTTGTTTAGAATCCAAAGGCTAATATTGATTGGAAGGTAAGAAATCGAATTTCTTAGTTGATGCTACCCTGTGAGCAAGGCAAAGAGGATGATAATTTACAGGACATTGAATACAGAGATAGATATACAAAGCAACATCCAGATATACATATAAATTAAAATAACTTAAGTTTTAAATCACTTGTTTACTCACTTTGATTTGCAGAAGAAAACAGAGCTGCTTTTCATTTGAAACAGGCTAGTGAAACTGCAAGCTTTCTCTTTAATCCTCTTTGATTGTATTATTGTTTAAACTGAATTTTGTTTAAGTTAAATGATTTGTTTACTTCAGATTTTCTAAGCTTCTGGTTAGCTATGTTTTTGAGGACGAACTGAAATGGAAATTGCTATGTAAGGAAGTAAGTATACAGGTGATGTTTTATTTTATTTTTGTACAATGGTTTGGCAGGGATATTTGCGTTTGGGGGCTGAGGTGATAAAACTCTGGCTTGCATTAAATTACCATGTACCATATTACCTTATTTTATTTCTTCTTTTGCAAGCCTACACATCTCGGCTGAAGACAATTTGGTGGCTTGCGTTTATCACTAGGCTTGTATTTTTATTTGTTTCTACTTTGTCTTGTTTATTTTCCAGGTTGTATACTTTATGTTTGTTTCTATACTTTGTTTTTTTTTTCTTACCTTCGGCTGAGAGATGATATAGGGATGGTTTACATATTTTTGTTTGCCTTAGAGATAAAGTCTGGTGGCTTCTTTACTTTATGTACATATTATAAAAGTTGTTTTAGTTATGTATTAAATTCTTGACTTATGAAATTATACTTATGCTAATGGATATAAAGTTGTTATTGCTATTTGTTGATTGTATTTCTTTTGTCATTACTTTATAGTTTTACTTCCATTATAACTCGATTATTTATTTTACTTTAGTATTTATTATCTTATATTTATTTCATAAACTCAAACCATCTTTAACCATCAATTCAAATATATATTAAATTTGCTCGTACATACCTAAATATATATATATACATTCAATATATATACATATACTCACATATACACTATTTACAATATTTTAATCTCAAATGATTTATACAGAATATACTTGGATATCGGGGAAACTCGCAAAAAAATAAATCGATTAATTTCACTTTAAACCATTTGTTTTGCTATTTTTATTCAGAATGAAATAAATTAACAATTTTAAATTCAAAAACTCAATTAATTATAAATTTAAATACTTATAAAATTTGGGGTCGTTACAAACTTCCCCCCTTAAAAGAATTTCGTCCTCGAAATTCGCAGGCACGAAAACAACACGGAGATAGATTCGAACTCCTATAACTTCTCGAACACAGGATACGGATTCCGAACTCAAGTCGAAATATCACAGAATACATACCAATTCGTCCATCTTCGGACTTTGGTATTCAAAAGAAATTTCAATAGAATTTCAAATTTTGGTTTCAAACAATATCGTTTTATCGATTCAATTCAAATTAGCTTCATATCCTGTTAATCAATTTAACTCAATTTATATTTTCCAATTCCAAATTTCATTAAGGTTTAAATCAAAAAGATGATAAGAACTGATAAAGATACGAAGTAAGGATCTTCTACAACGATTCGTAGAGCCATCATCACATCGAAACTTCTCCTGGAGCTGTCACGAAGGAATCAAAAGAATTTGGAAACGAATCAAAGAAAATTGATAAGAAAGATTGTTTCCACTGTTGCAGGATATTGGCCATTTATAGTCGTATTTCCCTGTCCCCTATCTCGTCTTCTACTTGCACTCATACTTACTATTAGTGGATAGTAAGAGAATTTACTAAGACGTTCAGACGGATATCTTAGAGATTACTCATTCTAGAGTTTACTTCACTCTATCTCTAATGAGCTACTTAACGTGTTATACTCCTGAGCTAAAGTTCAACCTTAGCTCTGATACCAAATGTAACGTCCCAGATTTTCGCGCTCGAAAATCGACATCCATACTTTACATCGTACTCGAATGCCGTAGATTCGACCGTTCAAATCCGAGTCGCCGGAGCTTATAACACAGTTAAGTAAATAACACAGCGGAAGAAATGAATAATACATTGATATACAATATCTGATACAACAGAATGATACAATGAATATCAATATACATCAGAGATATGATACCACAAATAGCAGCGGAAAAGAAAACGATAACATCAGCAGCGGATAATCTCCATCTTCAAAGCGCCAATCCAGAAATAGCTTGAGCTCCCAATAACGATACACCAAGATAAGCAAGTGCAGTCCGATCCAAAGACTGAACTAGCTCCAGATAATCTACTAACCCTGAATATCTGAAAAACCCAACTCTAGACTGCTCGTGTAGGAAATTATGAGCACCCAGAGTTTAGGAAAGGAACAATAAACTCCGGATCAGTCATGGGACTGGTGTGAGCAACAAAGACAGTTTATCTTTAAAACAAATAGCAGAGATTTTTAAAGTCAATTCGCAATGCTTTTGGAAAATGAAACTACCATAAGACCTCCCACCACACACACAATGCAAACGCAGACTTGGAGGAGATTTCTTCTTATGTTAGTCAAAGATGCTTACTACGCAAAATCAAATCATTTTTGATATTATTGTTAGTGCATAGTGCAGAAAGTAATTTCGAAAGTATAATATAAATCTTAGCCAGCATAGGCATTCCGCACTTATGCCTACTATAGCTACCATCCAAACAGTGGTGACCACCATAAGTGAATGATAGGTTCTACAACTAAAACCGTACAAGATCGTATTGTTTCTTTGGATTTCCAACAAATGGTCAGGCTAAGGAACTTCCTATCCACGATGGGTACGTCCCTGGAATAGACGACCCGAGAACCTAACCGGATCTCTGCCAACACAAGGCCGGGTTACCTCTGCAAAAATAGGTAACTACTGACACGCGTATGCCACCCCCCGATCGTCACCGATCTTCCCGAGGATCCCCGATTCGCAACAACCACAAAGTAATAAATTTGCAGCAACCACAGAGGTTAAGTATCTGGGCTCCATACCATGATACCACCTTTATCCAGAAGGAATGACATACACTAAGGGGCGCTACTCCCTAGAACCTTGCCGCATCCTTCCTGTTTCGACCATTTCCGGGGTGTGAGGCTCGACGAAGTCTCGTCCACAAAGCTACGCTTTCTACAAAGCCATGCTTCGGGTCAAACAAATGATCAACCTATGATCACAAAGATATAAGATCAAACAAACGATCATATCGCAAATGATCAAACACTGATCATCACACAGCAACACTCAGCATGCCACATTACCAAATTGGGATATATTGCTGATAAATTTCAACTACATAACCTCTGAGCTCGTATGTCTCAAAGAAGGGTGTTAAGCTAAGAGAATAAATTCTCCGCCACCAACAGATATGTATTTGAAAGAAATCGGCTTTATATCTCAAAGTGTAATGTCAGACATGTATCCATATAAGTCTGTTCCGGGTTCGAACAGAACCGAAGGCACTTCTCACGAAGCCCTTGCAAATCCGGATAATTTTCAAATCACGTCCAGACTTCCCATCACAAAAGAGTGATATAAATCTCTATACCGGGAGCTACCCAGTGCAGAGACATTCGACAGGTTGTCCTTTCATTTTTGAAAATATCCGGTCTTCAACACCGGTCTTCAAATGCTATCCATATACGACGTATCACTATTCGGAATGGGTTATATGACACAATTGTCTTTTCCCGGCTAACCCGAATAGTGAGCGCAATATTTAAAAACATACGGATATTGGGATTTCAATTAAGTCACAATTTAAACCCAAACTTTCTTTTCAAATGGTTAAACAAATTTCCATTTTAATCTTTTTAAATAAAAAGATTCAATTCACAAAGTTCACTTAATTTCACAAAGATTCATTCACAGATTTTCCAAATCGATTTCCATTTCAATTTAATTAACTCGTTAAATCTTTAAATCAAAGATTTAACTCATAGCTTTCAAAACAATTTCATTTCAAATGGTTTAAACAAAACATCATTTTAAATCTGTTAAAAATAACAGATTTGATTCATAGCTTTCAAAACAATTCATAACTTGGAAAATCCATTTTTCAATTCACTTGAAATTCCTTTAATTTAAACTGGAATTTCTTTTCTTATCTAAAAGCTTTTATCATTCGAAAACAACAGTTTTCAATTTGGAAATCTGATTCATTCATACGAGTTGAAATCCTTGGTTTAAATTCAAATTCCCAAATTAATACTTTAAAATGGTTTAATTCATACAAACACATTTATATCATCTTTTATCCCTAGTTTCCAAATCCTAGATTTAATTTCAAACTTGAATTCAAATTTAAATCTAATTATTTAAATTTTCAAAACTCGATTAAGTTATTCAAAATAACTTTTATCTTTGAAATTCTATTTCAAAAGCTTTTCACTTTAAACCCGAATTTCTAATTTCAAAATCAATTGAAATTAAAATCTCAATTTCAAAAACATCAAATCTACATTATCTGTGACTTAATTGATTTCCACGTGAAATCCATATTTGTGTGTGTAAAGGTGTGGTCCAGGGGTTTCACACAGTAATGCAACATCATACAATCATCACATAACAAAATACAGGATATAGTTGATAAGCGATATAAACTATACGCTTATCGTTCATTCACAGATCACAGATATATATCACAGGTAAGTAAACTACAGATCGCAACATAAATCAGGGTGTATCACAAAGCATCATATATCAGGGATATCAAACAATTCAAATCATTCAATAGAATCCAAACATTCACAAGTAAAATCAGTTAATGGTTTGATTAATTCCAATCAGATTAATTTCTTATGAATTACTAATCCTGGTTGATTAACATTAATTATCTTTAGTTAATAAATTAACTATCCCTTAATTACTTTCATTAATCATTCTTTAATTAATTATTATTTAAACATGTGATTAACCAACTTTAATCATAAATTAATTACTTTCAATTACTTTCATTAAGTAATTATCTTTAATTAATTATTTACCCTTAATTAATAAATCTTTAATTAATTACATTAATTATTCTTTAAATTAAATCACAATAATTAATTAGCCTTAAAATAATTACACCAAGTAAATAGCTTTAATTTAATTACCCAAAGTAGTTATTTCTTAATTAACTAAAAAAAAACATTTAATCTTTGGGACAAAATCATTATTAATCCACAAATTACCTTAAGGCCTTAAAGTCAAAAATCAATTTGAAAACATCGTTCCCTTTTAAAGTAATTTCTTAATCACTTTCATTAATTAATTTACCTTAATTAATTATCTTAATAAATTAACCCTTAATAGTTAACTAATTAACTCTTAATTACAAAATTAATTAATCCACATTATTAATTAATTAAATTAGTTAATTATTCATTTTAATTAACTTAATAATCACAAATCCTTAAATCTTCATTATTTAAAGGATTAAACATTTTCCTATTAATGATCCAATTCTTATTTACAAATGCATTTTAAACATTTCACCTTTGCATTCACTTTTACATTCCATTTTAAATTTAGATTCAATATAATTACAAATTTAACTTAGTAAAATTTAACACACTTTAAAATCTACTTTAAACACATTTTTTTTTTAGAGTTGTTAAAGCATCTTATTTTCTTTATAAAACTTGTTTTATTTAAACTAGGAGACAAAACTAAATTTGAATCCTATCTTAAAATTTGGTTTTAAACTCTGATTTAAACCCTGCTTTTAAAATTCAAACTTAAAGCCTGACAGGCTTTCAAAAACTGGCAACACAACAAAAACCCGAGCTCCCACTCAACTACTTCGAGTCCAACCAACCAAAAACTCGAGCGAAACCCTCAAATGACTCGAGAATTTCTCGAGTCCACTACCTTGCTCAACCCAATATCATCAGAAAACAGATGTGCACTGTACACATGCACACCACCGCCGCTCGCCTCCGGTCAGCATCCCTACGTCGAACAAGTCGACAACCACCCACAAACCACTCCCCGACCATTAGAAACCCGTTGCCACCTCGAAATCAAAATCGCGTACAAAGTCGAAACCTGGGACCACAAAACCCATCGAAACCCAACCTGTCAACGCTTCTCCTTCGAAGCTCCGACCACCTGAATGCCTCCGCCACCGGCCACAGCCTCGACCACCTTCACTCTAGCGAGTCCCAAAATCCTATAACACTCGATCAATCGATGGTGACGAACGAATCGAATTCGTGACCTTACCTAAAACTAGGTTTAGAAACTTCTCCGATCAACCACCATCGCCACAGTCAACTACACCACCTCCGGTCATTTTTCCTACCACCACCGTAGGCCCGACCACCTCCACTAGCAACCCCGACAACTCTAGATCAACACATCGCCGGAAATTGGTCAAAATGCCAATTTCGATCATCCTCAAACTGCTCTTCACCCATAATATTAAAAATCACAAAACTTGCATTAAAAATCCTATCTTCCAATGAGGATTCAAGATATAGGTTTTAATTTGTAAATTGTTAAGTTCGAATTTATTCAAAAATCAAATTTTGACTGTGAAAACCCAATTTCTTGCACACTGTATATTCTTTCTTCTTGAACCTATTTTTAAATTATAATTCATGCCTAAACACACCTATTTTGTTTAGAATCCAAAGGCTAATATTGATTGGAAGGTAAGAAATCGAATTTCTTAGTTGATGCTACCCTGTGAGCAAGGCAAAGAGGATGATAATTTACAGGACATTGAATACAGAGATAGATATACAAAGCAACATCCAGATATACATATAAATTAAAATAACTTAAGTTTTAAATCACTTGTTTACTCACTTTGATTTGCAGAAGAAAACAGAGCTGCTTTTCATTTGAAACAGGCTAGTGAAACTGCAAGCTTTCTCTTTAATCCTCTTTGATTGTATTATTGTTTAAACTGAATTTTGTTTAAGTTAAATGATTTGTTTACTTCAGAATTTCTAAGCTTCTGGTTAGCTATGTTTTTGAGGACGAACTGAAATGGAAATTGCTATGTAAGGAAGTAAGTATACAGGTGATGTTTTATTTTATTTTTGTACAATGGTTTGGCAGGGATATTTGCGTTTGGGGGCTGAGGTGATAAAACTCTGGCTTGCATTAAATTACCATGTACCATATTACCTTATTTTATTTCTTCTTTTGCAAGCCTACACATCTCGGCTGAAGACAATTTGGTGGCTTGCGTTTATCACTAGGCTTGTATTTTTATTTGTTTCTACTTTGTCTTGTTTATTTTCCAGGTTGTATACTTTATGTTTGTTTCTATACTTTGTTTTTTTTTCTTACCTTCGGCTGAGAGATGATATAGGGATGGTTTACATATTTTTGTTTGCCTTAGAGATAAAGTCTGGTGGCTTCTTTACTTTATGTACATATTATAAAAGTTGTTTTAGTTATGTATTAAATTCTTGACTTATGAAATTATACTTATGCTAATGGATATAAAGTTGTTATTGCTATTTGTTGATTGTATTTCTTTTGTCATTACTTTATAGTTTTACTTCCATTATAACTCGATTATTTATTTTACTTTAGTATTTATTATCTTATATTTATTTCATAAACTCAAACCATCTTTAACCATCAATTCAAATATATATTAAATTTGCTCGTACATACCTAAATATATATATACATTCAATATATACACATATACTCACATATACACTATTTACAATATTTTAATCTCAAATGATTTATACAGAATATACTTGGATATCGGGGAAACTCGCAAAAAAATAAATCGATTAATTTCACTTTAAACCATTTGTTTTGCTATTTTTATTCAGAATGAAATAAATTAACAATTTTAAATTCAAAAACTCAATTAATTATAAATTTAAATACTTATAAAATTTGGGGTCGTTACACATCGCATGCCAAGTTAATATACACAATTAACAATCATATGTTTTGATTAATATTTATTAACTTTTATGCTAATTTACTTAGAATCAACGAATTCAGACATAGATCATGGTTAATTATTTAAAATGACTACTTTCAATAAGATGAGGTTGAATTTGAAAAAAAACTAAGGTAGTCTATTTTATATCATACATATTACACGAGCTTGTTGGTTTATTTAAAATAAAAGCTTAAGATAAATTAATTATATCACTCAATCTATGTCTATGTGTGTGTATCTTAGTTATTATGCTTTTCTCTAATTTAGTATTACTCATTTTAAATTTTCTAAAATAATTCTTACTATTATTATCGTATAAGTGTTTGTAATATGTTATATTTTCGATTGAGCTTACATTTTAGAGGATAAAATCAGTGAATTTTGAATAAAGATCGTGCTAATTTAGTGAAATAGCTACAAAATATAGGATCATAGAATGGAGCTTAGATCTTGGTTGAAATTTCTAAGTAAAAGGGAATTAGTGGTAAAAAAAATAAATGTTTTTAAGTGGACTAAGTGGTTCCAAAATATTTTAAGTAAAATGAGCTAAATAGGATTCGAACTTGGAAGGTTGGGAGTGAATGAAGGAAAGTTAAGTTATTCTATTATACATTAGACTAGATATAAACGTGGTTTGTGGGATTCGAACTTGTGACCTTCTTGAGAGTACATTAAAACAAGTAGTGGTAAGTATTTAAGTTATGAAATTATGAGGAAAGTAAAAACAAACCTTGAGTGTGTTGACTTTAATATATATGGTAAATTATAGACCCATGTGTTACCATCAGTCTTCACTTCAACCTTGTCGAAACCATAAAGAATATAAACTAGGGATTCACAAGGAATGATAGCATTAACAAAACCTTTCGAAAGAGTCGAAGGGATGCTTCAGCAAAAAGTTAGATGAGTTGAGCGCTTTCGAAGGGGTCGAAGGGTGATAGAGCCACCCTTTCGCTTCAATGAACCCCTTTCGAAAGAGTGGCTTCCGCATGTATAAAGAAGTTTCTAATGTGTTAAAGGTACCATTTGAAGGCAATAGATAACAAGCTTTCACAAGAGTGCTAAACCTTTCGAAACGATTTGTTTCGTCCTCGTTTACCTTCCCCAGAAGACCATTTGGTCAGAGCTACCTCTTTGAAAGCATGTATTAGCCTTTTGAATTGGTTGAAACCATCCACACCTATAATGAAAAGTTACATGAGCTCAATGTAACTTCCTCAAATAGTAAAAGATGAGGTATCGCACTAATTAGAGAGGATGCTTTCGAATGTTATCTAATGCAGCTAAGCTTTCTACTATGTTTCGACTCATTCGAAGCCCACAAAGTGCACGTTTTGACAGCGTCGAAAGCCCATGTCCTTTCCAATTTACATGGCACATTAATAGTTAGGTGAAGAGCACTCCTATACCTCTCGATGGAGTCGAAAGCACCCAAGCTTCACTCAAAAGCGGAGTTGGAAAGGCATCTTGAATCTAATAGAGACAAAAGGTCTTCAAATTCCCCTTTCGACTAAGTCAAAAGGACTGATGCGAAAGGGATCCAAGCAGCTCCTATAAATAAGACCCTAGGGGTCTTGTTTCAAGGAACCAATTCCATTCACTCCATACTTGTCCTTTCTTGAATTTGTAAATCCTAATTTTAAAATTAGATTGGGGATTTGACTTCTTTGTATTACTTAAGCTTTTAGTAATAAAGGAAAATATAATCAAAGCAAGTTTATGGCATTTTTGGATATGGTAGCTGATTTAATGTTTCTATGTGATTCTGTTTATGATCTGCTTGTGTCAACATGAGCGAAAGGTCACTTTCGAGGAAGTCGAAACCTCTTAGCTCAACTAATATCCTTAGATCCTTAGGTCCTAACCTTGAGTCATCTTGACAACTTTGAAAGGAGGTTTCGATAGGACCTTAAACCAATTCAACTAGTTCGAAAGGTATTTTCAAAAGGGATCCAAGTGTTTCGACCGCATCGGAAGGTTGTATGAAAGTGCACCTAGATGGTTGGATAAAGGGATTCGAAAGGTCTAAACTAACTCCATCTGTTTGAAAGGTGGTTTCAAAGGGATCACTTGCATTTTAAACTTTATTTGGCATGTTACAAGTTTTCTTGTTAACATTTTTGGCGTTAGAAGGAGCGCTCGAACCTCCGACCTTGTTGAGTTATAGACTTTCTGTCACGATCCCGGATTTTTTTAATAAGTTTGAATTGATAATTAATTTAATTTTTGAATAAAAATTGTGAAATAATTGGTAATTAATATCAAATTTTAGTTAAACTATGAATTAATTGAGAATTAATTTGGATATTTGGGATAAATATGTATATAAAATAGATCGAGAATAGAATTTGAAATTGGGATTTGAATTTATATATATACATTGGATTTGAATTTAAATTTTAAGTTAAAATAGAAATAAATATATGAAGTAAAATAAAATACAAACAAAATATACTTACAAAATAATACAAATATATATATATATATATATATATATTTAAACACTAGAAACTATGAAATTTACATAAGTATAATAAATATATAAGTTAGAAATTAATATATATAAGATAAATTATAAAAAATAAAATAAATACATAAATAAATTTAAACAACATGTTAATCATCTATGTAAAATATATAAAGTAAACAAATTAGCTAAATTTATTTATATTATAAAGTAATATTACAAAGCATAAGACAAAAGGAAGAAATATGTTCATAGAAACAAATGAAGTATAAGTATGTACACTTGTAAAAGAAAACAAAAATATATATGTATTAGCTTGCAAAAGAAGACACTAATATGTAACATGTATGTATGTGAGTTAAGCAAGGCAGGAAATCATTTATGTACTTACCGAATAAAAAGTGGATAAGTATGAAATAAAAAAAAAAAGGACAACTTCATTAAATTGCTATCATTTCAGCCTCCAAGCAAAAGAAAATCTCTGACCTAAAATTGTACCAGCTAATACAATCATGTAAACTAATTTTTCTACACATATATTTTTCTTATCTCCTTTCGTTTACAAAAACTTAGCATTCCAGAAAGAAAATAATATCTTACAACTAAAGCTTTATCTCAACTCAACTAAATCAACTCAACAAGCTAGAAGATTGAGAAGATCAGGCTATTAGCTTTTCGAAACAGAATTTTGTTCTCTGTTCAATCTAATATCGGGTGAACAAACTCTTCATTTTAAACACAGTTTCAATCTGTTTGGTATGTTGTTTACATGTGTTAACGCTAAAAGTTGCACGTTAACACTCGGTGTGTGTTGTGAAGTTGTGAAAGCACCACCCGTGTGACGGGAACAGGAATTAAGCAGTAAAATAGTGAAAAAGCAGTAAAAGACAGCAGTTTATAGTGGTTCGGCTTGAGATCGAGCCTACGTCCACTTTGAATCTCTTTATTACCGAATCTGGTTACAAAATGATACAATACACTTGTGAAATACGATATCTTTCGATTCCTAAACACTTTCGACTATTAGCTCAAGCTTTGATGTTGAAGATCTCCTCGAATTCGTGTTGAATGCGGTAGATTTCTCTCAAAACTTGTTGTAATGTCTTGAGTGATTGGATTTCTTCAAATGTTGGATGGGTTCAGAATTTGGCAGAGTAATGACGCTTCAAGAAATGATCAGCCAAAAGTCCTTTGAAAGTTGGAGATGGCAATGTATTTATAGAGAATTCTGGAAAGGAGTTTTTTCCCAAGTCATGAGTCGCAACCGACTTATACTGTGTCGTAGGTCGTGGACGAGTTATGCTAAGTCGTGAGTCGCGTATGAGTCAACTAGATGCGGCATTTCCTCTCCTTGCTTAAGTCGCTCACGATCTAAGGTAGGTCGTAAGTCGTGGCTTGCTTTGAGTTGTTGACTCGTCCAGTCCTTTAACCCGTTAACTCGTTTAAGTGGTTGAACCGTGGAACACTTTCAAGCTGTTAGGTCGCTCACTCCTTAACTCGACCAATCCCTTAAGTCGTTAAATTGCACGATTCCTTAACTCGTTAAGTCGCACAATCCCTTAACTCGTTAAGTCTTGAGTCGTGTACTTTTCCTGACTCGCACAGTTCCTTGACTCGCTAAGTCGCACACCCTGCTTGAATCGTGTAGTTCTTAAGTCGTAGAGTATTAAGGGTTAACAAGTCATTTAGACCTTAACTCGTTGAGTCGTCCATGCCTTAACTCGTTAAGTCGTCCATGCCTTAACTCGTTAAGTCGTCTAGATCCTGAGTCGTAGGTCGTGTACTCTGCTTGAGTCGTCTAGTTCTTGAGTCGTATAAAATTAAGGGTTAACACTTGCCCCTCGAAGTACACGCCTAAATCGTAGGTCGTGTGCTTCGACTCATCTTAACTCGTGTGGGCCGATTCAAATTCCATTGCTCCGAGGTATAAAAAGCTTAAGTCGTTCCTCTTATCTCCTTCTTCTCATTAACATTTCTCCAAGCCGCGTCTGCCATTAATATTTTTCCAAGCTTTCTAAGGCGATTTTGATTCGATTCTTCTCCGACCATCCCTAGCATCACACTGCGTAAGCATTTCCGCCTTTTTTTCAATCGCTGATTATCATCAATTCTTCGTCTCCCTTGAACCTTGCAAACATTGTCATACTGGACATTGATGGACTTAGGGTGGTTCGATATGATTTGATTTGTGATTTGCGGCGATTTAGTGGTATGTCAGAGTTAAGGTTGAAGACTGTGAGGTTATTGGGTTAACGGGTTAGGAGTTAACGAGTTAGAAGGTAAACGGGTCCAATAGTGTGGAACATTGCCTTGGGCATAATTTGGCGATTTCGTGCGATCTAGCAACTTTGACGACCTAGCTATGGACCGACCTAACGTGCTTTGCGACTTAAGTTCCGAGTCGCGGCCGAGTTAGGACTTGAGAGTTTTTTGTTGCTTTGAATTGAAGTTTCTTTTATCCTTCACGACTTACGACTTAGAGCGCAGCCGACCTTAACCCGCAGGAAACAACTCTTAAGTCGCAGCTGAGTTAGCACCTAAGTCGTTGCCGAGTCAATGCTTGAGTCGTGGGCGACTTATCGCTTGAGTCGTTCGCGACTTAGTACTTGTTCAGATTTTGCTTGAATTTTGAACTAGTGTTTGGACTTTAAACTGTTAAACTTTGCTGCATTCTTTCACATATCATTTTGACTTGCAAGCTTACAACCTGTTTAACACAACATTCACAGAAAATTGGGACTAATATACTGCCACTGACTGCCCACATCAAATGACAGATTAGTTAATAACAAATAATCAACTCAAACAGATCGTGTGAACAAAGTGCTTTAAACCAACTAATTCAAGCAAAGCATCAAAGCAACATTGGAATAGTCAACTAAATTTACATGTTTGCATTAATACTGTACCTGAATTTTAAAACTAACAAGTCCTGAAATTTATTAATCGACCAATTGTCGACTAGTTTAATTCCAATTATATTTACTTGTTCTTTTCATTAGTTTTGCACAACACTTCACACTTTTTAGGAAACGTGCACCTTCATATTTGAATGTCCAGTTGCTTGTGTAGAATGACTTCTCTGCGAGAAGATACTACAGTCCAGGCTGAAGAAGCCACCTTTATTCCAGCTCCATTGATCAACCCTCCAGAAAGAGCCTCTACCACTTTATCGTACAAAGTTTTCCGGCAGTTGTGCGCTCAGTTTGGCATTGCCGAAGCTGATGTCGTTCTTCTAGGGAAAAGCAACACTGCTGATGCAGCGCCTCCTGGCTTTGTAGCAGTTAATCGACAAATGTGCTTGAACGGAGCCATTCCGCCTTTCAACAACTTTTTCCAACATCTTCTTCGACAACTGGCCATCTCCCCATTTCAGCTACATCCCAATGGCTATGCCATTCTAATGGGGTTGTGTGTGCTATTTGGGAGAATCCTCGAGCGACTTCCAAGCTTTGACGAGATTTTCTACTTGTGTTCTTTTACCAGAACTAAAGATCATCCTTCGATAACTGTTGTGAGAAGCGCCAGAAATCGTAAATTGATTGTCGGCCTCCCTGATAGTGCTCATGGGTTCTTGACTCAGTACTTTTATGTTCGCTGTCCCCCGGGGTTTTATGCTGTGTGGAGGGAAGGAAGTAAGATCATCTATCTTTACTTCTTTTATTCTCTGAGTTTTGTGAAATCCAAATTGCCAAATGTTAATTTCGCTTTTTCATTTCAGCGCTCCCCCCTCCTTTTAGGGATCCCAGCCACAAGCCAACTCTGGAGAGACTCATGGCCGTACCAGCTGAAGAGCGAGACGCGAAATTCTTATTGAAGGACGAATTTCTCCACCAGTTTGGACTTCTTCACCCTTCTCGCTCTACACAGCCTTATGAAGTCCCTGATTCCCCAGGAAAGGCATCAGATGCCCCTGTCCCTGCTGAAGATCCTATGCTGAAAGAAATCACCACTGAGACTTCACTGGTGAAGTGTTCTGCTTCTACTGGCATTGTGGGGTCGTCCAGCAAATTAACACTTTCTCTCGTTATTGAAGAGGAAGAAAATCCTTGAATTTCTGAAAAGACGGTTGATGTGGAAGTTGAAAAAGAGAGTTCTGCTGGGTATCACGGCGATGACACCTTTGATAACTTGAGCGATATAATGATAATTTCTCAGGAGCTTTTTAAAGACGATACTTCAAAAACGATCTCTCCTGTTGTTGAAGCGACCTCTTTTTTGCAACAAACTACAACACCTACCACACAAGTCATTGCCATTTCCACACCCAAAAGTGGTTTGTAGTCTGACGCGCGTAGTTTGCACATCACACACACTTAGGTTTTTTGGCACTTATATGCACTTAGCTTCTTCAATTTGAAGATTTCTAAGACTTATCTTTTCTTCAATTTCAGGTTCTCTGATGGGGCGAAGTGGTTCTTACTACGACAAATTCCAGCGTCATGGAAGCCGCTATGCTTATGATTTTAGGCACTATCTTCCTCCTCGTCAGGAGACCGATGAAGAAAGGGCTTCTAGAAAAGCTCGCTAGAGATGGGATTATGAAGAGTGCCGCAGAAGAGAAGATGAACAGCACTATGGGAATAGGGACGAGCGATACGACTCTTCCCGCAGAAGCGACGATTCTCAGAAAAGAAAAACTCACGACGACAAGGGGAAGAGTCGCATCGCTGATGATTCTAGCAAGCGGATCAAACTTGGCGTAAAAGACGCATCTGCTATTTCGGAAAAGACTGCTGCTTCTATTCCTCCTGATACTTCTTCCGGTTCTCCTGCACTTAAGAAGTCTGACATCCAGGCAATTATTAATAGGCCTCAGTATCAAGTCAGGGATGGTCCTCCCACACTTCAGAGCCGATTTCCAAATTGGTGTTTAAAAGGAGTGCGCTTTGACTTAGATTTGGTCCCGATCGATAAGAAAGCCATGCTTAAAAGTCTTGATACAGTTAAGCTTAACATTGAGAGGATGTCGCAATGGCAGAAACTCGTTGATGAACTCCAAAGAGTCAACCACATGAATCTTGAAAACATGCTGACTATGGAGAACGATAAGACTGAATGGGATAAAATCTGCAAGCAGCACGATGCGGAGATGACGAGCATCGCGGATGACAATGCAAGGCTCGAATCTGAAGTCAAGCGACTTAAGGAAGATCTCGCCACTTCTTCTGCATCGCATACTCAGAAAGGAGAAGTTTTTCAGAAGCAAGTGCGGAACGCACACGCTATGTAGAGGGATGCCGAAATGAAGCTTACAGCCGAGCAACACACTACTGAGAAATACCGCAAAGAAAATGCTGAGCTGCGAGAAACAGCTATTTCCCAAAACGTGGAGATTGAGATGTTAAAAGCTCGAATTTTTAGAGTTGAGAAAGAGCGTGATGACGCGGTTGCCGGACAAGTTGCGGCCGAAGAGTCTCATAAAGCAATCAAAGCAAGCATTGACTCTACTTTATTCGACTTTTATATCCATTGCGTCTTGGGGCATGGGAGCCTTTCATTTTTGGGACCGGAATATGAAGTCACCTTAGCTGAAGTATGGGAGGCGATCATTGATATGTTCGGCGGTGTTGGTTATGCTGAAGCAGATCTTGAAGCTACTTACTTAGATGAGAGCGCCCATGCTGCACTTGCCAAAGGAAAAGAACAACTTACCCGAGTGCGGGCCGAAGCGACGGGAGAGAAGCATCCTGAGAAAGAAATACTTCCCATTGCCCCTGTTCGTATTTCGGTTTCAGCTGATGTGGATATTGCTGGCTCTAGTTCTCACTCTTCGCCTCCTGCTAAGGTTGACAAAGAAATTGTGACCACTCCCACTGATAAAGAGGCCCTGGAAGACATTGCGGCCCAGAAATTCGAGATTGATCTTGCAAAGCCGGCTTCTCCAGGTAACTTTGGTGTCGACCCGGATCCAGTAAATCATTTATTCGATTTGACTGAGCTTGATGAACTTCTCACTTATTACTTAAGCCTGGACGAACCAATATCTTCTCTTATCTTGGAGAATACTGATTTTAACTTCTTTTCTTCTGTAGCGGAAGCACCGAAAGCTGTGCCAACTTCTCCTTCTTCAGCTGCCGTTCCTCCTCCTTCTCAAGTTACTCCTCTTCCAACTTCTCAACCAGGATCGCAAGAAGAGAAAATTGAAGCCCTCCAAGACTTGGACGATCCGGTTGTTTCGCAAGAGCCAAAAACAGAGGAACTTGAAGAAGGCGAGAAGACTCCGGAGCAATCTTATGACGATGACACGAAGCTTTCAGAGTTTTTTACTCCAGGCAGTGAGTCTTCCTCGAAAAAGAAGGGGAAACGCGTAATTTCGAAGAAAGGCAAGAAAAGCTCTTCTGTCGCTGGAGAGGAAGCAGAAGTTGATCCGGTTGTGCCTCTTTCTCCTTCTCCTACGACTCATCCACAACGGCCTTCGAAGCTAATTATCAGGCCGGGTAAAGGCTCTAAAGCCGGGAAGAAGGAGAAATGAGCTTGATTTTGCCTTTTCCGTTTTTTTGCATGTATTGACCGGAAGTTGTGCGGATACCGGTCTTCGCTTTTTGAGATCTGCACATGTAAAGAATTTTCACAGTATTGAATAAAATAATTCTCTTACTTGCATGAATTCTTGTATACGTAAGAATGCATCTATTTCTCATTTTTAGTATAGAATAAATGATTCTTTATTTACTTTATATGATACCGCAGTGAGCTCGTGATATGACGGTTGAGCGTTGTTTCTATTAATATAGTTATATGTGCCCCCGTATCACGGCTCACTGCAATATTCTGAAAAAGACTTGTATTCTTATTTTAGAGAATAATTTTTCCGATTTGGGGAAGTACTATTCTCCTTTTAATAGAATACATTTTGTGTGGGAGAAATTTTTACTCTCTCTTCCTTTCTAAAGAACACTTCACCTTTGGAGATGATCACTTTTATTTGTTAAAAAGTGAATTTTCCTACGTAATGAAATGAGCTTTTGAAAAATGTTTTGATCTGTTTGTCAGACAATTATATTTCATTGTTGAATCGAACCACGGGATAGTCATTGGTTGTTTTACTGCATATTTGTTTGTACAAATAATCATAAGTATTCAGCTGCGGTCGTTAGTGGTTCTATTAACAAAGTTTTTTGGATGCGCCTTATTAAAAGGCTTTATTTGTTTTAGTGCTTCCGAAGAAGGCTTAGTGGTCTCCGAAGAGAAGCGATTTTGGTGAAATGTGCCTTTGAAAAGGCCTTCGTGCCTCCGAAGAGGGCTTGCATTTGGTACTTCAAGCATGGTGAAGTGTGCCCTCGAAGAGGTCTTTTTTGGTTCTCCAAAGAGAAGCGATTTTGATCTCCGAAGAGAAGCGATTTTTGGTCTCCGAAGAGAAGCGATTTTTGGTCTCCGAAGAGAAGCGATTTTTGGTCCCCGAAGAGAAGCGATTTTTGGTCTCCGAAGAGAAGCGATTTTTGGTCTCCGAAGAGAAGCAATTTTTGGTCTCCGAAGAGAAGCGATTTTTGGTCTCCGAAGAGAAGCAATTTTGGTCTCTGAAGAGGTCTTCTCCGAAGAGTTATGCCTCAAAGAGAGCTTTGTTGCTTGTATCCTCCCACCATCTGCTTCTTAGCGATTCCTTTTTACCATTCCAAGTGCATGTTCCATTCTCCTTGCAAGGTGTTTTCTTGTTGCCAGAGGAATGTGCTTTATCGTTGAGTGAATCCATGGGGCAGACGCAAACATCTTTACCGGATGTTTGTTTAATCAAACGATCGCGATTAATTAGCAAGAGTCTGAAACCTTCTCGTCAGGAAGGTGCCCGCTTTGGTGGAATCACTAACGGTTTGTGAATAGCGCCTCCTTTGTGGCTTAACATTGTTGAGTGATTTGTAGGAGTCGCTGAGTTTTGGGATGCGTGGAGTAAGTAAGCTTTGCTTTTGATAGCCTGCAATATATAATCGACATTTTAGCAATATTTTAAAGAAACTTGCATATCGAAATGAGACAGGCATTTTACAGCATTAGAGAACACAAATTTTACAGTTCTTTATTATTGAATCACACCAATTTCTTAGCGTTTTACAATACAAAAGTTCTACATCCATCATTATTTTACAAATTTAAGCAATGCTGTTAAGTAAAAAATGGATGCAAGTGATTGTTGTTCCAGAATCTCCAGATTGAATTCCAATTTCTACTGGATTCGTAGTTTTGAATTCATATGCCAGAGAGAATGAAAGATGCCCCAGCTGTAGTTTTGTGGGTAATTAGCAGTCGTTCCAACTTCCGCTTGCTGGGTATGGACCTCCTGTGACAACGTTAATGACAAGTTTTTCGGAATCTTGCACTGCAGCGTTGTTGCCAGAGCCAGATTGATGAGCAGGATATTCTTGCCCCCGAGTGGATGAGGTTGGATCGACTTCGCTTCTCTTCACATATTGTTGAAGTTTACCATGTTTCAGCAATTCTTCAATCACACTTTTTAACTGGCGACATTGGTCAGTGTCATGGCCAGGTTGATTGTGGAATCGGCAGAATTTCCCATTACGCACTGCACCTTTTCTCATTTCAGGCGGCTTAGGATACTTGACAACATCTTTTGTTGCGAAAAAGATATTTCCTGGTGTATCAGTTAAAGGAGTAAAATCTGAAGGATTAAAGCGGCGGAGTTTCTTTTCATTCCCCTTGTTCTTTCCCCCGTCATTTTCCCTTTTCTGATTTCCAAAATCTCTCTTGTTAAAAGCAAGATCATTATTGTTGTCCTTAGCAACTACCACCTTTGCTGGTGCGAAAAGGTTTTCTAGGCGCATAAATTCATCGGCCTTTTTATAAAAATTTTCAAGCGAGTTCGGTTCTTTCATCTTTAGCCATTTTCCAAATTCACTTGATTTATCGATGGCTCGCATCAAATAAGTCAGGATCATATGCGGCTCTGCATTATCCACTTCGGCTAGAGCTATATTGAAACGGCTCAAGAAGGATTTAATAGATTCGCCGGAGGCTTGTTCTAGACTGGACAATGACATTATGTCCTTGGCCTTTGTAGCATACAACCTGAACTGATCCTTGAATTTATGGGTCAAATCGGAGAATTTATCCACAGATGGACCGGTAGCTTTGTAAACCAGAGTAGAACCACCCCTTCCAGGTAGACAAGAAAATATCTGCATTTAATTTCATCTGTTGCCCTGGCACCCGTCATGTGCCAGTCGTATTTGTACAAGAACTAATTTGGATCACTCGTCCCTCGATAAGCTGGGATTGTAGGAGGAACGAACTTCTTTGGAAACTCTGCTTTTAGAATTCTTTCAGTGAACAGAGTTTTACTTGGAGCAAACCCCCAGTCGTTCTCGTCTTCATACCTTTGCATACTTTCTTTCATAATCTGGCGAACCATTCCTGATAGATATTCTTCTTCATTCAGAGACCTTGCCGGGCAGACGTCAGCCATCTTTTCTGAAGTTTGTGTGAACAAACGTTCGCGGAGAGGCGGCTGCGGCCCCGATCCTCCAGCTTGGGGAGGTGCTCCTTTGGTGAAGCCAGCTGTTCCTTGAGGAATATCTTTCTCTTGAGAATTATGAGCATTTTCAGTGAAGACTGTTTCATAATTTTCTGGTTGTCGATTTGCCCCAAGTAGAGCATTTAACTTGTCCATCATCAAAGCATTTTGGGTTTCCATTTGTTGGTATAATCCCGACACTACGTCGTCTAATTCAGCCCTTGTAACTCTGACGGTGGGAGTTGCTTGATCTGCTGTTGGGGAAGCGGAGGTTCCCTCATGAGCATTTCCGGATCTGGTAGATCTACCCTTTCTTCCAGGAGCCATGACTTCAGATAAACTTATGGTCTTTAGAGAGACTCTTTCAACAAACTCTTGCGGAGCAATGGTGAGAATAGTTCTTGAGTTCAATTCTCAGTGAAAGCACCAAAATGTTAACACTAAAAGTTGCACGTTAACACCCGGTGTGTGTTGTGAAGTTGTGAAAGCACCACCCGTGTGTCGGGAACAGGAATTAAGTAGTAAAATAGTGAAAAAGCAGTAAAAGACAGCAGTTTATAGTGGTTCGGCTTGAGATCGAGCCTACGTCCACTTTGAATCTCTTTATTACTGAATCTGGTTACAAAATGATACAATACACTTGTGAAATACGATATCTTTCGATTCCTAAACACTTTCGACTATTAGCTCAAGCTTCGATGTTGAAGATCTCCTCGAATTCGTGTTGAATGCGGTAGATTTCTCTCAAAACTTGTTGTAATGTCTTGAGTGATTGGATTTCTTCAAATGTTGGATGGGTTCAGAATTCGGCAGAGTAATGACGCTTCAAGAAATGATCAGCCAAAAGTCCTTTGAAAGTTGGAGATGGCAATGTATTTATAGAGAATTCTGGACAGGAGTTTTTTCCCAAGTCATGAGTCGCAACCGACTTATACTGTGTCGTAGGTCGTGGACGAGTTATGCTAAGTCGTGAGTCGCGTATGAGTCAACTAGATGTGGCATTTCCTCTCCTTGCTTAAGTCGCTCACGATCTAAGGTAGGTCGTAAGTCGTGGCTTGCTTTGAGTTGTTGACTCGTCCAGTCCTTTAACCCGTTAACTCGTTTAAGTGGTTGAACCGTGGAACACTTTCAAGCTGTTAGGTCGCTCACTCCTTAACTCGACAAATCCCTTAAGTCGTTAAATCGCACGATTCCTTAACTCGTTAAGTCGCACAATCCCTTAACTCGTTAAGTCTTGAGTCGTGTACTTTTCCTGACTCGCACAGTTCCTTGACTCGCTAAGTCGCACACCCTGCTTGAATCGTGCAGTTCTTAAGTCGTAGAGTATTAAGGGTTAACAGGTCGTTTAGACCTTAACTCGTTGAGTCGTCCATGCCTTAACTCGTTAAGTCGTCCATGCCTTAACTCGTTAAGTCATCTAGATCCTGAGTCGTAGGTCGTGTACTCTGCTTGAGTCGTCCAGTTCTTGAGTCGTATAAAATTAAGGGTTAACAACATGTGATAAAATTTTGAAGTAATCTAGTGAGTAATGTTTGCATGTACGAATTTATGTGCTGTATGTATATATACATAGAAAATTTGAGCATGCCTGTATATAGAAAAATCACATCTCTTTTCATAGATTTCAGACTTCAACCCTGTTCAAAAATTCAAGTTCTCATCCTATAATCCTTTTTAGGTTTGGATGTTTAAACAAGATGTGTTCAAATTAATAGGATCTTAATTGTAAAAATGGTTTCAAACATTTATAATTAGTTAATATTCAGAAAATAAGAAATTACAGTAGAATCTTTCAAAATCTGGAAATTTGATATTTTTAATTTCACATTTTGTTTATATAAACAGATTCATATCTAAAAATTATGATTTTTAAAATAAAATTCACGATTTTTAGTTTATTATCGAGTGAGAAAAATCAAGTTGATCGGAATTGATATTATTGACAATTGTCGTTGATCGGCGTAGCCATGTTCATCGAGATTTAAGTCGGAGGTGGCTGGAGGCTAGGGGATCCTCAGAAAAATAGTGGAAGGTGTTAAAGGTGGCTGTGGCGGCGGGAGTTTGTCGATTTAGGGTTTAGGAACAGTTTTTGGTTGATATTGAAGACGTAGGTCGTTCGACGGCGAGGTAGCATCGAAGTCATGGGGATCTAGGGGAATCGAAGCTAGGGATTGTGGTGTTGCTCTGGACGGGATTGCAGGAATTCTGGTGGACTAGATTGTCATCGGCGAGGCATTTTTGGTCGGAGGTGTTGGTTCCAGGAAGAATTGATTAGCTCAATTTTAAATTCGTGAAGAAAACGTTGATCTGGGTGTTGGCCTGAGGCAAGGTGATCAACGTAGACTGGTGAGTTGTCGCGACAGTGACCGGAGGTGATTGCGGCGATGGTGCACGTGCACGACATGTCACGAGTATTAGTAGCTTGAGATGTTTGGGAAGACGGCATTGCCTCGGGGTTGAACTCGAAGTGGATGAAGACTTGTCTCGGAGTTGTACTCAGGGCTGGTGATTAAAAACAAGTTGTAAAATTTAAAAAAAAATCAAAGTTTTAAAAGAAAAGAGAGGGGTGGCTCGGGTGATAGCTCGGGGAAAAGTTGGTTTTGCTCGGGGAAACGAGGTTTAGTCTCGGGTTCTTGGTTTTATTAACAGGTTTTAAAATAAAAAGGAATAATAGGTTTTAAAGTCTAAAACTCAATCAAGTTTAAACGATGTAATAGTTTTAAGTAACTTAAAGGGTTTTAAGTTCATTTGTGTGTATGAAATTTATTTAAAAAGGGTTATCAAATAAATATGAATGAAATTAATTGATAAATAGTTTATCTTTTAAAATAATTAAGGTCTTGAGTAATTTCTTAATGAAATTTAAAAGATGATGATAATTACTAAATAAATTAATGGATGATTAATTAATGTAATAAATTAAAGGATAATGGAGTAATGATTAAAGGTTAATTAATAAATAATTAAGGATAATTGATAAATGATTAAAGGTAAAATAATAAATGATTAAAGGATAATTAATTAAGATGGTTTGTAATTAATTAATATTAATTAACTAGGATTAGTAAATTATTCATAAGTAATTAATAAGATTTAAATTAATCAGATGATTAAATTGATCTTACTTATGGATATTTGGATTCTATTGAATGTTGAATTGTTTGATATCCCTGATGAGTGATGCTTTGTGATATGAATTATTCTGATTTGAGCTGTGAACTGTGATGTAATTTATTTATCTGTGATAAATTTATATTATTTATCTGTTAATCTGTGAATGAAGATAAGTGTTATAGGATTATACCACTTATCAAATACTACAGTGCTTGAATCTATGATGATTAGTGATATTGTATTGTTGTGTGTAAAACCCCTGGACCACACTTTTACACACACAAATATGGATTTCACAAGGAAATCGGTTAAGTCACAGATGATTTAAATTTAATGTTTTTGAAATTGAAATTTTAATTTCAATTGATTTTGGAAATGAATTTGGGTTAAATGTTAAAGCTTTTGAAAAGGAGTTTTTAAGATGAAAGTTATTTTGAATAACTTGGTAAACTTTTTCAATTTAATTTGAATTTGTTAACCATAATTTCCAATCATGGAATTGAATTCCATGATTGGAAATTATGGTTAAAGATGTTATAAATGTGTTTATATGAATTTAAACCATTTTAAAAGTATGGTTTTGAGAATTTGAATTTAACCCAAGGACTTTAACTCGTATAAATGAATCAGATTTTCCAAAATGAAAACTATTTGTTTTCAAATAATAGAAGCTTTCATATAAGGAATGAATTTCCAATTTGTGTCAAAAGAATTTCAAGTTTGAAATAAAAATGGTTTTTCGAGTTATGAATAAATCTTTGTGAAAGATCGTTGAACTTTGTTTTGAAATTGGAAAGGGGTACCTTTTGTATAAAAGGTTGAAATGGAATTGTTTTGAAAGCTATCAATTAAATCTTTGATTTAAAGATTTAATGAGTTAATCCAATTGAAATGGAAATTGATTTGGAAAATCTATGAATAGATCTTTGTGAAACTGGGTGAACTTTGTGAGATGAATCTTTTTGTGTAAAAGATTAAAATGGTAATGTGTTTAAACCATTTGAAGAAAAGTTTTGGGTAATAAGTTGTGACTTAGCTGAAATCCCAATATCCATATGTTTTTAAATATTACGCTCATTATTCGGTTTAGCCGGGAGAGGACTTTGTGTCATATAACCCATTCCGAATAGTGATACGACGTAAATGGATAGCATTTGAAGACTGGTGGTGAAGACCGGGTGTTTACTTGAACGGTAGGATAACCTATCGATTATCTCTGCACTGAGGGGCTCCAGTATAGAGATTCCCTAAGTGATGGGAAGTCCGATCGAGATTGTGAATACCCGGATTGCAAGGGCTTCTTCGTAAGTGCCTTCGGTTCTGTTCGAACCCGGAACAGACTTGTATGGCCGTATGTCTGACACTACACCTTGAGATATAAAGCTGATTTCTTTCAAATACATTTCTGTTTGGTGGCGGAGAATTTATTCTCTTAGCTTAACACCCTTCTCTAAGACGTACGAGCTCAGAGGTTATGTAGTTGAAGGTTATCAATGATATACTCCCAATTTGGTAGTGTGGCATGCTGAGTGCTGCTGTGTGTTGCTGATCATTTGTTGATCAAAGCATGGCTTTTGTGAAAAGCGTAGCTTTGTGGACGAGACCTCATCGAGCCTCACAAACCGGTAATGGTCGAAACAGGAAAAATGCGGCAAGGTTTCACGGGTAGCTCCCCTAGGGTATGTCCATTCCTTTTGGAAGAGGGTGGTATCATGGTATGGAGCCCAGATACTTACTCATGTGGACACTGTAGTATATTTATTACTGTGTGATGTTGTTGGTGTAGAGGATCCTCGGATAAAGGTCGCAAAAGACCGGGGGTGGCATATCTCAGGTTTACTACCCGGGAAGGGGGTAACCGGCCTTGTGTTGGCAGAGAGAAGTTGTCTCTCGGGGCGTCCCTCCAGAGGCATTCCTACGTGGCATAGGAAGTTCCTTAGCCTGACCATTTGTTGGAAAATCCAAAGAAGCAATACGAGCCTTGTACGGTTTTAGTTGTAGAACCTGCCATTTAAAATGGTAGCTATAGTAGGCATAGTATAATGGTACCTATGCTGGCTAAGATTTATATTATATTTTCGAAATGTTTCCACACTATGCACTAGTAATAATATCAAAGAGTTTTCTCGTATTAAGCATATTTGACTATCATAAGGAGAAATCTCCCCCATGTGTGCGATTGCATTGTGTGTGTGCCGGGAGGCCTTATGGTAGTTTCATTTTCCAAAAAGCATTGTGGATTTCAATGTTTAAAATTCTTTTGTTGTTTATTTTAAAGATAAACTATTTTTGTTTGCTCATACCAGTCCCACAACTGACCTGGAGTTTATTGTTCCCTTCCTAAACTCTGGGTGCCCACAATTTTCCACACGGGCAGTCTAGAGTTGGGGTTTTCAGATAGTCAGGTTTAGTAGATTATCGGGAGCTAGTTTAGTTTTGGAGTTCACGGACGACTGTCCTTGCTTATCTTTGTGCATCGTGATGGAGATTCGTGCTTGGAGTTTAGAGCTTTAGCCTTGGAGTTTTAGATTAGGGTTGCAGTATTGGATTCTGTGAAGACTCATCTCATATTGTGTCGAGTTCTGCTGTATTTTTGTTGTATTTACTCTGATGTTGATGATTATCGTTGTACCAAATTGATGTATCGGGTATTGTATTCATGTTGTATCAATGATATCATCTTTTATTTCCGCTGTGTTATCTATCATCTAATGTTGTTGCAAGCTCCGGCGATACGAACTTGATCTTGTTTGTCGGGCATCGAGTTCGGGTCGTCATACTTTCTTTTCCACTAACCCTATTCTATTCCAAGTTTACCTTAGTACTTACACCACCAAGTTTGGCAAAATCAAAAGGTCCAAACAAGGATCCTCGAAGCCACAATTAATTGGATACTCCCATAGAACGGTTAAAGATTCTGAACTACATGAAGAGCAAATGTTAAGATTGAAAGCTTTAAGGATCATAAAGAAAAAGAGAGTTGAATCTTATGACCCAGACAAATGGAGCTTAAACCCCTTTCACATTGGCTCCATACCTATATTTGCCTTAGTGTAAACAAAAGATAAGAGCGGTAACTTGTTTGACCAAATGAAGAAAGCAATTCAATTCTATACCAAAGACACTATCTTTGAAGAGGGGATGATGGCTGATTATAACACCTTTGCACAAAAATGGCATCAAGCAACAAGTTGGACATTACCTACATGTGAGCTTCAAAAGGTTTTGAAAAGGAAATTGGTCATTGAGGGTGAAGCTTCAGAACCAAGTAATAAAAAAACCTAGAAACCATTCTTAAAAGACAAGTTTCAAGTCGAGACTCCTAAGGAATGCAATCTGACTACATCGATAGAGAATGTTTACATGCTAACCAAGGAGGAACTCAACTATTAGCCATCCCAGAAGAAAAAACCTAAATATGAAAGGAATCGGGGAGGATCCTATTGCCACTATTATATGATGAACGGGCATGAGACAAATCAATATAGAGCACTTGAAGGAATGGTGATCGACTTTTTAAAACAAGGCAAAATCAATAGATTTGTAAAGAGATCCTATTCGAATTCAATAAAGCACCACTTTTCTAAGAAAAAACTACATGGTCGGGAGTTGAATTTTCCTTAAATTTGGAAATTACCTTAAACCGTCAAAGCTTTTGTCCACGCCGAGTTGGCCAAGTCAAAGCGTTTCTTGGAGGGAGGTTAGAGTAAGCCTGTATCCGCGCTACACTATAGCCAGGTTAAAGCATCAACAAGCCCTTGATCGTGCCACGCTATGGCTAGATCAAGACACCTCCTGGAGGGAGGACGGAGTAAGCCCTTAGTCCCGCCACGCTATGGCTTAGCCAAGGCACCAAACAAGCCTTCAGTCCCGCCTATAAGGCCTAGTTGGAGCGCTTCTTGGAGGAAGGTTGGGTAAGTCCTTGGGTCCTGCTTGTGGATAAGCTAACCAAGCGCACCAAACAACAACGGACTGAGACGTCTGAGCCCGAGAAGCGGCATATCAAACAACAACAACATACAAGGCCTAAAAGGGTGGCACATGTCAAAAGAATCAAAACCTAGAAAGCGGTGAAGAACAGAAGGCTTAGATAAGAATCTATAGCCTCCGACTAGTTTTCAAAAGATAATTTCAAAACTTCACTTAATAATATCCGAATATGGGTTTTGGGTCTTTTATTATTGATTTCTGGTCTTCATAACACCTGAATTTGGGTTTCGAGTCTTTTATTATTTGTTAACCCGCCTTTTGGCAAGGCCATGGAGAGGCGGATTCAACTTAACCAACTTCACGATTATCAAGGATGAAATATGACGGATTCGGTCTAAACGGATGATGTTCATTTGGATAGATGCTCGATCAGGATAGGTCGTTTAGTAGGAATGAAATGGTTCAAAGTGTTTGGAGTTCGACCTTGTGGCTCGGCCGTTTGGCATGGCATGGTCCGGTCGAGGTATGGAAGTTCAGGAAGGTCGTTTGGTTGCGGCTCGGCATCGTACCTCGCTCGGCATCGTACCTTGTTCGGCATCATACCTCGCTCGGCATTGTACCTCGCTCGACATTGGAAGTCGTTCGGCATCGTACCTCACTCGGCATTGTACCTCGCTCGGCAGCGTACATCGCTCGGCATCGTACCTCGCTCGGCATCGTACCTCGCTCGGCATCGTACCTCGCTCGACATCGTACCTCGCTCGGCATCGTATGACGCTCGGCATCGTACGTCGCTCGGCATTGTGATGAGGTGAGGATGGCTCGGCATTGTGGCTCGGCGTTGTGGTTCGGCAAAGTGGCTCGGCATTGGCTATATGGTGACATGGGTCGGCATCAATACATGGTTCGGCGCTAGCTTTGCTTCAATTTTTGGACTAGTCTGCTTCGAGTTTCGGATAGGCTCGCTTCGGGTCAATACCCGGGTAACTTCTGTTTGACATGTCAGCTGTTCAGGGTCGGTCGGCATGGTGAAGTAGGGTTCTACTATATCGTACCTCGCTCGGCATCGTACCTCGTTCGACATCATACCTCACTCGGCATTGGAAGTTGTTCGGCATCGTACCTTGCTCGGCATCGTACCTCGCTCTGCATCATTCCTCGCTCGACATCGTACATCGCTCGGCATTGAACGTCGCTCGGCATCGTGATGAGGTGAGGATGGCTCGGCATTGTAGCTCGGCGTTGTGGTTCGGCAAAGTGGCTCGGCATTGGCTATATGGTGACATGGGTCGGCATCAATACATGGTTCGGCACTAGCTTTGCTCCGAGTTCTGGACTAGTCTGCTTCGAGTTTCGGATAGGCTCGCTTCGGGTCAATACCCGGATAACTTCCGTTCAGCATGTCAGCTGTTCAGGGTCGGTCGGCATGGTGAAGTAGGGTTCTACTATGGCCTTGGTGGGCCCAAGTTACTCAGGAGGCCCAACAACCCGGTTTTGCCTATAAATACAGCATGTGGGTCTCCAGGTGGGGGGATCTTCTTCTTTCTACTCTCGGACTTTCTATTTCCTAAGGCTAAGGCTAAGGTTACTCAACCAGTCTGTAACTATAATTGATTCGAACATCAATAAAAAGGAAACTTCTGGAGTGGACGTAGGCCGGAGTTAGCTGAACCACTATAAAATCTGTTGTTCTTTACTGCTTTCATTTTAATTTTGACTGTTCTTCACATTATTATTCTCTACGTATATTCTATCTGTGAGCTGTGAATGTGGTTTGGTGCTTTCGCTCGGATTTGGGTGTTAGCGACCAATTTTGGCGTAAACATTTTGGTGCTTTCACTGAGAACGCTAGCACTCAAGGATTTTTGAACTTGGATTCTAGGGAGTAATGGCTAGACCACCAACAAGGAAGCAAGCAGCGGAAAGGAGCAATCAGGAAGGAAGTCAAGCGGCCTCTTCTGGAGCTGGAGAGGATCATGCATCCATCTACATAACTCGAGACAAGATGCAGGTTATGATGAATTCTATGCAAGAGCAAATGATGAAATGGCAAGAGGAGATGATGCAGGCTCTTCTTAGGCAATTTGGACAACCAGGAACTATAGGTGCTCAAGTTCTTGGAACTGGACCAAAGGAACTCAACTAGCAGGTAGATGGAGTGATTCAATAGGGGGCAACTCCCAATCAACAAACAACTAAAAATTTGGATGGACCTAGACTCGGGGGCACACCACCAGTTAATGTTGGACCAGTCCATGGAGGGATACCGGATGACGCTACGCGGCCCGACGCCAATAGGAATATAGGAGTACGTGACGAGGAGTATGTGCCAGAATTTCCTCGTGGACTTGGAGGGAAGTTAGGAAATATGGATGGGGGGCAACCCTTGGTAGGTAACACTGGATTGGCTGACATCATCAGGCGAACCATTCGAGGAGGTCTGACAAATAGAGATTTGGAGGGAGTCAACAAAAGTATGTTTACCCGGAACATCAGGACAGCTAGGAATCCACCCGATTTTAAGCTACCCACTCTGGAAGTATACAACGGAAAGACGGATCCTACTGACCACTTGATGAGGTACGCCAGGCATATGGAAGTGCTGGGGGCAACAGAGGAGGTTATGGATCAGTGTTTCCCTTTGTACTTGACAGATATAGCTGCTATGTGGTTCAGGCAGCTGGAAGATGGATCTATTGGGACATGGACAGAACTGGTGGATAAGTTCTTAAAACAGTTTCGAGTTCACATAAAAAGGCCAAAGAACGTGATGACATTGACGTCAGTCAAGCAGAGGGTGGATGAATCGCTCAGGACTTTCTTAACTCGATTTAATGCAGCAGTTGCTTTGGTGGATCGGCCGGATTCATCAATGGTTCTGATGGCTGTGGTATCGGGAGTCAGGGATAATTCGGATTTCAAAGTATCGTTAATACGGGACCCACCAATGGATCTGGGGGAATTCTTTCATGAAGCCGAGAGGTTTCTTCGAGAAGAGGATGCATGTTTGGATATGTAGTCAAAGGAAGTAAACATGGTTAAGGATGAAGGACTGCCCGGTGAAAACTCGGGTAAAGACAAGGATAAAGGGAAAAGAAAGCGCTGGGGAGAACCCAAATTCTCTACTTACACAGGACTGAATGCAACATTGGAACAGATATACTTGGACACTCGAGATCGCCTTCCCTATCGAAGGTCGACAAGGAGGGAACCCTCAGAACATGAAAGGGCATCAGGAAGGCACTGCCTCTTTCATGACCTGGATGGGCATGATACTAACAGCTGCCAACATCTAAAGGATATAATCGAGGAGCATGTAAGGAATGTTCAATTGCAACAATACGTCGAAACTCGGAATGCGGCGGTGGAACAGGAGCAGCCACCGCCTACCTTGAACGACGAGGGCATGAGGCTCAGGAATGGTGGCCGTTTGGTCATCAACTAATGTCGATGGTTTGGAATAAGTAACAAACTCCGGGAAAACGGGAAAAGTCACTTACTCATGTACGGGGTCGGAGATAACCCTTAGGCATGCTCTGAGATGATGATAAACCGTGATGCCCGGGTTTGTGAAATCTGTTTTTTCCTTTTGTCTTGGACACTTGCTTTTTCCGCTTTGGTTTTGGAGTTTGGTTTGAACTCCCGGTCTTGTTGGTTTTTTGGTTTGTGTTTTGGTTTGGATGCTTGATTTTTGATTGATTAGGATTTTTGATATGGATTTCTGGTTTTCTGTTTGGATTTGGATTTTGATTGGATTTTCTCTGGATTTTGGCTAAAAGGTCGTCGAGTATGGACTATGCTCGGCAAGGGTCCGGACAAACTAGGATTCGGCCTAGGACTTAGGCCCTATATTATCGGTTACTATTTCAGGTCGTCGAGTATGGACTA
Organism: Allium fistulosum; assembly: GCA_030737815.1. Taxonomy (NCBI): domain Eukaryota; kingdom Viridiplantae; phylum Streptophyta; class Magnoliopsida; order Asparagales; family Amaryllidaceae; genus Allium; species Allium fistulosum. The sequence continues at coordinate 1,104,981,409 of CM060901.1, forward strand.
TGCTCGGCAAGGGTCCGGAGCGACCAGGATTCGACTTAGGACTTAATCCACGACATTATTCGGCATTCAGGGACACTGAACAAGGAACACCATGGAATTACCTAACATAGGTCGTCAAGTGTGGATTGCGCTTGGCAAGAACCCAGAGAGGTTACAGATTTGGATATTGGCTATGAACAGCTAAGGATTTGGTTACTGGATTCGGAACTGGATATCGACTCAGAGTAGTCGTAGATTCGGATAACAATACAGCGATGGCAGTTGGATAAAATGGATTGGATTATGAATCAAAAAGTATGGATGCAGACAACATACATACTTCAGATATCAGACATGAGGCTATTCAAAACACACTTTCCAATAGCAAGGCATGTTTTGGGTGGCAAATGTTAACCCGCCTTTTGGCAAGGCCATGGAGAGGCGGATTCCACTTAACTAACTTCGCGATTATCGAGGCTGAAATAAGACGGATTCGGTCTAAACGGACGATGTTCACTTGGATAGATGCTCGATCAAGATAGGTAGTTTGGTCGGAATGAAATGGTTTGAAGTGTTTGGAGTTCGACCTTGTGGCTCGGCCATTTGGCATGGCATGGTCCGTTCGAGGTATGGAAGTTCAGGAAGGTCGTTTGGTTGTGGCTCGACATCGTACCTCGCTCGGCATCGTACCTCACTCGGCATTGTACCTCGCTCGGCATTGGAAGTCATTCGGCATCGTACCTCACTCGGCATCGTACCTCGCTCGGCATCGTACCTCGCTCGGCATCGTACGTCGCTCGGCATTGAACGTCACTCGGTATCGTGATGAGGTGAGGATGGCTCGGCATTGTGGCTCGGCGTTGTGGTTCGGCAAAGTGGCTCGGCATTGGCTATATGGTGACATGGGTCGGCATTAATACATGGTTCGGTGCTAGCTTTGCTCCGAGTTCTGGACTAGTCTGCTTCGAGTTTCGGATAGGCTCGCTTCGGGTCAATACCCGGGTAACTTCCGTTCGGCATGTCAGCTGTTCAGGGTCGGCCGGCATGGTGAAGTAGGGTTCTATTATGGCCTTGGTGGGCCCAAGTTACTCAAGAGGCCCAACAACCTGGTTTTTCCTATAAATACAGTATGTGTGTCTCCAGATGGGGGGATCTTCTTCTTTCTACTCTTGGACTTTCAATTTCCTAAGGCTAAGGCTAAGGTTACTCTACCAGTCTGTAACTGTAATTGATTCGAACATCAATAAAAAGGAAACTTCTAGAGTGGACGTAGGCCGGAGTTAGCCGAACCACTATAAAGTCTGTTGTTCTTTACTGCTTTTATTTTAATTTTGACCGTTCTTCACATTATTATTCTCTACGTATATTCTATCTGTGAGCCATGACTGTGATTTGTTGCTTTCGCTCGGATTTGGGTGTTAGCGACCAATTTTGGTGTTAACATTTTGGTGCTTTCACTGAGAACGCTAGCACTCGGGGATTTTGGAACTTGGATTCTAGGGAGTAATGGCTAGACCACCAACAAGGAAGCAAGCAGCGGAAAGGAGCAATTAAGAAGGAAGTCAAGCGGCCTCTTCTGGAGCTGGAGTGGATCATGCATCCATCTACATAACTCGGGACGAGATGCATGTTATGATGAATTCTATGCAGGAGCAGATGATGAAACAGCAAGAGGAGATGATGCAGGCTCTTCTTAGGCAATTTGGCAACCAGGATTTGTAGGTGCTCAAGTTCTTGGAACTTGACCAGAGGAACTCAACCAGCAGGCAAATGGAGTGATTCAACAAGGGGAAGCTCCCAATCAACAAACAACTAACAATCTGGATGGACCTAGACTCGGAGGCACACCACCAGGTAATGCTGGACCAGTCCATGGAGGGATACCGGATGACGCTATGCGGCCCAACGCCAATAGGAATACATGAGTACGTGATGAGGAGTATGTGCCAGAATTTCCTCGTGGACTTGGAAGGCAGTTAGGAAATGTGGATAGGGGGCAACCCTTGGTACGTAACACTAGATTGGCTGACATCATCAGGCGAACCATTCGAGGAGGTCTGACAAATAGAGATTTGGAGGGAGTCAACAAAAGTCCGCTTACCTGGAACATCAGGACAGCTAGGAATCCACCCGATTTCAAGCTACCCACTTTGGAAGTATACAACAGAAAGACGGATCCCACTGACCACTTGATGAGGTACGCCAGGCATATGGAAGTGCTTGGGGCAACAGAGGAGGTTATGGCTCGGTGCTTCCCCTTGTACTTGACAGATATAGCTGTTATGTGGTTCAGGCAGCTGGAAGATGGATCTATTGAGACATGGACAGAACTGGTGGATAAGTTCTTGAAACAGTTTCGAGTTCACATAAAAAGGCCAAAGAACGTGATGACATTGACGTTAGTCAAGCAGAGGGCGGAAGAATCACTCAGGACTTTCTTAAATCGATTTAATGCAGCAGTTGCTTCGGTGGATCGGCCGGATCCATCAATGAATCTGATGGCTGCGGTATCGGGAGTCAGGGATAATTCGGATTTCAAAGTATCGTTAATACGGGACCCACCAATGGATCTCAGAGAATTCTTTCATGAAGCCGAGAGGTTTCTTTGGGAAGAGGATGCATGTTTGGATATGAAGTCAAAGGAAGTAAACATGGTTAAGGATGGAGGACCGCCCGGTGAAAACTCGGGTAAAGACAAGGATAAAGGGAAAAGGAAGCACTGGGGAGAACCCAAATTCTCCACTTACACAGGACTGAATGCAACATTGGAACGGATATACTTGGACACTCGGGATCGCCTTCCTTATCGAAGGCCGACAAGGAGGGAACCCTCAGAACGTGAAAGGGCATCAGGAAGGCACTGCCTCTTTCATGACCTGGATGGGCATGATACTAACAGCTGCCGACATCTAAAGGATATAATCAAGGAGCATGTAAGGAATGGTCAATTGCAACAATATGTAGAAACTCGGAATGCGGCGGTGGAACAGGAGCAGCCACCGCCTACCTTGAACGACGAGGGCATGAGGCTCAGGAATGGTGGTCGGTTGGTCATCAACTAATGTTGATGGTTTGGAATAAGTAACAAACTCCGGGCAAACGGGAAAAGTCACTTACTCATGTACGAGGTCGGAGATAACCCTTAGGCATGCTCTGAGATGATAATAAATCGTGATGCCCGGGTTTGTGAAATCTGTTTTTTCCTTTTGTCTTGGACACTTGCTTTTTCCACTTTGGTTTTGGAGTTTGGTTTGAACTCCCGGTCTTGTTGGTTTTTTGGTTTGGGTTTTGGTTTGGATGCTTGATTTTTTATTGATTAGGATTTTTGATATGGATTTATGGTTTTCTGTTTGGATTTGGATTTCGAATTAGATTTTGATTGGATTTTCTCTGGATTTTGGCTAAAAGGTCGTCGAGTATGGACTATGCTCGGCAAGGGTCCGGAGAGACCAAGATTCGGCCTAGGACTTAGGCCCTATATTATCGGTTACTATTCAGGTCGTCGAGTATGGACTATGCTCGGCAAGGGTTCGGAGCGACCAAGATTTGGCTTAGGACTTACGCCATGGCATTATGCAGCATTCAGGGACACTGAACCAGTAACACCATGGAATTACTTAACATAGATCGTCAAGTGTGGATTGCGCTTGGCAAGAACCCGGAGAGGTTACAGATTTGGATATTGGTTATGAACAGCTAAGGATTTGGTTACTGGATTCAGAACTGGATATCGACTCAGAGTAGTCGTAGATTCGGATAAGAATACGGCGATGGTACTTGGATAAAATGGATTGGATTATGAATCGAAAAGTATGGATGCAGACAACTTACATACTTCGGATATCGGACGTGAGGCTATTCAAAACACACCTTCCAATAGCAAGACATGTTTTGGGGGGCAAATGTTAACCCGCCTTTTGGCAAGGCCATGGAGAGGCGGATTCAGCTTAACCAACTTCGCTATTATCGAGGCTGAAATATGACGGATTCGGTCTAAACAGATGATGTTCACTTGGATAGATGCTCGATCAGGATAGGTCGTTCGGTCGGAATGAAATGGTTTGAAGTGTTTGGAGTTCGACCTTGTGGCTCGACCGTTCGGCATGGCATGGTTCGATCGAGGTATGGAAGTTCAGAAAGGTCGTTTGGTTGCGGCTCGGCATCGTACCTCGCTTGGCATCGTACCTCGCTCGGCATCGTACCTCACTCGGCATTGAACGTCACTCGGCATCGTGATGAGGTGAGGATGGCTCGGCATTGTGGCACGACGTTGTGGTTCGGCAAAGTGGCTCGGCATTGGCTATATGGTGACATGGGTTGTGATCAATACATGGTTCGGCGCTAGCTTTGCTCCGAGTTCTGGACTAGTCTGCTTCGAGTTTCAGATAGGCCCGCTTCGGGTCAATACCCGGGTAACTTCCATTCGGCATGTCAGCTGTTCAATGTCGGTCGGCATGGTGAAGTAGGTTTCTACTATGGCCTTGGTGGGCCCAAGTTACTCAGGAGGCCCAACAACCTGGTTTTGCCTATAAATACAGCATGTGGGTCTCCAGGTGGGGGGATCTTCTTCTTTCTACTCTTGGACTTTCTATTTCCTAAGGCTAAGGTTAAGGTTACTCTACCAGTCTGTAACTGTAATTGATTCGAACATCGATAAAAAGGGAACTTCTGGAGTGGACGTAGGCTGGAGTTAGCCGAACCACTTTAAAATCTGTTGTTCTTTACTGCTTTCATTTTAATTTTGACTGTTTTCACATTATTATTCTCTACGTATATTCTATCTATGAGCTGTGACTGTGATTTGGTGCTTTCGCTCGGATTTGGGTGTTAGCGACCAATTTTGGCATTAACACTATTGATCTCTGGTCTTCATGATACCCGAATCTGGGTTTTGGGGCTCTTACTATTAATTTATGGACTTCACTCGTTAATGCCTGAATTTAGGCTTCAGAACCTCTATATTGAGATCTTTATTATGGACTTCTGGTATTCTGCTAGTTTTTGGATCTATCTTACCAATACCCAAATCTGGATTTTCGGTGTTCTATTATTTCTAAATAGTGATTTCTGGACTCATATTATTTGTTCCTGAAAAAGGATTTCTAATCTTCCATGACTTAATTCCATTTAATGGTCTCTGGACTCTTATTGTTAAACGATCATTGCTGGTTTTTTTATTAGTTATCTCCAGAAAAGGAATTTCTAAACTTCTATAATTAATACCAGAATTGGATTTATGGTTCTCTATAATTAGATTTTTGGTCTTATGTCAACATAGTTGGAGTCGGATTCCTGGCTCTCTCTCGTCATTACCAAAGTTGGGTCTCAACACATTCAACCGTATCTAATGATGGAATTATTTCTCATTTGTCATCATTATTTTCACATAATGATCTGCTAATTTCCATTATTGGGGTTTTCATTGAATTCTGAATACTATCACTAATAATGTGGACAAGTTACTGAACATATCCTCATATAGATATCAAGTTAACGATATAGAATGTTCTCTACTTTGTACTTTTCAGGAAAATGAGATCAACAAGGAAGACTGAATGGGCTAGCAAATATAAAAACCATAGTCCAAGTTATCAGAAAATAGGTTCAGAAACAACATTGTAAGAAAAGACTACAGACCAGGTGATATTTATATAATTTACATAATTTATAAAATTATTTACAAATATACAACACAAGTGTATGTTTCACAAATCCTGAACAGCCTTATCTAGATTTTTAACAATTAAAGGATCAACGACATGGCGAATTGCTATACAAAGAATTTCTTTAAGTTTCTTTCCTTTTTCCTTATTTCATCGGCATCGTCAATGGATTCAATACGAGTTTTTAAAGCACGGTTCAAAGCATTGTTGGCATCTTTGAGAGTTTTTTTTGTCTCTCTAAATCAGCAGTGCGCTTTTGAAGAAGATACTTTTCACATTCAAGTCTTTGAATCTTAGCTGTGTACTCATTAATGCTTTGCGAGCATCTCGTCCTTTGTTGATCATCAAAATATCTCATCATTCAAAACTTCACCTTCCTACACCATTCACCCACTACTTTCTCGTTTAAACCTGGGGGAGGATTTTTCGTTATAGGAAAATTTTGAATTGCAAGAGATGAAGACCTTGTTGATTTTACGATAGATGAGGTGATTGGAAAATTCGGTAAATCGATATTTGGAATGTTGTCCCCCATGATAAATTCCAATGATTTACATTGAGCTTGACTGTCTTTTAACTTGGCTCAAACATCTTATGATCAAAATCAATCGAAGGATTCGATTTAATTTGGCGCTTCAATACGGAAATTGTTTCATTCTTATTCTTGATGTCCGCTTCATGATCGGCGATTTGATCATTGTGGTTTCTAACAATTGTCTTTTGAAGAAAAAATCTTCTGTCATTCCAATGCTTCAGCATTGCCTTGAAAACAAGCAGATAGAGGATCCTTAAGTAAACGCCTCTTTTCAACATCCGTAATCAACTTATCTCTGATGCTAGTAAGGCGAGATAAGGAATTCGATGAGAGGGGTGCGATAGCTAATTATGAGTCCTATTTAAACAAAAATCAAACTCAAGACTGAAATAACCAATCTCTTTTATTACAACAATAGGGATTATAATTCAAGAGGGAATAAAAAAAAACAAAACAAAAAAAGTACAATCTCATTGTTATAATCAAATACTTGTTTTATTACACTTAAAGCTGAGAAACACTATTTTTGACTTTGTTCAAGGAATTAGCAGAAAGAGTAACTGTTGAATCGAAAAGGATATTAAATCCTTCCGGGGTAATAACTGGAGGATATTTGCTATAGTCCCATTCCCCGGCAAGAGGACTATCACGACCGCATATTAATTTGGTATGATATGTTCGAAATTTCCTTGAGAAGCCTTTCCTTTTCTTCACCAAGAAAATCGAAACAAAGGTAGGGATGCTGCATGTAAAGCCTCTGAAGATCTCTAAGAAAGCGATATTTAGCCAATTTTGAGGATTTCAAGTGCGAAGCCTTTTCTAAATAGTCTCTTCTTAATTTGACATATTTTCTTAAATAATCTCTATTAATAGGACTGCTCGAGAGACATGTACTCTGTAATAGCATAACAAAAACAACTAAGTATAAAAGGAAGTTAATATAGAAAATTCACATTATATAATTACAAGTGTTCATTTGGTTCAGACAAAACTGATTTTTTGAATAACTTGGAAATGAATTTATCCTTATAATAATTTAAGTTTTTCTTGAGGCAACTCATGAGGGATTAGTTTGACTCACGGTAAATTCCATCAAGCCCCTAGATGTGGATCAGATCCAAATTCAACTAAGTATCTCCTATGAAGACGCCTGAGTAGACCCCCACTAAAATCAACCAAATATGAAAAATCTACGATAGGGTGTCTGCAATATAGGAAGTCTACTAGGATGTCCTTTTCTTCAATCAACATCCAAAAAAGTGTTATTAATTCCCAATTCTCTTCCAAAAGCTTGTCGTATCGAAGGCGTGCCCTCTTCAGTCAAGGGGTAGCTTTCTAGTCTTTAAAGGATGCTAACACCGCGACACTCTTATTAAGCTTATGATACTGGTCAGAGAGTGCGTTATGTTCTTTTAATTGCTTATCTAACTCTCTATACAAGCTATTTATTTCTGCTTGTTTTCTTTCAAGATTTGTTTTATAAAATTGAATAGATTTCTTCTTTGTCTAAAATAAAAAGATGTCAACTATTCTTATTTTGGAAGTGAAAGCCATTTGAATAAGGAATCCTATACCTGAGAAATGGAATTGAAGTTTGTGGAGTCTGCTTTTTCTCCCCTTGATCTCCAGCATTAATATTGGCAGCTTCTTCATGGAGATCAGAAGGCTCAGGAGAATAGTTTTGTTTCCTTCATGGCCACTAGGATCGGGGTTGACTTTGTCTGAAGCCCCAGATATATCCTCGCCATCCCCTCCATGAGCACCGGCATGACCTCCTTTGTTGCCACCTAAACCCTAACTCTATCTTCATTGTCAGGGTTATCATCATCATTATCATCATCATCGTCGCCTTCATTTGCAGCAATTTCATCATCCTCATTACTTTCTTCCTCGTCGGAGTCGGAATCATCTTCAATAAGAGGATCATCAAAAGATAATAGTTTAGCGGCATCAATTTCCTCTCTCTCTGGAACCTTAATCCCTTGCTCCATCTCTTTAATTTTATCCATAAATCTTTTGACTAGAGTAGGATTGAGTGAGGGAAAGCTCAAGTCAGGGTACTTTTCGATGTTGTCAGAATAAGCAAGCATAAGGGCGTCCTCGAAGGAATTCACGATGATGTCATTGAGGGAAGTACTCAAGAACTGCGACACCTTTTGCTTAGCTTCAGAAATGATATTAATGGCCGTTGTTATAGAATTTTTCTTCTTTTCCAGCTTCTTCCAGAGAGAAGATTGTTTAGCAACCATTTGAGCCTTCTCTTCCTCAGACTCTTTTAAGGCCATTTTTAATGCCAAATTCTCATCAGCTAGTACTTGTTTTGCTTTCCTCTCTTTAGAAATGATAGATTCTACTTGAGCAAGTGAGACGCCCAACCTTTCTTGTTCCTTCACTACATTCTCTTTAGTAGTAGAAAGAGAAGCAATTTGGCTATTCAGAGTTGAGATTTCTTCTTGAAACTTAGACGCCTCAGCGGAAGATTTTGAAGCACTTTCCTAAAGAGAGTACCAGCTTTTAGAAATCTGAAAGGAAAGGTATGACATGAGTTAGAATTCAATAAGAAATAAGATGGGCGAGTAATATAAAATGTACTAGGAGTTGTTGCTCAATTAGAGAGCGACAATGTCCTATCGGGTCAGGAACAGAAGAAGGTGGATGAATGGAAGTAAATGAGGGAGAATTCAAAATTGATTGTACCATCATCTCAAAATCATTTGGAGAAACCAGTGATGGGGGCCCAGAAGGGTTAACTCTTGAGAAGGAGTTGAAGTGCCCAAATCTTTTTGCATCTGTTCGATGACTCTAGGAGAATCGGACACAACAATGCGGGACATGAGGTCATCCTTTGAAAGAGTTATTTTAGATTGGTCAATAGAAGCTTCAAGAGAAGGACCCTCTGGAGTTTTTCTCATATCAATAGTTTCACCCTCTTTTGGAGGAGAGGGGGCATTGACATCCACAACCTTTCACTCAATTTTCTTTTGGCAATCATCCTCGAGCTGGCGATGGCCTGGGTCAAAGCTGATGCGCTGGATTCAGAAGCTGGGGGACCGAACCTCTTGTGATTAATTCAACCAAGGTAGCAGATGCTAAAAATTCAAAAAGTATAAGTCTATAAAGCAATCTAAGGAGTAACAAAATGATAAATGGCAAGTGCTATATATAAAGCTTACCAAGTTAATCCGGACAAATTGGAGACATAGGAGAAAAATTCTTGGGATCACCCAAAGACAAGAAACATTTGCTCCTAGAAGTGTGTTGGACAAGATGGGGTTGTCCAAGAATTCTCTGACCTGTGGGAAGGAGGGAATGTTTTTGGAGATTGCTTGGCGTTAAAAGAGTAAGCCTATTCCCGATACTACCTGAAGCAGCGGTCAACAGCTTCACGATTCTCTTTCCCTCATCGTTAAGTTCTTTAGGGGCAAGACCTAATAAGAAAACTTACGAGGAGAAAATTTAATGAGATGAAGATTATGATCAACTTACGAGGAGAAAGAAGACTCCGCTAATGTTTGGAAAACATTTAACGTAAAAGAAATGTGTCTCCTAGTCTCTGACCTTATTTACTCCTTCAAAAATTAGTTTCTTATGGGGGTTACTCTTAAAATTTTGCTATTAAGATTGCTAAGCTTGACCAGGCACTCTAAGTAATTGAGAATGTTAGCACTTAGAGAAGGGATGCCTGATTCCAAGGCCATGAGCACTAGGGTGATAAGATAAGTATATACATTCGGGGATAGCTGAATTGGTACTATGCCAAGGTTATTTAAGAATCTAGATAAGGAATCCGGGATTGGAATAAAGCTTCCATGCCAGATGTGAATGGCAGTATAAGCAAAGTATCATTCAGGGGGATTTAGGATGGTTTTGTTATCGCTAGGAGGAATGGCTTCCACTCTTGTGATTCCGAATTCTTTAAGAATTGCATCGACTTCATCTTGAGAAGAAATTAGAGAATGTTTTAAGATGGCTTCAACCTTTATTGGTGAAGATTCTACTTCTGGAGCTATATCTTTTTCATGTTTCTTGGAAATCTTTTTCAAACCCATGATCCTGTCAGGTGAAGCGATTTCATTAAAAGTTATAAGTTGTTTCATTATTAACACCATCGGAAGATGTCGAAAACCTATTGCAATAATTCAAATATCCACCAAAGTATATAATTCCATATCTTCGAAAGAGTGTTAAAGTTAATTTGGTTTATGAAGTTCATTGAGCTTTCGACGATATCGAAGGGGCAGATGGAATAGAAACACCTAAACACACCCTTCGATAATATTGGAAGCTCGGGAAAATTTTACTATTAATAGGAATAACTAACCCTACAATACTAGTTTGAATATATATATATATATATTGTTAGAACTATTAACAACATTCCACAATCAAATCAAATAAACCTTTTGACAATGTCGAAACCACATATTTTATTTTACTCGGAGAATATGAATATTGCTAAAACACTACACTCTCCTTAAGTTGAAAATTCTAAATCCAAGTTATTTTAATACAAATGAAAAGGCCTTGGAACGTTTCAATAGTGTTTGTAGTGAGAAAATGATGGATATATTCCTTTTAACTATAATGAGTTTCGAGTAAGTCGAGGGGGGGAGTAGAGTTTCGAAAGCATACAAACAACTAGGTTTGTCTAAATTTGGGGTGTTTCGATCAAGTCGAAAGGCCTGAAAAGGTTTTCAACTTTAAAAAATGTACTATTTTCAATCTAGTTGATGATAAGAAGTATAAATTATAACTTTTAACAACTTCTAGAGTAAATCAAAATTAATTTGATTTACTCGAAATAAAGTCCAATGACAAATTAAATTCACTTTTATATACATTAAGTTTTGAATCCTTTAAAAAAAGTTAAGTATGTGTTATGTAGCCATTAAATTGAACCCTTTAAGATGACTTCTTCGAAAGGTGTCAGAATACATCGAAACCTATTTCTGCTTTCGAAGAAGACAATATCTTGTTGATGACATCAACCACTTCGAAGGGGTTCACTTAATGGTAGATGCTTAACTTCCTTTCGACCCATTCGAAAGAGGTTGAAAAAGTAGAGCGGAGTTAACCGCCTCAATCCCTTCTAAAGGGTTGAAAAGTCAAATTACAATAGTGAGTTTTAATTTGTACGACTTAGCCTTCTCTTTGAAGCTACTAGGAAAAGAATTTTCTCCCTAATTCAATTTTTAACCCAATGCTTTTAGAACTAACAATCAAATTGGTTCGAGTATGAATTTACATTTGACAACAACGCAAACCCCCAAATTTAAGTCCAAACCATAATTGATTCCTTAAATTAAATTAAAAAAAGAAAAAGAAAAAAAGAGTCTTCCCAAACAGGTTAGAATTGAGCGTAATAAAATGTGAGCTTAGGGACAAACATAACAATTGCAAATAGCCAAAAATCTGATGAATTCAAATATAAATTGACACCGTAAATAAGTAGGAAAATGAACTTAAGGACAATTTCATACGAGTAGGAAACTCGAATAATCTTCAAAAATTAGAACAGTAGTACAAATTCGAATCCAAAGAATTTAAGATTGGAATTAAACGTGATAAATCAGTTTGAAAGATAAAACAATGGGCATATACCTTGAATCTGAACTCGTGTTTACTGAAAATAGGAATTTAGAAAGAAACTGGAATTTCTAATTCTTGTTATAAGTTTTTAATTACAGGTAAATAAAAAGGGGGAAGAAGGAAGCGTGATTTATAAGAAAAGCTAACACGAAGGACAAACCATTCGATCAATTTTAAATGAACGGTCAAGATCCATCTGGGAATATTAAAGGGCATGAAATTTTATGCTAAAATGAAGATGGGTTTCGAAATGGTTGACTTGGAAAGTCAAGAGCATCCCTTCGCAAGGGGGCAAGTTTTACCATCAGTCTTCACTTCAACCTTGTCGAAACCATGAAGAATATAAAAGAGAGATTCACAAGGAATGATAGCATTAACAAAACCTTTCGAAAGAGTCGAAGGGATGCTTCAGCAAAAAGTTAGATGAGCAGAGTGCTTTCGAAGGGGTCGAAAGGTGACAGAGCCACCCTTTCGCTTCAATGAACCCTTTTGAAAGAGTAGCTTCCGCATGCATAAAGAAGTTTCGAATGTGTTCAAGGTACCTTTCGAAGGCAATGGATAACAAGCTTTCGCATGAGTGCCAAGCCTTTTGAAACAATTGGTTTCGTCCTCATTTACTTTCCCCAGAAGATCGTTTGGCCAAATTTACCCCTTCGAAAGCATGTATTAGCCTTTCGAATTGGTTGAAACCATCCACGCTTATAAAGGAAAAGTTACATGAATTCAATGTAACTTACTTAAACACTAAAAGATGATGTACCGCACTAATCGGAGAGGATGCTTTCAAATGTTATCTTTTGCAGCTAAGCTTTCTATTTTGTTTCAACTCATTCAAAGCCCACAAAGTGCACGTTTCGACAACGTCGAAAGCCTATGTCCTTTCCAATTTACATGGCACATTAACAATTAGGTGAAGAGCACTACTATACCTCTCGATGGAGTCGAAAGCACTCAAGTTTCACTCAAAAGTGGAGTTGGAAAGGTGTCCTGAATCTAACAGACGAAAGGCCTTCAAATTCCACTTTCGACTAAGTCAAAAGGACTAATGCCGAAGGGGTCCATCCAGCGCCTATAAATAAGACCCAAGGGGTCTTGTTTTAAGGAACCGATTTCATTCACTCCATACTTGTCATTTCTTGAATTTGTAAACCCTAATTTTAAAATTAGAATGGGGATTTGACTTCTTTGTATCCCTTAAGCTTTTAGTAATAAAGGAAAATATAATCAAAGCAAGTTTATGGCATTCTTGGATATGGTAGCTGATTTAATGTTTCTATGTGATTCTGTTTATGATCCGCTTGTGTCAATATGATCGAAAGGTCACCTTTTGAGGAAGTCGAAACCTCTTAACTCAACTAATATCCTTAGATCCTTAGGTCCTAACCTCGAGTCATCTTGACCAGTTCAAAAGGAGGTTTCGATAGGTCCCTAAACCAATTCAACCAGTTCGAAAGGTATTTTCAGAACGGATTCAAATGTTTTGACTGCATCGGAAGGTTATTTGGGAGGAGATACAATTACCACAGCCTTTTCGAAAGGTTGACTTAAAGGAGATCTAAATCACCTAGATTGTTGGATAGAAGGATTCGAAAGGTCCAAACTAACTCTATATATTCGAAGATGGTTTCACTTACATTTTAAACTTTGCTTTAGGGTATTGACAAGTCTTCTTATTAACACCATGCTATGCATCAACATTCTAAAGTTACATAATTTAAAACAACTAGTTTTTGTGATGATTGTAATGATGTTTCCAAAATACAAAATTGATAAAATAATCATAATAGCGAGTTTATCGCTATAAGAATGTATCATGAGATAGATACTAATATGAAATAGATATTAACACTGATAAAGTTAGGTGAACATATTCTTTATGTTAAATTTGGTTCGACTATACATTACCTAAAACATACTTGTTTCTAGTTGAAATTCAACCACAAAAACCCCGTATTACACCATAATGAGTAGAATGAAATAAAAGTTGAACGAAAAATAGAATAAAATTATAAAAAGTAAACAAAATATATTTTGATGAAAATAAAGAAACTTTTTCTTATGGTTTGAACTTTATAGAAAAATATAATACAATTGAATAAAATGAGTAAAACCAATAAAAAAAGAAAGTCATAAGGACATGTTGAGACTATAACAACCCGTAATTTCAGCAATTATTTTTAAATAAAATTTATTGAAAAACTTTGATTTTAAATCATTTAAAAATTGAAATTTTGGAATTTTACTTTGTATTTTTGGGATTTGTTGAGAATTATTTTTCCAAATATGTTAAAATAAAGATTTTTCTAAAAATTTAAATTTTGGTCAACTTTGGTCAAAGTTTGACTTCCGGTTGAAAATTTTAAATTTGAATTTTAAATTTTTATTCTTTTTCTTTGAAGCTGGATTTGATTTTAACATTCTCTCTGCCTTTTGTTTCGTCAAATTCTGATTTATACTTTTCAAATCTGTAAATTTTTAGCATTGTACATGCAATTATTTTTTCGTATTTTATTTTCTATTTTTATTTGGATTTTTGGGCTAGATTTGGTTTGGTTTTGTTGATGGGCTTTGGTTAATGGGTTAGGCTATCCAATAGTCACCAGTTGTCTGTTCATTTTGAAAGGATGTCTTTTGAGAAACAAATACGTACAAAATCTTTTTATTGACTTCTCATTCCTTCTTCCTCCTGCTCAGAAAAAAATTACAGTAAGTTTTTCTCTCCCCTTCCATTTTTCTTATTTTTGTTTCTTCCTTCCTCTTCCTTATTTCGGCCACAACCTTGCCATAGCCGACCTCCTCCTTGCCTCCACCACCATGATGATCGACCACCATCTCCTCTAGCCGAACCACATCCCATCACCATCCCCTAGGCCGTGACTTGCCATAGCCAAACCACCACAATCCCCTTGCATAATACCCTAGCCGACCCCATGCTTTCTCCTCTCCTCTCTTCCTATTTGCCTCGGCCACCATATCCACCTCCTTGCCGTGACCATTGCCTAGCCGTGACCATCCATCACCCCATAGCCGTGTCCATTGATGCCTTGACCCAAATCACCACATGGCCGAACCAAACCCAAAGTGGCCGAACCCAAATCCACATAGACCGAACCCAAATGCAACTTCCCCTTGTCCTTTTGCCTTCCATTTCCTTGTTTCCATTTTCTTGACCATGGCCGAGCCTAGTAGCACTTCATCACATCCTAGCTGAGCCTATCAAGCCACCAAACCATCTTGGCCGAACTCATTTGCATCATGGCCGAGCACATTTGCAAGTCGCCGAGCCCACTTATGTTTGTCTAGCCCATTTTATTTTATTTTGTTTAAATTCCTTTCATGTATAAAATATTTACTTATATATTTTATTTTGTTTGCTTCTAAGATTTGGATCTTGGCTCTACTTCCACTCAAGTTTGGTTCGTGCTTTGTCGTGCTTTTCGGTGTTGTCTTGTGTTTGAATTGTTATCTCTAGCCAAAGAAGGTGAGTTGATCACTCTCGACTTCGTACTTATATTCTAGTGAATCAATGACTTGTAAATTGTAATAGTGACATGCCATGATTTTAGTAGTCTTATATATGCCTGTGATATGATATTATATGATGTTATAACCAGATGCTATACCTGTTTTATCACATGACATGATATGCTATGCTATACTGTTCATTTTATATTCTGTATCTCACATTGTAAGTTTCCTCACTATGGGTTGAAATGATTCATACCCGAACGGACTTTAGAATAGGGAAAAGTCGTTACGAGCTGAGATGATAGGCTCGAGCGATTTTTATTTGACTTGGGATTGCGGGTTTGAAATGATAAAACCCAGAATTTTAAAACATTTCAGATTGAAATGATACATATCCGTATCACTTGACCTAGGTTAGAAAATACTATACAGACTCCGTGGTTAGTTTAAAATAATATTTTTGGTTTTAAAAAATATTTCTAAATTTTTTTAAGTATTTTTGAATTATGAAATTTTAACTTAAATTTTGATTTAAATGATTTAAAAAAATATATATATACAGATTTTCTACAAGTTAATTTTTTATAAGTTAATAAATGGTTTAAAGTGAAATTTTAAAATTTAATTTAACTTAATAATTCAATTTGATTATAATATGGAATTTTAAACCTAACCTAGTAATATAATATTTTATTTATGAAATGGATATTTTTAAATAAATAAAATTAATAAGTTTCTTTGTTTAATAATAAGTTAGGTTGATAATGTATTTTAACCTAATATAAGAAAATACAGTTTTAATTGGATATTTTAGTAATAAGTTTTATTTAACTAAAATAATAGTTTAATTAATATCCAAATAAATAATTTTGTAAAGTAAAATAGATTTTATATAATAACTATGATAAAAAAATTAAGATATGATGTTTTAAATATGTTACAGTAGAAATGATAATAGAATTGGTAGCATTTCCAAAATGCTATGGTTTTAAGGTTATGTTTTTAAAGTGCTACTATTTCTAACAATGTAATATTTTCGAAATGCTACTATATAAATTGTCACATTTTCAAAGTGCTACGATTGCTAAAATACGATGTTTTCAAAATGTTACAACTAAGTGTATAAATTTGGAAGTGTTACAACTTTGGAAATGAATATATATATATATATATATATATATTTCTTTTTGAAAGAATAATGATATCGAATTTAAATGGTATTGAAATAATATGTTTTCGATTTGAAATATAAACCATTTTGAAATTTATAACCATGGGTTATAATAACGTTTGGTTGTTAAAGAGACCGGGATCAGATATTGTCATACTCTCTGCCAATACCGAAAACCACTTTAACAACTGTGTACGCGGTGGAGATTCCAGAATGAAGTAGGTGGTTGATGACGTTTTATTGAGGTTTATACGTGGACCTAACTCATGTGAGTTAGCATAAGGTGGCTAAAACAGGAGCAATCGACGGGCTAAGTGAGGTAGCACCTCCGATCGGACACATTCCTTCGATTACCATTCTATTACTTTGTGATTGATTTGGTGTACACCTTCGATTTGGGAGTGTGGCTCGAGGTGGGCGATTGTTGCGGCTTTGCGTTACCACCGGCCCGGAAGTGTAATTGATATATCTACCCTGGCATTGCCTAGTTGTGCCGTGTCACCTACCCTATCAAGACTATTACGAGTTTGATTTGTGTCGTACCTATGGAGTATCCTCTGGTAGCTCCAGTTTACGGGGTATTACAGTACTGTATAGACTATTGGCACTATAAAATGTGTTAAGGTGGAAAATGTAAAGCCTTAACGCTATTTTAATAGTTTATCTTACTTTAGACATTATTATAATAGCGTATTGTACTATATAGTAGATAGTTTAACGGATCCTTAAAGGATGGGCGATCCCAAGCATCTTTTAAGTTACTTAGGCATTTCTATTACAGTTCACTTGAGTTGATTTACATTTTATAAGTATGTATGTCCTGACTCGAGTGTTTTGTGTTTTGCTTTACGCTCGAGTCAGCCTGAGTATCATAGCTTTGGATTCACCTTTGGAGCTAGAGATCTGCTGGAGATTATCTATCTATCTAGTTGTCTATCTATTTCTATTTCAGTATTTCCATTCAGCCTTTGTTTATGTATTAGTAGACTTATGTATTTGGATTTCCTGTTGTATTTGCTTTCAGACTCTGGTATTGTGTATTTGTTTTGAGACTATGTATGTAGTAGCTTCATGAACTACTATGTTTATTTTTATTCCGCTGCGAGTTATTCTGATATTCTGTGTCTGTGATTCTGTGAGTGATTTTATTTGCTCTAAAATTTATTAACAATTTGTTGTTTTGAATTATTCAAGTCTGACATGTGTGGTTTTATTATCGATTTGAATGGTCCAAATTAGTGGGATGTTACATTTGGTATCAAAGCTTTGGTTTTAGGCAAACCTTAGCCTACAGAGCAAAAACTCATTAGAGATATGGTAGAAATACCCTAGAACAAGTGAAATCAATCTTAGAATCACTTCTTTGTGAGAGAACGTATTTTTAAAGTATAAAATGATTTTCAAATGATTTTTAAGGATTTTAAAGATTATTTTGGATATAAACTTTTCTTGTTTTAAATTCTCATTTTTTCCTTTAACTTCATTCCTTTCCGAATCCACCTTGTTTGATAGAATTCTTTGATTAGGATTGCCATTCTAGTTAAATCTTGTCTTTGCTTTGACTTCTTCCACTCATGCTCCACCTACTCCACCTGCTCCTAGTGATACCCAAGGTACTCTCTATGGCACCTTTTCTTTGTTTAATTTTCCTGTTCGTGCTTTATTTGATACTGGAGCTTCCTATAGTTTTATTTATGTGGATTTTGTGATAAGTTTGAGCATCTCCTTTCACCTGAGTTTGCGACTGTACCTTTGTGTGTTACTAATCCTATTGGGGGTCCCGCGAACCTTAGTAGGATTTGTAGAAGGGTGAAACTCTTCTATTCTGGTTATCATTTTTCTGGTGATTTCTTTGTTCTTAGTTTCGATGCTTTTGATATTTTGCTTGGAGGAGATTGGCTGAAGGATCATGAAGCCGTTATCTCTTGTAAAACCCGAACTATTTGTCTTGTTGGTGATAAGGGTGATCCTTTGGTGATTCAGTGCCGTATGCCTAAGGATTTTGCTGGTAGTTTTATTTATTCTCTTGATTCTTCTCCTGGTGATCTTGATTCAACTCCTGTGGTTAAACTCTATCCCGATGTATTTGGTGAAGTCACTTCTTTACCTCCCAAGTGGGAAATCGATTTCCGTATTGATCTTCTTCCTGGAGCTCGACCCGTAGTTCTTCCTCCCAGAAGAATGGCACCCCGTGAGAAGGTTCAGTTGAGGAAGAAAATTGAGGACTTGTTCTCCAAGGGTCTGATCAGACCTAGTCATTCTGAATGGGGAGCAGTAGTGGTTTTCGTCACTATGTCCGATGGTTCTTTGAGGATGTGTGTTGATTATAGGGAGCTGAACAAGCTCACTATGAAGAACAGATATCCTATGCCTCGTATCAATGATATGTTCGATTAGCTTTATGGTGCTAAAGTGTTCTCTCAGCTTGATCTTGCCACAGGTTTCCACCAGCTCAGAGTTGCTGAGGAAAGTATTTCTAAGACTGCTTTCCGTACTGAGAATGGTTTCTATGAATGGTTAGTTATGTATTTTGGTTTGACTAATGCCCCAGCTTTCTTTTTTGATCTTATGAATCGTGTTTTTCGTGATGTTCTTAACAAGTTTGTTCTAGTCTTCGTCGATGACATTCTTGTTTTCTCTGAGTCAGAGGAGGAACATAGGGTCCATTTGAATTCTGTTCTGGAGACTCTTAGGAGTCATCAGTTGAAAGCTAAATTCTCGAAATGCCATTTATGGAAGGATGAAGTCCGATTTCTTGGACATATTGTTTATGGTAATGGAGTTTCTGTTGATCCAGTTAAGATCGCTGCGATCAATGTAAGTCTATCTTCTCTCTTCTTTCTTCTATAATCTAGTTATTCTATCTTTCTCTGTAGTTCTTATTTTTCCATATTCTGTTTCAGGATTGGGAAACTCCTAGGACTCCATCCAATATCCGTAGCTATCTGGGCCTTGCCGGTTATTATCGGAGATTCATTGAGAATTTTGCTCGGATTGCTGCACCTCTCACTGCTTTGACTCATAAGAATGTTAAGTTTATATGGAATGATAAGTGTGAAGCTGCATTCAATGAGTGAAAGCGCAAGCTTACTTTCGCACCAGTTCTTACCGTTCCAGATGGAAAGGAGGGATTAACGGTATACACTGATGCTAGTCGTGAAGGTTTGGGAGCTATTCTGATAAAGGATGGGAATGTCATTTCTTATGCCAGTCGTCAGTTGAAGACCCATGAAGGCAATTATGCTGCTCATGATTTGGAATTGCTCGCCGTGGTTTTTGCTTTGAAGCTTTGGAGGCATCATCTTTTGGGAACTAAGTTTGAGCTCTTTACGGATCATCTATCTTTGAGGTATATTTTCACTCAGAAGTATTTGAATCAGAGGCAGGTTAGGTAGCTTGAGTTCCTCGCTTCTTATGACCTCAACATCAACTATACCCCTGGAAAAGCTAATGTTGTGGCTGATGCTTTGAGTCGAAAGAGGGCGATGTTGTGTCAGCTTGTTGTTTCTCCTTCTTCTCTTATGGATCGTATCATTACTAAGCAGGATGAGGATAGGATGCTTAGGCTTATTAAGAAGAATGTTCGTAGCAGGGTTTTGATTGTAGAGGAGCTCAGATCGATGTTAGAGTGATTTTGAGGATTAATAATCGGATTTGTGTCCCGAATGTTGATGGATTGAGGCAAGAGTTACTTCGGGAAAATCATTGGTCCAGTCTTTCTATTCACCTAGGTGTGACGAAGATGTATCAGGATATGAAGAAGCTATATTGGTGGAGGGGTATGAAGCGTGATATCTCTATCTTTGTTAGTAGGTGTGCGACTTGTCAGCAAGTCAAGGCCGATCATCAGAAGACTTCTGGATTATTGCAACCCCTTGAGGTTCCTAATTGGAAATAGGAACAGGTTTCTATGGATTTTATTGATGGATTACTGAGGACTAGGAGGGGTAATGAGAGTATTCGGTTTATTGTGGATAGATTGACCAAGTCAGCTCATTTCATTCCGGTCAGATCTACCCGTTCTGCTTCTAGTTTGGCTGAGATTTATATGAGGGAGATTGTCCGTCTTCATGGTGTTCCTGTCAGTATTGTTTGTGATAGAGATCCCATCTTTACCAGCCAGTTTTGGAAAGCTTTTCAGGAATCTTTAGGTACTCACCTAAATCTGAGCACTGCTTACCATCCGTAGACCGATGGTCAAACAGAAAAAGTGAATCGGATTCTGGAGGATCTTCTTCGTGGCTGTGTCCTTAATTATGGAGGATCTTGGGAAGATCATCTCCATCTCGTTGAATTCACCTATAACAACAGTTATCAGGTATAATCTCAAATCTTCTATTTTAATCTTATCTTAATCCCTTATCTATCTTATTCCATCTTTTGAATTCAGGCTAGTATTGCAATGTCTCCGTTTGCTGCTCTTTACGGACGATCTTGTAGATCCCTATCTTGCTGGATTGAATTCGATAATCGTTTGGTTCTTGATCCTGATATGATTCTAGAGGCTTCTGAGAGAGTTGAGGAGATTAAGAGGAATATGAGGAGTGCTCAAGATAGGTAGAAGAAGTACGTTGATCGGCGTAGGAGGAGTTTAGAGTTTTATGTTGGTGATCAGGTTTTCCTTAAGGTCTCTCCCTTAAGGAATGTGATTCGGTTTGGTCGGAGAGGGAAGATTGCTCCTAGGTTCATTGGTCCTTTCCACATCTTGGAGAGGGTTGGTTCTTTAGCTTATCGTCTGGATTTTCCTGAGAAGCTTTCTGGAGTGCATAATGTATTCCATGTTTCGCATCTTCGTCAGTATCTTCATGATCCATCTTTAATTGTCCAGCCTTCTGCTCTTGAGAGTTTGGATGTTGAGCCAAACCTGACTGTCAAGAGGAAGCCACTTCGTATTATCGATAGAGGTACGAAGCAGCTGAGAAGGAAATCTGTCAACCTGGTCAAAGTGCAGTGGAGTACTGATGATCGGGATTGTACTTGGGAGATGGAGGAGAGCATGCATGCTTCGAATATGGAATTATTTGTTTCAGGTACTATTTGTTGTTCTATCTTATCTTTCTTTGTTTTCTGTGTCTCGTTCCTTTTTGAGGACGAAAAGCTTTGAGTGGGGGAGAGTGTAACAACCCGTAATTTTAGCAATTATTTTTAAATAAAATTTATTGAAAAACTTTGATTTTAAATCATTTAAAAATTGAAATTTTGGAATTTTACTTTGTATTTTTGGGATTTGTTGAGAATTATTTTTCCAAATATGTTAAAATAAAGATTTTTCTAAAAATTTAAATTTTGGTCAACTTTGGTCAAAGTTTGACTTCCAGTTGAAAATTTTAAATTTGAATTTGAATTTTTTTTCTTTTTCTTTGAAGCTGGATTTGATTTTAACATTCTCTCTGCTTTACGTTTCATCAAATTCTGATTTATACTTTTCAAATCTATAAATTTTCAGCGTTTTACATGCAATTATTTTTCCGTATTTTATTTTCTATTTTTATTTGGATTTTTGGGCTATATTTGGTTTGGTTTTGTTGATGGGCTTTGGTTAATGGGTTAGGCTATCCAATAGTCACTAGTTGTCTGTTCATTTTGAAAGGATGTCTTTTGAGAAACAAATATGTACAAAATCTTTTTACTGACTTCTCATTCCTTCTTCCTCCTGCTCAGAAAAAAATTACAGTAATTTTTTCTCTCCCCTTCCATTTTTCTTATTTTTGTTTCTTCCTTCCTCTTCCTTATTTCGGCCACAACCTTGCCATAGCCGACCTCCTCCTTGCCTCCACCACCATGATGATCTACCACCATCTCCTCTAGTCGAACCACATCCCATCACCATCCCCTAGGCCGTGACTTTCCATAGCCAAACAACCACAATCCCCTTGCATAAAACCCTAGCCGACCCCATGCTTTCCCCTCTCCTCTCTTCCTATTTGCCTCGGCCACCATATCTACCTCCTTGCCATAACCATTGCCTAGCCGTGACCATCCATCACCCCATAGCCGTGTCCATTGATGCCTTGACTCAAATCACAACATGACCGAACCATACCCAAAGTGGCCGAACCCAAATCCACATAGGACGAACTCAAATGCAACTTCCCCTTGTCCTTTTGCCTTCCATTGCCTTGTTTCCATTGTCTTGACCATGGCTGAGCCTAGTAGCACTTCATCACATCCTAGCCGAGCCTATCAAGCCACCAAACCATCATGGCCGAACTCATTTACATCATGGCCGAGCACATTTGCAAGTGGCCGAGCCCACTTATGTTTGTCTAGCCCATTTTATTTTATTTTGTTTAAATTCTTTTCATGTATAAAATATTTACTTATATATTTTATTCTGTTTGCTTCTAAGATTTGGATCTTGGCTCTACTTCCACTCAAGTTTGATTCGTGCTTTGTCGTGCTTTTTGGTGTTGTCTTGTGTTTGAATTGTTATCTCTAGCCAAAGAATGTGAGTTGATCACTCTCGACTTCGTACTTATATTCTAGTGAATCAATGACTTGTAAATTTTAATAGTGATATGCCATGATGTTAGTAGTCTTATATATGCCTGTGATATGATATTATATGATGTTATAACCTGATGCTATACCTGTTTTATCACATGACATGCTATGCTATACTGTTCATTTTATATTCTGTATCTCACATTGCAAGTTCCCTCACTATGGGTTGAAATGATACATACTCGAATGGACTTTAGAATAGGGAAAAGTCATTACAAGCTGAAATGATAGGCTCGAGCGATTTTTATTTGACTTGGGATTGCGGGTTTGAAATGATAAAACCCGGAATTTTAAAACATTTCGGATTGAAATGATACATATCTGTATCACTTGACCTAGGTTAGAAAATACCATACAGACTCCGTGGTTAGTTTAAAATAATATTTTTGGTTTTAAAATAATATTTCTATAAATTTTTAAGTATTTTTGAATTATGAAATTTTAACTTAAATTTTGATTTAAATGATTTAGAAATAAATATATACTGATTTTCTATAAGTTAAAATTTTATAAGTTAATAAATGGTTTAAAGTGAAATTTTAAAATTTAATTTAACTTAATAATTCAATTTGATTATAATATGGAATTTTAAACCTAACCTAGTAATATAATATTTTATTTATGAAATGGATATTTTTAAATAAATAAAATTAATAAGTTTCTTTTTATAATAATAAGTTAGGTTGATAATGTATTTTAACCTAATATAAGAAAATACAGTTTTAATTGGATATTTTAGTAATAAATTTTATTTAATTAAAATCATAGTTTAATTAATATCCAAATAGATAATTTTGTAAAGTAAAATAGATTTTATATAATAACTATGATAAAAAATTAAGATATGATGTTTTAAATATGTTACAGTAGAAATGATAATAGAATTGGTAGCATTTCCAAAATGCTATGGTTTTAAGGTTATGTTTTTAAAGTGCTACTATTTCTATTTAATATGCTATGGTAGCGTATTGTACTACATAGTAGATAGTTTAACGGATCCTTAAAGGATGGGCGATCCCAAGCATCCTTTATGTTACTTGTGCATTTCTATACAGTTCACTTGAGTTGATTTACATTCTATAAGTATGTATGTCCTGACTCGAGTGTTTCGCTTTACGCTCGGGTCAGCCTGAGTATCACAGCTTTGGATTCACCTTTGGAGCTAGAGATCTGCTGGAGATTATCTATCTATCTAGTTGTCTATCTATTTCTATTTTAGTATTTCCATTCAGCCTTTGTTTATGTATTAGTGGACTTATGTATTTGGATTTCCTGTTGTATTTGCATTCAGACTCTAGTATTATGTATTTGTTTTGAGACTATGTATGTAGTAGCTTCATGAACTACTATGTTTATTTTTATTCCGCTACGAGTTATTCTGATATTCTGTGTCTGTTATTCTGTGATTGATTTTATTTGCTCTAAAATTTATTAACAATTTGTTGTTTTGAATTATTCAAGTCTGACATGTGTGGTTTTATTGTCGATTTGAATGGTCTAAATTAGTGGGATGTTACAGAGACACTTAAATATATACAAACGAATCAAGGAGAAATAAAGAAATTAATTATAAAACTATGAAAAAATACAAAAAAGTTAGAGGAGTTCTAATTTTAATATATTTGTGTGTGTATATATATAGTATTTTGAGTTCTTGTAAAGGTTGAGAATAAAGAGAAAATAAAATGAAAGAAGGAAACAAATATATTAGAGATTTGTGAAAAATTCGACTTTAATATATACCGTAGAAGTTATGACACCTTTTTGATTCCATGTGAAGCTCAAGATTAAAGTGGAAAAAAAATTAAAGAAGGGAAGAAATCAATTAGTGATTTTATTTTAGTTGGGAAAAATGAATATTTTTCTTAGGGATTGAACTACGTAGATATGCTAATGGAATCGAATAGGAAGAATGCAAAATAGGGATTACTGATGTTAAAGTTGTAACTACTAAACTGCTAAAATTTCAATTGATTTCGTTTAGCTTATTTTAAACCCAAACACAACTTAGAAACCTTCTTTTTTTGAGAGGTTCAATTTAAAATTTTAACTTTTGTTACACAATAATTTCTACCAATATAAATTATGAATATTCGAGAAGAAAGTTCTTTGGCTTATAATTCCGAGACCCATTGTTTAGTTTCCAACCAGAACTTAAACACTAAACTCATTAGCTGAGAGCATCAACTGCCGAAGCCAAGGGCATTTCAACAAGAATCAACAATCAACGGCTCGGATAGCCCCAAACCAAGATCAATAGTCAAGATAGATGGAAGGAATCAAAGAAGCTATATATAAAAGCTCCACATGAGCAATCCGCGTCAAAGTACTTTCAATCAGATGATGACAAGTGTTCAAATCCATACCGCACATAGCAAGCCAGGTCATCAATCTAAATAGAAGGCCTTCCACCAATGGCGCCATGGTATATTGGCAATAAATAGGCGGCAACTCCAAGGCATAAATGATCTTTTTCGAGAAGCACATAAAGCACTGAAAAAGGTTAAAATAGTACTTTCCTATATTAGGGCTCTATCCAAAACTCATTAATGGCAGAAATGCTTAGGTTCAATGTAATAAGCCTCCCGGCTATATAAGAGTAATTAAATAAGGAAAGGATAGTGGACATAGGGACTTTTGTTCCGAACTACTATAAAAGTCTAGGTGTCAACTACTTTATGCACTTTGCCTCCTTTGCATATACTATTGTTACTCTATGGTTCAGCATCTCGAATTCAAAAGACTTAGTTACGTCACGTGTCAGCAACCTCTTTACTGGATCCAATATTCCGTTCGACTCCTGGAGACTTACCTTCGGATCTCGGGGTGTTGGTTTTGACAAAATTCTGCACTAACAACTTTCAAAATCGATTATTTTCATTGCCAATTTCTAGGAATAAGATTGTGCATATTTAGAGAACAAAGGTCCAAAAATAAACCTATAAAGTGAAAAAAAGAAGTAATTTTGTTTAGTAGAATCGAGATTATTCATTGAAAAAGAACTAATAAATAATTGAAATCACTTTAAATATTTTAGTTGCATATCTAAAATCATGATCTGAACTTAATTTACAAAAATAATAAATAAAAATATATTCTATAGATTCTTACTTATTTACAAGAAAAAGGAAGAAGAAAATAAATTATAACTGCGTTGTACCGTATGATTCAAAAATAGTGTATAGACTTATTGTCCCAAAAGGTAAATGCAATGTCAATGAGAAGTGAAGACCTATGGTGATTTAAAGAAAATTATTTATAGATATGGAATATAAAAAAATGGGTTATATATAGAGTAATAAAAAAATTCTGGCGAACTGAGTGGGAAAGCGAGTTGAATATACGTTGTCCAAGTTCAAACCTTATCATCACATTATGAGACCTTTTCTAATGATTGAATTATGCAATTGAAATAGTGATATAACTTTGAGTCATTGTGGAGTCAGAGGCTAAAGAAACTGAAATTAAAGAAGGAAACTATTTTCGACCCTCGAAAATCGACACTAATATGTCCATGTCTTGCATGCCGAGCAATCGAATGCCGAAAAACCCGATTGTTAGGAAAAAAGAAGAAGGAAGAAGACAGAGAAAAGAAGAAGAAGAGAAAAGAAACTAAAACAACACTGAATCTCACAATCACAGCGAAACAATATATAATATAATATCAATGAACTTTACAAAGAGACACTGTTATATACATACATATCCATCAGAGTACAATAACAAATCACAATCATCAGCCCGGACAGTTATAACAATCTATACTCACAAATGCTGATGATTTCAACAACAAAGCAGCGGAAAATAAACATATACGTGATTACGACTTGAAGACCTCCAACTCGTCTTCGGAGCTCCAATGCATCCAAAGCAATCTGTAAATATGATCGGTCTGACTCGAGCATTATAACAAAATAACACCATAGTCAGTCTAGAAAACCAGCATGAGAAAACACACCCAACTAGATTTTAAAGTTCTAGAAAACCTTTGAAAATAAAAAGTATCTCATAAGACCATGTCGCACATAAATACATACGGTTTTTTACCTTACAATAACCAAAACATTTCATATGAATTTTTTTATAGTAGTGTCTAAGATACAAATACTTATTAATCTTAACCAAAATTGTTACATTAATTAAATTCCAACATAATAGGTATACAACTAAAACCGTAAAGGCTCGTATTGGAGAATGGATTGCATACAATGACTGGGATACTGGGTACCGTGCATCACGGTGCACCTCTACATAAAATAACACCGAGGACCTCGCCTGGATCCCCTGCGAACACAAAACTGACCTACCACTTGACTAGTAGTACCGAATATGATTACCCCTCCATTAATGGGCCCCGAAGCACACAAATGAGATATAATATTGACTCTAGATAGGGATGATCATACCCTACTTGGGAGCGACCCACTTAGCCCTGCTGCATCTCCCATGTTTTAGTCATTCCCGGTTGATGTGGCTTAAGGCTACGTTTTACCTTTTATACAGTACTTCCCACTTGAAATGCTAACACTGCCCTCTAGGGAACAATGCAATGCCAGCATTCATCCATACAAGTTCGTTCTGGGATTGAACGAAACACTTTAGAGCTCCATCTTTAATTCCATCATCTTTAAGATGTCTTCACTTCAAAATGCTTGAGTTGGATCGAAGTGGTTTTCGGATAACAGGTCGGATCCCGGTCTCTTCCAAATAACATTCGATAATTTTCGGTAAACTCAACCCCGGTTCTTTAGGAAATAAACAATCAAAGATAAGGGTGGAGATTACCTCCTAACCATTAGTGGATGGATTTCCTTATCCTTGTCCTAGGAGAACGAAATGAGATTTATACGCATAGTACAACATCAACGGAGATGACTGTGTTATATAACTCATGTATTTCCCTTAGATATTTCCAAAGTTATGTTTTGGGTCCAAATTTAATAGTCGATTATTTAACTATCAAATAACAAACATTCAATCAGGGATTTAATTCCATAGGGAAAAACAACATTGGTTAAGCACATAAGCAACCACTAGCCTCCTTAATTAATCTTTTATTAATTAAATTCACTTTGTAAATATTTGTCTCAAAATCCTTTTACAAAGATATATATATATATATATATATATATATATATATCATATCCACAAATTCCTATATTTCAATACTTGGAAAAATTATCCATATACTTATCTCAACGGTATAAGTATATCCACAAACGCTGAGGAAGATTTCCATTTTATACGATTCGAAAATCTTTGATAACTCCATTTTAATTTCTAAAACCATTTGTAAACTATTTTTATAAATCTATAAACCCTTTACAAAAACTCTTTTATAAATATCTAAAACCATTTATAAAACATTCTTTTATCTTGTAGATAATCTTCCCTTAAGTTTTCCAACCCATGTTGTAAGATTCCTCTTTTAAAACCCAAATCTGTTTATAAAATCCTATTTATAAACCTCGAAAACATTTATAAATAAAATTCTTCATTTATATAAAAATAAACATTTTTAAATAAATAATAATTAACTTTAAAACATCTTAAAAATAATAATAATTAGTAATTTCGAATACATTCTTAATAAAACAATAATAATTTATCCTCAATACTATTATAAATACTAATAACTAATTTCCAAAACTTTATTGATAAATAATTATAATTAATTTCAAACCATATTAATTATTTTAAATAATTAATTTTTTGAAACATTAAAATATTGGTAAAACAATTTTTAAAACAATATTAATATAAATAAACAACTTTTAAGACATAATTATATTTCCTTGATCAAAATCCATACTTAATTTCTAACATGATCATTTCCATATTTATAAAATTGTATTTATAAATCTCCTTCTCTTTTATAAACTTCCTTTCTTAAAATACTTTAGTTATGAACTCCATTTATAACTTTATTTTCTTTATAAATCTCACATATTTATAAATCCCATTTTAAAAACATCAATCACCATCCACTTTTAACGTTGCCCCATATGGATAAATTTCTTTTATAAATTCCTTTCTATTTACAAAATATCGTTTAACATTCCCAAAATTTTCCCTCACTACCAGTTTCCAAATAGAGTCAACTATCTTCTAAAATATCATTCCACATCTTATATAAATCCACTGTTTCATTTCTTCTCCAATCTATTATATGATAATACTTTCCTTTAATTTATAATATCGTTTATAAATCCATACTTTTATTAACAAAATATGATTTTGCAAGTCTTCACTTCATTTGTAAAATATCACTTTTATAAATTATGACATTTATAAATTTCACATTTGTAAATAAATTTTAATATATCACTTTTATATAAAACGGTTAACAGATATTTATATCAATATATTTCTATTTTCTTTTTAAAACTATATCCCTTTATCTTGAAAGACGAACTTATTTTAAGATTTTAAAAGTCTTTATTTTATAGTTCAAAAATCTCTATTTATAATATTTCATAAAACTATTAATTTATAATACCCAAAAATCATACCTTTTTATTTTTAAAATAATCTCTTCTTTAATTTATTTCAAGAAAAATTATTAAAACATATATAATTTCTAAAATCACTTCGAAATACTTTTTTATTCGAAATCATTATTTTATAGTATTTTAAAATACTAAAATTAAGGCTCGGTGCTACTAAAGCACTAACAAGCAAAATCATATCTATGTCATCAATATAGTGTCCAATAAGTCATATATTAGTGTATATATGAAAAGTAAAATCAACCGTGTGAGAAATCCTGCTGATCCCTCCAACCCGTTCCCCTGCAACACATACAACATATAATCATAAAAATATAAATCAACTGCTTCGAGGCGGGATTCGTATACAAAAGGTCATCCGCTCTTACACGGAAACGTAATAGGGTCTCATCAGCTCTAGGAGCAGGAATATATCCAAACTAACTAATAAATATACTAAATCATCCAAACGTCCAATCAACAATTTTTATCAAATATATATCATACTAGTTAACCAAAAAGGTGAGTTTAACTCACATTGATTTTCAGTTTCGTCAAAACGTTCCGTTTTGAATTAAAATTGAACGAACGTTCAATTTTAACCAAAATTCCTACTAGCTCTGAATTTGTCCAATTCAGCTCCATAGTGTAGCACTCGCTGATACGATCGCAATGCAACGTGTCACGTTTAATTTGGACCTCATAGGAAAAGGTTATATCATTTATAAGTTCTTGATTTTAATATAATAATTAACTTTATTTAATTACATTATTAACATAATTAATTACCCAATCCCTCGTTCACATTCAAACATGATTCCGAGGCGCGAACAAACTCGTGAGTTCGAATTCGAATCATCAGTGCCTGAGCCACCTTTACGCTGCCACGTCTCCAACCTAGAACTGCCTCCCCGGACGCCTCCATAGCCATCGACTTCGACACCAAGCGCGACCCCCATAGCCCGAATAAACCAAAAAACTGACCTTGTGTTCGAGGCAAACTACCGCCACCTCGCTTCGCTATGGCTCGATCCAACCGGTCATCGAGTCGAGCTCCCCCATGTGGACACTTCTCTAGTTAGGATGGAGACCCAATTCCGCCTCTAGAGGCACCAACGAGTGCTGGCCATTTGATTTGGCCATGTTTATATTTGAAAATTTTCAAACCTTTTTTTTCTGGTTTATGAATGCGAATTTAAAGAGGGAAGGAGGGTATGAGTGGTATGGTGAATGAACAGTGTAAGGTATGGGCTGAGTGTTAGGGCATGGGCTAAAGTATGGCTAGCATATATATATATATATATATATATATAGTCCAAAATTCTCGAACTCCAAACGAAGAATGCCGCCTGTCGTTCTATATGTTATACTCCTTTACCGAACATGATGGAACTAGTCTTAAGGCCTATTTTGATCATATACAGAAGATAGCTTTTCAAACCCAATTATATTATATAATTTCCTTTAATTAATTTCTATGCGTTGTGATCTTACACGACCAAACGATACATCCAATCACCACGAAATTAGTCAGTATACAATAATTTACTATTACGGATCCAATGGAATTGGTTTCATCCAATTCCGTAATAGTGCCCTGAAAGGCTATTTTTACACGTTAATTAAAACGAATTATATAAAAACCAAATTAGTCACTTTTAAATCTAAATTAAAAGTTTACTATCTTCATTCCTATTCAAATAGAATTTAAATCAACTTTTGAAATCATTCTTATTCATATTAAATTCAAGGTTTAATAATTTAAACAATTCTAAATATTGAATTTAACAATTTAATTATCAAATAAATTGCTATATTTGAAATCCAAGTTATTTAACTTATAAAATTAACCTTTCAATATTTAAAATCAATTAAATATTCCAAATTTGAATGACTGAAATTTTGGGTCGTTATAGAAAAAAAAGAGAATAGAGACTTTATATTTGATGAGAAAAAAGAAACTTCTTCTTAGGGTATGAACTTTATGGAGAAATAAAATAAATTTGGCTAAATGGGCAAAACTAATAAAAGGGGAAGTCAAAAGGGACATGACATTAAACATAAATATATAAAATCTTGTTAAATGGCAAATTTTGGAGGAGTAAATGTGAAAATATACACATGAACAAAGGAGAAATAAATTTTAATTCCACAATTATAAGAAAAACAAAAGGATAAGAAAATATCTAACTTTAATCTATATAGTATTTTGAGTTCTTGTGGATTTCGAGATTGAAGAGAAAATATATGGAAAGAAAGAACAAATAGATTAGAATTCTGAGAGCTATCCAACTTTGATATATACAATAAAAGTTATGAAGTCACTTTGATTTCATGTGAAGCTTGTGGTTAATGTGAAATATTAAATGGAAGAAGGGAATAAAGCGTCACATATTTTATTTTAGAGGATAAAAAAATAATATTTTCTTAGGGATTGAACTATATTGATATGCATAATACAATGGAATGGAACGAAAATAAAATGGGCAAAACTAATTAAATTAAGAAGAGGAAAAAAACAACTGTTGTAACGACCCCAGATTTAAATTTATTTAAATCGATAATTTATTGAATTTTTGAATAAAAATTGTAAAATTAAATGATAAGGTGATGCGAGTTTCCCCGATATCCAAGTATATTTTGTATAAATCGTTTAAAATTTTAAATAAATGATTGAGATAGAAATACATATAAAAGTTAAATTATGATAAAATATAAAGTAAACATATTAGCTAACAATATAACCACATAAATTCATTCACATTGCAAAGGCAAATCAAGTCTTCAAAACAAATAACTAAACAATTTCTTCTACTTAGTAAAGCAAAGTGAACAAGAGAGAAACAAAATTTTATAAATGAAGAGCGTATAGAGGAAGTCAACAATATCTTCATATATATCTTTGTACAGCCGAGACAAAGCATAAGTATGTAGACAATTATATGCAAATTTGTACAAGTAATTAATGCCATGTCCTATAGCCATCACGTTCAAGCATTTCAGCCTCCAAGCTAATAAAACTATCCCTGATAATTGTACAAAAGTGTACATTGTGTTGTACAAAAATATAATAACCCTGTACAAAGTTATAATCCCTGTCTACTTCATTTCTTTTATACATATCAACTTCACCTCAGTTTCGATCATTCCAAGCCGTGAAGAGAAAAGGAAAAAAAAACTAAAGTATATCATCTCCTCTAACACAAACAAAGTAAACAAGCTTCTGTTCAAATTCAAACCTGGAAGTTCAAGTTCAAATTCAAATGCAATTTCCAGTTTTTCAAACACATCATTTCCAGGCCTTACTTCATTGTTCCTGTCTTCTGTTCGAACTGTTCCAAAGTGAGTAACTTTCTTTTAAAAACCAGACTTCTTTGTTCTTACCGGTGAGTACACATTCAACTTTATAAATTTGAATCTGGGTGTTTGATTTATAATCAGTATGTGCTGAATACATAGTCTTGGTAGGTCCTGTTGTTCTGAGAAATTATATATGGTTTGTTCTTCAGAAATTCTAGTTTCTGAGCAAAAGAAAGTAGAAAATTTAATACGTCTTCATATAAAACATTTTTGAACTTAGGATTTTAAACAAAATATGTTTGTTTAAAAACTTAAACCATGGTCCAGAATTTTGTTAACTTGAAAATGAAGGAACTCGACACTGTAAACTCATTTCACAGTCAAAGAAGAAATCATATGATTTATTCAAGTAGTTTAAGTTATAGATTTGATTATATAACTTGTATAAGCATACCAAGATAGGATTTTTAAACTTAATACGATGATTTTTATTTAGGTAAATTCAGAGCAGTTTGAATTTAGATAAAGATTGTAAATTCCCCAATTACTGATGAACGATTCAACTAAAATTTTTGAAATTTGGCTTGAAGCTTGTTTGGGCTTCATTGATGATGAGAAAATTGTCGAAATTTTTTTCGAATGCAAGGATTTCGAGGTTGGAGTAAAAGTAGGGTTTAAGCTTGGTTGTTTTTGGGGTCTGGAAACGTGGTGGTTTCATCGTCACGAGTTGACCGAGCTTCACGAGAAGACGGGGAAAGGTAGTTTAGGGTGTTGACGTGACGTGGCCGAGGTTACGGCGTCGCTGATGGTCTGAGGAGAGGCGGCGAGACGTTTTAGTTGATCCAATGGGTTTCCAGTAATACCTCATTGGCTCGAAACTGTCGATTTTGTATTGCGATCAAAACTTGAAGATCTGGGTTCGAAATCTTGCTCGCGTGCGATAGTAGGATGGTCGGCGATGGTCGCGACGACCGATGGCGGCCAGAGGTGATGGGGTAGGTGCACGTGCACCTGTGCACGTTTGTTCTGGGTTGCTTGTGAAAAATTTGAAGAAGAAGAAGAAGCTTGCGATCTGGACGTTAGGCTCGAAAAAATTACTTTAAGCTCGAGTTGTTTCCTGAAGCAATTGAAATATAAACAGTTTTAAGTTAAAAGAAAACTTTGTTCAGACTTTAACTATACAACCAGGTTTGCAAAAGCAGGTTAAATAAGATATTAAGCCTAATCAAATTTAGTTTAAATCATTTTGCAACTAGTTTAAGTATTTGTAAATTTAATTTATGTTAATTACCATAAACAGTTAAGTATTAGGCTTAATTAGTATTTCAATTTGTTTGACTTTAATTTACATTTAGCTTTAAGTTGGTAACTAATCTATCTATAGTTATGGAGGAAGACTTTCAAAATGAAAGATAAATGATTTTATTTAATTAATTATATTGCAAGGTAATTAAGAAGGTTAACAAATTGATAGTTGAAATTAACTAAGTGGATTGAAAATTATAAATTAGTAATTTAAAATTGAGTAATAAATAAGTACGTGTTTAATTAATTGGTAATTAAGAAAATTAATTAAAGATAATATATTATATATAGTAGTGTATAATATATCTAGGAATTCTAGAAATTAAAATTCTAGATTTTGAAATAAAAAATCAAGTTCTATTAATTTATGTTAAATAAGTTAAATGATTAAATATTCGTTAAATATGTGAATTTAAAAGGAATGACTTATTTCTTTAATTTATAAATTAATAGTTTAGATTAATTCATAACTTAAGATAAATCAATGGATTATTAAAGATAAATTAATTTTAACTAATAATAATTTATCTAAGATTTATTTCTTGAGAATGGTAATTAAAAAGAATTGTTAATAGTTAATGAGGGTCATTAACTAAGATTATTTAAATAATTAATTAATGTGATTAAATTTAACAATTTATCAGATCAATTAATTAATGATAATCATTTATGAAATTGTGTAAGTGTAGTTACTTTATGGTGAGTAATTAAAAGATCTAAAATAATTAATTTAGGGATTAATTAATTATGTAAACCGGTGTTAAAGGTTAATTTAATTAAATGATTTGTAATAAATTTATCAGGATTGGATAATTAATTCATAAGTAATCAATTTAATTTGGAAATTAATTGGATAAATTAGGATAAAACAATTAATTAATCCTACTTATAAATGACCATTGAATGCTTGTCCTTACTTACGGATGTTTGGATTTCGTTGAATGACTTGATTGTTTGATCTCCCTGATATATGATGCTTTGTGATGCGTCCTGATTTATGTTGTAATATGTGATTTCTGTTTCTGTGATTTATTACTATGTGAATATGAAATCCTTTACCCGTAAAACGGCACTTGAATTTCGATGCGACAGGGAGTCGGATTCCAGTTGGTTATCCGAAACCCACATCGAATTATAATTGTGAATCCTTGTGACTGATAAATTTATTTTATCTATGAATATGTGAATGAAGATAAGCGTTATCGATCATACCGCTTATCGATATATCTGTGATGATTGATGTTGCACTATTGTGTGTAAAACCCCTGGACCACACTTATATACACACAAATATGGATTTTACGTGGAAATCGGTTAAGTCACAGATAATTTAAATTTGATGTTTTTGAAATTGAAATTTTAATTTCAATTGATTTTGAAATTAGAAATTTGGGTTTAAAGTGAAAAGCTTTTGAAATGGAATTTCAAAGATAAAAGTTATTTTGAATAACTTAATCGAGTTTTGAAAATTTAAATAATT
Source organism: Allium fistulosum (assembly GCA_030737815.1). Taxonomy (NCBI): domain Eukaryota; kingdom Viridiplantae; phylum Streptophyta; class Magnoliopsida; order Asparagales; family Amaryllidaceae; genus Allium; species Allium fistulosum. The sequence goes on from CM060901.1 coordinate 1,105,016,891, forward strand.
GGATTTGAATTCAAGTTTGAAATTGAATCTTAAGATTTGAAACTAGGAATATATGGGTTAAATTATTTTAAAAGTATTGATTTTGGAATGTAAATGTAATTCAAAGGCTTTAACCCGTGCAAATAAAATTGGATTTTTCTGAAAACGAAAACTATTTGTTTTCAGATAATAACAGCTTTCATATAAGAAGTGAACTTCCAATTTGTGTTGAAATGTTTCAAATTTAAAATGAAATTGAAATGTTTTTAAAAGCTATGAATGAAATGTTTTGAAAGCTATGAATTGAATCTGTTTATTTATAACAGATTTAAAAATGGTGATTTGTTTAAACCCTTCAAAATGAAATTGTTTTGAAAACTATAAGTTGAATCTTTGTTTTAAAGATTTAACGAGTTAATCCAATTAAATTGGAAATTGTTTTGAAATCCATGAATGTATCTTTGTGAATGGGGTGAACTTTGTGAAATAAATCTTTTTGTTTAAAGATTTGAAAATGGTAATTTGTTTAACCATTCGAATGAAAAGTTTTGGGCTTTAAGCTGTGATTTAATTGAAATCCCATTATCCATATGATTTCTAATAATTGCGCTCATTATTCGGGTTAGCCGGGAAAAGACATTTGTGTCATATAACCCATTCCGAATAATGATACGTCGTATATGGATAGCATTTGAAGACCGGTGGTGAAGACCGGATATTTGCGAAAACGAAAGGACAACTCGTCGAATGTCTCTGCATCGACTGGCCCCGATATAGAGATTTTATCACCCTTTGTGATGGGAAGTCCGGACGGGATTGTGAATACCCGAAATTGCAAGGGCTTCGTAAGAAGTGCCTTCGGTTCTGTTCGAACCCGGAACAGACTTGTATGGATACATGTCTGACATTACACTTTGAGATATAAAGCCGATTTCTTTCAAATACATATCTGTTGGTGGCGGAGAATTTATTCTTTTAGCTTAACACCCTTCTCTGAGACGTACGAGCTCAGAGGTTATGTAGTTGAAATTTATCAGCGATATATCCCAATTTGGTAATGTGGCATGCTGAGTGTTGCTGTGTGATGATCAGTGTTTGATCATTTGCGATATGATCATTTGTTTGATCTTATATCTTTGTGATCATAGGTTGATCATTTGTTTGACCCGAAGCATGGCTTTGTGACAAAGCGTAGCTTTGTGGACGAGACTTCGTCGTACCTCACACCCCGGAAATGGTCAAAACAGGAAAGATGCAGCAAGGTTCTAGGGAGTAGCGCCCCTTAGTGTATGTCATTTCTTTCTGGATAGAGGTGGTATCATGGTATGGAGCCCAGATACTTAACCTATGTGATTGCTGCATTATTATTATGATTATGTAGTTTGTTGCGAATCGAGGATCCTCGGAAAGATCGGTTACGATCGGGGGATGGCATACGCGTGTCAGTAGTTACCTATTTTTGCAGAGGTAACCCGGCCTTGTGTTGGTAGAGATTCGGTTAGGTTCTCGGGACGTCATTCCAGAGGCGTTTCCATGTGGCAATGGGAAGTTCCTTGGCCTGACCATTTGTTGGAAATCCAAAGAAACAATACGAGCCCTTTACGATTGCAAATTGTAGAACCTGTCTCCTCAGGAGGCAGCTATAGCAGGCATAATATAATGGTACCTATGCTGGCTAAGATTTATATTCTACTTTCGAAATGTTTTCCACTATGCACTAATAATAATATCAAAATGATTTGAATTTGCGTAGTAAGCATCTTTGACTAACATAAGAAGAAATCTCCTCCAAGTCTGCGTTTGCATTGTGTGTGTGGTGGGAGGTCTTATGGCAGTTTCATTTTCCAAAAGCATTGCGGTTTTCAATGTTTAAATTCTTTTGTGTTTGTTTTAAAGATAAACTGTTTTTGTTGCTCACACCAGTCCCATGACTGATCCGGAGTTTATTGTTTCTTTCCTAAACTCTGGATGCTCAAAATTTTTCTACACGAGCAGTCTAGAGTTTGGTTTTTTTCAGATAGTCAGATTAGTAGATTTTCTGGAGCTAGTTCAGTCTTTGGATCAGACTGCACTTGCTTATCTTGGTGTATCGTTACTGGGAGTTCAAGCTATTTCTGGATTGATGCTTTGAAGATGGAGATTATCCGCTGCTGGTGTTATCGTTTTCTTTTCCGCTGCTATTTGTTGTATCATATCTCTGATGTATATTGATATTCATTGTGTCACTCTGTTGTATCAGATGTTGTATCAGATATTGTATATCAATGTATTATTCTTTTTATTCCGCTGTGTTATTTACTTAATTGTGTTATAGCTCCGGAGAACCAAATTTGGCATTTGAATCTACGGCATTTTGAGTACAAGTGAAGTACGGGTGCCGATTTTCGAAGGCCAACTTATGGGTTTTCACAACTGTTACACTTGAATTTAATAAAAGTAATTAAAGGAAAAATTTTAAAGTTGAAATTAATAAACTATCAAATTTCAAGTTGATATTTTTAACTTCTTTAAATTCCAAATATGGCACCTTCCATAGTTTTTTCAGACATTAAATATAAATAATTTAACATTCAACCTTCTTTATTTTCTTTGCTAATTACCAACAATTAAATTGTGCATATTTGCAGAATAAAAGATCAAAAAATAAGCTTGTATATTACAAAAGAAAAGGTAAATTGATTTAGTACAGTTGATATTATTCTTTGAAAAATAACCAATTAGTAATTGAAATCACTTTCGATATTTTAATTACGACATCAAAAATCATGATCTCAACTTAATTTCTAAAAGTAGTCAATAAAAGTGCATTGTAAAAACTATTCCTTAATTATTTATAGGTAAAAGGAATAAGAAAATAAACTCTAAATACGTTGAACATTTCGATTCTTAAATATTGTACAAATGTATCTTTTGAGATAATAAATGCAATTTCAGATCAGACTAAACAACTACAATGATTCAAAAATAATTTTTCTATAAAATATAAAAAATTGAATTAAACTACAGTTAGCAAAAAGCTAGTGAATTTAGGGGGAAAGAGAGTTGACTATCATTTTAAACCTTACTGTCATACTATGCGGTCTTCTGTTGATTGATTTGTGCAATTGAATTTAGGATATGATTTTGAGTCCTTGTTGACTCTGAGATTAAAGAGGAACTAAAATGAAAGAAGAAGAAAAAGAGAATAAATATTTTATTTTTAATGAGAGTAAAGAAACTTCTGGTTAGGGTTTGAACTTTGTAGAAAAATAAAATAGAATTTAACATAATAAGTAAATTTAATTAAACGGGAAGTCAAAGGGACATGGTGTTACATATGAATATACTAAAGCTTGTTAAATGAGGAAATTTAGAGGGGTAAATATGAAAATTTACACATGAATCAATGAGAATTAAGGAATAAGAAATAATAAATAAGGAATAAGAAAATATTCACTTAATTTCTAAAAATAATAATAAAAGTGCATTGTAAAAACTAATCTTTACTTATTTATAGGTAAAGGAATAAGAAAATATTCAATTCTTAAATATCGTACAGATGTATCTTCCGAGATAATGAATGCAATTTCAGATCAAACTAAACATCTACAATGATTCAAAACAAATTTTAATAGCTATAAAATATAAAAAAATTGAATTAAACTATAGTTAGCAAAAAGCTTGTGAATTTAGGGGAAAGAGAGTTGAATATCATCAAAGTTAAAACCTTACCGTCAGACTATGGGACCTTTTGTTGATTGAATTGTGCAATTGAATTTGTAATATGATTTTGAGTTCTTGTACACTCTAAGATTAAAGAGGAACTAAAATGAAAGAAGAAAAAAAAAGAATAAATATTTTATTTTTAATGAGGGTAAAGAAACTTCTGGTTAGGGTTTGAACTTTGTAGAGAAATAAAATAGAATTTAACATAATGAGTAAATTTAATCAAATAGGAAGTCAAAGGGATATGGTGTTACATCAAAATATATTAAAGCTTGTTAAATGTGAAAATTTAAAGAGATAAATACGCATGAATCAATGAGAATTAAGAATTTTAACTCTAAAATTATGACGAAAAAATTATATTAAGAGAGATTCATTGTGACGACCTGCAAATCCATACCCTTTGAAACAACAAACCACACATGTCCAACCCAAAAAGCAAAAATTGACGGAAAGTCATGAGAAAGAAAATAAGAGAGAAGAAGAGAAGAGAAGAGAGAACCAAACAGAACAATACAGAATCTCACATCACAGCGGAATAACATATAATATCATATCAATGATCTTTACAAAACAAAAACTGTAATATCATATACATCAATTAGAGTTCAAAAATCAATCACTAATCATTAGTCTAGACAGTTATAACAACTTGTCCTCACAAATGCTGACAATATACAACAACAATGCAGCGGAAAATAACCAAATATGTGTATACGAAAATGAAGATCTCCAGCTCTCCTGCTGAAGCTCCAAAAGCACCAAATCTGAATCTGAAAATATACTCCGTCTGACCCGAGCATTGAAAGGGAAGAACGCCCGGATCAGTCTGGTAAACTAGCGTGAGAAACACACTCGACTGAATTTATTTTAATTACCAAAACTTTTATTTTCAAAACAAAAGTATCTCGTAAGACACGCCCACACATAAACACGTATGAGTTTTTACCTTACGATAACCAAAACCTTTCATATCAAATCATGTTATATTATACTAGTGTCTAGTATACAAATAATAATCAAAATAGCCAAAATTGTTACCATTATTAAATTCTAGCATACTAGGCTCTACAAAGAAAATGGCAGGCACGTAGTGGAGTTTGGATTTCCATACAAATGACCAGGTGAAGGGACTACCTTCCAGCAGTACATCTCTAGACGAATGTACCGAGGACCATCACAAAGGATCCTCTACCAACACAAGACCGGCCTACCTCTATAACTAGGTAGTACCGAATATATCATCCCCCGATCGTTACCGACCTTTCCTAGGGCCCTCATAGCATACAAACCACATTAATTTACATCCCGAACGTCATAGTGGGAAGAAATATATCTTGAAGGGGATGATCATATCCTAATTGGGAATGACCCACTTAGTCCTAATGCATCTAACCCTATTTCGGTCATTTCCGGTTGATGAGGCCTGAGGTAACGATTACCTTTCACATATCACATCACTTTGAATGCCACATTGCCATTTCCGTTGACTACTAATTGCCTTCCACAAAAATACAACCCTTGAGCTTGTATGTGTCAAGGAGGGTGTTAAGCTAATAGAAGTTTCCTTCTCCTCCACCACTGATGTATGTTTGTAAAAACCAATGTACGTAATCTTAGAAACGCAATGTTAGACACTCGTCCATTCAAGTTGTTCAAGAACAGGACAAATCGAAGGTACTTTCCTACCACATCCTGTCGGGAAATCCGTAGGATTAGTAGCGGATAGTCATTGCATTGGATATTTCATAACAAAGAGACTACTCCTACTGGATGTATATTGGGATTTTAACCTCTAACGATCAACAAGCAGTCCTTCACTATGAAAATCCTAAATATCAATATTATTGATAACCTGCACAATCGAACGCATATACGTTGGTCCGAAGTGGTTTTCCGATAAATCTGATCCCGGTCTCTTCGCACCAACAACGTAAGAGCATTTCTCAACCTCACACAGAAACTAAGTCTCATAGACTTATCACGTCTCCAACTTTCAACTTGCTATCATTCAACCAAGAAGGAAGCTCGATAGATTGAAGTAATCACTCCGCACTATGTGAATCAACCTCCTCAACACAAACGATAATCAAGCCTACACAGATGGCTACGTAACGACTAAATAGTTTCCACATCAAGTCGAGGAACTAAAATGGCCAAATTTGATAGTCGGTTATTTAACTATCAAAGGAAACAAACAAATATCTAGCACCAAAAGCAATCAGTAGGCCCTTTTATTAAATCATTCATTAATTAAATCACTTTTCCAAATTTAATACTTCAAATTATCTTTAAAAAGTTCCAAAACCATTTCAATATTTCACTATTTGGAAAACATTTCCATATACTTATTTTAATAATAAGTGAATTCACAATTTACTTTAATTTCAAACCATTCAAACTTCATTTTATAATACCACTTTCCAAAAATATCCATTTTATTTAAAGGATTATTCATTGTCCAAAATCGTGAATATAATTCCTTTAATAAACTTCCATATCTAATTTACCAAATTAAATTGATTTCACATTTATAAAACAATGTTTATAAATTCCATTTATATTTTATATAAACTTCCATTTCTAAAATTCCATTATTAACCAATTTCCCGTTTATCTCATTTATATATATGAAAATCCCATTATAAGCTTATTTACTTATAAATCTCTTTATTTACAAATTCATTCCTTTTATAACTTCATAAATTCATAAATCTTATTTACTTATAAGATTCCTTTATAACTTCATTTTAAACACTTACAAAGCTCATCAATAATTCCATTACTTTTTTTATTTATAAAATATCAATTTTATAAATATGATATATAAGCCATGCATAATAAATTCAAAATACCAATTTAGCTTATTTTACAAAATAGTTCACTTCATATTTCAAAAATCAAATTTCGTTTCTATTTTAAATAAACTTCTTCTTTTAATAATTTACAACACATTATTTAAAATTATATAACTTCAAAAATCACTTAAACAGCCTTTTTAATTTGAACATCATTTTAATATTTTGAAAATTCCAAAAATATGCCCAATGCTGCAACAACACTAAATAAGGTGATTCACATCAATCATATCAATCCTGGCATCCCAATATCATATATCATATGATAACATCATATATAACAATATCTGTAAATAAAATCAACACTGATGAGGAATCCAGTTGGATCCCTCCAACCTGTAGCCTGCAACAAATATACATTTGAGAAAATATGTACAATGTTCGCTTTGAGGCAGACGCGCGTACAAAGGGTCATCCGCTCATACACGGGAACGTATAGGGTCTCTTCTGCTAAAATATTCAGGAATGTATCCAAATACCAATATATATATAATATACATCCAAACAACCATCACAATATATAATACAATTTATTCTCACTTATATATAAATATAAGTGAGTCAGAAAGAGTGAGTTGTACTCACTTTGATTCCAATAGTCGTTGCAACGTTTTATTTCGAATAAAATTAAACCGACGTTTAATTTTACCCAAAATTGTCACTAGCTCCAATCAACTCCAAACCTGCTCCATCGCGTAGTGTTCACGAATACGAACCTAATGCAACTTGTTTCGTGCAAAACGGACCTCGTATGACAAAGATATACAATTTTAAAGATTACACGATTTTATATATAATTAATATACAAATCTTGTTTTTTAAACCTTGAATTATTTTGGCCGCACGTTTCCAGATCTACTATCACAGCCGCTTGTTTCTTCTTCTTCATTAATGTCTTCGTACGCGAGAAACCCATCAGCTCGCGCACGATCTTCGATGTAACAGCCCGCACCTTACTCGATGCAGATATTGTCCCCAATTTAGTCACCTCCACCTCATGGGCCAAGCCAAAGTATGGGGTTTTGTTCCTCAAAAGGCCTCGACGTTGTTATGAGGTGAAGGCTTTGGTATATAAGCACCCACTTCATAGTGTTTTTCCGCAATGTGGGACTATTATTCTCATTTGAAGGGGTGTTACAATCTCCCCCCCCTTTAGAGCCCAACGTCCTCGTTGGCTCATGAACACAACACCACCCAGGCGTCGTGGCTGTAACACGTACAGGCCACAATTCTGGCTGGGTATGGCTCTGATACCATTTCTCGAGTTGTGCGTGTCATCCTTATGCAGGGGCCATGCTAATCTTCTCTGTATCGTTCCAATTTTATCGGATTTGGACCATCTCTCTATTTAAACAATCCTCCCTCTAGCACAAAATTACCTGACCCTAAGCTCATATGGTGCTTAGCAAAAATTGCCATTGTTAGGTAATCATCGCCAGTGTTTTCACTGTAAAAATCTGGGCAAAAACATGTTCTGAATCAAAGTTCGACAACATATTTCTATAAGCTACATAGGTCGAAATGACCTAAAATTTGGCATGAATAAATTTCAACAATTATACTTTAAACTGCAAAAAGAGTCATGCAATTTGGACAAGGTATTAGAAAGATATGATGTCTCAAAATTGAACCCAGGCAGTGTTTGCAGCACTCAGAAAATCGACATTACAGCAAACGAATTTTAGCAGTTTATGGCTATCAAACTCTTGTCTCAGCTAGATATTTATGAGTTTAGGCTAGCCTATTGATAGGCATCATAGCCCTAAATTTTTTTTAGAAATATATTGGCATTTAAAATAATTATTATGTAATATTTTTAAATTACTTTAAGCTATAAAATCGATTTATTCCCTATAATAAGGGAATTTTTAAATATTGTCTTCAAAGGTGATTTCGGAAAATGATTTTAAAAGCTTGTTTTCTCAAATAAATTATTTTATATATAAAATACACGTTTTTGCACTATTCGAGCGAATGAGAAGGAGAATTAAACGGTTTGGTAAAACACATGGTATGGGACACATGCGTTTATCTTATCAGTTAATTCCTGACTTGTCCGTTTGATCGTTTTGAACTTCGGGTCGAGTTTACCGATGAGATGAAGTAAACTTTTTAATGCTTTGAGCGTGAAATTTACTGGCGATTAGTAAACCGTTTAGTGCGAACGTGTGGTATGAGGTTTTGTTCCTCAAAAGGCCTCGACATTGTTATGAGCTGAAGGCTTTGGTATATAAGCACCCACTTCATAGTGTTTTTCCGCGATGTGGGACTATTATTCTCATTTGAAGGGGTGTTACAATCTCCCCCCCTTTAGAGCCCAACGTCCTCGTTGGCTCATGAACACAACACCACCCAAGCGTCGTGGCTGTAACACGTACATGCCACAATTCCGGCTAGGTATGGCTCTGATACCATTGTAATAGCCTGCACCTCACTCGACGCAGATATTGTCCCCAATTTAGTCACCTCCGCCTCATGGGCCAAGCCAAGGTATGGGGTTTTGTTCCTCAAAAGGCCTCGACGTTGTTATGAGGTGAAGGCTTTGGTATATAAGCACCCATTTCATAGTGTTTTTCCACGATGTGGGACTATTATTCCCATTTGAAGGGGTGTTACATTCGATGTCACGCCTCCTATTGTTAATCGAGACGACGATCAAGCTTCGCCAAACGAACGCCCACTCCCGTATGCACCTTCGACCAGAGACCGGTCAACAATCGAGCTGCCATTGCCTCGATTTACATTCGATTGATTAACATTCAATCCATATTTTATTTACTAATTTATTTCATTTGTTCAATTTAGTTCATTCATTAATTCAATTGCTAATTCATTTTACAACTGTAACGACCCGATATTTTCAACCATTCGCATCCATTATAAGTGTATAGGTAGACACTCATGCCGGAGTTGAATTGCTCAAAATACCGCGTTGTAATTAAAATTTGGCAAATCTCAGAATATACAGTAAATAAATATAATCACAGACACAGAGTAAAATAATGCAGCGGAAGTAAAAGAAATAGTAGTTCAGGAAGCTACTATCTAAATATGTCAGAGTTACATAAGATACAACAGAAGAAATAGAGTACAACAAAAGTCTCAATAAAACAACCAAGTACAAGCTGAGTAGAACAACGGAATTGAAATAGATATGACATGACAAGCAGATAATCTCCAGCGATTCAAATCTCCAAGAGAGTGGAAATCCAAATCTGTGAATAACTCAGGCTGACCCGAGCGTAAAGCAAAACACAAAACACTCGAGTCAGGACAATATATACTTATATAATGTAAACCAACTCAAGTGAACTGTAATAAAGGTACAAGTAACTTAGAAGATGCTTGGGACCGCCCATCCTCTAAGGATCCGTTAAAATATCTACTATGTAGTAATATTCGCTATTATAATAGTGTCTAAATAAGTAAAGTATAATCATATAGAAAATAGCGTTAAGGGGATGGAGAACCTTAACGCGGTCGGATCTTAAAATCATAATCGTAGTAAAGCTCGATATGGTAGGTGACACGGCACAACTAGGCAATGCCAGGGTAGATATACCAATTACGCACACGGACTGATGGATACGCATAGCAGCCACTACCATTCCACCTCGAACAACACTCCCAAATCGGAGGATGGCCATCTAATCAATCACAAGTAAGAGTATAATGTCGAAGAAATGTGTCCGAGAAGAGGTGCTACCTCACTGGTCCGAGATCGCTCCTGTTTTAGCCACCTTATGCCAACTCACGGGAGTTGGGTCCACGTAACATACCTTAAGAACGTCGCCACCATCCTACTTCATTCTGGAATCTCCACCGCGTACACGGTTGTCAAAGTGGTTTTCGGTATCGACAGAGAGTATGTCCATATCCGATCCCGGTCTCTTTGCCAACCAATCGTTATTATAACCCGTGGTTATAACTTTTAAAAACAATACTTTACTTCAAAATAAAATATCATTTCAAACCATATCTTTATCAAAATAAAGATTAAATCAATTCCAAACCATTTCCATATATTTAAATTTTCATATCATTTCAAAACTTCATTTCAAATCATTTTAATATAATAAAATATCATATCCTTACAAAAATTCATTTCAAATCATTTTAATAAAATAAAATATCCTATCAGTTCAAATCCAAATATTCAACTTTAAATACCTTTTAAATTCAAAGATATCGTTCATTTACTATCATTTCAAATCACCTTTAAATAGTTTATATTCCAATCAAAATAATTCATTTAAACCTTTTAAAAGTGTAATTATTATATTTTCAAATCAAGTATTCAATTTCCAAAGTTTCAAACCATTCTGAGTTCGTTTACTAAGTCAAAAACTATAATTATTAAAATTTCAGCATTTCACAGCATTTTAAAAACAACTGCTATAAGTTATATTTGAAAACATTTTTAATTCAGCAAAGACAGCACTTAAAACTGCTGTTAAAACTCAGTTTTAGTTGAATTATAGTTCAAAACAGAAAAGACAGCATATCAGAAGTGCTGCGGTAGTTCAGATTTTAAAACAAGGGTTAAATTTGGTTTCAGCAAAGACTACAGACCATTATAGCATTTCCAGAGAATGCTATAATAGACCTGAGTTCAATATTAGCCTATAAGTTCAATTACAGCATTTCAGAAATGCTGTAATAGCTCTTTTTACACAATTTTAGTTCAAAACAGAATCTATAGCATTTCTGAATGCTATTAAAAGTACATTTCAGGTGTTAGTGTATTTCCAACAATTAAATAACTTTAATTTAAAACACATAAACATTTTAAAAATCATATTTTAACATTTAAAATGTTCATTTACATATCATTTAACATATATCTTTTTCACAATAAATTTCTTATAATTAAATCCAATTTTCAACAATTTACTTAATAAGTTTAAGTGTAAAAGTTCCAATTCTTCACATTTCAACAAATAGACTTAACACTTCAAATTTAAATTACCATTTCACAATTTAACAAAATTTCCAATTTTATTTAATTAACTTAAACCTTTAATTAAAACCAAATTTCACATTTCCTAGTCAAGTTATATTTTAAAAGATCACTTTTAAACATTCATTTATTTAACCACTTAAATTCATAGAAAAATCAATAATACTTTAATAAATCACTTAAATTCAAATTTAATCAAATTATCATATTTACCATTTCCAAATAAAATTTAATATCCATTTTATTTATATAACTTAAATATCATTTTTAACCAAAATTCCAAATTTCCAACTTAAGTTATATTTCAAAAATCTAGTTAAACCATTCATTAATTACATTTTTAACACATGGAAAAAAATCATAATTTCTTTAATTTAAAACATTTCAAAATCTATTTAAATCAAATTTCATAAATTTATAATTTTTTTAAAATACTTAAAAATATCCAAAACACTTTATAAAATAACCACGGGCCTGTATATAATTTTCTAACCTAGGTCATGTGATACAGATATGTATCATTTCAATCCGCAGTTAAAAAAAGAAAAATTCGGGTTCTATCATTTCAAACCCGCAATCCCAAGTTAAAATAAATTAAATAAAAATCGTTCAGGCCTATCATTTCAGCCCATAACAATTTTTCCCTATTCTAAAGTCTGTTCGGGTATGTATCATTTCAACCCATAGTGATTCTAATCTACAGGGAACTTGCAATGGTGATAACAGATATAAATAACAAAATAACATTAAATAACAGTAACATATGATATAACAGGTGTAATAACAGGTGTGAACATCATATGATAATAATATAAGCATATATAACATGATAATATATTTCTACAGATTCGCAGGGTGTCAATTTACTAGTTATATAGGTACATATTGTCTGGTGAGAATAACTCACCTCTTTGTGCTGGAGATGGCTATCAAATGCACAAATTGAGATCTTAGAAGGCACGAAAGCACGAATAAGATTGGATATTGAGAGAGCCAAAGATAAATCTCCTTGAAAACATTCAAACAAAACAAGACAATATACACATAAATATTCAACGCAAAACAATGTTGGAACAATGCAGATAAGAAGCAACAACGGAATAGATTACTTGACCATGCTTTAACCATTCAAAACCTCGAACAAGGGGTTCATTTCTCAGCCATGATGATGATGAGTGTGAGAGAGACAAGGTTAACTCCTCGAAATACATAAGACAAAACAATCCAAACAATATAAGTTTTCAACCCAAATTTTAATAGAACAATGTTAGAAATGACTGCACAGAATCAAATAAAATTCTTGCACTTGCTTTCAACCTTTACTAGGCTCAGCCATGAGGGAAACTACAGGTCTAAGGCAATGGTTTTGGGTCTGGTTTGGACCAAGGGATACACGGCTACAAGCTAGAGATGATGGAGAAGTTATAACATAGGTATGTGAAGAGTTTTAGGCACACTAGCGTGGTTTTTGGTCAACAAAAGGGCTCGGCCATAGGAGTTTGGGCTTGGCCATTCAAGTTCAGATCTGGACAGAGGTGGGGAGGGGTGTGTTGTGGTCAGGTCAGGGAGGTGGTGGTGGTGGCTATGGTGGTGGTTTGGGTGGTGGTTGAGGTGGGTGAGCATGTAGAGGTCAATAAACATGGTTTTTAGGCATCTAGGTTGAAATTTAGGGGGTTTTACCATCAAAATGGTTTGGCTATGGTCAGATCTGGTGGAGTGGGGCTGGTGGTGGTCGGGAAGAGATGGAAGGAGGTGGTGGCAGAGGAATAGGGGTAGAGGTCGATCTCAATCAGGGAAGAAGGCAAGCAAAATAGCATAGAAAAAGAAGAAAAGTAGGAAGAAAGAGATGGAGGCCATTACCAAATTTTCTCTAGCCGTGAGAAACAATTGAAGATGGGATATTTTTTCACGTGAATGCCAAATGAGATGACGGCTACACTAGGGTTTTACATGGCTAGGCAATTTATTTTGAGGAGTTAAAGGAATTAAAGGATTTGGTAAATAAAAGGGCTTCCGTTTCAAAGCGTTACACAACCCTTCACATTTCTTTCCTTATAAATCTTTATATAAACAAAATATTTCAGAAAAATACTATACAAACCGAAACTAAGTAAAGATATAAGAAAATAAATAATAAAAAAGAAATTAGAAAAATAATAAAAGAAATTGCTTAAAATACAAAACAGTGTCCAGAAATTACAAATAAATCACCATTGACTTTGGAAAATTATTAACTTTAATTTAAAAATATTCTAAAACAAAATTTGAAATAAAAATGACTTTTAAAACATTTTCAAAGTGAAATAAATAATTAAATTCAGAGAAAATAGCAAAAGAATTGAAGAAATTGTTTAAAAATAGCAGACATGACATGAAAATTTCACATAAATTACCATTGACTCTAGAAAAATGTCTACTTCACTTTAAAAATAATAAAAGACAAAAATATACATAAAATAACATATTAACACATATTAAAATAAAATATGACAAAGAAAATAAAATTTATAAAATTTAAAATAGGCAAAAATGCACAATAAAACAAATTATACTAAAATTTGAAATGTACATAACTTTTACATTTTAACTCCGTTTTCAACGAAACGAAAAGTAGTGTTCAAGTTATTAAATCTATTTTCATAATAAAAGATAAAATTTATAATTTCAAACTATTTAAAATTTAAACTTAAAAGTCAAAGTTTGACTATTGACCAAAATTCACATTTTCAGGAAATATTAAATTTAGTCATATTTGGAATTCTAATCCACATCAAAGTCAAAGTTTTTATATTTAAAATAACAAAATTTATTATTTTTCATAAATAAAGCTTTTGAATCTGGAAAAAATCAATTTAAGAATATTTGTAAAATACAGGGTTGTTACACTCTCCCCCACTCAAAACTTTTCGTCCCCGAAAAGGAATGAGGTACGGGAAAGCACAGAAAAAGATAGAATGAAATAGAATTAAGACAAGATGATAAGAATATTGGAATTACACCTGATAACTATTGTTATAGGCAAGTTTTAACAAAATGGAGGTGATCAAATCAAGAACACAAACATGAAAAAGATCCTCTACAGTCTGAATCACCCCTTTCACTTGACCGACGGTCTATGAATGGAAAAATAGTGTTCAGATCCAGATTAGTTATAAAGATTATCAAAAATTACAGAAAGATTTCTAAATGGAAAGATTATAGAAAGATGCTTATACCAGTCTGTAGCAAGGTGAGGGAAAATAAGGACAACCAAAAGATGGTTTGAAAAACAAAATAAGATAATAATTTTGAAACCATAATGCTTTGAAATCATAATACTTTGAAATCATAACAATTTAGAGGTGTTTATCATTTGGAAATCATACTACTAAAATCATAACACATTGGAAATGTTATTCTAAAAAAACATAATACTTAGAAAATCATAACACCTTTTAAAATAATCTTAATTTAAAATATTTTAATTCAAGGTCAGATAATATTCATTTTAAAGTTGTAACATTTCTAAGTTCATTCAATTATAAAAATTCCCAAAACACTGTATTTTCAAAATAGCATCACTTATAAAATGCTACAGTAGGTATATTAGTACTTCAAATCAGTTTAATTCCAGAAATATTCATTTGGATATCATTTAACTTATGACTTATTAAAACAAACTTTTATGAATGGATAATCCAAATTAAACTATACTTCGTTTATTAAGTCAAAAGCTCACTATTTTACTTAGCTCTTAATTTAACACATAACCTAACACTTTATTTAAAATACCCATTTCTTAAATAGATACTCCTTTAATAAGTTACACTTAAAATTCCATTTGAAAACCAAATTCTCAATTATCAAGGTTTAGTGATGTTAAAATACATTTTAACTATTTAAATCATAATTATTCATTTTTCAAGACATATTAATTTCATACATAAAATATTTATCATAGCAAATATAAGAATCAAATTTCTTTACACATTTATTCATTTAGACATCAATTAAACTATGAATTCAAGTTAAATAAACTTTATTACCAAAAGTCCAATTCAAATGTATTTTATTTTATCTTTTCAAAGATACCTATTTATTATACAACATATTCATTTCAGGAAATAACCTTTATTAAATTCCTAGGTTAGACTTAAGGTTCCATATTAAATCAAATTTGATTATTAAGTTATTTAAATAAAATCTCTTTAAATTCCTTTTTCACTATTTGCCTATGTTAATCTTTTATAACTAAAATTTAAGTGTATAACATGTATTATAACCACTCAAATTTTATTTATAAAAATCCCTTTTATATTGTATATTATCCAATTCCATATTCAACTTCTGTGTAATTTAGGTAGGTTATATTGGAATTTAATTGTATGTTATACAAGTAAAACTTTCCAATTCAATTATCTCAAGTTTGAATCATTTATTCAAATTTTTGATTTTCTTCTTATAACTGAAATTATTCTTTAAAATAAAATTTAAGAATTAAACTTCTGATTCCTTTCAAACCATTTAGAGATAAGTAATTATATATACATAATATGTCAAATCAAATTTAAATCATATATCTATATATATTATAATCCAGTCATATTTAGAAATTCAAATCAATTAGATTTTCCAAAACAAGGCTGTAGCAAGACTACAAAATGGTCTCTTCAGTTCAAAACTCGAAAATGAACGTCGATGATGCTGCAGTCATCACCGAAATTATTTTCCAGCGATAAAGAGAAGAGCACTTAATTTTTAAACTTTAAAATCCCTTAGAGACAAATTTTTATTCAAAAATACTTTAAATAATATCCTTTTAAAAAATTTTAAACACAAGGTTTGAAATCCATTGGAAATTAAATTCTTTAAATTTCTTGTTTTAAATTCATTTCAGTTCCCAAATAAATTTATAAACAACTATTTATAAATTCATTTGTAGAACAATAAATGATAAATCAAGTATTATCATTTCAAATTATCAATTTAAATCAATTTATTAAGTTCCATAAAATTATATATCCAAATTTATTTCATTAACCATATTTTAAAATAATATTGTGTCAGTTTGTTCTGTCAAAGTGTTTTAGAAATCCTATCGATAGCGTTGATCAGACGAATCGATCGGAAAACCAAATCAACATCAACAACTCAAACAACACAATATAAAACAAAACATTAATTTACAAGTACAGTTCAAAATGTTTGAAGATAGTTTAGAAACAAAAGACAAGATGGTTAAACAGAGTAGAGAGATGGGTAAGCTTAGATAAATCACGGACAACCTTAACTGGGTCAACCGTGACTTAGAGAATAAGATCGACGTGGATTTTTCTAGGATAAATCTACGTTCGATCTCAAGAGACAGAGTTTGGAGTAATAAAAGATATTAGCATCTAAACCAAGGATAGATATAAATCTCTAGTGAATCGATGCTAATTTGTACAGGAGTTTCCCCCTTTACCAGAAAATTAGAATATTGGCGAGACAGCCAATTCACTATAAAGATCATTCGAAGTGGAGTTATGTGATACTCCAAAATCAAAAGAAGATGAATAGTGAGGGACAAGAATGAATTTTGGAACCGCCGGGAACGTTCCAAAAATTCAAAGGAAATTCGAATCAAGAGGAAAAGATTCAAACTCGAATGAAAGTGATTCTGTAAATAAATCTACTCCATATGCTGAGTTTTGCCTCAAAGCCAAAGCTCTGATACCAACTGTAACGACCCGATATTTTCAACCATTCGCATCCATTATAAGTGTATAGGTAGACACTCATGCCGGAGTTGAATTGCTCAAAATACCGCGTTGTAATTAAAATTTGGCAAATCTCAGAATATACAGTAAATAAATATAATCACAGATCACAGACACAGAGTAAAATAATGCAGCGGAAGTAAAAAAAATAGTAGTTCATGAAGCTACTATCTAAATATGTCAGAGTTACATAAGATACAACAGAAGAAATAGAGTACAACAAAAGTCTCAATAAAATAACCAAGTACAAGCTGAGTAGAACAACGGAATTGAAATAGATAAGACATGACAAGCAGATAATCTCCAGCGATTCAAATCTCCAAGAGAGTGGAAATCCAAATCTGTGAATAACTCAGGCTGACCCGAGCGTAAAGCAAAACACAAAACACAAGAGTCAGGACAATATATACTTATATAATGTAAACCAACTCAAGTGAACTGTAATAAAGGTACAAGTAACTTAGAAGATGCTTGGGACCGCCCATCCTCTAAGGATCCGTTAAAATATCTACTATGTAGTAATATTCGCTATTATAATAGTGTCTAAATAAGTAAAGTATAATCATATAGAAAATAGCGTTAAGGGGATGGAGAACCTTAACGCGGTCGGATCTTAAAATCATAATCGTAGTAAAGCTCGATATGGTAGGTGACACGGCACAACTAGACAATGCCAGGGTAGATATACCAATTACGCACACGGACTGATGGATACGCATAGCAGCCACTACCGTTCCACCTCGCACAACACTCCCAAATCGGAGGATGGCCATCTAATCAATCATAAGTAAGAGTATAATATCGAAGAAATGTGTCCGAGAAGAGGTGCTACCTCACTGGTCCGAGATCGCTCTTGTTTTAGCCACCTTATGCCAACTCACGGGAGTTGGGTCCACGTAACATACCTTAAGAACGTCGCCACCATCCTACTTCATTCTGGAATCTCCCCCGCGTACACGGTTGTCAAAGTGGTTTTCGGTATCGACAGAGAGTATGTCCATATCCGATCCCGGTCTCTTTGCCAACCAATCATTATTATAACCCGTGGTTATAACTTTTAAAAACAATACTTTACTTCAAAATAAAATATCATTTCAAACCATATCATTATCAAAATAAAGATTAAATCAATTCCAAACCATTTCCATATATTTAAATTTTCATATCATTTCAAAACTTCATTTCAAATCATTTTAATATAATAAAATATCATATCCTTACAAAACTTCATTTCAAATCATTTTAATAAAATAAAATATCCTATCAGTTCAAATCCAAATATTCAACTTTAAATACCTTTTAAATTCAAAGATATCGTTCATTTACTATCATTTCAAATCACCTTTAAATAGTTTATATTCCAATCAAAATAATTCATTTAAACCTTTTAAAAGTGTAATTATTATATTTTCAAATCAAGTATTCAATTTCCAAAGTTTCAAACCATTCTGAGTTCGTTTACTAAGTCAAAAACCATAATTATTAAAATTTCAGCATTTCACAGCATTTTAAAAACAACTGCTATAAGTTATATTTGAAAACATTTTTAATTCAGCAAAGACAGCACTTAAAACTGCTGTTAAAACTCAGTTTTAGTTGAATTATAGTTCAAAACAGAAAAGACAGCATATCAGAAGTGCTGCGGTAGTTCAGATTTCAAAACAAGGGTTAAATTTGGTTTCAGCAAAGACTACAGACCATTATAGCATTTCCAGAGAATGCTATAATAGACCTGAGTTCAATATTAGCCTATAAGTTCAATTACAGCATTTCAGAAATGCTGTAATAGCTCTTTTTACACAATTTTAGTTCAAAACAGAATCTATAGCATTTCTGAATGCTATTAAAAGTAAATTTCAGGTGTTAGTGTATTTCCAGCAATTAAATAACTTTAATTTAAAACACATAAACATTTTAAAAATCATATTTTAACATTTAAAATGTTCATTTACATATCATTTAACATATATCTTTTTCACAATAAATTTCTTATAATTAAATCCAATTTTTAACAATTTACTTAATAAGTTTAAGTGTAAAAGTTCCAATTCTTCACATTTCAACAAATAGACTTAACACTTCAAATTTAAATTACCATTTCACAATTTAACAAAATTTCCAATTTTATTTAATTAACTTAAACCTTTAATTAAAACCAAATTTCACATTTCCTAGTCAAGTTATATTTTAAAAGATCACTTTTAAACATTCATTTATTTAACCACCTAAATTCATAGAAAAATCAATAATACTTTAATAAATCACTTAAATTCAAATTTAATCAAATTATCATATTTACCATTTCCAAATAAAATTTAATATCCATTTTATTTATATAACTTAAATATCATTTTTAACCAAAATTCCAAATTTCCAACTTAAGTTATATTTCAAAAATCTAGTTAAACCATTCATTAATTACATTTTTAACACATGGAAAAAAAATCATAATTTCTTTAATTTAAAACATTTCAAAATCTATTTAAATCAAATTTCATAAATTTATAATTTTTTTAAAATACTTAAAAATATCCAAAACACTTTATAAAATAACCCCGGGCCTGTATATAATTTTCTAACCTAGGTCATGTGATACGGATATGTATCATTTCAATCCGCAGTTAAAAAAAGAAAAATCCGGGTTCTATCATTTCAAACCCGCAATCCCAAGTTAAAATAAATTAAATAAAAATCGTTCAGGCCTATCATTTCAGTCCATAACAATTTTTCCTTATTCTAAAGTCCGTTCGGGTATGTATCATTTCAACCCATAGTGATTCTAATCTACAGGGAACTTGCAATGGTGATAACAGATATAAATAACAGAATAACATTAAATAACAGTAACATATGATATAACAGGTGTGAACATCATATGATAATAATATAAGCATATATAACATGATAATATATTTCTACAGATTCGCAGGGTGTCAATTTACTAGTTATATAGGTACATATTGTCTGGTGAGAATAACTCACCTCTTTGTGCTGGAGATTGCTATCAAATGCACAAATTGAGATCTTCGAAGGCACGAAAGCATGAATAAGATTGGATATTGAGAGAGCCAAAGATAAATCTCCTTGAAAACATTCAAACAAAACAAGACAATATACACATAAATATTCAACGCAAAACAATGTTGGAACAATGCAGATAAGAAGCAACAACGGAATAGATTACTTGACCATGCTTTAACCATACAAAAGCTCGAACAAGGGGTTCATTTCTCAGCCATGATGATGATGAGTGTGAGAGAGACAAGGTTAACTCCTCGGAATACATAAGACAAAACAATCCAAACAATATAAGTTTTCAACCCAAATTTTAATAGAACAATGTTAGAAATGACTGCACGGAATCAAATAGAAATGCTTGCACTTGCTTTCAACCTTTACTAGGCTCAGCCATGAGGGAAACTACAGGTCTAAGGCAATGGTTTTGGGTCTGGTTTGGACCAAGGGATACACGGCTACAAGCTAGAGATGATGGAGAAGTTATAACATAGGTATGTGAAGAGTTTTAGGCACACTAGCGTGGTTTTTGGTCAACAAAAGGGCTCGGCCATAGGAGTTTGGGCTTGGCCATTCAAGTTCAGATCTGGACAGAGGTGGGGAGGGGTGTGTTGTGGTCAGGTCAGGGAGGTGGTGGTGGCTATGGTGGTGGTTTGGGTGGTGGTTGAGGTGGGTGAGCATGTAGAGGTCAATAAACATGGTTTTTAGGCATCTAGGTTGAAATTTATGGGGTTTTACCATCAAAATGGTTTGGCTATGGTCAGATCTGGTGGAGTGGGGCTGGTGGTGGTCGGGAAGAGATGGAAGGAGGTGGTGGCAGAGGAATAGGGGTAGAGGTCGATCTCAATCAGGGAAGAAGGCAAGCAAAATAGCATAGAAAAAGAAGAAAAGTAGGAAGAAAGAGATGGAGGCCATTACCAAATTTTCTCTAGCCGTGAGAAACAATTGAAGATGGGATATTTTTTCACGTGAATGCCAAATGAGATGACGGCTACACTAGGGTTTTACATGGCTAGGCAATTTATTTTGAGGAGTTAAAGGAATTAAAGGATTTGGTAAATAAAAGGGCTTCCGTTTCAAAGCGTTACACAACCCTTCACATTTCTTTCCTTATAAATCTTTATATAAACAAAATATTTCAGAAAAATACTATACAAACCGAAACTAAGTAAAGATATAAGAAAATAAATAATAAAAAAGAAATTAGAAAAATAATAAAAGAAATTGCTTAAAATACAAAACAGTGTCCAGAAATTACAAATAAATCACCATTGACTTTGGAAAATTATTAACTTTAATTTAAAAATATTCTAAAACAAAATTTGAAATAAAAATGACTTTTAAAACATTTTCAAAGTGAAATAAATAATTAAATTCAGAGAAAATAACAAAAGAATTGAAGAAATTGTTTAAAAATAGCAGACATGACATGAAAATTTCACATAAATTACCATTGACTCTAGAAAAATGTCTACTTCACTTTAAAAATAATAAAAGACAAAAATATACATAAAATAACATATTAACACATATTAAAATAAAATATGACAAAGAAAATAAAATTTATAAAATTTAAAATAGGCAAAAATGCACAATAAAACAAATTATACTAAAAATTGAAATGTACATAACTTTTACATTTTAACTCCGTTTTCAACGAAACGAAAAGTAGTGTTCAAGTTATTAAATCTATTTTCATAATAAAAGATAAAATTTATAATTTCAAACTATTTAAAATTTAAACTTAAAAGTCAAAGTTTGACTATTGACCAAAATTCACATTTTCAGGAAATATTAAATTTAGTCATATTTGGAATTCTAATCCACATCAAAGTCAAAGTTTTTATATTTAAAATAACAAAATTTATTATTTTTCATAAATAAAGCTTTTAAATCTGGAAAAAATCAATTTAAGAATATTTGTAAAATACAGGGTTGTTACAACAACTAAAGTTGAATTTCATTTAACCATTCAAGTTTATATTCATCACTTCAACTTTTTAACTTAGTTTATTAATTTGTTGTTAATATCAATTTCAAGTTCATTGAACATCACTTAAGTTAAATTTCATTTCAACTTCATTTTATTTTACATAACTTAAATTTCAACTTATAAATCCAAATCAGATTTCATTTTCTTAACAAAATTATTTAACCATTTTAATATTTGGATTTACTTACATTTTCCCATTTTATAAGTTATACAACTTTTTATTTAAACTTCCATATTCATATTATATAATCACTTGCTACTTAAGTTTAATTTCCATTTCATAAATTATCTAATCCAGTTCAAATCCTATTCACTTTATTTAACTTCCCCTAAGTTAAGCTACAATTTATATAATTTACTTACTAACTCAAATTTATTTAACTTTACTACAGTTAAATTTTTATTTCATATTATAAGTCCAAAACTCATTTCACTCATATTTATCAATTTCAAATTGGATTTTAAATTCAAATTTGTTTATCACAATAAAACTTCAATTTTCAATTTACCAATGGTGGCAAATCCATCACATAGAAACTCGAAAATGATACTGATGATGCTACAGCCATCACCCTTATTATTTTCTAACAACAGTACTGAATTCAGTGCTTTATATTCTTTTAAAAATCCTTTTTATATTTATAAATCTTTTACTTATATAATTTCACTATTTTACTTTGCTTATATAAGATTCATTCCAAATTCATTTATCTTATTTAGATTTATAGTAGTATAACCTCTTTAAACTTTGTAAAACAACTGTCAAAATCAACGGGATTCAAATTCTCAAATTCTTAGTTTAAATCCATTTTTCATTTATAACTCATATTTATAAATATACTTATGTAGTTTCATTTCTTATATATATATACAAGATTATTTCACAATTGTATATCATTTTAATTATAATTCCATACTTTAAAATTCATTTTCTTATATAATTTATTCTTTTACAATTGTTATTTTTATTTTGGATTATCCAAACAGCTTTTATTAACTTATATATATTTATATTTTCAAATAACCAAATAATCAATTTATATACACTATAATAATTTCTAAAAAATTGTTCCTTTATATACAAAATATAATCAAAGTAAAATTATTTCATTCACCCAATTTAAAAACAATATTATGTCGACTTGCCTCATTTAAGTGTTTAGAAATCCCTATCGATAACATGGCGTCCCACACACCGATCAGAATTCATAAACAACTCAACGGATAAGTAAACACAATATAAAACATTTTTATATCACTAACAAATACGCGCTCATATATATAATACACTCAAAATCATTCTAGGGTGCTACTGACCCTATCTATGTGAATATTAGGCTCAGGTCCCTAATAAGTTTCAAAATACACAAAAACCACAGTAAAAAAAAGTATGTAAATTAGGTCCCTGGAATTAAGTTACTAAGTAATTGCATATAGTTATGCAATTATTCACTGAATAATTATAGACATTTATGCAATTAGATCCAAAAGTTGCATAAATTTAAGCAATTTTTTCGGCGAATAATTGTGGAAATTTCCGCAATTTTTTGGTGAATAATTGCAGAAATTTCCGCAAATTTTTGAAAAAATTGCGGAAATTTCCGCAATTTTTCAGTGAATAATTGTGGAAATGTCTCCAATTTTTTGAAATAATTGCATAAATGTCTGCAATTATTCACTGAATAATTGCATAAGAGTATGCCATTATTCGATAACTTAATTATAGGGACCTAATTTACAAACTTTTTTTTACTGGGGTTTTTGTGTATTTTGAAACTTATTAGGGACCTGTGCCAAACTGTCCCCCTATCTATACTGACTACACATCAAAGTCTAGGAATATACTAAACCAAAGCTCTGATACCACGTGTGACGACCCATAAATCCGTACCCTTTGAATCGACAATAAACCACACATGTCCAACCTAACAAGCACAGACTGACGGAAAGTCATGAGAAAGAAAAGAAGAGAGAAGAAGAGAAGAGGGAACCAAACAGAACAATATAGAATCTCACATCGCAACGGAATAACATATAATATCATATCAATGATCTTTACAAAATAAAAACTGTAATATCATATACATCAATCAGAGTTCAACAATCAATCAGTAATCATCAGCCATACAGTTATAACAACTTGTCCTCACAAATGCTGACAATATACAACAACAATGCAGCGGAAAATAACCAGATACGTGTATACGAAAATGAAGATCTCTAGCTTTCCTACTGAAGCTCCAAAAGCACCAAATCTGAACCTGAAAATATACTCGGTCTGACCCGAGCATTGAAATGGAAGAACGCCCAGATCAGTCTGGTAAACCAGCGTGAGAAAACGCACTCAACTGAATTTATTTTAATTACCAAAACTTTTCTTTTCAAAACAAAAGTATCTCGTAAGACACGCCCACACATAAACACGGATGGGTTTTTACCTTACGATAACCAAAACCTTTCGTATCAAATCATGTTATATTATACTAGTGTTTAGTATACAAATAATAATCAAAATAGCTGAAATTGTTACCATTATTAAATTCCAGCACACTAGGCTCTACAAACAAAATGGCAGGCACGTAGTGGAGTTTGGATTTCCATACAAATGACCAGGTGAATGGACTACCTTCTAGCAGTACATCTCTAGAGGAATGTACCAAGGACCATCACAAAGGATCCTCTACCAACACAAGACCGACCTACCTCTATAACTAGGTAGTACCGAATATATCATCCCCCGGTCGTTACCGACCTTTCCGAGGGCCCTCATAGCATACAATCCACATTAATTTACATCCCGAACGTCATAGAGGGAAGAAATATATCTAAAAGGGGATGATCATATCCTAATTTGGAATGACCCACTTAGCCCTGTTGCATCTAACCCTTTTTCGGTCATTTCCGGTCGATGAGGCCTAAGGTAACGATTACCTTTCACATATCACATCACTTTGAATGCCACATTGCCATTTCCGTTGACTACTAATTGCCTTCCACAAAAATACAACCCTTGGGCTCGTATGTCTCAAGGAGGGTGTTAAGCTAAGATAAGTTGCCTTCTCCGCCACCACTGATGTATGTTTGTAAAAACCAATGTACATAATCTTAGAAATGCAATGTCAAACACTCGTCCATACAAGTTTTCCAGGAACAGGACAAACCAAAGATATTTTCCTACCTCATCCTACCCGGAAATCCCTAGGATTAGTAGCGAATAGTCCTTGCATTGGATATTTCATAACGAAGAGACTCCCGCTACTGGATGTATATTGGGATTTTAACCCCAAATGATCAACAAGCAGTCCTTCATTATGAAAATCCTAAATACCAATATCATCGATAACCTGCACAATCGAACGCATATACGTTGGTCCGAAGTGGTTTTTAGATAAATCCGATCCTGGTCTCTTCACACCAATAACGCAAAAGTGTTTCTCAACCTCAGACAGAAACTAAGTCTCATAGACTTATCACGTCTCCAACTATCAACTTGCTATCCTTCGGCCAAGAAGGAAGCTCGATAGATTGGAGTAATCACTTCACACTATGCGAAGCAACATCCTCAACACAAATGATAATCAAGCCTACACAGATGGCTACGTAACGACTAAATAGTTTCCACATCAAGTCGAGGAACTAAAATGGCCAAATTTGATAGTCGATTATTTAACTACCAAAGCAAACAAATAAATATCTAGCACCATAAGCAATCACTAGGCCATTTCATTAAATCATTCATTAATTAAATCACTTTTCCAAATTTAATAGTTCAAATTATCTTTAAAAGGATATAATTCTAAAACCATTTCAATATTTCACTATTTGGAAAACATTTCCATATACTTATTTTAATAATAAGTGAATTCACAATTTACTCTAATTTCAAACCATTCAAACTTCATTTTATAATATCACTTTCCAAAAATGTCCATTTTATTTAAAGGATTATTCACTGTCCAAAATCGTGAATATAATTCCTTTAATAAACTTCCATATCTAGCTTACCAAATTAAATTGAGTTCACATTTATAAAACAATGTTTATAAATTCCATTTATATTTTATAAAAACTTCCATTTCTAAAATTCCATTATTAACCAATTTCCCGTTTATCTCATTTATATATATGAAAATCCCATTATAAGCTTATTTACTTATAAATCTCTTTATTTACAAATTCATTCCTGTTATAACTTCATAAATTCATAAATCTTATTTACTTATAAGATTCCTTTATAACTTCATTTTAAACACTTACAAAGCTCATCTATAATTCCATTACTTTTTTTATTTATAAAATATCAATTTTATAAATCTTATATATAAACCATTTATAATAAATTCAAAATCCCAATTTAGCTTATTTTACAAAATAGTTCACTTCATATTTCAAAAATACATTTCATTTCTATTTAAATAAACTTCTTCTTTTAATAATTTACAACACATTATTTAAAATTATATAACTTCAAAAATCACTTAAATAGCCTTTTTAATTTGAAATCAACATTTTAATATTTTGAAAATTCCAAAAATAGGCCCAATGCTGCAACAGCACTAAATAAGGTGATTCACATCAATCATATCAATCCTGGCATCCCAATATGATATATCATATAATAACAACATATATAACAATATTTGTAAATAAAATCAGCACTAGTGAGGAATCCAGTTGGATCCCTCCAACCTGTAGCCTTCAACAAATATACATATAAGAAAATATGTACAATGTCCGCTTCGAGGCAGATGCGCTTACAAAGGGTCATCCGCTTATACATGGGAACGTATAGGGTCGCATCCGCTAAGATATGCGAGAATATATCCAAAATACCAATAGATATATAATATACATCCAAACAACCATAACAGCATATAATACAATTTATTCTCACTTATATATAAATATAAGCGAGTCAGAAAGAGTTAGTTGTACTCACTTTGATTCCAATAGTCGTTGCTGCGTTTTATTTCGAATAGAATTAAACCGAGGTTTAATTTTAATCAAAATTTTAACTAGCCCCAATCAACTCCAAACCAGCTCCATCGTGTAGTGTTCGCAAATACAAACCCAACGCAACTTGTTTCGTGCAAAACGGACCTC
This sequence comes from Allium fistulosum, assembly GCA_030737815.1. Classification (NCBI taxonomy): domain Eukaryota; kingdom Viridiplantae; phylum Streptophyta; class Magnoliopsida; order Asparagales; family Amaryllidaceae; genus Allium; species Allium fistulosum. The sequence goes on from CM060901.1 coordinate 1,105,044,242, forward strand.
GTATGACAAAGGTATATAATTTTAATGATTACACGATTTTATATATAATTAATATACAAATCATTTTTTTAACCTTGAATTATTTTGGCCGCACGTTTCCAGATCTACTATCACGGCTGCTTGTTTCTTCTTCTTCGTTCACGTCTTCGTACGCGAGAAACCCATCAGCTCACAAGAAACCCATCAGCTCGCGCACGATCTTCGGTGTCGTGCCTCCTATTGTTGATCGAGACGACGATCAAGCTGCGCCAAACGAACGCCCACTCCCCCACGCACCTTCGGCCAGATACCGGTCGATAATCGAGCTGTCATTGCCTCGATTTTCGTGCTTGAACGCGCCACCATTGAGCGAGGATTGTCGCCAATCCACTTCACCATATCCAATCACAACCGTTGGATTTGTTGCTCTCGTCGAGCTCTACGATATTGTAGTTGAGGGTTTTCGATGAAATTGGACGGATTGATCAGAAATTGAGGAAGAATGTTGGCTATTTTCGGCCATTGAATATTAGTGGCGGCTATGACCTTTGTCTCTAGGGTTTGGCAAAAGAATGTCCTTATATAGGCAATATTTTAAAACACTATTCACCCACAAAATTTCCGAACTCCAATCGAAGCGTGCCGCCAGGTGTTTATAATGTTTTACCCCTATTCCGAACACAATGGAATATATATCGGGAGCTAATTCCATCGTATTTGAAAGATAGGTTTTCGAATCGACTTATTTCAATTAAAAATTACTGAATAAATTTCTACGCGTTTCAGCTTCGCACGACCAAACCGTAAGTCCGATCGACATGAAATTTGAAATCCTCCAATAATATAACACTATGGATCCAATGAAACTAGTTTCGTCAAAATCTGAGACAATGTCAAAAATGACTATTTTTACACGTTAATTAAAATATTAAAATTTCCAATTTCTATAATTAACTTTTAATTCAATTTTAAAAGTTCCCTAACTCCATTCTAATTCAAATAGAATTTAATTCAACTTTATAAATCATTTTTATTTAGATTAAATTAAAAATCCAATTATCTCAATTATCTTTGCAATTCTAAATCTTAAATTAACAATTTAATTATCCAAATAAATTATTATATTCGAACTATGAGTTATTCAACTTATAAAATTAACTTGTGACTATTTAAAATCAACTAAATTTCCGAATTTCGAATGACTGAAATTCTAAGTCGTTACATTCATCTTTTAAGTATATAGTATAAGGTAAGATTCAGAATAAGCCTTACCGCTATTTCTATTTATTAATATATATATATATAATATATACTATACTATTAAAACCAAGATCCTCTATGATGTCTCTCATTGCTTCGTGTCTTTTCCACTTCACATTCCTTTGTTTTGATAAAAAAAATTGTTATCTATTTTATTTATTCAATTATATATGAAAAAGAACACCGGACTCTTCGTATTCTAATATCTCATTCACCCTCATGCAGAATACTTTTCCCTCATCAATTTATGGAAATAATTCATTTATCATTATAAAATTAAATGTATTTATTTAAAACCAAATTTATTTGTCTTTCTAGTACGTACCATACTTTGGTTTAAGTTTCACACCTACCCCACTCTCTATATTCATTATTCTTAAATAATCCAAGTGAAGTTTTCTTCCTCTTCCCTACACGTTAAAAGCATATTATTTCCATTTTTATTTCATGTCTTCACTTTCGTCTTCATCCTCTAATAACTGTTTCTTCCACATCTCCAGTTTCTTATATAAAATATTAAGTTATTTTCTTCACGTTTGTATTCTTCTTATTTATTTTTGAATCTATTCATGTTTTGCAACGATTGTTTTTCTGCCTAGTGCATTTAGATTCCAGATTTTTATGGAAAAATTGTCTGAAAGCCAACAACAACCTTGGCTTAGTGCATCAATTAAAGGTTAGATCTTTATTTTTTTACTTATTTTTCATTTAATTCAAGTTTAAATTTGTTTTTTTGTAATAAATTTCCGACTTCGGTTTTTGATTTAAATTTTGTGTCCAAATACTATTTTCCTCTTATATTTTTTTTTTCAAGTACAATGCTTATGAATTTGGTTTTCTTCGTTATTGCAGGAGTTTATTGGATTTATGCATAAGCATCTTAGTAAATTCGGTTACTCTGAAAAAATTGTTATTGGTAAAGTTGAACTATTTTTTAGTCTTTATGTTTTGTATAAAACTTTATGTTTGATTTATTTTTGTTTTGGTCGAAGAGTATGAATTAGGTTTCTTTCACCCATTCTGTAGAGAATTATCGTTTTAATTAACATATATAGATACAAACATCCTTAAGTTTTATATGATTAATGAAGGTAAAGTTAGCTTTATTATTCTTAAACAGAAGTATATGAGAAAAATCAAGTCAAGGACCTCTATCTCAAGTGGCTTGAGGTATTGCAGTTAGATTAAGGTTCTAGAAGTCATGAGTTCAAGCACTCGACACATCAAAATAAGTGATATGCTTGGATGAAGACCACTCTTATTCTCCAAATAAAGAAGAAGAAAAATAAAGTTGGAAGAGAAAAATTATATCTAGAGTAAAGGAATACACAAAAATTAATTTGTTATATAATAATGAAAGGAGAAAATAAAAATGCACAAGAAATATTTTTGTTCTATCTTATGAGTAGGTAACTTTAAAAGATTGTGAAATTTTTAGTTTAAATACGTATATTGCAAACTTAATTTTTTAAATTCCTTTTGTTGTCTTAATCACCTCAACTTATACTTTATAAATTTACGTATTGTCTTTCTTAAACTAATCTACACTTTATATATTTTTCCATTGTAGTGTTTAATATACTATAAAATATTCATAAAAAACTCACTTTCATGGTCACGAAATTCTTAGTGATACTATGAAACAATGAGGTAATTATAAGTAATTTTGTATGAAATTTGTTTTATGTTACAATGTTATGAATTTTTATGCAAATGTGAATGTACATATATAAACATACATTGGAGATGTAATTATTTATAATGATTATAAGCGAACTATTTTTGAATACGTAGGATAATATGAAATATTTTTACCATGCAATTGTTACAATGAATTATTTGCCTTTTATTTTGATCTGTTTGAATTCAAAGTAACTAAAAAATTAATTATAATTAATTCTATTTTAATTGTAATTCAATTAATGAAAAAATAATTACATACTAATTATCTTTAATACCAATCAATTATAGAATTAAACTTCAATCAGTTAATTCCTTCTAATTATTTCCACAAGTAATTTCTTAAATTAAATATTTTTTATGTGTATCCATAAGTGGTTTTTATTAAATTAAGTACTTAGGTGGTAGTACATAGTTGTAATACAAATCTCACGTAGTATATATCATACTACAATTCAACATATGTTCAGTGCAGAGTCGGCTCTGAACAATGTGAGCCCTAGGCCAAAAAATGATCTAATGACATACGGGGAAGAGAAGCAGAGAATTTTTTCTCAAAAATCAGGAAATTGAAGAAGATTAGAATTGAACCAAGGGCATTAAGTATAGTAAGCAAACACCTTTACCACTAAGCTAGCTAGACTTCCTTTTAAAATATATTGAATACAATATATTATATATGCAAACAATGGAAATTTTGAGGCCCCTTAGGAATCAGGAGCCTTAGATGGTGGCATATGCCCAAGGACAGGCCTGGTTCAGTGGTTCGAATCACGTACTATGCCGGATTCGAATATGTGACATAAAGGGCTAAAGCTAAAGGGCCTAACCACTGTTACTATAATGACCCATATTTTAATTGTTTGAATATATTAAATTAAATAAGAAAGTTTGAATAAAATTGTTAGGAATTTAATTTTAAGTTCTTTTTGATACAAATTAAACTATAATATAAAGTTGTGATCTTAAGTTAAATTTCTATTAATGACAGGTTGGAATCTAGAACGTATATTAATGTGTATTTTAATGACATTGTTTCAAATGTAATTAATGGATAGGAATACCAAAGTCTAATTGTAATAAGGAATATAATTTAGGAATATAAGTGGTAGAAAAATAAAAATTTATGATTTTATTTGTGTTAACGTATGTTAAGAGATATGTTTATGATATTAATTTGAATTTCTACTAATAACATGTATTACAGTAAGATAAAAAAAATGTTAACATACGTTAGGTGTATTTAATGACATTGTTTGAATGTAATTAATAACGGTGATTATAATAATAATTGTTAATGAAGAATAAAATGAATAAATTTATTAAAAGAGAAAACATATGATTATTTATTTGAAACGTGTTTTAGCATAGAGTAAGAAATTAATTATTTGTAAGTAAATTTCTAACTCATGTTTGTAACCAATAATGTTAATAGATATGTTTGAAATACAATTTAAAGGAAAACAATTGGATTAACTATCTTCCCAGTAATCAGTGTATGTTTTGAAATTTAATTATTGGAATTAATAACAATTAAAATCTTTCCATTAATAAGAAATAGAAGTGAATTGTAATTTATTAGTGATATGTGCAACTTACGTTTTTGTGCTCAAAATACAATAATTATTTTAATGAGTAATTGGTGTGTTCAATATTATTTATTGTGTGTAAAAAAAATATTGGTTAAATAAATATATATTTATGTGTATATTTGGAGTTAATGAGATGTATTGAAGGAAATATACGTTTTAAAATTGAATTTCAAAAGTTGTTGCACTATACTAATCCTTCCATGCTCATTAATTTATTACCTTACTTTATTCTGTTTCGTTGAACCCTCTCTTTTTCATATTTCATTCCATTTGTTCTCTCACTTCTTGCCATAAATTGAAATATTAATGAGGCGTTACTTTGCATTTGAAATGAAATATGCATGTGCATTAATTCATGAATTCATTTGCATGCACTATTCACTCATGCATGCATTCATTTCCCTGCAAAAACAAAAAAAAAAACTCTTCACCTAGCACGTCAGTCTAAACTGAATTAAATGCTCCTTTCTTTCTTTGTGTAATGAATAGTCTTAAATACGTTAGAAATTCATATTCCACTATTCACGTTCATTAATCTTCTCATTTATTTATCTTCTCAAATTTTAGCCGCCCCTTTCATTTATTTATTTCCATTATTATTTTCTTTTACTAAATACTAGCCTCTTTTGGTTTTCCTGTAAGTTTTATTTATTTACACGTGAGCCTTGCCCTGAAACGTTTCCTATTAATGAAATTAATTGAGGTAGCACACGTTTTGAAATTTTATACCAAATGTATTGCTTGCTTTGTAAACATATCTTTTAAAATTCAAACGTGTATTTTTCATTCTTTATTAATATCTGCCTCATTTCCTTCCTCATTTTTGTTTGTTTCTTCATTTTGGTTGTTCCTTCTTCTTTTTCTTGAAGCTGCATCTTCTCAAACGTGAGTTTCATATTATATGTATACATATTTTTTATTATTTAATCTTCCTTTACCTCTTTACACCATGTCCTACCTCCAATTCTTAAAAATATGCGAGTTTGTTGTTTTCTCCCTCTCATTTCATATTTCTACAAGCACTTCAATTCTTTTCATTTTGTTTTCCTATAGCCTTCTTCCACAACCTTATATTTTTGTTTTTATTTTGGTAGCCTGTATTTCCTAAAGCCTTCATTTTATAAACATGACATTCATTTTTTCACTCCACCTTCATTTCTTTATTATTAAATAACCTGCCACTTTATTTCTTCTTTTATGTTTTGTTTCTCCTCACACCTCATATTCATTTAGTTCAAATTATTCTTTGCTGAAGCTATAATCTCATCAGCAAATTGTTCATGTTTTTTTTAATCGTTTCTTCATGTTTTTTGTCACCGCTTCATTTCCTATGTTTAGATCTCCATTTCAAATCTTCCTTCCCTTGAATCATTTTAATGTGAACTTGCAAATTCAAAAGCTTTCTTTTATGAAACATGAGTTTCATTTTTTTTCCATTTTTCCTACATGTCCTGCCTACTTCTTAGTTTGTTCTTCAATCTTTGCTTGAAGCCTTACCTTGAGAAAAATGTAAGTATTAAACTTTGTTTATTTTTTTTTAAAAACGTGTACCAATTATTATTTTAATAATATTTTTTATACCATGAATATCTATTTCATATAAACTTTGATTCACACGCGATTTCTTATATTGGAATTTTGGGCTTTTATTTGGATTTCAAACCGATTTGAAATCAAAGGTGAGTGTTTTAACCCACTCACAACTACTAAATTATCTTATGTTAGTTAAATTAAATTATGATGTGTTTAGAAATTGATTGGTTGATGTTTAATATATTTAAATTGTCATTCTAGTTAAATTGGGCTTTTATTGCATTTAATCATCGTTTAAATTAATATTGAATTTAAATTGTATATTTAATACCTGTTATTGATTATCAATTATCTATTGATGTTTATGAATTGATTTGGATGATGATTGTGATGGATGTTTGATTGTTGATATTGGATGACTGGATGTTGTATTTTATGTTGTTATAACGCTGCAAGTTCCCTATGGGTTGAAATGATACATACCCGAAATATCTACATTAGGGAAAAATCGTTATGGGTTGAAATGATAGATTCGAGCGATTTTATGGATTTTATTTAATTCGGGATTACGGTTTGAAATGATATATAACCGTAAAATTTTTTAATTGTAGATTGAAATGATAAATATCCGTATCACTTGACCCAAGGGTAGAAAATTATACACGGATACCAGATTGGTTAAATTAAATGATTTTTAAATCTTTAAATTTTGAATTCAGTTAACTGATATTTCGAAATAGAAACCGATTTATATAAATTGAATTATTTTCGATAACCCAAGCGTTATTGTTGAAAATTGGAATTGATTTAATGAATTGTTCAAAGGATTTAAATTGGAATTTCAAGTTGAAGTGTCAAATACGAGAGAGCGTATTTGTTAGTGTTATAAAAGGTTTGTGTATTGTGTTAATTTGTTCCGTTTTGTATTTATAAATTCTGGTCGGTGCATAGGACGCTATGACATCGATAGGGATTTCTAAACACTTAATAGGACAGACCAACACAATATTGTTTTGAAATATAGGTAAATGAAATAATTTTGCCTATTATATATTTTTTATATAAAATAACAGATTTTATAAATGATATAGTTGGATGTAATATGTTGTTTGTTAGGTAGAAAATTTTATAAATATTGATTGGAAATAGGACTTACAAATAAAGTAAATATAAATTTGAAATTTAGAACTTAAGTTCCGGAATTTTGAAAAATTCCTTTTGAAAGAATTGAAGGAAGTTTTAATTTTTTTTTAAGGAAATAAGTTCTGTACTCCCCTCTCTGTCGTTGGAAGATAATTTCGATGATAAGTGCACACATCATCGACATTCATTTTCGAGTTTCAAAGTGGGAAGACCACTGCATTAGTTTTACTACACATTTGTTCTGATATAAAAATCTTAATTTTAATTTCCAAATATGATTGATATGTATAAAAGATATGATTATATGTATACATATACATTATTTTAAAATAATTGAAAAGGAACCCGGTATTTAGTTCTTAAGTTTTCTGCAAATTGGAAATTTCAATTATTATAATGAAATGAAATCTTGACTATTTTAATAATTGAAAACTTTTAATATGTGTAATTAGAAACTAGATGCTAAGTGATTAATAAAAATATAAGAAATTGAAACTTTGTAAACTGTAAATCAAAAGGATATAAAAAATGAGAAATGATAACTATTGAACATTTTATTTACTAAATAAACAAGACGAACTTGTATAACATTCCATTACACTTTAAAAGATATATATAACTTACCAAAATGTTAAAAGTTGTAATGTTAAATAGGAATATGTAATAGAATAATATATAAGTAAACTTTAGTAAATGAAAGTATTCAATGGATTACTTTTATAAATAAGAATTCTGATATTATAACTTTGTTATAAACTTAGGTAATAGTTTGAAATGTTACTAATCAAATGTAATAGAAAAGTGAATAATGTAAGAAAAACAATTATAAACTTAAGTAAACATTTTAAGCTATTTATAATCAGATTGAATAGTAAAAGGTGAATATTGTAAGTAAATAATTATAAACCTAAGTTAATGTTGAAGCCATTTATAATTAAAGTGAGTACTATATTAATTGAATGTTATAACTTCAAAAAACATTGAAATGATTTAGAAATGAATTTAATATTCAATAATACTTTATATGGAAGAATGAATGTGAAAAGGAAATAATCTATTAATGGTGAATTAAATTGCAAAGAGACTTACATAATAATGGATAATCTAATAATTGAAATGGAAATAACTTATGTAAGCAATGATTGAAAAGTAATGAAAAGAGAAAAAAGGCACCGTATAAGTGAATGGAAATGAATTTTGTAAGTGGTAAATGTAAATTAATTAAATAAACATTGTATGAATGAATGAAACCGAAGAATAGTAAATAATATGAAATGAGATTTATAAGAATAAACTTAATTGATATTTGAACTTTTGTTTGTATTGGCTTATGGGATGGTTGGGAAAGGACACTTCTAACTGTATAAAGAGTGTAAACAATCTATTGAGTTTTATCTAAGACTGTTGAGTGTATAGTATACTTAGTAGTTTATTTACCATTTTATACGATTAAAAGTTTCTGAACCCGAACAAACCATTTGTTTGGTTGCTATTGATGGATGGTTGATTACCTTGATTGCATGTGATAATTGTATGGTTTTGGTTGCAAGTGATTGTTGTTATGTTGTGGTGATTTGTTGTTATAAATTGAAACAATGTAAATATTTCTCTTTTACAAAATTCCGACTCTTTGGATTGTATAAGTGAAATACAGGTTTATGGAAGCAATAGCTACTGCTTTTGGTTTCATAAATAAGCGTTGTTTATCCGACAAATAGATACGTTTTCGGATTACGGTTTTATAGCGATATTATAATGTTTTTTCGTGGTTTGGGATATTTGATTTTGAAATATATGATATATATTGTTATTATTGATATTATTATTTCTCCCAGAGCTCTCCGTACAAAGGAGACTCTGCCGAAATTTTCCGTAAATTTTGGACTTAGAAAATTTTGTGAAAGCAAAGATGTTCTCAAACTTTTATTAACTTGAATATGAAAGGATTTAATTGTTTATAAATTGATATATTTTATTTAAATTATTTAATTAATTGTTTATAAGTTTAATATTTTGAATAAGACATATTAATTCCTTAATCCCTTCTTTCTTGTTCCTTTTCGGGGACGAAAAGTTTTGAGTGGGGGAGATTGTAACGACCCATAGTTTAATTGTTTTAATATATTAAATAAAATAAGAAAGTTTGAATAAAATTGTTAGATATTTAATTTTTAAGTTTTTTTTATACAAATTAAACTATAATATAAAGTTGTGATCTTAAATTAAATTTCTATTAATGACATAGGTTGGAATCTTGAACGTATATTAATGTGTATTTTAATGACATTGTTTCAAATGTAATTAATGGATAGGAATACCAAAGGCTAATTGTAATAGGGAATATAATTTAGGAATATAAGTGGTAGAAAAATAAAAATTTATGATTTTATTTTTGTTAACGTATGTTAAGAGATATGTTTATGATATTAATTTGAATTTCTACTAATAACATGTATTACAGTAAGATAAAAAAAATGATAACATACGTTAGGTGTATTTAATGACATTGTTTGAATGTAATTAATAATGGTAATTGTAATAATAAATGTTAATAAAGAATAAAATGAATAAATTTATTAAAGGAGAAACATATGATTATTTATTTGAAACGTGTTTTAACATAGAGTAAGAAATTAATTATTTGTAAGTAAATTTCTAACTCTTGTTTGTAACCAATAATGTTAATAGATATGTTTGAAATACAATTTAAAGGAAAATAATTGGGTTAACTATCTTCCCAGTAATTGGCGTATGTTTTGAAATTTAATTATTGGAATTAATAACAATTAAAATCTTTCCATTAATAAGAAATAGAAGTGAATTGTAATTTATTAGTGATATGTGCAACTTACGTTTTTGTGTTAAAAATACAATAATTATTTTAACGAGAAATATTAAGTTAATTGGTGTGTTCAATATTATTTATTGTGTGTAAAAAAAATATTGGTTAAATTAACATATATTTATGTGTATATTTAGAGATAATGAGATGTATTGAAGGAAAAATACGTTTTAAAATTGAATTTCAAAAGTTGTTGCAGTATACTAATCCTTCCATCCTCATTAATTTATTAGCTTACTTTATTCTGTTTCGTTGACCCCTCGCTTTTGCATATTTCATTCCATTTGTTCTCTCTCTTCTTTCCATAAATTGAATTATTAATGAGGCGTTACTTTGCATTTGAAATGAAATGTGCATGTGCATTAATTCATGAATTCATTTGCATGCACTATTCACTCATGCATGCATTCATTTCCCTTCAGAAACAAAAAAAAACTTTTCACCTAGCATGTCAGTCTAAACTGAATTAAATGCTCTGTTCTTTCTTTTTGTAATGAATAGTCTTAAATATGTTAGAATTTCATATTCCTCTATTCACGTTCATTAATCTTTTCATTTATTTATCTTCTCAAATTTCAACCGCCCCTTTCATTTATTTATTTCCATTATTATTTTCTTTTATTAAATACATGCCTCTTTTGATTTTCCTGTAAGTTTCATTTATTTACACGTGAGCCTTGCCATGAAACGTTTCCTATTAATGAAATTAATTGAGGTAGCACACGTTTTGAAATTTTATACCAAAAGTATTGCTTGCTTTGTAAACATATCTTTTAAAATTCAAACGTGTATTTTTCATTCTTTATTAATACATGCCTCATTTTTTTAAACTTTCTTCACCTCATTACACCATGTCCTACCTCCAATTCTTAAAAAAATCTTATGTTAGTTAAATTAAATTATGATGTGTTTAGAAATTGATTGGTTGATGTTTGGTATATTTAAATTGTCATTCTAGTTAAATTTGGCTTTTATTGCATTTAATCAGCGTTTAAATTAATATTGAATTTAAATTGTAAATTTAATACCTGTTATTGATTATCAGTTATCTATTGATGTTTATGAATTGATTTGGATGATGATTGTGATTGATGTTTGATTGTTGATATTGGATGACTGGATGTTGTAGTTTATGTTGTTATAACACTGCAAGTTCCCTATGGGTTGAAATGATACATACCCGAATGATCTATAGATTAGGGAAAAATCGTTATGGGTTGAAATGATAGACTCGAGCGATTTTATGGATTTTATTTACTTCGAGATTGCGGTTTGAAATGATATATAACCGTAAAAAAATTTTAATTGCAGATTGAAATGATAAATATCCGTATCACTTGACCCTAGGGTAGAAAATTATATACGGACACCGGATTGGTTAAATTAAATGATTTTTGAATCTTTAAATTTTGAATTCAGTTAAGTGATATAGAAATCAATTTATACAAACTGAATTATTTTTGATAACCCAAGCGTTAATGCTGAAAATTGGAATTGATTTAATGAATTGTTCAAAGGATTTAAATTGGAATTTCAAGTTGAAGTGTCAAATATAATCGAATTTATCGGAATTGAGTTATTGGAAATGGTTGGATACAACTTTGAAATCTATTTAAAACTATTTTAAACTATTTTAATCAAGATAAACCATTTTTATCAATTCAAACTATTTTAATTTATTTTAATCCATTATAACATATTGTAACGACCCGTAAATTTCAACTGTTTTAATAACGTAATTAGTTGAAATTTTGTGAAATTTTAAACGATAAAATTTTGAAATAAAAATTTAATATTTGGAATGCGTCTAGTTAAACATAGCAACTGGTAAATTTTCGTCCGAAAATATGAAAGTTTATTTCGCGCGTAAATTTACTTCAATTTAATCAGTTAAAAAGCGATGAAAATAAAATATTTCTGAAACCTAAATATTTTTACATAGAAAAATTCTAAACCATCTTCTGAGCAAGATGTCAGTTTGTCGTTTTTCCAAATTCGGACATCTTTGGCTCCGTCGATCTTATTTTTCAGCGTTTTTCTTACATTTTCCGCTATTAGAAATTTCGAATTTTTATAATACAATCATACCACTGATGTCTGTATACCATTTTGATCGTCTCGTCATGCTAATCTCAACAGTGTATTCATTTGTGTACTTCGAAAATCCGGTACGCAATGAAAATGGCGAAACGATTTATCGTACCGGTATCCCTTTAACTCTTTGATTGTTGTTCCCATTCAAATTTTGAACGGCCACCTGCTTTTAATAATTTCCTCGATTTTACGCGTGACCTTTCATTATTGTGCGTTTCTCTCATTGCATTACTTCATAAGTTTTCTCTTGGGCTACTCATTTTTGGCTCATACGTTGCTTGACTTTCGGTTCTCTTCCACTGTTCATGTTCACTTTTGTTTACTGCTCTTTGCCTCTTCCCTTCTTTATTTCTTCCCCTCCACCCTGTCACTTTCCTCCAAACCAATGGACGCAAGAAAGAAAAAAAAAGCAATTCGACAAACAAACGCAAGTCCGCCGCTTAGCTTTCACGTGGCCTCTCACCAGTTCAACTCGGTAAGCCTCCGACAACCCACACATCTCCACCGTGCCATCAACCCTTCACAACCGCATCCCCACTGATCGCCTGTCCACCGCCATAGCCTCCCCTAACAGCCATGCCCTTGCCTTCCACCCTGACACCGGCCTCCGCCTGACGCGCCTAACCGGCCAGCACCTCCGGCCAACCTAGCAGCCGCCATCACCCCATTTCGACCGAGCTTATCTCCTTCTTCACATATTCTGCTCGGCCTTCCTCTTCTTCTATTCTCTGGGTAAGATTATGGTTGATAGTTTTAGCTTTTAACTGAATATATATTTGTTATATTACATTTCCTTAAACGCTAATTCATATACATAATTGATTATTTGTAGTTATTTAGCTATGTATTGAATTTATACAAGTTATAAAGTTTATAGTTTTACTGTCAGTTCATATTGATTTATATATAGTATTTTAAAGGTTCTGGTTAGAATATTTCTGATATGTTTTAATAACTACATATATAATGTAACAGTAGTTCATAGATATATGCCTGATACCAGTATTGCATGTGTGATCATGAACATGTATTCCTACAAGATATGGTGACAGCTCAAACAATTTACAAAGGTGTTAATATATATGTTTGTATAAATTTTAAAATCTGTTAGCTATACAAGTTGTTTGTTTTCTAGAGTAAGTTTATTTTTTTTTCTTTTGTGTTGTTTTCGTTTGTATATAAAGTGTATATATACGTATGTGGGATTTCAAAAAACAATATATATATATGTTAAGTGTTTTGTTGGGTATATTTACATGCCAGTCTTTCCTGAGTCACAAATATTCTATTTTGTGTAAATAGGGTTACATTTGTTAGGTATTATAATAGGGGAAGCATTAAGTGTGATTGTTTAAAAGTGTTCAAGCTATATATTTTGACAGTTTTGTGAAAAGGTTGATTTTATAAGTCATATAATATAAATTTTTGCTTTGTGAATCAATGTTATAACGTATATATATTTTATGGTTACAATATAAAGGTACGCCTTTTGCTATATATATAGGTTTCGAATATAATTCAGTTTTTAAGTAAATTTCATACTGCTTTCATGTTATATGATATATGCTGGTTGTTATAATGTGTGAAGTTTATTCTTGTCTGCTAGTGGATTTTAAAATATAAACATACAGTAGATCATATAATGATAGTATAAGTTTGAATGTAGTATATAAGTAGGTTACTTTAAACTAAGCATATAAAGTTATCTTGATATTTGTGCGCACATGGGTTGTTTTGAAATTGTATCTACAGTGTAAGCAAAATATTAGATGTCAGGACATGCTGTTGTATCTGATGCGCATATAACTAGCTATATATATCCTTCTACTTTGTCTTATAACATTATTATATATATGTATTGCATACTCATAGTTTAATGTTGTATGTTCATTTTAATATACTAGTGTTTGAGTTAATATATTATAAAGGTAAGTCTTGGAACACTAAAAGATGTTATATGTTTACTGTATAGGATTACATAGGTGAAGAAAAGTGTATATATATATATTATTACATGTATTGTTATAAGTATTGGCTAAGATATAATATATTGCTTATACTAGTTTGATAATGAATATTGATTTTATTTATAACTTGTATGTAAACTTGTAAATGTGTATATACATTTATTATATATAAATATTATATAAGTTCGAATACGACTTTATATATATATATATATAGTTATATAAGTCCACTTATACCAATTATCATCATCGATCCAATTTTGATTTGATCTCGTCAATTCCTTATTATCAGCCATGATCGTCGAATTCGCGCCAATCTCGCTTGCTTTGGAATTCGTAGCTTGTCGTGTTATCTACTCTCTCTAGCCTCGAAAGGTGAGCCATCACTCACAGTTAACGTTCTTTTTTTATTAAATTTGATTTCAATTGAAACGACAATTGAAATTTGCTGCTGTTTGATATTTACACTGTTATTACCTGTATCAGTTCACCTATGACATCTGACACCATTATCTGTTATATATGCAATGATAATCCAATTTGGTTGTTAAATAATTGATTGTTTGATGTTTACAATTGGACGTTAAAATTTTAATGTATAAAGTGATAAATATTATGCAAGTAAATTTGACGTAGGATAATTAAAATTTGAATCGACATATATGTTGGATTTGATTAGTTGAATATGACCCCTTTTTGTTAAATTAATTGACATGTAAAATAGTGATAATTACACTTTGAACCATCGACGTATATTGGATTAATTGTTGTAGTGTAAAATTTGAAATTGAATGACAAGGGAAAACCGTAATGTAGTAATCTTTAATCTACATGAAATGATAGTGTAGATTCTAGAAATAATTATATTAATTCGTACAAATAACAATGCGAATTAATACGGTTATTTCGGGATTATTTGAATTGATTATTGGATTGTTATTGATTGTTGTTATTGCTTGTTTATTTACTTTGACACCATCCTAGTTATCACACTGCAAGTTCCCTTTGTTATGCTTTGAATTTTGAATTGGATTGGAATCGGGTTGAAATGATAAATACCCAAATTGAACTTTGACCTAGGATAGAGAATTAAATAAAACCCGATTGGTCAATAATTTGATTTAAAAATAAAATGAAGATTTTATTTGAATAAATAATATGGTTTTGAAATGAAGTTGAAATTTGAATTTTAATGAAAGAAAATGTTAATATTTAATAATCTGAAACAAATTATTAACAATGTAATTGATAAAGAATGTTGTTTAATTTGAGAAATGATTGAATTAAGTTTGAAATGATTTAATAATTAAGTTTGAAATTATAATTAAGTTTGAATTTATTAAACTTTGAAATGATTTAATAATTAAGTTTGAAATTATAATTAAGTTTGAAATTATTAAACTTTGAAATTATTTAATAATTAAGTTTTGAATTATTTAATAATTAAATAAGATTGAATTATTTACTGATTAAATTGAATTGGATTTTTAATTAAGAAAATTGAACTTTTGAATAAGTGAATTTACTTCGTAAATAATTGAAATTGAGTTTTCGTTATTAATTAAGTTTTGGAAAATTATTTAAGTAAGTAAATAAGTGAAATTGAATTTCTTTAACAAGAAATAAAATGTGATTTATTGAAATTAATGTAAGACTTGAAATCTAAAGAATTTGATTTGATGAATTCAATTTAAATTCAAAATTGTAAGTTTTGATATAATGAAGTTGAATTTAAATAATGGATTTAATGAATTGGAAATTTAATGGAAATTGTTTTGAATGGCAAGTTTACTTAATGAATATTGAATGAAATCGATAAATGAAGTTAAATTGATTTGAATGTTAAATTAAATTAATTTAAATGTTTTCGAAATGAAACTTATATACGAACTTGAATCAATATTTGAATTGTTTAAATAGAAATAGAAATTGAATTATAAGCTTTTGAAATGGTAATTTGGAAGTTTTGAAACGTAAATTGTGGAAATTGATTTAGAAAGACAAATGAAATGTTGATTTATTAATTTTAATTGAGATTGAAATTGATTTGTTTTGAAATATATTAAACGACCAATCGGTGTAATAATCACGGAAGTTATTAAAGAGACCGGAATTCGGTTATGGATATACTCTCTATCTAAACCGAAAACCACTTTAATAACTATACGCGGAGTGATGATCCAGAATGAAGTGGTTGGAATGATGTACGTGATGACTGAAGAAAGAGAACGATGATGGATAGCCTTGACACTTGTGTCAAATTGGAAATGACTAAAACAGGAGCTGTGCCGGGCCAATGGAGGATTAGCTACGTCAAGTGGACACACTTCTTCGAACTACTTATTTGTTGTCGATTGGTGCACCCTTGAAATTGGGAGTGTTGTTTCACGGTGTTGCGGGCGCTGCGGCGTTGCGTTCTCACCAGTCCGGTCAGGCGAACGGTAGTATCACTACCTTGGGTATTGCCTCATGTGCCTTGTCATACTTGTATCCCTTTATTTGCGACCACTACGAAATTGTTTTGTACCTTTAGTATATGGATTGCCCTCTGGTGACTTCCGGTTTTGGGGAAACTACGGTCTTGTATATGCTTTTGGGAATAAAAATGTGTTAAGGGTGGAATGGGCCATGACTTAATGCTATTTTGATATCTTTTTATATTACTGATAGACATTATCTACTTAGCGTACATTACTACCTAGTAGATAGTTTAATGGATCCTTAAAGGATGGTTATTCCAAACATCCTTTGAGTTACTTGTATTTCAATTGCTATTTCACTTGAGTCGGATTTATTGATATAAGAATGTTAATCCTGACTCGAGTGTCTTGTGTTTTGCTTTACGCTCGGGTCAGACTGAGTGTACCAGTATTCGAGACTCACCTTTGGAGTTGGAGCTTGCTTGAAGATCCAGCCATCTATTCTGCTTTCAGTATTCGATGATTCCAGTGATGTATTCTGATTTGTATCTGATGTATCGTATTACTCTTCTGTTGTAAACTCTGATGTATCTTATACATTTATATAGTAGCTTCATGAACTACTATCTCTTTTATTTCCGCTGCAATTATTACTCTGTGTCTGTGTTCTGTGATTATTTATTTACTGTATATGTCCAGTTTTGCCAAATTTAAATTAACAACGCGGTATTTTGAGCAATTCAATTCCGGCATGAGTGTCTACCTATACACTTATAATGGATGCGAATGGTCCAAAATTCTGGGTGGTTACAATTGGTATCGGAGCTTTGGTAGCTCTAGGCAAAACTCAACATATAGGGTAAATGTATTTACAGAATCACTCTCATTCGAGTTTCAATCTCTTCCTTTTGACTCGATTCCTTTGAATTTTGGAACGTTCCCTACGGTTCCAAATTTCATTCGTGTCCCTCACTATTCGTCTTCTATCAATTCTGGAGTATCCCATAACTCTACTTCGAATGATTTTTATAATGAGTCGGCGGTCTTGCCAATCTCAAATTGACTTATAAAGGGGTGAAACTCTTTTACAATAAACATCGATTTACCGGAGATTTCTGTATCCTCGGTTTACGGTGCTATCTATTCCCTGTTATACCTGAATTCCATCTCTTGAGATCGAGTGTTGATTTACCTCGGAATTCAGCATCGATCTTATTCTTGAAGTTACGGACGGCCCGGTTAAGGTTGCCCGTGAATTAAATAAACTCATCCATCTCCCATTTTGGTAATTGAATTATCTTATCTTCTGTTTCAAACTTATTTTTCGAATCAAAATTCTCTTTGATTTGAGTCCATCAAATTTGAATCTCTATCTTTGCTTTGAAATCTATTCTTATATAGTCGAGCGAGGAAGTGTATTTGTAAATTAATATTTAAATTATTTAAAATATATTGTGTTGTTTGGGTTGTTGATGTTGATTTGGGTTTCCGATCGATTCGTCTGATCAACGCTATCGATAGGATTTCCAAAACACTTGAACAGAGCAAACCGACACGATATTATTTTCAAATTTGGTAAATAAAATAATTTTGTATGAATATATTATAAATATATATAAGTAAAATTTTCTGAAATTTAATAAGTTAATTAAATTGGTTGTTGAAATGATAATAATTGATTATCACTTATTGTTCTATAAATGAATTTTTAAACATGGGTTATAAACTGATTTGAAATTTAATTTTAAATTCAGAATGTGAGAATTTAATTTCCAGTGATTTCAAGCTTTGGTTTTAAATTTTTAAAATGTATATTATTGAACGTATTTTCAAATAGAAACCGTTTTCAAAGAATTTAAATGTTGAAATCAGTGCTCTTCTCTTTGTCGCTGGAAAATAATTTCGGTGATGGCGGCCGCATCATCGACATTCATTTTCGAGTTTCGAAGTGGAGAAACTATTATGTAGCTTTGCTACGGTTTTGTTTTGGAAAAATATTTTGATTTGAATTTCTTAAATATGACTTGATTTATATATATATATATGGGTATATTATTTTAAATTTAAATTTATTTAATAAATATAGTATATACGTAATTATTTCTAAAGGGTTTGAAATTAAACGGAAATTTAATTCTCACAAATCATGTTAAAAGATGTTTTCAATTATAAATAAAGCTAAATTTTGAATAAGTATTTAAACTTGAAATAATTGAATATGAAAATTTTATTTGTATATATTACTAAATTGCATTCCAATATAACTTACCTAAATTATTTAGAAGTTAAAATGTAATTGGATAATATACAATATGAAATGATTTTATAAATTTGAGTGTTTATAATAAATGTTATACAACAAAATTTTGATTATAAAGATGTTAATAGAGTTAGATAGGATAATAAGTAATTGAATAATAGATGAGACCAATAAATTTGTTTTGAAAGAATTAATAAATTGAAATTTGATCAACTTATGAAAATACCTTGAATTTAAAAGTAATTAGTGAATATAAATTAATTTAAATCGAAACTTTTATGGTTTAAATTAATTTATATTGTTTAATATATGTGATAAAATATATTAAGTAGAATAAATTTAACAATAATTTGGAATAAAGAAGAATTTAAATTGCTGAAAAATATGATTATAATAAAAGACTATTCAAATTTATGGTTTTAAAAATTGTAAATTGAAGAAATGGGATAATAAGATAATGAATTTAGAAATAGTTGAGATTGATTTTAGTAAAATCAAATGGATTAAATCAATTATAGAATATCCATTAATTTAAATTTGAATTTATATGGTTTAAATTAATTGTTATTTTGTATTTCAAATCTGTTTTTCTTTCTGGTTGTTTCCATTCTCCTACCTCGTTCCTTTTCGGGGACGAAAAGTTTTGAATGAGGGAGAGTGTAACGACCCGTAAATTTCAACTGTTTTAATAACGTAATTAGTTGAAATTTTGTGAAATTTTAAACGATAAAATTTTGAAATAAAAATTTAATATTTGGAATGCGTCTAGTTAAACATAGCAACTGGTAAATCTTCGTCCGAAAATATGAAAGTTTATTTCGCGCGTAAATTTACTTCAATTTAATCAGTTAAAAAGCGATGTAAATAAAATATTTCTGAAACCTAAATATTTTTACTTAGAAAAATTCTAAACCATCTTCTGAGCAAGATGTCAGTTTGTCGTTTTTCCAAATTCGGACATCTTTGGCTCCGTCGATCTTATTTTTCAGCGTTTTTCTTGCATTTTCCGCAATTAGAAATTTCGAATTTTTATAATTCAATTATACCATTGATGTCTGTATACCGTTTTGATCGTCTCGTCGTGCTAATCTCAACAGTGTATTCATTTGTGTACTTCGATAATCCGGTACGCAATGAAAATGGCGAAACGATTTATCGTACCGGTATCCCTTTAACTGTAACGACCCCAGATTTTAATTTAATTTAAATTAATAATTTATTGAATTTTTGAATTTAATTGAGTAATTAAATTGGAGCGAGTTTCCCCGATCGAATATGAGTGAATTTGAAAATAAAAAAAATATATAGATATATATATTTGACTTGAATTTAAAATCTTAAAATAAATGGTTTTGAAAATAAAATACATTTAAAGTATTGGCTTATAAAAGAAAACAAAAATAAAATAAGTAAGATATGTATGTAGGCTGTAAACAATCAAGTATGAACACAAAGAAAATAAAAGAGATGAGTGGGCAGGCAAATGGAAAGTAAGTATAAAAACAAAACAAAGTAAATAAGCTTGTAAAGCAAGTACAAATAAAGCATCTCTAAGTATACAACATATCACAGCCGAAGTCAACAAGAATTGTAAAAAGAAAATAAACAAAGTATCAAAGCATGGGCAAGATCATCTCAGCCATGACTTGTGGTACAAAAATAAACATCACCTATTGTACAAAATATAATATAGCCTGTAGACTTGCTCTCTTATACATCAATTTCCTCTGCTTCAATTCGTTCATCTTCAAAGTTAAGAAAATATGAAGTGGTCTCATCTTCTTAAATTTAAACAAAAACTCAAACAAATTCAATTCTGAAATTCCTGAAGCATTCCCAAGGCAAGGTTTTCAATGACCAAATTCAGCTTCAAATTTGCAAATCATCACTCAAGTTCAAAAGCAATTTCCAGATCATCTCAACAGCAAATAAAAGCGTATTTCAAACATAAAGCTCTGTTCTTCTTTTCTTTTGAAACCAAGGTGAGCAACTTGACCCAGTATTTTCTTCTTTAGATCAGTGAGTAAACTTCACCTTCTCTGCTTTGAAATGTCTGTGAGTAACATCACTTTTAAAATGTTTTAAGCAAGTTAATCTGTTGCATGATTCATCTATAAATATGTATGGTAGCATATATATGTATATGTAACATCTTTGAGTACACTTGAAAATTGTACAGGCTGATGATCATGTGCTCTGTTCCATGATTTGTAACATAAGTTTTGATCTCAAAAATCATTTCCATTTGATTTACTTAGTGTTTAGGCTTAGTATTAAAACAAATATTGGGTGTTATAGTGTATACTCAAGATTTGGATTTTATTTAAGTTGAATCAACTTAGGATTTTATCTGGGAAGCATGAAATTCGAATACCATTTCAAATAAGTCGAAATTTAAACTTTTTAAATTTCGAATTCAGGAATGCAAACTAAATTCGTAAGCTATGACATGATTTTTAAAACAAAAATTTTAATTTTTCGATCAAAGTTTTGAGAGCAGCTCTTATTTGTTCGAAAATTGGGTTGTGATCAATTGCCGTTGATCGGAGGAAGGTTGGTGATCGACGTTTAGCATGGAGGTGGAGGGGCCTATGACGATGGTAGGAAAAATGATCGGTGGTGTTCGCGATCACCGTGGAGGTAATGGCAGGCGAATGAAGTTTCTAGACCTAGTTTTGGCCGCTGCTGCAATTTGGTCTCGTTCGATGACCAGAGACGTTCGAGTGAAATGGGTTTTTGGGAGATGGTAGAAAGGGTGTGGACGCGTGTTTGGCCGGAGTTTCAGAGGTGATGGTGGTCGGAGGATCGGAGACGAGGCAGATTTTTGATGATGTTGGGTTCCAGTAACTCGATCGAATTGTTCGATTTTGATTCACGTGATTTTCGTTCGACCTGGGTGATCGAGAGGCTCGGGGAGGCCGTAGTCGACGTGTGGGTGAACTTGGCGATGGTCGGAGGGAGTTGGATCAAGGGTACACGTGCATGAATATTTTCATGTGCACCGGGATTGGAATCAAGGAAGAAGAAGGCGACTCGAAGATGACTCGAAGTGGAGCTCGAGAAAATGGGTGTATGACTCGAAGTCGAACTCGAGTGAAATTGGGGGTGCATCGGGTCAGTTTTTAACACTTAAACAAAATTTTGGAAATTTTGTCACTCGGGTCGAATTTTGAAAAACACGAAGAGGAGGCCATTTTTACTCGGGTATGACCCGAAGCAGGTCTCGAGTTTTAAATTTCCAGTTTTTAAGTCTGAACAAATTTAAATCAATTTAATTTGTAAAAAAAATTATTTTTCTGAAAATGATAATTGTTAAATACAAATATGAATGTGTGTTGAAAAGTTTTGTAATAACAATATTTTTAAAGTTAATTAAGTTTAATTAAATTGTTTTAAATTTATATTTGAAAATAATTAAAGGTTATTCTAAATAAAACTTAATTAAGTAATTAGATTTAAATGTTTTAATTTGTTAACTTAAAAGTTAAGTTGATTTATATTGGATTTAAAATTAACTAAGATCAATAAATTATTTATTTAAATCTAATTAATTTAAAAATTAAGGATAATTAATTAAAAGGTAATTAATTAAGGGTAAATTTATTAATTGAAGATAATTAATAGAATGGTGAATTAAATAATTAAAAGTTAATTATTTAATAATTAAAGATTGATCAATTAATAATTAAGGGGTTAGTAAATTATTATTGATGATTATTAATAAATGATTAAAGAATAATTTAATCAAAATAATTTGTAATTTATCAATGTTAATTAACCAGGATTAGTAATAAATTCATAAGAAATTAATCTGATTTAAATTAATCAGACAATTAACTTACTTTACTTATGAATGTTTAGATCCTATTGATTTGATTGTTTGATATACCTGATATATGATGCTTTGTGATACGTCCCGATTTATATTGTGATTTGTGATTTCTGTTTCTGTGATATATTGTTATATGAATATGAAACCCTTGACCCGTAAAACGGCACTTGAATTTCGATGCGACAGGGAGTCGGATTCTAGTTGGTTATCCGAAACCCACATCGAATTATAATTGTGAATCTTTGTGACCGATAAATTTATTTTATCTATGAATCTGTGAATGAAGATGAGCGTTATCGATTATACCGCTTATCAATATATCTGTGATGATTGATGTTGCACTATTGTGTGTAAAACCCCTGGACTACACCATACACTCACAAATATGGATTTCACGTGGAAATCGGTTAAGTCACAGATAATTTAAATCTGATGTTTTTGGAAATTGAAATTTTAATTTCAATTGATTTTGAAATTAGAAATTTGGGTTTAAAGTGAAAAGCTTTTGAAATGGAATTTCAAAGATGAAATTTAATTTTGAATAACTTGATGAAGTTTTGGAAGTTTAAATAATTTGATTTAAAACTTAAATTCAAGATTTGAAATCGAATTCTATAATTTGAAACTAGGGATTAAAGATGTTATACCCGTTATATATGGGTTAAACTATTTTAAAAGCATTGATTTTGGAATGTGAATATAATTCAAGGACTTTAACCCGTGCAAATAAAATTGGATTTTTCTTAAACGAAAATTGTTTGTTTTCAAATGATAAAAGCTTTCGTATATATAAGAAATGAAATTCCAATTTAAAGGAATTTCAAGTATGAATTGAAAGGTGGTTTTCCAAGTTATGAATGAATTCCTTTTTGAAAGCTATGAATTGAATCTGTTTATTTTAACAGATTTAAAATGATGATTTGTTTAAACCATTCAAAATGAAATTGTTTTTGAAAACTATAAGTTAAATCTTTGTTTTAAAGATTTAACGAGTTAATCCAATTGAAATTAAAATGTTTTGAAACCTATGAATAGATATTTATGAAACAAGGTGAACGGTGTGAAATAAATCTTTTTATTTAAAGATTTGAAATGATGATTGGTTTAAACTATTTTGGAAGAAAGGTTTGATTTAATAAGTTGTGACTTAATTGAAATCCAAATATCCATATGTTTTAAAGATTGCGCTCGTTATTCGGGTTAGCCGGGAAAAGACATTTGTGTCATATAACCAATTCCGAATAATGATACGTCGTATATGGATAGCATTTGAAGACCGGTGTTGAAGACCGGATATTTTTCGAAAATGAAAGGACAACCTGTCGAATGTCTCTGCACTGAGTCGCGCCGGTATAGAGATTTATATCACTCTTTTGTGACGGGAAGTCCGGACGTGATTGAAAGTTATCCGGAAATTGCAAGGGCTTCGTGAGAAGTGCCTTCGGTTCTGTTCGAACCCGGAACAGACTTGTATGGTTACATGTCTGACATTACACTTTGAGATATAAAGCCGATTTCTTTCAAATACATTTCTGTTTGGTGGCGGAGAATTTATTCTCTTAGCTTAACACCCTTCTCTGACACGTACGAGCTCAGAGGTTATGTAGTTGAAGTTATCAGCGATATATCCCAATTTGGTAATGTGGCATGCTGAGTGTTGCTGTGTGATGATCAGTGTTTGATCATTTGTGATATGATCATTTGTTTGATCATTTATCTTTGTGATCATAGGTTGATCATCTGTTGACCCAAAGCGTGGCTTTTTGAAAAAGCGTAGCTTTGTGGACGAGACTTCGTCGAGCCTCACAACCCGGTAATGGTCGAAACAGGAATTGTGCGGCAAGGTTTTCAGGGGTAGCTCCCCTAGGGTATGACCATTCCTTCTGGAAAAGGGTAGTATCATGGTATGGAGCCCAGATACTTACTCATGTGGACACACTTTATTTATGACGTGTGATGTTGGATTAGAGGTACCTCGGTTAAAGGTCCCAAAGGACCGGGGGTGGCATATCTGAGGTTTCTTTTATCCCTTGGGAAAAGGGGTTGCCGGCCTTGTTTGGCAGAGAACAGTTGGTTCTCGGAACGTCCCGCCAGAGGCGTTTCTTTCGTGGAATAGGAAGTTCCTTAGCCTGACCATTTGTTGGAAATCCAAACAAAACAATACGAGCCCTGTACGGTTTTAGTTGTATTACCTGCCATGGAATGTGGTGGTAACCTGCTATTGAACATGGTAGCTATAGTAGGCATAAGTGCGAAATGTCTATGCTGGCTAAGATTTATATTCTACTTTCAAAATTTTTTCTACACTATGCACTAATAATAATATCAAAAATGATTTAATTTTGCGTAGTAAGCATCTTTGACTATCATAAGAAGAAATCTCCTCCAATTCTGCGTTTGCATTGTGTGTGTGGTGGGAGGTCTTATGGTAGTTTCATTTTCCAAAAGCATTGCGAATTGACTTTAAAATTCTCTGCTATTTGGTTTTAAAGATAAACTGTTTTTGTTGCTCACACCAGTCCCATGACTGATCCGGAGTTTATTGTTTCTTTCCTAAACTCTGGATGCTCAAAATTTTCTACACGAGCAGTCTAGAGTTTGGTTTTTCAGATATTCAGATTTAGTAGATTATCTGGAGCTAGTTCAGTCTTTGGATCGGACTGCACTTGCTTATCTTTGTGTCTCGTTATTGGGAGTTCGAGCTATTTATGGATTGGCGCTTTGAAGATGGAGATTATCCGCTGCTGATGTTATCGTTTTCTTTTCTGCTGCTATTTGTTGTATCATATCTCTGATGTATATAGATATTCATTGTATCATCATTGTATCTGGATATTGCATCAGATATTGTATATCTATATTCTTTTATTTCCGCTGTGTTGTTTACTTAATGTTGTTATAAGCTCCGGCGACTCTGATTTGAACGGTCGAATCTACGGCATTCGAATACGATGTAAAGTATGGATGTCGATTTTCGAGCGGGCAAAATTCGTTATCGTTACATTAACTCTTTGATTGTTGTTCCCATTCAAATTTTGAACGGCCACCTGCTTTTAATAATTTCCTCGATTTTACGCGTGACCTTTCATTATTGTGCGTTTCTCCCATTGCATTACTTCATAAGTTTTCTCTTGGGCTACTCATTTTTGGCTCATACGTTGCTTGACTTTCGGTTCTCTTCCACTTTTCATGTTCACTTTTGTTTACTGCTCTTTGCCTCTTCCCTTCTTTATTTCTTCCCCTCCACCCTGTCACTTTCCTCCAAACCAATGGACGCAAGAAAGAAACAAAAAGCAATTCGACAAACAAACGCAAGTCCGCCGCTTAGCTTTCACGTGGCCTCTCACCAGTTCAACTCGATAAGCCTCCGACAACCCACACATCTCCACCGTGCCATCAACCCTTCACAACCGCATCCCCACTGATCGCCTGTCCACCGCCATAGCCTCCCCTAACAGCCACGCCCTTGCCTTCCACCCTGACACCGGCCTCCGCCTGACGCGCCTAACCAGCCAGCACCTCCGGCCAACCTAGCAGCCGCCATCACCCCTTTTCGACCGAGCTTATCTCCTTCTTCACATATTCTGCTCGGCCTTCCTCTTCTACTATTCTCTAGGTAAGATTATGGTTGATAGTTTTATCTTTTAACTGAATATATATTTATTATATTACATTTCCTTAAACGCTAATTTATATACATAATTGATTATTTGTAGTTATTTAGCTATGTATTGAATTTATACAAGTTATAAAGTTTATAGTTTTACTGTCAGTTCATATTGATTTATATATAGTATTTTAAAGGTTCTGGTTAGAATATTTCTGATATGTTTTAATAACTACATGTATAATGTAACAGTAGTTCATAGATATATGCCTGATACCAGTATTGCATGTGTGATCATGAACATGTATTCCTACAAGATATGGTGACAGCTCAAACAATTTACAAAGGTGTTAATATATATGTTTGTATAAATTTTAAAATCTGTTAGCTATACAAGTTGTTTGTTTTCTAGAGTAAGTTTATTTTTTTTCTTTTGTGTTGTTTTCGTTTGTATATAAAGTGTATATATACGTATGTGGGATTTCAAAAAACAATATATATATGTTAAGTGTTTTGTTGGGCATATTTACATGCCAGTCTTTCCTGAGTCACAAATATTCTAT
This sequence comes from Allium fistulosum, assembly GCA_030737815.1. Taxonomy (NCBI): domain Eukaryota; kingdom Viridiplantae; phylum Streptophyta; class Magnoliopsida; order Asparagales; family Amaryllidaceae; genus Allium; species Allium fistulosum. The sequence continues at coordinate 1,105,071,014 of CM060901.1, forward strand.
TTTGTGTAAATAGGGTTACATTTGTTAGGTATTATAATAGGGGAAGCATTAAGTGTCATTGTTTAAAAGTGTTCAGGCTATATATTTTGACAGTTTTGTGAAAAGGTTGATTTTATAAGTCATATAATATAAATTTTTGCTTTGTGAATCAATGTTATAACGTATATATATTTTATGGTTACAATATAAAGGTACGCCTTTTGCTATATATAGGTTTCGAATATAATTCAGTTTTTAAGTAAATTTCATACTGCTTTCATGTTATATGATATATGCTGGTTGTTATAATGTGTGAAGTTTATTCTTGTCTGCTAGTGGATTTTAAAATATAAACATACAGTAGATCATATATTGATAGTATAAGTTTGAATGTAGTATATAAGTAGGTTACTTTAAACTAAGCATATAAAGTTATCTTGATATTTGTGCGCACATGGGTTGTTTTGAAATTGTATCTACAGTGTAAGCAAAATATTAGATGTCAGGACATGCTGTTGTATCTGATGCGCATATAACTAGCTATATATATCCTTCTACTTTGTCTTATAACATTATTATATATATGTATTGCATACTCATAGTTTAATGTTGTATGTTCATTTTAATATACTAGTGTTTGAGTTAATATATTATAAAGGTAAGTCTTGGAACACTAAAAGATGTTATATGTTTACTGTATAGGATTACATAGGTGAAGAAAAGTGTATATATATATATTATTACATGTATTGTTATAAGTATTGGCTAAGATATAATATATTGCTTATACTAGTTTGATAATGAATATTGATTTTATTTATAACTTGTATGTAAACTTGTAAATGTGTATATACATTTATTATATATAAATATTATATAAGTTCGAATACGACTTTATATATATATATATATAGTTATATAAGTCCACTTATACCAATTATCATCATCGATCCAATTTTGATTTGATCTCGTCAATTCCTTATTATCAGCCATGATCGTCGAATTTGCGCCAATCTCGCTTGCTTTGGAATTCGTAGCTTGTCGTGTTATCTACTCTCTCTAGCCTCGAAAGGTGAGCCATCACTCACGGTTAACGTTCTTTTTTTTATTAAATTTGATTTCAATTGAAATGACAATTGAAATATGCTGCTGTTTGATATTTACACTGTAATTACCTGTATCAGTTCACCTGTGACATCTGACACCATTATCTGTTATATATGCAATGATAATCCAGTTTGGTTGTTAAATAATTGATTGTTTGCTGTTTACAATTGGACGTTAAAATTGTAATGTATAAAGTGATAAATATTATGCAAGTAAATTTGACGTAGGATAATTAAAATTTGAATCGACATATATGTTGGATTTGATTAGTTGAATATGACCCCTTTTTGTTAAATTAATTGACATGTAAAATAGTGATAATTACACTTTGAACCATCGACGTATATTGGATTAATTGTTGTAGTGTAAAATTTGAAATTGAATGACAAGGGAAAACCGTAATGTAGTAATCTTTAATCTACATGAAATGATAGTGTAGATTCTAGAAATAATTATATTAATTCGTACAAATAACAATGCGAATTAATATGGTTATTTCGGGATTATTTGAATTGATTATTGGATTGTTATTGATTGTTGTTATTACTTGTTTATTTACTTTGACACCATCCCAGTTATCACACTGCAAGTTCCCTTTGTTATGCTTTGATTTTTGAATTGGATTGGAATCGGGTTGAAATGATAAATACCCAAATTGAACTTTGACCTAGGATAGAGAATTAAATAAAACCTGATTGGTCAATAATTTGATTTAAAAATAAAATGAAGATTTTATTTGAATAAATAATATGGTTTTGAAATGAAGTTGAAATTTGAATTTTAATGAAAGAAAATGTTAATATTTAATAATCTGAAACAAAATATTAACAATGTAATTGATAAAGAATGTTGTTTAATTTGAGAAATGATTGAATTAAGTTTGAAATGATTTAACAATTAAGTTTGAAATTATAATTAAGTTTGAAATTATTAAACTTTGAAATGATTTAATAATTAAGTTTGAAATTATAATTAAGTTTGAAATTATTAAACTTTGAAATTATTTAATAATTAAGTTTTGAATTATTTAATAATTAAATAAGATTGAATTATTTAATGATTAAATTGAATTGGATTTTTAATTAAGAAAATTGAACTTTTGAATAAGTGAATTTACTTCGTAAATAATTGAAATTGAGTTTTCGTTATTAATTAAGTTTTGGAAAATTATTTAAGTAAGTAAATAAGTGAAATTGAATTTCTTTAACAAGAAATAAAATGTGATTTATTGAAATTAATGTAAGACTTGAAATCTAAAGAATTTGATTTGATGAATTCAATTTAAATTCAAAATTGTAAGTTTTGATATAATGAAGTTGAATTTAAATAATGGATTTAATGAATTGGAAATTTAATGGAAATTGTTTTGAATAGCAAGTTTACTTAATGAATATTGAATGAAATCGATAAATGAAGTTAAATTGATTTGAATGTTAAATTAAATTAATTTAAATGTTTTCAAAATGAAACTTATATACGAACTTGAATCAATATTTGAATTGTTTAAATAGAAATTGAAATTGAATTATAAGCTTTTGAAATGGTAATTTGGAAGTTTTGAAACGTAAATTGTGGAAATTGATTTAGAAAGACAAATGAAATGTTGATTTATAAATTTTAATTGAGATTGAAATTGATTTGGTTTTGAAATATATTAAACGACCAATCGGTGTAATAATTACGAAAGTATTAAAGAGACCGGGATCGGTAATGGATATACTCTCTATCTAAACCGAAACCACTTTAATAACTATGCGCGGAGTGATGATCCAGAATGAAGTGGTTGGAATGATGCACGTGATGACTGAAGAAAGAGAACGATGATGGATAGCCTTGACACTTGTGTCAAATTGGAAATGACTAAAACATGAGCTGTGCCGGGCCAATGGAGGATTAGCTACCTCAAGTGGACACACTTCTTCGAACTACTTATACTTGTTGTCGATTGGTGCACCCTTGATTTTGGGAGTGTTGTTTCACGGTGTTGCGGGCGCTGCGGCGTTGCGTTCTCACCAGTCCGGATCAGGCGAACGGTAGTATCACTACCTTGGGTATTGCCTCATGTGCCTTGTCATACTTGTATTCCATTTATACGCGACCACTACGAATTTGTTTTGTACCTTTAGTATATGGATTGCCCTCTAGTGACTTCCGGTTTTGGGGAAACTACGGTCTTGTATATGCTTTTGGGAATAAAAATGTGTTAAGGGTGGAATGGGCCATGACTTAACGCTATTTTGATATCTTTTTATATTACTGATAGACATTATCTACTTAGCGTACATTACTACCTAGTAGATAGTTTAACGGATCCTTAAAGGATGGTTATTCCAAACATCCTTTGAGTTACTTGTATTTCAATTGCTATTTCACTTGAGTCGGATTTATTGATATAAGAATGTTAATCCTGACTCGAGTGTCTTGTGTTTTGCTTTACGCTCGGGTCCGACTGAGTGTACCAGTATTCGAGACTCACCTTTGGAGTTGGAGCTTGCTTGAAGATCCAGCCATCTATTCTGCTTTCAGTATTCGATGATTCCAGTGATGTATTCTGATTTGTATCTGATGTATCATATTATTCTTCTGTTGTAAACTCTGATGTATCTTATACATTTATATAGTAGCTTCATGAACTACTATCTCTTTTATTTCCGCTGTAATTATTACTCTGTGTCTGTGTTCTGTGATTATTTATTTACCGTATATGTTCAGTTTTGCCAAATTTAAATTAACAACGCGGTATTTTGAGCAATTCAATTCCGGCATGAGTGTCTACCTATACACTTAGAATGGATGCGAATGGTCCAAAATTCTGGGTCGTTACACATATTTAATCCAATTTAATCTAATTTACCTATTTTAAACTAATTAAATTTATTTAATCCATTTAAAAATCTACTTAATATAATTTAAATCTATTGAATCTATTTTAAATTTATTTAATCTATTTTAAATTTATTTAATCTATTTTAAAGCTATTTAATATAATATAAATTTACTTAATCTATGTTTAAATCTATATAAATCATTTTTCATCCAATTAAATCAAATTTAAATCTATTTAAACTATTTTACTATTTAAACTATTTTAAATCTATTTTAAACCAATTTTAAAACTATTAAAAATATTTATGACCAACTAAACTATTTTCTAAAATTTCAGACTGTGTAAAGCTAAAGTATTTATATTTAAGTCCTTGATGATGATTCAACTTAAGTTTGAATTTGGAATTGATACCTTTTGTGAAATGGAACATTTGAATAAATATGATTTTGGAAAAGTGAATATGATTTGAAAATGATATGGTTTTTAGAATACGATATTTTGATATCAATTGTAAATCGACTCTTTGAAATGTAAAAGAACCATCTGGTGTGAAATAAGCGTTTGGTTGTTAAAATGATCAGGATTGGATATTGTCATACTCTCTGCCAATACCGAAAAACACTTTAACAACTGTGCATGTGGTGGAGATTCCAGAAATGAAGTAGGATGGTTTGGCGAACAATTCTGTATGAGGTATTAACGTGACCCTGACTCTCGTGAGTCTACTTGATGTGGCTAAAATTAGCAGCTATGCCGGGCTAAGTGAGATCATTCCTCCTATCGGGCACACTTCTTCGATACTATATTCTGACTTTGTGATTGATTTGGTGGCCACCCTTTGATTTTGATTTGGGAGTGTGTTCCGAGGTGGGCGGTAGTAGCTGCTATGCGTTACCACCAGTTCGGATCCGCAATTGGTATATCTACCCTAGGCATTGCCTCAAGTGCCTTGTCGCATGTCTTATTGCACCTTCTACGAGTTTGTTTTGTGTCGTACCTATGGAGTACTCCCTGATAGCCCACCTGCGGGTGGAGTTTACAGTATCTGTATAGACTACGACATTATATAAAATGTGTTAAGGGGGATATGGGTAATGCCTTAACGCTATTTTAATACTTTACTTTACTGTAGACACTATTATAATAGCATATTGTACTACATAGTAGATAGTTTAACGGATCCTTAGAAGATGGTAATCCGAACTCTTAAGTTATTGCACCCACGTTAGACACTGGATAGGAGATGTCAAAACCCGTAAACATCTCCGATGCCATTACACTTATATTTATTTACCATTAATTTAAATTACATAAGATCTTTTAGTTTTGACTCGAGTGTTTTGTCTTTTCAATTCGCTCGGGCCAGCCTGAGCTTTTCAGTTTATCAAAGACTGCTTTCTGGAGGACGAAGACGAAGATTTGTACTATTATTATGTATTATGTTATTCCACTGCATCATGTTATTCAGCTGCATTTAATTATTTATTCCTGTTATATGTAACTCTGATTTTGTGTTGTAAAAGAATAATCAAATGTATTTATAAAACAACTTCATGAACTGTTATTTGATTATTATATTTTGTCATTCTGCTGCGAGATTATGTATTTGTTTTTTTCTTTATCTGCTTTTCTTATTTACCCCATAACAATCTACCCTTTTGAATGGTTTGAGTCTGACGTGTGTGGTGTATCGTCGATTTAAACTGTCCAAAAAGGCAGGTCGTTACAGTTACAGTAGTGTTAGACATTTTATGGTGATACGTTATTTTTCTTTGAATTATGTTAATATTTGTACTATTTAAGTTGTAATGTCTGCATTTATATTTGAAGTAAAGGCAAAATTATTTGGTTATTCCAAAATTAGTCTTCATAGGTTTATGTTCTACATATATTTCTCATGTTATGTCATGCTATATGTGTTAAAATACATGACAATTCATGCTACGATAATATTTTCAATAGAGAATTATTGTTAAAGATTACAAATTTGGTTTCTTTCATTTATTTAGCAGAAAGTTATTGTGTTTGTTAACATATAAATACCAAAAAACCCTTAATTGTTCTATATAATTAAATAGAGGTAAAGTTGGTCTTTTTTTTTATTTCAAACATAAATATATAAGAAGAATCAATTTAGGAGAATAAAATTATATCTAAAGAAAAAGTATTTTTATAAAAATAATTTTTTAATAAAATAGTCAAGGGAAAAAAATAAATGCATAAAAAACATTTTTGTTCTACCTTCAGTAGGCAACTTTTAAACTTAGTAAAAAGTTTAGTTTTAAATACATATGCTACAAACTGAATATTTTAATTTCACTTTGTAATCTTAGTCACTTAAACTTTTTTATTTTGTGAATTTGGATATTATCCTTCTTAACCAATCTACACTTTATATATTTGTTATTTTATTGTTTAATATACTATGAAATATTCATAAAAAAACATTCATGGTTTCCACCAAATACTTATTGATGTTACGAAACAACGAGGTAATCATGAGTGATTTTTTATGAAATGTTTTTTATCTTACAATAATTTTTACGAAGATGAAAATGTTCATAGATAACTATAATTGGCGATGAAGTTATTTATAGTGATTAGAAGCAAACTACTGTTAAATAGGTATTGATAATATCGAATATTATTACCATGCAATTGTTAAAACGAATTAGTTGCTTTTAATTTTTATCCGTTTGAATTCAAATAATTAAAGAACCAATTACAGTAAATTCTATTTTAATCATAATTCGATTAATGAGAAAAATTATTACATACTTATTCTCTTTAATGCTAATCAATTATAGAAGTAAAATACAATCAAGTAATTCCTTCTAATTATTACCACATGTTATTCCTTAAAACTAATATATTTTATATGTATCCTCCGTAAGTATTTTTTTTAATTAGGTATGTAGGTGGTAGTAATATGACTAATTTCTGTAAATTAGAGATGAAGTACTTATTTATAATGATTATAAGCGAACAACTTTTAAATAGGTAGGATAGTATTGAATATTATTACCATGCAACTATAAAATTAGTATATTTTATATTCAGTGGTTCGATTCACGCACTATGCAGGATTTGAACATGTTGCCTCATGGACCCAAGCTAGAGTGTCTAACAGTTGGGACAATGGTGTTGGACATTTTATGGTGATACATTATTTCATTTTGAATAATGTTAATTTTTGTACTGTTTTAATTATAACGACAACATGTATATTTGAAGTAAAAGCAAAATTATTTGGTTGTTCCAGAAATTAGATGTGCCACCCCACCTCTATACCCATGCTAGCCAAGGATACTACAGGGTAATGCCGTCAACTAGCACTGAGAATAAGGCTGTTGAGGAGCGACCATCTGTATAATTTCTTTGTGCGAGTACCGATATGCCAGATAAAAATATAACTTTTCACCTCAAGAGGAAATCCGACATACCGGTGCAAACTCAAAGCTACTACACAGTGGCTATTTGGACTTCGGAAAACAAATATAGAAATAAGCATAGTATAAATCAGTCACAGACAATTCATATCACAAAGGCGGAAATAGATATGAATATAACACATGAAAGTGAACATCAGAGTAGTGGTCAAATAAGATCCACAATAACACAAAAGAAAAGATACAAGTGCTAGACAACAGAATATGTATACATCAATGAGTCAATATATCGAATGTATACAACCAAAAACTACAATGCTAGAGTAGTTAGCCAAAAGTCGGATAATAGTCCCAGATAAGGAGTCATGAGGAAGCACCTGAAAAATCTCAGTCCGACCCGAGTATTATTTAAAAGAAAATAATAAACGGATCAGTCTAGCTATAAATATCAGATGACATGATATAGAATAAAAGATATGGCATAGACATATAATAACCATAATGGCATACTACAATAAGTATGTAACTGAAAATCAACAAGAGATTAATCAATATCACAAGAATCTTCTCAAAGATAAAATGGGGTATCATACCCTAAACTTGTATCCATAACAAGTCAATGACACACAAATTCACCAATGCACAAAACATTGATAAAACTTATCAATGAAAATCACGAAAATAGGTGAAGCACAAATTCCAGAAATCAACACACGAAATCCAGAAATCACATAATTCGGAGCAACGACGTCGTAAAGCGTAACGTCCGATGATCCAGAGACACAATAAATAGGAACAACGACGTCGTACAGCATAACGTCCGATGAACCAAAGCACAATAAAAAGGAACAACGATGTCGTACAGCGTAACATCCGATGAACCAACACATAGGAAAATGGAACAGCGACGTCGTACAGCGTAACGTCCGATGAACCAACACACGATAAAAAGGAACAACAATGTCGTACAGTGTAACATCCGATGAACCAACACATAGTAAAATGGAACAACGACGTCGTACAGCGTAACGTCCGATGAACCAAATCACGATAAAACGGAACAACGACGTTGTACAGCGTAACGTCCGATGAACCGAATCAAAGAGACATCGCACATTGCTAGTCTAAACCACGAAAATGATCGTCATTGATCATCAAGAAGTGTCAATCACACTAAGCTAGTAAATATATGAGTTTAGCTTCATGTCCCATAACCACTTGCTTAACTTAAATATTTACGAACAAACTGTAGATCTTCACTAGAAAATTGTCACATGAGGTTCAATCGAACAAGTCCAAGAATTAACCGACGAAGTAAACGCAAGCGTTTCATACCACTTGTTTTACTAAGCCGTTTAATTAGATTTCTCATCCGAGTGAGGTAAAGGCTTGTATATGCTAATAGATTTGAAAACGGTTTAGGAAAAAGAACTTTGTAATAAAATAGAGTTGAAATCGTTTTGAGGAAAGAGTTTTGATATTTACTACTAGTATTGAAACCTTTATATTTTTAAAGTGACAAATCACAAAAATGATTGTAGAACAATCAATCACCAAAAATTCACATTCAAAGACGTGAATAAAATCCAAAGAAATCGATAACGAATCCATCAAAATGGATATTCCCAGAAATCACAAAAAAAATGTCATCAAAGCAGATAATAAATGATAACAATAAAAAGGGAATATACACGAATCGTTTAAAGTTGGAAATTCAAGCTCAATAGGCAAAAAGGCAGAAGACTGCAGATTCAGACGTCTGAAATCAAGGATTCAGACGTCTGAATCTGGAAAATAAAATATTTTCCAGAACAGATTTCAGACGTCTGAATCTTTGATTTCAGACGTTTGAAATAGGCACTTTTTAGCCTATTTCCTTTCCGGTTCAAAAAGAACCAATTCAGACGTCTGAAACTTTGATTCAGACGTCTGAATGCTGGGTGAAGAAAATTCCCAGTATTCCATTCAGACGTCTGAACCATATGTTTCAGACGTCTGAAACTGTTGTTCAGGGCATTCCCTGAACCTAGGCCAAAAATGGCCAAACCACATCGATAACGATCGGACGAGCAACAACGACTAAGGAATTATGCCAAGCGACAACCCAGCCTTAATGGCTCTTCGATACGCCTCGAGTATCAATGTCCAAATATCCATAATAGGATTTTCACAAAAATTAAACCAAAACACCAAAAATTGGAATATACACAAAATCAATCCAAACCAAAATCAAATGCACATGAATAAGTGTTAGGAATTCATACCTAACAACAAAGATAGATATAGACATAGATGTGAGATAAAAATCTCACCTTTAAACCCAAAACAAATGAAGAAGAAGCTATAGAGCAATGGAAAGAGCAATCACACTTCAATTCCAACTCAACAACCTTGATTCTAGGCTAAAAAGAGAAACATTTCCTAAGTTAGGTTTAGGAATTTCTGAAATTAAAGAGAAAAAGAGTTGGAGAAGATGAAGAGGAGGCTTACCAATAGCTTCTCTTTGATTTTGGAGTAAGAATTCAAGTTTGAAAGAAGAAACTAGGGCTTGGAATTTCTAATTCCCTTTCCTTTCCACCATTTTCAGTTTTAGCTTGAGTTTGAGGAGTGGGAATGAGTGAGGAGAGGAGAGGGCTGAGTTAGGGTATTAAGTTAGCTAGTGGGCTGAATCCAAACCCAAAACCCAAATAGAAAAAGTAGCCAAATTCGATTAACTCCAAACATATCGAAGTTTATACTTAAAAAGGTCGCAAATGACATTTTGAACTCAATGGAAGTGGTCTCGAGTCCCAATTCGACTGTTTGCTAAAAGTAGGGTTTCAGACTAAAATCCGATGAATGATGAAATATTTAAATAAAATATTTAAATATACAATCGATAAATATGCGGGTTGTTACAGACTCCCCTCCTTAAAGAAATTGCGTCCTCGCAATACTTAAGAGGAAAATAAAGAGTAACAAAAAAAAGCATATCAACACAAAAGAAATTTGAACTAGGAAGTTCACCATAAAGAGCATGAAAGAGTAAGCTTGAACGGGATCGCTCGATGAATTCCCAGGATTCCCAATAGTAATCCTTAGGATCTGAGAACCACTGAACTCTCACAAGAAGAACATCTTTATTCCGAAGGCGCTCAACCTCTGAAGCAATGATGCGAATGGAATGTTGCTCATAAGTCAAATTTGGTGAAACTTCAATTTCCACAATAACACCAGGCTCAAGAATAAAAATCAAAATCCCAAAGGCATTTCCGTAATTGAAAGACGTGGAAAACGTCATGAATAACAGAAAATTGAGCTGGGGCAACGGCGTAGCACAAAAATGGTACGCCCAAGGAACGAGAATCTCGAATAATTTGGAACACCGGCGTAGTACAAAAACGGTACGTCCAAGTGAACCGAAAAGCCGGGACATCGATGTAGTACAATAACGGTACATCCGATGAACCGATAACCATAAAAGAACATCGGATGCTAGTCCATAAAGGGAATGAGATGAAACTCAATAAAACGAAGTATTTCGAAATGTCCGATGTTGGAAAGATGATCATTCCATTTGGACATCATCAAAGAAACAACCACTTGTTGTTTACAACAAAGTGCATTGGCAACACAATTCCCCTTTTTGGGAATATACAAAGAATATCAAGATCATTAGATGCAAGGAACTCGATCCAATATTAAGTTCCTTATGAGAAAATAAATATTCCCAAGATTTATGATCAGGGCAGAGAACAAATTTCGCACCCAAAAATAATGATGCCAAATTTTTAAAAGCGAAATCGATAGCTACGAGCACTAGATCATGAGTGGCATATCTAGTCTCAATAGGCATTAATGATCTAGAAGCACAAGAGATAGCACGTTCTCTTTTGCATGAGAACAACATCTAAACCAATACGATTAGTATTGGTACAAAAGATAAAGTCTTGGTTCCCATCGGGAATCACAAGAATAAGAGTATCGGAAAAGGGTCCTTTTAAATAATCCTCTTTCCCAAAAAGGTAAAACTTTCAAAATTGCATTTACCTTAATGTAATAATCTTTCTAGAAAAATTTACATTTTTACAAGTCAATCTATCGTGTCTGACTGTCTCATCAAAGCGTTTAGGAGATTCTTATCGATAACGTTGATCAAGCGCATCGACCAGAATTCTTAAAGCACTCAATGGGCAATACAATCACAAAATCATCTTCTACACAATAAAAATATCTCTTAAAAGTTTTAAGAATATTCTTTGCTCGTTTTAAGAACAAAAAATCCAATTGTACTTATAAATAAATCTCATGAAAAAGATTTGCAAAATTTTAAATTGCTGTTTTCATCCAAAATCAATATATACAAGAATGGAGTCATCGAGATCGTAGTGTACTCGATTCATAAAATGGGTGAAATAAGCTAGACAAACTGAATGACATAATACGTCATTCATAAGTTTCGCAACGAGTGCGGAATACGGTAAATGGAATGCTAACTCCCGCAACTCGTAGCAAATGGAAATCGGCGGCAAGGTCGAGCTAAAAAGACCTTATCACTACTCAAAAGATTGCTTAGGTGATAATCCTAAGACAAACTCAAAAATACCGGAAAATTCTCAAACGACATGAATGAGAGAAATGACACTTTCCTCATCATGTGAGCTTAAAGAATAAAATGATGCCATCAAATTGGGATCAAAATCACAAAGGAAAAACAGAAATCTGCTTAACAGATTGAAAATGTCGAAGATGAATAGCCCACACGGGACAAAGGATATGGCTTCATAATAATTAAGCCAATCCTTACAAAAGTCAATTCCGAAGCATAAGTAAAAAAATCGACTCGGAAAGAAAATTCACATAAAATAATTTCGACATAAATAAAAAGCAAATTGAGTATTGTGGATCCACCAATCCGGATTCGCAATCCTCAAAGAAGTCATCAAGCCAAAAAATGTTTTAAAGAAAAAGAATCACAAGTTCTTTTGATATAAAAATAATGAGATGAAACCCATATCACAAAGAACTCGAATAAGATAATCTCAAAAGAAATATCGTCAAAGATAGAAGGAGAATTACCTTAACCAAGAGAAGTGTCACCGGGGGCTTGAACAACATTCAGCTCTCCCTCTCTCCTACTTTTAAGAATGAGACATGTAGATATAAGATGACCCGAACTTTTGCAATAATGGCAAAAGAGAGGTTTCGGGCACTCCCTTGCATAGTGGTCCGTAAGACCACAATTGTAGCATCGTCCATGACTAGAAGTAGGAGTCTTTGCTACCAGAACTTGTTGCTTCCCTTTCTTGATGGGATTGGGGCCTGTGAATTTAATAGGCCTTTTCATGTTGTCGTTGAAGTTCTGTTTGGCACGCACAACTTCAATATCGCTTTCTCTATCGACCTCTTCAAGACGAAGAGCGATGTCAATAAGCTGATCAAATGAAACCTCTAGTTTCAGAAGTAATGGCTTCTTGATGTAACGACCCGGATATTTCGAACCCGAAATTTCCAGATAGTTAGAAGAGAAAAAGAAAGAGATAGAAGAAGAACAGGAACAAGACACAGAAACCTCACATTCGCAGCGGATCAAAATATAATATCACATAAACAACAGTTTTACAAAAGAACTATATCAATACACTTATACATTATACATCAGAGTTATACATTTACAAATGACTGGACAGTTATATCAACCTGTCTTAGACTAATATCACATCAACTCTCAAAATACACAGCAGAATACTTCATACGTTCCTGCCATCCAGCTCGCCACCTGAACTCCAGAACGTCCTAACCTGAAAATCTGTAATACTCGGTCTGACCCGAGCATTACATCAAAGTAACACCCGGGTCAGGCTGGAAACCAGCGTGAGTAAACCCATATAATTTGAAATACTAAGTTATAAAACTTATTCGAAACCAGGGTAACTCGTATCTTTTACGAGTTCTTACTTATTATATTCAAACAATTATTTCACAAAATAATATCTAAGTACCGTTACTTAGTTCCAATGGTCCAGATTACTTAATTTATTTCATTCCAGCCTATTTGATTTACAAATCAAATCTATAAAGAATTATAGATTTCTAATCGAAGTGGTTTCGGGTATTTGCTGATTCCCGACCCCGGTCTCTTCGAATCCAATATCATCTTAATCAAAGTTATTCAAGTGGATATAATTCAATTTTTATATACAGGGTGTCGCTTTTACACAGCAATTCATCATCGATAGATAACCACATTATCACTGTTCAACCCAAACATATCATATTACAAAACATTTCATATCAGAAATACCAACTCATTCAATACATTCCATATAATTCAATCATCCATAAGCAAAGTTAATTAATCACACAATTTATTTAAGCCAAATAAATTAATTACCTAATCATGCTTAATTGCTATTAATTACACCATTCTTTAATTATCAATCTAAATTAAATATCCATAATTACTTCATTAAGTAATTATCTCGTTGGTTAATTATCCTCAATTAATTAACCTTCATTATCAATTAGTTATCCACCAATTACTTAATTAATTAACCCTTAACAAATTAATCCTTTAATTTTTTTTTACAATTAAGTAATTATCATTTATTAAATCACAGTTAGTAATTATTCATTAATTACTCACCTTAATTAATGACATTAAGTAATAACCTTAAATCATTAATTAGTTCACCCTTAATCATTTACTAAGTAACCTTTAATTAATCAATTAATTAACCTCTAATTACAAACATTTAGTTAATCTTAATCTTAATCTCTTATTAATTTATTCATTAATCTTAATTACTCAAGACCTTTATTAATTTTAAAAGACTACCCATTTCTTAATTTAATTTCTTAATTAACATTAAAAACTTATTTAATAACTTTGGAAATAATTTAACCTTAATCTATAACTTAATTAAACCCTTAAGTTTATTTAATGATTAAACTCATTTAATCTTCTTAATTAAATTACATCTTTAATAAAGTAAACTTTAAGAATTAACTTACTAAGTTAAAATAAAGTGTTCATCTTAATAAATCAATATTTAAATAAACACTTTTATTTAAAAGAATGACTAAGCGAATTACTAAAACTTAATTTTGTTAACTTAAAACCATATTTTAATCTTACCCGAGTCACACCACGATTTACCCGAACTAAGACCCGAGTCTCCCATCCCTACTTCTTTTCTTCTTATATTTTTTTTTTTAACTTTGATTACATTTAAAACTGTTGATATACTCGTGAACTACTCGAAGCAAACCCACAAATGACTCGAGTTGACCCCGCGTAATTCCTTCTCCCCAGATTCCAGTTCTTACCTCTTCACCATATTTCCTTCTTCTCCCTTGAACAAAATCTACTGACATACCAGAAACTCGTGCACGTGCACACTAATCCAGCCGCCTCAGGTTGAATCTTCGGCCATCAACACGTCCAAAGTGACATTCCTAGACCACACAAACACCCAGAAACCCGCAACGATGATGATTTTGAAATCGAGCCACAAGACCCAGATCTGGAACAAAACCGATCCCCAGTTGATCGCATCGCTCTCCCTCCTCTGATCATCAGAAATTGTGATACTTCATCCTAATCTACGCCAGCCACCCACGCTTCTGATGGCACTGGTCCGATGACCTCCAATGGCCTAAAGACGACGTAGTGACCACGTTTCTAACCTTAACCCATTTTAAATCTTAAACCCTAAATCGATCAAGATCAACCTCCACATTGATTTAGAATTTAATCAAGCATTTTTCCCAAGCTTCTCAATTCCCAAATGATCTTCAGCCATGATCACGAGACACATCTTTTCATCGATCACTAGAAAATGAGGGGAAATCGATTTCCGTTCATCTCAAAAATTCTATCTCAATTCAAAACTAAAAATCATAGTTTTACTTTTAAAAATCATTGTTTCCGAAATCGATCTAGATGATGTAATCAAAAATCAAAAATTAAACAATAAATTTTCTAACTTTATTTGCCTTTTACTGTTCTTCTCCCTTTTTAGACAATCTACTTCCTAACTACTCTTATTAACATTTAAAAATTTTAAATTTGTTTCATACAAATTTTCTTTTAAAGATTCTACCCTAAAATAGATTGCAGGAAGAGATTTTTAAATTTTGTACTTTTTAAAACCTGTAGAACTTAGAACAGAGGCTTGTATGCCTGTACACAGACATGCACACAAAATCTACATATATATATAGACATGCAGGCATCTACACAAACATTTTTCACAACAAACTTCAAGTATTCATCACAAAACATCAAGATGCATAAACAGATTAAAGCATTTGAAAGATAGTTTACTCACCTCTTTTGTTTTGGACAGAGCAGCCTGTTTCTTTGATTTAAAACTGGAAACTTAGTTGATCTTTTACTTTGAAAACTGGAGATTGCTTGCTGTTATAATTTGAGTTGAATCTACTTTGTTTTGACAAGAATCTGGACTGAAGCTTGAAAATGCTTTGAAATCTGAAGCTTTGATGATTCAAATAGTTGATTGTTTATGAATTTCTGGTTATAGTTGTATACAGGCTTTGAGTTTCTTGTGATTTGTAAAATGTTTTTCTTTACAGGATTTTGGCTTCTGATTTGTAATGTTTACAGGGTTTCGATTTTTAAGAAGATGAGAGGAGGTTTGAGAAATATGTATAGCCTATTTTTATTTATTTATCTTAAGTATCATGTATATATTTTAATTAAAGAGATTCATTGCCACTTGTCTTTTGCATGTTATATAAAAGCTACAATTGTCAAAACAATTTATTTCCTTATGTTTTATTTATTATTTCTATTTTATTAATAAATTTTCTTTTTGCTTATATTTATATAATTTTAGAGAAAAATGATATAAAACCTAATTACTCACAAATTAATAATCATATATGTATAATAGTTGTAAAATTTATTTTTAAGATATTATTTTGAATTTCAAACCCAAGTTCTATTTACAATCTACTTATATATAAATATATTTATTTGATTTTGAAAAGATAAATTTTGCCAATTTTAAATAATTATATCAGGAGATTATCAGATAAATATTTATCCAGATATAAATATTTATTATCAGAATTATTTAATCTATAAATCAGTATTCCTATTAATTAATCCAGTTAATTATCAATTAACCAGTGTTCAAAAATCTGGGTTATCACACTTGAGGTTCTTATTCAACCCATAGACGAACCTCTGATTTTTCTTCATCGGGGAATTAATATACTCAACCCCGTATTTAGAAAGAGATTCGAAAGATGCGACATAGTCTATCACAGAAGATTCACCTTGAACAAGGTCTATGAAGCACCGTGCTAAAGTTACCTTTTCAGCCTCCGGCACAAATTTCAATTCGAATCTTTCCCGGAATTGCTCCCAAGAAAGATCCGCTTCTACGATTTCAGAAATTAAAAGCTCATACCAATCCAATGCTCTTTCTTGGAGCATTCTAGAAGCCACCTGGACTCGATGTAGATCAATAAGGTTCATGCGAGAAAAGATGCGATCGCATGATTTGAGCCAAGCTTGAATTTCATTAACACTCTCGGATCCCTTGAATGGCCTTCCACCCAAATCGGTATAGTCTCTACACAAGCGTGCAAAACTGGATCTAGGATGGGTAGGCTCTGGAATGGGTCCGGCTGCTTGAGCATTCTTTACAAGATCAAGAAGCTGCTGAGCAGACATAAATACTCCATCCTGGGGAGTAATAGTAGATGGTCCGGCTCTGGGACGGCCTGGTCTAGACATTCTCTTCTTTAAGAAAGAGAGAAGAAGAAAAGTTATTCTCCAAATAATTATCAAGCAAATCTTGATAGATAAAACAAGGATACATAAAAGGTAATAGGATGAATCGGTACGAAGACTCGAATTAAATCCTAAGGCACGACTCCTAAGTTGAACTTAGGACGATGATCCTTGTTAAGTTATTCTACATTGTTCCGAAGTTTGTCTCTGATACCAAGCTGTGACGCCCCACCTCTATACCCATGCTAGCCAAGGACACTACAGGGTAATGCCGTCAACTAGCACGGAGAATAAGGCTGTTGAGGAGCGACCATCTGTATAATTGCTTTGTGCGAGTACCGATATGCCAGATAAAAATATAACTTTTCATCTCAAGAGGAAATCCGACATACCGGTGCAAACTCAAAGCTAATACACAGTGGCTATATGGACTTCGGAAAACAAATATAGAAATAAGCATAGTATAAATCAGTCACAGACAATTCATATCACAAAGGCGGAAATAGATATGAATATAACATATGAAAGTGAACATCAGAGTAGTGGTCAAATAAGGTCCACAATAACACAAAAGAAAAGATACAAGTGCTAGACAACAGAATATGTATACATCAATGAGTCAATATATCGAATGTATACAACCAAAAACTACAATGCTAGAGTAGTTAGCCAAAATTCGGATGATAGTCCCAAATAAGGAGTCATGAGAAAGCACCTAAAAAATCTCAGTCTGACCCGAGTATTATTTATAAGAAAATAATAAACGGATCAGTCTAGCTATAAATATTAGATGACATGATATAGAATAAAAGATATGGCATAGACATGTAATAACCATAATGGCATACTACAATAAGTATGTAATTGAAAATCAACAAGAGATTAATCAATATCACAAGAATCTTCTCAAAGATAAAATGGGGTATCATACCCTAAACTTGTATTCATAACAAGTCAATGACACACAAATTCACCAATGCACAAAACATTGATAAAACTTATCAATGAAAATCACGAAAATAGGTGAAGCACAAATTCCAGAAATCAACACACGAAATCCAGAAATCACATAATTCGGAGCAACGACGTCGTACAGCGTAACGTCCGATGATCCAGAGACACAATAAATAGGAACAACGACGTCGTACAGCGTAATGTCCGATGAACCAAAGCACAGTAAAAAGGAACAACGATGTCGTGCAGCGTAACATCCGATGAACCAACACATAGGAAAAAGGAACAACGACGTCGTATAGCGTAACGTCCGATGAACCAACACACGATAAAAAGGAACAACGATGTCGTACAGCGTAACATCCGATGAACCAACACATAGTAAAATGGAACAACGACGTCGTACAGCGTAACGTCCGATGAACCAAATCACGATAAAACGGAACAACGACGTCGTACAGCGTAACGTCCGATGAACCGAATCAAAGAGACATCGCACATTGCTAGTCTAAACCACGAAAATGATCGTCATTGATCATCAAGAAGTGTCAATCACACTAAGCTAGTAAATATACGAGTTTAGCTTCATGTCCCATAACCACTTGCTTAACTTAAATATTTACAAATAAACTGTAGATCTTCACTAGAAAATTGTCACAAGAGGTTCAATCGAACGAGTCCAAGAATTAACCGACGAAGTAAACACAAGCGTTTCATACCACTTGTTTTACTAAGCAGTTTAATTTGATTTCTCATCCGAGTGAGGTAAAGGCTTGTATATGCTAATAGATTGGAAAACGGTTTAGGAAAAAGAACTTTGTAATAAAATAGAGTTGAAATCGTTTTGAGGAAAGAGTTTTGATATTTACTACTAGTATTGAAACCTTTATATTTTTAAAGTGACAAATCACAAAAATGATTGTAGAACAATCAATCACCAAAAATTAACATTCAAAGACGTGAATAAAATCCAAAGAAATCGATAACGAATCCATCAAAATGGATATTCCTAGAAATCACGAAGAAAATGTCATCAAAGCAGATAATAAATGATAACAATAAAAAGGGAATCAACACGAATCGGTTAAAGTTGGAAATTCAAGCACAATAGGCAAATAGGCAGAAGACTGCAGATTCAGACGTCTGAAATCAAGGATTCAGACGTCTGAATCTGGAAAATAAAATATTTTCCAGAACATATTTCATGCGTCTGAATCTTTGATTTCAGACGTCTGAAATAGGCACTTTTTAGCCTATTTCCTTTCTGGTTCAAAACGAACCAATTCAGACGTCTGAAACTTTGATTCAAACGTCTGCATGCTGGGAGAAGAAAATTCCTAGTATTCCATTCAGACGTCTGAACCATACGTTTCAGACGTCTGAAACTGTTGTTCAGGGCATTCCCTGAACCTAGGCCAAAAATGACCAAACGACATCGATAACGATCGGACGAGCAACAACGACTAAGGAATTATGCCAAGCGACAACCTAGCCTTAATGGCTCTTCGATACGCCTCGAATATCAATGTCCAAATATCCATAATAGGATTTTCACAAAAATTAAACCAAAACACCAAAAATTGGAATATACACAAAATCAATCCAAACCAAAATCAAATGCACATGAATAAGTGTTAGGAATTCATACCTAACAACAAAGATAGATATTGTAACGTCCCAGATTTGAGCGCTCGAAAATCGACATCCATACTTTACATCGTACTCGAATGCCGTAGATTCGACCGTTCAAATCCGAGTCGCCGGAGCTTATAACAACATTAAGTAAATAACACAGCGGAAAAGAAAAAGAATATAGATATACAACATCTGATACAATATCCAGATACAATGATGATACAATGAATATCTATATACATCAGAGATATGATACAATAAATAGCAGCGGAAAGAAAATAGATAACAGCAGCAGCGGAAAAACTCCATCTCCAAAGCACCAATCCAGAAATAGCTCGAACTCTCAATAGCGAGGCACAAAGATAAACAAGTGCAGTCCATATCCAAAGACTGAACTAGCTCCAAAAAATCTACTAATCCTGACTATCTGAAAAACAAAACTCTAGACTGCTCGTGTAGAAAATATTGAGCATCCAGAGTTTAGGAAATAAACAATAAACTCCGGATCAGTCATGGGACTGGTGTGAGCAATAAAAACAGTTTATCTTTAAAACAAATAGCAGAGAGTTTTTAAAGTCAATTCGCAATGCTTTTGGAAAATGAAACTACCATAAGACCTCCCACCACACACACAATGCAAACGCAGAATTGGAGGAGATTTCTTCTTATGATAGTCAAAGATGCTTACTACGCAAAATCAAATCATTTTTGATATTATTATTAGTGCATAGTGTAGAAAACTTTTCGAAAGTAGAATATAAATCTTAGCCAGCATAGACATTTCGAACTATGCCTACTATAGCTACCATCCAAACAGTGGGGCGCCACCATAAGTAGATGGCAGGTTCTACAACTAAAACCGTACAAGTCTCGTATTGTTTCTTTGGATTTCCAACAAATGGTCAGGCCAAGGAACTTCCCATTGCCACATGGAAACGCCTCATGAATGACGTCCCGAGAACCTAACCGGATCTCTGCCAACACAAGGCCGGGTTACCTCTGCAAAAATAGGTAACTACTGACACGCGTATGCCATCCCCCGATCGTAACCGATCTTCCCAAGGATCCTCGATTCCAACAACCACATATGAATAATAATGCAGCAACCACATAGGTTAAGTATCTGGGCTCCATACCATGATACCCCCTCTATCCAGAAAGAATGACATACACTAAGGGGTGCTACTCCCTAGAACCTTGCTGCATCTTTCCTGTTTTGACCATTTCCGGGGTTTGAGGTCCGACAAAGTCTCGTCCACAAAGCTACGCTTTGTCACAAAGCCATGCTTCGGGTCAAACAAATGATCAACCTATGATCACAAAGATATAAGATCAAACAAATGATCATATCACAAATGATCAAACAATGATCATTTCACAGCAACACTCAGCATGTCACATTACCAAATTGGGAATATCACTGATAAATTTCAACTACATAACTTCTGAGCTCGTACGTCTCAGAGAAGGGTGTTAAGCTAAGAGAATAAATTCTCCGCCACCAAACAGAAATGTATTTGAAAGAAATCGGCTTTATATCTCAAAGTGTAATGTCAGACATGTATCCATACAAGTTTGTTCCGGGTTCAAACAGAACCGAAGGCACTTCTTACGAAGCCCTTGCAATTCCGGGTATTCACAATCCCGTCCGGACTTCCCATCACAAAGGGTGATAAGATCTCTATATCGGGGCCAGTCGATGCAGAGACATTCGACGAGTTGTCCTTTCGTTTTCGAAAATATCCGGTCTTCACCACCGGTCTTCAAATGCTATCCATTTACGACGTATCACTATTCGGAATGGGTTATATGACACATGTCTTTTCCCGGCTAATCCGAATAACGAGCGCAATATTTAAAAACATATGGATATGTGATTTCAATTAAGTCACAACTTAATAATTCAATTTCTTTTTAAATGGTTTCAATCGATTACCATTTCAAATCTTTTAAACAAAAAGATTTATTTCCCAAGGTTCACCCAGTTTTCAATAAAAATCCATTCACAGATTTCAAAACAATTTCCGTTTCAATTGGATTAACTCGTTAAATCTTTAAAACAAAGATTCAACTTATAGCTTTTAAAACATTTCAATTTCATTTCGAATGGTTTAAACAAATCATCATTTCAAGTCTGTTAAAAATAAACAGATTCAATTCATAGCTTTAAAAAACATTTCAATTTCATTTTTAATTTGAAACCTTTCAACACAAAATGGAAGTTCACTTCTTATATGAAAGCTGTTATTATTTGAAAACAAATAGTTTTTGTTTTAAGAAAAATCCAATTATATTTGCCAGAGTTAAAGCTCTTGAATTATATTCACATTCCAAAATCAATACGTTTAAAATAGTTTAACCCTTATATAAACATCTTTAATCCCTAATTTCAAATCATAGAATTCAATTTCAAATATTGAATTTAAGTTTAAATCAAATTATTTAAACTTCAAAACTTTATCAAGTTATTCAAAAATAAGTCTTATCTTTGAAATTCCATTTCAAATGATTTTCACTTTAAACCCAAATTTCTAATTTCAAAATCAATTGAAATTAAAATTTCAATTTTAAAAACATCAAATTTAAATTATCTGTGACTTAACCGATTTCCACGTGAAATCCATATTTGTGTGTGTATGGTGTAGTCCAGGGGTTTTACACAGTAGTGCAACATCAATCATCACAGATATATCGATAAGCGGTATAATCGATAACGCTTATCTTCATTCATAGATTCATAGATAAAATAAATTTATCGGTCACAAAGATTCACTATTACAATTCGATGTGGGTTTCGGATAACCAACTGGAATCCGACTCCCTGTCGCATCGAAATTCAAGTGCCGTTTTACGGGCAAAGGGTTTGCATATTCATATAACAATATCTACATCACAGATATAACAGCTTATCATAAAACATAACATAGCATCGCATCACATAACTAATATATCAATCCATCACATAGCATGTAATAAAATATCAAACATCTATAAGTAAGATCAGTTAATTGTTTGAGTAATCCAAATTAGTTTTGATTACTTACGAAAATTACTAATCCTGGTTAATTAACATTAATAAATTACAAATTATTTTGATTAATTATTCTTTGATCATTTATAAATTAACCATCAATAGTTAATTTAACCTTTTATTATAATTCATCAACCTTTAATTATTAAATAATTAACTTTTAATTATTAAATAATTAACTTTTAATTATTAATAAATTTCTTTTAAATTTAGTAATTATCTTTAAGTAATTAATCATCAACTTCCATTTGAACTGGAATACATCAAATCTTGATTTCAGATTTAACTTAAATTTAAAACTTTACTACATTTTAAACTTCATTTTTAAAATTCAAGCTACTTAAACATTTTTAAAGTAGTTAAAACAATTTTAAATAAAAACTTTATTTATTTTTTTAAACTGAATTTTCATTCAAACTAGAATCAGTTTTGAATTTAGTTTTAAACTAGGTTTAAATCTTTGCTTTACACTTTTAAACTTAGTTTTAAAATTTTAAAACTCTACAGGTTTTGAAAAGTCTGAAGCAAGCTATACCCGAGCCAAATTTTGATTTACTCGAGCCTTACTTCGAGTTCCTTGCCTCCCTTTGCTGCTTCGAGAAATTTCTTCAATCGCACGCGCTACACCCCAGGTTTCTTCCCTCGTCTTCCCCCAAACAACTCACGCTGAAACGCCACCAATCCTCGTGCACGTGCACAACTGGGATCTTCACCTCCAGCAGAACTGCTGGTCGCCAACACGTCCACGATGATGCTCTCGAATCTCTCGAACACTCAAAGGCTCGAACAAATTGTGATTTCGAAATCTCGTCCCTAATCCCAAAACTGGAACGAACAGAACCCTCAAACAAACGCCTTGTCTCGCCTCCTCCGATCGTCAGAGACCACAAATTTTGGTCCACAGCTTCGTCGACATGTAACGCTTCTAATAATGCCGGTGACATGAAGTCCGGTCGCCTATCGACGGCGCAGCTCCGACGTTTTTACTTTGAAAGAAAATGGGTTCTTAAACCCTAGTTTAATCTCGTATTCAAAATCTATGCAATGGAAAAATAATTCGACAATTTTCTCATCATCAACGAAGCTCAAACAAGCTTCAATCCAAATTTCAATGTTTAAAAATTCCTCGGTTACCAGAAATCGATAAAAAGGCATTTCCAGTTCATCTATGAACTGCTCCTAGTATCCTTAACTAAAAATTCCCATTCTTGTTTTAAAAACCCTCTTTTCGAATGCAGTTTCAGTTATACAATTTAATCGATGAATTAAGATTTTCAAATTTTTCCTATATTCATAATTTTACTGAAAAAAAAACAATTTACAGAAACAATTTTTCATTATCAAGCTTCAAACAATTCCAGGCTAAAATTTTAAGTTTAAACAAACACAATTTGTTTAGAATCCTAAGTTTAAAATGTTTTGTACGAAGAAGTGTTAAGTTTTCCTTATTTTCTTTGCTCTGTAACCAAAATACAGAGGGACAAGCCACATAAAAATTCCCAGAAGTATTTAAACTACTTTGCTAAGAAATCATTGTTTTTTCTCCTTCTTTTAACCCTAAGACATGATTAACAAACATGTTTCATTTTGGATTCTAGAACCTACAGGAGATTGGAGAGGGGATGTTTATATTGTTACAGGTTTTAAAACCTGGAACAGAGCATGCCTTAGAGTAGACAGACATGCACAAAACATAACTAACACACCCAGATTTCTGCATGCACATTCATTCAAACACTTCAAACATATAAGGATTTAAGTGTCGCTCACCTTGGCAAATATTTGAAACAGAGGCTATATTGGTTTTGAAACTGCAGTTTGAATCTCCTCTCTGTTTTGTTTTTCTTTCTTTAGCAAATTTGTTTTCAAGCTTATGTATAAAGTGATGATCTTTTTTTTTGTTCTTTGCTATATTTAATTTTCTTCTCAGTTTGGAAGATGGACGAAATGAAATGAAGTGGTTTGATATCTAGGAGATGAGTTTGCAGGGATATCACTTAGTTTGTACATGGGTGAAATGGTCCTAAGCAAGCTTGAATTGACATTGTCCCCTGCCTTGTTTACAGCCTACATACTTGTATTTAATGCTTTGTACAACAAGCACGGCTGAAGAGATATGTTAAGGCTTGCCTTACTTAACTTTGTACAATCGAATATATAGATTGTTCGGCTGTACTTGTTCGAGATCTTTATAGTGGCTGCAACTTTATTTTGTTTGCTTTTACATACTTATGTCTTTGTTTGTTATTTTTACTTTGTTTTGTTTCTTATTACTTGTTTGCTGTGTTGTTTTATTTACTTTGTTTGAATTCTTTTGTTTGTATACAAGTTCTTATTCTAATATGTTGTTACTTCATATGCTTATTTGTCTTGTATTTGTTTTTACTCCTATATGTACATAACATAACTTACTTGCCTTTACTTAATCTATTTTATTATTTTTATTTAATACCAATTATATTGTATTTCTCTATATATTTATTTTATACTTGTGTCAATGTATATACTTAAAAATATATTTTCAAACCATTTATATTTTAAGATTTTTAAATTCAATGTATATATATACATATACCAATTTACTCATATCTATTCCATATACATTCATATATACAATATTATTAAATTTAAATGATTTATTCCAAATTTATTTGGATTCGGGGAAACTCGCTTACTTTATAAATTAATTTTACAATTTTTATCCAAAAATTCATTTAATTATAAATTTGAATAAATTAAAATCTAGGGTTGTTACAGATATAGACATAGATGTGAGATAAAAATCTCACCTTTAAACCCAAAACAAATGAAGAAGAAGTTATAGAGAAATGGCAAGAGCAATCACACTTCAATTCCAACTCAACAACCTTGATTCTAGGCTAAAAAGAGAAACATTTCCTAAGTTAGGTTTAGGAATTTCTAAAATTAAAGAGAGAAAGAGTTGGAGAAGATGTAGAGGAGGCTTACCAATAGCTTCTCTTTGATTTTGGAGTAAGAATTCAAGTTTGAAAGAAGAAACTAGGGCTTGGAATTTCTAATTCCCTTTCCTTTCCACCATTTTCAGTTTTAGCTTGAGTTTGAGGAGTGGGAATGAGTGAATGGAGAGGAGAGGGCTGAGTTAGGGTATTAAGTTAGCTAGTGGGCTGAATCCAAACCCAAAACCCAAATAGAAAAAGTAGCCAAATTCGATTAACTCCAAACATATCGAAGTTTATACTTAAAAAGGTCGCAAACGGCATTTTGAACTCAATGGAAGTGGTCTCGAGTCCCAATTCGACTGTTTGCTAAAAGTAGGTTTTCGGACTAAAATCCGATGAATGATGAAATATTTAAATAAAATATTTAAATATACAATCGATAAATATGCGGGTTGTTACATTAGATTTCACGAGTTTTATGTTCTACATATATTTTCCATGTTATGTTATATGTATTAAAAACATGACATTTTAAGCTACAGTAATATTTTTCTTATTCGATTAGTATTGAGTAATATTAAAATTATAATCGGCTATTTATTTAGCATGTTTCTCTTTACAACATTCTTATTCTCATTTAAAGCACTCACGCATAATCATAATTCTACCACCATATTAGCTCTTTTATTTCTATTTAGTTCCACATTCTCCAAAGTTACCTTTATTAAATCATGTTTTGTTATTCCTTCTCATATTATTTGCACAGTTTCTAACAATCTACTACTTATATTATTTGCATATTTTCTAACAAACTAGGATTGTGTTCAACCGGTTAGAATTGCCATAGGTGGAAGATACATAGTTCACCTGTCTATTTTCTTTCGGAAGCTAATATTTCAAAAAATGATATATTAACTTTAATGATACGGTAGATGTAAAAGTTAGTAGGTCAAGTGTAAATCTATTAAATCCTATTTATCCTTTCAACTTTAAAAAACGATGTTAGGTTTAGTATTTTTATGCTTTTAGTTTTAACCTAAATGTATGTTTTAAAATAAGATTTTTTTATAAAATCACTAAATTAAATGTCTTATATTTGTTAATTTGAAACTTTAACAACATGTTTATTATTTAGTTTAGTTGTTAATATTTAAATGAGTATGTTTATATTTTTTGTTCTTTACTATTCGGCTATTTAATTATAATTGAATGAATATTCTCATCGGTGATAATGAACTCATTAATTTAGCATCAAAAATAATTAATTTAATAGTTGATATGTATTTATTTCTCAAATTAATAATTTGAATAAGAACAAAGAGAAATAAGTTGGAATAAAAATATATTAATTCTCCATTTAGTTTAAATAAGAACATATAAAGTAGTAAATGTGTTTATCATATTCACTTCAACTTTTTGTTGCATGTAGCAATAAATATTTATTCATTTATTTGTATATACAATTTTATATTTATTTGTAACAATTAATATTTCCATTTTTATATTTATTTCTGTGCGAAATTTTTCTATACGATTTAATCGTCTATAAATTAAAATGAGTTTTATATAATTTATTTCTTATTTTTATTATATTGGTGCACATTGAGTTTATTACAATATCTATAAACTTAAATTGTATACTTGCTTCAAAAGTGAAAGTGTTAACTGGTGAAAGCATAAATTATCTATGCTTTTGATTTTAAGTATAATGTTACTTTTGATTTTCTTAATGTTTTCCTAAAACTCTTACTTTCAACTCCGGTCAATTCTTAACTTAGGTTTATTTAATAAAAACTGTATATAATTATTAGAGAACCTATGTAATTTGGTTAATTTAAATCTTTACATTTTTAGGGTTTATGTGACGACCCGCATTTAGGAAGGTTTAAATCGACAATAATCCACACAAGTCCAACTCAAACAATCCGAAACAAAGATAATCAATAGGGTTAATTAAGAAAAATAAGGAAAGAGTAAAACAAATACAGAATCTCGCAACGGAATGACAAAATATAATAATCAAACAAATATTCCATGAAGCTATTTATACTATACATTTGATTAAAATTTTACAACATCTATCAGAGTTATCTATACAATAGAACAATAGAATAATGCAGCAGAACAACAATGTGGTGAAGTAATACTAGTAATATAATATACCAAATCTTCGTCTTCATCCTCCAGAAAATAAACTTCAATTCGTTGAAAACTCAAGGCTGACCCGAGTGTAATGAAAAGACAAAACCCTCAAGTCAGGACTAAAATATCCTTATGTGAGTTTGTAACACCCCCTATCTAGAGGCCCAAAGCTAAGCGCTACAGATGCTGTTTGCACAAAAAATGGACAAACACCTCAAAGTTGTATGATTTAGTAGATCTTATGTTGTTCTTAGTGATTTTGGAGGTTTATGCAAATATATGAAAAACAGGGGCTAAACTGTAAAAAGACACGCAGATTTATAGTGGTTCAGCCAGAATGTGCCTACGTCCACTTTATATGTTATTTCTCTTCTTTTGTTGTGATTACAAGTACAAAGCTTTGGTACAAGTAAAAGAAAGTTGTTTGAAAGTTCCTTCCGTGCTTGAGCTCTCAAACTTGTCCCCCATTGATGTACCCCTGCCTCTCTATTTATAGAGTGAGGTTGGGGGCAGGGGTCTTGGATATATACAGCTGCTGGTGGGCCTGGGCTGAAGTGACCTGGCCTAGCAGTCTGGTTCGGCATCCTCTTGGTTCGGTCATGAGGTGGTTTGGTGATAGGTGGATGGGATTTGGTTCGGTGGTAGTTTGGATCGGTGGATGAGATTTGGTCCGGTTGATTTGGTGCGGTGGTAGTTTGGATCGGTGGATGGGATTTGGTCCGGTTGATTTGGTTCGGTGGTAGTTTGGGTCGGTGGAGAGGAGTGGATTCGGTTGATTTGGTTCGGTGGTAGTTTGGATCGGCAGTCTCGAGTGGAGCTTTGATTCGGCAGTCTGGAATGGAGCTTTGGTTCGGCAGTCTCGATTGGAGCTTTGGTTCGGCAGTCTGGAATAGGGTCGAAACGTACCCAACATTTGCCCCCCAAAGCGGGGCGTATGACGGCATACGTTGTGCTTTGTTTTGTCTTGAGTGACCGTATTCGGTACCTGAGTCGATCCGGCTGGTCCGGTCATTCAGCCTTCCCTTATAAATAAGGGGCTTAGGCCATCGCTTTTCCTATCAAGTGATGTAGCCGAACCAAGTTATTAAACATTCTAGCCGGACCAGGTGATTTAGCCGAACCAAGTTGTTAAGCATTCTTGCCGGACCAAGTGATTTAGCCGAACCAGGTACTACTTTTTCTGCCGAGTGAACTGTTGTCTTGAAAGACCGAATGAACCATTGGCTCGTGCCACCGAATGAAATTCTTGAGTGATACGACCGAATGGACTATTGAGTTATACGACCGAATGAAGTTATTGAGTTATACGACCGAATGGACTATTGAGTTATACGACCGAATGGACTATTGAGTTATACGACCGAATGAACCATTAAGTTATATGACCGAATGAACATGTGTTTTATACTTCGAATTTTTAAGCGAAATTCCAGATTACGCTGCTTGTATATTCTAACGATATACCTTTCCCATGTTTGCAGATAAAATGTCTCGAAAAGTTGAAACTCGATCAGATAAGAGGAGATCCGGGGGTGAAGGAGAGTCCTCGGCCGTGCCCCCAGCTCAATCAGGATCGGAGCGTCATGGGCCCGCCCCGAGGTCATTAGTGGATGGATATGGTCCCCAGGAGCTGCTGGATTCCCCGCCTGACTGCTTTCCTAGCTCTCTCAAAGAGGAGCAACTCGATGTTATATCTCGTTCCTTTGGGATCGATAGAGCCCTTATGCTGCTGCCGGGCCCAGGAGTCATGCCATACAGTCCTCCCGAAGGATACTTTGCTTATAGTAGGTACCATTGCATGTGTGGTGCTATCCCACCTCTCAATGCTTGGATAGTCAGCTTCCTCACGTACCTGAAGGTGGCCCCATTCCAGCTTCAGCCCAACTCTTATGCCATATTGGTGAGCCTTTTCGTTATTTTTCGGAGAAAGTATGGTCGCGCCCCCTCCAACCGGGAGATCCGGTACTTGTATAATTTAAGGGGCTATAAGAAGGGGTCCCCATATGTTAGCTTGGAGTCTGCTGTGACCTTCAAGCCGGTCTTGGACCTGTACTCTAAATTCAGCATGTTCAAGAAAGAGTGGTTCTTTGTTAGGGACGACTCCGTCTCCATCCGGCGCTTTACCTCTGGATGTAAGTTGATGCTTTTACTTATAATTCTTATTTCGATTGCGATGCTTCTTCTCATACTTTCTCATTTTTGCTAGCGACAGGTGGCTTTCCGGTTGTGGAGACTGACCGCCTGGTTCAGACGGCGGCGGAGATAGAAGCCATTCTTGGGAAATACAGATCATCTGCCTACTTGATTAGAAATGCGATTCTTCTGGAATATAACTTGATCCTTCCGCAGCAGTCTGTAGTTAAGTTGAGGGAAACAACGGAAGAGAGGGCGGCTGCTCAGGCCAAGGGAGGCGTTGCGGCAGAGGGTGGAAAGAGAAAACCATTCACGAAGCCTCCAGCCGTCGGAGGTAAGAAACTTAAGAGGTCAGACGGTCCTTCTCCCAGCAATTGTCCACTTACTCAGGGGGAGATAGACGCGGAGGAAGAAAGAGGTGAGGCGGAGGGCGGAAGTGACGTTGAGCGTCTTGGTGACGATGGTGGCGATGGACAGGGTGGTGATGGTTCCAGGGCTCTGTCTTCTGGGCAAGTAGGCGAGATGCAAGAGTGGACGGATGATGCTCTCCGTCAAGCTTTTGAGGGGTTGGGTGATGATCCGGCTTTGGTAGAGAAGACCGGGAAAGCGGACAAAACCGGGACTGGTGCAAGTGAGTCTTCTCCGACTATTCCGGCCAAGGTGGCTCTGACGACTCAAGGTGAACTCTTGACCCCTGCATGCTTCACTAATGATAGGGACTTAGGAATATTTTATGACCCGCTCCCGTCCTGGAATGAAATCCAGGACTTATTGCAGTATCCCACTCCTCCCCAGGGTTTGTACAACCACAGCTGTGTTTCTTTTCCTTTTCTAACTTGTAATCTACCGCGTTTCTTGAATCATATAGTAATGTAAGATTGTGACACTTGTTCTTTATATCAGGAGCAGGCAAGACGCCCAAAGCTTCAGACCTTCGACACAGGCTCGAGCAATATAAACTTTCCAAAATTTCTACTAAGCCGAAGCCCTCAGCCCAACGCTCCGGGGATGTAGTTGGGTACCGTCCTCTTCTTGGGGTCATCGAAGAGGGTATTCAGCAGAGGAAAAGGAGTCACCCTTTATCCGAAACTTCGCTCGGTCCTCAGCCTCCGGCTCAGCCTATTCATGATATTACTGAGGAGGGTAGCGAGTTTGTACCCTCTCCACACCCGTCCGGAAACCCTTCTGTTATTCATATCGACCGTCCCGACTTGGCCCGTAATCCATTCGTGGGTCATCCTGATCTAGATCCAGGTTCTCATGATATTACTTTTGACGAAGTTACTGGTGAACACCTTCTCCCCCGTAACCCCATGGTACGAGTACTTGACGAAGCCAAGTCCTTAGACCTCGATCTACTCACCACTCGTATAGTCACTATGGGAGACGAGGCCAAAGCTAATATTGATCGGGTGGCAGAGGAGGCCAAGAAGCTGATGGGGCATCACGCTCGGCTGGTTAAGGACGGAGAGGAGATAGGGAGCGCCAATATCCAACTTCGATTGGTGGTTTCGGATCAGGCCAAGCAGCTTGCGGATCAGGCTATCCAGATTTCTCAGCATGAGGCTGCTACTGGGCGATTAAGGAGAACCATGGAAGAGGCCAGTCGGGCCGAATTGCGGAAAATGGAAGCTGCTTGCAAAGAGCGAATTGACATGGCTATTGCCACGGTGGATGAGGTTCGGAGAGCGGATCTTGAGCAGGTGGAGGAATTGTCCGAGAAACTTGAGGCTGCAGAGCTTGCTCAAGCTAAGTTGAGGGAAGAGATGGAGGTGATGCGGAGGTCCCTTCAGGCTGATTGCTCGAGATACAGACTGGAGAGAGATGCTGCCGTCGAAAGGTTGTCGGCCTCCGATGCCCGGATGAGGGAGTTTGAGGAGAACGAAGGAATGATGGATGACATGCTCCAGGACATGTATTTCCGGACTTGGAAGCAGGGTAACCTCTCTTGGATGGATGATTATCCCAGGGTCATGGCCAAGACCTATCTTCGGGCTTTGGAGGAGGCTAAGACTGATGCAGATAAAGAGGGTGGAACGGTCTTCAGTATGGATGTGGTCACTGCCCAGTTCACCAAGGAGGAGAAAGTGGCGGTAAAGGAGGGTATGCGGCTGCTTGCTGCTGAAGAGGCGGGTGTGCAGGTAGAGGATGACGACCAGGATGGTCAAGAAGCTAGTACTGGTAAGTCTTCCTTTCTAGTCTTTCTGTTAACTTGGTTACTCATCACTAATGAATCCTTTTTATGACCGGACAGGCGGGCAAAAGAACAAGGACAAGACTTCGACGCAACCAGCTCCATGACTGAACCTGGAAAATTCTTTTTGTAGGCTTGGCATTGTTGTATATGTTAGTCTTAAGACAGTAGAGTAACCTCTAAGTTGTAATTCTTGCTACTTGTAATAATATTATTCTTGACGTGTAATCTTTTAGCTTAAGCTGATTCTGTCGTTTCTTGAATGTTTGTTGCTGTTTTGACATGTCGTATGAGAAATGTAGCTGTGTATATTCTCGTAATTAAATTGTGTTTGATGTCAGATTCTGGTTTTAAATCATAATCTAATGACTTGCAATGTTAGCGTGTGGTGTGAAAACAAATTAAATTACAGTCATGCATCTGCACATAAAGGAAGAAAATACCGCCTTTCATGTTCTGTTTGTAAATGGCAGTTTCGAATATCTTGTATGACCAAGCATGGAAAGCAGTTGACTGCCCTGCCATCTGATTGTGAATCTCTGCATCCATTGGCAGGTATCTCTTATCCTGCATCCTGTACTTTATGGTTTGTTATAGAGGATAGGAGGAAAGTTTTTTAAGTAAAATTGAAATATGTGAAATAGTAAAACTTCCAGTCACGGAAGGCCTTCGATGTGCTTAAGTTCGTGGCAAACGGGTTTTGTAGTCACTTTCCCTAGCTGTGGGCCTTGGAGACATTTGCCACCCATCTTACGCCTCCGCAGGGAGTTAATTCTTTTTTACCACAGCCGCACTTACGACACACCGGAGCCGAGATCGCGCACAGTAACTACCCGGGCCATTATGGCCCGTACTCATGGGTATTATTCGACTTACTGTGGCCGGCTAGCGTGGGTGCCGATCGTCAACTGTGAACTGCCCCTGGCTGGCCACACCTTATGTTGGGGCTTATAATCGGTTAACAGTTGCCGGCGAGCCTAACGCCGTAATGAGCTGCCTCGGCTATAGTCGGCCTTCTCGGTGGCTTATAATCGGCTCATTACAGTTGGCTTTAAGGGCCGTTGCGAGCAATGAGTTAACCCGCAGCAGAGGGATGCTGGAGCAAAAGTGTCTCATTGACGAGGGCATAGATTCGCATAGTACCTGTTGGGTCTTGTCCACGTGAAGTTGCATTGTGGAGTGCTTTGAATAGAAATGCTATATGCTCAGGATTTTGTTCAACAGAAAAGGATAAAGTTAACAAGCAGCCAAGATACAAAGGAACAAGTTAAAAAAGAGACAAGGCTTTTTTAAAGTGGTTCGGCACGAAAAAATGCCTACGTCCACTGATTCTCTTTGTTAATTCACTTCATATGGGCAATACAAGTTAAGAAAAGTATCGACGGAGGTGTTGGATGTTCCATGCCCTCTGGAACACCTCTTCGTCCACTGTTGACAAAATATAGGCTATGTTGTGGAGATCTTTATGAATTACATATGGTCCATCCCAGATTGGGTCTAGTGCTCCGGGGCGAGGGAAGATTCGCTTGAGGACAAGATCCCCTTCTCGTAAGGTACGATGCTTGACTTTGGAGTTGTATTGTGCTGCCACCTTTTGCTTGTGGGCTGCTGTTTTTAGGACTGCATCATTCCTTCTCTCCTCGACTAGATCCAAAGACATGTTGAGGAGCTCTTCGTTCTCTTCTGGGTTATAGTGGATCCTACGGTGGGAAGGCACAATGGTTTCAACTAGGAGCATAGCCTCCGATCCGTATGCCAAAGAGAAAGGAGTGTGCCCTGTTGATGTTCTGAAGGATGTGCGGTAGGCCCATAGTGCCGTAGGGAGTTCATCCACCCAAGCACCCTTTGACTTTTCGAGCTTCTTTTTGATCAGAGTTTTCAGAATTTTGTTGACCGCTTCGACTTGTCCGTTTGCTTGGGGATATGCTACGGATGAGAAGCTTTTGTGAATTCCGTGTTCTTGGCACCAGTTGGCGAATTCCTCGCTGTCAAACTGAAGTCCATTGTCTGATATGATTTTTAGTGGGACTCCGTACCTGCACAGAACATTTTTGATTAAGAAGTTGATAACTTTCGCTGAAGACACTTTATTTAGAGGTTCTGCTTCCACCCATTTGGTGAAATAGTCGACTGCTACTACAGCATATTTGGCGCCGCCTCGACCCATTGGCAGTTCACCGATTAAGTCAATTCCCCATACTGCAAAGGGCCAAGGGCTGGTCATCTGAGTGATCTCGGTTGTTGGTAGCCGAGGGATCTTAGCAAATTTTTGGCATCTGTCACACTTCTTGACGAAATCTAAGGCGTCCTTGCTTAAGGTGGACCAGAAATATCCGTATCGGAGTATCTTTTTTGCTAGCGTTTGTCCTCCGGTGTGATCCCCGCAGCTTCCTTGATGAATGTTGGATAAGATTTCCTTGGCTTCCCTTCCGGCGACACACCTTAACAATGGGTTAGAGAACCCGCGCCGATAGAGGATGTCTCCTTGTATTGTGTAGCGGGACGCTTTCCTCAGGATTTTCTTGACTTCGTTACGCCCGTCGGGTAGTGTGCCATTTCGCAGGTAGTCTCGGATGGGAGTCATCCAAGTTGCTTCTTCGGTTGCAGCTATCAGATTCACTTGCTCAAAACTTGGGATCGTTTGCTTTGAGACAGTTACTGCCCCGAAGATGGCGACGTCCCTCATACTTGCTTGCTTTGCCAATTCGTCGGCCTCTTGGTTCTCTTCCCGAGGGATGTGTTTGACTAAGTAGTGGTCCAATCGGTTGAGAAGCGACTTGGTCTTCTTTAGATATGCTATGAGTCGTTCTTCTCGAGCTTGGAATTCCCCTAGTATTTGATTAACAATAAGCTGAGAATCGCTGTGAAGGCACAAAGAATTGGCTCCGATCTCGATAGCAATTTCTAATCCGGCTATTACGGCTTCATATTCTGCATCGTTGTTGGTGGCAGCGAACTCCAACCTTATAGCATAGTGCAGTTTATTTCCCCTGGGAGTGATTATTACCACACCTGCCCCCGAGCCTTGTTCGTTAGATGCACCGTCCACAAAGAGATTCCACTTGATATCTTCCGTTATTTCCAGTTGCTCCTTATCCTCGTTGGTAGTGAATTCTGTAATGAAATCAGCCATGGCTTGTCCCTTGATGGCGGTGCGAGGGTGATAGGTGATATCATACTGACTCAGCTCAATACACCATTTAAGTAGTCGCCCGGAAGTGTCGGGACGATGGAGTACCTGCCTCAGTGGTTGATCGGTCAGAACTTTGATGGAATGAGATTGGAAGTAGTGACGTAGCTTTCGTGAAGTGATTAGTAAACAGTATGCTAACTTTTCAAGCTTAGGATATCTGACTTCTGCCCCAGTAAACCTTTTACTGACGAAGTAAACTGGTCGTTGCGTGCGATCGTCTTCCCTTACCAAGGCAGCGCTTAGGGCGTGAGATGACACAGCAAGGTATAGGTATAATTCTTCGCCTTCGCTTGGGGTCGAGAGTACCGGTGG
Organism: Allium fistulosum; assembly: GCA_030737815.1. NCBI lineage: Eukaryota > Viridiplantae > Streptophyta > Magnoliopsida > Asparagales > Amaryllidaceae > Allium > Allium fistulosum. The sequence goes on from CM060901.1 coordinate 1,105,106,573, forward strand.
TTTCTGGAGGTGTTCGATTAGGTTAAGGAAAGCGGTTAAGCATTCGTCCGTCCATTCGAACTTTCCTTTATCCTTCTTTAGAGCTTCGAAAAAGGGGACGCACTTGTCCGTTGCTTTGGAGATGAATCGGCTTAGGGCGGCCACTTTTCCATTTAGGCTTTGCATTTCCTTTCGGGTGGAAGGTATTTTGATGTCCCTTAATGCTCGGACTTGTTCAGGGTTTGCTTCTATCCCTCGGGCATGGACGATGAACCCTAAGAATTTTCCTGATGACACTCCGAAGGAGCACTTTAGTGGATTCAACTTCATTCCATACTGTCGAAGTACCTGAAACATTTCGCCTAGGTGGCTTACGTGATCTTTGGCTTTCCGTGATTTTACCAGCATGTCGTCTACATATACTTCCACTGTTCGTCCTATTAGCCCTGTAAACATCTTGTTGACGAGGCGTTGGTAGGTGGCTCCTGCATTTTTAAGTCCGAAGGGCATCACTTTGTAGCAGTATAAACCCCGGTCGGTGATGAAACTAGTGTGGTCTTGGTCGGGAGCATGCATAGGAATTTGGTTATATCCTGAGTATGCATCCATAAAAGACAGGAGTTCGTGCCCGGCCGTGCTGTCTACAAGTTGATCGATTCTGGGAAGCGGGAAGCAATCCTTTGGGCAGGCGTCGTTTAGGTTGGAGAAGTCAATGCAGGTCCGCCACTTCCCATTAGCCTTCTTTACTAGTACCGGGTTGGCGATCCATTCTGGGTAAATAGCTTCTCGTATGAAGTCATTGGCGAGTAGATTCTTTACTTCTTCATCGAGGGCTGCTGATCGCTCTGCCCCCATACTTCTCTTTTTTTGTTTTACAGGCGCCTTGGTAGGATCAATTTTTAATACGTGGCATGCTATGTTGGGGGAGATTCCGGTCATGTCAGCGTGTGACCAAGCGAACACATCCAAGTTGTGGCGGAGAAAATCAATGAGTTGTTCCTTCAATTCAGCTTTCAGCTGCGACCCAATTTTCAGTAGCCTACTTGAGTCGTGCTTGTCTACAGATATAAACTCCATAGCCTCTGCAGGCTCGGCGGTGGCCTCCTTCTCTTTGTCCCTAGGGTCTAATTCATTGAAAGGGTCGCTGGTGTATCGAAGAGGAGGGGCTTTCTTTAGTTGCTATGCTTCAAGGCTTTTTGTGCAGAGGGCAATCTCTACACCTTTCCCTTTATCTCTCCTGTGGTTGTTGCGAAGTTCGGTTACATAGCAGTCTCGTGCAATATCTTGGTCTCCTTCCACTTCCCCTACCCCATTGTCTGTTGGAAATTTCATTTTCAGGCACCACGGGGCTAGGACAATCTGGAAGTCAGATAGTGCTGGTCTTCCTAGGAAGGCGTTGTAGGCCGAATGGTTTTCTATCAGCACAAACGTCTGTTTCCTTACAACGGAGCGGGGATGGCTTCCAATTTCAACGAAGAGGTCCAGCTGCCCGATGGGCATTTTCGCATCTCCAGTGAAACCGTGTAGCGGTTTATCGCAGGGAGATACATCCTTCATTGACAGCCTCATTTTGTCGAATGCGTGTTTGAACAGGATATTTACAGAGCTTCCAGTGTCTACCAGGATTCGGTAAACTTCGGCGGGACCGAGTCGGGCAGAGATAACCATGGGATCCATGTGAGGGTACTGTCTTCCTTCTAGGTCGCGTTTACTGAATGTGATGTCATCACTTTCTTTCCGCTTTGGGTGGCGCTCTTCTATAACTGTGTTGACACAGTCTCTATTGTCTCTAAGCGACTTCCCATATCTTTCCATCTCTTTCCAACTTCTGTCTGCGATGTGCGGACCTCCTGAGATGGTATGGACCACTATCTTCTCTTGACTAGAGTTGCTAGCGTTGCGGTCGCCTCTGCCGGTCCCTGGTGAGGGTAGCCTTGGGTTTTCATTGGCAGGAGCTGGAGTCCTGTCTTGACTTTTTACATAGCGTTCCAGTTTCTTTCTCCTGATGTGTTCCTCAATCAGATCTCGGAGATGATGGCATTCGTTGGTATCATGTCCGTGGGATTCGTGGAAGCGGCAGAATTTTCCAGATTTCTGTGCGCTATCTGATTCCTTCTTGTATGGTGGGCGTTTGTATCTAACTTCGCCTTGGGTGGCAAGGAAGATATTTTCGACGGTCTCGTTCAAAGGGGTGTAAGAGTCGAATCTTGGTCCTGGCCGATATAGGCGTTTTTCTACTTTCTTGCCCCCAGCATTGTCTCTGGAATCATTTCTTCGAGTGTCCCTCGCCACAGTAGGGGTGTTGCCATGGGTCGTCTTACTTTGCTGTCCTGACTGCCCCTCAATGGCAGCATCCTCAAGCCTCATGTATTTCCCGGCTTCATGGAAGAAATCGGGTAAAGTAGCTGGTTTTTCTTTTGTCAATATTCTAGCAAACTTAGTGTCCGGATGCACCCCACTGCAGAGGGCCATCAAGATAAGCTTTTCATCGGCGTCTTGAACTGCGGCTGCTGCGGCGTTGAATCTGGTTAGGTATTGCTGCAGCTTTTCTCCAGGTTTTTGTTTGACACTGGATAAGGAATAAGCGTCCTTAGGTTGCTCCACATGAATGCGGAACTGACTGATAAATTTTTCTTTCAACATTTCCCATGAGCTGATGGATCCTTGGGGTAGATGACAGAACCAGGAGGTAGCAAGATCTGCTAAGAAGAGCGGAAAGCATTTGCACAGTACTCCCTCTGTTGCTCCACTCATGAGCATATGCTGTGTGTATCTCTGCAAGTGTACAACGGGATCGGAGGTCCCTTTGTAGGGTTCCATTGTTGGCATCTTCCATTCTCGGGGGGTGATAGCAACTTTGATATTGCGGGCGAAAGGGCTGGTTACCCTAGCGCCTATCCCTCGATCTCTTTGCTCCCGTTGGACACACTCTCTGAATAAGCGCGCCATCCTTTCATCAGAATTTGGAGCAGACAGAAATGAGTTTGGTTCTGTTCTGTGGGGTTGATTCCGTCCAGACAACCTGTAGGGATGGTATCGTCTATCATTCCTCATATTTTCCAGTGGCTGCCTTTGATCTTCTGGGAGCATGCTTGGGTCAGCTACAGTTGGCCCTTGCCTTGATCTTCCCCGGTTGGGTTCTGATCTAAGCACTTCCTCGGGTCCAACTTCGGGCTGAACTCTAGCTCGGCCCCGTTCACCGGTGTTTCTGTGGTTAGGCAGCATGACAGGCTCAGTTGCAGTTGACCTTCGCCCGGTACCTTCCCCGTTGGGTTCGGTACCAAACGTTTCCTCAGGCCTAACTTCGGGCTGGGCTTGGTCTCGGCTCCTACCACGGCTACTTCTGCCGTTAGCTCCTTCGAAGAAGGAAGATCTTTGCTGTCTCTGAGATCCTCCAGACTGGGACTCGCCCCATGATTCAGTGTTGCGGTTGGATTCTTCAGCGTCCCTCAAGCGTGACATGAGATGGTCCACCAAGGCTTCCTGCTGGGACGTGAAGCGGTTAGTTACTTCAACAACAACTCTGTCCAAATCTGCCCTAGTAATTGCTGCAGGCTGTTCTGTGGCAGGGGTGGTTGGGTTAGCCTGTCCTTCATTTGTTACCGTTGCTGGAGGAGGAGGATTTACTTGATTTGCGATAGCTGGATCAGGAAGGCTACTGGATGCGATGTTTTTTCCTTTGTTAACATCTTTTCTCTGTTTGGGAGGCATGTTTTCCAAGTGGCGGACGATGCTGTTAGGAAAACTTGTTAAGCGGATGAAGCTGAAGCTTCGAGCTTCAATTCTCTCAGTGAAAGCACCAAAAATGTTTGCACAAAAAATGGAAAAACACCTCAAAGTTGTATGATTTAGTAGATCTTATGTTGTTCTTAGTGATTTTGGAGGTTTATGCAAATATATGAAAAACAGGGGCTAAACTGTAAAAAGACACGCAGATTTATAGTGGTTCAGCCAGAATGTGCCTACGTCCACTTTATATGTTATTTCTCTTCTTTTGTTGTGATTACAAGTACAAAGCTTTGGTACAAGTAAAAGAAAGTTGTTTGAAAGTTCCTTCCGTGCTTGAGCTCTCAAACTTGTCCCCCATTGCTGTACCCCTGCCTCTCTATTTATAGAGTGAGGTTGGGGGCAGGGGTCTTGGATATATACAGCTGCTGGTGGGCCTGGGCTGAAGTGACCTGGCCTGGCAGTCTGGTTCGGCATCCTCTTGGTTCGGTCATGAGGTGGTTTGGTGATAGGTGGATGGGATTTGGTTCGGTGGTAGTTTGGATCGGTGGATGAGATTTGGTCCGGTTGATTTGGTGCGGTGGTAGTTTGGATCGGTGGATGGGATTTGGTCCGGTTGATTTGGTTCGGTGGTAGTTTGGGTCGGTGGAGAGGAGTGGATTCGGTTGATTTGGTTCGGTGGTAGTTTGGGTCGGTGGAGAGGAGTGGATTCGGTTGATTTGGTTCGGTGGTAGTTTGGATCGGCAGTCTCGAGTGGAGCTTTGATTCGGCAGTCTGGAATGGAGCTTTGGTTCGGCAGTCTCGATTGGAGTTTTGGTTCGGCAGTCTGGAATAGGGTCGAAACGTACCCAACAGATGCTGCAGTCATCTATAGTATTAACTTCCGCCGACTAAATACGACTATGTTAATGGTATCTATAATATCAGAAGCACTTGAATATGAAAAAAAGCACAGATTTCAAACCAACATTTTTCTATTACATTTCAAAACAGATGTTCCATATTCAGATTACATAATCCCAAAATGTTTCCCAAGCAATGATAAAATATACTTATTACAATGCCAACAGTGACATATGAAGATGCCTCCTTGGATGATCAGAGTCATATAGTCAGAATTGACTTAATACATACACAACAGACATAAACACAAAACAAAGAACCGCGACTCCTAAATAGCTATCCGTTAGTCTCCTGCTTTCCTCCGGTAGCTTTATTCGTCATCCTACTAAAACCTGAAAGAACCTCAACCCTCAGCCTACTCAAATCAATTTTGAACACTCAAGAGTTTAAAGGGAAAACATAAATTTCGAGTCAGACAAAAAGCCTAGTGTGAATAGTACTATACATCCCGGTTATTAGTGTTAAGTGAGACCACGCTGCATAGCGGAACGAGTTTCCCCTCACTAACATCCTTTTAAAATATATCTTTTGCAAACCTTTATCCTGCAACCAAAACTGGTTAAAACTGTAAAGAATTATTATGTAAACATACATGTCATGTAACAAATGGACTATTTGTCCGAACACTATAGTTTTTGTTTAGCTAACTATTAACCTTTGGCTGACTCGGGCCTTCCAGACAAAATAATTTTTTTATCTAATATCTATTAGACACACCTCTTCTGGACAGTCTGTCCTTAACTATCTGTTAAAAACTTCTCTTCAGGACGGTCTGTCCCTAACTTAACATCTACCAGGGTCACCTGATCCTAATGATTTTGCAGGCTCACCAATAAGCTATCTATATACAAACATATATTCCCTTCCGTGTGTAATCATAATTTTTTTCTTACCTGTGACAAAGCCCTACACACTGGACTTTTGGACTAAATTAGTCGGGGCTAATAGCTAATGTATAAGGCGTGACCCTATACCAATCCCAAATGGTATTCTAATATCTAAGTCATTTTCACTTAGGGATATCTTCCCAAAATTTCCTTGAAAACCTTTTCATCTAAAATTGATTTAAAATCTTTTAAACCAAACTTAAACAAGGAAAACATTTAAATTCTATGCTTTACTCAAAATTAGCTTGCCATGTTATATATACTTTACTCATCAAGTATTGACACGTCCACGCCTTCACTTCTTGCGGAGCAATAATTCATTGAATTAGATCGGCAGAATAAGAAATAAAAAAATCTTTGGTTGATCAGGCGACAGCCGGATTTGAAATGGGGATAAAGGATTTGCAGTCCCCCGTCTTACCACTTGGAATTTTTGTTGATGAAAACCTTTAAACATTTGAAAGTACCTCTTTCGATTCAATTGAAAGTACCTCTTTCGAAACCAAGTGAAACCCTTTATTTATCTAGGCCGAAAGGCCAAAACCTTCCCTTTCGAAACCATACTTAAACCCTTTCGAAACCTTCCTTTCGAAAGCTTTAAAACCTTAGACATCATATCTTAAGATACTTTAAAACGTTGCCTTTAAAAACCTTGGAAAAACCTTCCATTTCAACCCTTTCAAAACCATCAAAAAATAACACCTTTCGTCTCCTTCGAAACCCTTTGGGGAACCACCACCTCGAAACCATTTTAAAAACCTTTCGAAATCATCAAACCTTTAGAAAATCAAACATTTCGAAAGCTCTTGGGTTTAATTTTTAAAACATGTGGAAAACACCTTTCGAAACCATTTAAACCAACACTTTCGAAACCTTTGGGCTATACCTCAATCAGAACAAAAAGGGTCATTTAAAACATCTAAGTCGAAAGCTTTCCTTTCGAAATCTCTTCATAAGTAAAGTAGCGATGGTGTTGAAACCATCCCTCCGAAAGCATTGGAAAAGTTGGTAATTTAAAAACAAAGTATACCTCTCGAAACCATTGACTTCGAAAGGTAGAGTGGCGGCAGCTAGGGGTTTCGACCCCCTTCGAAAGCATCATTAAAAAATAAAAGAATGCAACCCATTCAAAACCTTTACTTTAAAACACTTGACTCAGTCGGAAGCCAACCGAGTCGAAAGCTATCCTTTCGAAAGAAAAGCAGGCGATACTTTAAATTTTTTTTTTAAAACAAAAGGCGCTTCGACCCTTTCGGAACCCCTTAGTTTCGACTCTTACCTTCCACCTTTGTCCAATTCACTATGTACCAACATGCTGATACTATGTGCTTTGGTTTGTGGAAGGAGGCGGAGGGTTTTAGTCGAAAGTAATGTGGGCGAAACCAAAATAGGCGAAACATGCTTTTAGCATGAATTTCTGATTTAAACCCTTTTTAAGTAAAACTTTTTAACTAACCTGCCTTGTTTGTCAAACTCTTATTGGTTGCTAATTTTTCTTTTTTAAAAGTACTGCTTAGAATTAATTAATTTAAATCATTTGCAAAATACCCCTTCTCCTTAATTAAATATATAAAACATTTAAGTCCCATACCTTAAATAATTTTATATATTCATCAAAACATTTAGGAAAATTCTATAAAAATTCCAGAAAATCCTTTTCAATATGTTTTCTAACTTATATAAATTTTAGACCCAAATAATTATTTATTTTGCTGCAAATAATTTATAACCCAATAAATCATTTTCTTCACTAGAAAATTGATACAAAATTCGCATTAATTCAGAAAATTATAAAAATTGAAACCCATCTCTAAAATATCATTTTTGACTTACATTTCAATTTTAAAGGCATTTGGATGTCATTTAATAGGGTTTCCATATCAAACATATCATAAAAACTAATATGAACGTGTATAAATCATCAACAAGTATATATAAACTTTTAATCATTCAAAACATGGCATGATCATGCAAAACCAATTCGAGTTAACCTTAAAACCGAAAACTATAAGAAAAATGGGATGTAGTAATCATTTACCTTAGCTTTGTGATTAAAGATGTGAGATTTGATGTTGAATAAGTTGATTTACTTCTACCTCTTGAAATACTAGCATTTTCTTCTCTTGAGATTAAAAATGGTGGCCGACCTTATAATATTTTACTTGGGAATGAAATGAACCTGTGTTTGATTTCCTAAGGGTTTAGGGTATAATTTCTATCATTTTCCTATTTTTCCCTTCCTTATTTTCTAACACTTCTATTCATGTTATCTCCTTAGTTCATTATACATATAGGCACGGCTACCCTTGGTTAAATCAAATCTCAATCTATTAATCATCTTACTTTATTTAATTTTAATTTAGCTAACTAAATGTTCCAAATAATGTTACTAAAAATATAGGGTGTTAGAGAGTCAAATCAATATCACATATAATAGGAGTGTAATAGCGTAAGAGGTGTTTACGGGGTTTTACATGTCCTATTCTAGTGTATAACATGTGTGAAATAACTCAAGAGATGTCAAGGGATTTTCCATCTCTTAAGGATCCATCAAAATATCTATATATAGTAGAATACGCTATATATGTAATGTATAATCAGTAAAATAAATATTTTTCCTAGCGTTAAGGCTTTGCATTAATCCCCCTTAATGCGTTTTTAAGCATTGTTGTACAGTTTGCATATAATGCCCCAGTAGCACGTGGGAGATAGGGATGCACCGTGATACGACAACACTAAACCAAACTCGTAGTGGTCTCGTATAAGGATAAAAGTAGGCACGTGAGGCAATGCCCAATATAGGATACTACCAGTTTGGGTCGCAGGGTTGGTGGTAACGCATCGTAGCCACAATCGCCCACCGCGTACATCCATCCCATAATGAGTCAAAGGGAGGTTATCCCAAAATCAAGGTGCATATCGAAACCAACATCAAAAGTAATAGTATGGACCAAGTCCAAGAAGAAAATCGAAGAATGGATATCCGCTAGGGGTAGCTAGCCCACTTGGCCCTATCAAGCCATCCTATTTTAGTCATTTCAAATTGGCACAAGTGCCGGGATCTATCCATCATCGTTCTTTTTCTTCAAATCCTGCAAACATACACCAAATCCAACCACTTCATTCTGGAGTTTCCTCCACGTACACAGTTGTTAAAATGGTTCCAATATTGATAGTGAGTGCCAATAAGAGGCCCCGTGTAACGACCCGGAATTTTGGTTATTTGAAATTAAAATATTTAATTGATTTTAAATATTTAAAAGTTAATTTTTAACTTGAATTCCAAATATAACCATTTATTGGATAATTAAATTATTGAATTAAATAATTGAAAATTGGGTAAAATATCGAATCCTGAGTTCTAAGCTTGTTAAAAATTAATTAAAGGCTTATAAAATTTATATTGATAATAATGAAGATAATAAAAGTTTTAAAATGGAATTTAGAAGTGATTTGTTCAGTTTTAAAATTATATCATTTAAATTTACATTTAAAAATAGCCTTCCGGGGGCACAGTCTCGGAATTCGACGAAACCAATTCCATCAGATCCGTAATAGTGTATTATTATAAGCTTTCAAATTTCGTAGTGTTTGGAGTTATCGTATGATCGTACGTAATATAAACGCGCTGAAATTTATATCGAAACTTCAATATAATAGATGAGGTCCAAAAAGTTATACGATCGATTAGGACTCGAAACCCTTTCCATTGTGTTTGGAATAGGGGTATAACATTGTAAATGCCTAGCGGCATGCTCCGTTAAGGGTTCAAAATTTTAGGTTAGTTAAATCGAGATATTTTGAAATTTAATTAAAATATTGTCAAGTCAACCCTTCACGTCAGCTTCCTTTCTCTCTTTCACTCAGTCACTGTTCCTTTCAAGATCACGTCCCTCCCATTTTTTTAAACTCACACACATCGTTCTCTTATACTTTAAAGCACAGCCGAACCAAAAAATGAAGAAAAAAAAATTATAAATCAATTCCACCAAAAATCATAAAATACAAAGATTGTGTCTTTTGGTTCCTTAGAGATGGTCTAACTAATGTTATGCATTGGAGAGTCTGCATTTTCATTCTTATGGCAATCGATGGTGGAGCTTTTGAATTCGAAATGGGGGAAAATCGAAATCAGTTGAGAAAAAAAATGCGAGCTTAAAAAAAAACATTTTCTCAAGATTTACTCAACGGAAAGATACCAAACAAGTTTGTAAAATCTATTTTTCATCAGAGCTTCGACCTAGTACATTTTTGGAAGGTGCGGCACAGTTTGATGATGATCGACATTACAGTGAGTGAACTAGGGTTCCTTTTTTTGAGGCGTTGGCTTGTCGAATCGAGATTTGGAGTTTTTTTTGGATTGTCGACAGAAGGGGAGGTCGTGGCCGCGTCTTGGCAAGGATCGGAGGTCAGGGAGGAACCGCGACATGTGTATAGTCACAGTTGAACAGCAGTAGGTCGCATTTCAGTTGGGCGACGCTGGCATATCGTGGCGAGGTGGAAGTGAAGGGGCTTGACAGAAGGAGTTTGTGCGTCGCTTCCGTTCGACGAATGGTGGTAATTGGGGTTATATCAGTGCACACGTGCACGGTGGAGGTCGTGAAAATAGGTTGTAGGGGAGCGAACAGTTGGGGAAGAAAGCACAGTTGGGTCAGTGTAATTCGTGAGTGGCCCGGCCTAAAAAAATGGTTAAGTCATTTTATTTTAATTTAACATAAATTGTTTTATAAATTAAAATGCTTATAAATCGTGCTAGGTCGAATTAGAACGCAAAATTTTACGTTGTGACCGTAATAGCGTGTTCTACGACATGAAGCTGGTTTGGGTAAATTTGGAGCTTCTGAGATTTTTAACTAAATTCGAACGCCGTTCGAATTTGGTCGAAAATCAGAAATGAAGGCGATAACTGGAATAAATGTGAGTTAATCTCACTCAATTTTGGATTTGCGTAATTAATTTTAAATAGTTAAAATTAAGGGTTGATTGATTGGTTGGATTGATAAATTATTATCAGTTGAATGCGATATTATATATATATCGTATATATATATTGGAGTGATTGATATTCCCGCATATATATATAGGGGATGAGACAATATTCGCCTCGCATAATAGCGGATGACCCCATATACCACGATATCCCCCTCGAAGTGGGATTGGTATTTTTTTATTGTGCTTACATTTGTGGACTCAGGGAAACAGGTTGGAGGGATCCAACTGGATTCCTCAAAAATGTTGAAATTAATTTCCGTATATAGTGATATATGAATTATTTGAGTAATCTGTGATAGAGTCTGGTGAAATTTGGATATATTGGGTGCTATGGAATCACTGGTTATATTTTGGGTATTTTTAAATACCAATGATAAATTTTTAAAATTTGGGAAAAAATAAAGATGAAATTTGAAATAAAAATATTTATGGTGAAATTTGGATTTATTAAAGGAAATGAATTTGGAAAAATAAATAACTTGAGTTTAAAATTTGTACTTGGTAATTTTGAAATATGAAAAAAATAGGGATTTTGAATAATGTAAATAAAAGGAATTATTTAAAAAAAATAGAACTTTAGCGATATTGTTTAAGTATAAAGGATTTACTTTTAAATCTGAGATATAAATAGTTGGGAGAATAAAAAGGGAAATTTAAAAAATAAAACATAGATATACTAGATTTTAAATATGATTTAAAAATTAAGAAATGGGAGTGGAATCGGAATTAGTTGGGTTTTGGAATATATTTGGGCTATTTAAGAAATTAATTTAAAAATGGAATTTAACTTAGAAATCGATTAAGTATTAAAAAACCGTTATAAACGAGAAATGAGATTATGAAATTTATAAACAAGGTATATAAACAAAGTAAAGTAATTATCAGTGGATAAATTGAAGTTATAAATTCACGGTGAGGATTTATAAGGAGATGGTTAAATCAGTTTAAAAATAAATGGTAGATTTATTTTTTGAAATGTGAAAGGGAGTTTACGGAATTGGGATGTAAATCGAATTGGAAAAAAATCGAAAGAGATTTATAAATGTTAGACTGGTTATATTGGAACTGGAAAATATATTTTTATGGAGAACTTCAATTATTTTAAAAAGGCGGATTTTTAAGTATTAACTAGAAAATTTAAAGGTGTTTAAGACTATTTCAGAAAATTAATTATTAGTTGTTTAAATTTGTTTGAAGTATATTTAAGCATTAATTAAGTAGTTTTATAAATGGTTGATATTAAGTTAATTATTATTTAAGAATTAATCAGTATTATTATTTTATAATAACTTTTATTTCAAAGAGTAATTGCCTAAATTTAACTTGGAAAATTAATATAGAATTTCATAAGTATTATTTTGGAAATTTTTAAATAAAGTTTTCGGGAAGTACTGATATATCCGCATGATGAAATCGGAGGCAGTGGGTGCCTGTAGTTAAGTCTTGGATTTCTCTGGGATAGAGACGTAACCATTGAGTTGTGAATCCATGGTTTGATACCATAGTGGAACTTTCCATATTATTTTAAAAAGGGTTTTCAAATATTCTTTTTGAAAAAGAGATAGTTTGTGGATTTACTAAACTCGATAAGATAAGTACATGTATTTTAGATAAAGAGATTTAATTTATTAAAATTAAATTAAAAAGAGATTTGGAGTTTTTCAGTGGAAAATGGGATATTTTGTTGAATTATTGTTTATTTGATAGTTAAATAATCGACTATCAAATCTGGACCAAAAACATTACTTTGGGAATATCTAGGAGGAATACATAATTTATATGGTACAATCACCGTTCGAGGTGCTATACTGTACGTATAAACTCGTTTCGTTCTTCTAGGACATTGATAAGGAAATCCGTCCACTAACGGTTAGGAGGTGTAACGACCCAGAATTTTGAACGAATTAAATTGAGAATATTTAATTAATTTTAAATATTTGAACGATGATTTAATTTGAATCCCCGATATACATTTGAATTTGACGATTAAAGTATAAAATTTAATCGATTGAAGTTGAATAAAAATTTGAATCTTCAATTTAAAGCTAAAGAAAAATATTTCAAACGTTTAGAAAATTCGTATTGATAATTCTGAAGATAACAGAAGCTTCAGAATCGAATTTAAGAGTAAATTGTTCAGTTTGAAATTTAATCACTCGAACCGATATTTATAAAATAGTCAATTTTCAAACAGTCTCGGAATTCGACGAAACCAGTTCCATTGGGTCCGAAATGTTGTATTATTGCCGGATTTCAATTTTCGTAATTTTCTGAGTTGATATGTGTGCACACGATAGATAAACGCATTGAAGATTTCATCAAATTCAATTTAAATTTTTATAATTTAAATTCTTGCCGACATCAGAAGAAAAGCTGGCACGATACTTTTCCGTGAATCTCGCCTAAATTCACACTACCTTTTCTTTTCTTAGCCTCGTCTGTTCCCTCTCCTCCACTCCTCAGTTTAATCGAACAAAGAAAATAATGGCCGAATGAAAAGTGCTCTCATTCAAACTCATACGAAAGAAAATCGCGTTCTATCCCTACTTTTTTTTGTTGAACGAATTCGTTCGAAAGTATAAAATCAATGGCCACTACTTACTAAAAATTCAAATCACCGTACTCGTACTCGAGTCGCGCGAGATCTGTTGGGTGGTTTCGATCGTAACCTGGTGGGGGTGAGCTTCTCAAAACTATCGAGACCAAGGGAATCAACGTCGCGATTTCCGCGTGTCGAGGCGAGTGTTCTCGCACGCGTAAAGATGAAGATTGCGATGGGAGGGGGTGACGAATCGAGTTGGCAGCGCTCGCGCACGCGTGGCCTTGGCAGTCTCGATCTGTGGCACGGTGGCGTGCGATTTCGGGAAGGAGGAAGGCGACGCCTAGGGCAAAGGCGGTGGCGCGCGACTGTGGGTGATCTGGAATCGCGTTCGTGAGTTTCGATCAACGACTGAACGAAGGGCAGCATGAAAGGGGAGTTTCACGATTTAGGGTTTGGATGCTTGGCTCTCGCGCGAGCAAACTGGAAGGGGGCGGAGGACGAGGCCAAGGCAGTGCAATCTGTCGAAATGGTCGAGCCTGGGTTTCAAGTGCAGTGAGGTATTTTGATCTTTATCTTTATTTTAATTTAAAAATAATTTATACATAGATAATATAGAAATAAGAAATTTATGTTTATAATGAGGTAAAAGATTTTGTTTTTAAATTAAATAGTTAAACAGTGAAATAGTTTGTACATGGATATTGAAATGAAAGGTGAAAAGATATATTTACAGTAAAGAAAATTTGCTTAAATTAAATTGTTAGTTGAATTAAAATTTTTGTTTCGAATGAAAAATATTTTTGTAAAAGAACATTTGTTAGAAATTTTATTTATTGGATAAAATGATTTATTTAAAATGGAAAATTTGCTAGAATCGAATTATTAGATTAAATGAAATCATTAATAAAAAAAAAAAATTAATTGTTCGATTTATTTCGAATATTAATAAAGTGTATAATTATTTATACAAGGTTTAGAACTGTGAAGAAAACGAAAAGGAAAATGGATTGCGAATAAAAGCAAAGGTGAGATTTTCTCACTCGAAGGAAAAATTTAATATTGCAGTTATTTATTGACTGATTGATTGCTATTGAATGTGCTATTAGATATGATAGGATATATCTATATATATAGCAGTATATACATATTGGCATATGTATATATTGGATTGATTGATTTCCCGCCTCGTATAGCGGATGAGACCCTATTGCGCCGTTAGTAAGCGGATTTATAAAAACCTATATACCGCGATAATTCCGTACTGGAGCGGAATTGGTATTGTGCTAACATCTGTGGATGCAGGGAAACAGGTTGGAGGGATCCAACTGGATTCCTCACCAGTAGTTATTTATTTTCAGATATTGTGATGTATTCTGTTATCATATGATGATATATGATATTTGATTGTTGTGATGGACTGATTGGTGTTGTGACATCATCGGATTCAGTTTTGAAGTTTAAAAATAACGACTTTTATTTTAAAAAGATTTTTAAAGTGATTTTTGAAAAGTAGACGTTTATCAAATTTTTGAATTGATTTATTTCAGAAAAATAAACGTCTAGAATTTTAAAGTTATAAGAGTTAAGATTTTTGGTGAAATATAACCAAAGTGTGATTTTTGAAATGAAAGTTGATTTAATTGTAAAATGGGTTAAATTGAGATTTTTAAAGTATTATAAAAGATGTACAGAAAAATTGATGTATTTATCAATTAAAATTTTTGGAATTTTAATACGAGTTTTTATAAGTGAAGATATGAATCTTATAGAATTTTAAAATTGTGAAGATATGAAATTTATAGATGTATAAATTGTGAAGTTAAAATGAATGAAATTGTAGAATAGAAGATTTATAAGGAATTAACTTATAAATTGGATTTTTGCCTACAAATGAAATATTGATCGAATTTGTTAATAAAGGAGATTTACAAATCGAAGTTGTTATAAAATATAAAAGGTGAAATTTATAAACATTGTTTTATAAATCCGAAATCACTTATTTTTATAAGTGAATTTTTGAAGTTAATAAAAATGAGATTTATAAACCGGAGTTGTTATAGAAAATAGAAATTGGAATTTATAAACGTTGTTTTATAAATTCGGAAACCAATCGATTGAATTTGATAAATTAAATATAGAAGATTATCAAAGGAGATATATTCGCGATTTTGGATAGCGAATTATTATTGAAATAAAACGTGTAGAAAATAGTGAAATGTAAATAGTAAAGTATATTCACGATTTTGGATAGTGAATATATTGTTAAGTAAAATGAACTTGTTTTGGGAAAACGATATTACAGAAATGAAGTTAATTGTTTTAAAAGATGTTTTAAAACGTGTTAAGTATCGAAATCATAGATTTCAACATTTATTGTTGAAATAGACGTTTTCGAGAAATAAGGAAATGATGGACTATAACACTGTTGTTATAGTAAATGATTTCCGAAAGGAAATGTTTTGATGTAGTATTGGGATTTATATATCTATTAAAATCCGAATCCCTATACTAGTGATTTTGAGTCGTCGTAACGATGTTTTACGTAACATTCGTTTTGACTCAAATAAATGTGTTTAAAGAGAATGATTTCCTTAAAGATTGAGTATATACTTAATTTGATTTAAGTATATCGAATATTTTCAAATGTTGAAAATAAATAGATTTGTGAAATACTTATTATTAAATAAGTATGGAAATGTTTTTTCCAATATGAAATAAACTGTTTTGAGATTTTATCTTCGAAGATAAAATGAAATGTGAATATTTGAAATTGTTTTCAAATGGTTAAGTGTGGAAATTTTATATCTAGTAAAGATATTTTTGAAGATGAAATAATTTGGAAAATTATTTGGAATCTGATGATGTCGCGCATCTTTATTGATAGTTAAATAACCGACTATCAATAATTACCTTGAATGGTATTTGTTGTGAATTGAATGAATTTGAATGCCACACTTATTTTTGAATAATCGCTCACTATTCGGGTTAACCGGGAAAGGACCATGGGGTCGTATAACCCATTCCGAATATGTGATACGTCGTTATGAATTGCATTCGAAGACCGGTGTTGAAGACCGGATATTTTTGAAAACGGAAGGATTACCGTCGAGTTACTCTACATCGACTGATCTTCGGTTTAGAGGTTTTATCACCCTTAGTGACGGGAAGTCCTGACGTGATTGAAAATTATCCGGAAATGCAAGGGCTTCGTGAGAAGTGCCTTCGGTTCTGTTCGATCCCGGAACAGACTTGTATGGATTGTGTGTCTGACGTTACAATTTGAGATATAAAGCTGATTTCTTTCAAATACATTTCTGTTGGTGGCGGAGAATTTATTCTCTTAGCTTAACACCCTTCTCTGAGACGTACGAGCTCAGAGGTTATGTAGTTGAAATTTATCAGCGATATATCCCAATTTGGTAACGTGGCATACTGAGTGTTGCTGTGAAATGATCAGTGTTTGATCATTTGTGATATGATCATTTGTTTGATCTTATATCTTTGTGATCATAGGTTGATCATTTTGTTTGACCCGAAGCAGGGCTTTTTATAGAAAGCGTAGCTTTGTGGACGAGACTTCGTCGAGCCTCACACCCCGAAAATGGTCGAAACAGGACGAATGCAGCAAGGTTCTAGGGAGTAGCGCCCCTTAGTGTATGTCATTCCTTCTGGATAAAGGTGGTATCATGGTATGGAGCCCAGATACTTAACCTCTGTGGTTACTGCATTATTTTTTCTATGTGGTTTGTTGCGAATCGGGGATCCTCGGGAAGATCGGTGACGATCGGGGGATGACATACGCGTGTCAGTAGTTACCTATTTTTGCAGAGGTAACCCGACCTTGTGTTGGCAGAGATCCGGTTAGGTTCTCGGGTCGTCTATTCCAGGGACGTACCCATCGTGGATAGGAAGTTCCTTAGCCTGACCATTTGTTGGAAATCCAAAGAAACAATACGAGCCTTTACGATTTCAATTGTATAACCTGTCTCCTCAGGAGGCAGCTATAGCAGGCATAATATAATGGTACCTATGCTGGCTAAGATTTATATTCTACTTTCGAAATGTTTTCCACTATGCACTAATAATAATAATATCAAAAAGAATTTGATTTTTTGCGTAGTAAGCATCTTTGACTATCATAAGAAGAAATCTCCTCCAAGTCTGCGTTTGCATTGTGTGTGTGGTGGGAGGTCTTATGGTAGTTTCATTTTCCAAAAGCATTGCGAATTGACTTTAAAATTCTTCTGTTGTTTATTTTTAAAGAAGTATAACTGTTTTACGATCTCACACCAGTCACCATGACTGACTCGGAGTTTATTGTTCCCTTCTAAACTCTGGGTGCCCACCAATTTCCACACGGGCAGTCTAGAGTTAGATTATCAGGATATTCTGGATATTCTGGAGCTTGGAGATAAGCTGGTTGGCGAGACGTAGTATTTGTATCTGATAGTATTTATTCCGCTGTATACTCTGTTTGAGGACAAGTTATATAACTGTCCATTGTTGTATATTGACTCTGATGATTGATGTATGTATAAAATGATATAGTTCTTTGTTTTAAAGATTATTCATTTATCTATTATATATTGTTCCGCTGCGATATGTGAGATTCTGATATTGTCTCTGTTCTGTGTTTCTATTGATGTCGTTCAGATGTTTTCTGTTGTTTCTTCTTCTTTCTTTCTTCTCTTTTTCTTCTATCTCCTTCTTCTTCTACTTTTTCTTTTTCTTAAAACCCTCACTATTGGAGTTTCCGGCACTCGATTGCTCGGCAGTCGATAAAGTGAGTATCGATGTCGAATTTTCGAAAGTCGAAAATTTCGGTATGTGACAAAGTGGTATCAGAGCATATGGTTAAGCGACAACCCTGCTCTGTTGGGTGTTACTCATTAAAGATAGAGTCAGTAGTACTCTAGAATGAGTTGAGTGTAATAATAGATATGAGCGCGTATTTGTTATTTTAATATAAAAATTGTTTTATATTGTGATGGTTGGTTTATTGAGTGGTATATGAACCTTCGTCGGCACAGTCTTGCAAACCTGTATCGAAAGGGTTTCTAAACACTTGAATAGAACAATTCGGCACAGTATTGTTTTGAATAGGGTAAATGAAATAATTTCGCCCAAAACTATTTTTATATATAAAAGAAATGATTTTCTGTAAATTATTACAGTATATGGTTGCATGGTTGCTAGAAGTAATAATATTAAATCATTACTATTGAAACTGAATAAGAAACTGAAATCGTAACTCCAAAGTTAAGAAATAAATTCACATACAAATGAAATTGGAGAATATAAATTATAAATGTGAATTGTAATTTAAAACGGAATTCCAGAGAAGTTTTTGGAAATGTTTTGAAAAGAATTTGGAAATTTTGGAAATTTGAAAAGTTTAATTTCTTTTTGATTTGAAAATGAATTTTAAAGGTTTTGAAAAGTATTTTGAAGAAATGAAAAGCTCTAAACTCTTTTCGGTCGCTGGAAAATAACTTCGATGATGACCGCGGCATCACCGGTGTTCATTTTCGGGTTTCCAAAAAAAAAGGAATTGCTGCTAAATTGTTTTAAATGGAAAGTTGTTTGAAATTTGGATTTTGTTTTGGAAATTCAAAGGATAATTTGAATTGTTTTCAAAAATGGTTTTTAAAAAGGTTGAAAAGACTCTGGAATTGAGTATTGAATTATGAAAATAAATGAAAATTGTGAATGAACGAATAAATTTGCAAGTGAATCAATTAAATAAAATGAGATTGAAAATTGAAATTCGTTTCAAATTTGTAAGAAATGAATTGAATTGAATGATTATAAATGAAAGATGAATAAAAGATAAAATTCATAATGGAATGTAAATAAGTTAATAACTTATAGAATATTTGGTAATTTGATAGAAATGAGATTCAAATTGAAAATGAATGAATTAGTGGATGAATGGATAATTTGCAATTGTAAATGAAATTGAAGACAAATTTGAAATTGTAAGTGAATTGGAATTTGTAATGAGTTAGTAATTGAAACTAAGCTAAAAGAACAATTATGAATGAAAGTTGTTTGGTTAATAGAATAAACCGAATGAAAATATGAAATGCAAATTAAATTGAATGGAATCGATTGCAAATGAAGTAGAATTAAAATAAATTGAATTTGTATTAATTTGAATTGGTTATAAACTAGAATGGATATGAATTCATTTTGTTTAAAAACGAATGTAACTTCAATAGTAAGCTAAAAATGGTATAAGCAGTTTGTATTGAAATTTTTGTAGTGAAATTTGCAAAATGTTTGAATAGTATAACTAGATGCTATGGCTAGTAGATACACAGGTTATAAGGGAATTGAATTTGATTTCACAGATAATTTGAATTGCCCGACAAAAGGTACGTATTTAATTTCAATATGAGTTTTTGATGATTTCTGGTCTAGCCGCTTGGCTTTTTCTTTTTCTTTTTTGAAATCTGAGAGTCCGT
This sequence comes from Allium fistulosum, assembly GCA_030737815.1. Classification (NCBI taxonomy): domain Eukaryota; kingdom Viridiplantae; phylum Streptophyta; class Magnoliopsida; order Asparagales; family Amaryllidaceae; genus Allium; species Allium fistulosum. The sequence goes on from CM060901.1 coordinate 1,105,126,069, forward strand.
AGGGACGTTTTGTAGTCGTACCGTATTAGCCGCGCAAAGGAGACGCTGGCGAAATTTTTCGAAAATCTCGAGTGTTAGAAAATTTTTGAGAAATTTTGAAAGTTAAAATTTGAATTTTGAATTCGAATTTGAATTTAGTAGTAAAACAATGATTGTTTGAAACTTAGAGTTGAAATTGAAAGTTAGTAGAAATGATAACGAATCTTTAGTAGAAAGATTTGTTTTGAAAGATTGATAAAACTATTAGATTGTGAAAGATAGTAGACGAGTTAAGGACCATTTTTCCTAACTTGTAATTTCGAGGACGAAATTCTTTTAAGGGGGGAAGTCTGTAACGACCCAGAATTTTGAACGAATTAAATTGAGAATATTTAATTAATTTTAAATATTTGAACGATGATTTAATTTGAATCCCCGATATACATTTGAATTTGACGATTAAAGTATAAAATTTAATCGATTGAAGTTGAATAAAAATTTGAATCTTCAATTTAAAGCTAAAGAAAAATATTTCAAACGTTTAGAAAATCCGTATTGATAATTCTGAAGATAACAGAAGCTTCAGAATCGAATTTAAGAGTAAATTGTTCAGTTTGAAATTTAATCACTCGAACCGATATTTATAAAATAGTCAATTTTCAAACAGTCTCGGAATTCGACGAAACCAGTTCCATTGGGTCCGAAATGTTGTATTATTGCCGGATTTCAATTTTCGTAATTTTCTGAGTTGATATGTGTGCACACGATAGATAAACGCATTGAAGATTTCATCAAATTCAATTTAAATTTTTATAATTTAAATTCTTGCCGACATCAGAAGAAAAGCTGGCACGATACTTTTCCGTGAATCTCGCCTAAATTCACGCTACCTTTTCTTTTCTTAGCCTCGTCTGTTCCCTCTCCTCCACTCCTCAGTTTAATCGAACAAAGAAAATAATGGCCGAATGAAAAGTGCTCTCATTCAAACTCATACGAAAGAAAATCGCGTTCTATCCCTACTTTTTTTTGTTGAACGAATTCGTTCGAAAGTATAAAATCAATGGCCACTACTTACTAAAAATTCAAATCACCGTACTCGTACTCGAGTCGCGCGAGATCTGTTGGGTGGTTTCGATCGTAACCTGGTGGGGGTGAGCTTCTCAAAACTATCGAGACCAAGGGAATCAACGTCGCGATTTCCGCGTGTCGAGGCGAGTGTTCTCGCGCGCGTAAAGATGAAGATTGCGATGGGAGGGGGTGACGAATCGAGTTGGCAGCGCTCGCGCACGCGTGGCCTTGGCAGTCTCGATCTGTGGCACGGTGGCGTGCGATTTCGGGAAGGAGGAAGGCGACGCCTAGGGCAGAGGCGGTGGCGCGCGACTGTGGGTGATCTGGAATCGCGTTCGTGAGTTTCGATCAACGACTGAACGAAGGGCAGCATGAAAGGGGAGTTTCACGATTTAGGGTTTGGATGCTTGGCTCTCGCGCGAGCAAACTGGAAGGGGGCGGAGGACGAGGCCAAGGCAGTGCAATCTGTCGAAATGGTCGAGCCTGGGTTTCAAGTGCAGTGAGGTATTTTGATCTTTATCTTTATTTTAATTTAAAAATAATTTATACATAGATAATATAGAAATAAGAAATTTATGTTTATAATGAGGTAAAAGATTTTGTTTTTAAATTAAATAGTTAAACAGTGAAATAGTTTGTACATGGATATTGAAATGAAAGGTGAAAAGATATATTTACAGTAAAGAAAATTTGCTTAAATTAAATTGTTAGTTGAATTAAAATTTTTGTTTCGAATGAAAAATATTTTTGTAAAAGAACATTTGTTAGAAATTTTATTTATTGGATAAAATGATTTATTTAAAATGGAAAATTTGCTAGAATCGAATTATTAGATTAAATGAAATCATTAATAAAAAAAAAAAAAAAATTAATTGTTCGATTTATTTCGAATATTAATAAAGTGTATAATTATTTATACAAGGTTTAGAACTGTGAAGAAAACGAAAAGGAAAATGGATTGCGAATAAAAGCAAAGGTGAGATTTTCTCACTCGAAGGAAAAATTTAATATTGCAGTTATTTATTGACTGATTGATTGCTATTGAATGTGCTATTAGATATGATAGGATATATCTATATATATAGCAGTATATACATATTGGCATATGTATATATTGGATTGATTGATTTCCCGCCTCGTATAGCGGATGAGACCCTATTGCGCCGTTAGTAAGCGGATTTATAAAAACCTATATACCGCGATAATTCCGTACTGGAGCGGAATTGGTATTGTGCTAACATCTGTGGATGCAGGGAAACAGGTTGGAGGGATCCAACTGGATTCCTCACCAGTAGTTATTTATTTTCAGATATTGTGATGTATTCTGTTATCATATGATGATATATGATATTTGATTGTTGTGATGGACTGATTGGTGTTGTGACATCATCGGATTCAGTTTTGAAGTTTAAAAATAACGACTTTTATTTTAAAAAGATTTTTAAAGTGATTTTTGAAAAGTAGACGTTTATCAAATTTTTGAATTGATTTATTTCAGAAAAATAAACGTCTAGAATTTTAAAGTTATAAGAGTTAAGATTTTTGGTGAAATATAACCAAAGTGTGATTTTTGAAATGAAAGTTGATTTAATTGTAAAATGGGTTAAATTGAGATTTTTAAAGTATTATAAAAGATGTACAGAAAAATTGATGTATTTATCAATTAAAATTTTTGGAATTTTAATACGAGTTTTTATAAGTGAAGATATGAATCTTATAGAATTTTAAAATTGTGAAGATATGAAATTTATAGATGTATAAATTGTGAAGTTAAAATGAATGAAATTGTAGAATAGAAGATTTATAAGGAATTAACTTATAAATTGGATTTTTGCCTACAAATGAAATATTGATCGAATTTGTTAATAAAGGAGATTTACAAATCGAAGTTGTTATAAAATATAAAAGGTGAAATTTATAAACATTGTTTTATAAATCCGAAATCACTTATTTTTATAAGTGAATTTTTGAAGTTAATAAAAATGAGATTTATAAACCGGAGTTGTTATAGAAAATAGAAATTGGAATTTATAAACGTTGTTTTATAAATTCGGAAACCAATCGATTGAATTTGATAAATTAAATATAGAAGATTATCAAAGGAGATATATTCGCGATTTTGGATAGCGAATTATTATTGAAATAAAACGTGTAGAAAATAGTGAAATGTAAATAGTAAAGTATATTCACGATTTTGGATAGTGAATATATTGTTAAGTAAAATGAACTTGTTTTGGGAAAACGATATTGCAGAAATGAAGTTAATTGTTTTAAAAGATGTTTTAAAACATGTTAAGTATCGAAATCATAGATTTCAACATTTATTGTTGAAATAGACGTTTTCGAGAAATAAGGAAATGATGGACTATAACACTGTTGTTATAGTAAATGATTTCCGAAAGGAAATGTTTTGATGTAGTATTGGGATTTATATATCTATTAAAATCCGAATCCCTATACTAGTGATTTTGAGTCGTCGTAACGATGTTTTACGTAACATTCGTTTTGACTCAAATAAATGTGTTTAAAGAGAATGATTTCCTTAAAGATTGAGTATATACTTAATTTGATTTAAGTATATCGAATATTTTCAAATGTTGAAAATAAATAGATTTGTGAAATACTTATTATTAAATAAGTATGGAAATGTTTTTTCCAATATGAAATAAACTGTTTTGAGATTTTATCTTCGAAGATAAAATGAAATGTGAATATTTGAAATTGTTTTCAAATGGTTAAGTGTGGAAATTTTATATCTAGTAAAGATATTTTTGAAGATGAAATAATTTGGAAAATTATTTGGAATCTGATGATGTCGCGCATCTTTATTGATAGTTAAATAACCGACTATCAATAATTACCTTGAATGGTATTTGTTGTGAATTGAATGAATTTGAATGCCACACTTATTTTTGAATAATCGCTCACTATTCGGGTTAACCGGGAAAGGACCATGGGGTCGTATAACCCATTCCGAATATGTGATACGTCGTTATGAATTGCATTCGAAGACCGGTGTTGAAGACCGGATATTTTTGAAAACGGAAGGATTACCGTCGAGTTACTCTACATCGACTGATCTTCGGTTTAGAGGTTTTATCACCCTTAGTGACGGGAAGTCCTGACGTGATTGAAAATTATCCGGAAATGCAAGGGCTTCGTGAGAAGTGCCTTCGGTTCTGTTCGATCCCGGAACAGACTTGTATGGATTGTGTGTCTGACGTTACAATTTGAGATATAAAGCTGATTTCTTTCAAATACATTTCTGTTGGTGGCGGAGAATTTATTCTCTTAGCTTAACACCCTTCTCTGAGACGTACGAGCTCAGAGGTTATGTAGTTGAAATTTATCAGCGATATATCCCAATTTGGTAACGTGGCATACTGAGTGTTGCTGTGAAATGATCAGTGTTTGATCATTTGTGATATGATCATTTGTTTGATCTTATATCTTTGTGATCATAGGTTGATCATTTTGTTTGACCCGAAGCAGGGCTTTTTATAGAAAGCGTAGCTTTGTGGACGAGACTTCGTCGAGCCTCACACCCCGAAAATGGTCGAAACAGGACGAATGCAGCAAGGTTCTAGGGAGTAGCGCCCCTTAGTGTATGTCATTCCTTCTGGATAAAGGTGATATCATGGTATGGAGCCCAGATACTTAACCTCTGTGGTTACTGCATTATTTTTTCTATGTGGTTTGTTGCGAATCGGGGATCCTCGGGAAGATCGGTGACGATCGGGGGATGACATACGCGTGTCAGTAGTTACCTATTTTTGCAGAGGTAACCCGGCCTTGTGTTGGCAGAGATCCGGTTAGGTTCTCGGGTCGTCTATTCCAGGGACGTACCCATCGTGGATAGGAAGTTCCTTAGCCTGACCATTTGTTGGAAATCCAAAGAAACAATACGAGCCTTTACGATTTCAATTGTATAACCTGTCTCCTCAGGAGGCAGCTATAGCAGGCATAATATAATGGTACCTATGCTGGCTAAGATTTATATTCTACTTTCGAAATGTTTTCCACTATGCACTAATAATAATAATATCAAAAAGAATTTGATTTTTGCGTAGTAAGCATCTTTGACTCTCATAAGAAGAAATCTCCTCCAAGTCTGCGTTTGCATTGTGTGTGTGGTGGGAGGTCTTATGGTAGTTTCATTTTCCAAAAGCATTGCGAATTGACTTTAAAATTCTTCTGTTGTTTATTTTTAAAGAAGAATAACTGTTTTACGATCTCACACCAGTCACCATGACTGACTCGGAGTTTATTGTTCCCTTCTAAACTCTGGGTGCCCACCAATTTCCACACGGGCAGTCTAGAGTTAGATTATCAGGATATTCTGGATATTCTGGAGCTTGGAGATAAGCTGGTTGGCGAGACGTAGTATTTGTATCTGATAGTATTTATTCCGCTGTATACTCTGTATGAGGACAAGTTATATAACTGTCCATTGTTGTATATTGACTCTGATGATTGATGTATGTATAAAATGATATAGTTCTTTGTTTTAAAGATTATTCATTTATCTATTATATATTGTTCCGCTGCGATATGTGAGATTCTGATATTGTCTCTGTTCTGTGTTTCTATTGATGTCGTTCAGATGTTTTCTGTTGTTTCTTCTTCTTTCTTTCTTCTCTTTTTCTTCTATCTCCTTCTTCTTCTACTTTTTCTTTTTCTTAAAACCCTCACTATTGGAGTTTCCGGCACTCGATTGCTCGGCAGTCGATAAAGTGAGTATCGATGTCGAATTTTCGAAAGTCGAAAATTTCGGTATGTGACAGGAGGTGATTTTCGATCTTATCTTCGTCTATTTATTTCCTAAAGAACCAGGGTTGAGTTTACCGGGAAATATTGACGTTGTTTCGAATAGACCAGGATCGGATAAGTTATCCGAAAACCACTTCGATCCAACGAGTATGTTTTCGAAAGAAAAACAAGAGCATGGAGTCGAAGATGGAGCAGTGAAGTGCAAGGGCTAATCGCTACTAATCCTGAGGATTATTCCAAAACGGATGTAGTAGGAATAGTGCCTTCGGTTCCATTCGGACCTAGAACGGACTTGTATGGGTGAATGCTATCAGCACATTGTCATCAGAGGACAATGAGCATTCTAAGTGGAAATTCGTTAAAAAGGTAATCATAGCCTCTAGCCTCATCAACTGGGAATGACTGAAAATCAGAGGAGATGCAGCAAGGCTAAGTGGGTCACACCCAATTAGGGTATGTTTATCACCTTTCTAGATAACCTCAGATATTATTTATTACTACGGTATATGGAAGGAGCTCGAGAGAGGGTGGGAACACCTGAGGTGATAGCATATTCGGTCTATCCAGGTTAGGGATAGTTCGGTCTTGTGTGGCAGGGGATCCCGGCGTGGTCCTCGGTATGCTGTTTCTAGATGTGTACTGTGACAGGTGGTAACCCAGTGCCTAGTCATTCGTATGGAATCCATTCTCCAATACGTACCTTTACGGTTTTGATTGTAGAGCCTAGTATGCTGGAATTGAATTAATGTAACAATTTCATCTATTTGAATAAGTATGTGTACTTAGACACTATTATAATATCAGAGGATTTGAATGAAATGTTTTCATTATCGTAAGGTAAAACCCATCGTGTTTATGTGTGGCGTGGTCTTACGAGATACCTTTGATTTTCAAAGGATTTTGAAACTTTAATAATTCAAATTGAGTGTGTTTTCTCACGCTGGTTTTCCAGACTGACTCGGGTGTTATTTTATTATAATGCTTGCGTCAGACCGAGTATTCCAGATACATGATAGGATGCTATGGAGCTCAGGAGACGAGTTGGATGACGATGGCATATCACACGTATCTGATTATATTCCGGTGTGTATTATAGGCTGTATATTCAACACTTGTGAGGACAAGTTATTATAACTGTCCAGTATTGAGTTATTGATTGTGTTGTACTCTGATGATGTAATGTAAAAATAATAGTTATAGTTCTTTTTGTATAAAGACCAGTTGTTATATATTATATATTGTTCTGCTGCGATTGTGAGATTTTGTGTTGTTATTTCTATTTTCTTCTTCTACCTCTTTCTTCTTTTCCCTAATGATCAGTTATTTCCAGCACTCGGTTGCTCGGCATGTAATACAGTTGACGTATTGATGTCGATTTTCGAAGGTCGAAAATCTCGGTCGTGACACTTTTTATAATAGCTGAAGGTTAAGTGAGAACCTTGGCTCTGGTGGGAATTACTCTTTAGAGATAGGGTCAGTAACACCCTAGAATGAGTTTGAGTGTATTAGTGGATATGAGCGCGTATTTTTTAGCGAATATAAAATTGTTTTATATTATGTTGATTGGTTTGTTGAGTGGCTTATGGATTCTGGTCAATACGAGTAATTAACGTTATCGATAGGGATCTCAAAACACTTGGACAGAGCAATTCAACACGGTATTGTTTTGAAATGGTGTAAATGAAATAATTTTACCCAAATTATTTTAATATATGAAAGAAATAAATTTTCATAAAATTATTATAGTTATATATGGTGTGCTTGGTTGTTAGGAAATGATAATATTAAACCATTATCATTCGTTGATACGGTGATTGAATAAAAGTTTATATTATAGTCAACAGTTAAGAAATAATTATATAATCAAATGGATTATATAACTAGATGATTATAAATGTGATTTATGATTTGAGATGAAATGAAATTCTAGAGTATATTAACTATAGATTTAAAAGGATTTAAAATTTAGAAATTTGGGAATTTAATTCCTGTTGGTTTTGAAATGTTTTTCAAGTCTTGAAAAATAAAAGTGATATTATTTGGGAATATTTTTGAATTGGAAACAAAATCTATTGAGATTTGGAGTTGAAATATTTAAAATGGTTTTAAAAAGAGGGAAAAAGCACTGGACTCACTTCGGTCGCTGGAAAATAATTTCACTGATGACTACAGCATCATCGACTTTAATTTTCAAGTTTCTAAGGGAGGAATTGCTACCTGAATGTTTTGAATTGGAGTTTGTTTGCAAAACTGATTTGATTTTAAATTCAAAGGAATAATTTGATATACCAAAGGATTTTGGGGTATACATGATTTTAAAAAAAATGATTTTGAAATACTTATATAATTGTTTAAACTCTGGAGTTTGATCTAAAATGTTTTATGGAATATAAATAAGTTTAAAAACTTATAAGAATTTGAAATTTGTTTATAATGAAATTTAACTTAAGAAGAGTTAAATAAAAGTAAGTGTTATAATGAAATAAATTAGTAAAGTAAACCAATTAAATGAAGTAAATTGGAAGAAATTGGTGAATAGAATATTAGTAAGTTTGATAACTTAAGAAATTTTATTTTGTGGAGTGAAATTTAACTTAAATTAAGTTAAATAAGAGTGAATTTTGGGAAATTTAGCCTAAGCAAGCTAAACGGAATAGTTATTGAAATAGAATTTATTAAGTTGAAAATAAATTAGTGGATGAACAAATTAATTTAATTAGTAAGTAAATGGAATTGAAATTGAATATTTGAATGATGTTTAATTTGAATTATGTTGAATATAGTGAAATTAAAAAAAATTAGTTCAAGTGGACTAAATAAAATAAAGGTTTGGAAGTAAAATTTGATTGAGATATGAAATAAATTAGCTAATCAAATATGGGTTGAGAGATGATTGATAAAATTCAATATTTAAAAATTGGAAGGCAAATTGAGTCCAAATAGAAATGGGAAGTGAATTTGAATATAAATAAATATATAAACCAAAGTGACGAAGTGGAAATAAACATAAGAGCTTTGTATAAAATATTTATAATAAACTTAAGAAATTGATGTTGAAATTATTAAGTAAAATTGGTATTGGGAAAATATACTGAGTAGGTATTTAAATGAGGACTAAATAAAAGTTGTGTAAAAGGGATAAGTGAATGGAAATTAAAATAAATGTGAATAGAAAGAATTTGATGTAGCAAAGAGTTAATTGGGAAATAAATACGTAAGTTGTACGTATATTATTTTATTCGCATAACGATTCGATCCAGATTTGAGCACATAATTTCGAGATAGTTATATCGATCCGAGTTGGGATTTTTCGCTTGATTTTCGACGGCGAACCCTGGATATGGATTTTTGATCGATTCTGGAATTCTCTATCATAATATATGGCTATGCAAGGAGAATGACGGTTTCTAATCAAGAAATCAAATCTGAGTCCGCACTAGAGAGTCGTGTTAACGATACTAGTTCGGAAGTGAAATTTTGTGATCGTGTGAGCGGTCAGAGTTGATATTGCATACGGGTGATATATGTACATCGTACGAGATTAAGTAAAGCAAATATTTAAAATTTTGAAAGGAATAAATAAAATGATTTTGAATCATATGATTGGATACTATTGGTAGATAAGGTGCAGGTATTTAAAAGCAAAAGATAAATTGATGTCTTCGAGTTTAGAAGTAAAAATTGATTGCCCGACAAAAAGGTATGAGTTTAAATTGTTGTATGAAACTGATGATTTTCTGATTGAGCCACTTGGATTTTTTTTTCTTTGATGATTTGGGTCCATAGAGGCGTTTTGTAGTTTTTCGGATTTAGCCGCGCAAAGGAGACGCTGGCGAAATTTTTCGAAAATTTAAGGAGTTAGAAAAATTTTGAAGAAAATTTTGATAATTTAAAATTTGGTTTTAAATTATAATTTGAATGATTAAGGGGATCCGGGACTTTGCAATATTTGATTGATCACAATTCTGGATAATATTAGTTGTAAGCTATGGATGAATTTGAAAATTAGTAAAAGTGATAGAGTGTTTCCAATGAAATTTTTTTGTTTCGGAAGGTTTTTTAAATTATTTAGTTTTGGGAAAATAGTTAACGGGTTTTGGACCATCCTTCTTACCTAGCAATTTCGAGGACGAAATTCTTATAAGGAGGGAGGAATGTAACCCGAAATTTTGGTTATTTGAAATTGAAATATTTAATTGATTTTAAATATTTAAAAGTTAATTTTTAACTTGAATTTCAAATATAACAATTTATTGGATAATTTAATTATTGAATTAAATAATTGGAAATTTGGTAAAATATCGAATCTTGAGTTTTAAGCTGGTTAAAAATTATTTAAAGGCTTATAAAATTTATATTGATAATAATGAAGATAATAAAAGTTTTAAAATGGAATTTAGAAGTGATTTGTTCAGTTTTAAAAATATATCGTTTAAATCTTCATTTAAAAATAGCCTTTCGGGGCACAGTCTCGGAATTCGACGAAACCTGTTCCATCGGATCCGTAATAGTGTATTATTATCAGATTTCAAATTTCGTAGTGTTTGGAGTTATCGTTTGATCATACGTAATATAAGCGCGCTGAAATTTATATCGAAAATTCAATATAATAGATGGGGTCCAAAAAGTTATCTTCTCCATACGATCGAATTAGGACTCGAAACTGTTTCCATTATGTTTGGAATAGGGGTATAACATTATAAACGCCTAGCGGCATGCCACGTTAGGGGTTCCAAATTTTAAGTTAGTTAAATCGAGATATTTTGAAATTTAATTAAAATATTGTCAAGTCAACCCTTCACGTCAGCTTCTTTCTCTCTTTCACTCAGTCACTGTTCCTTTCAAGATCACATATCTCCTTTTTTTTAAACTCACACGCATCGTTCTCTTCTACTTTAAAGCATAGCCGAACCAAACAATGAAGAAAAAAAATATATAAATCAGTTCCACCAAAAATCATAAAATTCAAAGATTGTGTCTTTGGGTTCCTTAGAGATGGTCTAACTGATGTTATGCATTGGAGGGTCAGCGTTTTCATTCTTGTGGCAATCTATGGTGGAGATTTTGAATTCTAAATGGGGGAATATCGAAATCAGTTGTGAAAAAAAAAGCGAGCTTAAAAAAAGTTTCCTCAAGATTTACTCAACGGAAAGATACCAAACAAGTTTGTAAAATCTATTTTTCATCAGAGCTTCGACCTAGTATGTTTTTGGAAGGTGCAACATAGTTTGATGATGATCAGCAGTACAATGAGTGAACTAGGATTCCTTTTTTTGAGGCGTTGGCTTGTCGAATCGAGCTTTGGAGTTTGTTTTTGGGATTGTCGACGGAAGGGGAGGTCGTGGCCGCGTCTTGGCAAGGATCAGAGGTCAGGGAGGAATCGCGACATGTGTACAGTCGCAGTTGAACAACAGTAGGTCACATTTTAGTTCGGCGACGTTGGCGTGTCATGGTGAGGTGGAAGCGAAGGAGATCGACAAAAACAGTTTGTGCGTGGCTTTCATTCGACGAATGGTGGTCGTTGTGGATATATCAGTGCACAGTAGAGGTCGTGAAAATGGGTTGCAGGGGAGCAAACAGTTAGGGAAGAAAGCTCTATTGGGCCGGTGTAATTCGTGAGTGGGCCGGTCTAAAAAAATGGTTAAGTCATTTTATTTTATTTTTATATAAATTGTTTATAAATTAAAATGCTTATAAATATCATTACTCGTTTGTGCTATGTCGAATTGGAACGCAAATTTTTGCATTGTGATCGTAATAGCGTGTTCTACGAGATGAAGCTGGTTTGGGTAAATTTGGAGCTTTTGAGATTTTTAACTAAATTCGAACGCCGTTCGAATTTGGTCGGAATTCAAAAATGAAGGCGATAACTGGAATAAATGTGAGTTAATCTCACTCAATTTTGGATTTCTGTAATTAATTTTAAATAGCTAAAATTAAGTGTTGATTGATTGGTTGGATTGATAAATTATTATCAGTTGAATGCGATATTATGTATATATATATATATATAAATATAAATATTGGAGTGATTGATATTCCCGCATATATATAGCGGATGAGACCCTATGCGCCCCGCATAATAGCGGATGACCCCATATACCGCGATATACCCATCGAAATGGGATTGGTATTTTTATATTGTGCTAACATCTGTGGATGCAAGGAAACAAGTTGGAGGGATCCAAATGGATTCCTCAAAAATGTTGAATTTAATTTCCGTATATAGTGATATATGAATTATTTGAGTAATCTGTGATAGAGTATGGTGAAATCTGGATTTATTATGTGTTATGGAATCACTAGTTAGATTTTGGGTATTTTTAATTACCAATGATAAATGTTTAAAATTTGGGAAAAAAATAAAGAGGAAATTTGAAGTAAAAATATTTATGGTGAAATTTGGATTTATTAAAGGAAATGAATTTGGAAAAATAAATAGCTTGAGTTTAAAATTTGTACTTGGTAATTTCAGAATATGAAAAAATAGGGATTTTGAATAATGTAAATAAAAGGATTTTTTTTTAAAAATTAGAACTTTAGCGATATTGTTTAAGTGTAAAGGATTTACTTTTAAATCCAAGATTTAAATAGTTGGGAGAATAAAATGGGAAATTTGAAAAATAAAACATAGAATTGTTATACTAGATTTTAAATAAGATTTAAAATTTATGAAATGGGAGTGGAATCGGAATTAGTTGTATTTTGGAATATATTTGGGCTATTTAAGAAATTAATTTAAAAATGGAATTTAATTTAGAAATCGATTTAAATCGATTAAGTGTTAAAAAACCGTTATAAATGGGAAATGAGATTATGAAATTTATAAACAAGGTTTATAAACAAAGTATAGTAATTATCAATGGATAATTTGAAGTTATAAATTCACGGGGAGGATTTATAAGGAGATGGGTAAATTGGTTTAAAAATAAATGGTAGATTTATTTTTAGAAATGTGAAAGGGAATTTACGGAATTGGGCTGTAAATCGAATTGGAAATAAATCGAAAGAGATTTATAAATGCTAGACTGGTTATATTGGAATTGGAAAATATATTTTTATGGAGAAATTCAGTTATTTTAAAAAGGAGGATTTTTAAGTATTAACTAGAAAATTTAAAGGTGTTTAAGAATATTTCAGAAAATTAATTATTAGTTGTTTAAATTTATTTAAAGTATATCTAAGCATTAATTAAGTAGTTTTATAAATGGTTGATATTAAGTTAATTATTATTTAAGAATTAATCAGTATTATTATTTTAAGAGATAGATTATTCTATATTAATATTATTTTATAATAACTTTTATTTCAAAGAGTAATTGCCTAAATTTAACTTGGAAAATTATTATAGAATTTCATAAGTATTATTTTGGAAATTTTTAAATAAAGTTTTCGGGAAGTACTGGTATATCCGCATGGTGAAATCGGAGGCAGTGGGTGCCTGTAGTTAAGTCTTGGATTTCTTTGGGATAGAGACATAACCATTAAGCTGTGAATCCATGGTTTGATACCATAGTGGAACTTTCATATTATTTTAAAAAGGGTTTTCAAATATTCTTTTTGAAAAAGGGATAGTTTGTGGATTTACTAAACTCGATAAGATAAATACATGTATTTTGGATAAAGAGATTTAATTTATTAAAATTAAATTAAAAAGAGATTTGGAGTTTTTCAGTGGAAAATAGGATATTTGGTTGAATGATTGTTTATTTGATAGTTAAATAACCGACTATCAAATCTGGACCAAAATATAACTTTGGGAATATCTTGGAGGAATACAGAATTTATATGGTACAGTCACCGTTCGAGGTGCTATACTGTACGTATAAACTCATTTCGTTCTTCTAGGACGTTAATAAGGAAATCTGTCCACTAACGGTTAGGAGGTGATCTCCGATCTTATCTTCGTTTGTTTATTTCCTAAAGAACCGGGGTTGAGTTTACCAGGAAATATCGACGTTGTTTCGAAGAGACCGGGATCAGATAAATTATCCGAAAACCACTTCGATCCAACGAGTACGTTTTCGAAAGGAAAACAAGAACATGGAGTCGAAGATGGAGCAGTGAAGTGCAAGGGCTAATCGCTACTAATCCCGAGGATTATTCCAAAACGGATGTAGTAGGAATAGTGCCTTCGGTTCCATTCGGACCTAGATCGGACTTGTATGGATGAATGTTATCAGCACATTATCATCGGAGGATAATGAGCATTCTAAGTGGAAATTCCTTAAAAAGGTAATCGTAGCCTTTAGCCTCATCAACTGGGAATGACTGAAAATCAGGAGAGATAAAAGCAAGGCTAAGTGGGTCACACCCAATTAGGGTATGTTTATCACCTTTCTAGATAACCCCGAATATTATTTATTACTACGGTATACAGAAGGAGCTCGAGAGAGGGTAGGAACACCCGGGGTGATAGCATATTCGATCTATCCAAGTTAGGGATAGTCCGATCTTGTGTGGTAGGGGATCCTGGCGTGGTCCTCGGTACGCTGTTTTTAGACGTGTACTGTGACAGGTGGTAACCCAGTGCCTAGTCATCCGTATGGAATCCATTCTCCAATATGTACCTTTACGGTTTTGATTGTAGAGCCTACTATGCTAGAATTTAATTAATGTAACAATTTCAGCTATTTGAATAAGTATTTGTACTTAGACACTATTATAATACAGAGGATTTGATATGAAATGTTTTGGTTATCGTAAGGTAAAAACCCGTCGTGTTTATGTGTGGCGTGGTCTTATGAGATACCTTTGATTTTCAAAGGATTTTGAAAACTTTAATAATTCAAATTGAGTTTGTTTTCTCACTCTGGTTCTCCAGACTGACTCGGGTGTTATTTTATTATAATTCTTGGGTCAGACCGAGTATTACAGATACAAGATAGGATGCTACGTAGCTCAGGAGACGAGCTGGATGACGATGGCGTATCACACGTATCTGATTATATTCGGCTGTGTATTGTAGGCTGTATATTCAGCACTTGTGAGGACAAGTTATTATAACTGTCCAGTATTGAGTTATTGATTGTGTTGTACTCTGATGATGTAATGTAAAAATAACAGTTATAGTTCTTTTTGTATAAAGACCTGTTGTTATCTATTATATATTGTTCTGTTGCGATTGTGAGATTCTGTGTTGTTATATCTATTCTCTTCTTCTACCTCTTTCTTCTTTTCCCTAACGATCAGGTATTTTCGGCACTCGATTGCTCGGCATGTAATACAGTGGACGTATAGATGTCGATTTTCGGAGGTCGAAATCTCGGTTGTGACACCCCGGTCTCTTTAACAACCAAACGTTGTTTTACACACCAGTTGATTCTTTTACATTTCGAAAACGATTCATACTTGGTATCAAAATATCATATTCACTTCGAAATATCATTTATTTCAAAATCTTTATATTTAGAAAATAGTTTGAATAATTTTAAATAGTTTAAAAAGTTAAAATAGTTTAAATAGTTAAAACAGATTATATATTAAATGATTTGGAAACTTAAATAATTTGGAAATTTTAAAAGATGAATTTTAAAATAGTTTATGGGAAAAATAGTTTATAGTGAAAATAATTTCAAATTCAAAACTGTTCTCCCCATTTTTAATAAATCTGGATTCAGGTCCAAATTTAAATCAACTGATTCAATTTCAAATCTTTCAATTTAAATCATCTTCAATCTCAAATTAATTTTAAATCGACTCAATTTCGATTTAAATTCAAATCAACTCAATTTCGATTTCAATTCAAATTAACTAAAATTTCAAAACATTTCAAATTAATTTAAAATTCGATTTAACGATTCCATTCAATGGTTTAAATTCCCATTCAATTCTTATTTTAAACCATTGAAATTTATATAAATTTCAAGTCCAATTTCAATTTACCAATTTAAATCACTTAAATCAAATTAAACTCCAATATTCAATTTAGATTTAAATCTTTAAATTAATTCCATTTCGAATATTCAATTCCGAGCCCAAATTTGAAATATCAATTTAAATCCCTTTTTCTAAAACAAATCATGAAGTTCGAATAAAGTTCAATCATTAAACAAATTTGATTTCCATAATTCAAATCATATTTCAATTATAAATTCAAACTTCCAAATTCAATTCTTTAAATGATTTCTGTAAACAAATTTTAATTTCAACATTTCAAAACTCGAATTCAAAATAAATTCAATTTCCATATTTCAATTAAATTTTATAAAACAGAATCATTTGAATAAATTCAAATCCAAGAATTTAAAACCATTTATTTTAATCAATCCAGTGTCCGTATATAATTTTCTATCCTATGGCCAAGTGATTAGTTATTTCGATTTTAATTTCAGGGATGGATCTATATCATTTCAATCTAAAATAAATGTCATAGGTATATATCATTTCAACCTATTTCTTAATTTATTCGAAATAATTCAAATAATAGTTTTATATGCTGTCAATTAATATACAGGGTGATAACAGGAATATATAAAAATAAATAAACAACCAATCATCCAATATATCAACCAATAGCAATCCATCACAATCAACATCCAATATTAGTCAAAATATCACAACCATTAACTAGTTATCAATATCGGGTGTTTAACTAGTAATTCAATTTCAATTTCAAATTGACTGTCGAATTAAATTCCTATTAGTTCAATTCATATGTCAATTTTAAATGTTAGTTAAATCGCAAAACAATAGATAAACCACTTCATGATTTTAAATTTAACCAACATCAGAATATTTTAGTATTTCGGGAGCATTTTAAAACACTCACTTTTTATTTGAAACTGAAAATTTTTCAGCTTCAAATAAAGTCCAATTCGATTCCATGTCATAGATTACTTCGATACGAATCCAATGCAACTCGTTTCGCTCCCGATCTCGCATGGAAAAGTTATGCAATTTATTAATATAGCGATATAATTAAAAACTGAATTAACATAACTTAATTAAATTTAAATTAAACAAACCTGATCCTACATCACTGTTCATCGTTCCAGGCATGCACTTTGTTCCTTTCCAAATCACGACTTTTACTCCCTCGCTCTTTTTCTTATTTTTATGAACGATCGAACGGCACCATCTCGTCGTCGCCGACTGTCACATACCGAAATTTTCGACTTTCGAAAATTCGACATCGATACTCCCTTTATCGACTGCCGAGAAATCGAGTGCCGGAAACTCCAACAGTGAGGGTTTTAAGAACAAGAAAAAGGAGAAGAAGAAGAAAATGGAAGAAAAAGAGAAGAAAGAAGAACAACAGAACAACACATCAGAACAGAAAACAATATCAGAATCTTACACATCGCAGCGGAACAATATACAATAGATAATTACTAGTCTTTTAAAACAAAGAACTATATCAGTTTATACATACATCAATCATCAGAGTCAATATACAACAATGGACAGTTATATAACTTGTCCTCATACAGAATACACAGCGGAATAAATACTATCAGATACAAATACTACGTCTCGTCATCCAGCTTATCTCCAAAGCTCCAGAATATCCAGAATATCCTGATAACATAACTCTAGGCTGCCCGTGTGGAAATTGATGGGCACCCAGAGTTTAGAAGGGAACAATAAACTCCGAGTCAGTCATGGTGACTGGTGTGAGATCGTAAAACAGTTATTTATCTTTAAAATAAACAACAGAAAAATTTTAAAGTCAATTCGCAATGCTTTTGGAAAATGAAACTACCATAAGACCTCCCACCACACACACAATGCAAACGCAGACTTGGAGGAGATTTCTTCTTATGATAGTCAAAGATGCTTACTACGCAAAATCAAATCATTTTGGATATTATTATTAGTGCATAGTGGAAAACATTTCGAAAGTAGAATATTAATCTTAGCCAACATAGGTACCATTATATTATGCCTGCTATAGCTGCCTCCTGAGGAGACAGGTTATACAATTGAAATCGTAAAGGCTCGTATTGTTTCTTTGGATTTCCAACAAATGGTCAGGCTAAGGAACTTCCTATCCACGATGGGTACGTCCCTGGAATAGACGACCCGAGAAACTAACCGGATCTCTGCCAACACAAGGCCGGGTTACCTCTGCAAAAATAGGTAACTACTGACACGCGTATGCCATCCCTCGATCGTCACCGATCTTCCCGAGGATCCCCGATTCGCAACAACCACAAAGAAATAAATTTGCAGCAACCACAGAGGTTAAGTATCTGGGCTCCATACCATGATACCACCTTTATCCAGAAGGAATGACATACACTAAGGGGCGCTACTCCCTAGAACCTTGCCGCATCCTTCCTGTTTTGACCATTTCCGGGGTGTGAGGCTCGTCGAAGTCTCGTCCACAAAGCTACGCTTTCTACAAAGCCCTGCTTCGGGTCAAACAAAATGATCAACCTATGATCACAAAGATATAAGATCAAACAAATGATCATATAACAAATGATCAAACACTGATCATTTCACAGCAACACTTAGTATGCCACGTTACCAAATTGGGATATATCGCTGATAAATTTCAACTACATAACCTCTGAGCTCGTACGTCTCAGAGAAGGGTGTTAAGCTAAGAGAATAAATTCTCCGCCACCAACAGAAATGTATTTGAAAGAAATCAGCTTTATATCTCAAATTGTAACGTCAGACACACAATCCATACAAGTCTGTTCCGGGATCGAACAGAACCGAAGGCACTTCTCACGAAGCCCTTGCACATCCGGATAAATTTCTAATCACGTCCAGACTTCCCGTCACTAAGGGTGATAAAACCTCTAAATCGGAGATCAGCCGATGTAGAGTAACTCGACGGTAATCCTTCCGTTTTCAAAAATATCCGGTCTTCAACACCGGTCTTCGAATGCAATTCATAACGACGTATCACATATTCGGAATGGGTTATACGACCCCATGGTCCTTTCCCGGCTAACCCGAATAGTGAGCGTTTATTTTAAAAACAAGTGTGGCATTCAAATTCATCCAATTCACAACAAATACCTACTCAAGGTAATTATTGATAGTCGGTTATTTAACTATCAATAAAGATGCGCAACATCATCAGATTCCAAATAATTTTCCAAATTATTTATTTTCAAAAATATCTTTACTAGATATATTATTTCCACACTTCAATCATTTGAAAACAATTTCAAATCGACTTCCACATTTCAATTTATCTTTAAAAGATAAAATCTCAAAACAGTTCATTTCATATTGGAAAAGCATTTCCATACTTATTAAATAATAAGTATTTCACAATCATTTATTTTCAACACTTGGAAAATATTCGATATACTTAAATCAATATTAAGTATATATTCATTCTTTAAGGAAATCATTAATTTTAACATCTATTTGAGTCAAAACGAATGTTGCATAAAACATCGTTACGACGACTCAAAATCACTAGTATAGGGATTCGGATTTAAGATAGATATATAAATCCCAATACTACATAAAACATTTTCCTTTCGGAAATCATCTACTATAACAACAGTGTGTTATAGTCCACCATTTCCTTATTTCTCGAAAACGTCTATTTCAACAATGAATGTTGAAATCTATGATTTCGATATTCAATACGTTTTAAAACATCTTTTAAAACAATTAACTTCATTTATAATATCGCTTTCCCAAACATAACCATTTTTACTTAAAAATATATTCACTGTCCAAAATCGTGAATATACTTCATTTAACCCAATTCCAATCATTTTTACACATTTTCATTTCAATAGAAATTCGCTATCCAAAATCGCGAATATATCTACTTTAATAACGTTCTATATTTAAATTTATCAAATTCAATTGATTTCGAATTTATAAAACAACGTTTATAAATTCTATTCCTACCTTATAACCACTTCGATTTGTAAATCTCCTTTATTAACAAATTTGTTCAATATTTCATTTGAAGGCAAAAATCAAATCTATAAGTTAATTTCTTATAAATCTTCTATTCTTCAATTTCATTCATTTTAACTTCCCGATTTATACATCTATAAATTCCATCCTTTTTAACTTCACAATTTATACATCTATAAATTTCATATCAATTTAACTTCAAAATTTATAAATCTATAAATTTCATATCAATTTAACTTCAAAATTTATAAATCTATAAATTTCATATCAATTTTCCAAATTCGTTTCAATTTGCCAATTAAATTTCTAATTGGACTTCTCACTTGTTTCTTTTTAAATAAATTCCTTTTAAAGAAAATAAATTTCTTTATCTCTTTCAATCTATTTAAAAATCCAAATTTAAATTGAATTCTTCAATTTATAATCACTGTTTTATGAAATCCATTTATTAAGCATTTTCACTTATTCTGGGATTTATTCAATAAGATTATAAAAATCAGCTTTTATACTTTTAAATTCTTTTCTTCAAATTTATTCAACTTCTAAAAATTCATTTACTTAAAAATTTCTATTTCGACTTCAAAAATTCAATTTCATTTATTTTTGGAATCCAATGATATCAAACATCCATTCAGCTAAATTTTAGCTTTCAAATAATTTCCAGATATCAATATGATTAATAGCATCACTATAATCATTCACAGATTCATATCACAATAGAAATAAATTCAATCAATGTGAGGGGTCCAGTTGGATCCCTCCAACCTGTTTCCCTGCATCCAAAGACGTTAGCACAATACCAATTCCGCTCCAGTACGGAATTATCGTGGTATATGGGTTTTATAAAAATCCGCTTACTAACGGCGCAATAGGGTCTCATCCGCTATACGAGGCGGGAAATCATCAATCCAATATATACATATGCCAATATGTATATATTGCTATATATATAGATATATCCTATTATATCTAATAGCACAATCAAACAGTCAATCAATAAATAACTGTAAAAGAAAATCCACTTTCATTTGAGTGAGAAAATCTCACCTTGATTTTCCGATTTTAATTTCAGCGTTTTATTTCGAATAAAATTAAACACGCGTTTAATTTTACCCGAAATTTTCGCTAACTCCAAACGACTTCAATCCAGTTGCATCGCGAAGAGCTCGACAAAATGAAGCCAACGCTTTTCGTTTCGTAATTTTTCGATCTAGTATGAAAAAGATACATATTTTCAAAGTTTATACAATTTAAAAAAAAATAATATACATTTCCTTTTTATTTTTCAACCTTAAAATAATCTGGGCCATTGTTTTCAAGACCATCAGATCCTTGCCGCACGTTACTTTCTCCCTCCCTCTCGTTTTTGTTCCCAGGAGATGAGCGTGACCGAACCCATCATTGCCAAGCTTTGACCGCCTCTAACCCCATCCAACGACCACCTGAAGCCAATCAAACACCTCCACATCGAAGCTCCTTCCACCACGCGCCAATGGCCAGCAACTGATGCCACTCGACCCTCTCTATCTCTCGGAATTCGTGCCTAGGACGAGCACGAACGCGGCCACCAAACGCCCACTACGCTGCTCTAAAATCCATCATATCCGTAAGGATCGGAAGATCTTCCTATGCTCCACAATATTGTAGTTGGAGATTTTAGCAAATTGTTGATGGATTGAATGGAATTGAAGGGAGAATGACGGGCATTTCTGGCCATTCGAAACAAAAGTGGCGGCTACGTATAATAATTAGGGTTTTGATAAAAATGTGAAGAGGATGGTGCTTTTATAGATTTTCTACCGAACACTATTCATTCCGGAATTTTCGAACTTCGATTTACGCGCGGTGACTGGCGTTTCTGGGGTTTATCCCGCATTCCGGACACAATGGAACAGGTTTCGGAAGCTAATTCGATCGTATGTGTGAGATATGACAGTAAACGATCAATTTAAATTAAACCGATTTAAATCGATTTCGAGGCGTTTTGGCTTGCCCCGGACAAACGATAAATCCAAAAATTACGAAATTTGAAATCTTACAATAATATCACATTACGGATCCGATGAAACTGGTTTCGTTCAATTCTGAGACTGTTCGAAAATTGGCTATTTTTTACAGTCGATAATTAAATATTAAAATATTCGATTTTCACAAATTAACTCCAAATTCGATTCTGAAAGTTCTAAAATATTTCTATAACTCCAGTATGATTAAATAAAATTTTACAAATCATTTTCAATCATCTTTAACTCGTTTTTCAATTATCTCTGGAATTTCACTATTTAATTTATCGATTAAATTATCAAATTAAATCCAATATTCGAAAAATAAATCATTCGACTTCTAAATTCCATTTATTAATATTAAAAATTAATTAAATATTCGAATTTTAATTATCAAAAATTCTGGGTCGTTACAAACTCCCCCCCTTAAAAGGATTTCGTCCTCGAAATTACAAGTTAGGAAAAAAAAGTCCTTAACTCGTCTACTATCTTTCACAATCTAATAGTTTTATCAATTTATCAAAACAAATCTTTCTATTAAAGATTCGTTATCATTCAACTCGTTTTCCAACTTCAATTATAAGTTTCAAACAACATTGTTTAACTTCTCAATTCAAATTCGAGTTTAAATTCAAATTTTAAACTTTCAAAATTTTCACAAAAATTTTCTAACGCCCTAAATTTCCGAAAAATTTCGCCAGCGTCTCCTTTGCGCGGCTAATACGGCACGACTACAAAACGTCCCTACGGACTCTCAGATTTCAAAAAGTAAAGAAAAAGCCAAGCGGCTAGAGAAGAAATCATCAAAAACTCATATTATAATTCAAATACATACCTTTATGTCGAGCAATTCAAATTTATCTTCGAAAACAAAATTTCAATTCCTTTTATAACACCTGTATGTCCTACTAGCCATAATATCTAGTTACATATATTCAAACTATTCTGCAAATTTAATTACAAAATTTCAATATAAACTACTTATACCATCTTTACTTCACGGTTGAAGTTATATATCTATTTCATTCAATTTGAACTCTCATTTCCAAATCAAATTTCAAATATTTTATAAGTCTTCGACTTACTTACATTTTGATTTATAAAATCATTTATACATTCAATTTGCAATTGCAAGTAAATTGAATTCATTCATTCACAATTTTATTTTCATAATTCAATACTCAATTCCAGAGTCTTTTCAACCTTTTCAAAACCATTTTTGAAAACAATTCAAATTTTCCTTTTAATTTCCAAAACAAAATCCAAATTTTCCAAACACTTCCATTTAAAACAATTTGGCAGCAATTCCTCTTTTGGAAACCCGAAAATGAATTCTAATGATGTGGCCATCATCATCAGGATTATTTTCCAGCGACCTAAAAGAGTTTAGAGCTTTTCATTCCTTCAAATTACTTTTCAAAACCTTTGAAATTCATTTTCAAATCAAACAGATTTAAACTTCCAAATCCTCAAAATTTTCAAATTCTTTTCAAAACATTTCCAAAAACTTCTCTGGAATTCCGTTTCAAATTACAAATCACATTTATAATTTACATTCTCAAATTTCATTTGTATATGGATTTATTTCTTAACTTTGAAGTTACGATTTGAATTTCTTGTTCAATTTCAATGATAATAAATTAATATCATCACCTCTAACAACCATGCAACCATATACTATAGTACTTTATAGAAAATCGCTTCTTTTCTATACAAAAATAGTTTTGGGTAAAATTATTTCATTCACCCTATTTTAAAACAATACTATGTCGTCTTGCCTCGTTTAAGTGTTTAGAAATCTTTATCGATAATATGGCGTCCCACATACCGACCAAAATTCACAAACATCTCAACGGATAAGCAAACACAATATAAAACATTTTTATATTCACTAACAAATACGCACTCATATCTATTATTACACTCAACTCATTCTAGAGTACTACTGACTCTATCTCTAATGAGTAACACCCAACAGAGCAGGGTTGTCGCTTAACCATATGCTCTGATACCACTTTGTCACATACCGAAATTTTCGACTTTCGAAAATTCGACATCGATACTCCCTTTATCGACTGCCGAGAAATCGAGTGCCGGAAACTCCAACAGTGAGGGTTTTAAGAACAAGAAAAAGGAGAAGAAGAAGAAAATGGAAGAAAAAGAGAAGAAAGAAGAACAACAGAACAACACATCAGAACAGAAAACAATATCAGAATCTTACACATCGCAGCGGAACAATATACAATAGATAATTACTAGTCTTTTAAAACAAAGAACTATATCAGTTTATACATACATCAATCATCAGAGTCAATATACAACAATGGACAGTTATATAACTTGTCCTCATACAGAATACACAGCGGAATAAATACTATCAGATACAAATACTACGTCTCGTCATCCAGCTTATCTCCAAAGCTCCAGAATATCCAGAATATCCTGATAACATAACTCTAGGCTGCCCGTGTGGAAATTGGTGGGCACCCAGAGTTTAGAAGGGAACAATAAACTCCGAGTCAGTCATGGTGACTGGTGTGAGATCGTAAAACAGTTATTTATCTTTAAAATAAACAACAGAAAAATTTTAAAGTCAATTCGCAATGCTTTTGGAAAATGAAACTACCATAAGACCTCCCACCACACACACAATGCAAACGCAGACTTGGAGGAGATTTCTTCTTATGATAGTCAAAGATGCTTACTACGCAAAATCAAATCATTTTGGATATTATTATTAGTGCATAGTGGAAAACATTTCGAAAGTAGAATATTAATCTTAGCCAGCATAGGTACCATTATATTATGCCTGCTATAGCTGCCTCCTGAGGAGACAGGTTATACAATTGAAATCGTAAAGGCTCGTATTGTTTCTTTGGATTTCCAACAAATGGTCAGGCTAAGGAACTTCCTATCCACGATGGGTACGTCCTTGGAATAGACGACCCGAGAACCTAACCGGATCTCTGCCAACACAAGGCCGGGTTACCTCTGCAAAAATAGGTAACTACTGACACGCGTATGCCATCCCCCAATCGTCACCGATCTTCCCGAGGATCCCCGATTCGCAACAACCACAAAGAAATAAATTTGCAGCAACCACAGAGGTTAAGTATCTGGGCTCCATACCATGATACCACCTTTATCCAGAAGGAATGACATACACTAAGGGGCGCTACTCCCTAGAACCTTGCCGCATCCTTCCTGTTTTGACCATTTCCGGGGTGTGAGGCTCGTCGAAGTCTCGTCCACAAAGCTACGCTTTCTACAAAGCCCTGCTTCGGGTCAAACAAAATGATCAACCTATGATCACAAAGATATAAGATCAAACAAATGATCATATCACAAATGATCAAACACGGATCATTTCACAGCAACACTTAGTATGCCACGTTACCAAATTGGGATATATCGCTGATAAATTTCAACTACATAACCTCTGAGCTCGTACGTCTCAGAGAAGGGTGTTAAGCTAAGAGAATAAATTCTCCGCCACCAACAGAAATGTATTTGAAAGAAATCAGCTTTATATCTCAAATTGTAACGTTAGACACACAATCCATACAAGTCTGTTCCGGGATCGAACAGAACCGAAGGCACTTCTCACGAAGCCCTTGCACATCCGGATAAATTTCTAATCACGTCCAGACTTCCCGTCACTAAGGGTGATAAAACCTCTAAATCGGAGATCAGCCGATGTAGAGTAACTCGACGGTAATCCTTCCGTTTTCAAAAATATCCGGTCTTCAACACCGGTCTTCGAATGCAATTCATAACGACGTATCACATATTCGGAATGGGTTATACGACCCCATGGTCCTTTCCCGGCTAACCCGAATAGTGAGCGTTTATTTTAAAAACAAGTGTGGCATTCAAATTCATCCAATTCACAACAAATACCTACTCAAGGTAATTATTGATAGTCGGTTATTTAACTATCAATAAAGATGCGCAACATCATCAGATTCCAAATAATTTTCCAAATTATTTATTTTCAAAAATATCTTTACTAGATATATTATTTCCACACTTCAATCATTTGAAAACAATTTCAAATCGACTTCCACATTTCAATTTATCTTTAAAAGATAAAATCTCAAAACAGTTCATTTCATATTGGAAAAGCATTTCCATACTTATTAAATAATAAGTATTTCACAATCATTTATTTTCAACACTTGGAAAATATTCGATATACTTAAATCAATATTAAGTATATATTCATTCTTTAAGGAAATCATTAATTTTAACATCTATTTGAGTCAAAACGAATGTTGCGTAAAACATCGTTACGACGACTCAAAATCACTAGTATAGGGATTCGGATTTAAGATAGATATATAAATCCCAATACTACATAAAACATTTTCCTTTCGGAAATCATCTACTATAACAACAGTGTGTTATAGTCCACCATTTCCTTATTTCTCGAAAACGTCTATTTCAACAATGAATGTTGAAATCTATGATTTCGATATTCAATACGTTTTAAAACATCTTTTAAAACAATTAACTTCATTTATAATATCGCTTTCCCAAACATAACCATTTTTACTTAAAAATATATTCACTGTCCAAAATCGTGAATATACTTCATTTAACCCAATTCCAATCATTTTTACACATTTTCATTTCAATAGAAATTCGCTATCCAAAATCGCGAATATATCTACTTTAATAACGTTCTATATTTAAATTTATCAAATTCAATTGATTTCGAATTTATAAAACAACATTTATAAATTCTATTCCTACCTTATAACCACTTCGATTTGTAAATCTCCTTTATTAACAAATTTGTTCAATATTTCATTTGAAGGCAAAAATCCAATCTATAAGTTAATTTCTTATAAATCTTCTATTCTTCAATTTCATTCATTTTAACTTCCCGATTTATACATCTATAAATTCCATCCTTTTTAACTTCACAATTTATACATCTATAAATTTCATATCAATTTAACTTCAAAATTTATAAATCTATAAATTTCATATCAATTTAACTTCAAAATTTATAAATCTATAAATTTCATATCAATTTTCCAAATTCGTTTCAATTTGCCAATTAAATTTCTAATTGGACTTCTCACTTGTTTCTTTTTAAATAAATTCCTTTTAAAGAAAATAAATTTCTTTATCTCTTTCAATCTATTTAAAAATCCAAATTTAAATTGAATTCTTCAATTTATAATCACTGTTTTATGAAATCCATTTATTTAGCATTTTCACTTATTCTGGGATTTATTCAATAAGATTATAAAAATCAGCTTTTATACTTTTAAATTCTTTTCTTCAAATTTATTCAACTTCTAAAAATTCATTTACTTAAAAATTTCTATTTCGATTTCAAAAATTCAATTTCATTTATTTTTGAAATCCAATGATATCAAACATCCATTCAGCTAAATTTTAGCTTTCAAACAATTTCCAGATATCAATATGATTAATAGCATCACTATAATCATTCACAGATTCATATCACAATAGAAATAAATTCAATCAATGTGAGGGGTCCAGTTGGATCCCTCCAACCTGTTTCCCTGCATCCAAAGACGTTAGCACAATACCAATTCCGCTCCAGTACGGAATTATCGCGGTATATGGGTTTTATAAAAATCCGCTTACTAACGGCGCAATAGGGTCTCATCCGCTATACGAGGCGGGAAATCATCAATCCAATATATACATATGCCAATATGTATATATTGCTATATATATAGATATATCCTATTATATCTAATAGCACAATCAAACAGTCAATCAATAAATAACTGTAAAAGAAAATCCACTTTCATTTGAGTGAGAAAATCTCACCTTGATTTTCCGATTTTATTTTCAGCGTTTTATTTCGAATAAAATTAAACACGCGTTTAATTTTACCCGAAATTTTCGCTAACTCCAAACGACTTCAATCCAGTTGCATCGCGAAGAGCTCGACAAAATGAAGCCAACGCTTTTCGTTTCGTAATTTTTCGATCTAGTATGAAAAAGATACATATTTTCAAAGTTTATACAATTTAAAAAAAAATTAATATACATTTCCTTTTTATTTTTCAACCTTAAAATAATCTGGGCCATTGTTTTCAAGACCATCAGATCCTTGCCGCACGTTACTTTCTCCCTCCCTCTCGTTTTTGTTCCCAGGAGATGAGCGTGACCCAACCCAACATTGCCAAGCTTTGACCGCCTCTAACCCCATCCAACGACCACCTGAAGCCAATCAAACACCTCCACATCGAAGCTCCTTCCACCACGCGCCAATGGCCAGCAACTGATGCCACTCGGCCCTCTCTATCTCTCGGAATTCGTGCCTAGGACGAGCACGAACGCGGCCACCAAACGCCCACTACGCTGCTCTAAAATCCATCATATCCGTAAGGATCGAAAGATCTTCCTATGCTCCACAATATTGTAGTTGGAGATTTTAGCAAATTGTTGATGGATTGAATGGAATTGAAGGGAGAATGACGGGCATTTCTGGCCATTCGAAACAAAAGTGGCGGCTACGTATAATAATTAGGGTTTTGATAAAAATGTGAAGAGGATGGTGCTTTTATAGATTTTCTACCGAACACTATTCATTCCGGAATTTTCGAACTTCGATTTACGCGCGGTGACTGGCGTTTCTGGGGTTTATCCCGCATTCCGGACACAATGGAACGGATTTCGGAAGCTAATTCGATCGTATGTGTGAGATATGACAGTAAACGATCAATTTAAATTAAACCGATTTAAATCGATTTCGAGGCGTTTTGGCTTGCCCCGGACAAACGATAAATCCAAAAATTACGAAATTTGAAATCTTACAATAATATCACATTACGGATCCGATGAAACTGGTTTCGTTCAATTCTGAGACTGTTCGAAAATTGGCTATTTTTACAGTCGATAATTAAATATTAAAATATTCGATTTTCACAAATTAACTCCAAATTCGATTCTGAAAGTTCTAAAATATTTCTATAACTCCAGTATGATTAAATAAAATTTTACAAATCATTTTCAATCATCTTAAACTCGTTTTTCAATTATCTTTGGAATTTCACTATTTAATTTATCGATTAAATTATCAAATTAAATCCAATATTCGAAAAATAAATCATTCGACTTCTAAATTTCATTTATTAATATTAAAAATTAATTAAATATTCGAATTTTAATTATCAAAAATTCTGGGTCGTTACACCGACCTGCCACGACGCCGTTCCAGCACCTTACTCCTCCACGCCAACCGCGCATGCATAAATCGACACAGAAACCCAAAAAAACAACGATGAACGCAGGCAGATATCGACCACCATGCGACAAAACGAGACGATCCAACCGTCCACAATGTTGAGCTCGATGAGATCTTCAACTTTACTTTTGGATTCGTTTGATTTTGATGAGCGGATGAGGAGAGAACGAGAGGGGAAGATTGGTGATTTTCAGCCATTAAAATGTTTAATAGAAGCGGCGCTGAGCTAGGGTTAGGTTTTCGTTTATGAAAGTTAAAATTAACCTGTCCTTATATATAAATCTCCGACCCGATTCACCCATAAATTTTCCGAACTCCAAACGAAGCGTGCCGCCTAGCGTTATAGATGTTATACCCCTATTTCGAACATAATGGAACATGTATCGGGAGCCAATTCCATCATATTCAGAAGATAACTTTCCAAAATCAAATTATTTTAATTAAATTCCTTTAATTAATTTCTACACGTTTCAAGCTCGCATGGCTAAATGATAAGTACGATCGCAACGAAACTTGAAATCCTGTAATAATTCACTATTACGGATCCGATGAAACTGGTTTCGTCGAAATCCAATACAGTGCCCAAAATGGCTATTTTTACCCATTAATTAAAATATAAAATTCCAATTTCTATTTATACTTTTAAATTCAATTTTAAAAGTTAAAAATATTCATTCTCGTTTAAATAAAATTTAAATCAACTTTAAAAACCATTTTCCTTCATATTAAATTCAGAATTCAATTATTTAAATAAATTTCAATAATTAATTTAAACAATTTAATTATACAATAAATTACGTTAATAATCATTAAATTTTAAATGACTTTTGGTTATCAACAATTATTTTATTTTCATCTAAATAATTCAACATTTATTATTCAATTCCAACTATTGATTATAAACACATTCGATACATAGAATTTCATTTCAATATTTGTTATTGCCAAAATCTTCGAAATTGGTTATTTCAAAATTTTATTCAAGTTCATATTCAATAAACTACATTAATCAATCATTAAATTTTTATTCTAACCATTTTTATTCAATAATCATATCAAATTTAATAATATAAAATAATTAAAAATACGGGTCGTTATAGTTTAGTTGATTATTGATATTCTTAATGGTTTTAGTCTATGTTTCAATTATGATGTATACTTTATATTGTTTCATCTTTAATCCTCAATTAATTAAATGTAATTGAATTCCCAAATTACTAGAAATTAATTCATTTTACAAACATTAAGGATAGTTGACTCAAAAATTAATGTGTAATCTATTCTCTAACTTAAGTTGGAATCAAATGTATCATAAATTCTATTGTAAATTATTCTAATCAGTTTGAATTAGCAAATACCTTTATCGGTATTTACTATGCCCATAACTCCATATGAAATTAAATATAAATTCAATACACGTGGTATCTATTCACATATTTATACATTGGAATAATGTTGGGATGTGATATTTTTTAACACTTTAACGATCAACATTTCATTAACTGTTTGCAAACTAAAAAGTTTTCATGTCATAGATGCTTCTTTCTCAAAATGCACAAATGTCAAAATGATGATACTTTGTATTTTATAACCAATTTTAAACTATTAGAAATAGGCTTAGTTTAAAAGTTTAATTTTTATAAATTTATTAGATAATATGCATAAGTTGCCTAACATGTTTATTTTTTATGTTTAGTTGGTAGTTGATATTACAATAGGCTAATATAATTTTATTGCTTTAAAAGCATTATTATATATACATTTTTGTTTATTCTTGAAAAGAAACATTATATAATCAGTACATCATGGAACATGATTATATATTTTACTTGACATGAATAATGATCAATTTTGTGTTACAGATTACGTATCATGTTGATAATTCGATGTGCAAATGAATAATATTAAAAGCATAATCCCAGTATTGGATTTATAATCTAGAGGGTGTTCATGTCAATTTCTGATTGAATTTCCGATGAAAACTTATGGTCAATGTTTGCAGCTACGAACAAAAAAAAGATAGGGTGAAAGTGAGTAATTATTGAATAAAAAAGTCAAAACTAAATTAAAAATATGTTTGAATATACAATTAAGTATTAAGTTACACTGATTTGCTGAAGGAGGATAGATATGATAGGTATTTCTATTCAATAAATTGTATACAGAATTCTAAGGAAACCAATAAAGATCTTTAATGCACATAATACAAATGCAAGTTTTATTTGTGATTTTTTTTGGAAAAACGAATAATTTTTCTCTAAATAAAAAATAGTTTATATGGATTTTAGTTCATAATAAAACCGGTTAACTTTATCTATTTCTTGCATTTTATAAAATCATTATTTTGCCACACGACATAATTATTTTCAATTTAATATTTGTGTCTTCTATGCACATGTTGGTGCCTATTTCATAAAATACTTTGTTCTGTACTTTAATATAAGCATCTACTATAACATTCTAATAATAACTTATTTTTAATAGTTTATTTCATTAATCAAGTTTTCTTACATCATTTGATCTAATTGCCATCTTTAATGAAATATTATGTATTATTTTCATGTCATATTACGTTATATGAGTTAGAAAATATGGTGTTTTCTAGCTACTGTGACTTTTTTCTAATTAAGTTAATGTTGCCTGTGTGGAAAATTAGAGAATGCAACTATGAACCACCACCCAAGTACCCAATTTTGAAAAAAAGTATAGTTATACGATTGTTGGATTTTATTTTTTTGAACCAAATTTGGAACATTATTTCATTTAGAGCACAATTTCTATATTTAGGTTTAGCATGCTATTATGTAGCGAACAATGTACATATTAAAATTTATATATTAAACATTGGATTAACCCATATTGAATTTATGTCGTTTAGACTTGAAAATTAATACTCAATCTTATTAATGTAATGCTTATCAAGTTCAGAATAATAAATACTTACTGTTAACATTTGTTTTATAAAGTCACTGGGGTCCAAAAATATAAGTCATACCTTTTGAATTCGAGATTACTTTAGGTTTATTACCAAAAGTTTGTTAATAGTGTTTAATAAAAATATATGAAAAAAATTACAATTCAAAAGCATACGCTTTCACTTTATATACAACAAATCAAAAAATACAACGTTAAAAAAATAGTGAACCCCGTGTGCGTAGCACATGCTCACATTAGTAATAATAACAATAACAATTTCATTTTATCTTCCATTTAATGTCTTCAACCTATGCGTAATATTGAATGCTTGACCTATGAAACTACTATTGGGCCTGATCGATCTTTTTGCTTTAAGGTAAAATACCTTGGTTTCTACTTCATGGTTTTCCAACTACACTAATTTCTATGCCGATTTCTTGTAGTATTCGATCGAAACTATAATTTTATATTCTGTTTCTCTGATCCTTTGTTGAGTTTGATTAAATGAAACTCCAATTTTTATGACTTTTGAAACTCAGGCTATGAATGATTTTGGACTTCACCTACCTTAATTTACAGCAGTATTTAGAAAGTTGCATTTTGGATTCTTGGTTGTGGCGTTGAGCTGAGAAGTGCATCGGCTAACCCCTTCTTCCCATCCAGAACAAATCCAATATCCATTTCCAAGCAAAATACATTGGTTTTAGATATATCTTTTGTTGTTGTTTTACTATTTGCTTTGAGTTTGACATTTTTAGCATTCTTTTTATATGGTTAAGGATTAAATTTAATGATAATTTTATTTAATTCTTCTAAAATATATGTTACTCTTCTTCAAACCGAAAAATATAATTTAGAAAATAAGATGATCAAAGGAATTTTTTGGATCTTTTCATTTGGTCATCGCAAATGGAGAAGAAGCCAGTATTGCTACTCATGTTACAAAATGTATTGTAAGATAAGTGGAAATATTTTATTCAAGTGTCATTGCCAATGTCCTTAAGCTTATATAACGTTGTTATAATCATCATGAGGGAAAAAATTATATTGTATATTCAACATGAATTCTATAAAACTTCAAAAAAATTCCTTTTGTTGTATTCAATTCACTTTTATGATAATGGATCAAACAAAGAAAAATTAATAGATACTACCTTAGACTATATACCTTTTGAGAAGAGTCATCGTTGTTATCGCCATTGGTAGCCGTGCCTAGGATTCCCAATAAGTTCTTTTGTTCCATGACTGGATTGTTTCAGAGAAGTAATTAAATCGAGGTAGCTGCATGGTAAATTATTTAGTTCATCATATGAAACTTTTAGTTCAACTTCTAAGAGTGTAGTCGAGTTGAAGATCAATCTATTTTATACAAAATCAGTTAGAACTACCATAGTTCCATAGTAAACAAAGAAATGTTAGCAATTAATGGTGATGTAGGTTTAGTGGTAAATCTGGTTAGAAAACCAATTAAGGGCGATAAAGGTGTAGTAGGAATTCAAGTGTGTCTCAAATCTTGTGAGAAAATGTTTCGATGAATGGGTGTTATGGATCAATAAAAGGTCCAGATTGCCTCTATGTTTCGATGAATGTGAGAAAATTTCTGTGCAGCATGCACAGGTTCACAAGTATAATAATATATATATTTAAATTCATTTGAATATTTAGTCGACTGACCCAGAGGCTCGGTCGACTGAATTTCTACAACAGCTATTTTCTGAAAAGACACGACTATTTGTGAAGAGTTACGAACCTCTACGAAAAGATTTGGACGCAACACTTCAATCAAAACTCTTCATCAACAGTCGCTACTTTTTAACATCTATAAATACATACTCTAACTTGATTCCAATCAACCGAATTTTCTTATCTTTCTTATCTAATACTCTGGAATCTACTTGCAACTATACTTTCAAATATTTTGCATTAAAACAATTTTATACCTTTCTATTCTTCATAAACTTCAAATATATATATTTATACTCGAGGAGAAGATTATAGGAAGGGTGTACTATAAGTGAAAAATCCGTGTTATTAGAACACACAAAGTCAAAACAATATTTTGTATTTGTTGAAGTCCTGTTCTGCTGCTCAGGCGTTTGAAGTCCTCTTCAGCTGCTGAGGCAAAATCCTGTTCCACTGCTCAGGTCCTTGTTCGGCTGCTCAAGGGTTGTATAGACCTGTTCCTCCGGGTTAAGTGAGGGTTATTGTTTTAGTGAAATTCTAGAAGGAGTTTGGGACTAGACGTAGGACGGTGCTCCGAACCAGTATAAAAATTCCTGATGTCATTTTACTTTACTGCTATTTTTATATTCTGCACTATTTACTGTATAACTATCATCTCTATACTCTGTATTATCATATATCCGTATTACACAATCAATAGCGCACTTTCATTTGGTATCAGAGCCTGGAATTCTATCGATCGTCACAACGTCATAGAATAATGGCCAGAAAACGATCTAGTCGAAATACAACAGGCAAAATCCCAGTCAAAGCCACTAGTGAGGACTACAAAAAGGTACTTTCTGATTTTCAAATTTCAGTAAAAGATAATAATGAATTAGTTAGTATAAGCAATAAGATTTCAAAGCTTAATTTTATTATTTTAGAAAAGATGAAATCTGTTGAACTTGAAAATGAGAAATTGAAAAATGAGAAATTAGATTTAGAAAATCAACATGGTGTTTTGAAAAATAATTTGAGGCTCTTAAAGATTTTCTAGATGAACAAAATACGATATTTGAAAAAGAGAGAAAAATTTTCAAAAGAAATTTTTAATATGAAAAGGCAAAATGATTTATTACAATCCTCTTTAGATAATTCAGAATCTCAAAATTTCTTTCTCAAAAGTGAGAACCGTACGTTAAAAAACGAGAATTATGAATTAAATGAGAAAATTGATATTTTGAATAATTGTAATATTTCTTTTGAAAATAATAATTGCGACTCTAAAGCTAAATTTGATAAACTTAACACTAAAGTCATAAAATTTAATAAAGGTCAAAACGATTTAAACATGATTTTATCTAGTTCTAGACCTTTACATGATAAAAGTGGTTTTGGATATAATAAAACTAATCGTAGAAATAGCACTGATACGCTTTCATGTATAGTAAAAATGTTAGTGCTAGTAATAAATTTCAAGTAAAGTCTAAGTCCAATTTTTATAGAAATTCAAATACTATTATGACCAATAATGTTTATAATCTCTCTATAAGTACAAAATCATTGACGGGAAATATGAATAAAAATTATCTAAGTATTTGGGTTCCTGTTAATTGGAAAAATAGAGAAAAATACATTGATGATTATTTTGATATGGTAGTTAACAATGAAAACTATATTTTTAAAGGTTCAACCACACCCAAATGGGTATGGTTTCCTAAAAATTAGGAAATTATAAGAACCTTGGGTATCACATGCTTTAAATGTTAAACTTTTTGATACCTTACATTATAAGTAGTAGTTATTTTGTTGTTCTATGTTAACACATATATATAATATAATCTATGTCATCATATAAAATCTCTATTTTGTCGATGACAAAGGGGGAGAAAGATATCGCTCTAACACTATTTGCCTTTTATGATCTACAAACATTAGTCTTTTATTTCAAAACATTTTGGCTTGTACTAAATGGCCAATGTTTTTGTATTATTTCAAAACTCTTGTTTGTGATATTGTAATGTATGAATGTTCATTTCTTTTTGAATATCTATGAATACATCATACTATTGTTCATGCTCTTTATTCCTTTTTGTCGATGTCAAAGGGGGAGAAAATTATCAATAACATTAAGAATGCAGGATATATATCATCAAAGATTCAGGGGGAGTAAGTATTTATATTTTATATATACAGTCGAAATCTATATCTATTTACAGGTTGTCATCAATCAAAAAGGGGGAGAATGTTGAGACTTAGTTTTGGTTCATGACACGAAGCTATCACTACAACATACAGATTCAACGAATACGACAAAAAGAGAATATATACTACATGGAGACAAGACATT
Organism: Allium fistulosum; assembly: GCA_030737815.1. NCBI lineage: Eukaryota > Viridiplantae > Streptophyta > Magnoliopsida > Asparagales > Amaryllidaceae > Allium > Allium fistulosum. The sequence continues at coordinate 1,105,161,902 of CM060901.1, forward strand.
AAAATCGGTGCATCAACTTTTATATTATTTTGTTTTGAGTCTTAGGCCAATATTGTTAAGATCTCTCCTCGTTTACATATATATATTATAAAAGTTTTTAAAGTTAGAATCATTAATAATATATATGTATAGTATTATACCTGTGTAAACTGTGCAAATTGCACAGAAATTACCAGTTCAGTCGACTGGCCCAGAGGCTCAATCGACTGACCCCGAAATTTCTGTGCAGCATGCACAGGTGCACAAGTATACTAATATATATATTTAAATTCGTTTGAATATTTAGTCGACTGACCCAGAGGCTCAGTCGATTGAATTTCTACAACAGCTACTTTTTGAAAAGACATGACTATTTGTGAAGAGTTACGAACCTCTATGAAAAGATTTGGACGCAACACTTCAATCGAAACTCTTCATCAACAGTCGCTAGTTTTTAACATCTATAAATACATACTATAAATTGATTCCAATCAACCGAATTTTCTTATCTTTCTTATCTAATACACTGGAATCTACTTGCAACTATACTTTCAAATATTCTGCATTAAAGCAATTTTATACCTTTCTATTCTTCATAAACTTCAAATATATATATTTATACTCGAGGAGAAGATTATAGGAAGGGTGTACTACAAGTGACAAATCCGTGTTATTAGAACACACAAAGTCAAAACAATATTTTATATTTGTTGAAGTCCTGTTCTTCCGCTCAGGCGTTTGAAGTACTCTTCAGCTGCTGAGGCGAAATCCTGTTCCGCTGCTCAGGTCCTTGTTCGGTTGCTCAAGAGTTGTATAGACCTGTTCCTCCGGGTTAAGTGAGGGTTATTGTTTTAGTGAAATTCCAGAAGGAGTCTGGGACTGGACGTAGGACGGTGCTCCGAACCAGTATAAAAATTCCTGATGTCATTTTACTTTACTGCTATTTTTATATTCCGCACTATTTACTGTATAACTATCATCACTATACTCTGTATTATCATATATCCATATTACACGATCAATAGCGCACTTTCAACACCAACATTATTATGGTCGTTACCGACATTTTCATTCATCAAATTTATAAAAAAATGGAAAAGCGAAGCCTACTTGATTAGGATACGACATAGCTTCCAGAAAGTTAAAATTCCCATTTAGCTGTGGAAAAGGAATGTTTCACCGACAATATTAAGTGATTAACAAACACTCTTGGAACATACATGATGCTTCAAAAATGATGATTGGTGGATTAGTGATTCTTGTGTAGCTAAGACTCTATCTGGTATTCTGCTATTGAACCAAGTCATATCTGGACAAGTCAGAACCATTAAATGGTCAATAAGTAAACCAGAAATCCTAACTCCTAACGTTGGAAACCAGAATGCAGTCAAAGACTAAAATGTCAATGCAAAACCTTGCTTTCCACTTGAAGATGGCTAGTCATTTTCCAAATGAACCAAGTGGTGAAGGGAAAATTTATCAAATACAGATTGAAGTGTCAACTCGATACCGGATTGAACCCCTTAACTATGTACCGAGTCATGAAATTGACTTTACTTAGCTACTTTAAGAAGATTGAAGACTGAACTAAGCACAAAGCGAAGTTTAAAGCTAAGGGAGATAAGCTAAGGCATTGCATTTAATTGGATGAGGAAGCAAAGCAAAATACATAAAAATTTGATATTTACCTTGCCAACCAAGGTACAAAGAATTATAAATAGCCAGCTCGGAGGGAATCGATTGAAAGAGAAAAGATGTATGTGAAGTATTGTCACTTCCACAAAACCCATGGGCATAATACAAATGAGTGTCGACATTTGCTGGATATAATTAAAGATCTGATCAGGAAGAAGAAGCTTCAATAATACATGAAAGACCCGTAGGATGGCGGGCAAGTGAACAACCGACCCCATGGGCAGATGGCTTAAGGGGGGTAGATTGGGCCTAGTGGAGAGGAACTAAGGTAGCCTGAAAGAAGACTTGTGATCAATACCATAACCGATGGACATCATCCGGTCCAAAAAAGATGGAATAAGATGGAAAGATATGGGAGTTCATTAAAGCTTGTGGTTTAGGAGAGTTACTTTGCTGTAGAAGATGGAGCTCTGGCAAAACAACTAAGGCTAATGACTGATAATATAGTTTTTAGAAATCAAGATGCAGATGGGGTTGAAGCACCGATGCTTGACCCCTTGGTCATTATAGTCGTGATTGGACCAATTACTGTAAAAACGAGTTCTCATTGATTGTTGGAGCTCAGTTAATATTCTATTTAAAAATACTTATGATTAGATGAGGATGAATGGGTAGGATTTGAAGCTATGTAAATCTGGCATCCAAGAAATTACCAGAGAGGCTACAGAGCATGTCGAATATGTTGGTTTACTGGTGGAATTTGGTGAAGGTGTCTAGAAGAGAGTCCGAGTTCAGATCTTCTTTGTGGCGGACACATACAATGCTTACAATGCTTTCTTGGCCCAACCAACCCTTACCAGTTTCAAAGTGGTCCCAGCCCTATGGTTCTTGATGATGAAGTTTCCGAATGAGAACAAGGTTGGAGCCATTTAGGGAGATCAGAGTACATGATGCAAATGTTATGTTGCTGAGCTAAGAGAGGTGAAGCGATATGAAAAAGGAAAAGGTGTAGAGAGGACTCTCTACATTAAAATCGATTGATGCATAACAACCGCCGCCTAAGCCCTAGCTCGAACGACATAGTAAATTTTACAAATCTAAGAATCCAAGGAAAGAGCTAGAGGGTGCGAGGGCGGCACCAGCTGAGTTGACGATTAACATCCCAATCAATCAGGATGACCCCACTCGGGTCATAAAGATGGGGCCTCATTTCATCGTGAAGATGAAGAAGGAGTCGACAAGGTCTCTCCGGGAAAACCTGAATGTGTTTGCCTGGACACATCCTAATATGTGTGGAATATCATCAAAAATAGCGTGCCTTGCAATTAATGTGTACTCGTGATGCCCTCCTATAAAACAGAAGAGGCGCAGCCTAGGTCCAGAGCGACCTACTATGTTATAAGAGGAAATGGATAAGCTGAAAGCTAACGACTTCATCAGCGATGCTATATACCCCTAAATGGATATCGAACCCAATGATGGTCAAGAAGCCCAATGGAAAGTGGAGGACATGCATCAATTATTCATATTTGAATAAAGCATGCCTAAAGGATAGCTTTCCACTCCCGAAGATTAACCGGCTCTTGGACTCAACTTCCGGACATATGTTGCTATCCTTTATGGATGCTTATTCTAGTTACAATCAGATACCAATGCACATTCCATACCTAGAGCACTCCAGTTTTATTACCGATCAAAGGCTGTATTATTATCATGTCTTGTCATTCGGTCTGAAGAATGCAGGAGCTACCTAACAGAGATTGGTAAATTCAATGTTTAGAGATCAGATCGGATGTACAATGGAGGTTTATGTAGATGATATGGTAGTGAAATTGCATCGATCAGTGAACTATATGAGAGACCTCTCGGAGATGTTTGATGTGCTTTGGAGACACAGGACGAAGCTCAATCCATTGAAATTTTCCTTCAGAGTCGCATAAGGTTAGTTTTTGGGATTCATAGTAAAATCAAGGTGCAATGAAGCTAATTCAAAGCAGATTAAAGCGTTAAGAGATGTTGAAGCCTCGAAGATGAGGAGGGAAATGCAAAACTTGAATGAAAAGGTCACTACGTTGAGTCGATTCATCATAAAAGCGAAGGATATGTGTGTGCCATTCTTTGATGTCCTCATAAAGGAGAAAGGGAAGTTTTTTTTGATGGAGGAATGTCAAAAAGTATTCCAGGCCTTACTCAATCACATGGAGAGACCGCTAGTCTTATACAAGCCTTTAGAAGGAGATGACATATTTTTCTATTTGGTAGTACCTGTTCATGCATCGAGTGCTGCTCTAGGATGTGAAGAATTCAAAATTCCAAGGCCTGTATATTACATCAGCAAGCAGTTCACTGGGGCAGAGAAGAATTATCAAAAGTCATAGAAGGTAGCTTACTTCTTGTTGATCACCTCGAGGAAGTCATAACCCTACTTCCAGGCTCATCCTATTAAAGTGTTGATTGATCAACTTTTGTGACAAGTATTGCACTAACCTAAGATTTTGGGATGGTTACTGAAGTGGAACATCAAGCTGAGCCAGTATGATATAACATACCATCTAAGAAGGGCGATATGAGGTTAAGATTTAGCTGATTTGATTGTCGAGTTTACCACCGGGTATGGAGATACGGAGGAAGATGTGGAACGACTTGCTCATTGGAAACTGTAATGGACAGAGCGTCCAATGAATGTAGCTTTAAGGTAGGAGTGATCTTGATAACCCGAGAGGAACGGATGATTTATTATGCCTTGAGTCTTGAGTTTCCCACAACGAATAATGAAGTTAGGTATGAAGCAGGTCTCAAGATAACAAAAGAATTAGGAGTCAAAAGATTGTATATGTACAATGACTCTCAATTGGTGGTCTATCAGGTAAAGAAGGAATTCCAAGCTAAGGTAGCGAGACTTGCTCTTTACTTGATGAAGGTGCTTGAACTACTGAATGATATCGAATACTACACGGTAACGCACATTCCAAGAGACGACAACAAAAATGTTGATCCACTAGTCAAGCTGTCCAACTCTGAGGATGCACAACATTTTGGATGGGTTCCAGTGGAGCTTTTGTCGGCTTCGAATATTGACCATATGGATGTCGATAGATCTTGGAGGCTGAAGTGGAAAAGGTGTTTTGGATGACTCCGATCAAAGAATATTTATTGAAAGGAACTCTCCCAAATAAAAGAAATAAACGAAGGAAAATCCTATGCAAAGTATCATGACAGGAAGGAGTGCTATACATGAGAGGATTTTCTGCTTCCCTACTATGATGTGTCACCAACAAGGAAGCTAAAAAGATCCTTATGGATGTACATGACGGTGCTTTCGATGATCATACTGGTGGACAAACTTTGATGAGGAAGATTCTTCGCTAGGGAAACTTTTGGCCAACGATCAACCGAAATGCAGCTGATTACACCAGAAAATGTGATAGGTGCCAAAGGTTTGCTAAGATTCCTAGATTCCCATCTACATAGATCACACAAATGGTCAGCTCATGGCCAATTGCAGTTTAGAGGATTGATAACATTGGTGTGCTACCAATATCAAAAGGTAGAGCGAAATATGCCACTATTGTAGTTGACTATTTAATAAAGTGTGTTGAAGCAGAACCGCTAGCCACAATTACCACGAAGAGGGTGATCGACTACATAGTGAAGAACATCATTTGGAATTCCTCATAAAATCATCACCGACAACATGACCTAATTCGATAATGTCAAATTCAAGGATTTCCGAAATAAGTACCATATTGAAAAGGGTTTGCGGTCGTAGCACATACATAAGTGAATGGATAGGAGGATGCGGTGAACAAGATCATCAAATCCGTACTAAACAAAAGATTGACAAAGGCTAAGGGAAAGTGGGTCAATGAATTGCCTAAAGCATTATGCGCTTATCGAACTACTCATAAGTCTGCGGCCGGCAACACTCTATTCACCCTGGCATATAGATCAGAGGCCATGATTCCAATGGAAATGAAAGTACCTTCTCATCGAAAAATTCACTACGACCCTAAGGCGAATGAGGAACTCTTGCTCGAGTCCCTTGATATGATTGATGAGAGGGTTGTTGCTTAATAGAAAAGAGTAGCACGACAGTTCAATGCAAATGTCAGGAATCGAACCTTCAAGATTGATGATCTTGTTCTAAAACAAATCTTCCCTAGTCCAACAGCTCTAGGCCCGAATTGAGAAGGTCCGTATGCAATTGAACACAAGCTTGGGGATGGAACATTCAAGCTAGCAATTGTCAATGGAATATCACCTCCAAAGGCATGGAATAGCAAACACCTACGATGTTACTGTGCTTAAATGTAACTTTGTAAGTATCTTACTAGACTCTGATTTAAGAAGGAGGAGTCTGCCATTCTTATGTCTATAAAAGGAATTGGCTTTGGGAATCAGTGGAACTGTCTTCTCAATAGCCTAACTATATGCTTTGTGAACAATAACAAATTGAATATTCTATGTTTAGAAAATGCAGATATCTAGGTACCCCGAGATAGGTACCAATGAACTCCTTCAATCCAGGATCAGAATGCGAAAGTATAATCCTACTAGGTTTGATTGTGACGATATGCCCTATACCTTTAATACTTAACCATTGCTTGGAAATAGGCAAGGTCTAAGACCGTAGCCCGAAGATAGGATAGGCCTAATGGCGACGCCTAGAGACTGGCATCTTAAATATTAGGTCGTGAAGACAGGACGCGATAAGATATTGAATCTCCTTTGCCAAATACGACCAATGGCCGAAGATATGCAAGATTAAGTACAAACGTTTAGAGATAGATGTTTGAAGCACCACGTCTAAAGAAAACCGACGATCAACGCCCAGAGGAAGGAGAGGTCAAGCATAGATGTACAAAAATAGATGTCCGAGACATCGCTTTCTGGAGATAGGAGGTAATGTGGAAATCCAACCTTATCTTGGATCAAATCGAACCTGACTGAAGATAAGGCGAGCAGGCAACATAGTTAGCCAAAAGAGTATGATTCAGCTAGGAAACAATGAAATGTTTAAGATGCAACGAACAGAATAAAATAATGAAGTGCACTGAGAAATTATGATAAGTTATTCATACACTCAAAGCTATGGTGAATAATAAAATTGCTTTGATCTGATACAATCACAATTAACATAATCAAACTAAGTATATAGGCCAGAACAAGATGGAAGTCTAAATGAGAAAACTATTTTATTCATAACCGAATGACTTTATATGCTAAAACAAGGGCCATACCCGCACAACAATGGCCTATGTACACATATAAAAATTAAAATAAACAAATGATGCCATAAGGAAACGATGATTAAGTGTGCTTCTTCTTCTCCTTCTTCCCCTCAGGAGAAACTATGACATGGCTTTGTTAGACATACCTTTTCTTCCCCCGGTCAGGTAACCCTTAGGATCTGTATCGCAATTATAGTCGATCCAGGGAGACTCGAAGGCATCAAATTAATTGCTAGTCGTCACAGAAGCAGAAGTGGAAATGACAAGAGGTGGTATGGGCAAAGAAACTAAAAGGGGAGGAGGGAAACTATCAAACTTTTCCTTCTTGATTTCCTGAAACTTTTTGGTTTATAGGGTCTTATCCTCCAACATTAATGGTCCAGACTTATGCTTAATGTAACAACCTGGTGTTGAGAAGTAATTAATTAAATAATAATAATAGTGATTTAATTAATTAAAAAGGATTTTTAAAAGATTATTTGAGAATAATTTTGGATTTTGTATGAAAATATTGAGATTTAATAATAAAATATTTTATGGAAAAATGAAAATTTGATGGTAAATCATTTCTGTATTAAATATTTTAAAACTGTGAATTATTAATAAATGAAGAATTTAATTATTTTTGAGAAAGGTTAATATTTTAAGGTCAAAATTCTATTAAGTATATTAAAAATGATTATAATAATTTATATAAAATCTAGTAATGATAATAAATAAGATTTGAAGGTTACTTTAAAAAGAAAAGAAATTTTATTTTATTTAAATAAAAGTGTTGGAATTTATTTAATAAAGGTATTTAAAATGTAATTAAGAAGTAATTTGAGTAAAATGAGTTAAAATGTGGAGATAATGATTTTATAAAAAATTATATAATGAATGAGAAATGAAGGTTTGAATAAAAATAATTTTAAGTGAAAATTGAAGTTGATTTGGGGCTAATAAATAAATTTTTATTATAATGGGCCAAGCATGGTAATTTTAAGAAAATTAATTAAAATTAAAGAATTTATGAAACAAATTCTATAAAAGTTCATAATGTTAAGTAAACATTTTAGTGATATAAATATGATTTTTATTTGTCATTTAATAATGTTTTGAGTTGAGTAGAAAATAGTTTGTGAAAGAGAAAGGAGGAAAATAAAATGGGATGAAGTTAGTAATTATGGAAGGTCCAATAACTAAGCCCAATTATTGTTTCATGAAACATGGATTCTAGACAATTCTTAGTCTAGAGCATTCTTTACTTCAATCACAAAAATAAATTTACATAGGTAGCCTTCTCCACTTTGTAATTTTCATTTTCTTTCATGAAGTAAAAAATTATGAAACCTTTTGTTTTCTTCTTTTAAAAATCAATATAAAATGAAAATAAATTCTCAAAAATCCTCAAATTAATATATATGGATCTTAACACCACAGTACACCTCTTTCCATGAAGAAGTTAGGATTTTTCTCAAATTTTGGAGTCATGGAATTTTCAAGTAAGGAGAAGGTAGAGAATGTTAGAGCCATGAAGAATTTGGGCTTAGCAAACCTATGGTGAGTATTTACCCACTCACATCTATATCTTATTTTGCTTGAACTCTTGTTGAATGTTGATATATCTGAATTATGTGATGCACATCTATCGCAAACCCAATTTATGCTTTGATTCTTTATCAATTTTGAATTTATTTGGTGATGTTTGGATGATATGAATGTTATATAATGTGTAGTGCTAACGTAAGAGTTTAGCGGAGGGGAATCGGGTAGCCAAAGCCACCCAAAATAGCATACATGACCTGGAACATATATGTTCTTGGTCGTGTACCAAACAACCAGTTCATGAGGACCGGTGGACCGATGTGGGCCTGGGATGGAGATGTTCTAGGCCAACTGTGCAGCATTTGAAAATAAAATATTTTCTACGATGTCGTTTAGTACACCACACCACCTTATTCCATACCAAGAGCATTCCAGTTTTATTACTGATCTAGGGCTGTATTATTACCGTGTCATGTCATTCGGTCTAAAGAATGCATGAGCTACCTACCAAAGATTGGTAAATTCAATGTTCGGAGATTAGATTGGATGTACAATGGAGGTTTATGTGGATGCTATGGTGGTGAAATCACATCGATCAGTGAACTATATAAGAGATCCCCTGGAGATGTTTGATGTACTTCAGAGATACATGATGAAGCTCAATTCATTGAAATGTTCCTTCAAAGTTTCATAAGGAATTGTTTTGGGTTTCATTGTAAAATCAAGATGCAAAGAAGCTAATTCAGAACAGATTAAAGAGTTAAGAGATGTTGAAGCCTCGAAGATGAGGAGGGAAATGCAAAACTTGAATGAAAGGTCACTACACTTAGTCGATTCATCTTAAAAGCGATGGATAAGTGTGTGCCATTCTTTGGTGCCCTAATAAAGGAGAAAGGGAAGTTTGTTTGGATGGAGGAATGTCAAAAAGCTTTCCAGGCTTTACTTAATCATATGAGAGACCACCGGTCTTATACAAGACTTTAGAAGAGAGGACTTATTTGTCTATTTGGTAGTATCTATTCATGCATCGAGTGCTGCTTTAGCACGTGAAGAATTCAAAATTCAAAGGTCTGTGTATTACATCAGCAAGTAGTTCACTAGGGCAGAGAAGAATTATCAAAAGTAAGAGAAGCTAGCTTACTACATGTTAATCACCTCGATGAAGTTATGACCCTACTTCCAGCTTATCCCATTAAAGTGTTGACTGATCAACTTTTGTGACATGTATTGCACTAACCTAAGATTTTGGGAAGGTTACTGAAGTGAAACATCGAGTTGAGCCAGTATGATATAACATACCATCATGGAAGGGTGATATGAGGATACGCTTTAGCTGATTTGATTGTTGAGTTTACCACCCGGTATAGAGATACGGAGGAAGATGTGGAATGACTTGCTCATTGGAAACCGCATACAGAAGGAGCGTCCAATGAATGTAGCACTAAGGCAAGAGTGATCTTGATAACCCTAGAGGAACAGATGATTTGTTATGCCTTGATTCTTGAGTTTCCCGCAACGAACAATGAAGCTGTGTATGAAGCAGGGCTCAAGATAACAAAAGAACTAGGAGTGAAAACATTGCATATGCACAATGACTCTCAATTGGTGGTCTATCAAGTAAAGAAGGAATTCCAAGCTAAGGGAGCGAGACTTGCTCCTTACTTGATGAAGGTGTTGGAACTGCTGAATTATATCAAATACTACACGGTAACGCACATTCCCAGAGAGGAGAACACAAATGTTGATCATTGGCCAAACTGGCTAGCTCTGGGGAAGCACCACTTATGGGATGTGTTCCAGTGGAGCTTTTGTCGGCTTCGAATATTGACTATATGGATGTCGATTCGATCTTGGAGGCTAAAGTGGAAAAGGTGTCGTGGATGCCTCCGATCAAAGAATATTTGTTGAAGGGAACTCTCTCGAATGAAAGAAAATTCCTATACAAAGTATCATGATTTATTACTCAGGAAGGAGTTTTATACATAAGAGGATTTTCTGCTTCTGTATTATGATGTGTCGCCAAAAAGGAAGCTAAAAAGATCCATGTGGATGTACAAGAAGGTGCTTTCGATGATCACACGGTGGACATACTTTGATGAGGAAAATTCTTCGCTAGGGATACTTTTGGCATCGATCAACCAAAATGCGGCTGATTACACCAGAAAATGCGATAGGTGCCAAAGGTTTGCTAAGATTCCTAGAGCCCCATCTACAGAAATCACACAAATAGTCAGCCCATAGCCAATTGCAGTTTGGAGGATTGATATCATCGGTGTGCTACCAATGTAAAAAAGAAAGAGCGAAATATGCCACTATTGTAGTTGACTATTTAACAAAGCGTGCTGAAGCAGAACCGCTAGCCACAATCACCACAAAGAAGGTGATCGACTTCATTGTCAAGAACATCATTTGGAATTCCTCAGAAAATCATCATCGACAACAAGACCTAATTCAACAATGTCAAATTCAAGGATTTCTGAATAAGTACCGTATTGAAAAGGGATTTGCGGTCTTAGCACACCCATAGGTGAATGGATGGTTGGATGCGGTCAACAAGATCATCAAATCCATCTTTAACACCCCATATTCTTAGTAACATTATTTAGGATATTTAATTAGCTAAATAAATTAAAATAATGTAAGTGGACTAATGGATTGAGATTTGTGATTTAATAGGGGTAGCCGTGCCATGTTAATGAGTAAATCAAAACGAGATAACATGAAATAAAATAAGTAAGGGCAAAATAGGGAGAAGAATATTCTTATACCCTAAACCCTTAGGAAATCAAAAGACATGTTCATTTCATATTTTCTCAAGCAAAAACATTTCTAAGGTCGGGCACCATTAGCAAGAGGAAGAAGATAAAAACTAGGATTTAAGAGAAGAACCAATCACTTAATCAAGATCAAATCTCACACCCAAAATCACAAAGCTAAGGCGAATAATGACTACATCTCATTTTATTATGGTTTTCGGTTTTAAGGTTAATCCGAACTTATTTTCCATGATTATGCCATGGTTTGAATGATTAAATGTTTATATATGCTTGTTGATGATTTAGGTTTGTTCATATAGATTTATGATATGTTTTAATGTAAAAACCCTATTAAATGACATCCAAATGCCTTACGATTTAGATTTAGACCAGAAATGATATTTTAGAGATGGGTTTCAATTTTCATAATTTTCTAAATTAATGTGGATTTTAAATTACTTTTCTAGTGAAGAAAATGATTATTTGGGTTTTAAATTATTTACAGCTAAATAATTAATTATTTGCGTCTGAAATTAATATATGTTAGAAAACATATTAAATTTGGTTTTCTGGAATTTTTGTAGAATTTTCCTAAGTTTTTTCATAGATATAAAAAATTGTTTAACGTATGGGACTTAGATGTTTTATATATTTATAAAAAGAGAAGGGGTATTTTGTAAATAAAAATAGATTGTTTATTTTTGAAATAACCGGAAGCACTTTTAGAAAAGAAAATTAGCAACCAATAAGATTTTGACAAACAAGAACGGTTAGTTGAAAAGTGTTTCTATTTTAAGTTAAAAACAAAATTTACATGTTTTTAGCAAGTTTCACCATTTTTGGTACCAGGGGTTCCAACTTAGACGTTTCGCCACTATTGCTTTCGAAACCAATGCGCATGGTATTAATACATTTGGTACGTAGCGAATTGGATAGAGACTGAAGGTATATGATCGAAACGTAGGGTTCTAAAGGGGTCAAAGCATGCTTTTGTTTTAAAATGAATTAGCGCCTGCTTTGCTTTTGAAGAGTTAGCTTTCGACTGGGTAGGCTTCCGACCTGGTCAAATGATTTCAAAGGAATGGTTTCGAATGGGTTGCACTCTTTTGTTTTAAGAAATGCTTTCGAAGGGATCCAAACCCTTAGTTGCCGCTTTTCCTAACTTTCGAAGTCAATGGTTTCGAAAGGTATACTTTATTTTTAAACATGGCCACTTCTCTAATGCTTTTGGAAGGATGGTTTCAACACCATCACTTCTTTGCTTAGGAATGGTTTCGAAAGATAAAGCTTTCGACTTAAATGGTTTTAATGACCCTTTTGCTCTGATTGATGTATAACTCAAATGGTTTCGAAGGAGATGGTTTTAATTGGTTTCGAAAGGTGTTTTCCACATGTTTTAAATTTAACCTAAATGCTTTCGAAAGGTTAGCTGTTTACAAAGGTTTGATGCTTTTGAAAGGTTTTAAATGATGGTTTTGAAGGGGTGTTTCCCCAATGCTTTCGAAAAGTTTAAAGAATGGTTTCTAAGGGGTGGTTCCCTAATGGTTTCGAAAGGTTGAAAGGAAAGGTTTTCCAAAGGTTTCGAAAGGCAACGTTTAAAGGTTTTAAAAGTAAGATGTCTAAGGTTTTAAAGCTTTCGAAATGAAGGTTTTTCAAGGATTTCTAGAGGTTTTGACAATGGTTTCTAAAGGAAAGAATTGTCCTTTTGGACTAGGTGAAATAAAGGGTTTTACTTGGATTTGAAAGAGGTGCTCTCAATGGTTTAGAAAGTGGTATTTTCAACGGATTCGAAAGGGGTACTTTCAAAGGTTTAAATGTTTCATCAACTAAGTTTTGAGTCAAATGTGTGTGTGTGTGTCTAAATATATATATATATATATATATATATAACATGGCAAGGTGATTTTGAGTAAATCATAGAGTATATATATTTTCCTTGTGTGGGTTAGATTTAAAGGTTTTAAATCAAGTCGAAAAAGTTTTTAAGGAAAATTTATGGGAATGTTTCCCTAAGTAAAATGACTCAGATATTAGAATACCAGATGAGACTGGTATAGGATCGCACCCTATACATTAGCTATTAGCCCCAGCTAACTTAGTCCAAAATTCCAATGTGTAGGGCTTTGTCACAAGTAAGACTAAAATTATGATTACACATAGAAGGGGATATATGTTTGTATACAGATAGTTTATTGGTGAGCCCGCAAAATAATTAGGATCATTTGACCCTGGGAGATGTTAAGTTAGGGACAGACCGTCCATAAGAGAAGTATTTAACAGATAGTTAAGGACAGATCGTCCAGAAGAGGTGTGTCTAACAGATGTTAGATTATTTTGATTATATTGTCTGGTAGGCCCGAGTCAGCCAAAGGTTAGTAGTTCACCAATCAAAACTATAGTGTTCGAACAAATAGTTCATTTGTTACCTGATATGTATATTTACATAATAATGCTTAATAGTTTTAACCAGTTTTGGTTGCAGGATTATGATTTGCAAAAGATATGTTTGAAACGGATATCAGTGAGGGGAAACCCGTTCTGCTAAGCGGCGTGGTCTCACTTAATATCAAATAACCGAGATGTATAGTATTATTCACACCAGGCTTTATGTTTGACTCGAAGTTTATGTTTTTCCCTTTAAACTCTTGGGTGCTCAAAATTGATTTGAGTAGGCTAAGGGTTGAGGATCTACAGGTTTAAGTAGGTTGATGAATAAATCTTCAGGAGACGAGTAGGTGGCTGATGGATAGCTATTTAGGAGTTGCTATTTTGTTTTGTTTTATTCCGTTGTGTTTTATTTAAGACAGTAATGTCTATATAGTACTCTGGTCAATCAAGGGGGCATCATTATATGTCGCTCTTGGCGTATTTATGTAATAATTATATTTTATCTAAACCTAGGAAACAATTATGGGATTATGTAATTTGAATGTGAAACATATGTTTTGAAATGTAATTAGTAAAAATGTTGTTTTTGGAATCTGTGTTTTTGTTTCATATTCAAATGCTTCTAATATTATGGATACCATTAACATAGCCGTATTTAGTCGCCGGAAGTTAATACTATGGATGACTGCAACATCTGTAATGCTTAGCTTTGGGCATCTAGATAGGGGATGTTATAACTAGGTATTAGGGCGTAGGTTTATGGAAAACTTTAAACTAAAATGATTTTTGGAAAACATAATCCTTAGGAATTAGAGTAAGATTAGGGTATGGGATAACGCTATATTAACATACTTGTATTTGCTATATATGAGTATACGCTTTATCTCTATTCTCCTATCTCTCTTAGGTTATTCTTCTATATCTCACGAGGCTTGAATACAGATATGGATGCTAGAAGTAGAAGAGTGAATCTTGGAGGAAGCACCACCACAAATGGAAATGCCAGACCGAATACCAGGAAAAACCAAGGTCAGGCACAAGTAGGGAATGTTGGTTCTGGAGTCCCACAAGTGGATATGGGAGCTATGTATCAGTTTTTCGTGAACATGATGCAAGCTAGAATTGCAGCTGGAGTGGTTGGAGGAAATGTTGCAGGGGGAGTTCAAGAAGCTTCGGTTGTCAACCATTATGCTAATTTGAGTAGAGATTATGCTAGGCTTGGAGGGAAGCCATTTATTAGAACTGAAGATGCTATAGAAGTAGAGAACTGGTTGCTGCACTATGAAAGCATATTTGCTGACTTAGGGCTCAATGATGAGCAGAAGAGGAGACTTGCTTCGAGACAGCTTCAAGGAGTGGCGTTATTTTGGTGGAATAGTGTAATAGATGGTGTGGATGAGTATACAATGACATAGGCAAAGTTTAAGAGGAGGTTCCAGGAGTGGTTCATGTCGATGATGGTTCAGTCTGTTTTGATCCGAAAGTTTGCTGAGTTAGAGCAAGGAGAAATGTCTATTTTGGAGTATGCTAGCAGGTTTGAAGAATTGGATAGGTATGGTTATGTCACTATTGATACAGTAATAAAGAGGAATTAGAAGTTTATCAGGGAGTTGAAATCTGAGTTGGCCAAGGCTAGATTACCGAATATCAGAGATCCCTGTGATGTGGTAGTGGAGATGGAATTAAGACATTAAGAGATGCTTGCTTGTTTGGAGAAGAAGAAAGAGAAGAAGGTCCATGTTGGGCAAGACCAGAAGAGGAAGTTCTTTCACAAGAAGGATGCTCAGAAGGGTGGAGCAGCGAAGAAATGGAAGTATGAAGGTGTTTGTTTTAAGTGCAACAAAAAGGGGCAGTTTGCTAATGATTGTCGTACTGGAAAGGCTAAGGAAGTGATCGGGAAGAAGAATATCAGGTGCTTCAATTGCGATTAGATTGGGAACTATAGGAATCAATGCAAAGAGCCTGCTAAGGATGGAAAGGGCAAGGTGTATGCATTGGATCCTGCTACTTCGAAGCCAATAGTGCAGGAGAAAGGAAAGGTAGTTTTGTGATGTACGCTTCAGATTCATGGTATGTTTGTTAGCGTTCTGTTTGATACTGGTGCATCGCATTCTTTTATATCTCGATGTTTGGTAGATAAGCCTAACCTAGAACCCTCGTATTTAGTTACCTCCATAAGGGTTGCAAATCCAATCGGAGGGTATGCGACACTTGGGATGAAGTGTGTCCACTTAGAGTTTGATTTGTTAGGTCATACCTTTGTTTGCCATTTGCATGTGTTTGACTTTGTAGGGTTTGGAATTATATTGGGTATGCATTGGTTAAGTAAGTATGATGCTAGGATATTTTTCCATGATAGGAAAATATCACTTAGACATAGAGAACCCTGGTTGTGAGGTGAATGCTTTGTTGGGTGTTGTGGAGTTAGAAGACGAGTTGAATCGAGTTTTCATAGTTAGAGGATTCGTAGATGTCTTCGAGCCGGTAGTAGGATTGCCACCGAAAAGAGCCATTGAGTTTCGGATAGATTTGGTGCCTGATGCAGAACCGGTAAGTAGACCGCCAAGTCGGATGACACCCATAGAGATGAAGGAATTGAAAGTGCAGTTGGTGGATTTGGAAGGTAAGAGTTTTATTAGACCGAGTAGTTCACCTTGGGGAGCAGCCGTAGTGTTTTCTAAGAAGCCGGACGGATCGTTAAGGCAATGTATGGATTATCGTAAGCTGAATGAGAAGACGATAAAGAATCGATATCCATTACCTAGAATTGACGATTTGTTCGATCAGCTGAATGGAGCCAAGATATTTTCTTAGCTGGATTTGGCGATAGGTTTTCATCAGCTTAAAGTGGCAGAGGATAGTATACCTTTGACGGTGTTTAGGACTTGATATGGATCGTACAAATGGTTAGTTATGCCATTCGGACTAACTGATGCACCGACATTCTTTGTGGATTTGATGAACCGAATTTTCAGATAGCACTTAGATAGATTCATGTTGGTGTTCACAGATGATATTTTGATATACTCTAAGGAAGAGAAAGAGCATGAAGTTCATCTTAGAGTGGTTTTTAAGACTTTGAGAGAACATCAACTGAAGGCGAAGTTTTCAAAGTGTCATTACTGGAAAAAGGAAGTGAAGTTTCTTGGTCACGTGGTCTCAGAGAAGGGGTTATCAGTCGATCCAGATAAGATCGAAGCAGTTAATAATTGGAAGAGACCGGAAAAGGTGATTGAGATTAGAAGTTTTCTTGGATTGGCTGGATATTATTGGAGGTTTATAAAGGATCATTCATGAATAGCAGCACCGATGACCAAGCTAACGCGAAAGGGTGTGAATTTTGTGTGGACCGATAAGTGTGAAGAAGCATTCCAGAGCGTGAAACACTTATTAACCCATACACCTTCGTTAGTTGTCCCGGAGGGGAATCAAGATTTGGTAGTTTATATAGATGCGTGTGGAATTGGATTAGGAGCAGTGTTAATGCAGAAAGGCAAAGTGATTGCCTATGCTTCTAGACAGCTTAAACCGCATGAGGTCAGATATCCGACTCATGACTTAGAGTTAGCTGCAGTGATTTTTGCTTTGAAGGCGTGGAGACATTACCTTTGGGAGAGAGGTTTGAGCTTTATACGGATCATAAGTCGTTGAAGTATTTGTTCTCTTACAAGGAGCTGAATATGAGACAGCAGAGGTGGTTAGAATTCTTAGCCGCTTATGACTTTGGAATTGAATACACACTAGGGAAGGGCAACAAGGTCGCAGATGCGCATAGTAGGAAGCATCAGAATGCAGTGTTGGCTATGATAGCAGAATGGAAAGACTTGTAAGCATTATCGACTTGTAGAGTGCAGTGGAGATCCGAGGCTGAATCTTGTGGGTAATCTGCTATGTTATCTTGTTTAGAAGTTCGACCAGTATCGATTGAGAAGATTGCTTCTAAACAGGAAGAGGATCCAGTGTTAGCTGAAAGAATCAGGAAGTTAGGGGATGGAACAGAAAGTGATGACTTGAAGGATTTCAATCTTGACCAAAGTGGGTGGTTGAGAAAAAGGGAAGATTATGTGTCCCAGATGTGGGAGACATAAGGAAGGAAATTTTGGAGGAGTGCCATCGTTCGAAGTTCACTATTCATCCAGGAGGAACGAAGATGTATCGGGATATGAAGAGAAGTTTTTTATGGGAAGGAATAAAGAGGGATGTAGGCTTATGGGTGAAACAGTGTTTGAACTGTCAGTAGGTGAAAGCCGAGCATCAGAAGCCAAGTGGGTTGCTTCAGCCATTGGATATTCTGATATGGAAGTGGGATTCTATTTCTATGGATTTCATAGACGTGTTGCTGAGATCTAATATAGGAAATGAAAGTATATGGGTCATAGTGGACATATTGACCAAGAGTGCCCATTTCATTCCCGTTAAGTCAAATAGGACGGCACCAGTATTGGCTAAGTTATTTATGAAGAATTTTGTTAGACTGCACGGAATTCCTAGTCGTATTGTTAGTAATAGAGATTCCTTATTCACTAGCGAGTTTTGGAAAAGTCTACAGGAAAGTTTAGGAACCAAGCTTAAGATGAGTACCGCTTACCATCCGCAAACAGATGGGCAAACGGAAAGAGTTAACAAGATCTTGGAAGAGTTGTTAAGAGCTTATGTATTAGACTTCGGGGGATCATGGGAAGACCATTTATACCTAGTCAAATTTTCGTATAACAATAGTTATCAGACTAGTATAGGGATGACATCGTTTGAAGCTCTGTATAGAAGGCCATGCAAATCTCCCGTATGTTGGTTAGAGACCACATATAGATTAGTCCTTGGTCCCGATTTGGTAAGATAAGCAGCAGAGAAGATTGAGCTGATAAGGGCGAGAATGAAGGAAGCTCAGTCTAAGCAGAAGAGCTATGCAGATAGAAGGCGGAAAGATTTAGAGTTCTCTGTTAGAGATCATGTTTTTGTTAAAGTATCGTCGATGAAAGGTGTTATCAGGTTCGGGAAGACAGGGAAGTTAGCACCAAGATTTGTAGGACCGTTTCCTATTTTAGAGAGGATCGGAAAACTCGCGTACAGAGTAGAGTTACCAAGTAGTTTGGCAGGAGTCCATGATGTTTTTCATGTTTCTCATTTGAGGAAATGTATTAGGGATCTAGACACTACTATAGCACCGACTGTGTTAGAGGATTTTGTAGTGGAACCTGACTTGACTATAGTTTGGAAGCCTGTCCGGATAGCCGCAAGAGATGAGAAGAAGTTGAGGAACAAAACAGTCAGATTAGTGAAGGTCTAGTGGAGTAACGATGATAGGGACTGTACTTGGGAGGCTTAGAGTAGGATTAGAGACGCTTATCCTGATTTGTTTGATGGTATGTTTTACCTTAGATTGTTTCGATATGTACCTTATCATAATTTCGAGGAAGAAATTATTTAAGGAGAGGAGATTGTAACACCCCATATTTTAAGTAACATTATTTAGGATATTTAATTAGCTAAATAAAATAATGTAAGTGGATTAATGGATTGAGATTTGTGATTTAATAGGGGTAGCCGTGCCATGTTAATGAGTAAATAAAAATGAGATAACATGAAATAAAATAAGTAAGAGAAAAATAGGGAAAAGAATATTCTTATACCCTAAACCCTTAGGAAATCAAAACACACGTTCATTTCATATTTTCTCAAGCAAAAACATTTCTAAGGCCGACCACTATTCACAAAAGGAAGAAGATAAAAAGTAGGATTTAAGAGAAGAATCAAATCACTTAATTAAGATCAATTCTCACACCCAAAATCACAAAGCTAAGGTGAATAATGACTACATCTCATTTTATTATGGTTTTCGGTTTAAGGTTAATCTGAACTTATTTTGCATGATTATGCCATGTTTTGAATGATTAAATGTTTATATATGCTTGTTGATGATTTAGGCTTGTTCATATAGATTTTATGATATGTTTTAATGTAAAAACCCTATTAAATGACATCCAAATGCCTTGATAAATTAATGTGGATTTTATATTAATTTTCTAGTGAAGAAAATGATTATTTGGGTTTTAAAGTATTTACGGCTAAATAATTAATTATTTGGGTCTGAAATTAATATATGTTAGAAAACATAATAAATTCGATTTTTTGGAATTTTTGTAGAATTTTCCTAAGTGTTTTCATAGATATATAAAATTATTTAAGGTATGGGACTTAGATGTTTTATATATTTATAAAAGGAGAAGGGGTATTTTGTAAATACAATAGATTATTTATTTCTGAAATAATTGGCAGCATTTTTAGAAAAGAAAATTAGCAACCAATAAGATTTTGACAAACAAGGCAGGTTAGATGAAAAGTGTTTCTCTTTTAAGTTAAAAACAAAATATACATGTTTTTAGCATGTTCCGCCATTTTCGGTACCAGGGGTTTCGGCCTAGACGTTTCGCCACTATTGCTTTCGAAACCAATGCACATGGTATCAATACATTTGGTACGTAGCGAATTGGATAGAGGCATAGGATCGAAACGTAGGGTTTTGAAGGGGTCAAAGCATGCCTTTGTTTTAAAATGAAGTAGCACCTGCTTTGCTTTTGAAGAGTTAGCTTTCTACTGGGTTGGCTTCCGACCTGGTCAAATGATTTCAAAGGAATGGTTTCGAATGGGTTGCACTCTTTTGTTTTAAGAAATGCTTTCGAAGGGGTCGAAACCCCTAGCTGCCGCTTTTCCTACCTTTCGAAGTCAATGGTTCCGGAAGGTATACTTTGTTTTTAAACATGGCCACTTCTCCAATGCTTTCGGAAGGGAGGTTTCGACACCATCACTTCTTTGCTTAGGAATGCTTTCAAAAGATAGGCTTTTGACTTAAATGGTTTTAATGACCCTTTTGCTCTGATTGAAGTATAACCCAAATGGTTTCGAAGGAGATGGTTTTGATTGGTTTCGAAAGGTGTTTTCCACATGTTTTAAATTGTACCCAAATGCTTTCGAAAGGTTTACTATTTACAAAGGTTTGATGCTTTCGAAATGTTTTTAAATGATGATTTCAAAGGGGTGTTTCCCCAATGCTTTTGAAAGGTTTAAAGAAAGGTTTCTAAGGGGTGGTTCCCCAATGGTTTCGAAAGGTTGAAAGGAAAGGTTTTCCAAAGGTTTCGAAAGGCAATGTTCAAAGGTTTTAAAAGAAAGATGTCTAAGGTTTTAAAGCTTTCGAAAGGAAGGTCTTTCAAAGGTTTCGAGAGGTTTTGAGAATGGTTTCGAAAGGAAGGAATTGGCCTTTCGACCTAGGTGAAATAAAGGGTTTTACTTGATTTTGAAATAGGTACACTCAATGGTTTAGAAAGGGTACTTTCAATGGATTCGGAAGGGGTATTTTCAAAGGTTTAAATGTTTCATCAACTAAGGTTTGAGTAAAATGTGTGTGTGTGTGTGTGTGTGTGTGTGTATATAGCATGGCAAGGTGATTTTGGATAAAGCATAGAGTATATGTATTTTCCTTGTGTGAGTTAGATTTAAAGGTTTTAAATCAGTTTGAAAAGGTTTTCAAGGAAAATTTATGGGAAGGTTTCTCTAAGTAAAATGACTCAGATATTAGAATACCAGATGGGACTGGTATAGGGCTTAGCTATTAGCCCCAGCTAATCTAGTCCAAAATTCCAGTGTGTAGGGCTTTGTCACAGGTAAGACTAAAATAATGATTACACATAGAAGGGGATATATGTTT
The DNA here is from genome assembly GCA_030737815.1 of Allium fistulosum. NCBI lineage: Eukaryota > Viridiplantae > Streptophyta > Magnoliopsida > Asparagales > Amaryllidaceae > Allium > Allium fistulosum. Next base: position 1,105,183,120 of record CM060901.1, read on the forward strand.
GTATACAGATGGGTTATTGGTGAGACCGCAAAACCATTAGGATCAATTGATCCTGGGAGATGTTAAGTTAGGGACAGACCATCCAGAAGAGAAGTATTTAATAGATAGTTAAGGACAGACCATCCAGAAGAGGTGTGTCTAATAGATTTTAGATTATTTTGATTATATTGTCTGGTAGGCCCGGGTCAGCCAAAGGTTAGTAGTTAGCCAAACAAAACTATAGTGTTCGAACAGATAGTTCATTTATTACCTGATATGTATGTTTACATAATAATGCTTTACAGTTTTAACCAGTTTTGGTTGCAGGATTATGATTTGCAAAAGATATATTTTAAAAGGATATTAGTGAGGGGAAACCCGTTCCGCTAAGAGGTATGGTCTCACTTAATATCAAATAACCAAGATGTATAGTATTATTCACAGCAGGATTTATATATGACTCGAAGTTTATGTTTTTCCCCTTAAACTCTCGGGTGATCAAAATTGATTTGAGTAGGCTGAGGGTTGAGGATCTATAGGTTTTAGTAGGTTGACGAATAAAGCTTCCAAAAACGAGCAGGTAGCTGACGGATAGCTGTTTAGGAGTTGCTGTTTTGTTTTGTTTTGTTCCGCTATGTTGTATTTAAGATAGTAATGTCTATATAGTACTTTGGTCAACCAAGGGGTATCATCATATGTCGCTCTTGGCGTATTTATGTAATAATTATATTTTATCTGAACCTGGGAAACCATTATGGGATTATGTAATTTGAATGTGAAACATATGTTTTGAAATGCAATCAGTAAAAATGTTGTTTTTGGAATTTTTTATTTTTTTTTCATATTCAAATGGTTCTGATATTATGGATACCATTAACATAGTCGTATTTAGTCACCGAAAGTTAATATTATGGATAACTATAGCATATGTAGCACTTAGCTTTGGGACTCTAGATAGGAGATGTTACACCATCCTAACCAAAAGATTGACAAAGGCTAAGGGCAAGTGGGTCGATGAATTACCCATAGCATTATGGGCTTAGCGGACTACTCATAAGTCTGCGGCCGGCAACACTCCATTCACCTTGGTATAAAGATCAGAGGCCATGATTCCAATGGAAATTGAAGTACATTCTCATCGAAAAAAATTCACTACGACCCTGAGACGAATAAGGAACTCTTGCTCGCATCCCTTGATATGATTGATGAGAGGGTAGTTGCTCACTAGAAAAGAGTAGCACGACAATTCAATGTAAATGTCAAGAATCAAACCTTCGAGATCGACGATCTTGTTCTAAAACAAATCTTCTCTAGTCCAATAGCTCTAGGCCCGAATTAGGAAGGACCGTATGCAATTGAACAAAAGCTTGAGAATGGAACATTCATGCTAGAAACTGTCGATGGAATATCACTTCCAAGGGCATGGAATAGCGAACACCTACGATGCTATTTTGCTTAAATGTAACTTTTGAAATATCTTACTAGACTCTGATTTAAGAAGGCGAAGTCCGCCATTCTTGTATGTCTATGAAAGGAATTGGGTTTGGGAATTAATGGAACCGTCTTCTCAATAGCCTAACTAAATGCTTTGTGAACAACAACAAATTGAATATTCTATGTTTAGAAAATGCAGATATCTAAGTACCCCGAGATAGGTACCAACAACTCCTTTAATCCAGAATCGGAATGTGAGAGAATAATCACACTAGGGTCGATCGTGACGATATGCCCTATACTTTTAATACTTAATCATTGCCTAGAGATAGAAAAGGTCTAAGATCGTAGCATGAAGATAGGCAAGTCTAATGGCAATGCCCAGAGACTGGCATCTTAAATATTAGGTCCTGATGATGGGACCTGATAAGAGATTGAATATCCTTTTCCAAATACGATCAATGCTCGAAGATAGGTGAAAGGAAATACAAACGTCTAGAGATAGATGTTCGAAGCACGACATCTAAATAAAACCGACGATCCACACCCAGAGGCAGGAGAGGGCAAACATAGATGTACATATATAGATGTCCGAGACATTGCTTCTTGGAGATAGGAGGTAATGTGGAAATCCAACCTTATCTTGGATCAAATAGAACCCTCAGAACTACCACTAGCTAGGCAACAATGAAATGTTTAAGCAGCACTGAGAAATGACGATAAGTTATTCATACAGACAAAGCTATGGTGAATAATAAAATTGCTCTGATATGATACAATCACAATTAACATAATCAAACTAAGTATATAGGCAATAACAAGATGGAAGCCTGAATGAAAGAACTATTTTATTAATAACCGAATGACTTTATATGCAAAAACAGGGGCCGTACCCACACAACAATGGGCTATGTACACAGATAAAAACTAAAATAAACAAATGATGACATAAGGAAACGATGATTAAGTGTGCTTCTTCTTCTTTTGCTTTCCCTCAGGAGAAACTACGACGTGGCTTTTGTCACACATACCTTTTCTTCCCCCAGTCAGGTAACCCTTAGGATCTGTATCCCAGTCATAGTCGGTCCCGGGAGACTCGAATGCATCAACTTAAGTGCTAGCCCTCACAGAAGTAGAAGTGGAAATGACGAGTTGTGGTATAGGCAAAGAAACTGAAAGTGGAGGAGGGAAATCAACAGTCTTTTCCTTCTTGATTTCGTGAACCCTTTTGGTTTGTAGGGTCTTCTCCTCCAACATTTATAGCCTAGACTTATGCTTAATGTAATAACCTGGTGTTGAGAAGCAATTAATTAATAGTGATTTAATTAATTGAAATGGAATTTAAATTATTATTTGAGAATAATTTTGGATTTTTTATGAATATATTGAGATTTAATAATAAAATATTTTCTGGAAAAATGAGAAATCAATGATAAATAGTTTCTGTGTTAAATATTTTAAAATTTTGAGTTATTAATAAATGAAAATTTTAATTATTTTTGAGAAAGGTTAATATTTTAAGATTAAAATGCTTTTAAATATATTAAAAAGGATTGTAATAATTTATATAAAATCTAGTAATGATAAAAAAAATAAGATTTGAAGTTTACTTTAAAAAGAAAAGAAATTTTATCTCATTTAAATAAAAGTGTTGGAATTTATTTAATAAAGGTATTTAAATTTTAATTAAGAAGAATTTGAGTAAAATGAGTTAAAATATAGAAATAATAATTTTATTAAAAATTATATAATGAATGAGAAATGAAGGTTTGAATAAAAAAAATTTAAGTGAAAATTGAAGTTGATTGGGGGCTAATAAATAAATTTTTATTATAATGGGCCAAGCATGGAAATTTTAAGATAATTAATTAAATTAAAAGAACTTATGAAAAAAATTCAGTAAAATTTCATAATGTTGAGTAAACACTTTAGCGATATAAATATGATTTTTATTTGGAATTTAATAATGTTTTGAGTTGAGTAGAGAATAGTTTCTGAAAGAGAAAGGAGGAAAATAAAATGGAATGAAGTTAGTAATTATGAAAGGTCCAATAACTAAGCCCAATTATTGTTTCATGAAACATGGATACTAGACAATCCTTAGCCTAGAGCATTCTTTACTTCAATCACAAAAATCAATTTACATAGGTAGCCTTCTCCACTTTGTAATTTTAATTTTCTTTCCTGAAACAAAATATTAGAAACCCTTCATTTTCTTCCTTTAAAAATAGAAATCCCAAAATTAATATATATGGATCTCAACACCATAGTACACCTCGTGCCATGGAGAAGTTAGGATTTTTCTCAAGTTTTGGAGTCATGGAATTTTCAAGTAAGGAGAAGGTAGAGAATGTTCGAGCCATGAAGAATTTAGGCTTAGCAAACCTATGGTGAGTGTTTAACCACTCACATCTATATCAAATCTTGCTTGAACTCTAGTTGAATGTTGATATATTTGAATTATGTGATGCACATCTATCTCAAACCCTATTTATGCTTTGATTCTTGATCAATTTTGAATTTATTTCGTGATGTTTGGATGATATGAATGTTATATAATGTGTAGTGCTAACGTAAGAGTCGAGCATAGGGGAATCGGGCATCCAAAGCTACCCAAGAATAGCATACATGACCTAGAACATTTATGTTCCAGGTCGTGGACCAATCAACCGGCCCATGAGGACCGGTGGACCGAGGTGGGCCTGGTAGAGATGTTCGAGGACAATTGTGCTGCATTTGAAAATAAAATATTTTGGAAAATAAAAAATAAAAAAGGGGTTTGATAGTAGAAATTAAAGCATAAATATGAAATTATTTTTGATAATTAGTTTTATTTAAATTGATTATTAATTATTTTATTAAATATGTTGATTTATTAAAGAAAAATTGATTTTTGACTTTTAACATATCTTTAAAGTACTATAAAATTCTAGAAAAATATGATTTGATTTTAAATCAATATTTTACGATTTTCAAAGTGTATTTCTTTAATTTTTAATATAAATTATAATTTTGGAAAATATATTTTATGTGTTTGATGGATATAAAATTAATTAAAAATAGTATTTAATTATAGGAAATTATGAATTGATTTTTATAAGTAATAATTAAGTTTATAAGATGTTTCAAAGATTTTAAAATATAGAAACATGTTTGAGAGGTTATTTGAAAAGGGTTAAAATTAATGTTCTAGTTTTATAAAAGAAAAGAAAATAAGTAATTTAATTAGTTAAAATTTATAAACGCTTTTATTAATTATATATAAGTATATCCATCCTTATATATATATGTGTGTGTGTGTGTGTGTGTTTCTCTTTTTGAATAAATTATGTGTCATGGTTGTACCAATTCCGTATCATGAGAAACCTGAAAAAATGGATTAGTAATACGGTCTAGTATGTGACTTTTGGTAATACTTTTCCGGATATTCTTTGGACTTGTTATATGGAATTAGATATTCGAGTGTAATTTATCAACATTAAGAAAATAGGTGAACATCGTTCGGTGGTATGAGATGCCATGTCGATATTTATCCGATTGTTTTATGTAAGTAAATGTCACCCGTCGGATCAAGTCTACGGGGTTTATATTCGTCGTGATGCAAACTGAGAGTGTGTAGGATGAGAGCCAAAAGCGTGTACTCCTATTATTCAACATATAGCAAACAAGACTGGTTTTATCCATCCTAGTGGCCTTATTGCAGTGTTTCTCCCCGAATCTGTGACACCTTTTGATGTATATGGCCGAGAGCCACTGTCCATTTGTCACATAAGCCAATGTCAGTTACCATTGGGGCACTTGTAGGGTCATGACCATCGCATTGTGTACCCTTGCACTATATGGATATTGGGTCACGATGGCCATCAAGGTAACCGATGATAGAAGGAGTAGTGCTGAGAGCGCCTAAGGAAGGTTCTTGGAGCAAGCTGAGAGCTGTCAGTCTCCCGTTTGGTTATTGTTGATATCATCTAAATGAGATCGTCATGTATACGGCTGAGAGCCGATCAGACTAGTTCTTATGACCGATGCCGATATAAATACTTACGATGCTAAGAGCATATAGGATTGAGAGTCCAGATTATTATCTACAATACCGAGGGTTGAGTAAACTAGTAGAGGTCTGAGGGACCATATAATTATTTCATTGGCTGAGAGACAAATCGTCTACTATGAGGCTAAAAGTATAGATGACCATTATGTGATTATTAATCTCTTAGTTTATTCATGTGATTGTGTGTCCATGAAGTTGTGTAATGCTATATACATCAATTATATTGCTATCAAGGATAACTAGAGATGCTGAGAGTACAGAGTGGGACCCTGTACATATCTTTTATGGCTATCAGAGAGATGACCTTGACTACCGAGGGTATGCCATATTTGTTTTGCTTGTATGTTCGATTTGGATGATTGTTTGTGTATGTTTTCCTATATGTTAAGTATGAAGGACCCCTAGCATGTCTACTATACAATTATCTAAGAGATAATCTTAGGCATTGCTGATAGCATGTCCTATTTAGTTCATGATCTTGTATACTTGATGATATTTGGATGCATGAATTATTTAACCCATATAACATTATTCATCTTATATATAGTTTGACTTGCTTTTCCTATATGGGTGATATTGCTTATACATGTTTCATGATATGTTTCGACATTGAGGTACCTCGCATCAGTTTGTGATATCATATTATAGAGATACAATGACACTTTCATTTTAGACATAGTCTTACCCATGTGTTATTTATATAATACTTAAGTCAGTCCAAGATATTTCAAGTTAATGAGACCAGTTTATGGATGCTGGGCTTAGATGGAGAGTAGAATACTATTATATATCATTGTGTATTATGAGAACTCATGTATGTATGACATTAAATATATATAGTGAACTCTTACATTGTATTTATTTTTAAGATAGTGGGTATTTGTTTCATTTTCACCCACTCATATTTTGTATATTTGTATGATATATTATCGTTGCATTGTTGACTCTTTGCTCTCTAAATTGTTTGTCTATATGATGTATTGTTTCTATCCTGGAAATGCACATGTCTATTGCTTTGTGCCGATATTGGGTATATATAGGTGAGTTATTTATTTGATTTTGAATACGTACCAGTGTTGGCCGAAGGGAATATTCACGTGTGGCAGCCAAATATCGCCTTATTCTTCGTATTATTTGACAGTATTACCTAGTAGTACTCTTGGATAGTATGGGTATAGATGTAGGGTGTTACACTTAATGCCCCTTATAATGACTATATCCTCGTCCTCTTGCATCATGCTAGGATCATCTATAGCTTCTTCAGTCAACGCGTGAAACTTTTCAACGTCAGGATTGGGCATTTGACTAGTCGAAGAAGTTGGAAGGAGTAGGGGTAGACATAATAATTGATTATGTCATTCAAGCCTAGGTACCCAAAGTCAAATCTCCTCCTAGTAAATGGGCAAGAGCAAATGGACCTAAAACTAGAGAAAGCAAAAAATATAGATTAGAATATTGACATCACCTTCTCGAATATAGGGAAATTTAATGATATACCTCTAGGAAAAGTGGAGGTCACTTGTGAAGGAGTTCCCACATAACTCCCCTCCATAATCAGAGATAAGATTGGAAATTTTGGAATGTACACTGGCAATGTGTAGCTGGGATCTTCAGGATTATATTGAACTTTGGCTGAAGATGCCAAGGCAATAGATTTTCCTAAAATTTCCTTGGTAGCTTGAGTTATCGTAATGCAGAGGAAGGAATTGATAGAGTTAACAAGAAGAGGCACTGATGTGGAAGAAGTAACTGCACTAGAAGTATTCATCATTACAATTAAAGTCTTCGCTGGATTCCGTTAGATGCAGGAGTGGAACTTACACCCAAATCTTTAGAGCCAGATTCAAGAGGAATCCCAATAGGCATATCAGCAAGAGCAACAACCTCAGAGTCTAACATAGTTTTGCCAACAGCAAGCGCATCCAAATCTTCATCATCTAAGAGGTCGTATTTCAACATATCCTCATCAAACTCAACACCATCTGAATGTTCTCATTCTTGCTTAATTATTTTCTTCCCAGGCCATAGCTAAGGCCCTAAGATATCCCATATTAATCCACCTCAAATTCCCAAACTTGATGACGTTCGCATAGAAGCGAACTAGGATAGCTCTATTTGAGACTTTATTATGTCCTCGCTAGTTTTCACCTAAAGCTCTGCTTCCTTCTATGCTTGTTTAGCATCAACAAGTTGCTCTACATACTCTAGAGCTTGGATGAAGGCATCATCTTTCTCTTTCTTTTCGACCTCCAACGTGGCCTACAAATTTTTGATTTTCAGAGCTGTGACGACCGCCCACGACCCCTGCACTGAACCTAGAGATAGTGCGCTGTAAAGTGTGCCAAGCAGCCACGGACAATTGTCAGGGTAAATTAAAACAACAGAATCTATCGTATTACTCACAACGCATGGACAAAATACAATAGAATATATATATATAGTGAAGCTTCACAGAATAGAATCTCATCGATAAAACTTCATAATAGTTGAATACAAACATCTGAATAGTCAATACATCAAGCCTCACTACATATCACTCAGAGAATATACAAGCAGCGGAACATCCAGAACATATAGTAAGAAAACAATATGCAATCCTCGAGCTCGTCTTCGTCATCAGCATCGTGGAAAGCAAGAACAGCACCTGTCACCTGCTACCTAGTCTGCCCGTCCCAAAATGGACGAACAGCCCAAGGCAATAAGAGTTAAAACATAAAGCCTTGAGTCAGACAACAGTCTTAGTGAGCGGTAAATTAACTAACAACATACCAAAGGAATAGGAATCCAACCCTCCCACTCCACCTCTTTCTACAGTGATAGCCCCCGGACACACACTAAACAGAAGCAAACATAGCAAAGCATGCAATTTAAAGTAAAGCAGTTATCACTCGAGTCAAGGGCGATGCTTTCCAAGTACAAACCCCCAAGGCCTAAACCAAGATCAGATAAGCACCCAGAAAATATCGCTCTTGAGACCGAATGACGATACAACCAAACATCCATGACTCTGGCTATCACTGTTATCATTGCTTCGATATCATCGTTAATTGAATGACCGGCTCATTCTTTCATCCGTCCGTCAAGGGCTAATGGAAACCCCGGTTCTAGACATAACTCCGCACGTCGTCAAAACCCGTGCCTAGGACTATCGAATCTGCCCAGAGTACTCGACTACCAATCAGTAGCCTTCAGGGACTATCGAATCTGCCCAACGTACTCTTGCTTTGAGCATGCTAGAACCTTCAACAACGATGAGATCTCAGCCTTCTAGTCATCCTCCTCGACGACTATTTCCATACTAGCTCAAGCGCCTCTCGAGCAAACCATTATCCTCAAACTCGAACCATTTCACCGAGTTATCCACATGCTTGGAATGATCCCGTCTGGATTAGACCAAGACTATCTCATACTATGCTTCGCCTCATCATCATCATAGCAAAGCCTCATCTCAACATCATCATCAAATCTATCCATATGAGCTTCATCATCCGCCACATATGCCACGAGCAGCTTTTCCAATTCAAGAGCCTTTCCCTTAGCTTTTGAATCATCTTCGACCATCTTGTCTAAATCAAATCATCAATCATCTAATTCATAGCAATCAATCAAGTCAAACATTAATCCAAGTAATCAAGCATTCAAATATGATCTAATGAACAATTATAACAATAATGGCAATTTTGTAAATAAAGAGTCTAAAGTCTAACAAGCATGAAAACATGAGTAATATCTCTATAATATTGATGAATGAACTTGCATAGGTTAACATATAGTAAAATGGATGTCAAATCATCATGAACAATGGATCTATACTTAAGTTTACAAAAATGCATGAAAATCACTACTTTACACAAAATCAAGCCAACGATCCGATATACTCCTTTGGATCCGTGTGAGAGAGAATCACCACTCACCAAATCACCTAAACACCTCAAAAACAACCCACTTCAGATCTGGACAGCGAAGGATCTAACTCGATCTATCACAAATCCGCTTCAAACGATGAAATCTCCCTTTGATGGATGTAGATCTTCAATCTAAGCTCTTGGATCTTCGATTTGATCTTTGATTTAGATGGAAGGAATCACAAGATTAAAGTGGAGAAAAGAAGTGAAGAAGTGTAGAACTCGAGCTGTCAAAATGGCAACACTTCATCGCTTCAAAATCCGGATCCCAAAAATGAAGAAGAACCCTCCTATTTATAGGCTGAAATCCCCTTAGGTCGTCCGCTCGCTATTAGGTCGTCCACGACCTAAGAACCCACGACCTAAAACCTACGACCTAATGCATGCGCATCCACGACCTAACGAAACCCTACGACCCACGACCTAACGCATGCGCGCGACTTACAGATCCAACGACCTAACACATCTGCGCTTCTACGACCTAACAAAGATGCGGCTTAGCTCTTACGCGACCTAACACACACACGACCTAACACACACAGAAGCTCACGACCTAACTCAACACAGAGGCTCACGACCTAACTAACTTAGCTAGGATACGACTTAACACCTTAGGTCGTCTAACAAACTAACTACTCCACTACTGAACTTAGGTCGCTCACGACCTAACTATGCTAACTCGCTAACTCTTATACCGTTAGCTCTTAAGTCGCTAACTAATAGGTCGCTAACTACTAGGTCGCTAACCACTAGGTCGCCAAATCCTATAGGTCGCTAACTGCCATAGGTCGTTGCCTTTCCTTAAGTCGCTCAAACCTTAGGTTGCTAACTCTTAGGTCACTCCAATCTCCTAGGTCGCTCACTCGACCTAACCTACCCCTCGACCTAAGCCACGACACGACTTATCTCCTATACGACCTATCCCCAAAATCCTTAGGTTGCCAACTTCCTTAGGTCGCTCCACTTTCTTAGGTCGTCTACTCCGACCTAACTACTCTACGACCTAGGACTTAGACTATGGATGACTTATCAACAATGCGACCAAATGATAACTTTTTTACGATGTTTCGATCCATAAAAATACGGGTCGTTACATTCTCTCCCCCTTAGGAATTTCGCCCCCGAAATTCCAAACAAACAGAGCAATCAAAGACTATTCTGCATGCCTACCATCCATAGCAATCAACAAACCATGCATCCAATTCTAGCTTAGCATGCAGAATTCTAAAACTAGAACAAGTTACAATGTCGTTAGATGACACGACACTTTAGGGCCATACCTTGAAGAGTTCAGGATGAGCTGCCTTCATCCTCTCTTCCACCTCCCATGTACAGTCGTTATCATCATCACTCCATTGTATCTTGAGCAACTTAACTACCTTCGTCCTAAGCTGTTTCGTGTCGGTTTCCACAACACGAAGCGGCTTACGAGATCTCTTATCGACTGGATCAACTTTGAAATCTTCACAGCTATCAGTAGAAACCACTGTATTCGAGTCGTGCACATACTTCCATAGATACGATACATGAAAAAAATTGTGCACACCCGACATCTTCTCTGGTAACTCCAATCTGTAGGCGAGCTTTACAATTCGCTCAATGATCGGGAATGGTCCAACAAATCTTGGAGTCAATTTCCCTTTCTTCCCGAATCGAATAACATTCTTCAGTGGAGAAATCTTCACAAAAACCATATCACCTACGTCGAATTCCAAATCCTTACGACGTTTATCGGCATAACTTTTCTGACGGTCTTGGGCTGCCTTCATTCGTTGCCGAATGATCTCTATGCAATCCGAAGTCTGTCGAATCATCTCTGGCCCAAGCATCAGCTTTTCTCCGGTCTCTAACCAACATGTCGGAGAGTTACACGGTCTTCCATACAATGCCTCATATGGTGCCATACCAATGCTTGACTGGTAACTGTTATTATACGAAAATTCCACCAAATGAAGGTGATCTTCCCATGATCCTCCGAAATCCAAAACACAAGCCCTGAGGAGATCTTCCAAAACTCGGTTGACTCTCTCGGTCTGACCATCTGTTTGAGGGTGATAAGCTGTACTTAAACACAACTCGGTTCCCAAAACTTCCTGAAAGCTCTTCCAAAATCCACTAGTGAACAATGGATCTCGATCGCTCAGTATACTCTTCGGAATACCATGGAATCGAACTATTCACTTAACATACAACTCAGACAACTTTGATGTAGTCCTAGTCGATCGAACAGGAATAAATCTTGCACTCTTAGTCAGACGATCTACGATGATCCAAATCCCTTCATTTCCCGTTCTTGTTCTAGGTAGCCCATCAATAAAATCTGCTCCCTCTTCCATGTAGGAACTTCTAATGGCTGAAGCAATCCACTTGGCTTCTTCTGTTCGGCTTTTACCAACTGGCAGTTCATGCATTTGGAAATAAAATTTCCAACATCCTTCTTCATACCTTCCCAGTAATAGGTTCTCTTCATATCCCGATACATCTTATTTCCACCTGGATGAATTGTCAGCTTCGAGTGATGACTTTCCTTCAGAACTTCACTTCTCAATTCATCTATATCGGGAACAACTAGTCGTCCTTGCTTCCGAAGCCAACCTTCTCGATTGACCTCGAATCCTTTATACTTTTCTGGGTCCAATCCAGATTCCAAATCACGGATAATCTTGACAAGCTTATCGTCTCGCTTTTGGCTCTCGCCAATTCTTTCCACAAGAGTCGGTCTTATCGATAAGTTTGCCAACATCTCAGGTTCCAATTCACATCTGGGCCTGAAGTCAAATCCAGCTAAATATTCGAGATTCTTCCATTCTGAAAACATGGCTCCCAATCCTGCATGTCTTCGACTTAACGCATCTGCCACTACGTTACACTTTCCCGGAGTATAAGCTATACCAAAATCATATGATGCTAAAAACTCTAGCCATCGTTGCTGCCGAAGATTCAAATCCTTTTAGGAGAAAAGATACTTCAACGACTTATGATCTGTAAACAACTCGAATCAAACTCCCAATAGATAATGTCTCCACATCTTTAAAGCAAAAATAATCGTCGCTAGCTCCAAATCATGAGTCGGATAATTCCTTTCATGCGGCTTCAGTTGTCGACTTGCATACGCAACAACTTTATCCCTCTACATCAGCACTGCTCCAAGTCTTGTACCACATGCGTCGGTGTAAACCACCATCTCATCATTTCCACTTGGAATAGTCAAAATAGGAGCACTTGTCAGTCGCTCTTTCAGGATTCTGAAAGCTTGCTCACTCTTATCATCCCATCTGAACACTTGGTTCTTCTTCGTCAATCCTGGTAATGGTGCAACCACCTTGGAAAAGTATTTGATAAATCGATGATAATATCCTGCTAATCCAAGAAAACTTCTCACATCAGATGCATTCTTAGGTCTGACCCAATCCTGGATTGCTGCCACCTTGGCGGGATCAACCGCTATTCCATTTCCAGAGATAACATGGCCTAAGAACCTCACATCACTCTTCCAGAAGTGACACTTCAAAAACTTAGCCTTCAGCTGATGTTTCCGCAAGATTTCCAAAACAATGCGCAAATGCGTCTTGTGCTCTTCTTCAGTCCTGGAATAAATCAGAATATCATCCACGAACACTAGCACGAACTTGCTCAACTGATCTCTGAACACTCTATTCATAAGATCCACAAAATATGCTGGCGCATTAGTCAATCCAAATGGCATTACCAGCCACTCAAAGAAACCGGATGGTGTCCGAAAAGCAGTCTTCGGCACACTATCCTTAGCCACTCTCAACTGGTGAAATCCCGTTGCCAAATCCATCTGAGAAAACACCTTAGCTTCGTGAAGCTGATCAAACAATTCATCTATTCTCGGCAATGGATACTTGTTCTTCTTAGTCACCTTATTCAGCTCACGATAATCCACACACAACCTCAACGATCCATCCGCTTTGGTTGCAAACACAACTGGTGCACCCCATTCGGACACACTACGCCGAATGAATCCTTTCTGCTAAAGATCATCAACCTGCACCTTCAACTCCTGCTGTTCCCTAGGCGCCATCCGCCTAAGAGGCATCACAACAGGTCTGGCTCCTTCCACTAGATCTATACGAAACTCGATCTCTCTATGTGGCGGTAACCCTTTGACCTCGTCAAAGACATCCTCAAATCCATTAGCGATTGGCAACGATGACAGTCCATCCCGTGGAACAACCAGCGAATACATGAAGCTCATGAAGACGCCTTCGTCATGCTTACATCGTATCACAATCTTTCGCCCCTCCACATTCTCGACTGTCACCTCCAACCTTTCACAATCAACCTTTGCCGCATACTTCCTAAGCCAGTCCATACCCAAAATAATTCCGAACCCCCAAAGTTCAGAACAAAACAATCACAAACAAAAGAGAAATCATGACTCGATACAATCAGACCATGGCATAACATACACAAACAAGACGAACCCCCAACTGGATTAGTCACAACCAATGGCCTATCAACAATATCCGGTTCTAAACCCAACCGGCCTACAAGTTCACTACAAACAAAAGAATGCGACGCCCCAGTATCAAATAGAACTCTAACTGGAACACCACATATGGAAAGAGTACCTTGAACCACCGCACTCTTTCCTTTCTCTTCAGCGGTAGGAGCTTTCGAAGATGATGGAACAGCTCCCAAAGCATAAGCTTGCACAATCTGCTTGTCCCTCCGTGGTTCTGGACAATTCTTCCTAACATGCCCCAGCTTGTCACAGTTGTGGCACTTCACCGGCACCTTCGGATTCTTGCAATCTCTAGAGAAATGGCCCTTCTGCTGACAATTGTAGCAGGTCACTTCGCCCTTTGGCTTCTTCTGGCCATCCCTACCCTTTTGCTGCTGCTGCTTCCTCTTCTTGTTTCCACCCTGCTGTGGTTTAGACTCTTCCTTGGTTACAGCAACAACAGATCCTTCCTTAGGAAACAGATTCTCGTGTCTGAGAGCTTTCTCCACAAGCTTCTCAAATGGATCGTCCAAATGATCCACCAACTTCCTCCCAAGATAACTGTCCAAGCCTATCACAAACTTCTCATTCTTCTGGTACGCAGATTCAATATACGACCGGGCATACTTGGACAAAGCTTCAAACTCAGAAACATACTCAAGAACTGGTCTTCCTCTTTGCTTGAGCTCCACAAACTTCTTGAACAGAACAGACTTCTGAGATGTTCCCAAGAAAACCTTCCCTCCAAGAGTAGTATAGTCTTTACACAACTTAGCAAAATCCACTGGTCTTGGAGCCTGAACTTGAACTCAAACATCAACTGCTGTCCCCAGAACTGATATCCTTCTCATGATCGAAGTCAACATAGCTTCGAACATAGCTCCATAATCAACAGTCCATTCAGCAGCACGGCCTTCCCTAGAAGCTGGTCTCCCTCTTCGACTCATCCTTAATATCTATAAAAAGGAATGATTAGCACACCTTGAGAAACAACAGCATAAAGGACTCAAACTCTACTAGGCTACTATATTATATATAGTAATCATCCATCAAAATACAATTATGTCTCTCATACGTAGTTACATCAGCGAGTGTTGGGTAAAATCGATTAACCAAAGCTCTGATACCAAATGTGACAACCGCCCACGACCCCTGCACTGAACCTAGAGATAGTGTGCTGTAAAGTGTGCCAGGCAGCCATGGACGATTGTCAGGGTAAATTAAAACAACAGAATCTATCTTATTACTCACAGCGCATGGACAAAATACAATAGAATATATATATAGTGAAGCTTCACAGAATAGAATCTCATCGATAAAACTTCATAATAGTTGAATACAAACATCTGAATAGTCAATACATCAAGCCTCACTACATATCACTCAGAGAATATACAAGCAGCGGAACATCCAGAACATATAGTAAGAAAACAATATGCAATCCTCCATCTCGTCTTCGTCATCAGCATCGTGGAAAGCAAGAACAACACCTGTCACCTGCTACCTAGTTTGCCCGTTCCAAAATGGACGAACAGCCCAAGGCAATAAGAGTTAGAACATAAAGCCTTGAGTCAGACAACAGCCTTAGTGAGCGGTAAATTAACTAACAACATACCAAAAGAGCATAAAGGAAAAAGGAATAGGAATCCAACCCTCCCACTCCACCTCTTTCTATAGTGATAGCCCCCAGACACACACTAAACAGAAGCAAACATAGCAAAGCATACAATTTAAAGTAAAGCAGTTATCACTCGAGTCAAGGGCGATGCTTTCCAAGTACAAACCCCCAAGCCCTAAACCAAGATCAGATAAGCACCCAGAAAATATCGCTCTTGAGACCGAATGACGATACAACCAAACATCCATGACTCTGGCTATCACTGTTATCATTGCTTCGATATCATCGTTAATTGAATGACCAGCTCATTCTTTCATCCGTCCATCAAGGGCTAATGGAAACCCCGGTTCTAGACATAACTCCGCACGTCATCAAAACCCGTGCCTAGGACTATCGAATCTGCCCAGAGTACTCGACTACCAATCAGTAGCCTTCAGGGACTATCGAATCTTCCCAACGTACTCTTGCTTTGAGCATGCTAGAACCTTCAACAACGATGAGATCTCAGCCTTCTAGTCGTCATCCTCGACGACTATTTCCATACTAGCTAAAGCGCCTCTCGAGCAAACCATTATCCTCAAACTCGAACCATATCACCGAGTTATCCACATGCTTGGAATGATCCCGTCTGGATTAGACCAAGACTATCTCATACTATCCTTCACCTCATCATCATCATAGCAAAGCCTCATCTCAACATCATCATCAAATCTATACATATGAGCTTCATCATCCGCCACATATGCCACGAGCAGCTTTTCCAATTCAAGAGCCTTTCCCTTAGCTTTTGAATCATCTTCGACCATCTTGTCTAAATCAAATCATCAATCATCTAATTCATAGCAATCAATCAAGTCAAACATTAATCCAAGTAATCAAGCATTCAAATATGATCTAATGAACAATTATAACAATAATGACAATTTTGTAAATAAAGAGTCTAAAGTCTAACAAGCATGAAAACATGAGTAATATCTCTATAGTCTTGATGAATGAACTTGCATAGGTTAATATATAGTAAAATGGATGTCAAATCATCATGAACAATGGATCTATACTTAAGTTTACAAAAATGCAAGAAAATCACTACTTTGCACAAAATCAAGCCAACGATCCGATATACTCCTTTGGATCCGTGTGAGAGATAATCACCACTCACCAAATCACCTAAACACCTCAAAAACAACCCACTTCAGATCTGGACAGCGAAGGATCTAACTCGATCTATCACAAATCCGCTTCAAATGATGAAATCTCTCTTCGATGGATGTAGATCTTCAATCTAAGATCTTGGATCTTCGATTTGATCTTCGATTTGGATGGAAGGAATCACAAGATTAAAGTGGAGAAAAGAAGTGAAGAAGTGTAGAACTCGAGCTCTCAAAATGGCAGCAGTTCGTCGCTTCAAAATCCGGATCCCAAAATTGAAGAAGAACCCTCCTATTTATAGGCTGAAATCTCCTTAGGTCGTCCGCTCGCTATTAGGTCGTCCACGACCTAAGAACCCACGACCTAAAACCTACAACCTAACGCATGCGCATCCACGACCTAACGAAACCGTACGACCTACGACCTAACGCATGCGCGCGACTTACAGATCCAACGACCTAACACATCTGCGCTTCTACGACCTAACAAAGATACGGCTTAGCTCTTACGCGACCTAACACACACCCAACCTAACACATACAGAAGCTCACGACCTAACTCAACACAGAGGCTCACGACCTAACTAACTTAGCTAGGATACGACTTAACACCTTAGGTCGTCTAACGACCTAACTACTCCACTACTAAACTTAGGTCGCTCACGACCTAACTACGCTAACTCGCTAACTCTTATACCGTTAGCTCTTAAGTCGCTAACTAATAGGTCTCTAACTACTAGGTCGCTAACCACTAGGTCGCCAAATCCTATAGGTCTCTAACTGCCATAGGTCGCTGCCTTTCCTTAAGTCGCTCAAACCTTAGGTTGCTAACTCTTAGGTCGCTCCAATCTCCTAGGTCGCTCACTCGACCTAACCTACCCCTCGACCTAAGCCACCACACGACTTATCTCCTATACGACCTATCCCCAAAATCTTAGGTCGCCAACTTCCTTAGGTCGCTCCACTTTCTTAGGTCGTCAACTCCGACCTAACTACTCTACGACCTAGGACTTAGACTATGGATGACTTATCAACAATGCGACCAAATGATAACTGTTTTACGATGTTTCGATCCGTAAAAATACGGGTCGTTACATTCTCTCCCCCTTACGAATTTCGCCCCCGAAATTCCAAACAAACAGAGCAATCAAAGACTATTCTGCATGCCTACCATCCTTAGCAATCAACAAACCATGCATCCAATTCTAGCTTAGCATGCAGAATTCTAAAACTAGAACAAGTTACAATGTCGTTAGATGACACGACACCTTAGGGCCATACCTTGAAGAGTTCAGGATGAGCTGCCTTCATCCTCTCTTCCACCTCCCATGTACAGTCGTTATCATCATCACTCCATTGTATCTTAAGCAACTTAACTACCTTCCTCCTAAGCTGTTTCGTGTCGGTTTCCACAACACGAAGCGGCTTACGAGATCTCTTATCGACTGGATCAACTTCGAAATCTTCACAGCTATCAGTAGAAACCACTGTATTCGAGTCGTGCACATACTTCCGTAGATACGATACATGAAAAACATTGTGCACACCCGACATCTTCTCTGGTAACTCCAATCTGTAGGCGAGCTTTCCAATTCGCTCGTTGATCGGGAATGGTCCAACAAATCTCGGAGTCAATTTCCCTTTCTTCCCGAATTGAATAACATTCTTCAGTGGAGAAATCTTCACAAAAACCATATCACCAATGTCGAATTCCAAATCCTTACGACGTTTATCGGCATAACTTTTCTGATGGTCTTGGGCTGCCTTTATTCGTTGCCGAATGATCTCTATGCAATCCGAAGTCTGTCGAATCATCTCTGGCCCAAGCATCAGCTTTTCTCCGGTCTCTAACCAACATGTCGGAGAGTTACACGGTCTTCCATACAATGCCTCATACGGTGCCATACCAATGCTTGACTGGTAACTGTTATTATACGAAAATTCCACCAAATGAAGGTGATCTTCCCATGATCCTCCGAAATCCAAAACACAAGCCCTGAGGAGATCTTCCAAAACTCGGTTGACTCTCTCGGTCTGACCATCTGTTTGAGGGTGATAAGCTGTACTCAAACACAACTCGGTTCCCAAAACTTCCTGAAAGCTCTACCAAAATCCACTAGTGAACAATGGATCTCGATCGCTCACTATACTCTTCGGAATACCATGGAATCGAACTATCCACTTAACATACAACTCAGCCAACTTTGATGCAGTCCTAGTCGATCGAACAGGAATGAATCTTGCACTCTTAGTCAGACGATCTACGATGTCCCAAATCCCTTCATTTCCCGTTCTTGTTCTAGGTAGCCCATCAATAAAATCCATCGATATTTGCTCCCACTTCCATGTAGGAACTTCTTCTGTTCGGCTTTTACCAACTGGCAGTTCATGCATTTGGAAATAAAATTTCCGACATCCTTCTTCATACCTTCCCAGTAATAGGTTCTCTTCATATCACGATACATCTTATTTCCACCTGGATGAATTGTCAGCTTCGAGTGATGACTTTCCTTCAGAACATCACTTCTCAATTCATCTATATCTGGAACAACTAGTCGTCCTTACTTCCGAAGCCAACCTTCTCGATCGACCTCGAATCCTTTATCCTTTTCTGGGTCCAATCCAGATTCCAAATCACGGATAATCTTGACAAGCTTATCATCTCGCTTTTGGCTCTCGCCAATTCTTTCCACAAGAGTCGGTCTTATCGATAAGTATACCAACATCTCAGGTTCCAATTCACATTTGGGCCTGAAGTCAAATCCAGCTAAATACTCGAGATTCTTCCATTCTGAAAACATGGCTCCCAATCCTGCATGTCTTCGACTTAACGCATCCGCCACTGCGTTACCCTTTCCCGGAGTATAAGCTATACCAAAATCATATGATGCTAAAAACTCTAGCCATCGTTGCTGCCGAAGATTCAAATCCTTTTGGGAGAAAAGATATTTCAACGACTTATGATCTGTAAACAACTCGAATCGAACTCCCAATAGATAATGTCTCCACATCTTCAGAGCAAAAACAATCGCCGCTAGCTCCAAATCATGAGTCGGATAATTCCTTTCATGCGGCTTCAGTTGTCGACTTGCATACGCAACAACTATATCCCTCTGCATCAGCACTGCTCCAAGACCTATACCACATGCGTCGGTGTAAACAACCATCTCATCATTTCCACTTGGAATAGTCAAAACAGGAGCACTTGTCAGTCGCTCTTTCAGGATTCTGAAAGCTTGCTCACACTTATCATCCCATCTGAACACTTGGTTCTTCTTCGTCAATCCTGTTAATGGTGCAACCACCTTGGAAAAGTCTTTGATAAATCGACGATAATATCCTGCTAATCCAAGAAAACTTCTCACATCAGATGCATTCTTAGGTCTGACCCAATCCTGGATTGCTGCCACCTTGGTGGGATCAACCGCTATTTCATTTCCAGAGATAACATGGCCTAAGAACCTCACTTCACTCTTCCAAAAGTGACACTTCAAAAACTTAGCCTTCAGCTGATGTTTTTGCAAGATTTCCAAAACAAAGCGCAAATGCATCTTGTGCTCTTCTTCAGTCCTGGAATAAATCAGAATATCATCCACGAACACTAGCACGAACTTGCTCAACTGATCTCTGAACACTTTATTCATAAGATCCACAAAATATGCTGGCGCATTAGTCAATCCAAACGGCATTACCAGCCACTCAAAGAAACTGGATGGTGTCCAAAAAGCAGTCTTCGGCACACTATCCTTAGCCACTCTCAACTGGTGAAATCCCGTTGCCAAATCCATCTGAGAAAACACCTTAGCTTCATGAAGCTGATCAAAGCAGTCATCTATTCTCGGCAATGGATACTTGTTCTTCTTAGTCACCTTATTCAGCTCACGATAATCCACACACAACCTCAACGATCCATCCGCTTTGGTTGCAAACACAACTGGTGCACCCCATTCAGACACACTACGCCGAATGAATCCTTTCTGCAAAAGATCATCAACCTGCACCTTCAACTCCTGCTGTTCCCTAGGCGCCATCCGCCTAAGAGGCATCACAACAGGTCTGGCTCCTTTCACTAGATCTATACGAAACTCGATCTCTCTATGCGGCGGCAACCCTTTGACCTCGTCAATGACATCCTCAAATCCATTAGCGATTGGCAACGATGACAGTCCATCCCGTGGAACAACCAGCGAATACATGAAGCTCATGAAGACGCCTTCTTTATGCTTACATCGTATCACAAACTTTCGCCCCTCCACATTCTCGACTGTCACCTCCAACCTTTCACAATCAACCTTTGTCGCATAATTCCTAAGCCAGTGCATACCCAAAATAATTCCGAACCCCACAAAGTTCAGAACAAAACAATCACAAACAAAAGAGCAATCATGACTCGATACAATCAGACCACGGCATAACATACACAAACAAGACGAACCCCCAACTGGATTAGTCACAACCAATGGCCTATCAACAATATCCGGTTCTAAACCCAACCGGCCTACAAGTTCACTACAAATAAAAGAATGCGACGCCCCAGTATCAAATAGAACTCTAACTGGAACACCACATATGGAAAGAGTACCTTGAACCACCACACTCTTTCCTTTCTCTTCAGCGGTAGGAGCTTTCGAAGATGATGGAACAGCTCCCAAAGCATAAGCTTGCACAATCTGCTTGTCCCTCCGTGGTTCTGGACAATTCTTCCTAACATGCCCCAGCTTGTCACAGTTGTGGCACTTCACCGGCACCTTCGGATTCTTGCAATCTCTAGAGAAATGGCCCTTCTGCTGACAATTGTAGCAGGTCACTTTGCCCTTTGGCTTCTTCTGGCCATCCCTACCCTTTTGCTGCTGCTGCTTCCTCTTCTTGTTTCCACCCTACTGTGGTTTAGACTCTTCCTTGGTTACAGCAACAACAGATCCTTCCTTAGGAAACAGATTCTCGTGTCTGAGAGCTTTCTCCACAAGCTTCTCAAATGGATCGTCCAAATGATCCACCAACTGCCTCCCAAGATAACTGTCCAAGCCTATCACAAACTTCTCATTCTTCTGGTATGCAGATTCAATATACGACTGGGCATACTTGGACAAGCTTCAAACTCAGAAACGTACTCAAGAACTGGTCTTCCTCCTTGCTTGATCTCCACAAACTTCTTGAAAAGAACAGACTTCTGAGCTGTAGAAATTAACTTAACTTCAAATCTGGTTTGGAATTGCTCCCAAGTAATCTCTTCCTCCGGTGTATCAATGGTGATAGAGTTCCACCAATCAAAAGCTCTCCCTTGAAGCTGTCTTGATGCTAACTTCCTCTTAGTTGCATCCTCAATTCCCAAATCACCAAAGATCCTTCTACAAGAATCTATCCATCTCTGGACTTCAATGGTTGATTCTGTTCCCAAGAAAACCTTCCCTCCAAGAGCAGTATAGTCTTTACACAACTTAGCAAAATCCACTGGTCTTGGAGCCTGAACTTGAACTCCAACATCAACTGCTGTCCCCAGAACTGGTATCCTTCTCATGATCGAAGTCATCATAGCTTCGAACATAGCTGCATAATCAGCAGTCCCCTCAGCAGCACGGCCTTCCGTAGCAGCTGGTCTCCCTCTTCGACTCATCCATAATATCTATAAAAAGGAATGATTAGCACACCTTGAGAAACAATTGCATAAAGGACTCAAACTCTACTAGGCTACTATATTATATATAGTAATCATCCATCAAAATACAATTACGTATCTCATACGTAGTTACGTCAGCGAGCGTTGGGTAAAATCGATTAACCAAAGCTTTGATACTAAATGTGATGACCGCCCACGACCCCTGCACTGAACCTAGAGATAGTGCGTTGTAAAGTGTGCCAGGCAGCCATGGACGATTGTCAGGGTAAATTAAAACAACAGAATCTATCGTATTACTCACAGCGCATGGACAAAATACAATAGAATATATATATATAGTGAAGCTTCACAGAATAGAATCTCATCGATAAAACTTCATAATAGTTGAATACAAACATCTAAATAGTCAATACATCAAGCCTCACTACATATCATTGAGAGAATATACAAGCAGCAGAACATCCAGAACATATAGTAAGAAAACAATATGCAATCCTCCAGCTCGTCTTCGTCATCAGCATCGTGGAAAGCAGGAATAGCACCTGTCACCTGCTACCTAGTCTGCCCGTCCCAAAATGGACGAACAGCCCAAGGCAATAAGAGTTAAAACCTAAAGCCTTGAGTCAGACAACAGTCTTAGTGAGCGGTAAATTAACTAACAACATACCAAAAGAGCATAAAGGAAAAAGGAATAGGAATCCAACCCTCCCACTCTACCTCTTTCTACAGTGATAGCCCCCAGACACACACTAAACAGAAGCAAACATAGCAAAGCATACAATTTAAAGTAAAGCAGTTATCACTCGAGTCAAGGGCTATGCTTTCCAAGTACAAACCCCCAAGGCCTAAACCAAGATCAGATAAGCACCCAGAAAATATCGCTCTTGAGACCGAATGACGATACAACCAAACATCCATGACTCTGGCTATCACTGTTATCATTGCTTCGATATCATCGTTAATTGAATGACCGGCTCATTCTTTCATCCGTCCGTCAAGGGCTAATGGAAACCCCGGTTCTAGACATAACTCCGCACGTCGTCAAAACCCGTGCCTAGGACTATCGAATCTGCCCAGAGTACTCGACTACCAATCAGTAGCCTTCAGGGACTATCGAATCTGCCCAACGTACTCTTGCTTTGAGCATGCTAGAACCTTCAACAACGATGAGATCGCAGCCTTCTAGTCATCCTCCTCGACGACTATTTCCATACTAGCTCAAGCGCCTCTCGAGCAAACCATTATCCTCAAACTCGAACCATTTCACCGAGTTATCCACATGCTTGGAATGATCCCGTCTGGATTAGACCAAGACTATCTCATACTATGCTTCTCCTCATCATCATCATAGCAAAGCCTCGTCTCAACATCATCATCAAATCTATCCATATGAGCTTCATCATCCGCCACATATGCCACGAGCAGCTTTTCCAATTCAAGAGCCTTTCCCTTAGCTTTTGAATCATCTTCGACCATCTTGTCTAAATCAAATCATCAATCATCTAATTCATAGCAATCAATCAAGTCAAACATTAATCCAAGTAATCAAGCATTCAAATATGATCTAATGAACAATTATAACAATAATGGCAATTTTGTAAATAAAGAGTCTAAAGTCTAACAAGCATGAAAACATGAGTAATATCTCTATAATATTGATGAATGAACTTGCATAGGTTAACATATAGTAAAATGGATGTCAAATCATCATGAACAATGGATCTATACTTAAGTTTACAAAAATGCATGAAAATCACTACTTTACACAAAATCAAGCCAACGATCCGATATACTTCTTTGGATCCGTGTGAGAGATAATCACCACTCACCAAATCACCTAAACACCTCAAAAACAACCCACTTCAGATCTGGACAGTGAAGGATCTAACTCGATCTATCACAAATCCGCTTCAAACGATGAAATCTCCCTTCGATGGATGTAGATCTTCAATCTAAGCTCTTGGATCTTCGATTTGATCTTCGATTTGGATGGAAGGAATCACAAGATTAAAGTGGAGAAAAGAAGTGAAGAAGTGTAGAACTCGAGCTCTCAAAATGGCAGCACTTCGTCGCTTCAAAAATCTGGATCCCAAAAATGAAGAAGAACCCTCCTATTTATAGGCTGAAATCCCCTTAGGTCGTCCGCTCGTTATTAGGTCGTCCACGACCTAAGAACCCACGACCTAAAACCTACGACCTAACGCATGCGCATCCACGACCTAACGAAACCCTACGACCCACGACCTAACGCATGCGCGCGACTTACAGATCCAACGACCTAACACATCTGCGCTTCTACGACCTAACAAAGATGCGGCTTAGCTCTTACGCGACCTAACACACACGCGACCTAACACACACAGAAGCTCACGACCTAACTAACTTAGCTAGGATACGACTTAACACCTTAGGTCGTCTAACGACCTAACTACTCCACTTCTGAACTTAGGTCGCTCACGACCTAACTACGCTAACTCGCTAACTCTTATACCGTTAGCTCTTAAGTCGCTAACTAATAGGTCACTAACTACTAGGTCGCTAACCACTAGGTCGCCAAATCCTATAGGTCGCTAACTGCCATAGGTCGCTGCCTTTCCTTAAGTCGCTCAAACCTTAGGTTGCTAACTCTTAGGTCGCTCCAATCTCCTAGGTCGCTCACTCGACCTAACCTACCCCTCGACCTAAGCCACCACACGACTTATCTCCTATACGACCTATCCCCAAAATCCTTAGGTCGCCAACTTCCTTAGGTCGCTCCACTTTCTTAGGTCGTCTACTCCGACCTAACTACTCTATGACCTAGGACTTAAACTATGGATGACTTATCAACAATGCGACCAAATGATAACTGTTTTATGATGTTTCAATCCGTAAAAATACGGGTCGTTACAAGAGCCTGCTCATCGATAGTTTTTTGAAGAATCTTATCTTTAGAGTTTTTTTAACCCTTATGATGTGCAGCTTCAACCAGATTCTGATGCATTTGAGATTTCTATTTAAAGATTTTTTCCCTTCTTTCAACTTCTTCTCCAAAGACGCATGAGATCTCTTGAGCTTATCCACTTCCCTATCCATATTCACAATATTGCGCTTATTATCTTGCTCCGCCAACTCCTTCCCTTAAAGAGCCATCACTTTTTCCCTATTAACTTTGGAAAGAGCTTCTATGAGCCTCCTTCATGTGTAGTACTAATCATAAACACCACCCACACAAGCCATGACTTCTGGGGCTACGTTATGGGAAATATCCTTCAGATTATAGATAAATTTGATCCATCAAAGCATAACCTGAGAACGCTCTTTCCATCGCAATGAGTTAGGATTGAAAGCAGATTCAATCACGACTATAGAAATGGAAACATAAATTTGGCCCTTGTGCTGCCTTTGTCTAGAAGGATCAGATGATGAAGACCCAAATGGTTGGACAGACTGCTTAAATTTTTAAGTGGACATCATTGGTTGAATGGCAGATGGCACTGAAGTAAGTAGTGTTGGAGCTCTAGATGAAGGAATAGGATCGGGTTTGTCAAATAGTGGTCCATACTTATGGTTAAAGGAGAGCGAGCCCTTTGTTGGGTAGGAGAAGTCCTTCCAGGCCCACTATCGTAATCCTAACAACATTTGTAATCTCTTTCTCACCTCTCCTGCTTTGGAGATCATTGAAGAACCATAAGGCAACTCATGATGTCGACGCGAGGAAACATGCCTACGACAGTTAGTAAAATAGCTTTGGAGATCATTGAAGAGGTGTTGACGTTCCATTAAACCTCAAAAGAAAACATAGTGATGTTAAGGCTTGAAAATTTAAGGACAACACATGTAGTGTAAACGTGTGATGAGACAAAGTGTTGTGAAGTGTTGATGTGTCTTAACAGCCTCCATAGACCAGGCTCTTAAAGTTTACTGGTAGGGGTTATCTCCCGTACAGCGGTCGTTGGCACATTGGTAGTCAGATGGATAGGAGAACCTATATCACCAAGGTTGATATTGTTAAGGCCGTAAGAAGGAATTTCATTCGGATTTCTCTCGAGTGAGCTATATATGTCGCAAGTCAAAGGAACCAGTGTTTCTTCCTTGATCGAAATTTGATGTTCCTATGGAACTGGGCAGGGATGAAATAATCGTCAACTTCGTACTATGGGGAATAAGTGGTATTTGATTGTCACCACCCGTCTCTCTAGTGGACTTCGGACTGAGGTTCACGCCTTCACCATTACTCGCATCCTCATCATCGTCGTCTTTGCCATCGCTGCCATCATCATCTCCTCCTTTTGCAATGTCATTATTACTATTTCCCTACACATTCTTTTCTTGATTAATCAGAGGATCTTGAATAGGGGAAATCTCTAGGTTCTCTTTAGCTTGAGGCTCAACTTCAACCTCTTGAGTAGGCCGAGCACCTCTACAAACATTTGGCCTAAGGCTAAAACTAAGACAATTATACAAAAAGTTAAAGTGCTGCATCCTTTCGTTCGTCAAAGGAAATCTCATTTCTTGCTCTTCGACGGGATTCAAATATGGGAGAGTACGTGCCAGAGTTGCATTGCTAGGCTTCTTCGGTATATCTAAAAAGTTATGAAGTAATGGGATTAGCGACTCAATTAGATAGCGTCATTGAAATAAAGTATTATAGTAGAACTTATGTCTTGATATCCATTTCTGAGAAAAGCCATGAGGGTAACGCACAAAGAAGTACTCGTCCTTGAACTAACCGAACTTGTTCCATAGGCCGATTGTAATGCAACAACCCTTAGAAGGTTCCAAATAAGTAAGAGAAGGATTTTCTTTCCGCTTTTTGAAGGCGTATAGATAATGGACCTCCTTCAATGTGGACAACCCACGTAGATGATGAAGACAGGCCATGTACATGATGTTTAACCAAGCATAGCTATTAGGATAAAGCTAGATAGGGGCAAGCTTCATAAACTATAGCATGAGTCTGATAAAGTAATTAAAATGGGTACGCATCTAGAAAGGCACATATATCGATTGCATGCAATATAGCCCTTCGGTGGATTATGGGCTCAGTGAAAAGGCACCGAAACAAAAACATCTTCAAAAGGGTTGCCATGCATTTCACAAATTCTTCTAACACCCGCTTCATCTATCTTGGACACGGGATAATCCAGAGATTTATCCAGAATTGTAGCACCTCTGAGATCAATATATAGGGAAACTCCCATGAAAGCTTTATCTGGTGTCACAAAGAGAACTATCTCTAGAGATTGTCTCAACGGAAGATGAGGTGATTGAGGATGGAAGGATAGTGAAGTGGATGGTGTAGAAGAGGTTGAAGTAGAATCTAACTCTGTTGGAGATGAAACTAACCTTGATGACGAAGGACCTACACACATCGTAGAGATACGCGAGTAGGGTTTGTTATCCATAACTATTGAAAACACAAACGAGTACTATTAGGTAGTATTTAACTTTGATCTTCAGGCCGAATTGAAACCCTACACGGCCGATGTATAAGACCCAACGGATGTCAAAATTTATTGAAAATTTGGATCCTATATATTGTGGGGCAATGATAAACAATTCAACCTATGTAGCGTGTTTCCTGTGTCCAAAGCATAGTGAATGCGAACACTCTGTGCAGATAGGTCGCTCGTGCTAGCAAATGAGCACCGTCACACAACGGAATTGTGTGTCGGATTTTACCAATTATCGTATGATTTATGATAGCAGAACCATTATCTGGAGTGATATGAAACTCTTTTTGTTAGGGACATTGGAATAAAGTGTATGATTTAAAACAATGATGAAAAAGTCCATTTGAATGTCGAGGCATGTTCAATGTTATCGTTATTTGAAACCATCCCACCTAAACTCGACCATCAACTCATGCTCGACCAAGATTATCCATAATATTCATCTACCCTCCTACACTTAGAAAAATTCTAAGTAAAATGTTGAAACGTCCAAAGTTTTACAAAAACCTGAGCCAAGACTGGGTGTAGCTCAAGGCTGACCCAAAGAAAACATTAAAAGGTAATGACTCAAGTCCTGCCTATGAAACTCATGAGGAATCTTTGGGCTAGCTTTGAGTTTCCAAGATCAGGTTCATTTTCAATTTTTTGTGAAGCTATGGTCAAGTCAATGGGATAAGGTGGAATCCAAATCATGGCCGAGTGTAGTTAATAATCTACTGCTAACATCAGGAACCCCACTATAGCTGTGCTGCTAACTACCTCAGATTGAGTGACGCCGACGATGGTGATGAGGTAAGAATGTCAAAACGAAATTTGACTGGATCCGAGAAATATTAAAGTGAATCGGGGGCAAAGTCGAGTGAATCGATATTAATTGTAGCGAAGGAGATATACGGTGGCTATGGATGTCGACGGCAAAGCTTCAAGGCAGTGGTGGTCGAAGTTATCGTTAGGTTCAAAGGTCGGCAATGGGTGAAAACTCTGGGTTCAAAAGTCAATAGAGCAAAGCAACAACGAAAAGTGAAAAGAAGAAGTGAGAAACACTTAAGTAATTTCAGAGACGTAAAAGTAACACCTAAGATATGTACTACTTCTCAACTCAGGGCCACTTATAAAAAAAGAAGGAAAAGCAATATAAGAGGAAAGCACACTATGGAGATTGAAATCATATCTAATCAATTGAAAGAAAGGACTTTCAAAGACTCTCCAAAATTTGAATGACGAACTTGAACCACACACTTCAGCTTTTATACCATCTAAAGTATATGAATTGATAACTATTCAAAGTGATGTGACGTTCTAGAGAAGACACACTATTTTGTGGAAACAATTCAGAGAATGGAAACATCTATTCAAATAAGAGTTTGAAGTCAATTTTTTGTCTCGATCTAAAATATACCTTGTTAATATAAGGTATACTTTGGGAGGTATCCTGCTTTCGAAATAAGCCATATCTAAATGAGTCAAAACTATTAAATGGTCGGGAAGTGAACCAAAAATCCTAAATCCTAAATTTAGAGACCAGAATGCAGTCAAAGACCAAAGAGTCGATGTAGAACCTTACTTGCCACTTGAGGATGACTATTCATTTTCCAGATGAACCAAATAATAAAGGGAAAATTGGCAAATACAAATTGAAGTGTCAACTTGGTGTCGAGTTGAACCCGTCAACTCTGTAACGAGTTACAAAATTGACTTGGCCCAGCTACTTCAAGGAGATTGAACATTGAACTAAACATAAAGCAAAGTTTAAAGCTAAAGGAGATAGGTCAGGGCATTACATTCAAGTGGATGAGTAAGCAAAGCTAGATATTTAGAAAGTTGAGAGTCTATGACTCATCTTCGAGTTTTAAGGCACAACTCGGTACAGAGTTGACTAACAAAATGCTGATCTAGCCACGATCTCCCTCTCGAACATCCTCCCGAACATGGAGAACACGGGTAGCAATTATCAGAGCCAAAATCACTAACATACGTCTATAAATAGGAGGTGAGGACTACAAAACATGATCTTTTTTTTACTTTCTTAATTTACCGATTTTACCTCGAGGCTATGTTAAATTCTTACGGATCTATAAGCAACCGACTTGTAAAATTACAGTCATAAAAAAGAAGAGTATGATTAACAATGTTTAAGTGGACGTAAGTCGGAGTATTTTTCAAACCACTATAAATTCTTATGTGTATTCTATCTTGTTTTCCATTTATTTCTTCATTAATCTCTTCTTTTAATATGATTGGGCATTTTTTTCACTTTTGATGCAAACAATATTGCTTTTCTTCATCCAAGGCATGCTTTGTTTTCATAAAAGCATACTTTGGGGGGAAAGTGATATCCAACATTTGAATCGAGGGACTTCTCAGTGAATCTGGCCTTCATGATGACGACGAAATGGATTAAGAGCTTAAGTGGTTGCTTGGGATGATGAAATGATGGAGCATAAGAAGTTTGAAAAAATTTGAAGCAACTCAATTATGATTGGTACTGACATAATTAAGGTCGGTGCTAAGACGATTCTTAGGGGGCCCACTTCTAAGTAAGTAGGTAAACTATTCCTAAACATTACAGAAAAGGACAAGTCTAACATATGATAAATCATGTCGTGAGCTACATGATTTGATGGATCAATTTTTGGGAACAAAGCTTGGAAACTTAAAGATATGAACAAGCATGAAGGAAAAGTGACCCACCACCGAGCAAATTATGGTCGGTACCTACATGATTATGGTCAGTATCGACATGATTTGATTGTGGAAAACACTCATTCTTCCTTCCTTTTTGCATGGATCTGAGTTCTTACCTGATCTTCAACGATCTAGCAACTCTGGTGGATGATTTTGCCTATAAATACGAGTGTTAGAGCAGTGTGAAAGGGCTTTTGGCTCTTGTTCTTCACTCTCTTCTCCATAGAACCAACTTTGCCATGAATTGCTGTCAAACTTGAAATTACTTTTCTTTATCAAATTAAAACCCGGTATTCATTTGTATTTTTGTCAAATTTCTTGCAATAAAATTGAAGTGGACGTAGGTAGTGATTTGAGGCCGAATCACTATAAAAATTTGTGTGTTCTTGCTGTTCATTTTCATTTATAATTTGTTTGCTCCTATTTTTGATTGATCTAGAGTGTTGTATCACTTTTTGACTCAACAACTTAATTGAAATTTAAAAGGAAATTAACTATGGAAGTTGAATGGAGAGAATGAGAAAGGTTCCTTTTATCCCATTAAAACAAATATCTTCATTCATTCTTTTTTTTACATAAACATTTTTTCCTCCTCTCCCTCAATAGCATGGCCAAAATTTTACCTTAAAAACACAAAACAAATTCAAATCAAACATTAAATTTAATTAAAACAAAGGTGTTCATCCTCCTCTTACAAAGTAGGATCCATATTCACTTGGAAATCTAAGGAGAAGTCATAAATCGAGGTCTAACAAAGGGCAAGTTTTCTTTTTGTATGTTTCTCTTATTTATAATTTATTCATGATGTTGAAAATGATATTGTTCACATCTATGTATATTACAACCACTTATTAAGATTTGATTTGAAAGTTCTTCTATGTATGCAATTAAATATGAATTCTATTTGTGTATGATTTTAGTTGAATATTGGTATCCTGATTGGTTGAAATAATTAATTGTTGTGGACTTGATTTGTAAGAAAAATTTCACCTATCCATAATTGATTAAATATTTTTCTAACTAAATAATTTATGTTTTAATTCATTTGAGATCTGAAAAAAATTCTTTTGTATGTTGGATCTGAGATTGTATGCATTTATAAATCTATTTTGCTGCAGTGAATTACTATTGTTATCACTGTTTATTCCCCTTTAACATGGATCTAAATTTTAGTGGACTAAGTTATGCATATATGTATGTTTATGTGTGTGTGTAAAATTAATTCATCTTCATATTTGAAATTGTAAACCAACATCAAAATTAAAATCTTTTGTTAATCTATTTTTTTCAAATTAATTCAAGTTTATGTTTTGAAAGTAAATCTCACTTTATTATATGAATATGTATGTAAATATAAGTGTAATGTTTTAGATCCAATTATGTCATTATGGTCAATACATTAAATTGTATAATTTTTATTTAATTGTATGTATTTTTAGATTTACGATTTGATGGTTTAGATGTTTTGTAGTAAATAAGTTCGAAATTTATGTGGTATTAAATCAGTTATTAAATTGGTGTTTGTAGAAGAAAGGTACAGTAAAATTTCACTTCATGTTATTTTCTTTTTAATTCAGATTTGATTAGATTTAAATATGACATAAATTTCTTTTCTATCTTCATTGTTTAAATTTTCACTTATTTTGAAATGTTTACTTTATGTATATCATTTCATACTTTTATAAATGTGTGTGTGTGTATGTGTATATATGTATGTATAATATATAAGTGGCAACAAAGATCACATATATGTATTTATATGTTTAAACTATATATATACATATATGTATGTGTTTATGTATATAGATATACATATATACATACAATATATATATATATGTATGTCTACAATAGATATAAATTCCAATATCTAGGTATGTGTATATATAGTTATACACATGTTTATATTAGATTATTTGTGTTGTTGTATGATTGAATGTGTACATGATGCATTCCCAAATAAATTTTTAGTTGAAATGTTAATACATGATATATAAAACTAAGTAAAATAAAGTATGATTTATTTAAAACTAGATTCGATCTAGTAAAATCTATTAGACTTCATAGCCCGCTATGATCTAAAGAGGCATTTTTTAAAAAACCTATCCATTTCACCAGCTATAGATCGGCGCGATTCCTTCGGTCATTTTTGTTCTCATTTGTTCTCGTGATAACCAAATGGTAGCAGTTGGGTATTTGTGTATTGATTCACCTTCAATACGATTGTAGGTGGTGGAAGATGCATTGAAAGAATCATAAGTTTTAATCATATATCAGTGACCATACCTTATATATTTTGGTCTCACCAAGAGACCCAAGGCATATTAGCCTAGTAGGTGACGTTTGGGTCATGATTGGTGCCATGTTGTTTAGCATATGATAGTTTTATTGTTTAGTGTAGCATGATAATAGAAACGTGCTAATTTGTTGGATACAGGTGAAGATACATGTTGAGGTATGGTTTTATTACCTCATGAATTACTGTTTGGTATTGTTCATGATATAGTAGTATATTAGTGTTGATGCCAAAAAATGGATCAACGCCCAAGAATGAGTTATAGGGAACATGTGAGACTTAGATTTGGCATATAGTATTGAAAATAACAGAAATAAAGTAGAGAGGAACAAGATTTCTATAGTGGTTTGAAAACCTCTGGCCCATGTCCACTTTATAGCTTTATTGATTATGGATATGAGAGAGTTTGTGTGGGATTATAGAGAATTAGAGTCACAAGTAAAAGAAGTTGACATGTTCTAAGGCCTAGAACTACCAAGAGTAGTTGCCTTGGTGACTACTGTGAAGGAGGAAGATGATAAAGAGCAATGGAGTCCCAGATCTAGAGTGAAGAAGAAAGAACAGGGAGAAGATCCTCTTTTGGTTGCACATACGTTGGTATTTATAGAGAAACAGGGGCACTGGGTCGAAAGCCTGCTTGTACTGAAGTTCACGAGATAGCCCGACGTCACACAAGAGAGATCAGAGCCCCATGACCCAAAATCATAGCTCGGTACCGATCTAAGTTAGCTTAGTACCGATCTATAGATCTTGGTGCAAGTTGAATTATTTTACTTGCTTTGCTCTTCTATCTTCTGTCCAATGTGTTTTAAGCTCTTTTCTATCAACTTTGGGTTGATTTTAGTGATCTTTCTGATAGTTGCATTTTTTTTTCTTTCTTCCCGTCAATCCTTGGAATTGCTCATCCAAATAATGGGAAAACCACTTGATCATGAGTTGTTGGAGCAGTATTGGAGTTTTGTGGAGTTTGGGAAGTTAAATGGGGAGAAATTATAGGTTGGTACCGATCTATATAGCTTGGTACCAAGCTATGCCACTTGCTCCAATCCGTCTGAAACTTCTCCGAGTTGTTTCTCTACTCCTTCTATGCGTTCTCCCAAGTTTTGAGTCGTTTCATATTTACATTGACATTAATGATGGGTCAGTACCAACCTATATAGCTCGGTGGTGAGCTATATAGTTAGCTCCAGTTCGATTGAACCTTTTCCCAGTTGTTTCTCTTCCTCTTCTAAGCACGCCTGAAAGTTTTCAAGTCGTTTTGTCTTCGTCTTGATGTTCTAACTTCCATTGACTTTTGCTTGGCTTGGCACCAATCTATCTGGCTTGGAGCCAATCTATCTGGCTTGGTGTCGACCTATGTTGATTTGGCACTAATCTGTTTGGCTTGGTGCTAATCTATTTTGCTTGGTTAAAAACCCAGTTAACACTCTCTCCCCAGAGTATGCTTTGGAAATGGGAAGTTTGTTGAAGTTTGATTTGGGTTCAACTTGGGTTCAATCTAAGGCATGCTCAAGTCATTTCAAAGAAGTGCTTGGCTTGTCGACTTCGACTAACTCCTTTCAAAACCCTGCTAATCACACATCGTCATTTGAATTCCAGTAGGATGGTTCATTTTGAGAACGGTCGTATTGGATGGGCTTTCAAGCTCGGACGATGGAATTTGCAAGTTCTTTTGTCAACTGCACCCCTTGTGTTCCAATAAAAAGAAGGGCTTCTGTATCGCTTTGGACTACAGTTTCATTATCTATTACCCGACGATAATCGGTAAGATCCAATGCACACTTCTATCATGCGGCATGGCTCATTTTTCTAGAATGAGCTAGCTATCTATATAGGATGGTCCATTCGTCGCGTACAGGACATGGGACTCACACTACATAGATAAATGAATTAACTTGCCCCGGTCAATGCACAAAATCCGATTGGTCAACACACGTCGACATCCTTTGGATTCTAGGCATTGGTCACATGAGTTTAATATTCGAAATAAAACACACCTGACCATGTTGAAACGCAAAGTTTTCCATTCCAAAATGACTTATCAATCTCCTCGCTTTTGAACCTGTGCTATGACATCAACTCCTCTCGAAGCCGGGTCTATCATAGCTCAAACTTCCACTTCCAAGCCTTCCATGCTACGGCATATAATCACCGCTGAGCTATATAGGATAGTCATCCCACTCTAAGAGGTGCCTCCTCTGGAAAACGAGTATATTGGCCTCCAAGTCCTAGATGATCTACCTGAAAAGGTGAAGACTATTCTTACTTGGAAGATGCTCCGGAACATATGTCGCCAACACAGGATTCCTAAAACGAAGTACTTCTCTCGATATAAGGTGAATGAGTATACCGTCCTCTGTTGGGATACACGGCATTTAACCAGTATATGTGGGTGATGTCCCACTCTTTAATCCAATTTTGTGCATGATTCTTTAAGAGCTTGGGCTAGCTCCATCGAAAGTTCACCCAAATGAGTATGCTCGCCTGAGCTCCTTGTTCGCGCTCTTCGTAAATCGGTTTCAACAGCCATCAAACTTCAATGAGCTAACCTATCTTGTGCACTTCAAGCATTGACAAGACTCGCCATCTTATATGATCGTCGAGGCCTGGTGTCGATGCAAAGTTATAGAGGCACTCAATAATAAATGCTTGTACTTCAAAACTAAGTATTTCTTCGTTCGATGCCCATACACCTTCAAGGGGTGCTGGCTCTCTAGACGTAAGATCTCTCCTTTCTTTCTCTTGCTGCACTTAGGTTTCCTTTGCTCAAGTGTTTAACTTACTATTTGCTCCTTCGCAGACATTCTTGCTTCAAATGATAATGATGAGCATGCTGATATCCTAAAAGCTCTAAAGGAGATTAGCTTCCAACATCGCACCACTGCATATCTCCTTACCAACAAGAACCTCCGACAATGTGGTCTTATGCCTCCAAATAGATTCAATGTTCCTGAATCGCTTCCGCCAAGCAGCTCCAGAGCTCCTTTCCGATCTTTCACCATACCCGTAGCTCTAGCAAGAATCTTTAGGGGGGAAGTTGAGGGATCATCAGGAACGACACATGCTGAAAAGCCTATTGAAAGGGGCACAGGAAAACTGGTTGCGGGCGAGGCCTCGAGAGAAGGGGATGAAGGAGTTAGAATGCAACCGATTCTGGAGGAGAGTGAAAGTGCTGGAAGGAGAGAAGAGAAAGAGGATATGAGGGACGAGGAAGGTGAGGAAGATGAACAGGGCGCTGATGACAGCGATAATGACTACAATGCCAATGCAGAGGGAGATGAATCGTTTGGAAAGACGCCTCCTAAGGGCCCCAGACTTCTTATCTTGCCCCTTCTGCAGTGCATCACTGTTGAATCTTCCGAAAACGCCGAGGAAGTGGGTGTATTGCCTTCAGAAAATGTGGCTCCTCCCACTCATTTCTTTGGAGACGTCTTCACCGTCTTAAGAGATTTTCATATTTTTATTGGCGATCTCCTCGCCAAGGGTTCTCCAAACTTTGGCTTCTTGCTCGGGGAATCCTGGATGAAGGTGACAAGAATCCGTCTTTAATTCTATGCTAAAATGGTCTATAGAGTACTTAGGGGTCATTAGCACTATGCACACTCACTATGATCACAAACTCACATCTATGCATTCATTTGCATTTTGAAATTTTGATTCTTATACTATCTTTCTTCTTATTTTCAGGCCCCATGGCTAGAGATAGATATCGAAAGCTCCAACACAATGCATACAAATTTAGAGTGCGAACCTTCGACCCATATCCGCCTCATTCCAGTTACCGGGAGCATCACGAGACTAACGAGTAAAGGTCCAGAAGGAAAGAACGTGAAGTTGAAGAGGACCATAGAGCCGAAAGGGATAATAAGAATAGGAAGGCCGAAGAGAGGCTGTAAAACGATCAAACCAAGCGACATAAAGAATCACAAGATCGACATGGCTTCTTTTCCAGCATTCCTCTGCCTCGTGCTGAACCTTAGCTTCCTCTCCACCAACAAGCTCCATTTTCAAAGTCCTTGACTACTACCGCTCCTCCACACTCTAAGAGAACCTCCACTGCCTCATCTTCTCTTCTGGCTACCCTACCCCATCTACAGGCTGCTTTTCTTAACCTCTTTCTGCATGATGTCATGTTTGACCGTGAGATCGAGGACATTCCAAAGGAAGAGGCAGATCGTGATGTCCAGCGGATACAAAAACATGTTGATCAATGCCACGAATGGAAGAGGCTATGCTTTTCTCTCTCCAAAGTTAACAAAAGTAGTTACACCAACATCCAATCCTTCGATTCTAAGAAGCGGACCTATGAAAGAATCATTGAGGTTCATAACAGGGATTTAGAGTAAATGAAGAGGGAGATGGACATAACTTTAGAATCCAAGGCAAAGGCCGATAACTTGATGTCAGATATGAGGAAGGCCCACGTTGATGTTGTGATTGTGTTGCCTAACATATTATAGCCTATCCACGAAGAGGGCACTACTTTGAAGACGCAAATCTCTATGAGGGATCTAGCCTTTACCATGAAGAATGAAACTATTCGAGCTAGGAACAAGACTATCAGATAGTAGGAGGCTGAACTTCAAAAGCTCCATGCACAAAATAAAAGGCTTGATGATGAATTGCTCCTTTTGAAGACCGAAAAACTCGATACCGATATCAAGGTCGCCGTCGTTAAGCAAGAGGTTAAGGATCTGAAGGAGGAGAGGGTCTAAGAAAGAGAAGAGTTGCATGATACTCTCTAGCACTTTTATGCAAGCATGGTTATACATAAGAACTTGAAGTGACTGCGGAGCACATACGCTGAAACCCTTGTAGATGCCTAGGATAAGGTGCTACATCGCTCTGAAGTAGCTGGTGAAGGCCTCACCGAAAAAGAATTAATGTTCAAGAACCTCGATGCAGAAGACATCGTTAAACTAAAAGAGGGAAAGGCTATTATCGGTGCAGAGGACGTCGTTGTTGCCGCCGCTGCTGTCGAGGCTTTTGCTGGTCTAAGTGCATCGGGTCCAGTTGAGTCATCTGTTTCGAAATCCAAGGAGCTTGTGATAAGTACTTTTGAGATTGCAGAGGCCAGATCCGAGGTCACCTTGATAATTCCAGCATCTGCCATGGTTGCTTATGTTGAGTCATATATTCCCCCTTTCATAGATTGACCAATCAATTTTCTCCTACACGGCAAAGACCAGGCGTAGGTATATCACTGTTTCACCTATTTTTGTGAAGCTACAATTTTCAAGCGAGTCCATCTCTAACCTTTATCACTCTATTTGCCAACTTGTAGGTCATTAGCATCTTCCTCCTCCACCACCATCCATTCAAGGCTTGGGTCCTTCGGCGATCTTCACTGCATTGACCTCTATCTCCATGGGACTTATTGCTCCCGCCGTCCCTTTATTTTCGATCCAGGGCCTAATTCCTAGAAGATAACCATCTTAGATAACTTGGAGGACGTTTCCCTATCCCTGGTGGAAGACGTTGCTACCACAAGTGCCATGGACTCAACTGACCAGATCACTATGGCAAAGGGACTGAAGATTGACCTCTCTAAGATCAAGATAAAGAAGGAGCCTGACATGGAAAAATCTGTTAGCTCCGTAACTACAATACCTACCCTCAGGCTTCCTCGAATAAAATTAAGGCCCTCGAAGACCAAGTGTTATGAAATCCCTATCGAGAAGTCCAACGAGCCTCATATCGCACTAGAGGCTAGTCTACCAAGTCCAAGGGCGACACCACTAAAGGAAGGTAATCGAGGATGAATAGTAGCATAAGACACCTCCCAACGGTTCTGGTAGTGTTAACTAGATTGTTGACCAAGCAGATTTTCAACTGAATTAGAAGGTCAAAATGAATATGGAACAATTAATGAACCTAGAAACACGATCAGATGGAAAAGAGAATGGGGTTCAAGAAGTTTCATCTGAATTTGAGCGAAGTATAACTCTCGGTAGCGAAAGAAACCTCTTGGCGCTGAGAGGTCCATTCTTTAACTTGGGTCTTCCAAACCCAACACACTTCACACTACTTCAACAATCATTATCAAGTGCTTTGCTCGAAGATTGGACAAGCAACTTTGAGGATTAATGAGAAGAAAATAAAGAAAGCAAGATAGTAGAAGTGCTATCAAAGGAATCATCGGGATCAACTCTACTTCTATGGAAAATAGTTTGAGATACATCAAGTTAAAGATAAAAGAGCAAAGCAAGTGGAAAAGTTAAGTTATCACCAAAGAAAAGCTTTCAGTACTATGAGGTACCTCTCGGTACCAAGAGGTCGATTTTGGCCATAGGGCCAGGTGCTCTCTCCTACACCTTTGGGCTTGTGTCTGGACCTTAGACTTGGTGGGCTTTTGACTCAACTGGGAATTTCCTCTGTAAATACAGACCTTATGGTGACCAAAAAAGGACTTTTGGTTCTTTTTCTTCTTCATCTCTTACCTCTCCTCTATTAAGTCACTTAGGAAGTAACCATTTACCGTTCTAGGACTTAATTAGTAAATTCCTTGTACTAGTAACTCTCAAACCTCTAATAAATAAAATATAAAGTGGACATAGGCTAGAGATTGCCAAACCACTATAAAAATTCTTATGTGTTCTTTACCTTTTTGATATTTCTTGTTGGACCTCTATATTTCAACAAGTTTTTGGGAGTTGTGCCATTTTTGGCATCAACATTTTGGTGCTTTAACTGAGAAAGAGCTAGATTTCACAACCTAAAGCTTGGATCTGAAGTTTGGAGAAGATGAAGATACCTAACACCAGATCTAGGATTGGAGGGAGTCAACCAGAGCATGGGGCAACCAGGAGGTGTCTTCAAATTCTAGTCATTCCATCTACGTGACCAGAGAGGAGATGATGATAATGATGAAAGAAATGTAAGATGGAATAATGGCCCGACAACAGGAGATGCTTGATGGATATTTTCAATGGTTTGGATAATAGGGAATAGCTGGAGCTGATGGAAATTAGAACCAAAGACCAAGAACTAATGCAGGAGCATCTAGAGTCAGAGCGGAGAAAGTTGGAACAATTCCCCTATGAATAAGACCTGTCGATACCTATCCCAATCCTCTCGGTATCGAGAGGTTTTTTTTTCGGAGGCAATGTTGGTTCAGGCTTAGGGCAAGGTGGGATGCCGAGAATGGACGACGTTGGAGCCAGAAATGCAAGTCAGAACACATATCCACATCGATTGAAAGAGTATGTACCATAATTTCCCTATAGGAACAAGCGGTAGAATGAAGCCAGAGGTGTGGATCAAAATGCTGTAGGATCGATTTCACCCAAGAAGGGGGAGGGTGAATAGGGTGATACTAATAATAATAAAAATTTGATGCGGAAATATATTAAATAATTGCAGCACTGATAATAGCAGAATAATAGCAGCACAGATAATAGCAGAATATTAAAAGCAGAAATAGAACAACACAGATTTACCAAGCTTCGGCAAAATCCTACCTACGTGCTACCCCTAAGGTTTCTACTAGAAATTAATTAGTCAGACGCTTACACACATAAACTCGTGACACCCGCTATCAACTAACCTAACTCTACGCTCAAAACCCTGCTACAACTCAACCACTGAGTTGTGAATTCTCTAACTACACCACCGTAGTTCGTCCCTAGTCACACGACTAGAATTTAATAAAAGTTTAAAAGTAAATTACAAAATATAAAAACAACTTAAATCAAAAAAACCCTAATTTTAAAATTTGAAGCCAAAAGAAAATTATAAGCCGGCCCAAATAAAAAACGCAGTGATAAAAAATATCCCCTTTTCTTTTTATTTTCCTTCGGCCTGTATTCTTTGCTTTTGTGAAAAAAATGGTTGCATCTTTGCTCGTTCGTTCCTCTTTTAAAATTTTAGGGCTTCTTGAAATTTGTTGAAGTCGCCGCTTGTTTTTTGAGCGATTAAAGTGATTTGCTTCGCTTCGCTTTATCAATCGTCTCCTATCTTCGATATGCTTTCGGCTACTTCACTACATTGAGTTCGATTTGAATAAATCTGGTATGCGATTTTGCTTTGTTACTTTCGTTGATATGCTTGAACTTGATGCTTTTCATGCCAATGATTTTGACGGTTATTATAGGGTTTAATTCCCTAAATTTTCGATCGAATGAATTCGTCTGATAATTTTTTCTGCCGTTCGATTTTGCTTGAGTGCATACGATTTGATTAGACTAGTTCAAATTCGTATATTTTTCTGATATAATTGCTTGGTCACCATGGCTTGCATTTGCTTTGGAATTTTGTTCCGTTCTTTTCTCTATTGACTTCGGTCACTTTGAAATTGTGATAATCTGGATTCTTTCGATTTTTTGTTATTACCTTGGCCACCACATCTCTGACTTTGGTAGTTAAAATTGTGATAATCTTTTGACTTCGACTTGTTCAATTTGAAGTTCACTACAACATTGTTTTGACCCACGGTTTTGCTGTTCCATTTATTTGCTGGCAAATTTCGAATTTTTATTATTACTACAACTGGTATTGCAGTCTTATTCATTATTGCATATATGTATACATGTTGTTTTACACATGTGTGTGTGTGTGTATATGTTAGCTTGTTCCTGCATCTGACCATGCCATTTAAAAATTTGGATGCTTTTATTTGTGCACTTGTTATTTGAACTGTTTTGTTTGTGTTGCTTCATTGAGTCTGATTGCACTTTGAAAGCTGGTCTTCATATGTATATGTCTGGTTTCATGTGGAGCTGTTCATGTTACATGTTTTTGTTCATTGGTCTACATTGCTTCATCGATATATACATGTGTATACATATATATATGCATATATGTATACATGTGTTTATGTACTGTTAATTTGTATTGATCTGACAAATGTCTTAAACTTGTACATGTCTGGTTTTGTTTGAAGCTTCATGAAGTCACAACTATTGACATGTGCATTTTGACCAGTCTCCTGATTTCGGCACTTATGGTCTGACTGGTTACTTTAAGTCTGAATACATTTGTTTCCTTGTTCTTATGTCTGACCATATTTATTTCCACTGAGTTGTTGCTTCGAGCTAGTTTGCATATGTTGCCAGGTCTGTACTTTATTGTATTTTTTACTGGTTTGGTGCAGTTTAACCCATTCATTTGGACTCATATATGTGTATACATATTTATGTGTATATATTTATGTGGTCTTTGCCTTTGTGCCATGCCACTTCGAACAGGTTGAAGTTTAGGTCCTTGAGTTTGAATGGTTGAGTATTTTTCATGTGTACACATTGAATTTTTGGTTGAGGCTTGTTCCAGTCATTAAAACTTGACTATTCTATTTTGTTTTTGTATTCCACTTGAGTTCAACCTAGCTTTAGCTCGGGTTTGACCTTGTGCTCAAATCGTGACTTTATTTGTATTGCACTTGAGTTGAACCTAGCTTTGGCTCGGGTTTGACCTTGTGCTCACCTGTCCCTGCAGTTTTATCAAGTGTATATCGGTGTGCACGGCCTTGTGGCATGTACAGTGATATACTGTGCATGTCATAGGTTGTTCATGTAAGATGAATTCAAAATTAAATGATGACGAACAACCCAAATAACTGAGGCAATTAACATTTTCAAAATACACATTTTATTTTACCCTGCAAAATATTTCTTTTTCAATTTTACAGCGTCAGTGTT
This sequence comes from Allium fistulosum, assembly GCA_030737815.1. Classification (NCBI taxonomy): domain Eukaryota; kingdom Viridiplantae; phylum Streptophyta; class Magnoliopsida; order Asparagales; family Amaryllidaceae; genus Allium; species Allium fistulosum. The sequence goes on from CM060901.1 coordinate 1,105,225,394, forward strand.
TATTTTGTAGATAACTCAGATGCTGGATTCAATCTGAAATAGAGTTGAAGATAAATACGAGTGAATAAGCGATATGTAGTGTGGTGCAAATGTATAGTGAAAAATTGTATTATAATATGAAATTGTATTGTTATTGAAAAATGTAGTGAGAGCTCAAATTTTTACTATTCAAAATTGTAATAAAATATTTGTTTGAATAAAATATCTATTTGATTTTAAATTCTGTGTTGTTTATTTTATTCAGCAAATATTTATTTAATTATGTGAAAACAAAATAGTACAATAACAAATACGTTTAAATGAATATATATATATATGTTTATTATCATCAAACAAAAATCATATACTAGCATATTCAACAATCTCCCCCTTTTGATGATAACAAACATATATTTAAGATTTTGACTTTATTAAATGCATTTGATCATTCTATTTGCTCCCCCTATTTGAACGCTCCCAGTTTATTAGCCAAAACCTTAACTTTTCTCTCCCAGTTTTGTTATCCGCAAAAGAGTAATAGCGTTAGAGAAATAGAGATAAAGTGATAGACATTAATACAATATTAATACCCAATCGAGTATAAATATTAAATTTCAATAAAAAATCAAACAAAAATCATAAATACTCTATTAAGCGCATATTCCACTTTAGAATGATAGGGATGATGTAAAACCTTATAGCTGTGTCTATTTGTGGTATATTTATATCAGGAATTTGAATATCTACTAACCATGCATAACCGTTAGGACTTTTAAATGAGTTTAGTAGTATTCCAAAAAAATGAATTTCAAGCATCTTCTAACCACGCATAACCATGAGGACTTTTAAATGGGATTAGAATCAACTTGTCTATTTAATAACCAATTTTGATGTGTTCCATACATGCATAACCGTGAGGACTTTTAAATGAGCATGAAAGCACATATACAAATATTCCAAGTAATTCACCCATGGATAACCGTGAGGACTTTTAAATGAGAGTGAATACTTTGGATGTTTTTATTTAAAAAAATTAAAAAAATGAAAACGAATAATTTCTCGTTAAAACTACCACATTTTGACATACTATATTGGATTTGGATGAGTGATGGTCGTTAGAAATATGATAGAAATAGAGATGGTCATGGAATTTTTACCCATAAAAAAATATTATAAATCTTGTTTAAATTTTTAAAGAAATTTACTAAATATACTGTCTCAATTCATAATATATGATTAATATCAACACACATAACTTTTTCAATCACTATTTATCTTTTCGATAATCAGTAGGGAATCAGATTGGTTAATGTAGTCATTTAAGATCAAATCCAAAAATAATTATAAAATCAAATTTTATAAAATGTCTAATCTGAAACAAGGTCAACAAAAACTATTTTCTAAAAGGGGTTTTATAAGAAAAATGTCTACTAATTGAAAATCAGTTGAAATCAAAAATATGCGATATTTTCTTTGAAAAATATGCAACTACTGAATGTCTCAACATAAATCACGTTCCACTAGTAATTTTTCTACCAACTAGGTTATCAGTGTAATCTGCATCCGAATTTTCCTTTGACTCAAGATTATCATTAGTTGGATGTTATAGACCAGACTGTGAAGTTGAAATAAATACCTAAAAATCTTTTTATAGCTTTTAAATGAAATTCTTTTGGATTTGAATTTGAAACCGTGCAAACAAACAAATAGTGAACATAGTGTTAGTAGTAAAATAACCAAATATATCCACGTGTATCTAGAGTAATCATCAAACAACATCATTAGTCCAAACAAATCTATATGAACTAGTTCAAAGACTCTAGAGATAAATGTAGTGTTCTAAGCATAAAAAGATAGCTGGCCAACTATTTTGCATAAGTCAGAATCATAATCAACAATCATTATCACATAACTGGCTGATTTAATTCAGATTATGGTGCAGATTTTCACATTTAATATACCGTTCAAGATAAATGTACCATTACCTATTTTACCTCTGCGATAATTTTTCATTGTTACCCATTGTGATTCTGCCACCATTATACTAGGCTAAGGAACTTTGATTTGTCGCCCGTCGTATGCCTGGAACAGCCAGAATCCAGGTAACACTGTTGTTGTTCCTTAGCCTGCCACCACACCTACACGAGAAAAGTTCTTTGTGACCTATTTGTTTTTATAGGTCCATGGTTGTTAGTGGCAAAAGATTTTGAAAAATATGTTTGTGTAGACCCAAGACTATTTATATTTGTTCCTTTTGGCACCCAGATTTGTTTGACTTTAAGGGATTTTATATTCGTGCCTTTTGGAACCCAAATTGGTATGGTTTTCACGTGTTTAGGTCTATACCAACAATTGTTTTGATTGTGTCCAATTTTTCTACAAATTGTGCACTTGGAATTTACTTGATTAATTTCGCTACCAACACGTTTAGATTGAGTATACCTAAGTCCTTGTCTATCAATATTGACTGTTTGTTTTTCTATTAGCATATTTAGTGATTTTTCTCCTCTAGAGAATTTTCCTAAGGTTGTAGACAGTTATTGGACTTGTGTCTTAAGTGATTCGTTTTCATTTAATAGAAAGTGCACTTTTTAATAGAATTTTCTCTCCTAGTGTTTTCATTTTCTTTCAAAATCATAATTTCATTTTCAAGTGATTTTATTTTAATTTCTGATTTTTTAATTTCTTCTTCAAGTGATGGACACTTATCACACTTAGGGCTCTTGGTTTGATAGTTTTTAACCAATTGATCAAACTGTTTATTTAATTTTATCAAACTATCTCTTTGTGATTCAATTTTAGCGTACTTTTCCCTAAGTCGTTCAAAGCAGCCATTTACTTTGTGAAAATATATAAGTAGTTTTAAGTGTGTGAGTTTTGATACCTCGCTTGGCTCGTCATGATCGCTATTAGTAATATCACCTCGAAGACACAGATCTTCTTTTCACTCTCACAACTAGTGCTTTTATTATTGTCATCACTTTTATTCCACGTGGCTGCAAAACTTCTCATTTTCGGTTTCTTTCCTTGGTTGAGTCGATTCCGAGGACAATTTGGCTTGATATGACCGGGTTTATTGCACTTGTGACAAATGGTCTCCTGCTCTTTTGATTTGTCCAGTGCTTTGACTATCCTGTTTTCAATTGTTGATTTAGAGTTGGATTTCCGTATTCGCGGTTCCACTTTTTGAATCTTTTTATTAGTAGCGCCAGCTCAGCTGCTCCATCATCATCATCATCACTTTCCGTTGTTCCTTTAAGTGCTATTGATTTCTTTCATGTATCACCTCCTTCGCGTTCTTCCTTGAATTTGATTTCTAGCTCGTAAGTGGTGAGATTTCCGATGAGTTCTTCGACTTTGATTTGTTTCAGATCTTTTGATTCTTGAATGGCTGTAACTTTTGCTTCAAAATTTCATGGAAGGACTTTGAGGATTTTTCGGACTATTTCCAACTTTGTGTATGATTTTCCAAGAGCTTTTAATTTGTATATGAGATTGGAAAGTCGTCCATACATCTCTTTGACATTTTCATCCTTGGTCATTGTGAAGTTTTCGTATTCGCTACTAAGCATGGTAAGGCGAGATTCTTTGACTTGAGATGTTCCTTCGTGAGTCACTTCAAGTGGGTACCAGATTTCCAATGCAGTTAGACAATGTGAGACATGATTAAATTCAATTTGATCCAATGAACATATAATAGAATTCATAACTTTAGCATTATCATTATGTAGTTTATTTTCAAGATCTGTCCATTGATCCATTGGTTTTTCAATTTCCTGATTATCTACCACTATAGTTGGTGTCCTATAACCTGTCTCAACAATATTCCAAGCATCAATGGTTTTCAGAAAAAATTTCATTCTATTTTTCCAGTAAGTATATTCACCATTGTACATTGGTGGTCTAACTTTGGACTAACCCTCAGCAAAAGCATTATTAAAAGAGGCCATTTAAAAATCAAAATTTTAAAACAGTAATTTGTTTTTGAAAAATCAAATTTTTAAAAACAAAAATTGGCTTTTATTCCTAGCTCCAATACCACTTGTAGGATCGATTTCACCCTAGAGGGGGGTGAATAGGGTGATACTAATAATAATAAAAATTTGGTGCGAAAATATATAAAATAATTGCGGAACTGATAATAGCAGAATAATAGCAGCACAGATAATAGCAGAATATTAAAAGCAGAAATAAAACAACACAGATTTACCCAGCTTCGGCAAAACGCTGCCTACGTGCTGCCCCCTAAGGTTTTTACTAGAAATTAAGTAGTCAAACGCTTACACACGTAAACTCGCGACACCCGCTATCAACTAACCTAACTCTACGCTCAAAACCCTACCACAACCCAGCCACTGAGTTGCGAATTCTCGAACTACACCACCGTAGTTCATCCCTAGTCACACGACTAGAATTTAATAAAAGTTTAAAAGTAAATTACAAAATATAAAAACAACTTAAATCAATAAAACCCTAATTTTAAAATTTGAAGCCCAAAGAAAATTATGAGCCGGCCCAAATCAAAAACGCAGTGATAAAAAATATCCCCTTTTCTTTTTATTTTTCCTCGGCCTGTAATCTTTGCTTTTGTGAAAAAAATGGCTGCCTCTTTGCTCGTTCGTTCCACTTTCAAAATTTTAGGGCTTTTGGAAATTTGTTGAAGTCGTCGCTTTTTTTTCGAGCGATTGAAGTGATTTGCTTTGCTTTGCTTTGTCAAACGTCTCCTATCTTCGATTTGCTTTAGGCTACTTCACTACGTCGAGTTCGATTTGAATAAATCTGGTATGCGATTTTGCTTTGTTACTTTCGTTGATATGATTGAACTCGATGCTTTTAATGCTGATGATGTTGAGGGTATTTATAGGGTTTAATTTTCTAAATTTTCGATCGAATGAATTCGTCTGATAATTTTTTCTGCCGTTCGATTTTGCTTGAGTTCATACAATTTTATTAGACTAGTTCAAATTCGTATATTTTCTGATATGCTTGCTTGGTTACCACAGCTTGCATTTGCTTTGGAATTTTGTTCCGTTCTTTTCTTTGTCGACTTCGGTCACTTTGAAATTGTAATATTCTGGATTATTTCGATTTTTTGTTATAACCTTGTCCACCACGGCTCTGACTTTGGTAGTTAAAATTGTGATAATCTTTTGACTTCGACTTGTTCAATTTAAAGTTCTTTGCAAAATTGTTTTGACCCATGGTTTTGCTGTTCCATTTATTTGCTGGCAAATTTTGAATTTTTTTTGTTACTCCAACTGGTATTGCAGTCTTATTCATTACTGCATATATGTATACATGCCGTTTCACACATGTATATATGTATGTTAGCTTGTGCCTGCATCTGACCATGCCATTTAAAAATCTGGATGCTTTGATTTGTTCACTTGTTATTTCAACTGTTTTGTTTGTGTTGCTTCATTGAGTCTGATTGCACTTTGAAAGCTGGTCTTCATATGTATATGTCTGATTTCATATGGAGTTGTTCATGTTACATGTTTTTGTTCATTGGTATGCACTACTTCATCGATATATATATATATATATATATATATATATATATATGCATGTGTATACATATATATGCATATATGTATACATGTGTTTATGTACTGTTAATTTGTATTGCTCTGACACATGTCTTAAACTTGTACATGTCTGGTTTTGTTTGAAGCTTCATGAAGTCACAACTGTTGACATGCGCATTTGGACCAGTCTTCTGATTTCGGCACTTATGGTCTGACCAGTTACTTTAAGTATAAATACATTCATTTCCTTGTTATTCTATTTGACCATATATATTTGCACTGAGTTGTAGCTTCGAGCTAGTTTGCATATGTTGTCAGGTCTGTACTTTGTTGTATTTTTTACTGGTCTAGTGCAGTTTGACCCATTCATTTGGACTCATATATGTGTATACATATATATGTGCGTATATGTATATATATTTATGTAGTCTTTGCCATTGTGCCAGGCCACTTCGAACATGTTGAATTTTAGGTCCTTGAGTTTGAATGGTTGAGTATTTTTCATGTGTACACATTGAATTTTTGGTCGAGGCTTGTTCTAGTCATTAAAACTTGAACATTCTATTTTTATTTTTGTATTCCACTTGAGTTGAACCTAGCTTAGGCTCGGGTTTGACCTTGTGCTCATATTGTGACTTTATTTGTATTGCACTTGAGTTGAACCTAGCTTTGGCTCGGGTTTGACCTTGTGCTCACCTGTCCCTGTAGTTTTATCAGGTGTATATCGGTGTGCATGGCCTTGTGGCATGTATAGTGATACACTGTGCATGTCACAAGTTGTTCATGTAAGATGAATTCAAAATTAAATGATGACGAACAACCCAAATAACCGAGGCAACTAACATTTTCAAAATACACATTTTATTTTACCCTGCAAAATATTTCTTTTTCAATTTTACTACGTCGGTGTTTATTTTGCTGATAACTCAGATGCTGGATTCAATCTGGAATAGAGTTGAAGATAAATACGAGTGAATGAGCGATATGTATCGAGGTGCAAATGTATTGTGAAAAATTGTATTATAATTTGAAATTGTATTGTTATTGAAAAATGTAGCGAGAGCTCAAATTTGTACTATTCAAAATTGTAATAAAATATTTGTTTGAATAAAATATATGTTTGAATTTAAATTCTGTGTTGTTTATTTTATTCAGCAAATATTTATTTAATTATGTGAAAACAAAATAGTACAATAACAAATACATTTAAATGAATATATATATATATATGTTTATTATCATCAAACAAAAATCATATACTAGCATATTCAACAAATGCAAGCGCGCAGCTAGAGGTGTATGTGCCAGAGATACCCTATAGGAGTAGGGGGCAGAATGCTGCTATTGATCGAAGACCATCGTTGGACGACCATAACTGGATAGCTGAGATTGGTCAAAAGGATAGTGAAGGGTGGACCATGAGACCATAGTTTGTAGGACATAAACAAGAATCCATTCATCTCTAACATCCGAAATGCGAAGAATCCTCCCGATTTCAAGCTTTTGATATTGGAAATATATGATGGGCAGACGGATCAAACAGTGCATCTAATGAGATACATTCAACATATGGAGGTGTTGTGAGCTTCTGAGGAGGTGATGGGATGGTGCTTCCTCTTATATCTGATAAATTGAGCAACGACGTGGTTCAGACAACTAGAGAATAAGTCCATAAGCATATGGACCGAGTTAGTGAATAGGTTCTTGAGATAGTTCAGAGTTCATATTTCTCAACCAAAGAATGTGATGACTCTATCAAGCATAAAGCAAAGGGTCGGAGAGACCTTAAGAAGTTATTTGACGTGATTCAAGCAGTTGCCATAATTGTAAGCCAGACCCATCGATAATCCTGATGGGAGCAGTGTTTGGAGTCGCAAGCACGACCGACTTTAAAATTTCATTAGAAAGGGATCCGCCAATGGACCTCATGGAGTTTTACTATGAATCTAAGAGATATCTGCATCAAGAGGATGTTGAAGCTGACAATGCTGATGCTAATGCTATTCAGAGCAGTGTATAGAAAAGACAAAGGGAAGAGAAAAGCTGATAATGACTTTGAAAGACCGAAACGACAAAGGAGGGAATCGAAGTTCTCTTCTTACACTGACCTAACCAAAACCATGGAGAAGATATACCTAGATACAATGGGGCAGATCCCCTATCGGAGACTAGCCAAGAGGGAACCCATAGATCGAGAGAAGTCTGAAAAGTTTTTCCTATTCCATAAGCTAGATGGACATGAAACAAACGAGTGCAGACACCTTCATGATTTGATAGAAGAATTGGTTCAGGGTAACCAGCTACAATAGTACGTAAGGAATCAAACTGCGATGGTGCACCAGGAGCAGCCGCCATCTGTAGTAAATGCACAAAAACACAACCACGGATCTGGGTCGAGGATGGTAATCCCATGATCAAGACAGATAGGACTCGGGTTCGTTTCTCTCGCTTTACTTTCCGTTTTAAGACAATAACAACCTCGGACCGCTTACACATGTACGAGGCCTCGATTGGTCTCTAGGCATGCTCTGAGTAGGATATCCAAGGTGAAAACTTAGGATGTTTGCTTTCTTGCTTTGATTTGAATATTTGATTTTCGAAATCCACTTGAATGTGATGACTGATATTGATCGTGGTAGTCCCATTCGGAGAAACGGGGCAGTTTCTGCATGAAGTAATTCCCCTAACTAGAGAGTAAGTGGATGGACTTGCTTATCGTTGAGTCCCCTCACCAGGGATTGAGCGGATTGGGCTCAGGAAGGATCCAGAGAGACCAAAAGTAAGTCCCCTCACCAGAGAGTGAGCGGATGGACTTGCTCATCATCAAGTCCCCTTGTCGAAGAGCGAGCAGATTGGACTCAGCAAGGGTCTATAGACATCAAACCCTAGATTGGATGATTAAACGGTCCAGAGAGATCGAAGCCTAGATTTGATGATTGAATGATTCGGGGAGATTGAACCCTAGTTTGGATGATAAACGATCTGATGAGGTCGAACCATAGAATGAGTATTGACCTAAATAATGATTTGAACGCCTTATAATCAGATTAAAATATATAAACCACAAGCGAAGACATGATTATTTTGATAGACAATATGATAACTCTTTGTGAAAATGGATTGATTACGATTTATGACTAAAACTTAAGCAAGGACTAGAGTCCTTAGCTATGAAGGTCTAGAATGACCATGGATTTACAGGAGAATCCATAGGAACCAAATCATTCACCACAACTTGAATCGATGGATGGTCGAAGAGCTCAACTACCGAAGATTGACTACAGCTGAAACTTGTTCTTAAGCAAAGCATGCCTTACATACATAAGGCATACTTTATAGGGCAAGTGTTAACCATCTTGTTGACCAACCTGATTTTCAACTAGAATTAGAAGGTCAAAATGAAGACGGAACAACTCACGAACCTGGAAACACGATAAAAAAGAAAAGAGAATGAAGTTAAAAAAGTTTTATCCAATTTGAGCTAAGTACAGCTCTTGGTACCCGAGAGAAAACTCTCGGCACCGAGAGGTCCGTTCCTTAACTTGGGTCTTCCAAACCCCACACACTTCATACACTTATTCAACCAGTCGTCATCAAGTGCTTTTCTCGAAGATTGAATAAGCAACTTCGAGGATTGATGAGAAGAAAGCAAAGAAAGCAGAAAAATACACGTGTTAATAAAGGAATCGTTGGGATCAACCCTACTTTTATATAAAATAGTTTGGGATACATTAAGTTGAAGATAAAAGAGCAAAGCAAGTGGAAAAGTTAAGTTATCACCAAAGAAAAACTTTCGGTACTGAGAGGTCGATTTTGGCCATAGGGCCACGTGCTCTCTCCTACACCTTCAGGCTTGTGTCTGGGCCATGGACTTGGTGGGCTTCTGACCGAACTAGTGATTTCCTCTATAAAAACGGACCCTCTGACGACTAGAAAAGGAATTTTTGTTCTTATTCTTCATCTCTTTCCTCTCTTTCATTGAATCGCTTAGGAAGCAACCATTTACCGTTTTAGGACTTAGATCAACAAATTCCATGTACTAGTGACTCTCAAACCTCTAATAAATAAAATACAAAGTGGATGTAAGCCATAGATTTCCAAACCACTATAAATATTCTTGTGTGTTCTTTATCTTTTTGATATTTTTGGCGAGATCTCTATATTTCAATAGTTTTTTGGGCGTTGTGCCATTTTTGTGTTAACGGGTGGCAAGGGCAGAAGGAAAGGAAAGAATAAGTAGGGTATTCTAGAAACTTGTGGGCGTGGTAGCTCTTTTTGGTTATGCTTTTAATTTTCCTTTTTTGTTGCAAACAAGCCGTGTTTGTGCGGGAGCGGTCCCCGCTATTCTTGTACAGAAAAGTTTAAGTAATGAAAGATTGTTTTGTCTTGTAATCTTTTTTTTGTTTTACTTTCTGTATTTCTGTATTCCGTACATTCTTGTATCTAACCGCCATTATATATAATATAACTGCCTATCCTGTAATTTATCTGTATTATGTACGTATATCTGTTCTCGTGCAGTGCTTTCATTAACTGCAACCTTGTGCATGTAAATGAAATTCTTGCAATTGCACTAGCTTTATACCGTGGTTTAGTCGCCAGAGCATTTTGCTTGGCAAAACTAGAACCATATCTAACTAACTCAATGGTTATTCCTATTCGTGTTGGGACGAGTTCCCATTGACCGGCTATTGTCGCAAATAATTCAAGTTTCTTGTTGCTCCCTATCACCAGGGAGCATCAACTACACTATTTACTTTCTGTTTATGTATTCCCACTGCAAACCAAATCTTGTTCGTGGAACTTACCTTTTCCAAATGCCAGAATTTGGGCACGAAAAGGAGAAAAGCATCGTAAGGCGAAGTATCCAATTGCCACCGTTCTGATCACTCTTTCCTAATTCCTAATCCCAAAGTGAGAAAGTCCGATAATACCCGTTTCTTGGTTTCCAGTGACTATCCTCACTAATCCTTGGCTGAGCATTTCTTGCTAGATCGCTAGTGCAGTCGCGGAAATCCAATTCGTACACCAGTTACCCTCTCTAGGAACCGGTGGTTTGACCGCTTGATTTCAAGCATTCCTTCCTGTTGTTGCCCGTCTCCATGCAACGGAAAATTCTTGATGGTCGAGGTCAAATTATTTGATCAAATCATAAGTAGTTACACCTTTCTAACATTGCCAATCTTCGGGCAATGCCAGATTCCTGAAGTTCAACGTCGAATTATCCGATCGACCCCTAATTGAGTTCTCCTTCCTGATATTGTTAGTCTTTGGGCAGTGCTAGATTCTTAAAGGTCGAGGTCGAATTATCCGATCAATCCCTTAATGTGTTTTCCGTCATGATCTTGCCAATCTTTGGGCAATGTCAAATTCCATAAGGACCAGTCCAATTCATCCGACCGACCCCTAAATGAGTTTTCCTTCCTTACGTCCCCAATCTTCGGGCAACGCCATATTACTAAAGGTCGGGGTTGAATTATTCGATCGAGCCCTAAATGAGTTCTCCTTCCCGACGTTGCCAGTCTCTAGGCAATGCCAGATTCCTGAAGGTTGGCGTCGAATTATCCAATCGAACCCTAAATGAGTTCTCCTTCCCGACGTTGCCAGTTTCCATGTAATGCCAGATTCCAGAAGGTTGGGGTTGAATTATCCAATCGACGCCTAAATGAGTTTTCCATCCCGACGTTGCTAGTCTTGGGCATGACAGATTCTTAAAAGGCCAGGGACAAATTACCCAATCGACCTCTAAATGAATTCTCCTTCCTGGCCTCTCCAGTCTTTGGGCAATGCAAAATTCCTGAAGGTTGGGATTGAATTATCAAATCGACCCATGTATGGGTTTTCCTTCCTAAATTCATCAGTCTCCAAGCAACGCCAGATTCCTGAAGGTTGGGGTCGAATCATTTGATCGACTTATGTAACTATGTTCCTAGACCATGATCCGAGGCCTAAGGAGCATGTTCCTTGCCGCACTGCTAACCATGTAGTATGGGAATTTTCCTTACAAGAACATGGTTCCATTGGTTTGAGAAGCTAATTACTTTTAAAAATGGAAAACATGGTAACTCATGCCTTATTATGCTGCCTTTGGAGTCCTTCGGTGGCTTATTTGTGAAAATAAACTAAGAAAAACTAAGTGTAGTAGCACCGTGGCAAATTGATGTTCAATGCATGTAGGATCAAAATTCCATCAACCATTGCAAGCTTTAAAGTTCCATCTCTGAGCTTTTGATTTATTGCATAGTGTCCTCCCTAGTTCGGATGAAGTGCCCTCGTACCCGGGTGAACTCATTTTAAAACGAGATCCCCTACCTCAAAAGTACAATTTCGGACCTTGATGTTGAAATGTCATGCCACGCATCTCCAATGAGAAGCTACCCTTAGTTTTACTTCTTTCCTTTTCTCATCAACCAAATCAATAGACTCAAGCAAAAATTCCTCGTTCGCCTTTGGATCGTAATGCCTTTTACAATAAGAAGGGACTTCCAATTCTATTGGGATCATAGCTTCTAGCCACTATACCAGTGCAAACACGGTATGTTTGATTGCAGACTTGTGAGTTGTCCTATAAGCCTATAATGCCAGTGGAAGCCTATCAACCCAATTACCTTTTCCTCTCATTAGCCATTTCTCCAAAGTGGACTTGATGATTTTTTTCACCGCCTCCACTTCTCTGTTTGCCTATGAATATGCTACCGCTGAAAAGCTTTTCATGATCCGGTACTGTTTATAGAAATCCTTGAACCTTTTACTTTCGAACTGAGTTGCATTATCCGTTATAATCTTCTAAGTTACTTTGAACCTGCAAATGATGTTCTTTGCTACGAAGTTAATCACCTTTTTCGTTGCAATCGTTGCAAGCGGTTCTGCTTCAGCCCACTTCATGAAGTAGCCCATAAAGACTATTTCATATTTAGCTCCTACTTTTATGATTGGTAGCACTCCAATAAGATCATTTCCCCAAACTGCAAATGGTTACGGGCTAACCATTTGTGTGAGCTCCAAGGATGAGGGCTCTTAGGATCTTCGTAGACCTCTACAACGGTCAAATAATTTGGTGTAATCAGCTGCATCATTATTTATTGTTGGCTAAAAATATCCATAGCGAAGTGCCTGTTTAGCTAAAGTCTGCCCCTTGGTGTGATCACTACAGCTGCCCTCCTAGATTTCCATGAGGATCTTCCTAGCTTCATCCTTGGTTACACATCGAAGCCAGGGGAGGTGGGGTGGTAGAGAACCCCTTATGTACAACACTCCTTCTTGCATCATGAATCAAGGTGCTTTTCGAAGGAGTTTCTTCTGTTCATTCCTATCTCTCAGGAGAGTTCCCTTGAGCTGATAGTCCTTAATAGGGTCATCCATGACTCCTTCCCTTTCGTGGTTTCTAGAATCCATTTGATATCCATATGATCGATACTTCGAGCTATTAAAACCTTTATTGGGACCAAACCCATCATTTGTGCCTCCCCAGACTAGCTAGCTTAGCCAATGAATCTGCTTTCATGTTTTCCTCTCTAGGAATATGCGTGATAGTGTAGTGCTCTATATCATCCAACAATTCCAGCGCCTTTGTTAGGTAGGGAGCAAGTCTCGTGCCCTTGGCCTAATATTCCTTTCTAACTTGACAAACCACCAGTTAGGAGTCACTTAATATGTGGAGTGTCCTTATTCCCAGTTCCTTTGCTATCCTTAATCCCGCTATCAGCGCCTCATACTCTACCTCATTGTTTGTTGTAGGAAATTCCAGCTTCAATGCGTAACAGATTGATCGTCCTTCCAAGGTTTCAAGCACTGCTCCTATGCCCGAACTATGTTCGTTCAAAGCTCCATCCATGAACAACTTCCAATGAGAGGGTGTGGTTGTATCATCGTCCTCCTCACCATCCCATGTTGCAAACACAACAATGAAATCTGCAAATACCTACCCGTTTATAGCTCTCGTCGGATGGTAAGTGATATCGTACTAGCTTAAATCTATGTTCCATTTTAGTAGCCTTCCCGAAGTTTTGAGTCGGTACAGTACCTACTTCAGAGGCTGATCTATCGGTACCATGATTGGATGAGCTTGAAATTATAGCCCTAACTTCCTAGAGGCAATCAATAAGCAATTTTCGTTTCTCCAACTTTGGGTAGTTCTTTTCAGCTCCGGTTAATCATTTGCTGATGTAGTAAACCGATCTTTGCATCCTTGTCTCCTCACACACCAGTGCCGCACTAAGCACGTGAGTGGACACTGCCAAATAAACAAATAAATCCTCCCCATTTAGCAGTTTGGATAAGACCGATGGTGTCTCCATGTGCCTCAACAATTCTTTGAAAGAATTATGACAATCTTGATTCCATTCGAAGTTCTTCTTGCCCTTCTTGAGGGCGTCGAAGAAGGGTATGCACTTATCCATTTCCTCTGAGATGAACCGACTCAAGGCAGCGATCTTCCCATTCAATCTCTGCAGTTGATTCTTCATAAGCGGGGCAGTTACATTACTCAGGGCTTTAATCTGCTCTAGATTAGCCTCGATGCCCCTTACATTAAGAATAAATCCTTGAAATTTCTTGATGCTGCCTCGAAAGAACATTCAATGGATTCAGCTTCATTCCATATTTCCTTAGGACCTCAAACATCTTCGAAAGATCATCCAAATAGTCCCGTAATACTCATGACTTCACAAGCATGCCATCCAAGTACACCTCCATTGTCCATCCAATTTTATTCTTGAACATAAAATTTACCAACCTCTGGTAAATAGCTCCAACATTCTTCAAACCAAACGACATTACTCGATAGCAATATAATCCCAAATCCATTATAAAGCTAGTATTCTTCTAATTCGGTATATGCATCAAAATCTGGTTATAGCTTGAATAAGCATCAATAAATGAGAGCAACTCATGTCTTGCGGTCCTGTCCACTAGTTGGTCAATCCTGGGCAAAGGAAAACTTTCCTTCGATCAAGCCTTAATCAAATCTGAGTAGTCGATACATGTTTTCCACTTTCCATTCTAATGAATACCAGGATTGGATACCCATTCAGGGTATAAAGCATCCTAGATGAAGCCGTTTTCCATCAGCTTATCCACTTCTTCCTTTAACGCAGCGGATTGCTCCCCACCTAGAATGTGTCTTTTCTAGTTTGACTGGTGTAAACTTTGGATCAACATTCGATGCATGACATGCTATCGTTAGCGATATCCCTCACATATCTGAATGCGCCCAAGAAAACACATGCAAATTTTCTCGGAGGAAACTAACAAATTCCTTCCTTAAGTTACCATTGAGCTGAGATCCAATTTTCAGGATCCGAGTAGGATCATCCATGTCGATTGGAGCATTCACCGTCAGCTCAACCAGTGCTGGTTGCTCCTCCCCTGACTGCTTTTTGGGATCCATAGCTTTATCAAACCTACTATGTTTCCCGAGCCAGGGTCCAGGATTTAGTTGTTATGCTTGCATCATGGATGCAGAGAGTCTTCTCCATATCCTTGCCTTTCTCCCATCGCTTTGCTTCCCTTAGATCCGCAACATAGCACTCCTTTCCTGTGCTCTAGTCCCTCTTACCAATTCGACCTCATTCCTCGTAGGAAACTTCATCATTAATCACCAAGAAGCCAATGCTATTCTAAAATCAGCAAGGGTTGGTCGGCCTAAAATGACGTTATATGCATATATTCATCCACTATAATGAATTTCTGAATTTGGACTATCCTGATATCCTCTTCACCCAATTCCATAGAGAAATCGATCATCCCAATTGGCTATTTTGCTTTAATAGTATGTTCCCAGAACTTCCAGTATTCACCAAGACCCGACGTACTATTGCCAGTCCGATCCATCGGTTATCACCATAGGGTCGAAAGTTGGCCCTTCGCCTCCATCCACATCCCTATTCTCGAATATGATATCATCGGTTATCATCCTTTGCTGCTTAGTCGGAGATCCATCTTCTACGATAAAGCAATCCTCTTATGGTACATGCTTTAGCAAGCTCGCATACCATTCCATTTCCCTTCAGCTTTTCTCCTCTGGATTAGGTCCTCCGGTTATTATGTAGATAATTAACTTCCCATCATTTCGCTTGGGCCCTTCTCTGTTTGGTCTAGCCTGATTCCCTTGGGCAGGCCGCGCTTGGGGTCTCGCAGCTTGACCACCTTCTTTTGGCTCTTTAACGTACCGCTGGAGCATATTTCTCCATATTAATTCTTTGTTGAGATCCCTCAAATGTCAGCACTCGTTTGTGTTGTGTCCATGAGTTTCATGGAAATGACATAACTTTTTAGAGTGCCTTTCCTGCTCGGTCGCCTCCTTTTAGCGCGACTTCTTATATTGTTCCGTTCCTCAAGTAGCAAGGTATATGTTTTATAGCATATCATTTAAGGGTGTATAGTCTTCAAGTTTTTTATTCCTCTGACATTTCTCGTTTTCATTTCGCCTTCCCTCGGGGCCTTGATTTCTTTTCTTCTGGGTACCAGAATTTACAATATTAACTACCACGTTACGAAAGCTTTCTCCAGCTTGTTTAATCACCACATTGCTCTGGATAACTTCCTTAGATTGTCCGTTATCGGTCATTCCTAGGGCTAGACTCACCTCTTCTAATCATAGGAACTGATTAGCCTTCCAATGAAACTCTTCCCTGGTCTTGGATTGCTTCATTTTCCGCCATCTGTCAAAACCCATGTCTGGGTTTATGCCTCGGACAAATGCATAAATACCAGATTCTCCTTCAGCTTACTTACTTTTATAACAGTAGTGCTGAACCGATTCAAGAATCCCTTCAATGATTCCTTGGGTCTTTAAGACAAGCTTGACAAGGCTTCTCGTCCTTAGGTCAAGCGGCATGGAGTCAAAACTGCTGCATGGACTTTCTAGCTAACTCATAAAATAACATCTACATTGAACAACATCCTTCGCCTTGGCACCATCCATATGCCATTCATACTTGAAAAAATGTTGCCTAGGATCAGTAGTCCTATAATATGATGGCATAGTCAGCATAGTAAACTTTCTGGGATACTCTTCCCATAGAATATTTTCCATATATGGGTTCTGCTTGGCCCTGAACCCCAATCCTAGTTCTTTCTACCTTTTCTTTACTCGACTAATTGCTTAACCATATCCGCTATATATTCCTTACTGGCACAGTATTCCAAAGGTCGACTATCAGGGGTTGTATCGAGTGTTTTACTCTACAAACTATCTCCTTTACCCATTGACATCTAGGTACTCTAATCTTTGGGAGAACCACTCCTCTAGTTTTCTAGTTATGTGTAGTTGGTTCAGTTGTAGCTGTTTGAACTCTAGCATCATTAGCTCTGGCATCCAGTTCAAGAGCATCACCATCAAACTACAGATCATCCACTGAGTCAGATAAGTCCAAAGCTTCAGCTTCTTGTTCCCCTCATTGTCCCAAAATCCACTTGGTACCAAGACGATTCCTCTCAATGTCGAGTTGTTTTCTTTTAGGGGGAATGTTTTAACTTCCTCCAGCGACTCCTTCTGTTAGCCCAACAACTGCTTCTTTTTGATTTTGTCTCTCATTTCGCCTACTTTGACCTGATACATATGTATTCTCTTCCTTAGATCTAGGGGATAAGCTCCTCTCATGTTCCTCCTAGTCCTTTGGAGTTGTTGGGTCAATAGTGCTATACTAGCCTCCATCTTTTCCATAAAAGCCATTTGATTGTCAACCAACTTCTGGTTTAACTCCTACATCACCTTATCAATCTCAACCCTAGTAACCACTTCATGTTTAGCAGATGATCCTGGTATCGTCTGTTGGTTATCAACTTCCAACTAGTGATCATTTCCTTCATCACCACCAACTACTGCTCTTGAGGATTTTCCAGATCGCATAGACACCATTGATTTCTATCAGTAAATTTCCTAATTCCTTAAAGCAAATCTTCTAGATCTAACCGCTAGATCTCTCAAAACCCAAAATAGTAAGCAAGACCTGACCCTGAGTTCAATTCTCAGTAAAAAAAACCAAAATGTTGGTGCCAAAAAGTGGCACAACACCCAAAAAACCTATTGAAAAATTGAGATTTAGAAGAAAATATAAAAAAACAATAAGAATACTATTTGCACAAAAAATGGGCAAACACCCCCAAGTCGTATGATTTAGTTGATTTTAGGTTGTTTTCAGTGATCTGGGTGGTTTATACAAATATGTAAAAAGCGGGGACTAAACTATAAGAGACACATAGATTTATAGTGGTTCAGCCAGAATGTGCCTACGTCCACTTTATATATTATTTCTCCTTTCTTGTTCAGATTACAAGTACAAAGCTTTAATACAAGTATATGAAAGTTGTTTGAAAGTTCTCTCCGTGCTTGAGCTCTCAAACTTGTCCCCGCTTTGTTGTACCCCTACCCCTCTATTTATATAGTCAGGCTGGGGGTAGGGGTCTTGGAAGTATATAGCTGTTGATGGGCCTGGGCTGACGTGATCTGGCCTGGCGATGTTGGTCCGGTAGTGGATGGTCCGGTAGTGGATGGTCCGGTAGTGGATGATCCGGTAAGCAATGGATGGTTCGGTGGTGGGTTGGTCCGGTAGTGGAGCAAGGGTTGGTTCGGCTAGGAGTTGGTCTTGGTATGTTCTGGTAGTGGATGATCCGGTAAGCAATGGATGGTTCGGTGGTGGGTTGGTCCGGTAGTGGAGCAAGGGTTGGTTCGGCTAGGAGTTGGTCTTGGTATGTTCTGGTAGTGGATGATCCGGTAAGCAATGGATGGTTCAGTGGTGGGTTGGTCCGGTAGTGGAGCAAGGGTTGGTTCGGCTAGGAGTTGGTCTTGGGATGGTCCGGTAGTAGGTGGGTGGAGTTGGTTTGGCTGTCTTGGTTTGGCGATGCCTGCTTTACTCTGGTTCGGCGAGGACTTCCTTACTCTGATTCGGTGGTGATCTCCCCTCTTTGGTTCGGCGAAAACATGCCCAACATTTGCCCCCCAAAGTGGGGCATATGCCAGTCATATGTCTCGCTTTGTTTCAGCTTGGACATTTTCATCCGGTCTTGTGTGCCGAACTAGTTGGTTCGGTCATTCACGTTTGCCTATAAGTACGGGCATTATGCTCTTGTTATTCCCTACCAAGTGAGATAGCCGAATCATATTTTTCTGCCGAATCAATCATATTGCCGAATCACACTTGGCTACCGAATCAGGTGATTGCCGAATGACCTTCATGTTTCAAACTACCGAACGAACCCGTGGAGTTCGAGTGCCGAACGAATCTTCGTGCCTTGAACTACCGAATGGGCTTGAGTGCCGAATGAAATTTCGACCCTGTTATACCGAATGAGTTTATGTGTTGAATTATAAGTGAAACTCTAGACAACGTACACTTGCTCGTTTATATCTCTACATCTAACAATGTGTTTTCTCGTGTTGCAGATAATGTCTCATAAAGTTAAAACTCGTTCTGACAAGAAGAAAACTACGGACAGAAGAGAGTCCCCCGTCGTGCCCCCAGTCCAGCCGAATCCAGAACAACGTGGACCCGCCCCGAGATCGCTAGTGGACGGGTACGGTCCTCAAGAGCTTCTGAACTCACCTCCTGATTGCTCCCCTAGCTCCCTCAAAGACAAGCAGCTTGATGTTATTTCTCGCTCTTTTGGGATTGACAGAGCGTGTATGTTGTTTCCGGGGGAAGGAGTGATGCCATATAATCCCCCCGAAGGATATTTCTCTTATAGTAGGTACCATTGTATGTGTGGGTCCATTCCCCCGATCAATGCTTGGATAGTCAGCTTCATCACCTACTTGAAGGTGGCTCCATTCCAACTTCAGCCTAACTCCTATGCCATCTTGGTGAGCCTGTTTGTTATCTTCCAGAGAAGATATGGGCTTCCTCCTTGCAACCGGGAAATTCGGTATCTATACAACTTAAGAGGCTACAAGAAGGGGTCTCCGTATATTAGCTTGGAGTTGGCCGTGTCCTTCAAGCCAGTCCTGGATTTATATTCAAAGTTCAGCATGTTCAAGAAGGAATGGTTTTTCGTCAAGGATGACTCTGTTTCTATCCGTCGCTAAACCTTTGGCTGTAAGTTGAAGCTTATTTATAATTTCCATTCTGACTGCGATGCTTCTTCTTATGTGTTTTTATTTCTTGCTAGCGACAGGTGGCTTTGCGGTTGTGGAGAACGATCGCCTGGTTCAGATGGCTGCGGAAATAGAAGCCATTTCGGGAAGGGATAGGTCGGCTTCTTACTTGATCAGAAACGCTACACTTCTGGGGCACAACCTGATTCTACCACATCAGTCCATGGTCAAGCAGAGAGATACGGCGGCGGAGAGGGCTGCCAATGCTAAAGGAGGGGCTACGGCGAAGAGCAGCAAAAGGAGACCCTTCTCGATACACCCAGTCGCCGGGGGGGAAGAAACTCAAGAAGTCCGATGGACCCTCCCCCAGCACATGTCCAGATGTTTCGGAGGAGGAAAATGTGGAGGAGGAAAGAGGCGAGGATGAAGGAGGTGAAGCGGAGAGTGGAAGTGGTAGAGAAGGTGATGGTGATCGTCACAACGATGATGGTGGCGAAGGACGGAGCGGTGGTGGTACCGGGGCTTTACCTCCTGGGCAAGCAGGTGTGCTTCAAGAGTGGACAGATGACGCTCTCCGCCAAGCCTTCGAAGGGTTGGAGGAAGGACCGGTTTTGGTGGAGAAGCCCAAGAAAGTTGGTAAGGCCGGGACTGGCGCCGATTTATCTTCCAGGAGTGCTTCAGCTGAGGCAACTTCTGTGATTCAAGGTGAATTTTTGACTCCTACAGACTTTCTTTTTTACTGTTCTTAACTTGATATATTTCTTGAATTACGGTTCAATGCATGTTTTAGACACTTGGTTTTCATTCCAAGAGCGGGCAAAGCGGCCATGACCTCAGATGTTCGGCACCGCCTTGAACAATATAAGTTCCTCACAGCTTCTACTAAACCGAAGCCTCCGACCAACCGTTCTGGGGATGTAGTCGGCTATCGTCCTCTTCTTGGGGTTATTGAAGAGGGTATTCAGAAGGAGAAGAGGAGCCGCTCCTTGTTCGAACATTCACCTGGTCCTCAGCCCCCACTCCAGCCTCTTCAAGATATCACGGAGAGGGATACTGAGTTCATACCTTCTCCGCATCCATCTGAAAATCCTAATGTTACCCCGATAGATCACCCTGGCTTGGCTCGTAATCCGTTTGTGGGTCATCCAGATCTGGACCCGGCTTCTCATGATATCTCCTTCGACGAGGCTACTGGTGAACACCTTCTCCCTCGCAATCCTATGGTACGGGTTCTTGATGAGGTTAAGTCCCTGGACCTTGATTTTCTTACCACTCGGGTTGTAACTCTGGGGGATGAAGCTAAGGCAAACATTGACCGGGTTGCCGAGGAAACCAAGAAGCTGATGGGGCATCATGCCCGATTGGTCAAGGCTGGGGAGGAAATAGGGAGCGCCAATATTCGACTGCGGTTAATGGTTTCTGACCAGGCTAAACAACTTGATGATCAAGCCATCCAGATTTCTCAGCATGAGGCTGCATCTAGGCAATTAAAGAAGACTATGGAAGAGGTCAGCAGGGCAGAGTTGCGGAGAATGGAAGCTGCCTGTAAGGAACAGATTGACATGGCTATAGCAACGGTGGATGAGGTTCGGAAAGCGGATCTCGAGCGGGTAGAGGAGTTATCCGGGGGGCTTGAAGCTGCAGAGCTGGCTCAAACCAAGCTAAAGGATGAGATGGAGGCGATGAGGAAATCCCTTCAGGCTGACTGCTCGCGATACCGATCAGAGAGGGATGCTGCCGTTGCAAAGCAATGTGCTTCTGAGGTCCGAATGAGGGAGTTCGAGGAGAACGAGGGGATGATGGATGAGATGCTCCAGGATATGTACTTCCGCACTTGGAAACAGGGTAACTTATCCTGGATGGATGATTATCCCCGAGTCATGGCCAGGATTTTTCTCAGGGCTCTGGAGGAGGCCAAGGCTGATGCGGATAAGGAGGGTGGCGAGGTCTTCAGAATGGATGTGGTTACAGCCCAGTTCACCAAGGAGGAGAAAGTGGCGGTGAAGGAGGGTATGCGGCTACTTACCGCTGAGGAGGTAGTTGTGCAGGTAGAGGATGATGATCAAGATGATCAAGGAGCAGATGCTGGTAAGTCCTCCCCTTTAGTCCTTCCGTTAACTTGGTTGCTTATCACTAATGAATTCTTTCCTTGATCGGACAGGCGGTCAACAGGACAAGGGTAAAGTTCCGATGTAGCCGGCTCCTTGACTTGACCTGAATATCTTTTTGCTTACTGAACATTGTTGTATATATTAGTCTCAAAATAGTAACGTAACTTTTTATGTTGTAACTATGTCACTTGTAATAAACAACATTATTTTTGGCGTGTAATTTTTTAACTTAAGCCGATTCTGTCGTATTTGAATGCTTTTGTTATTTTGACATGTTGTATAAGAAATATAACTATGCATATGCCTGTGATTCAATTGTGTTTGACGCCAAGTTCTTGCTTAAAGTACAATTTCATATCTTGCAATGTTAATGTGATGTGCGAATAGCTACGTATTTATGCGCAAAAGAAGAAAGTACCGCCCTTCATGTTTTAGTTGTAGATGGCGGCTTTGAATGTCTTGCGTGACCAAGTATGGAATGCTGCCGAGTGTCCAGTTGTGAGTTCCCACTCCCATTAGCGAATGTCTCCTATTCTGTGTCCTGTACTTTAGGGATCGTTATAGAGGATAGGAGGAAAGTTTTTTTTAAATAAAATTGAAATATGAGAAATAGTAAAACTTCCAATCACGGAAGGACTTCGATGTGCTTAAGTTCGTGGCAAACGGGCTTTGCAGTCACTTTCCCTAGCTGTGGGTCTTGGAGACATTTGTCACCCATCTTACGCCTCCGCGGGGAGTTAATCTTTTTTACCACAGCCGTACTTAAGACACATCGGAGCCGAGATCGCGCACAGTAACTACTCGGGCCATTATGGCCCGTAATCGTGGGTATTATTCGATTTACTGTGGCCGGCTAGCGTGGGTGCCGATCGTCAACCGTGAACTACCCCTGGCTGGCCACACCTTACGTTGGGGCTTAAAGTAGGTTCACAGTTGCCGGTAAGCCGAACGCCGTAATGAGCTGCCTTGGCTATAGTCGGCCTTCTCGGTGGCTTATAATCGGCTCATTACAGTTGGCTTTCAGGGCCGTCGCGAGCAATGAGTTAACCCGCAGCAGAGGGATGCCAGAGCAAAAGTGTCTCATTGGCGAGGGCATAGATTCGTATAGTACCTGTTACGTCTTGTCCAAGAGAAGTCGCGCTGTGGAGCTCCTTGAATGAAAATGCTATTTGAACAGGATTTTTTTCAACAGAAAAGGATAAAGTTAACAAGCAGCCAAGATATAAAGGAACAAGTTAAAAAAAAGAGACAAGGTTTTTAAAGTGGTTCGGCACGAAAATGCCTACGTCCACTGATTCTCTTTGTTAATTCACTTTATAAGGGCAGTACAAGTTAAGAAAAGTATCGACGAAGGTGTTGGATGTTCCATGCCCTCTGGAACACATCCCCGTCCACTGTTGACAAAATATAAGCTCCATCGTGGAGATCTTTATGAATTACATATGGTCCGTCCCAGATTGGATCTAGCGCTCCGGGGCGTGGGAAGATTCGCTTGAGGACAAGATCTCCTTTTTGTAAGCTACGTTGCTCGACTTTGGAGTTGTATTGTGCTGCCACTTTTTGCTTGTGAGCTGATGTTTTGAGTGCTGCATCGTTTCTTCTCTCTTCAATTAGATCCAAAGACATCGATCCTACGGTGGGAAGGCACTATAGTTTCAACTGGGAGCATAGCCTCCGATCCGTATGCCAAAGAGAAAGGAGTATGCCCCGTTGATGTTCTGAAAGATGTGCGATAGGCCCACAATGCTGTAGGAAGTTCATCCACCCAAGCGCCTTTTGACTTTTCGAGTTTCTTTTTTATTAGAGTTCTGAGAATTTTGTTGACGGCTTCTACTTGTCCGTTTGCCTGGGGATAAGCTACGGATGAGAAGCTTTTGTGAATTCCGTGCTCTTGGCACCAGTTGGCGAACTCCTCGTTGTCAAACTGAAGTCCATTGTCCGATATGATTTTGAATGGGACTCCGTATCTGCACAGAACATTTTTGATCAAGAAGTTAATAACTTTTGCTGAAGATACTTTATTTAGGGGTTCTGCTTCCACCCATTTGGTGAAATAGTCGACTGCCACTATAGCATATTTGGCCCCGCCTCGGTCCATTGGCAGTACGCCAATCAAGTCAATTCCCCATACTACAAAGGGCCAAGGGCTGGTCATTTGAGTAATCTCAGTTGTTGGTAGCCACAGAATCTTAGCAAATTTCTGACATCTGTCACATTTTCTGACGAAATCCAAGGCGTCCGTGCTTAAGGTGGGCCAGAAATATCCATATCGGAGTATCTTTTTTGCCAAAGTCTGCCCTCCAGTGTGATCTCTGCAGCTTCCTTGATGAATGTTGGATAAGATTTCCTTGGCCTCTCTTCCAGCGACACACCTTAATAAGAGGTTAGAGAAGCCACGCCGATAGAGGGTGCCCTCTTGTATTGTGTAGCGGGAAGCTTTCCTCAAGATTTTCTTAACTTCGTTACGCCCGTTGGGCAGTGTGCCACTTTGTAAGTAGTCTCGAATGGGAGTCATCCAAGTTTCTTCTTCGGTTGCAACTATCAGATTCACTTGTTCAAAACTTGGGGTCAGTTGCTTTGAGATGGCTACTGCTCTGGAAATAGCACCGTCTCTCATGCTAGCTTGCTTCGCCAATTCGTCGGCCTCCTGGTTCTCTTCCCGAGGGATGTGTTTGATTAAATAGTGATCCAATTGATTGAGAAGCAACTTGGTCTTCTTTAAATATGCTATGAGTCATTCTTCTCGAGCCTGGAATTCTCCTAGTATTTGATTTACAATAAGTTGAGAATCGCTATGAAGACATAAAGAATTGGCTCTGATTTCTAAGGCAAGTTCTAATCCAGCTATCACTGCTTCATACTCTGCATCGTTGTTGGTGGCAGCGAATTCCAACCTTATAGCATAGTGTAGCTTATTTCCCCTGGTAGTGATTATTACCACACCTGCCCCCGAGCCTTGTTCGTTTGACGCACCATCCACAAAGAGATTCCACTTGATGTCTTCTGCTATTTCCGATTGCTCCTTACCTTCGTTGGTAGTGAATTCGGCAATGATATCGGCCATGGCTTGTCCCTTGATGGCGGTGCGAGGATGGTAGGTGATATCATACTGACTTAGTTCAATGCACCATTTAAGTAGTCGCCTAGAAGTGTCGGGACGATGGAGTACATGCATTAGTGGTTGATCGGTCAGAACTCTGATGGAATGGGATTAGAAATAGTGACGCAGTTTCCGTGATGTGATTAATAAACAGTACGCTAGTTTCTCAAGTTTAGGATATCTGGCTTCCGCCCTTGTAAACCTCTTGCTTACAAAGTATACTGGCCGCTGCGTGCGTTTGTCTTCTCTCACCAATGCGGCGCTTAGAGCATGAGATGACACAGCAAGGTAAAGGTATAGCTCTTCGCCTTTGTTAGGAGTTGAGAGTACTGGTGGTCTCTGGAGGTGTTTGATTAAGTTAAGGAAAGCTGTTAAGCATTCATCAGTCCATTCGAATTTTCCTCTCTCTTTCTTTAGAGCTTCGAAGAATGGGATGCATTTGTCAATCGCTTTAGAGATAAATCTGCTCAGGGCGGCCACCTTTCCATTTAGGCTTTGCATTTCCTTTCGGGTTGAAGGTATCCTGATATCTTTCAGAGCTCGGGCTTGTTCAGGGTTTGCTTCAATTCCTCTGGCATGGACGATGAATCCTAGGAACTTTCCTGATGATACTCCGAAGGAGCACTTTAGAGGATTCAACTTCATTCCATATTGGCGAAGTACTTAAAACATTTCATCCAGGTGGCTTATGTGATCGTCGGCTTCGCATGACTTTACCAGCATGTCATCCACATAAACTTCCATAGTTTGTCCTATTAGCCCCGCAAACATCTTGTTGACGAGGCGCTGATAGGTGGCTCCTGCGTTTTTAAGTCCGAAAGGCATTACCTTGTAGCAGTACAATCCCCGGTCAGTGATGAAACTAGTGTGGTTGATCGGGAGCATGCATAGGAATTTGGTTATATCCTGAGTATGCATCCATAAAAGATAAGAGTTCGTGCCCGGTTGTGCTGTCTACAAGCTGATCGATTCGGGGAAGTGGGAAGCAATCCTTCGGGCATGCGTCATTTAAATTAGAGAAGTCAATGCATGTTCGCCACTTCCCATTAGCCTTCTTTACCAGCACCGGGTTGGCGATCCACTTTGGGTAGATGGCTTCTCGTATGAAGTCATTGGCAAGTAGGTTCTTTACTTCTTCATCGAGGGCTGCTGATCGTTCTGCCCCCATACTTCTCTTTTTCTGTTTTACTGGCGCCTTGGTAGGATCAATGTTTAGTACGTGGCATGCTATGTCAAGGGAGATTCTGGTCATGTCAGCGTGTGACCACGCAAATACATCCAAGTTGTGGCGGAGAAAATCAATGAGTTGTTCCTTCAGTTCTGGTTTTAGTTGGGAGCCGACTTTCAATAGTCTACTCGAGTCATGTCTGTCTACAGATACAAATTCCATAGCCTCTGCAGGCTTGGCGGTGGCCTCCTCCTCTTTGTCCCTGGGGTCTAATTCATTGAAAGGGTCGCTGGTATATCGAAGAGGAGGGGCTTTCTTTAGTTGCTATGCTTCCAAACTTTTTGTGCAGAGGGAAATCTCTACACTCTTCCCTTTATCCTTCCTGTGGTTGTTGCGAAGTTCGGTTACATAGCAATCTCGAGCAATGTCCTGGTCTCCCTCTACTTCCCCTACTCCATTGTCCGTTGGAAATTTCATCTTCAGGCACCATGAGGCCAGGACAATTTGGAAGTCAGACAAGACTGGCCTTCCTAAGAAGGCGTTGTAGGCCGAGTGGTTTTCTATCAGCACAAATGTCTATTTCCGCACAATGGAGCGGGGATGACTTCCAATTTCAACAAAGAGGTCCAGTCGCCCGAGGGGCATCTTCGCATTTCCTGTGAAACCGTGTAGTGGTTTATTGCAGGGAAGAACATCCTTTAATGAAAGCTTCATTTTTTCAAAGGCATGCTTGAATAGGATATTCACTGAGCTTCCAGTGTCTAGAATTCGGAAAACCTCGGCTGGACCGAGCCAGGCAGAGATAACCATGGGATCGGTGTGAGGGTACTGCCTTCCCTCCAGGTCACGCCTACTGAATGTGATGTCACCATTCTCTATCCGCTTCGGGTGGCATTCTTCTATAATAGAATTGACACATTCTTCATTGTTTCTAAGTGACTTTCCGTACCTTTCCATCTCTGCCCAGCTTCCGTCGGCGATGTGCGGCCCTCCCGAGATGGTATGGACCACTATCTTCTCTTGACTGGAGCCGCTGGTGTTGCGATTTCCTCTGCCTATTTCTAGGGAGGGTAGCCTTGGGTTCTCATTGGCAGGAACTGGAGTCCTGTTCTGGCCTTTTACATAGCGTTCTAGTCTTCTTCTTCTGATGTGTTCTTCAATCAAGTCCCGGAGATGATGGCATTCGTTGGTATCATGCCCATGGGATTCATGGAAGCAGTAGAATTTTCTAGACTTAATTGCGTTATCTAATTCTTTCTTGTGTGGGGGGCGTTTGTATTTAACTTCGTCTTGAGTGGCCAAGAAGATGTTTTCGATCGTTTCATTCAACGGGGTGTAAGCGTCAAATCTCGGTCCTGGCCGATATAGACGCTTTTCTCACTTCTTTACCCCAGCGTTGTCTCTAGAATCATTTCTACGAACGTCCTTTGCTACAGCGGGTGTGTTGCCGTGAGCTGCCTTATTTTGTTGCCCTGTCTGCCTCTCAGTGGCAGCATCTTCAAGTCTCATATATTTCCCAGCTTCATGGAAGAAATCGGGTAAAGTAGCTGGTTTTTGTTTGGTCAATCTTCTAGCGAATTTAGTATCCGGATGCACACCACTACAGAGGGCCATTAAGATAAGCTTCTCATCGGCATCTTGGACTGCGGCTGCTACGACATTGAATCGGGTTAGATATTGCTGCACTTTCTCTCTAGGTTTCTGTTTGATACTGGATAAGGAATAAGCGTCCTTGGGTTGCTCCACATGAATGCGAAATTGTCTGATGTATTTTTCTTTCAACATCTCCTATGAGCTGATGGATCCTTGGGGTAGATGGCAGAACCAGGAGGTAGCTAGATCTGCTAAGAATAGCGGAAAGCATTTGCACAGCACTCCTTCTGTTGCTCCACTCATGAGCATATGCTGTGTGTGTTTGTACCAAAATTGGGCACAACACTCTTCGGAAGTCTTTTGAAGAGATAAACGTGAAGAATGAATTTTAACACTGTGGATTATCTAACAAAAACTCCAAATAACAGAAAGGTAAAGTGCAAAGACAAGCGATTTAGAGTGGTTCGGCGTTTTAGCCTACCTCCACTATGAAGTTTGATGATTTTATTGCTCGACACTCGAAGATTACAATTTCTTATAACGCAGTACAACTGGTTTTGTGAGCTAAGTCTGAATTTAAGACAACCGTGGTGATTCTGAGTAAATTTGGCAGAGTCTGGGCGCTCTTTAGCTCTTAGAATTATCCGACCCCTTTTCTGAATGACCAGGGGCTCTATTTATAGGTGTAGGAGGCTGATATTTCGCCTAAACTGAAGGGAGACCAGTTCTGGTACGTCAGGGGGCCCACATGCTCGCTTTCTGGAAGTCCAGGCCTACTTTGGGATCGATTCGAAGCTATGTTCGAATCGATCAAGATTAGCTCCGATTGAGATGAAATTTGGCATGAACATTCCTTAGGTTGCCAGTAAGCTACTGTGAAAATTTCATAGCATTTGGACTTGTAGATCTCGAGATATGATCGATTCAAGATCATGTTCTCGGCTGATAAGCTCCTTCGAATCGATTACCTTCGAATCGATTCACTTGAGTTGATTGCTTCGAATCGATTCTTATCGAATCGATAGGGTCGAATTGATGTTTCATCGTGCCTTCATGATGACGTGGAGCAGAACTTTAGCTTTGATCCGCTTTCTTCTCCTGTTTGATCGAGTCGTCCTGGAGACTCTGTCACCTTGACTCGATGGATTCGAAGCAAGGCATAAGGATGGATTCGAAGGAAGGCATATTGATGGATTCGAAGGACTTCAACTTGATGGATACGAACCATGCAGGCGTGAGGCTAACTCCTTCTACCGATGGATACGAATGCTATGGGTTCGTATGCTGGCTACATTGATGGATCTGAAGTAGGATAACCTGATGGATACGAATTGCTCTGCCCAGATGGATTCGAAGAGAGGTTTCCATGATGGATACGAAGCATGGCCTTTCCCTTCAACTTGCATCCATCATAACTTGAGCATATGAACTCGGATTGACTTGAAACTTGGAACGTTGGCTCTCTTTGCTTTTCTAGTCATGTCTTATCAATTATAGCTCCATCTGGTCTCGGACAAAATTCATCGATATCCAAGGTAGACCTATGTGCACTAGATGTCCATAATGAGCGACTCTAGGTTTCTGATCAATTCCTTGGTGTCTCGGACTTGCCAAAAGGCGGGATAACATTTGCACCCCAAATTATGTCTTGTGTGAACATGACGTGCTTTGAAATGCTGCATCTTTCATTCTGAAAAAGTTCTATCTATATACTGGTCTTTGGATTCGTTTCTCTTCACATAGCATTGCGACGCTTATGGCACGTGTTGACACGGCCCAATTGATGTATAAATCTTCGTGATCCAAAAGTTTGGATAAAATGGGAGGTCTCTTTAAGCGATCTTTCAGATCTGCTTGGATGTCCTCGGTACATGCGTGTCTCTAACTCTATCAAGTCATCGATATGGTCGTTTGATAGCCGTGATCTCACTAGCATATTAACCACATCTACTTTCATCGATCGACCGATATGATTTTTGAATGATCTGCTAATCATCCTTTGGTAAGTAGCATAAGCGTTCTCAAGTTCGAATTTAGGGATTTCAACATAGCACTATAGGCCCAGGTCAATAACGAGACAGTTGTATTCCTGGTCTAGGACATGCTTCAGTATCCGATTATATCTGGAGTTTGCATCCATGGATGTGAGTAATTCATGTATGATGGTCAGGTCCATCAGTTGGTCGATCATTGGAAGTGGAGAGCCGTGCTTTGTCATATCCCATGCAAATCTGAGTAGTTGATGTATGTCCTCCACTCTCTGTTCATTTTTCTTATAGGTAAAGGATTGGATACTCACTTTGGTTGGAGGGCATCATGAATAAACCCACTGGTTTTAAGCAGATTTGCCTCCTCTTTAAGTGCAACAGATCTCTCCGGATCCATGTCGCATCGTTTTTTGTTCATCGAGACATGCCTTGGGTCGACATTAAATGCAGGGTTCTTCATGGCTGGTGAGAGTCCATATATATATATATATATATATATATATATATATATATATATGAGATCGAGTCCAAGCGAACACATCAAGATTCACCTGAAGTAAAATAGTTGACTCTTTCTTCATCATTGCGCAGAGTTGTGATCTGATCTACAATACTCGTGATGGGTTGTAGGTGCCTCATATGTTTATTTGCAATGGTAAATGATCAGGCTTATAAGAATGTTGAATCAAAGGATCAGTAGAATTTAGCCTTGTACTGTATGCTGCTACATAGCTGGCTCCAGCTTTGAGATTGAATTTACTTATGTTTCTGAATGATGCGCTTTTCATTCAATGTACCTGCGATCCATTGCTCATTCGAAGGGTCAGGGTAATGATCAGTTGCCCATAAGTCCGGGTATTGATCTAATGATTCTATCTCTAGGCATCCTTTCGGTCGCAAGCTAGAGTTGTTTATGAATATCAAGCATGGGTCATAGGCTCAAATTGTCATAGTCAACTCTTGGATAATCACTCTTTTGCCCCCAGTCTTGGGTTGGCGGATGCATTACGCGGACGGTCTAGTCTCGTCCTAGCTGTGTTTATACTGTAGTTCAAGCTTTAAGAATCAGAGTTGATTGATGAATGGTTGAATCATATTAATCTTATCTTTTTGCTCGTTCCCCCAAGTCTGGGGAATATCTCGATAAGTGGCAGGGTAGATAATGTCCGCTTCAATTTTGTATTCTATCCCATTGAACCATGGGATCGAGTTAACCGATGGAGGGCTAAGTCGTGCCTATCCTGCATTATGTTCTAGTTCTTTCCTCTAGGCGGAATACATTGTTACTTTGCCGACATTCGGATATAAGCTAGATTCTGGACGGTCAATGACATTCACTTCGCTGCTTATGTCGTCATACTTTGGGCAAAAACTGAAGAGTGAATCGTCCAATCAGATCCAATGCAGGATTGATGCTTTCCTTGTCGGATTCAGGGTAAGAATCAGTGTGCAGATGTTTAGGTTGCACTTGTTTTGAATTTCTCTTTCAGTTGGATCATGGTAAGAGACAATGAATGAATGGTCGTGTTGCATTCATTTGGAATTGGGTGATCAACCATGTCCATTTCGATTTACGTTCTCCCGTTAGATCTAGGGATAAAGTCGCAGTCATGTCATGTTCATTTGGTCTCATGCTCTTCCTAACGGATCGAAGGAAGGCGATGGAGGACAAATGGCCAAGTCACACTCATTCGTGGTTTATTCTTCTATCCGTGCTCTGTTGGTCAAAGGTATTCGATGGACGTTCGGGTCTCATCGATTTGTAGTCGAGGAGGATCGATATTGAACGTCGATTCAACGGCACGATGTAGAATGCTCGGACCTCATTTCCTATCGATCCAATGGTATGATATGAAAGGTGCAGATCGATATTGCCCGTCAATCCGGCGGTACGATATAATTGGTTGCCCAGAACTTCGGGCATCATTCTGATTGGTTAGCATTAAGGTCTCCTTGTAGTCATTTCCTTAAGTTGTAAAGGACACTAAGCTGGAGATGTAGTGAGTCACCTTTCTCTTCTTTCGGTGATTTGTACTTCTGCCCCTAGTCTGGGGTTAGCAGAGTTGGTTCGTGGATGGTCTAGTTGCACCTGTAGTGAGTTTACACTCCTCACGGCGAGTTTAGGTCAGAGTTGGTGAATGAATTGTCGAATCTCATTCATTCGTTTGTCTATTCTTGTAGGCACACTTTGGGGATCAGAGTCAGTTGAAGGGCCATTCATCACACCTATTTGATGTTTTATACCCCTGTCCACACTCTGGGGACTAAGAGTTTTAGTAGAAACTGATCGGACCGCATTTTCCTCAAGTAATCCCTCTAGCACTAGCCAATGGCGAAAGTCGAAGTGTGGTCAATCACATTACAACAACTTTAATTTGATGCTTCTCCTACTGAATTGTAGGAAGGAATTGATTGGAAGATGGTTAGGTCACATCCATTTAGAATAGGACATTCAGCTAGGTTCGTTTTGCGAATTTGCGTCTCCCTATCGAATCAAGGAAGAAATTTTGTCTTGTAGGGTTGGAGTGCATCCCTACAAAATTATGTTATGGATCCGTGCCGGGGACAAGAGGTTATGCATGGACGGTTGGTCACACCCGCTTAGCACTGGATAATCTGATCACATCCAATTTTGTGTGTTAAGTGTGACCCCGTGTTAGGGGAAGATTGGAAAGCAGACGGTCGAACCACATCCGCTTTTTTGTATTACAAAACTTGATGAGGAACCATAGCCGATAGATGGATAGTCGAATCACATCCCTTTTGGTATTCATATTTCAAACCATGCTTTGAGGACTGGAGTTGGTTGATGGGTGGTCATTCGCACCTAGTTGGTGTTTATACTCCGATCTGCGCTCTCGGGACCAGATTTAGTTGATGTTTATACTCTAGTTCGCACTCTAGGAGTCTGGAGTTTGTTGACCAGACGGTCTGTCACGTCTATTATGAGTTTCCTTTTTTGTGTTCGCACTCTGGGAACAAGTGATGTAACTTGGCTGAGATATGGTCGAAGTCGTTAGGTGGACGGATCCACCCTCCTCGAAGCCGCATTTGTTTGATGCTTATACTCTGGCTCGCGCTCTGGGAGTTTGGAGTTGGTTAATGTTTATACTCCAGCTCGCACTCTCGGAGTTTGGAGTTGGTTAATGTTTATACTCCAGCTCGCACTCTCGGAGTCTGGAGTTTATGAATGTTTATACTCCGTCTCGCACTCTGGGAGTACGGAGTTAAGGAATGTTTATACTCCGTCTCGCGCTCTTCGGAGTACGGAGTTAAGGAATGTTTATACTCCGTCTCGCACTCTTCGGAGTACGGAGTTAAGGAATGTTTATACTCCGTCTCGCACTCTTCGGAGTACGGATTTGATGAATGTTTATACTCCGTCTCGCACTCTGGGAGTACGGAGTTAAGGAATGTTTATACTCTGTCTCGCGCTCTTCGGAGTACGGAGTTAAGGAATGTTTATACTCCGTCTCGCGCTCTTCGGAGTACGGAGTTAAGGAATGTTTATACTCCGTCTCACACTCTTCGGAGTACGGAGTTGATGAATGTTTATACTCTGTCTCGCACTCTAGGAGTACGGAGTTGAGGAATGTTTATACTCCGTCTCGCACTCTTCGGAGTATGGAGTTGATGAATGTTTATACTCCGTCTCGCACTCTGGGAGTACGGAGTTAAGGAATGTTTATACTCCGTCTCGCGCTCTTCGGAGTACGGAGTTAAGGAATGTTTATACTCCGTCTCGCGCTCTTCGGAGTACGGAGTTAAGGAATGTTTATACTCCGTCTCGCACTCTTCGGAGTACGGTGTTGATGAATGTTTATACTCCGTCTCGCACTCTTCGGAGTACGGAGTTAAGGAATGTTTATACTCCGCTTCGCACTCTGGGAATACGGAGTTATTTGAGGGATTATCGTGTATCTCCCCATTTTTGGCCTTGATGTGATGGCTTGCCCCCGAGCTCGGGGTTTCACTTAGCGATTGATCAGTGGGTTCACGAGCACTTTCCATTTATCTGCCCTCAATGGAGGATGAGATTTAGTTTATGGACGGTTGGATCGCGTCCATGTTCATTTGGATTCCACTTTTGCCATGCCTAAGGAGTAAGATTAGTGTTCTGGCAAGCTTTGTGCTCGAGCATAGGAAAGGATGGTCGAACTACATCCACTTTGAGTTGTATATTTTCCCTTAAGTCGGGTGCAAGTAATGGAGAGCAGACAGTCGATTCACATCCAATTTATACTTTGCATTCTTTCGATCGAGCTAAGGAAGAGAGTTGAAATAACAGCTCATGATGGTTAGTGAGTAGACAGTCAGTCGTTGATGACTTTGAATTGAGGGTTGGACCCTGATGAAGTCGGTTTAAGGCATGATTGTTTTGCCTAATCACAGACGCAAATTGGGGAGTGAACGGCCAAGTCATATCCACTTTAAACATGTGTTCTCAAATAACCCCAAGTGTCTAATGTAGGATTGGATGCATGGATGGTGGCGTTGCGTCCACCCTTTGTGTGATTCCGATTTTATCGGGCATCAGAAGAAGCGTAAGTATTTTGGCGAGCTTCAAGTATGAGATGGAGAGTACATTGTCGGGATATATCACCCTAAGTCTTTCTTACATCTCCTAATTAAATTGCATAGGTGGATGAGTGGATGGTCGGTTGTATCCACTTTGTACTATAGTCCTGACCTAGTCGGTCTCTTCCGCTTTGATGCCTTGCCCCCAGTCAGGGGCGAATAGTAGCCGATGAGTGGTTGAATCATGATCGTCATGATGATACCTTAATGATTTGATCATAGTCCGCGGAGGTTGTTTTGCACCCAATCTTATGTACTCGGTTACCTGCATCATTTGCAAGTAGTTTAATTCAAGTAGGTCATATTTCGCAATGTAAATGAAATTGAATTGGAAATAATTCAAAAGAGATCAGATCAAATCAAATCTCATTGATAAGTGAGGCAGCGTCGTATGCTCGCTATTGCACTTCATTCCAGCCCTTCTCGGTTGGAAGTCTAACGCAAATGGTTCAGCGGTGACCAGCTATGTTTTGAGTTGGAAGAATAGACAATGTCGGGGAGTCGTCATATTAGCCATTGTACCATAGTTGTCAATTCGCGAGTTTAAAAGCTGGTCAATTGGAGGGAGTTGCACTCCACCTTAAAAGCATGATATATTAATCAACTCCAGTTCTTGGCATACTAGCTAGGTTCTCCAGCCTCTGGGAGTACGGTTGAGTAGTATTTCTTTACCCATTCCTTGATTGCAACTCAACATTTGTTGTTGTGATCTCGAAAATCACCATATTTTCATGGATTCGAAGACATGGATACGAAAATCACCATATTTTCATGGATACGAAAAATTGCATTTTTTCTGGATTCGAAAATATGGGTATGGAATTCATGATGAATGTAGTTCCTCTTAGATCTGGAGCAATCTGAATAGAATAGAAGAAACCACTGAATGGCAGATCTGGATCTCCTCCTTAGATTTTTGCAATCCAACGACGGTAGTAGATCCAACGAGCAGGAGAAAAAACTTGGTTTTTTCTCAGTGAAAGCACCAAAGTGTTTGTACCAAAAATGGGCACAACACTCTTCGGAAGTCTTTTGAAGAGATAAACGCGAAGAATGAATTTTAACACTGTGGATTATCTAACAAAAACTCCAAATAACAGAAAGGTAAAGTGCAAAGACAAGCGATTTAGAGTGGTTCGGCGTTTTAGCCTACGTCCACTATGAAGTTTGATGATTTTATTGCTCGACACTCGAAGATTACAATTTCTTATAACGCAGTACAACTGGTTTTGTGAGCTAAGTCTGAATTTAAGACAACGGTGGTGATTCTGAGTAAATCTGGCAGAGTCTGGGCGCTCTTTAGCTCTTAGAATTATCCGACCCCTTTTCTGAATGACCAGGGGCTCTATTTATAGGTGTAGGAGGCTGATATTTCGCCTAAACTGAAGGGAGACCAGTTCTGGTACGTCAGGGGGCCCACATGCTCGCTTTCTGGAAGTCTGGGCCTACTTTGGGATCGATTCGAAGCTATGTTCGAATCGATCAAGATTTGCTCCGATTGAGTAGAAATGTGGCATGAACATTCCTTAGGTTGCCAGTAAGCTACTGTGAAAATTTCATAGCATTTGGACTTATAGATCTCAAGATATGATCGATTCAAGATTATGTTCTCGGTTGATAAGCTCCTTCGAATCGATTACCTTCGAATCGATTCACTTGAGTTGATTGCTTCGAATCGATTCTTATCGAATCGATAGGGTCGAATCGATGTTTCATCGTGCCTTCGTGATGACGTGGAGCAGAACTTTAGCTTTGATCCGCTTTCTTCTCCTGTTTGATCGAGTCGTCCTGGAGACTCTGTCACCTTGACTCGATGGATTCGAAGCAAGGCATAAGGATGGATTCGAAGGAAGGCATACTGATGGATTCGAAGGACTTCAACTTGATGTATACGAACCATGCAGGCGTGAGGCTAACTCCTTCTACCGATGGATACGAACGCTATGGGTTCGTATGTTGGCTACATTGATGGATATGAAGTAGGATAACCTGATGGATACGAATTGCTCTGCCCAGATGGATTCGAAGAGAGGTTTCCATGATGGATACGAAGCATGGCCTTTCCCTTCAACTTGCATCCATCATAACTTGAGCATATGAACTCGGATTGACTTGAAACTTGGAACGTTGGCTCTCTTTGCTTTTCTAGTCATGTCTTATCAATTATAGCTCCATCTGGTCTTGGACAAAATTCATCGATATCCAGGGTAGACCTATGTGCACTAGATGGCCATAACGAGCGACTCTAGGTTTCTGATCAATTCCTTGGTATCTCGGCCTTGCCAAAAGGCGAGATAACAGTGTGTATCTCTGTAAATGTACAACGGGGTCAGAGGTTCCTTTGTAAGGTTCCATTGTTGGCATTTTCCATTCGCGGGGGGTGATAGCAATTTCGATATTGCGGGTGAAAGGGCTGGTTACCCTAGCGCCTATCCCTCGATCTCTTTGATCCCGTTGGACGCAC
Organism: Allium fistulosum; assembly: GCA_030737815.1. Classification (NCBI taxonomy): domain Eukaryota; kingdom Viridiplantae; phylum Streptophyta; class Magnoliopsida; order Asparagales; family Amaryllidaceae; genus Allium; species Allium fistulosum. Next base: position 1,105,261,935 of record CM060901.1, read on the forward strand.
TCTCTGAACAAGCGGGCCATCCTTTCATCAGAATTTGGAGCAGATAGAAATGAGTTCGGTTCTGCTCTGTGGAATTGATTCCGTCCAGATGACCTGTAGGGATGGTATCGTCTATCATTCCTAATATTTTCCAGTGGCTGTCTTTGGTCTTCTGGGAGCATTCTAGGGTCAGCTACAGTTGGCCCTTGCCTCGATCTTCCCCTGCTGGGTTCTGATCTAAGCACTTCCTCGGGTCCAACTTCGGGCTGGACTCTAGCTCGGCCATGTTCATTGGTGTTTCCGTGGTTAGGCAGTACGACAGGCTCGGCTACAGTTGACCTCCGCCCGGTACCTCCCCTATTGGGTTCGGTTCCAAGCGTTTCCTCAGGTCTAACTTTGGGCTGAGCTCGGTCTTGGCTCCTACCATGGCCGCTTCTGTCGTTAGCTCCTTCGAGGAAGGAAGATCTTTGTTGTCTCTGAGATCCTCCAGACTATGACTCACCCCATGATTCAGTGTTGCGGTTGGACTCTTCAGCATCCCTTAAGCGTGACATGAGTTGGTCCACCAAGGCTTCCTGCTGGAATGTGAAGCAGTTAGTTACTTTAGCCACAACCCTGTCTAGATCTACCTTAGTAATTGTTGCCGGCTGTTCTGTGGCAGGGGTTGTCAGATTTTCCTGACCTTCATTTGGTACTACTGCTGGAATGGGATGATTTACTTGATCTGTGACCACTGGATCTGGAACACTAATAGTTGCGATGTTCTTTCCTTTGTTAACGTCTTTTTCCTGCCTCGGAGGCATGTTTTCCAAGCAATGAACGACGCTGTTAGGAAGAAGGTTAAGTGGGAGAAGCTGAAGCTTCGAGCTTCTCGACTCTCAATGAAAGCACCAAAAATGTTTGCACAAAAAATGGGCAAACACCTCCAAGTCGTATGATTTAGTTGATTTTAGGTTGTTTTCAGTGATCTGGGTGGTTTATACAAATATGTAAAAAGCGGGGACTAAACTGTAAAAGACACACAGATTTATAGTGGTTCAGCCAGAATGTGCCTACGTCCACTTTATATATTATTTCTCCTTTCTTGTTCAGATTACAAGTACAAAGCTTTAATACAAGTATATGAAAGTTGTTTGAAAGTTCTCTCCGTACTTGAGCTCTCAAACTTGTCCTCGGTTTGTTGTACCCCTGCCCCTCTATTTATAGAGTCAGGCTGGGGGTAGGGGTCTTGGAAGTATATAGCTATTGATGGGCCTGGGCTGACGTGATCTGGCCTGGCGATGTTGGTCCGGTAGTGGATGGTCCGGTAGTGGATGATCCGGTAAGCAATGGATGGTTCGGTGGTGGGTTGGTCCGGTAGTGGAGCAAGGGTTGGTTCGGCTAGGAGTTGGTCTTGGGATGGTCCGGTAGTGGATGATCCGGTAAGCAATGGATGGTTCGGTGGTGGGTTGGTCCGGTAGTGGAGCAAGGGTTGGTTCGGCTAGGAGTTGGTCTTGGGATGGTCCGGTAGTAGGTGGGTGGAGTTGGTTCGGCTGTCTTGGTTTGGCGATGCCTGCTTTACTCTGGTTCGGTGAGGACTTCCTTACTCTGATTCGGTGGTGATCTCCCCTCTTTGGTTCGGCAAAAACATGCCCAACAAATACTAAGATTTTTATAGTGGTTCGGCAATCTATGGCCTACGTCCACTGTAGATTTTTTTAATTTGCATATTTGAGAGGGTTTTAGAGAGATTTGGAGAGATTAGAGTCACTAGTACAAGGGTTTTACTGATCTAAAGCCTAGAACAACAAATAGTAGCTTCCTTAGTGACTGGCATGGTGAGGAGATTGGAAATGAAGAGCCCAAAAGTCCTTCTTCAGTAGCTATAGGGTCTATATTTATAGAGGAATTAATTAGTAGAACCGAAGGCCATTTAAAGAACAAGTCCAAATCCAAGCCCAAGCATGGAGGAGTAAGCTTCGGGGCCCATACTCCAACAAAATCCACTTGGTACCGAAATATTCCTCTCAATACCGACATGTTTTTGTAAGTGAGAATTTCCCTTCTTCCTATATTTTGCTCCCTATCTTCTACTAGATACTTTCCCTCAAAGATTGAGTCATTTATGGTAGTTTCTAATACTGCTTTGTCCATTTTTGTTTCCTTCGCTTTCTTTTCAAGAAGCCTTGCGGTTGCTCATCTACTCTTTGAAAAAAGCACTCAATAGAAATCACTTGAGGTTGTACTTCAAGTACAAGTAGTTATGGAGGTCCATAGTGGAGCAAAAAGCTCTCAGTACTAAGTGGTTTGTGTAACGACCTACCTTTTTTTATAGTTTAAATCGACAATAAACTACACATGTCGAACTCAAACCATTCAAAAGGAAGGATTGTTATGGGGTAAATAAGAAAAAGAAGAGAAAAGAAAGAAAGTAAAACACAGAATCTCACAGCGGAATGACAAAATATAATAATCAAATAAATAGTTCATGAAGCTGTTTACAAATAATATTTGATTACACCTTTACAATATAGATCAGAGTTACATACAACAGAAATAAATAAAAAATGCAGCGGAACAACATGATGCAATAGAATAAATAAAATAAATAATAATAGTATACAATCTTCGTCTTTGTCCTCCAGAGATAAATGGTCTTCGATATACTGAAAAGCTCAGACTGACCCGAGCATAATGAAAAGACAAAACACTCGAGTCGGAACTAAAAGATCTTATGTAAGTTAGATCAATAGTAATAAATATGAGTGTAACGGCGTCGGAGATGTTTACGGGGTTTTACATCTCCTATCCAGTGTCTAACGTGAGTGCAATAACTTAAGAGATGTTCGAGATTCCCATCTCTTAAGGATCCGTTAAACTATCTACATACATAGTACCATACACTATTATAATAGTGTCTACAATAACGTAAAGTATTAGAATAGCGTTAACGCATTACCCATATCCTCCTTAACACATTTTATATAATGCCGTAGTCTATATAGATATTGTAAACTCCACCGTAAACTGGTGGGATATAAGGGAGCACTCCATAGGTACGACACAAACCAAACTCGTAGAAGGCGCGATAAGGCATGTGACAAGGAACGTGAGGCAATGCCAGGGTAGGATTCTACCGTTTGCAGAACCGGGCTTTTGGTAACGCATAGCAGCTACTACAGCCCACCTCGAAACACACTCCCAAAATCAAAATCGAGGGGTGGCCACCAAATCAATCACAAAGTCATAATATGGTATCGAAGAAGCATGTCCGATCGGAGGTACGACCTCACTTGGCCTAGGTATAGCTCCTATTTTAGCGACATCAAGCTGACTCGTGGGAGTCAGGGTTACATTAATACCTCATACAAAATCGTTCGCCAAACCATCCTACTTCATTCTGGAATCTCTACCATGTACACAGTTGTTAAAGTGGTTTTCGGTATTGGCAGAGAGTATGACAATATCCGATCCCGGTCTCTTTAACAACCAAACGCATATTTCACACCGGATGGTTCTTTTACATAATCAATTCATAGTTGATATCAAAATATCATATTCTCAAAACATATCACTTTCGAAATCATATTTTCTTCCAAAATCATACTTTCCAAAATAGGTTAAACCCTCATTTAAAATCATCATATTTACTCAGAATATGTTATTTCACTAAAAAAATCATTTCGAAACCCAACTTATATTATATCATCATTAAACCATATTCGCTTTTAAATACTTCCACTTTACACAGTCTGAAATTTAGAAAATAGTTTAGATAGTTATAAATAGTTTAAATAGTTTAGCATAGTTTTAAAATAAATTTTAAAATAGTTAAAATACCCTAAAATAGTTTAAAAATAGATTAAAATAGTTTAAATAGATTTAAAATATATTAATAGATTTAAAATTGATTAAATAGATTTTAAATAGATTGTAACACCCCACACTCCTTAATATACCCAAAAGGATACATTAAAAGGCGTGGTGCGTTGTAGGTATAAATGAAACTAACAGAGACTAAGATTCACAAGACAAAAATAGTTAAAACAGCAGAAACTAAATAAGTATTTAATTAAAACAAAGCTTCATAATCATACCATAAATAAGTCAAATACCAAATACAACATCAATATCTCAAAACCCATCATGTCTTATGAAATAAAAATTCATAGAGTACATAATATCCCTCGAAATAAGCTAGTACGCAATGAGAACAAAAACTGAAATAAAAGAAATACATAGAAGAAATCTCCTCCAAGAAACTCCAAGCTGCAGCAATCTACAGACTTTTCCCTTGATTGCCTAAGGGGGGAAAAGGGGAAAATAGAGGAGTGGGTCAAACTAAAAGTCTGGTGAATGATAGTAATTACTAGAGTCTTTAAGCAAGATAAAAGTAATAGACTCTACAACAGTTCTAGCATAAATAAGGATAATAAAGGAAATAGGAAAGAGATAAACTAGAAATAAGTACGATTAAATATTGCTCAATTTATAAGGTTGGTTAACTTTGATTGCTTGCACTTGTCCTTGATTTCTACTTTGATTAGGCTGAATTCCTAATCCTAAAATTAGGATGTAACCCTAATTCTACCCTTTTTGATCGGCCTGCTACTCCATAGACCTTACTTTGGACCAGCCGCTATATTACTCCATACACAACAGCCAATGGTATCTATGGAAGAAGCATAGAGCAACTACTGTGGATCCGAACGACATATATAGCTCCCTACACAGAAGGCAATGTTGTCTACTAAAGACATTAATACTATGTGCTTGGAACTCATTGCTATTACTAAGCACCCGCAATGGAAGTCGCACGCGTAACTTACCACCATGCCCATGCTACCTTTTGCTCCACCTATTGGGTCTTCTTATTAGCTCCAACGTCCAGCATAGCATGCCCCTCATCTCACTTCAGGCTAACATCTCACTTCAGGCTAACGCGAGATCACCGCGTGTCCATAGAAAAATAGAGGAAATGCTGTTGGTACTGGCCCTTCATCCAAACAATATCTAGTTGCGCCTCTTATCCAAATCCCTCGTGATTTGGACTCCTATTTGACCAATTACTACCATTCTTAGCAAAAGCGTTCCTCGGGATTGCTATTTGGTACAGGTCCTACTTTCATCTTTGCTTATTAACTTAGATAATTTTTTTAAATAAGCCTTTATTATCATTTTTACTTTCTACGCTTATTAATTTATCCCAAGCCTTAAAATAAGCCCCATTTGGTTCTTTTTCTTATTATTACCAACGTTATAATCATGCTTATTACTTAACCCAAGGTCTAAGTGTGAAAATAAGCTTCTTTCATCTTTTATTCCATTTAGTTATAATTCTAAGTTATAACTATGCCAATTATCTTTAATTAGTCCAATTCTAATTATAATTAGACGTAATTTCAGTCCAATTCCACTATTTATTACAGTCCTTATAATTTACATCTTATTTTTCTTCGTTCAATATTCTTACTTATAAAATCCATCTTCACTTTTAATTTATTCTAATCCATACGCGTAGAAAAGGGGGATGAAGAGAATAAACGCTTGCATAAAATCCAAAACGTCGAAAAGATGTAAATAAGAAATAAATAACAGTAAATAAACTTAAATACTGTAAATATACTGAAATGACCCTCTCTTTTCATACCTGAATTTGTAAGGATTTTTTTTTACATAGAGATAAAAATATATATATATATATATATATATATATATATATTCATATATATATATATATTTCTGAAGCCCAGAGTCATTTTTTTTCTTTTTATCTATACAACTTTTCCAGGATCAAAATCTTTACCAATATAAATATATCAGTGTATTCATAAGGATATGCATATACATGTGATGATGCATGTGCCTCTCTTGTTTGAATTAGAGTTCTGGTAAACAAGAGGGTAATTTGATTGATTAAATTTAATCAATCCACACATAGTTCAATTTAATTCATGCAATAAAATTCCATCCATATATGTATCAATATGATTTTTAACTCTTGATTCCTTGCAAAATTCTCTATGGAGTATAATTCCTAGAAACCAGATAATTGTGTTATGATTATCTATAAATTAATGGTGTAGTGCTTGTGCTCTGAAAAATGATATAAGTTTCTATCATTATCTATGTTTGATTTTCTTATAAAATCTGTTTAGAGTACTCACTCTTTTCTGGAATATTTTTAAGTGAGATATCATATTCCAAAGACTTAATTCTTTGATGCCAGGATGCTAAGCTAAATGAAATGCAAGCTTAAGTGGGTTTCCTGTAACCATGGGTATCCATAACATGGTTCAACCAGACTCTTTGTTCTGGTGTAACCCATAGGGTCTTAAAAATGCATTTTGATCAAAACCTGAGTGAAATGGAATTCAGATTCATGTTAAAAATACAAAGGTAATTGGTGTGTTAATATCTGTACAAAACATGTTTAAATGTGCATATATATGCAACTATTATGGATCTTGCTTTCAACTCCTATATTACAGATTCTTTCTTTGTTTAAAAATAAGGTATAAAACATTTGCGTAGAACAAGTTGAATTATGGAAACATTACAGACACATAAATACATTTTCCCTATGCCTATCAACTCTTGTATACAAATGTCATGGTAGAAAAATAAAACCATTTAATTTACTGAGACTCAACTATCCAGATTTCCCCAAAACTTAACCCTTTTCAAAGATCAAGGTTGACTAATACATTTATCAAATGTAACCTTCCTTTTTGTCATAGAGTTCTTGCTCAGATTTACTTACAAAATCATAGGTTAGCTTCTTCATTTTTTTTCCAGATAATCTCTAAATTCATAAACTCCAAATTACAAGTCAATTCCTTAGCAAAACACTTAGCAAAATATCCCTCCAACATTCAATATTTAAATACAAGTGATAACTAAAAATATCAATACATGCAGATTTCATCTTTTAAGCTCTTATCTAACAAATTTTAGCATGCTATAATCTTCTTCTCAAAGTCTTGCTCCTACTCGTACTTAGTTGTTGCAGTCCCTGAAAATGCATTTGAAGCTGCCTCATATTAAATGAGACACCCCATATGCCATTAGCACACTAGGGTCAGACACATGTCTGGTATGAGAAAATCCACTAAAACAGCTTATAAATCAAGTTATAGTTGAAACATGTATATATGTATATAACTCTGCCTATATGAAACAAATAAGTCATGTGTGCATGTTCTGTGTCAGTGTGCAGGTGCACACTTAAGTCTGCCTTTCCAGAAACCTCAAAAAGATATGGTACATTCATACATTCATACAACTCAGTCATAAATCAAATAAGCATCCATACAAAACAGAGAAATCACCAAAATGAATTAAATCATTTATTCCCTACTCAGATTTCATTCCAGGAAAACTCTAGTTCCTCTTTATATCAAATTCTCTTACATTGATATATTTATCTAGCTTGGTCTCATCTGCAATTAAATGAATCAATGGACACACTGTAATGGACTAATTCACTCCACTACACAAAGATCTCAGGACTTAAACTAGCCATGTGTCAACTTGTATTACTCAAGAACACAAGTCATTCCTGCTGTGTTCTTGACCCCATCTCCTAGTCAGTTTTAAGTTAATAATAACACTTTTGATTCTTCATGACTAAATCATTCAGTGAATCATCTCACTAAAACAAGCATTCATGTCATGGCATTCCATATCATTCATAACCAAACAAAGAAAAACAGGCAATTACACATGGGTGTCTATTAAATAAGATTCTGCATATGTATATTCTTGTGTATTAAAAGGGGTATAGACAACTAACATTGGCTTATGGCTTTTAAGAGAGTTTTTCTTCTGCAAACATCTGTGCTTGATTTAAACTCAGAATGACCAAGTTTCACTGAATCACAAAATTTATTTGCTATGTGTATGAATATTTTTATATTTTAATTGAATCAGGAGCATCAGCACATAGGCAACCCTATTGCACCCCTAATTCCTTTTTGTCTCAAGCCTCAGCACATATACACAAGTTTATTGCAGCTCAACATGTTTATATTTTCTGGGTTGTGCCAAAACCAACACTACTTGCCTATATTCATCATTTGATTTTTCTAGGTATTTACTTATTTTCCTAAATATTAACATATCAGAGAGATCTGGGTTTTTAAAACATGTATACTAATAATACTTAGAACTTTCATATAAGAAAAACAAGCAGAACAACCAACTAAAGCTCAAAGCATTTTCATCTCTGAATCAAAGAAAGACAATTACATATGAAAATACATTTTAAAGAAAAATCATCTTATAAACTGGCTGCCTTCATTAGGACTTATTGCCTTAGATTTTGAGTGAGTTTTCTCACCTTTCTCTCTTTCACTTCTCAATTGATTGATAAGCTTCTGCCCTCAAATCCTTTTCTTCACTTGTTTTATATTTGTGTGATAAATATATTTTTCTCAAGAGCTATCAGGGAAGGAGAGAAGGTTCCTCGTATCACTGCTTATTTATGCAGGGTTCTCCTTAGGGTTTAAGGTGCTAGCTAAAGTCATTTTTGCCCATCAGAAATCATGCCATTTGCATTTTGTTTAAACCCAAAATCTTACCCTCCCCGGCTCAAGTTTGTGAAGAGAAAAGTGGTTATATCCTTTTGGTTATTTTCAGAAATTTTGCTTTTCCAGAAAATACTTTTCCTCTTGTCTACTATCATGCTAAAAGTGTGACTTGATTTCCATTGTTTATTATACATATATATATATATATATCAAGTATTATTCCTAATTCTGCCTATACAAAATATATCTCTGTTTTATCTTATTTTCTATTTTTAGCTTTTACTTAAATAGCATGTACTTCCTTTATTTATTTATAAAAGGGATTACTCCTTTTATATCTTCATTTCTTTCTTTCTGCCTATAATTTAAAATATATTTGTGTATTTTTATTTTACTGATTTGAACTCTGGTTTTTGATTAGCATATATATATATGTATATATATAAGTCTTACAGAAATAATTAGTATACATATATATATCTATACATTATTTTTACTGAACACATATGCACATGTACACTCAAATGCAATCAGTATCATATATATATATATATATTTATTCATATAGCTTTTAAGGATTTACTTTACTTATCTGTATAAATATATATTTTTCCCCATACACATCAACATATGTTCATTCATATCATTCAGGAATTTAGCTTCAATTCATGTGTATTCCCTGTGCACACAAGTACACCCATATAGTTACAGCATATCAAGCCATATCAATTTCCCTTTAAAATTGGTTTAAAAATTATTTTAAACTTATTTATATTTTTCAAAATAAATTCCTAAAATCTTGGGTCATTACATACACCCCACCTTTTAGAAATTGTGTCCCACAATTTTCCTAAGCTTAAATCAGTTTTTAAACTTAATTCAGAGAATAACACATTCTCAACCAAATTGATTTTTGTCCTATCACAATAACTAAAAATACATGCATCCAAAAGGAAAGAAAATTAAAAATCAGAATTACCTTTAATCTAAAAATAGCTTAGGGTAGTTCATCCTAACTTGGTCTTCTAATTCCCATGTGCAATCATTAGGATCAAGACTCCACTGTACCTTCACAAGTTTCAGTGATTTATTCCTCAACTTCTTCACATCCTTTGCCAAAATTCCCATTGGATCCTTTTCATTAATCAAATTAGGATTTATTTGCACTTGGGTTGGGGTCTCCAGAATTTCTGCCTTGTCATGGACCCACCTTCTCAATTGTGATACATGAAAAACATCATGCATCCCTTGCATGTTTTCTGGTAATTCCAACTTATATGCCAAGGAACCAATTCTTTCCAGAATTTTGTATGGCCCAATATATCTTGGGGTTAACTTGCCTTGTTTCCCAAACTTCAGTACATTTTTCATAGGTGAGATTTTGATGAAAACAAAATTTCCTACTCCATATTCCACATGCTTCCTTTTCATGTCTGCAAATTTCTTTTGCCTATCTTGAGCTGCTGCCATTCTTCTCCTTACCAATTCAATTTTCTCTTTAGTTTCTTGTATGTACTCAGGCCCTAAAATAGCTCTTTCTCCTGCTTCCACCCAACATACAGGTGACAAATATGGCTTGCCATATAAGGCTTCAAATGGAGCCATCCCTATGGTGCTTTGATAGCTATTATTGTATGTAAATTCAGCTAAATGGAGATAGTCTTCCCAGTTGCCTCCAAAATCCAGTGCACGTGCTCTTAACAAGTCCTCTAAAACTTTGTTCACCACTTCAGTCTGCCCATCTGATTGTGGATGGTAGGCAGTGCTTAAGCATAATTCACTTCCCATGGCTTCTTGAAAACTTCTCCAGAATCTTGAGGTGAAGATGGTATCCCTATCACTCACAATGGTTTTGGAAATGCCATGTAATCTTACCACCTCTTTCATGAATACTTGAGCCAATTTTGGTGCATTTCTTTCTGATTTCACTGGGACAAAATGTGCTACTTTAGTTAGCCTATCCACTATTACCCATATGCTTGTGTTTCCCCTTTTAGATTGTTAACTCCTTTATTTCAGCGACCTAAAACTCCGTGATCTAAAAGAATGTTGCGACCTAAGGAAGCTACGACCTAAGGAAGCTACGACCTGAGGAAAGGGCTACGACCTAAGAGGCTCTGCGATCTAAGGAAGTCCGTGACCTAAAGAACCTCGTGACCTAACTACATAGCGACCTAACTGCTAAAGGAAGTCCGCGACCTAACTATCTCAAGAACCTCGCGACCTAACTACATAGCGACCTAACTGATAAAGGAAGCCTGCGACCTAACTGAGAAAGTCTACGACCTACCAAGATAAGAAGTTAGCGACCTAACTTCTCTACGACCTAAGTTGTCTACGACCTAAGGAACTTAGCGACCTAAGAGAGTTCCTGACCTAACTGCTGAAGCTATCTGCGACCTATAAACAGCTGCGACCTACGACTTAACTTAGGTCGCACACAATCTACTACAGAGAAGACCGAGAGAAACTACATCAATCTACTTCTTAAGTCGTTTGCAACCTGCGATCTAACTTAGGTCGTGAGCGACCCAAAAGATCATTCCTAAGTCAACAACGACCTAGTACTATCCTTAACTCGCCAGCGACCTACTACTTGTTCGAATGAAGCCCAGTGCTACTACATCAGCTGATTTCCTAAGTCGCGAATAGACTGCGACCTAGCTTAGGTCGCTCACGACCTACGACCTAACTTAGGTCGTATGCGACCTAAGACTTGTAATATTTCTGCCCAGAATTCAGAGCCGCTCCTATAAATAGGCCACCATTTCCAACATGAGGGGGACTTTTGGCCATTCATTTCTTCAAGCACCGTTACTCTGTCAAAGTCTCCATTCATCCAGCAATCAAAGATCTTCAAACATTCAAGACGCTACAACAAGCTTCAAGAGAAATTCCTTACATCCAACACGGATTCATCGAATTTCATCGACGAAGATTGAGCTAGTAGTCAAGATTGTTTCTTTTGATCAAATTGTACTGTTTTGATAAGATATTTGTATCGATTTGTAACCGAATTCAGTAATAAAGAGATTCAAAGTGGACGTAGGCTTAATCTCAAGCCGAACCACTATAAATTGCTGTCTTTTACTGCTTTTCTGCTATTTTCAGCTTATATTCTGTTCCCGTACCAACGGGTGGTGCTTTCACAATTATATTATACACACCGGGTGTTAATGTTCACTTTTTAGTATTAACATTTTGGTGCTTTCATTGAGAGTTGAACTCAAGCGATCATCCACCGTTGCTTCGCAAAGATTCATAAAAAGAACCTCTCTTAAAAAACCAGATCCGAAATAATGGCTCCTGGAAGAAGAGGTAGACCTATCAGATCCAGAAATGCTCACGAAGGGACTTCCGCTTCCCTAACAACAGACCAAGCGACTCCTACCTTTGGAGTCACCAGGGCTGAATTGGATGACGCAGTTTCTGGATTATACCAACAAATTGAAACTCAAAACGCTTTGATGATGGATAGAATAACTGCTCTGCTCGGGGAAAATCGTCAACCAGAAAACCATCAAACCACCCTTCCTGAAATGCCACCTTTCCAAGCTGATGGTTCTATGCCGCAACTAACTTGTCATGAACATATGCCTGGGCAAACTTCCGAGGGAAGAACTGATGCTTGCCCGGAGGTGTCTTTGAACAATAAAGAGTACCTGTCTGAAATGGTTGGCCGCATCATGAAAGAGAGCATGCAAAGGGAAGAGGATGAGGCTGACTGGGGATTCGCGCCAAGTAGAACTCCGTTTACTGAAAGGATCCTGAGAGCGGAATTTCCAAGGAAATTTGCACCTCCTACTATCCAAGCCTATAGGGGAACCAGTGACCCTAATCATTTCCTATACAAATACGATTGGCATATGACCGGTGCAAGAGCATCAGACGAGATCAAGTGTCGATACTTTCCAGTATACCTGGAAGGTGTGGCTTTACTTTGGTTCACAAAGCTTCCAGTTCGGTCTGTAGATAAGTTCTCCGACTTAACGCAAAAGTTTAAAGAACAGTTCAGATTGTATGCTTCAAAAGCTAAGGATATAATGTCAATGTCTAACCTTGAGCAAGCGCCCGGAGAATCAATCAAATCTTTCTTGAGCCGTTTCAATATAGCTTTAGCCGAAGTAGAAAATGCGGAACCACGCATGATCCTTACTTATTTGATGCGAGCCATTGATAAATCGAGTAAATTTGGAATATGGCTAAAGATGAAGAAATCGAACTCACTTGATAAATTTTATAAAAAGGCCGACGAGTTCATTCGCCTTGAAAGCCTTTCTACGACATCGAAAGTGGTTGCTGCCCAAACTAATAATAACAATGTCCCATCTAATAAAAGAGAATCTGAAAGTCAGAAAAGGGAGAATGAAGGAGGAAAGAGCCAGGGAAATGAAAAGAAACCTCGCCGCTTTAATCCTTCGAATTATACTCCTTTAACTGATACACCAAGAAATATCTTTTTTGCAACAAAGGACGTTGTCAGGTACCCTAAGCCACCTGAGATGACGAGAGGTGCAAAGCGTAATGGAAAATTCTGCCAATTTCACAATCAACCTGGCCATGACACTGACCAATGTCGCCAATTAAAGAATGTGATTGAAGAATTGCTGGAGCAGGGTAAACTCCAACAATACGTTAAGAGAAGCGGAGTCGCTCCAACCTCATCCACTCGGGATCAACAACGTCCTACCCATCAATCTGATTCTCTCAACAACACTGAAGTGCAAGATTCAGAAAAGCTCGTCATTAATGTTGTCACAGGAGGTCCACACCCAGCAGGCAGAAGTTGGGACGACTGCTAATTGTCCACAAAACTGCAACTGGGGCATCTTTCACTTTCTCTGGCATATAAATCCGAAGCTGCAAATCTAGTGCAAATGGAAAATCAGTCCGGAGATTCTGAAACAACATTCACTAGCATCCATTTTTTGCTTAACAACGTTGCTTAAATTTGTAAAAAATAATGGATGTGTGACTTCTGCATTGTAAACCGCTGAGAAATCAGTGTGACTGAATAATGAAAAAACTATGAATTCTGTGTTTTCTATTACGAAATGCCTGTTATATTTCGATGTGTAAATACTCTAAATGTAGTGCTAAAATGTCGATCTAATATTGCAGGTCATTAAAGCAAAGCTCACCCATCGCAAAGCTAAGCAAGCCCTACAAATAAATTATTAAGCAAATACCAAGCAACCAAAAATTCCATATTCAAATCCCATATAAGAAGAACTTCACATAAAAAGTTGGCAACTCCACTGAGGCAAACCTTCGTTAAGTGGTTGTGACTGTCAATACGAACAGACATCCAACTAGGTAACTTGCGTTTGTCCTGTGAAGTTGTCCAACAGTGAAGTCCACTTCTTCGGATAAGACAATTTACTTGCAAAGGAAGACGCGCTTGGAAACAATAATGAAGGGTAGCTGATTAGCAAATGATGAGGGAACATGGGCCACCAAACATAGAAGCAGCCAAAAGGAGGTGTGCCACTCAATAAAAAGGGCCGGTAGAACCACCGAAGGGACACCTTCCCAAGCAGAAGGAAAAGGGCCCTTGCTAACTGATCGTGATGCATCCGATCAGGCAGCTTGCGTCCATCCCGTGGATCTACTCGCCCCTGAGACGCAACCTTCCTGGCACACCAACCAACCGATGCTCCTTCCCAAAGGTCAACAAAGCCCTCTAACGAGGCACGCCAATAAATGAAAGTGCTTCTCTCAATAACAAGATTAGTGGAACCACCGGAGGGGCACCTTCCCACGCTGAAGGAACAGGGCCCTTGTTAGTTAATTGCGATCGTTTGTGCAAACGAACATCCAATCAAGCAACTTGCGTCCGCCCCGTGGATCCATTCAACCATGAGAAAGTAACTTCCAGACAATCGCAAGCCCTTTTCGAAGGCACATTTCACCCGTGTAGAAGTGCAAAATGCTTCTCTTCGGAGACCCACTTCACCAGTGATGAAATGCTAAAAAGCCCTTTTCGGAGGCACATTTCACCCGTGTAGAAGTGCAAAATGCTTCTCTTCGGAGACCCACTTCACCAGTGATGAAATGCTAAAAAGCCCTTTTCGGAGGCACATTTCACCCGGGTAGAAGTGCAAAATGCTTCTCTTCGGAGACCCACTTCACCAGTGATGAAATGCTAAAAAGCCCTTTTCGGAGGCACATTTCACCCGTGTAGAAGTGCAAAATGCTTCTCTTCGGAGACCCACTTCACCAGAGCTGAAATGCCAAAATTGCTTCTCTTCGGAGACCAAAATTGCTTCTCTTTGGAGACCAAAATTGCTTCTCTTCGGAGACCAAAATTGCTTCTCTTCGGAGACCAAAATCGCTTCTCTTTGGAGAACAAAATTGCTTCTCTTCGGAGACCAAAATTGCTTCTCTTCGGAGACCAAAATCGCTTCTCTTCAGAGACCAAAAGACCTCTTCAGAGGCGTACTTCACCTTGCTTGAAGTACCAAAAATAAACCCTTTGCTAGGGCACAAAATCAAAACCTTCTTCAGAAGCTCATTTCACTGTGCAGGAAAATTCACTTTTAAATAAATAAAAGTGATCATTCTCAAAAGTTGAAGTGTTCTTCAGGAAGAAAGAGAAAGTAAAAACTTCTCTGAAGACGAGATATATTCTATTAAAAGCAGAATGATTCTTCCCTTAAAAGTGAAGTAGTTATTCTCTGAAGTAAGAATATCAGTCTTGAAGAAGCTAGAAATGTTGCAATGCACTTGCGGTATGGGGGCAACACTATATAATTTAATTGTATTAATAAAAGCAACATGCCACAAGTTCATTGCAATATCACAAAAAATAGATGTGGAATAAATGTATTCCCAAACACAGACAAAAAGTTTGTACAAGTAAAAGGAATCGTTTATTCTACACCAAAAAAGAGAAACAGATGCATTCTCACATACACAAGAATTTGTACAAGTAAAATATCTATTTATTTCAATACTGTGAGAAATTTTTACATTGTACAGGTTACAAAAAGAAGCGGGGACCGGTACCCACACAATCCCCGGTCAATACAAGCAAAAAGTAAGACAAGAAGCCCAGTTTATAACTCCTTCTTCCCACCTTTAGTACCCTTGCCCGGTTTGATGACCAGTTTCGGGATTCGGCGTGGACGGGATGGTGAAGGAGGGATAGTCGGGTCTTCCTCAACATTTTCTTCAACATTTTCTTCATCAGCCAAAGCACTCTTCTTCTTCTTCTTCATGGCACGCTTACCTTTTCTTTTCGAGGAAGATTCACTTCCAGGAGTAGAAAGAAGTGTGGAAAGTTTCGTGTCATAATCAAAGGACTGCTCCGGAGTTTTCTCACCTTCTTCAAGCTCCACAGCCTTTTGCTCCTGCGAAACAACCGGATCGTCCAAGTCTTTGAGAGCTTCTATTTTCTCTTCTTGCGATCCCGGTTGAGAAGCTGGAAGAGGAGTAACTTGGGAAGAAGAGGGAGCGGCAACCAAAGAAGGAGAAGTAAGCGCAACTTTCGGTGCTTCTGCTACAGAAGAAAAGAAGTCAAAATTAGTATTCTCCGAAAAAAGAGATGATAGTGGATCGCCAGGACTTAAGCAATAAGCGATAAATTCATCCAAGTCAATTGAATCGAATGAATAATCCACTTGAGCCAGATCTGACTTGAAGTTACCTGGAGATGTCGGTTTTGACAAATCAATTTCAAATTTGTCAGCCTCGGTCTCTTCTTGGCTCTTTTCTTCAGCTTGGGTAAGATGAGACTCAGTAACAGCAAGCTTAGCTTCAGCGTCTTTTGCAGCAAGAGGGGAATGAGAGCTAGAACCGATGATATCAACATCAGTCAAAGTTGAAGTATGGATTGGGGCAGGTAGAGACGTTGTCTTTTCTGGATGATCCTCTACCACTGTCCCGGCTCTAGCTTCGGCAAGTTGCTCTTTGCCTCTAATAAGCGCATCACGTGCTTCATCATCTAGATAAAGCGCTACAAGGTCTGCTTCCGCATAGCCGGCAAATGTATCAAGTATGGTCTCCCAAACATCAGCAAGTGTAATCTCATATTTGGGACCCAAGAATGAAAGGCTGCCGTGGCCCAAAACGCTGTGCATGTAGAAGTCAAATAGAGTAGAATCGATGCTAGCTTTAGTGGCTTCGTGAGACTCTTCGGCCGCAACTTGTCCAGCGACCGCGTCATCACGTTCCTTCTCAACTTTAAGAAGCTTAGCTTTCAGCATCTCAATCTCTGCATTTTGGGACACAATTGTTCCCCGCAGCTCAGCATTTTCTGTGCGATATTTCTCAGTAATGTGCTGCTCAGCTGCAAGCTTCATTTCGGCGTCCCTTTGCGCAGCATGTGCGTCCCGCACTTGCTTCTGAAAGACTTCTTCCTTTTGAGTGTGCGATGTAGAAGATGAGGCCAGATCTTCCTTAAGTCGCTTGACTTCAGATTCAAGCTTTGCGTTGTCGTCTGCGATCCTCGTCATCTCCGCATCATGCTGCTTACACCATTTGTCCCATTCTGATTTATCATTCTCCATGGTCATCATCGCCTCAAGATTAATGTGGTTGACCCTTTGAAGTTCGTCGACAAGTTTCTGCCATTGCGACATCCTCTCAATATTAATCCTGACCGCGTCAAGACTTTTAAGCATGTCTTGCTTATCAATCGGAACCAAATCCAAATCAAAGCGCACTCCTTTTAGGCACCAATTCAGAAATCGGCTCTGAAGCGTTGGAGGGCCATCTTTAACTTGATATTGTGGCCTGGAGATGATTGCTTGAATGTCGGTTTTCTTTAAAGGAGGAAAGCTAGCCGGGATATTAGAAGATATAGGAGCGTCAGTTTTCTCAGAAATTTCAGACGCGTCCTTCTCATCAAGTTTAACCCGTTTACTTGGGTCATCGGTAGCATGCTTCTTCCCTTTGTCATCGTGATATTTTCTTTTATGAGAGTCATCATCTCTCCTTCTTTGCTGCTCTTCGTAAGCGCGCCTCTCTTGAGTTTTTCTAGCCGCGCGCTCTTCGTCAGATTCTTTGCGGGAGGGAAGATAACGTCCATAATCGTAAGAATCACGCACTCTGTAGCGCCGAAAGTTGTCATAATACGAGCCAATTCGTCCCATTGTAGAACCTGAAATTGAAGAAAAGACAAGTCTTAGAAATCTTCAAATTAAAGGGGGCTAAATTCATATAAGTGCTGAGCATCCTAAGTGTGTGAGATGTGCAAACTACGCGCGTCAAACTACAAACCACTCTTTGGTTGAGGAATAATAGCAGATTGGGAAATGGGAGTTGATTCTTGAGCTGGCAAAGTTTGCTGCAAGGTAGATGTTGCTTCTGTTACAGGAGAGGTGACTTTAGTTATGTCATCTTTAAAGAGCTCTCGGGAAGTTATCATTATATCACTTAAGCCATCGAAGGTGTCATCATCATGATGCCCAGCAGAGTTTTCTTTTTCAGCTTCCACATCGGCTGACTTTTCAGTGATTCGAGGATTTTCTCTGTAACGACCCTGAATTTTGAACAAATTAAATTGGAATTATTTAATTAATTTTAAATATTTGAACGACGATTTAATTTGAGTCCCCGATTTAACTTTGAATTTGGCGATTAAATTATAAAATTTAATCTATTGAATTGAATAAAAATTTAAATCTTCAATTTACAGTTGAAGAAAAATATTTCAAAAGCCTTTAAAATTCGTATTGATATTACTGAAGATAACAGAAGCTTCAGAATCGAATTTGGGAGTGAATTGTTCAGTTTGAAATTTAATCGTTCGAATCAATATTTAAAAATAGCCGTTCGAGGCACAGTCTCGGAATTCGACGAAACTAGTTCCATTGGGTCCGTAATATTGAATTATTACTGGATTTCCAATTTCGTATTTTTCAGAGTTGTTATGAGAGCACACGATAGATAAACGCATTTGGAAATAAAAATCAAATTCAATTTAAATTTTTGAACTTTAATTTCTTGCCGACATCAGGAGGTAAGGCAAACACGATCTACTCCCCTCAAATCACGCAATCTTTTTCTTTAAGGATCGAACCATACCTCTTCTTTCCAGAAGTCATTCACGAGAAGAAAATAATGGCCGATAATTTAAATTCATCTCCCTCCCTCTCACGTTCTAATCGAAATTCCCCTTCAACATTTCGCGTTCGAGATTTTCGAACGGAGGCGGCCACGAACGCAATAGGGAAGGTGACGACTTGGGAATTGTCTGAAGGTGGAGGCGCGATGTCGATCAATGGGGTCTCGCATTCAAAGGAGAAATCGCAATGGCTCGCGATTGATTTAGGGCTTGCATTCGATTTTGGGGTTCTCCGGTGATATAACGGTGGCCACGAGGGGGAGCTGGAAGCTTGCGGCAGGTTAGGCGAACTCAATTTCGTGTGCAGTATCGCGACATGGCGATGCTTGTTCGAAGGGGGTTTCGCGACAGAGATGACGAGCTCGCGATTGTTCGCATAAGGCAATGCGGCGACAGTGATGGATATCGGGGTGATGGCAGCGCTATGTCTCGAACTGGGCTCGAGCAGGCGAATGCGGTGGCGAGTAGGGCTTGGGTGAAGTTGCGTTCGACTCACGAGTCTGGAAGTAGTAAGGTGATCGTCTTCTTTTATTAATTTAAATTGAATACATGTTTATATCTATACAGAAAATAAAGAAGAAGAAAAAAAATATATACAGTAAGGTAATATGAATTTGTTAATATCAAATTTGTAGTTAGTTAAATTTATCTATATGGAAATTTATTTGTTCGAAAGAAAAATAAAATAAATGAATAATAATTTATTATTTGATTTTATGTAAGATAGATAGGCAGATAAAAGAAAAAAATATATATATAAGGTTATATAAAGATTGGATTTTTATAAAGTATAGTTTTTATATATGAAGTTGAAAATAAATATACATATTTTATCCCACTAGTTTAATTTTTAGTATAATGAATAATAGAAATTAACTTGTTAATTATTTTGGAAATTTTTACAAGGAGATTGGTTTAAATTGAATTTCTAATTAATTTAATTTATTAAAAGGAGTTAGTTTAAAATTTTAAGGTATTAGTTTGAAATAAAATCACTGGTTGATTAAATTGGTTAAATGAAATTAAATTGTTCAACTTAGTTCAAAGTATTAACAAATCGTAAAATATTTATACAAGGTCTAAAAAGATCGAGAATCAAGCCGGAATGGGATAAATGGATTGCAAATAAAAGCTAAGGTGAGATTTTTCTCACTCAAATTGAATGTGGAATTTTTGCAGTTATTGATTGCTTTTGGATGTGATATTAGATATAGTAGGATATATATATATATAGCAATATATACATATTGGCATATGTATATATTGGATTGATGATTTCCCACCTCGTATAGCGGATGAGACCCTATTGCGCCGTTAGTAAACGGATTTTTATAAAACCCATATACCGCGATAATTCCGTACTGGAGCGGAATTGGTATTGTGCTAACGTCTTTGGATGCAGGGAAACAGGTTGGAGGGATCCAACTGGACCCCTCACATTGATTGAATTTATTTCTATTGTGATATGAATCTGTGAATGATTATAGTGATGCTATTAATCATATTGATATCTGGAAATTGTTTGAAAGCTAAAATTTAGCTGAATGGATGTTTGACATCATTGGATTCCAAAGATAAACGAAATTGAATTTTTGAGATTCAAGTAGAAAATTTCTAAGTGAATCAATTTTTGAAATTGAAGAAATTTTGAAGAAAGGAATTTTTAAAGTATAAAAAGTAAATTTTTATAATCGTATTGAATAATTTCCAGAATAAAGTGAAGATGTTAAATAAATGAATTTCGTATAATAGTGATTTTTTAAATTGAAGAATTTAATTAAAATTGGATTTCTAAATAGTTTGAAAAAAAGATAAAGGAATTTATTTTCTTAAAGAGGAATTTATTTAAAAGGAGATAAGTTGGAAATCCAACTAGAAATTTAATTTGGTAAATTGAAATAATTTGGGAAATCAATGTAAAATGATTTCAATTTGAAGAATCCATTTAAAAACAGGATGTTGAGTAATTTGAGAAAAATAAGGAATTTATTTAGTAGTGATAAATAAAATTAGAAATCAATCTGTAATTGATTAAATATTTGGAAATGAATTTTTGAGAAATCAGTATAGAATCTTTTATTTAAAGTTGAAAATAAATTCAGAAATCAATATTGAATTGAATTGATATTGAAGTTTTTATAAATAAAATTGGAATTTATAAATGCTGTTTATAAATATGAAATCACTTATTTTGATAAGTAAAATATAGAAGTTAATAAAAAGAAGATTTATAAGTTGAAGTTGTTATTAAAACAGAAATAGAATTTATAAACGTTGTTTTATAAATTCAAAATCGATTGAATTTGATAAATTGAATATAGAAGATTATAAAAAAAGATATATTCACGATTTTGGACAGTGAATGTATTATTGAATAAAATGGATTCATTTTTGAAGAAGTGATATTAAAAGTGAAGTTAAACATTTTAAAGATGTTTTAAAATGTATTATGAATCGAAATCATAGATTTCAACATTTATTGTTGAAATAGACGTTTTCGAGAAACTTAAGGAAATGGTGGACTATAACACTGTTGTTATAGTAAATGATTTCCGGAAGGAAATGTTTTATATAGTATTGGGATTTACACATCTATCTTAATTCTGAATCCCTATACTAGTGATTTTGAGTCGTCGTAACGATGTTTTACGCAACATTCGTTTTGACTCAAATAGATGTTAAAAATTTATGATTTCCTTAAAGAATGAAATATATACTTAAATTTTGATTTAAGTATATCGAATATTTTTCAAGTGTTGAAAATAAATAGATTTGGGAAACACTTATTTTTAAAATAAGTATGGAATTGGTTTTCTAATATGAAATGAAACGTTTTGAGAATTTATCTTCTTTAAGATAAATTGAAATTGAATATTGGAATCGATTTGAAAATCGTATATCAGTAGATATTTTGAAAATATAAATTCACTATGGAATTTATAAAAGAAAGGGAAGTTGTTTTAAAAATAAATATTGATTTATTTTTGAAATGTGGAAATTTTATATCTAGTGAAAGATATTTTTGAAGATGAAATAATTTGGAAAATTATTTGGAATCTGGTGATGTTGCGCATCTTTATTGATAGTTAAATAACCGACTATCAATAATTACCTTGAATGGTATTTGTTGTGAATTGGATGAATTTGAATGCCACACTTATTTTTGAATAAACGCTCACTATTCGGGTTAGCCGGGAAAGGACCATGGGGTCGTATAACCCATTCCGAATATGTGATACGTCGTTATGAATTGCATTCGAAGACCGGTGTTGAAGACCGGATATTTTTGAAAACGGAAGGATTACCGTCGAGTTACTCTACATCGGCTGATCTCCGGTTTAGAGGTTTTATCACCCTTAGTGACGGGAAGTCCGGACGTGATTAGAAAATTATCCGAAATTGCAAGGGCTTCGTGAGAAGTGCCTTCGGTTCTGTTCGATCCCGGAACAGACTTGTATGGATTGTGTGTCTGACGTTACAATTTGAGATATAAAGCTGATTTCTTTCAAATACATTTCTGTTGGTGGCGGAGAATTTATTCTCTTAGCTTAACACCCTTCTCTGAGACGTACGAGCTCAGAGGTTATGTAGTTGAAATTTATCAGCGATATATCCCAATTTGGTAACGTGGCATACTGAGTGTTGCTGTGAAATGATCAGTGTTTGATCATTTGCGATATGATCATTTGTTTGATCTTATATCTTTGTGATCATAGGTTGATCATTTTGTTTGACCCGAAGCATGGCTTTTTGAGAAAGCGTAGCTTTGTGGACGAGACTTCATCGAGCCTCACACCCCGGAAATGGTCGAAACAGGAAGGATGCGGCAAGGTTCTAGGGAGTAGCGCCCCTTAGTGTATGTCATTCCTTCTGGATAAAGGTGGTATCATGGTATGGAGCCCAGATACTTAACCTCTGTGGTTACTGCATTATTATTATCTATGTGGTTTGTTGCGAATCGGGGATCCTCGGGAAGATCGGTGACGATCGGGGGATGGCATACGCGTGTCAGTAGTTACCTATTTTTGCAGAGGTAACCCGGCCTTGTGTTGGCAGAGATCCGGTTAGGTTCTCGGGTCGTCTATTCCAGGGACGTACCCATCGTGGATAGGAAGTTCCTTAGCCTGACCATTTGTTGGAAATCCAAAGAAACAATACGAGCCTTTACGATTTCAATTGTATAACCTGTCTCCTCAGGAGGCAGCTATAGCAGGCATAATATAATGGTACCTATGCTGGCTAAGATTTATATTCTACTTTCGAAATGTTTTCCACTATGCACTAATAATAATATCAAAAATGATTTGATTTTGCGTAGTAAGCATCTTTGACTATCATAAGAAGAAATCTCCTCCAAGTCTGCGTTTGCATTGTGTGTGTGGTGGGAGGTCTTATGGTAGTTTCATTTTCCAAAAGCATTGCGAATTTACTTTAAAATCTTTCTGTTGATTATTTTAAAGATAAATAACTGTTTTACGATCTCACACCAGTCTTGCTATATTACAGCATGATAGGGGATTCTCGCTTCGCGGTTAGGTGGCGAACGGGAGACTCTTACCCCTACATGTCCCTGAGAGGGATGGGTTGGTTAGGCAGATGCCGTGACAGTCGAGAGGCTGGCCGTAAAAGCAAGTTTGGGGTATCATTGTCAGCCACGGTGGGACTGGGATGGTTGCAAAGCCTACCGGTGGCCGCTGTTTGCGAACCTTGACAAGTGGTATCAGAGCATATGGTTAAGCGACAACCCTGCTTTGTTGGGTGTTACTCATTAGAGATAGAGTCAACAGTACTCTAGAATGAGTTGAGTGTAATAATAAATACGAGCGCGTATTTGTTAGTGAATATAAAATTGTTTTATATTGTGATGATTGGTTTGTTGAGTGGTATATGGATTCTGGTCGGTATTGTCCGTACAACTCTATCGATAGGGATCTCTAAACACTTATATAGAACAATTCGGCACAGTATTGTTTTAAATAGGGTAAATGAGATAATTTTGCCCAAAACTATTTTTGTATAGAAAAGAAATGTTTTTCTATAAAGTACTATAGTATATGGTTGCATGGATGTTAGGAAGTAAAAATAGTGAATTATCATCACTGAAATTAATAAGAAATTGAAATCATAACTCCAAAGTTAAGAAATAAATTCACATATGAATGAAATTTAAAGAATGTAAATTATAAATGTGAATTGTAATTTGAAACGGAATTCCAGAGAAGTATTTGGAAATGTTTGAAAAGAATTTGAAAATTTTGGAGATTTGGAAGTTTAAATCTTTTTTGATTTGAAAGTGATTTTCAAAGGTTTTGAAAATTGTTCTGAAAGGATGAAAGCTCTAAACTCTTTTCGGTCGCTGGAAAATAACTTCGGTAATGACTGCAGCATCACCGGTGTTCATTTTTGGGTTTCCAAAAGAGGAATTGCTGCCGCTTGTTTTAAATGAAAGTTGTTTTGAAAATTTGGATTTTGTTTTAGAAAATTCAAGGGATAATTTGAATTGCTTTCAAAATGGCTTTGAAATGTTGGTAAACTCTGGAATGCTATATAAAGATATTTATGAAATATTACTAAGTTGATAACTTATACCAATTGAATTTTGGTAGAATAAATTTAAATTAAAAGAATGAAGTTAAATCAAAGCAAGTATAAGTGAATCAATTAAATGAAAATGAAATTGAAAGTTGAAATTCATTTCGAATTCGTAAGCAAATGAATTGAATTGAATAATTGTAAATGAAAGATGAATTAAAATTCGTATGGAAATTGGAAATCCAGTTTAAATGTAAGTAGATTTAATCGAAGTAGAATTAAAATAAATTGAATTGATATCAATTTGAATTAGTAATTGGAACTAATTTAAGATAGTGCAGTTGTAAATGACAAATAATTGATAAAATTCAATATTTCAGAATTGAAAGTAAATTGAATCCAAATTTAGTTGAAATGGTAAACTAAATACAAATGAATATGTATAACTTCAACAGTGAAGTAAGAATGTATAAGCAGTTTATATTGAAAATTTTGTAATAGAATTTGCAAAATAGTTGGATGTTATAACTAGATATTATGGCTAGTAGATATACAGGTATAAAGGAAATTGAAATTGATTTCACAGATAATTTGAATTGCTCGACAAAAAGGTACGTATTTGAATTATAATATGAGTTTTTGATGATTTCTTGTCTAGCCGCTTGGCTTTTTCTTTTTCTTTTTGAAATCTGAGAGTCCGTAGGGACATTTTGTAGTCGTACCGTATTAGCCGCGCAAAGGAGACGCTGGCAAAATTTTTTCGAAATTTTCGAGTGTTAGAAAATTTTTGAGGAATTTTGAAAGTTTAAAATTTGAATTTGAATTTGAAATTTGAATTTTGAAGTAAACAATGATGTTTGAAAACTATAAAAGGTTTAGAAATTTATTTGAATGATAATGAATCTTTAGTAGAAAGATTTACTTTGATGAATTGATAATACTATTCAGATTGTGAGAAAAATAGTAGACGAGTTAAGGACCTTTCTTTCTAACTTGTAATTTCGAGGACGAAATTCTTTTAAGGGGGGAAGTCTGTAACGACCCTGAATTTTGAACGAATTAAATTGGAAATATTTAATTAATTTTAAATATTTGAACGACGATTTAATTTGAGTCCCCGATTTAACTTTGAATTTGGCGATTAAATTATAAAATTTAATCTATTGAATTGAATAAAAATTTAAATCTTCAATTTACAGTTGAAGAAAAATATTTCAAAAGCCTTTAAAATTCATATTGATATTACTGAAGATAACAGAAGCTTTAGAATCGAATTTGGAGTGAATTGTTCAGTTTGAAATTTAATCGTTCAAATCGATATTTAAAAATAGCCGTCCGAGGCATAGTCTTGGAATTCGACGAAACCAGTTCCATTGGGTCCGTAATATTGAATTATTACTGGATTTCCAATTTCGTATTTTTCAGAGTTGTTATGAGAGCACACGATAGATAAACGCATTTGGAAATAAAAATCAAATTCAATTTAAATTTTTGAACTTTAATTTCTTGCCGACATCAGGAGGTAAGGCAAACACGATCTATTCCCCTCAAATCACGCAATCTTTTTCTTTAAGGATCGAACCATACCTCTTCTTTCCAGAAGTCATTCACGAGAAGAAAATAATGGCCGATAATTTAAATTCATCTCCCTCCCTCTCACGTTCTAATCGAAATTCCCCTTCAACATTTCGCGTTCGAGATTTTCGAACGGAGGCGGCCACGAACGCAATAGGGAAGGTGACGACTTGGGAATTGTCTGAAGGTGGAGGCGCGATGTCGATCAATGGGGTCTCGCGTTCAAAGGAGAAATCGCAATGGCTCGCGATTGATTTAGGGCTTGCATTCGATTTTGGGGTTCTCCGGTGATATAACGGCGGCCACGAGGGGGAGCTGGAAGCTTGCGGCAGGTTAGGCGAACTCGATTTCGTGTGCAGTATCGCGACATGGCGATGCTTGTTCGAAGGGGGTTTCGCGACAGAGATGACGAGCTCGCGATTGTTCGCATAAGGCAATGCGGCGATAGTGATGGATATCGGGGTGATGGCAGCGCTATATCTCGAACTAGGCTCGAGCAGGCGAATGCGGTGGCGAGTAGGGCTTGGGTGAAGTTGCGTTCGACTCACGAGTCTGGAAGTAGTAAGGTGATCGTCTTCTTTTATTAATTTAAATTGAATACATGTTTATATCTATACAGAAAATAAAGAAGAAGAAAAAAAAAGTATACAGTAATATGAATTTGTTAATATCAAATTTGTAGTTAGTTAAATTTATCTATATGGAAATTTATTTGTTCGAAAGAAAAATAAAATAAATGAATAATAATTTATTATTTGATTTTATGTAAGATAGATAGGCAGATAAAAGAAAAATATATATATAAGGTTATATAAAGATTGGATTTTTATAAAGTATAGTTTTTATATATGAAGTTGAAAATAAATATACATATTTTATCCCACTAGTTTAATTTTTAGTATAATGAATAATAGAAATTAACTTGTTAATTATTTTGGAAATTTTTACAGGGAGATTGGTTTAAATTGAATTTCTAATTAATTTAATTTATTAAAAGGAGTTAGTTTAAAATTTTAAGGTATTAGTTTGAAATAAAATCACTGGTTGATTAAATTGGTTAAATGAAATTAAATTGTTCAACTTAGTTCAAAGTATTAACAAATCGTAAAATATTTATACAAGGTCTAAAAAGATCGAGAATCAAGCCGGAATGGGATAAATGGATTGCAAATAAAAGCTAAGGTGAGATTTTTCTCACTCAAATTGAATGTGGAATTTTTGCAGTTATTGATTGCTTTTGGATGTGATATTAGATATAGTAGGATATATCTATATATATAGCAATATATACATATTGGCATATGTATATATTGGATTGATGATTTCCCGCCTCGTATAGCGGATGAGACCCTATTGCGCCGTTAGTAAGCGGATTTTTATAAAACCCATATACCGCGATAATTCCGTACTGGAGCGGAATTGGTATTGTGCTAACGTCTTTGGATGCAGGGAAACAGGTTGGAGGGATCCAACTGGACCCCTCACATTGATTGAATTTATTTCTATTGTGATATGAATCTGTGAATGATTATAGTGATGCTATTAATCATATTGATATCTGGAAATTGTTTGAAAGCTAAAATTTAGCTGAATGGATGTTTGACATCATTGGATTCCAAAGATAAACGAAATTGAATTTTTGAGATTCAAGTAGAAAATTTCTAAGTGAATCAATTTTTGTAATTGAAGAAATTTTGAAGAAAGGAATTTTTAAAGTATAAAAAGTAAATTTTTATAATCGTATTGAATAATTTCCAGAATAAAGTGAAGATGTTAAATAAATGAATTTCGTATAATAGTGATTTTTTAAATTGAAGAATTTAATTAAAATTGGATTTCTAAATAGTTTGAAAAAAAGATAAAGGAATTTATTTTCTTAAAGAGGAATTTATTTAAAAGGAGATAAGTTGGAAATCCAACTAGAAATTTAATTTGGTAAATTGAAATAATTTGGGAAATCAATGTAAAATGATTTCAATTTGAAGAATCCATTTAAAAACAGGATGTTGAGTAATTTGAGAAAAATAAGGAATTTATTTAGTAGTGATAAATAAAATTAGAAATCAATCTGTAATTGATTAAATATTTGGAAATGAATTTTTGAGAAATCAGTATGGAATCTTTTATTTAAAGTTGAAAATAAATTCAGAAATCAATATTGAATTGAATTGATATTGAAGTTTTTATAAATAAAATTGGAATTTATAAATGTTGTTTATAAATATGAAATCACTTATTTTGATAAGTAAAATATAGAAGTTAATAAAAAGAAGATTTATAAGTTGAAGTTGTTATTAAAACAGAAATAGAATTTATAAACGTTGTTTTATAAATTCAAATTCGATTGAATTTGATAAATTGAATATAGAAGATTATAAAAAAAGATATATTCACGATTTTGGACAGTGAATGTATTATTGAATAAAATGGATTCATTTTTGAAGAAGTGATATTAAAAGTGAAGTTAAACATTTTAAAGATGTTTTAAAATGTATTATGAATCGAAATCATAGATTTCAACATTTATTGTTGAAATAGACGTTTTCGAGAAACTTAAGGAAATGGTGGACTATAACACTGTTGTTATAGTAAATGATTTCCGGAAGGAAATGTTTTATATAGTATTGGGATTTACACATCTATCTTAATTCTGAATCCCTATACTAGTGATTTTGAGTCGTCGTAACGATGTTTTACGCAACATTCGTTTTGACTCAAATAGATGTTAAAAATTTATGATTTCCTTAAAGAATGAAATATATACTTAAATTTTGATTTAAGTATATCGAATATTTTTCAAGTGTTGAAAATAAATAGATTTGGGAAACACTTATTTTTAAAATAAGTATGGAATTGGTTTTCTAATATGAAATGAAACATTTTGAGAATTTATCTTCTTTAAGATAAATTGAAATTGAATATTGGAATCGATTTGAAAATCGTATATCAGTAGATATTTTGAAAATATAAATTCACTATGGAATTTATAAAAGAAAGGGAAGTTGTTTTAAAAATAAATATTGATTTATTTTTGAAATGTGGAAATTTTATATCTAGTGAAAGATATTTTTGAAGATGAAATAATTTGGAAAATTATTTGGAATCTGGTGATGTTGCGCATCTTTATTGATAGTTAAATAACCGACTATCAATAATTACCTTGAATGGTATTTGTTGTGAATTGGATGAATTTGAATGCCACACTTATTTTTGAATAAACGCTCACTATTCGGGTTAGCCGGGAAAGGACCATGGGGTCGTATAACCCATTCCGAATATGTGATACGTCGTTATGAATTGCATTCGAAGACCGGTGTTGAAGACCGGATATTTTTGAAAACGGAAGGATTACCGTCGAGTTACTCTACATCGGCTGATCTCCGGTTTAGAGGTTTTATCACCCTTAGTGACGGGAAGTCCGGACGTGATTAGAAAATTATCCGAAATTGCAAGGGCTTCGTGAGAAGTGCCTTCGGTTCTGTTCGATCCCGGAACAGACTTGTATGGATTGTGTGTCTGACGTTACAATTTGAGATATAAAGCTGATTTCTTTCAAATACATTTCTGTTGGTGGCGGAGAATTTATTCTCTTAGCTTAACACCCTTCTCTAAGACGTACGAGCTCAAAGGTTATGTAGTTGAAATTTATCAGCGATATATCCCAATTTGGTAACGTGGCATACTGAGTGTTGCTGTGAAATGATCAGTGTTTGATCATTTGCGATATGATCATTTGTTTGATCTTATATCTTTGTGATCATAGGTTGATCATTTTGTTTGACCCGAAGCAGGGCTTTTTGAGAAAGCGTAGCTTTGTGGACGAGACTTCATCGAGCCTCACACCCCGGAAATGGTCGAAACAGGAAGGATGCGGCAAGGTTCTAGGGAGTAGCGCCCCTTAGTGTATGTCATTCCTTCTGGATAAAGGTGGTATCATGGTATGGAGCCCAGATACTTAACCTCTGTGGTTACTGCATTATTATTATCTATGTGGTTTGTTGCGAATCGGGGATCCTCGGGAAGATCGGTGACGATCGGGGGATGGCATACGCGTGTCAGTAGTTACCTATTTTTGCAGAGGTAACCCGGCCTTGTGTTGGCAGAGATCCGGTTAGGTTCTCGGGTCGTCTATTCCAGGGACGTACCCATCGTGGATAGGAAGTTCCTTAGCCTGACCATTTGTTGGAAATCCAAAGAAACAATACGAGCCTTTACGATTTCAATTATATAACCTGTCTCCTCAGGAGGCAGCTATAGCAGGCATAATATAATGGTACCTATGCTGGCTAAGATTTATATTCTACTTTCGAAATGTTTTCCACTATGCACTAATAATAATATCAAAAATGATTTGATTTTGCATAGTAAGCATCTTTGACTATCATAAGAAGAAATCTCCTCCAAGTCTGCGTTTGCATTGTGTGTGTGGTGGGAGGTCTTATGGTAGTTTCATTTTCCAAAAGCATTGCGAATTTACTTTAAAATCTTTCTGTTGATTATTTTAAAGATAAATAACTGTTTTACGATCTCACACCAGTCACCATGACTGACTCGGAGTTTATTGTTCCCTTCTAAACTCTGGGTGCCCACAAATTTCCACACGGGCAGCCTAGAGTTATATTATCAGGATATTCTGGATATTCTGGAGCTTTGGAAGCAAGCTGGATGACGAGACGTAGTATTTGTATCTGATATTATTTATTCCGCTGTGTATTCTGTATGAGGACAAGTTATATAACTGTCCATTGTTGTATATTGACTCTGATTGATGTATGTATAAAATGATATAGTTCTTTGTTTTAGAGATTATTCATTTATCTATTATATATTATTCCGCTGCGATATGTGAGATTCTGATATTGTCTCTGTTTCTGATGTTGTTCTGTTGTTCTTCTCTCCTTTCTTCTTCTGTTTTCTTCTTCTTCTACTTTTTCTTTTTCTTAAACCCTCATTATTGAAGTTTTCGGCACTCGATTGTTCGGCAGTCGATAAAGTGAGTATCGATGTCGAATTTTCGAAAGTCGAAAATTTCGGTATGTGACATTCTTCCTCTTCGATAATTGGGGCAAGTGCCAGTTTGCTGGACGGGCCCGCAACATCGGTAAGTGTGGAACATTTTACCAGTAAAGTTTCAGTAGCAGTTTCTTTCGTTGTGGGGTCTTCAACAGAAAGTGGGGCATCTGCTGTCTTCGAAGGAGAGTCGGAAACTTCATGAGGCTGTGTAGAGCGAGAAGAGTGTAAAAGCCCATACTGGTGCAAGAATTCATCTTTCAGCAAAAATTTGGCACTTCTATCTTCTACCGCCACAACATTTAAAGTTTCAAGGATCGATTTGAGGCTCGGATTTCTGAGCGGAGGAGGAAGTGCTGGAAAAAGAAAAAAGAATGAAGATAAGCATTTGATGATTCGGATTTCGAAAAGTTTATAAGATGAACAGAGAAAGGCAAGTCTTACTCCCAATTCTCCAAACTGCGTAGAATCCCGGAGGGCATCGAACAAAGAAGAACTGGTTTAAAAAGCCATGAGCACTTTCAGGCAAATCCAAGATCAATTTCCGATTCCTGGCACCCCTTACGAGTACAATCGAAGGATGATCTTTATTCTTAGAGAAGGTGCATAGATAGCAAATTTCGTCAAAGCTCGGAAGACGGTCAAGTGTCCTCCTAAACAGAACACATAAAGCCATCAGAACGGCGTAACCGTTGGGGTGTAGCTGAAAAGGCGAGATAGCTAGTCGAAGGAAGAGTTCCCAGAGAAATTCATTGAAAGGTGGAATAGCTCCGTTCAAGCACATATGGCGATTCACCGCGACAAAACCTAGGGGTGGTCTGTCAGCTGTATCACTTGCTCCAGGGAATATAGCATCTGAATCAGCAATACCAAATTGGATACACAGTTGTCTAAAAATTCTGTGACTAAGGGTATTCGGAGTTCTCTCCAGAGGATCAATCAGTGGATTGGCAATCGGGAAAGCTTCTTCGGTTGGTCCTGAATCTTCTTGTTGGGACATCATTCTACACAATCAACTGGATATTTAAATATAAAGGTGCATGTTTCCTAAAAAGTGTGAAGTGTTGTGCAAAACTAAAACAATAACGAGCAAGTATAACCGAAATTGAGACAATTGATGTTCGTCGATTATAAAGTTTCGAGGCTTGTTATTTCAGAATTAAAATACAATGTTGTGTTGATGCAAACAAGTCAGCTTAGGTTGATTATTCCAGCTTTGTCTCAACACTTCATTTGAATTAGTCATTTCACAGCATTTCATTCACAGAATTCATTTAAGTTAATTATTCGTTATCAACTAATCTGTCATGCGATGTGGGCAGTCGATGGCAGTATATTTGTCCCGTTTTTCTGCAAGTGTTGTATTTAGGCAGGTTATTAGCATTAAAGTCAAGACAGTGTGAAATGAATTACAACACAGTTCAGATTCAAGAATCCAGCCAACTTCCATGCAAATTCTTCTAAGTCTTAAGTCGTTTGACGACCTATCATAGGTCAGGGCTTTTAAGTCGTACTGTGCGAGTCAAGATGTTCAAGGCAGTGCCAAGGTGGTTCAAGTCCTAGGTCGTTCTGCAACCTATCATAAGTCGCAGCATTTCTAGGTCGTACAGTGTAACTGAATAAGTCAAAGCGGTGCAATTTTATCTAAGTCCTAGGTCGCGCACGACTTGGCTTAGGTCGAAGACTCTTTAGGTCGTGAAGATTATTAGATCGCAAAGACTCTTTAAGTTGAGGACTCTTTAGGTCGTAAACTCTTTAGGTCGTAAACTCTTTAGGTCGAAGACTCTTTAGGTCGAAGACCCTTTAGGTCGTGAATATTCCTGCGCGACCAAACTCTTAGGACGTCCAAATCTGGTAAGTTATTGACTTCCCCTCCAAGCAACACCATATTGGATCCAATAACCCAATACCGCCATTATAAAAGAATTCGATATCTTCCTCATTTCATCTTCGAGTCGTCCAGCAAACCAACTGGAAGTCATCCATATACCTCTGAATCATTCGACCAATCCATTGAAAATCCCACCGATCCGTTGTGAAAACTTCCGTGCGATCATGAATCAATGCAACATATCAAACAACGATCGAAAATCGATCGAAACAACCAAAAAACTGAAGCATGACACATGGAATTAAATTTGGGTCAGTAAACGTGGATTTACGATCGATCAGTGATTACGAAAGAGGAGAGATTAATCCACTTACGTAATATACTGATAGAAGTGAATCGTTGTTTTGCTGGGATGAATTAACCTCCGGAGAATTAAGAATTCGTCAATGGCAATAGGGTCTCAGAGTAGTAAAGTGGAGAGGAATGAACGACCTAATCTATTTATATGGAACTGGGAGAAGAAGGCGAATAGGCGTGCAAGTTTTAGGTCGTTCGCGACCTAGCAAAGTTAAGTCGAAGCATACGACCTAAGGTATAGTCATATACTTCGAGGGGCAAATGTTAACTCCTTTATTTCAGCGACCTAAAACTCCGTGATCTAAAAGAATGTTGCAACCTAAGGAAGCTACGACCTAAGGAAGCTACGACCTAAGGAAGCTACGACCTGAGGAAAGGGCTACGACCTAAGAGGCTCTGCGATCTAAGGAAGTCCGCGACCTAAAGAACCTCGCGACCTAACTACATAGCGACCTAACTGCTAAAGGAAGTCCGCGACCTAACTATCTCAAGAACCTCGCGACCTAACTACATAGCGACCTAACTGATAAAGGAAGCCTGCGACCTAACTGAGAAAGTCTACGACCTACCAAGATAAGAAGTTAGCGACCTAACTTCTCTACGACCTAAGTTGTCTACGACCTAAGGAACTTAGCGACCTAAGAGAGTTCTTGACCTAACTACTGAAGCTATCTGCGACCTATAAACAGCTGCGACCTATGACTTAACTTAGGTCGCACACAATCTACTACAGAGAAGACCGAGAGAAACTACATCAATCTACTTCTTAAGTCGTTTGCAACCTGCGATCTAACTTAGGTCGTGAGCGACCCAAAAGATCATTCCTAAGTCAACAACGACCTAGTACTATCCTTAACTCGCCAGCGACCTACTACTTGTTCGAATGAAGCCCAGTGCTACTACATCAGTTGATTTCCTAAGTCGCGAATAGACTGCGACCTAGCTTAGGTCGCTCACGACCTACGACCTAACTTAGGTCGTATGCGACCTAAGACTTGTAATATTTCTGCCCAGAATTCAGAGCCGCTCCTATAAATAGGCCACCATTTCCAACATGAGGGGGACTTTTGGCTATTCATTTCTTCAAGCACCGTTACTCTGTCGAAGTCTCCATTCATCCAGCAATCAAAGATCTTCAAACATTCAAGACGCTACAACAAGCTTCAAGAGAAATTCCTTATATCCAACACGGATTCATCGAATTTCATCGACGAAGATTGAGCTAGTAGTCAAGATTGTTTCTTTTGATCAAATTGTACTGTTTTGATAAGATATTTGTATCGATTTGTAACCGAATTCAGTAATAAAGAGATTCAAAGTGGATGTAGGCTTAATCTCAAGCCGAACCACTATAAATTGCTGTCTTTTACTGCTTTTCTGCTATTTTCAGCTTATATTCTGTTCCCGTAACAACGGGTGGTGCTTTCACAATTCTATTACACACACCGGGTGTTAATGTTCACTTTTTAGTATTAACATAGATCTAGGCAGGCCATCTATGAAATCCATAGATATATCCTCCCATTTCCACTGTGGTATGGTTAGAGGTTGCAACAACCCTGATGGTCTTTGTGTTTCTGCTTTAACTTGTTGGCAAGTCATACACTTTGCAACATACTTGGCCACATCTAATTTCATTCCCTTCCACCAAAAATTCCTTTTCAAATTTTGATACATTTTTGTACTGCCTGGGTGTATGGAGTACTTACTCCTATGATATTCATTCAAAATTTCCTCCTTCAATTCTGTGTTTTCTGGAACACATATCCTATTCTTGTTTCTCAAATAACCATTTTTATCAATGTGGTAATTTGTCACTTCTTTCCCTTCTGATATGAGAATTTTCTTCTCAACTATAATGGGGTCTTGGTCTTGCATTTTACTTACCTTCAAAATTAATTCAGATTGAAGTGTCATCAAGCTCAACTTCCCTATATTTTCTTGTGCACCATGCACATCCATGTGCACACAGTCATTCTCCCCAATTTCTAACTCAGCAAGCAAAGACAAGTCCTTAAACTCTTCTATCATCATCATAGCTAACTTGGCATGTTGTCTACTTAGAGCATCAGCAACTTTGTTTGCTTTACCTGGTGTATAGAGTATATCTAAGTCATAGGCAGCTAGAAACCCCACCCACCTATGTTGCCTCATGTTTAAATCTTTTTGTGAGAATAGATATTTCAGTGCCTTATGATCAGTGTACAAAATAAATTTTGCACCTAATAAGTAATATCTCCAAAGCTTCAAGGCATACACTACTACTGCTAGTTCAAGATCATGGGTTGCATACCTGGTTTCATGTGGCTTTAATTGCCTAGATGCATAGGCTATTACTTGGTCTTGTTGCATCAACACAGCCCCTAGGCCACAGCCACTTGCATCAGTATACACAATTAATCCTTCATTTCCTTTAGGTACTCTCAACACTGGTGCATTAACTAAAGCTTCTTTTATTTTGATAAAAGCTTGCTCACATTTTTCAGTCCATATAAACACTTGATTCTTTCTAGTTAAATTTGTAAGTGGTGATGACATTTTAGAAAAATCTTTTATAAATCTCCTATAATATCCTGCCATCCCCATAAATGATCTTACCTCACTCACTGTACTTGGTCTTTTCCATGCTTGAATTGCTACAACCTTATTGGGGTTCACTGAAATTCCTTTTGCAGAAATAACACGGCCAAGGAAATGTACTTCCTCTTTCCAAAATGCACATTTTGAAAATTTTGCCTTTAAATCTTTTTCCCTCAATGTAGACAAAACCAGGTGCAAATGATTCTTATGCTCTTCTACTGTTTTGGAATAAACCAAAATATCATCAATAAAAATTAGCACAAACTTGTCTAAATAATCTCTGAATATTTTATTCATTAAATCTACAAAATATGAAGGAGCATTTGTTAGTCCAAATGGCATAACTAGAAACTCATACAAACCATATCTAGTGTTAAATGCAATATACTTAACACTTGAGTCCTCAACCTTCATCTGATGGAACCCAGATGCTAAGTCTAACCTAGAAAATATTTTAGCTCCACTGAGTTGATCAAAGAGATCATCAATTCTAGGCAATGGGTATTTATTCTTAATAGTAACTTTATTTAGCCCTCTGTAATCTATACACATTCTCAAAGTACCATCATGTTTTCTTACAAACACTACTGGAGCACCCCAACATGAATTACTTGGCCTTATAAATCCTTTGCTTTCTAATTCTTCTAACTGATTTTTCAATTCTTTTAGTTCACTTGGCCCCATTCTATAAGGTTTCTTTATTATTGGGCTTGCTCTGGTAATAAGATTGATTTGAAACTCTACTGGTCTATGGTGTGGAACACCCTTAACCTCCCCAAACACATCCAAGTATTTAGTAACTATGGGAATTTCTTCAATAGTAAGTTCACTGGAATCTTTTTCCAAGTCAATTAAATGATATAATTTCCTTTCTTTAGCCACTTCACATAAAATTATGATTCTCTGGCCCCTAAGATTTTGCAATGATATGGTGGATGATTCTAAGTTAGTTATGGATTTAAATCACCTTAACCAGTCTACCCCCAATATAACACCTATATTTGGGTAGTTTAAAACATATAAATTGGAAATGAAAATGTTTCCACCTATGTTTAATTCCACATCCACACAAATCATATCTAAAACACTAGAACTCCCCAGTGGACTTTGTATGAACAATGGAGTATCAACCATATGCAATTCAATTTTGGCATTTTAACTAGTTCATAAGAAATCAAAGAGTGAGTTGCCCCAGTATCATATACTACTGCTATGGGTATGGTACAAATAAGTAATGTACCTTCCACTTGGCTATGGTTTACAACATTAATTTCCACTGTAGATTTGCTTTTGCTCTCCAGGTTTGCTAACTTCCCTTGCTGCTTATACTCAAGACAATTTCTCTTCATATGCCCCTCTTTTCCACATAGATAGCACTTGAAAGCTCCTCCTTTCAATTCGGGACATCTTGGTTTGATGTGTCATTCCTTTCCACATTGATGACACACAATTTTCTTATTGGTTTCCTTAGCTTTAATATCTCCAGTGCCCTTGTTACTGACCTCTTCTTTCTTCTTATCATAAGGGTGATATCTTCCCTTACCCTTCTTAGTGTTATTATTCTTAAAATTTCTGAACTTTTCCCTTTCCTTGTCATGCTGCTCCAATCTCAATGCCAAGTCTATTACTTGATCAAATGTCCTGTCAGCATATGGTAACATGGCTCTGCTAAGTCCTGGGGTTCAAACCTTTAATGTACCTATCATTTTTGGATGCTTCATTTGCCACTAGCATTGCTCCATATGTGGAAAGCCCCTCAAACTTTTGAGTGTATTCAGTGACATTCATAGTTCCTTGCCTGAGTCTAATAAATTCTTCTAGTAAAGTGGTCTTAGCTGATGCTGGTACAAATCTTGCTTCCAACATCTCCTTGAATTGATTCCAAGTGATTTCATTCTCATTTCTCCCTATAATGATTACTTCCCACCAGCTTAAAGCTACTCCTTTCAGCTGTCTTGAAGCCACTTGCCTCTTCCTTTGATCATCAAGCTGCATGTCATTGAAAATCCTATCCAATGTTCTCAACCATGCTTGAGTTTCCATAATACTCTATGTCCCTTCAAAGCTTTTGCCTCCTAAATGAGTATAAGTCTTGAGTAATTTTGAGAGCTCTTCATGGGGATTTTCTTTCCTTTGCCTTGCCCCATCCCTAAATGCTCTCACCAAATCTTGTAGATTGACCATTGGTGGTGCATTGGAGGATCCTACTCCCTGATTTGGTGGTCTTCCTACCATAGTTTGCTAATAATAATTTACATAGCTGGTTAGTTTTTTTTAGAAGGATTTGATTTCAATTTTTAACTATGTTTTAGTAACATAGCTCTGATACCAAATGAAATGACCCTCTCTTTTCATACCTGAATCTGTAAAGATTTTTTTTACATATATATATATTTCTGAAGCCCAGAGTCATTTTTTTTCTTTTTATCTATACAACTTTTCCAGGATCAAAATCTTTACCAATATAAATATATCAGTGTATTCATAAGGATATGCACATACATGTGATGATGCATGTGCCTCTCTTGTTTGAATCAGAGTTCTGGTAAACAAGAGGGTAATTTGATTGATTAAATTTAATCAATCCACACATAGTTCAATTTAATTCATGTAATAAAATTCCATCCATATATGTATCAATATTATTTTTAACTCTTGATTCCTTGCAAAATTCTCTATGGAGTATAATTCCTAGAAACTAGATAATTGTGTTATGATTATCTATAAATTAATGGTGTAGTGCTTGTGCTCTGAAAATTGATATAAGTTTCTATCATTTTCTATGTTTGATTTTCTAATAAAATCTGTTTAGGGTGCTCACTCTTTTCTGGAATATTTTTAAGTGAGATATCATATTCCAAAGACTTAATTCTTTGATGCCAGGATGCTAAGCTAAATGAAATGCAAACTTAAGTTGGTTTCCTGCAACCATGGGTATCCATAACATGGTTCAACCAGACTCTTTGTTCTGGTGTAACCCATAGGGTCTTAAAAATGCATTTTGATCAAAACCTGAGTGAAATGGAATTCAAATTCATGTTAAAAATACAAAGGTAACTGGTGTGTTAATATCTGTACAAAACATGTTTAAATGTGCATATATATGCAACTATTATGGATCTTGCTTTCAACTCCTATATTACAAATTCTTCCTTTAT
Source organism: Allium fistulosum (assembly GCA_030737815.1). Classification (NCBI taxonomy): domain Eukaryota; kingdom Viridiplantae; phylum Streptophyta; class Magnoliopsida; order Asparagales; family Amaryllidaceae; genus Allium; species Allium fistulosum. The sequence continues at coordinate 1,105,300,536 of CM060901.1, forward strand.
TTAAAAATAAGGTATAAAACATTTGCGTAGAACAAGTTGAATTATGGAAACATTACATACACATAAATACATTTTCCCTATGCCTATCAACTCTTGTATACAAATGTCATGGTAGAAAAATAAAACCATTTAATATACTGAGACTCAACTATCCAGATTTCCCCAAAACTTAACCCTTTTCAAAGACTCAAGATTGACTAATACATTTATCAAATGTAACCATCCTTTTTGTCATAGAGTTCTTGCTTAGATTTACTTACAAAATCATAGGTTAGCTTCTTCATTTTTTTTTCCAGATAATCTCTAAATTATAAACTCCAAATTACAAGTCAATTCCTTAGCAAAACACTTAGCAAAATATCCCTCCAACATTCAATATTTAAATACAAGTGATAATTAAAAATATCAATACATGCATATTTCATCTTTTAAGCTCTTATCTAACAAATTTTAACATGTTATAATCTTCTTCTCAAACTCTTGCTCCTACTCCTACTTAGTTGCTGTAGTCCCTAAAAATGCATTTGAAGCTGCCTCATATTAAATGAGACACCCCATATGCCATTAGCACACTAGGGTCAGACACATGTCTGGTATGAGAAAATCCACTAAAACAACATATAAATCAAGTTAAAGTAGAAACATGTATATATGTATATAACTCTGCCTATATGAAACAAATAAGTCATGTGTGCTTGTTTTGTGTTAGTGTGCAGGTGCACACTTAAGTCTGCCTTTCCAGAAACCTCAAAAAGATATGGTACATTCATACATTCATACAACTCAGTCATAAATCAAATAAGCATCCATACAAAACAGAGAAATCACCAAAATGAATTAAATCATTTATTCCCTACTCAGATTTCATTCCAGGAAAACTCTAGTTCCTCTTTATATCAAATTCTCTTACATTGATATATTTATCTAGCTTGGTCTCATCTGCAATTAAATGAATCAATGGACACACTGTAATGGACTAATTCACTCCACTACACAAAGATCTCAGGACTTAAACAAGCCATGTGTCAACTTGTATTACTCAAGAACACAAGTCATTCCTGCAGTGTTCTTGACCCCATCTCCTAGTCAGTTTTAAGTTAATAATAACACTTTTGATTCTTCATGACTAAATCATTCAGTGAATCATCTCACTAAAACAAGCATTCATGTCATGGCATTCCATATCATTCATAACCAAACAAAGACAAACATGAAATTACACATTGGTGTCTATTAAATAAGATTCCGCATATATATATTCTTGTGTATTAAAAGGGGTATAGACAACTAAAATTTGCTTATGGCTTTTGAGAGAGTTTTTCTTCTGCAAACATCTGTGCTTGAGTTAAACTCAGAATGACCAAGTTTCACTGAATCACAAAATTTATTTGCTATGTGTATGAATAGTTATATATTTTAATTGAATCAGGAGCATCAGCACATAGGCAACCCTATCGAACCCCTAATTCCTTTTTGTCTCAAGCCTCAGCACCTATACACAAGTATATTGTAGCTCAACATGTTTATATTTTCTGGGTTGTGCCAAAACCAACACTACTTGCCTATATTCATCATTTGATTTTTCTGGGTATTTACTTACTTTCCTAAATATTAACATATTAGAGAGATCTGGGTTTTTAAAACATGTATACTAATAATACTTAGAACTTTCATATAAGAAAAACAAGCAGAACAACCAACTAAAGATCAAAGCATTTTCATCTCTGAATCAAAGAAAGACAATTACATATGAAAATACATTTTTAAGAAAAATCATCTTATAAACTGGCTGCCTTCATTAGGACTTATTGCCTTAGATTTTGAGTGAGTTTTCTCACCTAGCTCTCTTTCACTTCTCAGTTGATTGATAAGTTTCTTCCCTCAAACCCTTTTCTTCACTTGTTTTATATTTGTGTGATATATATATTTTTCTCAAGAGCTATCAGGGAAGGAGAGAAGGTCCCTTATATCACCGCTTATTTATGCAGGCTTCTCCTTAGGGTTTAAGGTGCTAGCTAAAGTCATTTTTGCCCATCAGAAATCATTCCATTTGCATATTGTTTAAACCCAAAATCTTACCCTCCCCGGCTCAAGTTTGTGAAGAGAAAAGTGGTTATATCCTTTTGGTTATTTTCAAAAATTTTGCTTTTCCAGAAAATACTTTTCCTCTTGTCTACTATCATGCTAAAAGTGTGACATGATTTCCATTGTTTATTATACATACATACATATATATATATATATATATATATCAAGTATTCTTCCTAATTCTGCCTATACAAAATATATCTCTGTTTTATCTTATTTTCTATTTTTAGCTTTTACTTAAATAGCATGTACTTCCTTTATTTATTTATAAAAGGGATTACTCCTTTTATATCTTCATTTCTTTCTTTCTGCCTATAATTTAAAATATATTTGTGTATTTTTATTTTACTGATTTGAACTCTGGTTTTTTATTAGCATATATATATATGTATATATATAAGTCTTATAGAAATAATTAGTATACATATATATATATATATATATATATATCTATACATTATTTTTACTGAACACATATGCACATGTACACTCAAATGCAATCAGTATCATATATATATATATATTCATATAGCTTTTAAGGATTTACTTTACTTATCTGTATAAATATATATTTTTCCCCATACACATCAACATATGTTCATTCATATCATTCAGGAATTTAGCTTCAATTCATGTGTATTCCCTATGCACACATGTACACCCGTATAGTTACACCATATCAAGCCATATCAATTTCCCTTTAAAATTGGTTTAAAAATTATTTAAACTTAATTATATTTTTCAAAATAAATTCCTAAAATCTTGGGTCATTACATATACCGTAAATCAATAAAAAAAAGCTATGCTTAATAGTAATAAATTATAATTAACATAAATAATACTAAAATTACTGAAAGGAATAGCTAAAAGGAATAGATTGAAAATTATTCTAAAAACTGTAAATAACTATTGAAAAAGGATACTCCAAAAATCATACTAAAACTACAACTATTGGAAACACTATTATTTTAAATTACTTAAAGAAATCTTAAAATAATTACAATCACTCCCCTTCGGTCCTAAGCTTTTCCTTTGGTCTTCCCGGATCCATTTGGAGTTGTAAAATAATTTAATTTATAATGATTTTCTCCTTTGGAAAAATTATTCCGTTTAGGGTCCTTCCTAGAAAGGTGAACCCAATTGGAGAAAACCTAGAATGAGAAAAAGTGTTAGATCTTGGTGTCTGTTTATAAGTGTAGAAGTGGATCTCGGACTGTTGGATCTAAAGATTGAATAGGATGCAACCACGTCATAGGCTGAATAGGAGCCATCGGATGCAGAAACGGAGGGAACAGATCGAAATAAAGGATGCAAATGACGTGTTCGGTGGCTGCTAATTCGTTTTAATACCGAAATACAACGCGGGTCGACCAGACGGTTGACCGCCCCCTTGCCCAGGTCGATCGGCCGGTCGACCTGACCATATATATATATATATATTCATTATTTTGTTTATTTTATAACTTGGTCATAATAGCTCGGTTTCTGACGTTCTATATATGGAAATTGACCAGAAAATTACCACAGACACAATGTTGCAACTTCCGTGGCTTAATTCGATAATTTCATAAAACTATTTTATTATTTAATCAATTAACAAATTAATTATTATGGGTTAAATTTCGAGTTGTTACATTCTCCTCTCCTTAAGGGATTTCATCCCCGAAATCTCTAAGGATAAAAGAATATACTAAATGTTTTCATCCAATTCTACCACCAACTACTCAATCATCAACCATTCATCCATTGTCCTTCAGCTTTTCTAATGCAATTTGTGATACTTATGCAATTAGTGTAGTGTAAATGTCCCTAACTAATGCAAAAGATTATGCGGTCCACTGATTCAGTTGAGCACCTTTTTATGCAATCATGTCTGTGCCATGTATCCAGATGAATGCAAAAACTTCCTAATGATAGCTGATAATCCTATATGCGTGCTACAAACGTCATCCAAATGCAACAATTAAGTGATAAACATCCATTTATAGCAACCATGGAAATAAAATAAAAATGTGCACACATTCATATGCATATGCTCTAGTGTCCTAGTTAGGCCAATCCCTAAGGAATAATAGTGTCTAGTGTACCTATATGTGTCCATAGCATCCACTAGCAAACACTTGCAACCACTAGCATACATCATTCATAACATGTTCTATTAACATGTTTACATAAAATCCTACCATCCATAGGTTAAATCCTAAGTTCTACCCTCCCAAAGGATAATAAAGCAAAGAACCTATTCAAATCTAAAGATGGAAAAAAGAATTCTAAAACTTACTATCAAAAAGATGAGGATAGGAAGTACGAATCTTCTCTTCTGCTTCCCAAGTGGTGTCTGCAGCATCATCTCCCCATTACACCTTCACCAATGGAACCTCTTTATTCCTTAGTCACTTGATGTCTCTTCCAACAATCTTCGTGGGGATACGCCGAATAGAAGCTTCCATTTCTACCTCCACCTCCTCCAACTGACTAGGCTCTACAACCTCCGCCAAGTCATGTAAGCACTTTCGCAAGTGCGAAACATGGAAAACATCATGCACTCCTGTGAGCCTATCAGGTAGCCTTACTTGGTAAGCCATCTTCCCAACTCTCTCTGCGATAGAAAATGGTCCAACAAATCTAGGGGCTAACTTTCCATTTGATCTGAACCTTACCACCTTCCTAAGCAGGGATACTTTGATAAAAACTAAGTTTCCAACCTCAAACTCTAAGTCTCTCCTTCGCTTGTCTGCATACTACTTCTGTCTGTCTTGACCCGTTTTCATCCTTTGTCGAATCAAATCCACCCTCTCAGAGGTCTCCCTAACCATATCGGGTCCAAGTAATAACTTCTCCGTGGACTCTATCCAACATGATAAGGACTTGCAAGGTCTCCTATATAAAGTCTCAAATGGTGCCATTCCTATACTTGTTTGGTAACTATTATTGTACGCAAACTCAACCAATGGAAGATGCTCCTCCCAAGTACCTCCAAAGTCCAAAATGCACATCCACAGCAAATCCTCAAGCACCCTATTTACTCTCTCTGTTTGGCCATCTGTCTGGGGGTGATAGACCGTTCTCAACCTAAGTTGCGTCCCTAGCGCCTCCTGTAAGCTTCTCCAAAACTCACTAGTGAAAATGGGATCTCTATCACTAACAACGCTAGAAGGAACTTCGTGTAGACGGACTATCTCTCGAATATACAAGGATGCCAAATATGAAGCCGCACGCTTCCTCTTAACTGGGATGAAGTGAGCACTCTTGGTCAGCCTATCAACAATCACCCAAATGCTAGTGTTCCCTTTCCTAGAACGGGGTAAACCATCAATGAAATCCATAGAAATACTGTCCCACTTCCACTCTGGCACATCTAAGGGCTGAAGTAATCCACCAAGGTTCTGATGCTCTGCTTGTACCATTTGGCATATGAGACACTTAGCTACGAATTTCGCCACATCCTTCTTCTTGCCACCCCAATAGAACAACCTTTTCATATCCTGATACATTTTGTCACCACCTGGACGAATAGTCATACGGGAATGGTGCGCCTCTTCCAAAACTGCTCTCAATAAGTCACTGGTGTGTGGAACACAAAGCCTCCCTTCTCTCGTAAGCCACCCCATGCTATCCATGGAATAGCATTAGAGATGTCGCGAGACCTCTCCTCGGTTAATCCTATCCATAATGTCCATGAGCTCCGAATCCTCCAGCTGCCTCGAGCCAATCTGTTCCATAAGGGTAGGCCCCACCTCTAAAGTCGCCAACAATCCAGGAGTAATGTCCGTAGAGGGCTTAAAATCAAAAGTAGAAATAAACTCCAAGCTCTTCCACTCTACGAACAAAGGAATAAGAGTTGCCTTCATCCTACTCAATGCATCCGCAACCATATTACCTTTGCCAGGGGTATAAGCTATCTCAAAATCATACGAGGCTAAAAACTCCATCAACCTTGGTTGTCTCAAGTTCAAGTCCTTCTACGAGAATAGGTACTTCAAAAACTTATGGTCAGTAAAAAGCTCAAACCTCTCTCTAAGCAAATAGTGCCTCCAAGACTTAAGTGCAAAAACTATGGCAGCCACTCCAAATCGTGGGTAGGGTAGTTCTTCTCATGCGTCCTCAACTGCCTACTACCATAACACACTACCCTCCCTTCTTGCATCAACACCGCTCCTAGAACCGTTCTGCATGCATCAGTGCATACAGTGAAAGACTTAGCTCCGTTAGGTATAACTAACACTAGTGCACTAGTAATGGCTCTCTTAAGCTTTGTGAAGGAATCCTCACATTCCACGTCCCACACGAAAGTTTTATTCTTCTTAGTAAGGCACGTGAGTGGTGTCGAAATCTTCGCAAAGTCTCTAATGAACTTCCTATAGTAGCCAGCCAATCCTAGGAAGCTCCTAACCTCGGTAACGTTCTTAGGGGCCTTTCAATCTTGCACTGCAATAACCATGGTGGGGTCAATAGCCAAACCTTCCTTCGAGACTACGTGCCTCAAGAAATGAACTTCCTCTCTCCAAAAATGACACTTCAAAAACTTATCTCTTAATTGATGACTACGAAGTGTGCGAAGAACTTCTTCCAAATGAACAACATTGGAAAACACTAAGATATCATCCATGAATACCACCACAAAATTATTTAGGACATCCCTAAAGACGCGGCTCATCCAATCAACGAAATAGGCTAGAGCATGGGTTAGCCCAAAAGGCATAACCAACCACTCAAAGAATTCGTCTGGTGTCCTAAAGGCAGTCTTATCTATGCTGTCATCAGCGACTCTAAGCTGATGGAATCCCGTGGCTAAATCAAGCAGAGAGAAAACCGAAGAACCTACCAACTGGTCAAAAAGATTATCAATCCTAGGGAGTGGATATCGGTTCTTCTTGGTGAGCTCATTTAATTCTCTATAATCTACGCAAAGTCGGAGAGGACCGTCCGCCTTAGTGGCGAAGACGACTGGCGCTCCCCACTCCGATATGCTCCTTTTTATGAATCCCTTCTCCAAAATTTCACGAATCTACTTGCTTAATTTTTTCCTCTCCCTAGATGCCATGTGTCTCACAGGTAATGCTACTGGATTAGCATTCTCGGTCAAATAAATCCTGAAGTCAATCTCTCTCTTAGGGGGTTGTCCCCTAACCTCCTCAAAGATGTTTAAAAAATCTCTGACGACAGGAACCGACTGCAACTCTGATGACGATGAATCGAGGGAATAGAGAAAACTCAACATGACTGACCCTTGCGGGTCGCAAGATACCTCAAGTGTCCTACCACTGCAAGTCTCAAGTCTAACGACTCTCCCCTCACGGTCTAAGATAGCTCCGTATGTGGATAGCCAATCCATTACTAAGATCATCCCATACCCCGAGAATCCCAAAACATAGGCGTCGCAGTCAAATTCTACGCATAGGATAAAGATTTTCAAACCCCTACAAACACTAGATAAGTGTGCCAATCCTCCTATGGGGTTTGAAACAATAATGGGGTCTACTACTAAGGATATGTCCAAGTGCAAACAATCTACTAGAGAACTAGAGATAAAAGAATGTGATGCTCTAGAATTATATAAAGTCCGAATGGGAAAATCAGATATAGAAATCAAACCTTCGACTGTGACTTTCCTACCTATATCTGGAATGCTACCGGAAGGTGCTGCGTCTAACATCTGAATTTGCGCAACTGGTGCACTTGCTCCCTGAGGACAACTCCTACTCATATGACCGGGCTGCCCGCAAGTATAGTAGTTACCCTTCATCTTCTCCTTCCAGCAATCTCTGGCCATATGTCAAACCTTCCCACAACCATGGCACTTCATTCCTTTCTTAATCTGCTTCTGAGGACCATCACCTTTTTTCTTCTTCTTATTCTTTTCCCACCACTTCTTTATTGAACCTTCTGACTTAACCTCCTCTTTAGACTCTCCCTCCTTGACTATATCCGACATAAGCACCATCTCGACCAAAGACTCATAAGTAGCTCCCGTCGGTACATGAGTCAGCAATAATCCCCGAAGGGGTTGATTCAATCCCTTTGCAAACTTCATAGCTTTCTTATGCTGCGTGTTCACCAAATTCATACCAAACCGCGACAACTCATTGAATTGATTGATGTATTCCTTAACAGAAAACTCCCTTGCATCAAATTGATAAACCTCTCCAGCTGAACACTATCTTCTGCCTGAGGTAGAAACTTCATATCGAATCGCTCCTGGAATCCATCCCAACTAACACCTCTACCCTCCAACTCGATCACCTCCCACCAATAAGATGCCTCCTCCTTTAGCTGCTAAGCGGCTAGCTGAACTCGTTGCTGACCATCCAATCCCAAAAGACCAAAAATCCTCTTTGTGTCCCTAAGCCACGCTCTCGCCTCAACAAAATTCTCCTTGCCAGAAAAAGTCTTCCCGCCCAAACTCGCAAAATCTTTACAAAGCTTAAAGAAATTGATGGCGGCAGGTGGGTTTATGGGATTCCCACCCACTGGTGCAGGATTGGGCGCACGCCCGTGCACCTCTGGAGTCGTGGCATGTAAGTAACTACAAAACCAGGCTGGGACTGGAATGCCCTCGGGAAGGTTCGGAGCATCAGCCATTCTACGAAAAGAAAAAAAATAGTTTAGGAAAGAGTCAGAGGGAGATTGAACTGGACTTATGAGGGGATCTTTATAAAATTTTTGTTATACTTAAAATCGTTTCTAAAAGTTCTTTTCTGAAAAATACTTTTAAAATAAGTTATTTTAAAAAATATTTTTCTTTAAAAAATAAATTTTTAGGATCTTATAACCTTAGGCTCTGATACCAAGTGAAACACCTCACACCCGTTAATATACCCAAAAGGACACATTAAAAGGCATGGTGTGTTGTAGGGATAACTGAAACTAATAGAGACTAAGATTCACAAGACAAAAATAGGTAAAACAACGAAAACTAAATAAGTATTTAATTAAAACTAAGCTTCATAATCATACCAAAAATAAGTCAAATGCCAAATACAACATCCATATCTCAAAACCCATCATGTTTTATGAAATAAAAATTCATAGTCTCAAAATCAGAGTACATAATATCCCTCGAAATAAGCCAGTACACAAAGAGAACAAAAGCTGAAATAAAAGAAATACACAGAAGAAATCTCCTTCAAGAAACTCCAAGCTGCAGCAATCTACTGACTTCTCCCTTGATTGCCTAAGGGGGGAAAATGGGAAAATAGAGGAGTGGGTCTGACTAAAAGTCTGGTGAATGATAGTAATCACTAGAGTCTTTAAGCAAGATAAAAGTAATAGACTCTACAACAGTTCTAGCATAAATAAGGATAATAAAGGAAATAGGAAAGAGATAAACAAGAAATAAGTATGATTAAATATTGCTCAATTTATAAGATAGGTTAACTTTGATTGCTTGCACTTGTCCTTGATTTCTACTTTGATTAGCCAGAATTCCTAATCCTAAAATTAGGATGTAACCCTAATTCTACCCTTTTTGATCGGCCTGCTACTCCATTGACCTTACTGCGGACCAGCCGCTATATAAATCCATACACAGCAGCCAATGGTATCTATGGAAGAAGCACAGAGCAACTACTGTGGATCTGAACGACATATATAGCTCTCTATACATAAGACAATGGTGTCTACTAAAGACACCAATACTAAGTGCTTGGAACTCATAGCTATTACTAAGCACCCGCAGTGGAAGTCACACGCGTAACTTGCCACCATGCCCATGCTACCTTTTGCTCCACCTATTAGGTCTTCTTATTACCTCCAACGTCCAGCATAGCGTGCCCCTCATCTCACTTCAGACTAACAGGAGATCACCGCGTGTCCATAGAAAAATAGAGGAAATGTTGTTGGTACTAGCCCTTCATCCAAACAATATCTAGTTGCGCCTCTTATCCAAATCTCCCGTGATTTGGACTCATGTTTGACCAATTACTACCATTCTTAGCAAAAGCGTTCCCTAGGGATTGCTATTTGGTACATGTCCTACTTTCATCTTTTGCTTATTAACTTAGATAAATTATATAAATAAGACTTTATTATCATTTTTACTTTCTATAAAAAAAGCTATGCTTAATAGTAATAAATATAATTAACAAAAATAATACAAAAATTACTAAAAGGAATGGCTGGAAGGAAATAGACCGAAAATAATTCTAAAAACTGTAAATAACTACTGAAAAAGGCTACTCCAAAAATCGTAGTAAAACTACAACTATTAGAAACCCTATTATTTTAAATTACTTAAAGAAGTCCTAAAATAATTACAATCACTCACCTCCCGTCCTAAGCTTTTCCTTTGGACTTCTCGGATCCACTTGGAGTTGTAAAATAATTTAATCTATAATGATTTTCTCCTTTGGAAAAATTATTCCGTTTAGGGTCCTTCCTAGAAAGGTGGCCCCAATTGGAGAAAACCTAGAATGAGAAAAGTTGTTAGGTCTAGGGCTCTATTTATAGGTGTAGAAGTGGATCTCAAACCGTTGGATTTGGAGATTGAATAGGATGTAACCACATCATAGGCCGAATAGGAGCCATCGGATGCAGAAACGGAGGGACCAGATCGAAATAAAGGATGCAAATGACGTGTTCGGTGGAGCTAATTCGTTCGAACGAATTAACGTTCGTTTGCCTACCGAAATAAAAGGTGGGTCGACCGCCCCCTTGTCCAGGTCGACCAGCCGGTCGACCTAACCACACAGATATATATATATATATATATTCGTTTATTTTGTTTATTTTATAACTTGGTCATATTAGCTCGTTTTCTAACGTTCTATACATGGAAATTGACTAGAAAATTACCATGGACACAATGATGCAACTTCCGTGGCCTAATTTCACAAAGTTATTTTATTATTTAATTAATTAACAAATTAATTATTACGGGTTAAATTTCGGGTTGTTACATAGATTAAAATAGATTAAATAAATTTAAATAAATTAAAATAAAAAAGTTTTAAATTGATTAAAATAGCTTTTAAAATAGTTTGAAAATAGATTAAATTAGTTTAATAGTTTGAAAATCTTAAAAATCAGGATTTTTAAAATAATATATTTTTAAACTGTTTATATTAAGATGATAAATTTGAAATTAATATCAATTTTAAACTATTTCTTCCATTTCAACAAATCTGGACCATATCCAGATTTCAACAAAACCAATTTTCTTTCAATTCAAATTCCCAAAAATCATTTCAATTTATATCGATTTCAAACTCATGTTTGAACTAAAATTTTTAAAGCACTTTAATTTCATAGATTTCAAAGTTTAATTATTCAAACATTTCAATAACTCAATTTCGATAAATTTCATTTACATTTCAAATTTCAACTTTTAAATTTCCATTTTATTCTTTAAACAATTCATTAAACCAACTCCGTTTTCAACATTTAAAACTTGGACTTTCGAAAATAATTCAGTTTATATATATCAAATACTATTTCAAAATATCATTTAACCGAATACAAATTTAAGGATTTAAAATCATTTAATTTAACCAATCTGGTATCCGTATATAATTTTCTACCCTACGGTCAAGTGATACGGATATTTATCATTTCAATCCGCAAATATTTTTAAAATTACGGGTACATATCATTTAAACCCGCAATCCCAAAAATAATTCAAAATCCATAAAATCGCTCGGGTCTATTATTTCAACCCATAACGAATTTTCCCTAATCTATAGATCGTTCGGGTATGTATCATTTCAACCCATAGGGAACTTGTAGTGTTATAACAATATAAAAGTATAACATCCAATCATCAGTATCAACCAATCAAACATACATCACAATTACCATTCAATCAACCAATAAATAACATCAATTAACTGATTATTATCAACAGGTATTCAATTGACAATTAAATTCAATATTAGATTAAATGACGATTAAATGCAATAAAAGTCATATTTAACTGGAATGACAATTTAAATATACCAAGCATCAACCAATCAATTTCTAATCATATCATAAATTTAAATTAACTAACATAAGAAAATTTAGTAGTTGTGAGTGGGTTAAAACACTCATCTTTGATTTCAAATTGATTTGAAATCTAAATGAAGGCCCAAATTTGAACAGTCTCAGAATTCATCCAAACCAATTACAAAATGTCCGGAATTTCAATACGATCCCAACAAAACAAACCGCGCATGAATCCGAGTTCGTATGCAAAAGTTACGATAATTAGAAGTTGTACGATTTAAATTAGAAAATTTATAAAACAAATAATAATCACGTTACCAACACACGCCACGTCACTGCTTCTTTTCACACAACCGAAACCCTAGCATCCTACAGTTAAACGAGCCGCCACCAACTGCTCTAGTCGCACGCCACCACAGCTAGCTATGCCTACCCAGACCCTCTCCAATCGGACCGCCACCACCACCTCCAAGCCACACGACCCCCTGCACGCCTCTCATGAATCTCCATGCCTACGCAAAAAAAATCATCCATACCATTCAATCGACAATCTCTACACATCCATACCATTCAATCGACGATCGGTCGAAGTTGATCAACGCGCGACGAACGGCCGAGAATAAATCATCCAATTCTGGCCAAACTATGATCTGAATCGGAAAAAAATCATTGTAGTAGAATGCGCACGTCAAGAGCTTTCCAACGATATATAATATGATAGGGTTTGGAGAGTTTTATTTCGAAATTGATTTGGAAATTGAATTTTGATTTGTATATTGGAATTTGTTTCTGCCATTAAAAGAAAGAGATCGCCAGAGAGTGTTGTACATACAGCAATGAGAAATGAGAAACAATTAGGGTTTATAACGGCCTATGTATAGACAGAGCTAAAAATAGAAAAGATGGACTAGATTGGATTGATCGAAACGACTATGCGACCCAAAAAGCCCGTTTTGACCCCGAAACGAAACTAGTTCATCCCATATATCAAAATAGATGTTTTTGATATTTCAAAATCCAATGGATCAGGTTTCAAGACCTAATTCCATCATATAAAGAATTTAGCCTTAAAATCAGCTTATTTCAAATTGAATTCAATTAAATTGATTTCTACGCGTTTCAAGCCCGTACGACCAAACAGCAAGTCCGATCACGACGAAACTTGAAATCCTACAATAATTCACCGTTACGGATTTGATGAAACTGGTTTCGTCGAAATCCAAGACAGTGGCCAAAATGGCTATTTTCCCGTTAATTAAATATGTTATTATTAAATTCATTAAATCACTTTTTTAATTTCAAATTTAATAAATAACAATTTTTAACTTTTTTGATTACTTAGTCATTAAAATAATTTAAAACACATTTATATATCAATTCAGTGTTGAATATTACACTAATTACATTGTTCAATTTCAAATGTAATTAAATCCAATTAATTATATTTTAATTCCAACAAATTGATTAAATTTGATTTCAATCTTTTATTCAATCATTTATTGTCAAATGGGTAAAACTAACACTATTTTACATTTTATTACCTCAATATTCTACAGTTATTGCCTTAACGTAACATTTAATTACATTTAATGCAATTTATTTCTAATTTGATTTCAACAAGTTAAACAAATAGGTAACAAATAACAATTGTCACCTTTAGCTTAACTTAATCACATTTATAAGTTGATTGTCTATACAAATGTTATAATTATTTGCACAACACTAATTTTTATTCAATTACAATTTATTACATATATATTATTTCATTAATTAATACAACATTTAAATTATCAATTGCTCTTTTAATCCAATTATCAATTAATACACAAATTATTTCATCAATTAATATAACATTTAAATTTATTCCTAATTTTAAATTTATAATCAATTATAACTTACAATTATTACTATTACTTGAGATTGCATTCAAATAGTCATCTATTACATTAATTTACATTGTTAAACTTTATTCCAGTTAGTTTCCCATTCCTATAGCATAAATTTTATTTCTTCCAACATTAAATTACATAATCTTATTAAATTAACTATTTTTAATTATCAAAAATTACGGGTCATTACATACTCCCCCACTCAAAACTTTTGTCCTCGAAAAGGGAAAGAAGCAATCAAGAAATTAATATATCTTACTCAAAATATTAAATTTATAAATGATTAATTTACATAATTAAATAATTTAAATAAAATATATCAATTTATATAAAATTAAATCCTTTTACATTTAAGTTAATAAAAGTTTTAAAAACATCTCATAAAATTTTTCTAAGTCCAAAATTCACAGAAAATTTCGGCAGCATCTCCTTTGTACGGAGAGGTCTGGGAGAAATAATAATATAAATAATAATAATGTATATCACATGTTTCAACTAATATATCCCAAACAATGGGAAAAACAATATAATATCACTATAAAATCGTAATCCGAAAACGTACCTATTTGTCGGCAAACAACGCTTTAATTATGAAATTAACAGCAGTAGCAATTGCTTACATAGCCTGTATTTCACTTATATAATCCAAAAGAGGTTAATTATTATATAAAAGAGAAATATTTAGTTGTTTCAACTAATAGAAATAAAGCAACACAACATAACAACAATCACTTACAACCAAAACCATACAACCACTACATGCAAATCAAAGAAATCAACCATCCATCCATAGCAACCAAAACAAGTGGTTTGTTCGGGTTCAGAAACTTTTAATCGTATAAAATGATAAATAAACTACTAAGTATACCATACACTCAACGGTCTTAGATAAAACTTAATAGGTTACTTATACATCCTAAACAATGTAAAGTATCACTTTCCAAACATCCCATATGCTAAAACAACAATAATTACAATTACCATGTAGGTTTATTCTTATAAATCTCATTTCAGGTTATTTACCGTTCTTCAGTTTCATTCGTCCATAAAATGTTTATTTAATTAATTCACATTCATCACTTACCAAATTCATTTCCCATTTATTTATACAATGCCATTTTCTCTTTTCATTACTTTACATTCATTGCTTACATAAGTTATTTCCATTTCAATTATTAGATTATCCATTATTAGGTAAGTTTCTTTACAATTTAATTCACCATTAGTAGTGTGACGCCCCACCTCTATACCCACGCTAACCAAGGACACTACCGGGTAATGCCGTCGACTAGCACGGAGAATAAGGCTGTTGAGGAGCGACCATCCATGTAATTGCTTTGTGCGAGTACCGATACGCCAGATAAAAATATAACTTTTCATCTCAAGAGGAAATCCGACATACCGATACAAACTCAAAGCTACTACACGGTGGCTATGTATATATATTTTGGAAACAAATATAGAAATAAACATAACATAAATCAATCACAGACATTCATATCACAAAGGCGGAATAAGATATGAATATATCACATGAAAGTGTACATCAAAATAGTGGTCATATAAGATCCACAACATCACAATGAATGGATACAAGTGTGAGACAAAAGAATAATTATACATCATGGAGTCTATAGCTCAAATGTATAATAAAAAAAACTACAAGCTAAGTAGTTGACCAAAAGTCAGATGATGGTTCCAGATAGGAAGACAAGAGGAAGCACCTGTAATATCTCAGTCTGACCCGAGTATTATTTAATAAGAAAATAATAAACGGATCAGTCTAGCTATAATTATCAGATAAAATGAGATATAAGAAGAGATATAATAAAAAACGTATGATAACCAAAAATGTCATACCTCGACAAGTATACATTAGAAAATCAACAAAGGAAAATCATACAAATATCTCACGAATCTCATAGCATAAAAAGAATGTCATATTCTTTATTTAATTCACCAAGCCACAATAAATGACATACATATCAATGCCAACTGAAAAAGGTGGTGAAACATAAATTCCAGAAATCACAACGAGAAATCCATAAATCAAAAGAAAAGAGGATGGCCAATCCCATAAACTGAACATCGACGCACCTAGAAAGATACGCCCCATGTAAAGTCTAGCATCGATACACCTAGAAAGATGCACCCCATGCAAAGTCGAACATCGATGCACCTAGAAAGATACGCCCCATGCTCTTGCATCGATGCACCTAGAAAGATACGCCCCATGCATAAATAAACATCGACGCACCTAGAAAGATACGCCCCATGTGATGTCTAACATCGATGCACCTAGAAAGATATACCCCATGCAAAGCCGAACATCGATGCACCTAGAAAGATACGACCCATGCATAGACGAAAATCGACGCACCTAAATAGTTACGCCCCATGCCCCGACTTATTGAGGCGATTGCTCCACGAAGTAAATAAACATCGACGCACCTAAATAGGTACAACCCATGCGTGAAATAAACATCGACGCACCTAAATAGGTACGACCCATGCGAGAAGTGAGACGAAGCTCATTAAAACGAGGAACAGTCCTCCACGTGGACAAAGAGACATCGCACATTGCTAGTCTAAACCATAAAATGATTATCATCGATCATCAAGAAGTGTCGATTACACTAAGCTAGTAAATATAAGAGTTTAGCTTCATGTCCCATAACCACTTGCTTAACTTAAATATTTGCGAACAAACTGTAGATCTCCACTAGAAAATTGTCACAAGAGTTTCGATCGAACAAGTCCATAAATTAACCGTCGAAGTAAACGCAAGCGTTTCATACCACTTGTTTTGCTAAGCCGTTTAATTAGATTTTCTCGTACGAATGAGGTAAAGGTTTGTATATACTAATAGATTGGAAAACGGTTTTATAAACGAACTTTGTATTAAAAATAGAGTTGAAATCATTTTTGTGAAAGAGTTTGAATATTTACTACCAGTATAGAAAACCTTTGTATTTTTAAAGTGACAAGTCATAGAAATGATTGTAGAAACAATCAACCATCAAAAATTCACATACGAAGACGTGAATCAATTCCAAAGAAATCGATACCAAATCCATCAAAATAGATATTTTCAAAAATCCCGAAAAAGAAATCATCAACGTCAATAATAGATGATAACAACAAATGGGAATCAACATGAATCGATAAAATTTGGAAATCAAGCAAAATAGGCAAAAATAGACATAATAGGCAAAATGGGAGCAGGTCGGTCGACTGGACCAGGGGGTCGGTCGACCGATGCAGACCCAGGCAATTTCCTGGGTCTGGTTCGGTCGACTAAACCCCTGGTTCGGTCGACCGAACCTGCTTCCGAGACATTCTATTTTTTTCTGGTCCGGTCGGTTGAACCCCTGGTTCAGTCGACCGAACCTGCTCCAGAAGCATTTTCAGTCTAGCCCCCTAGTGGGGCGAACATCCAATAATCGCGATCGGACGAGCAACAGGCGCTAAGGGTTTACACCAATCGGCAACCCAGCCCTATAGCCTCTTCGATGCTTCACCGAAAACATGTTCAAACATCCATAAAAGGATTTTCCTTAAAATTGGACTTTAAAACCAAAAATTGGAATATTCACCAAATCAATCCAAATCAAAATCAAATGAACATGTAAAGGTGTTAGAAATTCATACCTAACAATCAAAGATAGTATAGACATAGATGTGAGATAAAAATCTCACCTTTTCACAAAATCAATGAAGAAGAAGCTATAGAGCAATGGCAAGGACAATCACTCTTCAATTCCAACTCAACAAGCTTGAATCTAAGCTTAAAAGAGAAACATTTCTTAAATTAGGTTTAGGGAATTTCTGAAATTGAAAGGAGAATGAGTTGGAGAAGATGAAGAGGATGCTTACCAATAGCTTCTCTTTGAATTTGGAGCTAGAAGAAGGATTTGCAAATGAACTAGGGCTTGGAGTTTTAATTTCTCGTTCCACTCTCCATTTTTGATGAAGCTTAAGTGTTAGGAAATAAAAGTGAAGTAATGAAGAGGTTAGGTAGTGAAGCTTGAGTTAATGAAACCATAATTGGGCAAATGGGCTGAACCAAACCCAAAGTCCAAAGTGAAAAAGTAGCAAAATTCTACTAACTCCAAACATATCGAAGCTTATACTCAAAAAGGTCGCAAATGGCATTTTGAACTCAATGGAAGTGGTCTCGAGTCCTAATTCGACTGTTTGCAAAAAGTAGCTTTTCGGATTAAAACCCGACGAACGATGAAATATTTAATTAAAATATTTAAATATAAAATCGATAAATATGCGGGTTGTTACAGACTCCCCTCCTTAAAGAAATTGCGTCCTCGCAATACTTAAGAAGAAAAATAAAAAGTAACAACCATAAAAGCATATCAACACAAAAGGAAATTTGAAATAAGAAGTTCACCATAAAGAGCATGAAAGAGTTAGTCCGAAGGTGTTCGCTCGACGAATTCTCTGGATTCCCAATAGAAATCCTTAGGATTTAAGAACCATCGGACTTTCACAAAAAGAACATCTTTATTTCGAAGGCACTTAACCCCCGAAGAAATGATGCGAATAGAATGTTGCTCAAAAGTCAAATCTGGTGAAACTTCAATCCCTACTATAACACCAGGCTCAAGAATAAAAATCGGAAACCTAAAATCATTTCCACATTAAAAGACGTGGAAAACGTCAAGAATAGTAGAAAATTGAGCCGGTGCAACGACGTAGTACAAAAACGGTACGCCCGAGAAGCGAGAAACTCGAATAATTTGGAACAACGGCGTAGTACAATAACGGTACACCAGATGAACCAAAGCTCGAATAATTTCGGAACACCATAAAAGAACATCGGACGCTAGTCCATAAAAGAAATTAGATAAAGCTTAATAAAACGAAGTATATCAAAACGTCCAATGAACTTGATATAAAGATAATTCCATTCAGACATCATCAAAGAATCAACCACTTGTTGCTTACGACCAAGCGCATTGGCAACATGATTCCCTTCTGGGAATAAAAAAAATATCAAGATCATAAGATGCAAGGAACTCGAGTCAACATGAAGTTCCTTATGAGAAAATAAATATTCCAAAGATTTATGATCGAGGTGGAGAACAAATTTCTCCCCCAAAAATGATGATGCCAAACTCTAAAAGCGAAAACAATAACCGCGAGCACTAGATCATGAGTGGCATACCTAGTCTCGATCGGCTTTAATGATTTAGAAGCACAAGTGATAGCACGTTCTCTTTTGCAAGAGAACGACATCCAAACCAATACGATTAGCATTGGTATAAAAGATAAAGTCTTGGTTCCCTTTGGGAATCGCAAGAATAAGAGTATCGAAAAGAAAGAATTTCTTTTAAATAATCTTCTTTCCTGAAAAGCTAAAACTTTCAAAATTACATTTATCTTTATGTAATAATCTTTCCAGAAAGATCTACATTTTTACAAGTCAATTTACTGTGTCTGAATGTCTCATCAAAGCGTTTAGGAAATTCCTATCGATAACGTTGATCAAGCGCATCGACCAGAATTCTTAAAGCACTCAATGGGCAATACAATCACCAAAATCATCTTCTATATGATAAACATGTTTCTTAAAAACTTTTAAGAATATTCTTTGCTCGTTTAAGAGCAAAAATTAAATTGTACTTCTAAATAAATCTTATGAAAAATATTTGTAAAATTTTAAATTGCTGTTTTCATCCAAAATCAATATATACAAGAATGGAGTCATTGAGATTGTAGAATACTCGATTCATAAAATGGATGAAATAAGCTGGACAAACTGAATGACATAATAAGTCATTCATAGGTTTCATAACGAGTGCGAAATGCGGTAAATAGAATTCTAACACCCGCAACTCGTAGCAACTGAAAATCAGTGGCGAGGTCGAGCTAAAAAGACCTTAACACCACTCAAAAGATTGCTTAGGTGATAATACTAAGACAAACTCAAAAATATCGGAAAATTCTCAAACTACATGAATGAGAGAAATAACAATTTCCTCATCATGTGAGCTTAAAGAATAAAATTATGCCATCAAATTGGAATCAAAATCACAAAGGAAAAACAGAAATCTGCTTAACAGATTGAAAATGTCGAAGATGAATAGTCCACATGGGACAAAGGATATGGCTTCATAGTAATTAAGCCAATCCTTACAAAAGTCAATTCCGAAGCATAAGTAAAAATCGGCTCAAAAAGAAAAATCACATAAAATAATTTCGACATTAATAAAAAGCAAATGAGTGTTGCGGATCCACCAATCGAATCTGCAATTCTCAATGAAATCCTCAAGCCCATAAAAATTAAAAAGAGAAAGAATCATCAAGTTCTTTTGATATAAAATAATGAAATGAACCCAAATCAAAAAGAACTCGAATAAGATAATCAGAAACAAATATTGTCAAGGATAGAAAATACCTTGACCAAGAGAAGTGCTAGTAGAGGCTTACACAACCTTTAGCTTTCCCTCCTTCTTGCTTGAAGTATGGGACATGTAGATATATGATGACTCAAACTTTTGCAATAGCGACAATAGAGGGGTTGCAGACACTCCTTTGCAAAGTGGTCCATAGAATCACAATTGTAGCATTGTCCACGACTAGTGGTAGGAGTCTTCGCTACAGAAGTTTCTTGCTTCCCTTTCTTGTCGGGATTGGGGCCTTTGAACTTAATAGGCCTCTTCATGTTATTATTGAAGTTCTGTTTGGCACCCATAACTTCAACATTACTTTCATTATCGGCCTCTTCAAGACGAAGAGCGATATCAATAAGCTGATCGAAAGAAACTTCCAATTTCAGAAGTAATGGCTTCTTGAGATTCTTGTTCAAGCCATAAACAAATCTCTGATTTTTCTTCAATGGGGTATTAATGTATTCAACCCCGTATTTAGAAAGAGATTCGAAAGATGCGACGTAGTCCGTCACAGAAGATTCACCTTGAACAAGGTCGATAAAACGCCGAGCCAAAGTTACTTTTTCAGCCTCCGACACAAATTTCAATTCGAATCTTTCCCGAAATTGCTCCCAAGTGAGATCCGCTTCAACGATTTCAGAAATAAGAAGCTCATACCAATCCAATGCTCTATCTTGGAGCATGCTAGAAGCCACTTGGACTCGGTGGAGATCAACAAGATTCATGCGAGAAAAGATGCGGTCGCATGATCTAAGCCAAGCTTGGATTTCAATGACACTCTCGGATCCCCGGAATGGCCTTCCACCCAAATCGGTATAATCTCTACACAAGCGTGCAAAACCGGATCTAGGATGAGTAGGCTCTGGAATGGGTTTGATAGCCTGAGCATTCTTAACAAGATCAAGAAGCTGCTGGGCAGACATAAATACTCCCTCCTGAGGAGTAGCACTGGATTGACCGACGTTGGTACGGCCAGATCTAACCATTTCTCTTCTTTAAGAAAGAAAGAAAAGAGAAAAAGGTTAATCTCAGAATGAATATCAAACAAACTAGATTGATAAAACAAGGAATCATAAAATGAAATAGGATAGAACGGTACGAAGACCCGAATTAAATCCTATGGCACGGTTCCTAAGAAAGACTTAGGACACTGATCCTTACTAGATTATTCTACATTGTTCCGAAGTTTGGCTCTGATACCAAGTTGTGACGCCCTACCTCTATACCCACGCTAACCAAGGACACTACGGGGTAATGCCGTCGACTAGCACGGAGAATAAGGCTGTTGAGGAGCGACCATCCATGTAATTGCTTTGTGCGAGTACCGATATGCCAGATAAAAATATAACTTTTCATCTCAAGAGGAAATCCGACATACCGATACAAACTCAAAGCTACTACACGGTGGCTATGTATATATATTTCGGAAACAAATATAGAAATAAACATAACATAAATCAGTGACAGACATTCATATCACAAATGCGGAATAAGATATGAATATATCACATGAAAGTGTACATAAAAATAGTGGTCATATAAGATCCACAACATCACAATGAATGGATACAAGTGTGAGACAAAAGAATAATTATACATCACGGAGTCTATAGCTCAAATGTATAATAACAAAAACTATAAGCTAAGTAGTTGACCAAAAGTCAGATGATGGTTCCAGATAGGAAGACAAGAGGAAGCACCTGTAATATCTCAGTCTGACCCGAGTATTATTTAATAAGAAAATAATAAACGGATCAGTCTAGCTATAATTATTAGATAAAATGAGATATAAGAGGAGATATAATAAAAAAGTATGATAACCAAAAATGTCATACCTCGACAAGTATACGTTAGAAAATCAACAAAGGAAAATCATACAAATATCTTACGAATCTCATAGCATAAAAAGAATGTCATATTCTTTATTTAATTCACCAAGCCACAATAAATGACATACATATCAGTGCCAACTGAAAAAGGTGGTGAAACATAAATTCCAGAAATCACAACGAGAAATCCATAAATCACAAGAAAAGAGGATGGCCAATCCCATAAACTGTACATCGACGCACCTAGAAAGATACGCCCCATGTAAAGTCTAGCATTGATACACCTAGAAAGATGCACCCCATGCAAAGTCGAACATCGACGCACCTAGAAAGATACGCCCCATGCTCTAGTATCGACGCACCTAGAAAGGTATGCCCTATGCATAAATAAACATCGACGCACCTAGAAAGATACGCCCCATGTGATGTCTAACATCGATGCACCTAGAAAGATACACCCCATGCAAAGCCGAACATCGACGCACCTAGAAAGATACGACCCATGCATAGACGAACATCGACGCACCTAAATAGATACGCCCAATGCCCCGACTTATTGAGCCGATTGCTCCACGAAGTAAATAAACATCGACGCACCTAAATAGGTACGACCCATGCATGAAATAAACACCGACGCACCTAAATAGGTACGACCCATGCGTGAAATAAACACCGACGCACCTAAATAGGTACGACCCATGCGAGAAGTGAGACGAAGCTCATTAAAACGAGAAACAGTCCTCCACGTGGACAAAGAGACATCGCACATTGCTAGTCTAAACCATAAAATGATCATCATCGATCATCAAGAAGTGTCGATTACACTAAGCTAGTAAATATAAGAATTTAGCTTCATGTCCCATAACCACTTGCTTAACTTAAATATTTGCGAACAAACTGTAGATCTCCACTAGAAAATTGTCACAAGAGTTTCAATCGAACAAGTCCATAAATTAACCAGCGAAGTAAACGCAAGCGTTTCATACCACTTGTTTTGCTAAGCCGTTTAATTAGATTTTCTCGTACGAATGAGGTAAAGGTTTGTATATACTAATAGATTGGAAAACGGTTTTATAAACGAACTTTGTATTAAAAATAGAGTTGAAATCATTTTTGTGAAAGAGTTTGAATATTTACTACTAGTATAGAAAACCTTTGTGTTTTTAAAGTGACAAGTCATAGAAATGATTGTAGAAACAATCAACCATCAAAAATTCACATACGAAGGTGTGAATCAATTCCAAAGAAATCGATACCAAATCCATCAAAATAGATTTTCTCAAAAATCCCGAAAAAGAAGTCATCAAAGTCAATAATAGATGATAACAACAAATGGGAATCAACATGAATCGATAAAATTTGGAAATCAAGCAAAATAGGCAAAAATAGACATAATAGGCAAAATGGGAGCAGGTCGGTCGACTGGACCAGGGGGTCGGTCGACCGATACAGACCCAGGCAATTTCCTGGGTCTGGTTCGGTCGACTGAACCCCTGGTTCGGTCGACCGAACCTGCTTTCGAGACATTCTGTTTTTTTCTGGTTCGGTCGGCTAAACCCCTGGTTTAGTCGACCGAACC
This sequence comes from Allium fistulosum, assembly GCA_030737815.1. Lineage (NCBI taxonomy): Eukaryota > Viridiplantae > Streptophyta > Magnoliopsida > Asparagales > Amaryllidaceae > Allium > Allium fistulosum. The sequence continues at coordinate 1,105,324,252 of CM060901.1, forward strand.
TGCTCCAGAAGCATTTTCAGTCTAGCCCCCTAGTGGGGCGAACATCCAACAATCGCGATCAGACGAGCAACGGGCACTAAGGGTTTACGCCATTCGGCAACCCAGCCCTATAGGCTCTTCGATGCTTCACCGAAAACATGTTCAAACATCCATAAAAGGATTTTCCCAAAAATTGGACTTTAAAACCAAAAATTGGAATATTCACCAAATCAATCCAAATCAAAATCAAATGAACATGTAAAGGTGTTAGGAATTCATACCTAACAATCAAAGATAGTATAGACATAGATGTGAGATAAAAATCTCACCTTTTCACAAAATTAATGAGAAGGAGCTATAGAGCAATGGCAAGGACAATCACTCTTCAATTCCAACTCAACAAGCTTGAATCTAAGCTTAAAAGAGAAACATTTCTTAAATTAGGTTTAGGGAATTTCTGAAATTGAAAGGAGAATGAGTTGGAGAAGATGAAGAGGATGCTTACCAATACCTTCTCTTTGAATTTGGAGCTAGAAGAAGGATTTGCAAATGAACTAGGGCTTGGAATTTTAATTTCCCATTCCACTCTCCATTTTTGATGAAGCTTAAGTGTTAGAAATAAAAGTGAAGTAATGAATAGGAGAGGGAGTGGAGCTTGAGTTAATGAAACCAGAATTGGGAAATGGGCTGAACCAAACCCAAAGTCCAAAGTGAAAAAGTAGCAAAATTCTACTAACTCCAAACATATCGAATCTTATACTCAAAAAGGTCGCAAACGGCATTTTGATCTCAATGGAAGTGGTTTCGAGTCCTAATTTGACTGTTTGCAAAAAGTAGCTTTTCGGACTAAAACCCGACGAACGATGAAATATTTAATTAAAATATTTAAATATAAAATCGATAAATATGCGGGTTGTTACAAGTAGATATTCCCCTGTCGCATTCATTCCTTTTATATATAGTATTCACTTTTACTTTATATATGACTTCAATCCTTAACTTAAGTTTATAATATTTATAACATCGGAATTCTTATTTGTAGAAGTGATTCCAGTGAACACTTTCATTTTCTAAGTTTAACTTGTATAATATTTCGTTGCCTATTCTTATTAACATTTCAACTTTTAATGTTTTGGTAAGTTATATATATGTCTTAAGAATGCAACTGAAAGTTACACACGTCTATCTTATTCCTTTAGTTAACAAATGTTCAATAGATACATCTTCTAAATTTTCATATCTACAAGTTACAGATTTTCAATTTCTTATATATTTCATTAATCGCTTAGCATCGAATTTCTTATTTTCCCTTTTTAGAAGTTTAAAATTATTAAAAGGTTAAGATTTCATTCATTACACCGATTGAAACTACTAATTTACAGAAACTTAAGAACTAAATACCGAGTTCCATTTTCAAATCATTTAAAATAATATATATAATGATATCTTTCATATATCCAAATCATATTTAGAAATTAAAATTAAGATTTGGTTGTCAAAACAAATGTGTAGCAAAACTACTACAGCAGTCTTCCCACTTTGAAACTCGAAAATAAACGTCGATGATGCGTGCACTCATCATCGAAATTATTTTCCAGCAACGGAGAGGGGAGTACAGAACTCATTACCTTTTAAACTTCCCTTTAAACATTTCCTTTAAATCACATTGAAAGCATTCTATCCGAAAATACTTCCAAATAATACTTATACCGTATTCCAAAATCTTTTGAAAGAAATTTTCAAAATCCCAGAACTTAAGTTCTAAAATTTCCAATTTATATTCATTTTATTTATAATCTCACTATGCAGCCAATATTTATAAATTTCACTTCCTAACAAACAACTAAACATATCACATACAATTATATATATTTTAAAAGATTATTCTTTTATATACAAAATATAACACTAGGTAAAATTATTTCATTTACCCATATTTCAAAACAATATTGTGTCGGTCTGCCCTATTAGGTGTTTAGAAATCCATATCTATGTCATAGCGTCCTATGCACCAACCAGAATTTATAAATACAAAACAGAACAAATTAACACAATACAAAACATTTTATAACACTATCAAATACACTCTCTCATATATATACACACTTAGTGACTCATTCTATGGTATTAGTACCCTACTTTATATGAGTCAGATCCCACAAAGCTAAGGTTATCGCTAAACCAAAGCTCTGATACCAAATGTAACGACCCACCTTTTTTGATGGTTTAAACCGACAATAAACCACACATGTCGAACTCAAACAATTCAAAAGGGAGGATTGTTATGGGAAAATAAGAAAAAGAAGAGAAAAAAAAGAAAACAAAACACAGAATCTCACAACGGAATGAAAAAATATAATAATCGAATAAACAGTTCATGAATCTGTAACAACCCAGTATTTTGCATCTATTGATTAGCGTAATTAAACAATTAATTGATTGTTAATTTCTGTTGAACATTTGAATCAGCTGAAATTCTTTTGATAGTTGATTAAGTGTATTTGAGCTTTGCAAATTTGAATCTCGACCATCAAATTTGATGCTGTATTGTTTGAAGAATAACCATTAAGTATCGTCAGACGATTATTGTTGATAGCAAATTGTTGTCGGAAGTTTGTGAGCGAGTGAGATTCTTTTGCAAACCTAATTATTTTTAGGTGGGCTTCAAAACTTTTGGGCCATATTCCTATTACAACTTTGTCGAGATTCTATCTGGGGAAAAACCCATTCTCCCTTTTGTTCGTTAAAAACCCGGTCTCCCTTTCATTTTTGGAAAAAACCCTAAATCAAATCGAAGAAGAACAATGGCGGCCTCGAAATAACGGTTGCTCATCGCTCGTTCTTCAATTCGTTAACTAGGACTTCGTGAAATCAAAAGCGCCAACATCAACTGCTCGATCAAACGCTACTTCGCCCACGGCTTCGTCTAGGAACAATTCGTCTTTACTTCGGCTGCTTCATTTTGGCGAATAAGGTGAGTGATCTCATCACTCACATCAGATCCAAACAATTTGAGCTCGTCTACTTATTGGTTTTCGTTGGCTTCTGTCATTCTTGTTCATAGTTGGCTGTAATTCTGGGTTAGCTATCACTGCTGTGGACTGGTCATTTTGTTTATATTAAGGCTTCGGCCATTCGTTTTCGTTAGAGGCCGATGTTGATTTTTGATTTTGTTAATTCATATACCCTATGATTTTTAGTACTCACGGTTGTGAGTTTTAACTGTTAAATTTTTGGGTCATTACGATTCTTGACTTAAGCTTCACTTTGAGAAGAAGTTGACTTTGTCCAATTTTAATTTCTGTTAACTTCAGCATTGCTTTACTTCGACTGTTACTTTATAATTATTTTGATCTGTTGATTTTCATGGTTGTCGTGGCTTCGGTATTGAACTCTTTGGTCGTGTTCCTTGCAACGTTGACCACCACGACGTTGTTCTTCTGGTATTTAACCTGAATTTTTGTCAACTTCGGCCGTGATTTGAATTGGTCATTAAATTCACTGTTGTGTCTTCGACACTTTGACTGTTGTTTTGAAATACTCCTGTCTGCCACTGTTTTTGGCAAAGTCTTGGCCTTGCATTGCACTCGTTTTTAATGTCATCTCTGTTTAATTTGGTTATTTTTGCATATATACATATGTATGTGTGTATGCATAAATCGGTGGATCGACTTGAACTGCTTGGTTTACCAGACTATGATGGTGGTTTAGCTTCGGATTGAATAGTTCGACTTTGTTGGTTTCTGGCATTTTATCTCGGCTACTAGTTTCATATAGTATCATGTCATTCTGTTTTGTATCCATTTGATTACAGTTCAATGCACATTGATATATTTTTCTCTTTGGTCTGCATACCGGAAGTGTTTACTCACTTGAGTCATTTGAAGTTGTAGCTTGCATTCTTGTTGTTTCCTGTTACCCTTGATCATGGTTGCAGTTGTATTTCATTTGGACTAATTCATGTAGACAGTTGCCTTTGAGCATTCATTCCAGTAGTTGTGTTGCCATATTGAGTGTACTTTGTTGACATTTGAACTTGTATTCATTCGAGTCTGCATTTGCATTTGGCACGTCTTTGAGTTTGTATATTCTTGATGGTTTATGTATGTTGAGCTCTGACCTTGGTTGTTTCTTTTTCCTCTCGATGGTCTAACCAAACCTAATTATTGAGATGCTTTCATGTTATTTCGGGTGCATTGTGTTTCCTCTGGTGGCATTTCTTCGAGTCAGTTAGTGTTGTAGTGGTTGAGACTGGTTTACATTCTGTATTCGCATGCTTGAAATCTTAAGGTAGCATGTGGTCTTGTTGAAGTCCAGTTTCATAGCTTTACTGTCACTTCCTATCTGTTGTGCACTTAAACTTCACTTTGAGGATCTGTTGCACTTGAACCCTGTGCAGGTCATGTCTGTACTCTCTTGTGTCTTCATTTGATATATTTGGTTTTTGGTGCTTTGTTTGGTTATGGTCTCACTTGATGTTGTTCATTCTGGTGCTATGTTGGTCAGTTCTGTAGCATGCTTGACTTGAAGTTGTTAGTCTGGTTCATTATATATGAGTTCATTTTGTTGGCTGTCTCTTTGAAATTGAGTAGACTGTTTTGACCACTTGAGATATTGGATTTGTTTCCGAACTTCCTTGAGTTGAATCCCGATTTCGGGATTTGACCTTGTGATCATTTGTGATTTCTCTGAGCTTTTGTGTACCTCCTGCGATAGTGGCGAGGCAGTACACGCGTGCGTGTACTGCAGCGCTATCAGTTTTGACAGTTTTAAATTGATGTTTTGATTTGTTGAATTGTTTCGTTGGTTAGTTTCAGTATTTTGGAGTTGTATTCTGATTTGGATTGCTGATTTGTTGTTTAACACTATTAAGTGTTATATATGCCGTTATCCAATTCTCGTATCGATGGTTGGATATACGAGATTTCTGTGATTATCGTCTATTAGACTATCTGATTATTATTGCTGCTATGCACTAATAACTGAGTTTGAATTAGACTGACCCGTGTATTATTTTCTTTTGAATGTAATACTCGGGTCAGACCCGAGTTATTTCAGGTTGTAGATTTTCTTCTTTGAGTTGCTGTTCAGGATTTGAAGACTTTTCACATCTTCTGAAGTCGTCAGTGTCATCTTGTAGTAGTCGTGTCATTGTATAGAACGATATGTATTCATGTATATTAGTCGATAATGTACCTGTACATATAACTTCTAGAGTCGACAGTTGTAGTTGTATCATATGTATCGTGTCAACTATATTGTAACTGACATCGGTTATATATATATGAGATTTTTGTTACTCTGTGTTCCGCATTTATATTATCTGTGTTATTGTTATATCTAATGTCCTAAACTTTTATGAACTATCGTAGTTTGTTTTATACTGATAATTGGATATGTCGATGGGAGTAAATAAATAATAGATGAAAAATAAAAAGTATATACCCCTCCTATCGAGATAACCAATATTAGTGTAAGGCCAATTACGGATGGTCGCTCCTATCTAGCCTTATTCTTCGTAATAATAGACAGTATTTCTTTTAATACTCTTTGTTATTATGAGCATAGAGGTGGGGCGTCACAGTTGCTCTCATGTTTACAAATAATACTTGATTACGCTTTTACAATACAGATCAGAGTTACATACAACAGAAGTAAATAAATAATGTAGCGGAACAACATGATGCAGCAGAATAAATAAAATAAATAATAATAGTATACAATCTTCGTCTTCGTCCTCCAGAGATAAATGGTCTTCGATATATTGAAAAGCTCAGACTGACCCGAGCATAATGAAAAGACAACTCACTGGAGTCAGAACTAAAAGATCTTATGTAAGTTAAATCAAAAGTGATAAATATGGGTGTAACAGCATCAGAGATGTTTGTGGGGTTTTACATCTCCTATCCAGTGTCTAACGTGAGTGCAATAACTAAAGAGATGTTCGAGATTCCCATCTCTTAAGGATCTGTTAAACTATCTACATACATAGTACAATACACTATTATAATAGTGTCTATAATAAAGTAAAGTATTAGAATAGCGTTAAGGCGTTACCCATATCCCCCTTAACACATTTTATATAATGTCGTAGTCTATATAGATACTGTAAACTCCACCGTAAACTGGTGGGCTATCAGGGAGCACTCCATAGGTACGACAGAAACCAAACTCATAGAAGGCGTGATAAGGCATGTGACAAGGCACGTGAGACAATGCCAGGGTATGATTCTACCGTTTACAGAACCAGCCTGGTCGTAACGCATATCAGCTACTACCGCCCACCTCGGAACACACTCCCATAGTCAAAATCAAGGGGTGGCCACCAAATCAATCACAAAGTCATAATACGGTATCGAAGAAGCATGTCCGATCGGAGGTGCGACCTCACTTGGCCCAGATATGGCTCCTGTTTTAGCCACATCAAGGTTACTCGCGGGAGTCAGGGTTACGTTAATACCTCATACAGAATCGTTCGTCAAACCATCCTACTTCATTCTAGAATCTCGACCATATACACAGTTATTAAAGTGGTTTTCGGTGTTGGCAGAGAGTATGATAATATATGATCCCGGTCTCTTTAACAACCAAATGCTTATTTCATACCGGATGGTTCTTTTATATTTCCAAAATCAATTCATAGTTGATATCAAAATATCATATTCTCAAAACATATCACTTTCGAAATCATATTTTCTTCCAAAATCATACTTTCCAAAATAGGTTAAACCCTCATTTAAAATCATCATATTTATTCAGAATATGTTATTTCACTAAAAACATCATTTCGAAACCTAACTTAGATTATATCATCATTAAACCATATTCGCTTTTAAATACTTCCACCTTACACTGTTTGAAATTTAGAAAGTAGTTTAGATAGTTATAAATAGTTTAAATAGTTTAGCATAGTTTTAAAATAAATTTTAAAATAGTTAAAATACCCTAAAATAGATTAAAATAGTTTAAATAGATTTAAAATATATTAATATATTTAAATAGATTAAATATATTTAAAATAGATTAAAATAGATTTAATAGATTTAAAGTAGATTAAAATAAAAAAATAGTTTTAAATTGATTAAAATAGCTTTTAAAATAGTTTGAAAATAGATTAAATTAGTTTAATAGTTTGAAAATATTAAAAATCGGGATTTTTAAAATAATATATTTTTAAACAGTTTATATTAAGATAAAAATTTTGAAATTAATATCAATTTGAAATTATTTCTTCCATTTCAACAAATCTAGACTATATCCAGATTTTAACAAAACCAAATTTCTTTCAATTCAAATTCCTATAAAATCATTTCAATTTTTATCGATTTCAAACTCATGTTTGAACTAAAATTTTTAAAGCACTTTAATTTCATAGATTTCCAAGTCTAATTATTCAAACATTTCAATAACTCAATTTGGATAAATTTCATTTACATTTCAAATTTCAACTTTTAAATTTCCATTTTATTCTTTAAACAATTCATTAAACCAACTCCAATTTCAACATTTAAAACTTGGATTTTTGAAAATAATTTAGTTTATATAAATCAAATATTATTTCAAAATATCATTTAACTTAATACGAATTTAAGGATTTAAAATCATTTAATTTAACCAATCCGGCTTCCGTATATAATTTTCTACCCTATGGTCAAGTGATACAGATATTTATCATTTCAATCCGCAAATATTTTTAAAATTACGGGTATATATCATTTCAACCTGCAATCCCGAATAAAATTCAAAATCCATTAAATCGCTCGGGTTTATCATTTCAACCCAAAACTATTTTTCCCTAATCTATAGATCGTTCGTGTATGTATCATTTCATCCCATAGAGAACTTGTAGTGTTATAACAATATAAAAATATAACATCTAGTCATTAATATCAACCAATCAAACATATATCACAATCACCATTCAATCAACCAATAAATAACATCAATTAACTGATTATCATCAATAGGTATTCAATTGACAACTAAATTCAATATTAGATTAAATGATGATTAAATGCAATAAAAGTCATATTTAACTGGAATGACAATTTAAATATACCAAACATCAACCAATCAATTTCTAATCACATCATAAATTTAAATTAAATAACATAAGAAAATTTAGTAGTTGTGAGTGGGTTAAAACACTCAACTTTGATTTCAAATCGATTTAAAATCCAAATGAAGGCCCGAATTTGAACAATCTTAGAATTCGTCCAAACCCGTTCCTTAATGTCCGGAATTTCAATATGATCCTAATGAAACAAACCGCGCGTGAATCCGAGTTTGTATGCAAAAGTTACGACAATTAGAAGTTGTACAATTTAAATTATAAAATATATAAAACAAATAATAATCACGTTACCAACACACGCCACGTCACTGCTTCTTCTCCCAAAACCGAAACCCTAGCACGCTACAGCTAAATGAGCCGCCACCAACTGCTCTAGTCGCACGCCGCCACAGCTAGCCGCGCCTACCCAGACCCTAACCAATCGGACCGCCGCCACCACCTTCAAGCCTCACGACCCCCTACACTCATCGCGTGAACCTCCATGCCCATGCAAAGAAGCAGCCGCCGCCATAAAGACCTAACCCTAATCGAATTTTCCACCTTGATCCAACCATCATCACCACCGAATAACCACACGGATGCGATCCCCTCGACAATCTCTACACATCCATACCATTCAATCGACGATCGGTCGAAGTTGATCAACGCGCGACGAACCGCCGAGAATAAATCATCCAATTCTAACCAAACTATGATCCGAATCAAAAAAAATCATTGCAGTAGAATGCGCTCGTCAAGAGCTTTCCAACGATATATAATATGATAGGGTTTGGAGAGTTTGATTTTGAAATTGATTTGGAATTGAATTTGGATTTGTATATTGGAATTTGTTTCTTCCATTATAAGAAAGAAATAGCCAGAGAGAGTTGTACGTACAGCAATGAGAAATGAGAAACAATTAGGATTTATAACGGCCTATATATAGACAAAGCTGAAAATAGAAAGGATGAACTAGATTGGATTGATCGAAACGACTACGCGACCCAAAAAGCCCGTTCTGACCCCGAAACGAAACTAGGTCATCCCATATATCAAAATAGATGTTTATTATATTTCTAAATCCAATGGAACAGGTTTCAAGACCTAATTCCATCATATAAAGAAGTTAGCCTTAAAATCAGCTTATTTCAAATTGAATTCAATTAAATTGATTTCTACGCGTTTCAAGCCCGTACGATCAAACGGCAAGTCCGATCGTGACGAAACTTGAAATCCTACAACAATTCACCGTTATGGATCCGATGAAACCGGTTTCATCGAAATCCGAGACGGTGGCCAAAATGACAATTTTCTCGTTAATTAAATATATTATTATTAAATTCATTAAATCATTTTTTAATTTCAAATTTAATAAATAAATTTTTTTATCATTTTTGATTACTTAGTCATTTACAATAATTTAAAATACATTTATATATCAATTCAGTATTGAATATTACACTAATTACAGTGTTCAATTTCAACTGTAATTAAATCCAATTAATTATATTTTAATTCCAATAAATTGATTAAATTTGATTTTAATCTTTTATTCAATCATTTATTGTTAAATGGGTAAAACTAACACTAATTTACATTTTATTACATCAATATTCTATAGTTATTGCCTTAATTCACATTAACGTAACATTTAATTACATTTAATGCAATTTATTTCTAATTTGATTTCAACAAGTTAAACAAATAGGTAACAAATAACAATTTTCACCTTTAGCTTAATTTAATCACATTTATAAGTTGATTGTCTACACAAATGTTATAATTATTTGCACAACACTAATTTTTATTCAATTACAATTTATTACATACTATTTCATTAATTAATACAACATTTAAATTATCAATTATTCTTTTAATCCAATTATCAATTACTCTTTTAATCCAATTATATATTAATACACACATTATTTCATCAATTAATATAACATTTAAATTTATTCCTAATTTTAAATTTATAATCAATTATAACTTACAATTATTACTATTACTTGAGATTGCATTCAAATAGTCATCTATTACATTAATTTACATTGTTAAACTTCATTCTAGTTAGTTTCCCATTCCTATAGCATAAATTTTATTTCTTCCAACATTAAATTACATAATCTTATTAAATTAACTATTTTTAATTATCGAAAATTACCTATCGTTACAGTTTGTTTTGGTACCGAGTGGTCCACTTTTCTCTTTTACCTTCGCTACTTGTTGAGTGTGATCTTCTTTCCCTTTCGTAATCGTTTTTAGTTCATCTTGGCGTCCTAATTCCAGTGAAAATCTTCTCAGTCAAAAAGCCGTTTAACAAATTGGGATAAGTTGAGAGAGCTTATTTGTATTTTAATATACTTATAAATATAGAATTTAGGCACTCACACTTTTTTCTAGTTCTCTATACTATCTTTTTGGGAAAGTTGCTTATTATTCCCATGTATCGATAGTCACTATAAGTTATGCCAATCGAGCACCAACCGGTAGAGGTAATGCTCAGGCCCCGGATCTAGACATGCCAACATAGCCACGAAGGTACTTATTGACTACAATGTTGGGCACTCCACCTCCAATTGGAGTCCCACCTGTACAACAGTAGTTGGACTGATGCCAATCCCCTACCATCTTTTCCTGACTCGCTAAGGCTGTGTAAGGATCTTACTCGTAGTCAGTTTCCAAGGGCACTTATTATGGCGATATTAGAGAATTTTTTTTGTCAAACTCCACAACTGGAGAGGACATAAAAGGGGAAGACAACAAAGTTGAAGCGAGGCCTAAGTCTCAAGGCAAAAGAAAGGGAAACGAGGTCATGAATAACCAAGGTTAAGCTAAAAAGTGAGGAGTGATTTGCAATAGATGTCATTTGAAAGGGCATGTGGCTAGAGATTGCATAATCAAACTCCCTTGGAAGAAGTACTACCGTTGTGACAAACCAAAATATTTCAAGAATTATTTTCCATTTCTTCCCAAAGGTGGGAAATGATCAAAGTCTACGTTATCCAAGCAACTCTTAGCTCAAGCGCTCTGCCAAAGCTTGATAAAGGGAAGAACATCATCATAGAAGATATGCTTTCTATTTTTGACTTTCCTATTCCTATTTTGTTTGGCACAAAAGCTTCACAATAGTCATCTTGTTGATAGTTTACGCCCGGTGTCCTATGTTACAGATGATTCTCTTGTTGTGTTGAATCTTGTTGGGGCATCGACACATCTTTATATTACAGGTAAAGACATTAAATTATCTCAAGGCAAGTCTGGGTTTTCTTGTGATGCTTTTATGCTTGGGTTTTTGTGCTATGGATTTACTAGGAATGGATAAGATGATGAAGCATGGGATTATTGTTGATTCTGATGACCGTGTAGTCCATATGAAGGATGGTACTAGTAAAGGGCTTAGTGTTTACTGTGACCTCAAGAGTTCTACGATGTTGAGTTATTAAGACTCCTTCGATCTATCCCATAATAAGTTGATGCAAACCCAATGTTAGGATTTTGCAGTTGTATTTGAAGAGGTTTCAGTTTACCCGCTCGTAAGGAAATTGAATTATGTACTGATTTTAAGTGAGGTGTGAAGTTGGTTGTCTTACTTATTACACACATCACTCCGAGAGAGAGAGAAGAAAATCAGAAACTAATATTTCCAAGCTTTCGAAGAAGGGTCTTATTTGGAGAAATACATTGGAGTAGGGAAAAATCATTGTGTCCGCCATTAAAGTCGAGGGATCCTTGAGATTGAGTGTTGACTAAAGAGAGTTAAATAAGTTGACTTGAAGAACTAATATTCTCTTCTTCATATTAGTGTTTTGTTGGACCGACTTAGAGGAGTAAATATTTTCTCTCAAATTTATCTTTCTATGGGTTTTCATCAACTAATGGTAGCTAAAGGTAGCATTTTGAAAAACAACCTTTAGAACTTTCAATGCGTCTTACAAGTGGCTGTTGATGCCATTCGGTTTTATGAATGTACTAGCATACTTTTTTAATTTTCCAAGTCATGTCTTTTGGGACCAAGCCAATGAATTTGTAGTGGTATTCATATATGATGTTTTCCAAAAGTGAAGATGAGCATAAATTACACTTGAATGAAATGTTGGAGGTGTTGAGGCAAAAAATTTTGAAGACAAAGTTTTCTAAATGCCACTTTTGGAGGAGATGACTGCAGTTTTTGGGTCATGTTGTATCCGGACATGGTATTTCCATTGATTTGGGTAAGGTTGCAGTGGTGCAAGATTGGAAGGTATGGAGTAGTGCAATCAAAGTTTGATGTTTTCTTGGGTTGATGCGATATTACCGGAAGTTTATTAAGGAATTTACGAAGGTAGCTACACCTTTGACTTATTTAACTTGCAAGAATCAAATCTTCTTATAGGATGCACGTAGTGAGGACTCTTTCATTAAGATGAAGTAATTATTGACTGGTGCTTCGGTTTATGTTATTCTGGAAGGAGCTAAACCATTTACCGTATATACGAATGCTTGTGGTACGTGGTTTGATGCGGTTCTTATGCAAGATGACAAAGTAGTTGTGTATGCTAGTAGGCAACTTAAAATCCATGAGAAGAATGACCATATTTACGTTTTGGAGTTAGCAGCCATTATCTTTACTTTGAAGGCACAGGGACACTTTTTGTTAGGTGAGAGGTTTGAGCTATTTACCAATCATATACCTTTAAAACACTTATTCTCCGAGAATGATCATAATCTTAGGCAATAAAGATGGATGAAATTTTTAGCATCGTATGATCACTACACCAAAAAAGGTATTTAGTAGCCTCCAAAAAAGGCTACTACAACTTGTAGTAGCAATTTAGAGAATGCTACAATAACATGCTATTAAAAGTATAGAGCTTTTTTTTGAGCTTCGATAAACTCTATCAATTATCTATTGTGTTGTAGCGTTTTCTTTTGCTATAAGAAATATGATATTGTAGCGTTTATTACCTACCAATAAAAATTTATCTTAGCATTTATATTGCTACAATATGACTTTCTAATGTGGACTGTAAGACTTTTTGTAATGATCAATAAATGCTGCAAAAGATATCAATTTTCAGTATCGTTCTTTACGTTTGTTTGTGCTACACGTATTTTTTGTAGCATTTTTTCACTGCTACAATAATTTTTTGAAATATTTCTTTTATGCTACATATATTTTTTGCAGCGTTTTTTAACTGCTCCATATTTTTTGCAACATTCTTTTATGCTTCCATATGCATTTACTTGCATGTTACTAGTATACTTTCTACTACTGTTTGTTCACAACAAATTACATAATGCACATCAGATTATAAAACTATTGTACACAAACGACAGAAAAATGCAGTAATAACATAAACATTTCACATAATATAGTCCTAATCGTAATACCCATTAGTTTTCGCCAACTTCATAAAAAACTACATAAATGTTCATCACTGTGATTCGAAATGCCTTCAAATGGGAGTTTATTATGCAGAAGTTCCCATAATAAAATTGTAAAGCTCTAATCATCCACTTTATGATCATAATGCTTCTTTTCTCCATTTCTCAAAGTCACAATACTGTACAAATACATGCGATTTATTTAGCATTCACTTACAATATCAACTATAGTAGAGAAAAGTTTCATTGCTCATATATAAAATATTTTGAACAGTACCTATAGAGAAATCCAATTATATGTTCCTATTTCCACCATCATCATTTCAGCTAGTGTTTCCTCCCTTGCCAAACCGATATTTACAAGCTTCATTGTTCTCTGATATGTGGTTAGAAGCATGTTTTTGGCATGAAAACCAAAAATAGTGAGATTACATGAAGGTGAATTGATATTTCTTTTACATAGTTTCATTTCAAACTATGAGTCAGTTTTACAATATCATACTCGCTATATATTAAAATTCAATTTTGTCAAACTTAACAAATAAAAAAGTTATTAATGGTCTCTGGACTTCAAGACTGAGAACCACATGGCTTCGACTTGTTATGATTGAAAAAGAAATCCAACTAAAAGAGGAGATATGGTGGTTGTGTTATACAATATCACTTTACACATTATTATTTTTCGATACCTCACCTTAGCAACAAACAGCTCTTCAATGTTTTCTTCAGAAATTCAAAGTTTCTACTCGATATTAGAAAATTTCACACTGTCTAAACAAGTCACAAATGCTTGTCTAAAGGGTAAATCACATGATAAACAACAAAATAAGCTGGATCAACCAAGTTTGCCCATTTTATTTACATAGGTTAAATATGTTTGAATTTATAAAAGATTATAGTTAATAATGGCAAAGCATCGATAAACATAACTTGGTATTTGATAAAAAAAATTATTTGACTGAGGTAATTTTTACTAACTATACTATTTGGTATGTTTGACATAAGCTCAATCAATAATAAATCACCTTAATAAAATAGGATATATAGCAAATAACCATTCGGTTAAGGTTATCTCAATCGAGGATTAAGAATTCAAGATAACAAAAAAGTGTTTTTACCAAGTCTACTTACATTGAAAATAAACAACACATTAGTTGCCATGATATTATTAGTTACCCCTTATAATCCAAATCAACGGTATTATGCCAACCAATGAACTGCTTACTTTTAATGACTTTAATCATCCTAAAATAGAATTTTATGAATAATAATAATTAGTAAAATTAAAGTTTACTGTCAAGAAAAATATCAAAAGAAAAAGGAACATTAAAATTCAATTACGTTCACTACCGACTCTATAAATAAATACCCCAGTGTACTAAGCTCTATTATTATTACAAATCAAACTTTTCCGACTCTTTGAGGCAAAAGAGCTTGTAAGGCCATCATAAAATTCATTCAAGTGACCCTAAACCTCTCCTAGATTGGTAACTATATTTCAAGCTAGAAAAGAATTACTTGGAGTATCCATTAGTTCATATGTAATGATAATAATTTCTCATATGTGGATTCACAACTAGATACTGGAGAGAAACAAATCACATAGCATTGGTGAATCATCTCAATCATCTTTGGAACTCCCAATTTCGTATTTATTATTTGATGTAACAATGAAATGAAGGAAAAACGAACCAAGTGAGGCAAGGATCAAAGGAAAAAGCGCCAGAGTTCATAATAAAAATGTTAAGAAACATGAAGATGAAATTCACAAAATGTCTAGGGGTTTTAATCATTTGACCCAATGTTTTTGTGTGACTTAAGAAGGCTAAGCACACAAACAATATTCAATGAGAAGTTATAGAATCACACGTAGATATTGAGAACTTGCAATTTCTATGGTGGAGAAATAATAAAACAACAATATTGTTCATAAGATTATCTATATGCTAAAATAACATTGCTACTACTCTTTGTAAATGCTCATTGAAATTCTATTCTAATATTTGCATTCTATTGCTTTTGTAGTAAACTAACTATCTCAGTGGGTGATATCAAAAAATCTATAAATAGGCCTTTTAATGGATACTTTCGAATGCCGATATTGCTATATTAGCATCCACATTCGAAATCATTTTCAAATATCAAATAACAACATCCGTAGATAATACGGATATCAAATAATTATCCTATCCGCTGATGATCAATAAATCATGAAAAATAAATAGATAATTTTGGTTTAACGTCCTATTATCCCATTGATTATAAAAGTGTGAAAAATAGACAAGTGTGTTGATTATAAATAGTTTTGAGTAGTTAATATGGATTAAATAAATATAATATAAGCTATAAACTTAATAAAACGATAAATATATATATCTTCCATTGCATAAAAATACACATAATATAAGCTATAATCTTGAAAAAAACTAAACATATAATTTTCGAATGCAGATGCTAATGTACCAACATTTTATCCTGTAGCAACCTAGGATTTCGCGATTTTTTATTATCGTCATTAGACGATTAATTTGGTGGCCAAATTGCTATTTAGAGTTTTAATAGGGTTAATTCTTTTTAAAATTTTGTTTAAGAATTTATGGGCTTTAGAATATAGGCCCATACCTTTTTCTTTTGATACCGTGATAAGGGTATAACCCGATCCCCTCTTTCAGTTGAATTCAAACCCTAAATCAAACAAGAAAACGAACGAAAAGAAAATAAATGGTGGCCGTTCCTTTTCTTCCTCTTCGACAATCAGGGTTTTGCGAAGCGCCGACCTTATGTTGTTCGATCGTGAGAAAAATCATGGGAAGCTTTGATCGATCGTTCTCATTGCTCACTTCAGCTGCTTCGATTTGATGGCGTTCAACTTCGAATCGAAGGTGAGTATTATACTCACATATAATTCCTATCTCTAGCTTATTAGTGTTCGAATCCTTGATTTTCGTTCGTATTCGATTGTTGATTTCATTATTCGATTTGTCGGCCATTCGACTTTGTGGGAAGTTGGTGTTTTTCTGACTTGGTTCGATTTTTAGATTGTCGTTCGATTATTTTCGAACTCCTGTGATTTTTCTAATTTGCTCCTTTTCGTATATTTGAGATTTCTAGCGTTTGAAAGTTCCATGTGTTATCTGATTGGTCAAGTGCTTATTTGTTTTGTGGATTGAATTCCGCGGCATCGATTTCTCAGTTTGGGTTGTGACATTTGACTGTGTCAAATTCGTATATTTTGACTTGCTTTCCACGATGTTGATTCCTTTTTGACTATGTTGGCTGCGAGTTTGGTAATTTTATTTCCTCTGGTTTCAGTGTATTCTTTACTAATTTGTGAAATTTAGTTTATACTTATGTAAGAACTGTTGTTCATGTTGTACAGTTGGTATTACGTCACCACTGACTGTTGATATTCTTTGTGGATGTTTACAGTTTACACTTGAATTTGTAGTTTGGTTGACACTTGAATCTTGGTTGTTAATTGACATATACACCACGTTGATTAAACTATGTGATCTGGTCTTCATGTAGTTACTGTCTTAGGAGCGGTTTGTACTTGTCGACTGCTCATTTCTGTGTCACTATATTATTTGTAGTTATGCCTAGGTATTCACTAACCTGAGTGTTGCATTGGTTATCCACTTGACTTTGTTGAGCTAATAATGGTTGTCACACAAGCCTGGTCTGCATATATGAAGTATTCATTTCTGATGGTACTGCCCATCGTTGTTGAGACTATTTACTTCAAGACAGTATTACTTGGGTACTGTCAGGTCCATATTGCATTTACTTTTGGTCATATGCTAGAAACAGATACATTGCATTATTCATTTGCAGTTGTATTTAGTTGCACTGACTTTGTACCTACCTGCTTGCATTTGCAGTCACTAGTATCACTGTTTCATACTGGTACATTGGTTAGCTTATTCATGTCTTCTTGCATTGTCACGTGCACTTAATTGTTCATTGATTCCATTTGGTATAGACATGAATGTCTATACTTGAATTTGTATTGTTGTTGCATGACTTCATGGGTTCTGGTTTATGTATACTTGATGTATGCACATTACATATATATTGGGTCGTAGCAGCATATATGAGTATATTCATCTGATCTGAGCATTTATGGTTGGTAGTTTGTTGTTTTCCTGCTGTTGGTACTTATGTATCCACCAGTCTGCATTTTTGATGGTTCCACATGAGTTTATATAGTAGTGCCCTTAAGTCTGGGCACGTGTGCTTCATGTAGTCTTCAATTTTGTCCTTGACTTCATGTAGTATTTTCTGTTATTTGTCGCAGTCATTTTACTGCATCTATTAGGGACTTCATTCTTTACTACTTGGGTTTGTCGCAGTCATTTTACTGCATATATTGGAGATTGTACATGTTGAAACAGTGGTTTCATGCCTTATGTTTGCATACATCTTGCAGTCTATATTGATCACTGCATAACTTTTAATTTAAGTTGCTTTGAGGCTATTTTGATTTGTTGAAGCTTTGTATTTGTGTTGAGTCATGACAACCATGGCTTGACCTTAGCATTCAGTTCCTTGTTTACAGTTGCCCTTGATCACTTGTGGTGACTGCAGTTTAGTTTTATATGCAGTTTTGGCCCTTGTTGGTTTGCATTGCATTAATGCATTTAGATTTGTTCTCGAATTCACTTGAGTTGAATCTGGTATTTTGGGTTTGACCTTGTGATAGTTTGTGAATTTTCAATGTGTACATACGTGCACATTGTCCATATCTGTCTGCTTTGACCATTGAGTCTGTGGCATTGAGTTTTGAATCTTCATTTGATTCTGGTTTGTTGATCCTTTGTGTATTTCAGGTTGTAGTGGCGAGGCAGTATACGCGTGCGTATACTGCAGCCCTACCAGAGTTGATGTTTTATATTGACTATTTTGTTGTTGTTAATTGTCGTAAGGCAATTCTGATGTTTTAAGATTATCTTCATTGAGATTCTTTTCACTTATCTTTGTTGATGATTTAAATCTGCTGATTTGTTGTCTAACACTGTTTAGTGTTATATTTGCCGTTATCCGATTCTCTTATCGATAAGTTGGATATACGAGATTTTGTGACTGTTGTCTATTTGATATTGATTATTATTGCTGCTGTGCATTAATAACTGAGTTTGAATTAGACTGACCCGTGTATTAATTCTTTTGAATTTAATTCTCAGGTCAGACCCAAGTTATTTCAGGTTGTAGATTTCCTGCTTTGAGTTGCTGTTTGGGCTATGAAGACTTTTATATCTTCTGAAGTAGTTTTCGTCGTTTTGTAGAAGTCGTGTCATTGTTTAGGATGATATGTATTCATGTATATTAGTTGATAATGTACTTGTATATATAACTTCCAGAGTCGACAGTTGTAGTTGTATCATATGTATTGTGTCAACTATATTGTAACTGAAATCAGTTATATATATATATATATATATATATATATATATATGAGACTTTTGTTTTTTCTGTGTTCCGCATTTATATTATCTGTGTTGTTATTATATCTAATGTCCTAAACTATTATGAACCATCGAAGTTTGTTTTATACTGGTAATTGGGTATGTCGATGGGAGTAAATAAATAAGATGAAAAATGAAAAGTATATACCACTCCTATCGAGGTAACCAATATTAGTGTAAGGCCAACTACGGATGGCCGCTCCTATGCAGCCTTATTCTTCGTAATAATAGACAGTGTTCTTTTAAATACTCTTTGTTATTATGAGCATAGAGGTGGGGCGTTACATATCCATTTTCATTTCTAGGGATATAATATATTTATCCACTTTTAGGATACGACTTTAGATGGATTTTGGTTTTTTCGGGTATCTATTGATGGCCATATCTATAAAGCTGGAAACTTCTTATGTGATGGAAATCAGTTAACAGACATTATTATGGAATACCAAGAAAAATCATTCAAACAATGTAATGGAATTAATCTCCTAACAAATAGATACTTTCACCAAGTTTCAGATCACAATGAATAATTTCATGAGAGTGCAAACATTCCATAGCTTCAGAAATGTTCAGTGTGAATCCTACAGCCACATGAAGTTTAAATTCTAGCACTTATAAATTTTGGTTAACATTAAACAAGAAGAGTATTAAATGACTGAAATTTTATGGTCAAATGAAGACACCGGTTTAGTGACAGATTATTCATGTTTTTTCTAGTTTCAGATGAATCAAAAATTAAATTCAAGCACTTACCTTTGTTAATTATGTTTTCACTCGCTTCATACTCTTTGAATAAATACTCCATAAAACTAAAAGCATTTTTCCTCTACAATATCACCTGCAACATAAAATACAGATTTACTTACTTGGACCAAGAAGGTTAGAACCGCCTATATGATATTGATATGTCTAGAATATAAAGCCTATTATTACCATTATTAACCATAATCATGTGTCACCTATGAGCCTCCAATTAAGCAGAGACATTCATAACCAATGAAATCAACCGGGATACAATTTCCATCATAGTATTGGATCACCTTAACTAAACCCAAACTTCTAGCAAAAGAGAGGAAAACTTAGTAAACTTACAAATTAAATGATGAAATACTGAATGGTAATTATCAGTATGCCTAATAGCAATATATCCAATAAGAGAGTAATACTGAATGATTGTAATTGGTAGACTTGGAGAAAAGATAGATTTTAATTACAACAAAGAAACAAAAACATAATAGTCTTATAAAGAAATAGTGAAGATTTATAAACTACTTAAGAAAGATACTTGAGCACTTGGAAGTGAATTAGCAACTACAAATCACAAGACAGTTGATTCCTGGAAACAACATTTGGTAGTATTTTCTAAAATCCACGCTTTTAGAATAAAGAGTTGATCCCTAGCTTAGTAACTGAAGCATTAGGAGAATCACAAAATCATCAACTATATTAATATTATTAATTGAAACTTGCATAGTGTTTCACCCCAACATATTGCTAAAATACCTTTTGTGGCTAATAATTGATAAAGTGTAAAATTTTAAGATTCTAATATTGCTTCAATTTTTTGCATTTTCTAGTGCTAACCCAAAAAATGGATCAACACCCAGAAATCAGATGAAACCACCAATTCTATTAAAAGTAAAGGAAAAAGCAGAATAGTAAAAGGAGACACTAATTTTTTTATAGTGGTTCGGCGTAACCTTCGGCCTACTTCCACTTTAATCTTTTTTATTAGTTGTTCTCCCTTTGTATTACAACTAATTATCTATGATCTGACTGCAATCTAGTGGATCTAAGATTTACAATGATTTTTCTAGCAAGTTTGAGAGGTAGAGGATAGAGGTGGAGAAGAAGAAGAAGGAGTCTCTAATGGCCAAGAAATTAGTTTTTGTTTTAAGAGAAGAAAATCATCCCTTTTTGGTTGCAGGTAGGCTAGTATTTATATAAATATATAGGTACTAGGTCAGGAGCCCACTTGCACTGAAGCCTAGGGGATAGCCCGAAGCCACACAAGAAAAATTGGAGACCACCGAGCCAAAACCATGGCTCGGTACCAACCTATGTATAGCTCGGTGCCGAGTTATGTATCTTGGTGCAAGTTGCATCATTCCATTGTCTTTCCTTTTCTTTCATTTACTCGGGTTGTTCTAAGTCCTTTTCCTTCAGCTTTGAGTTGATTCTCATGATCTTCTTGATAGCACTTGAATTTTCCTACTTTCTTGGCTTTCTTCTCATCAATCCTTGGAATTTCTCATCCAAATCATTAGAAAATCACTTGACTACAAGTTATTGGAGTAGCACAAGAGGTGTACGGTGTTTGGGTAGTAAAATGGGGAGGATTCATAGGTTGGTATCGACCTATGATAGTTCAGTTCCAAGCTATGGCCTTAGCCATTTTTCCATCCAACCTTCGAGGGTTCAACTTTCTAGTCCTTATGATCGTGTTTCCAAGTTCATGAATCGTTTGGCTCTTGTTTTGATCTTTTAAGTCCAGTTGAAATCTGTTTGGCTAATAAGCAGGTTAACACTTGCCCCACAAAGTACGTCTTTCGAATGTAAGGTGTGCTTTGCTTAAGAACAATTTCTACCAATCAGGCTTTGATAGTTGAGTTCTCCGGCTGTTCATTGTTCCCAATTTTGGTGAATTAGTATCCAGTTCCTTCAAATTCTCTTGCAAATCGCACGTCGTTCCAAACCTGTTGCGGCTAAGAATTCCATCTCTTGCTTAAGTGTTGTTCAGACATCATAATCATTCCAATTTCATTTAAAGTTATTACATCACATATCCAAATTGCCCCGCGTTCATCTGGGATTTATCTATTTTACTCTAATTACAAGGCATTCAAATCCTTTTATCAAAACTGCAGCTATTCTCAAGTTCGATCTCTCTAGACCGTTTTACATTCAATCTAACATGCTATCCCTCCGAAACATTTTATATTCAATCTAAGATTTCAATCTCTCTAGATCATTTAATTTTCAATCTAGGGTTCGATCTTTCTAGATCGCCTTGTCTCCCAATCTAGGGTTTCAATCTCTTTGAATTCTTGCCGAGTCTGATTCGCCCACTCTCTGGTGAGTGGACCCAATGACCAAGTAAGTCCATCTGCTCACTCTTTTAGTGTGGGGACTTACTTTCATACAAGCCCATCCACTCGCTCTCCGATAAGGGAGCTTTCACCCTGCACTCTAATCCTGTCTATCTGGACGTAACTCAAAGCGATCAATATTATATAAGTCCTTCCGCTTGCTCTTCGGCGATGGGACTTGCACCCTACACTCTGGTCCCATCTTTTTAGACAACACTTAAAGCGATCGATAATAGTCATCACATTAAATGTGAATTTTTCAAAAGCTAAATATCCAAATCAAAGCAAACAAGCAAAAGTCCTAATTATCCATCCTAGACATCCGACTCAGAGCGTGCCTAAGGACCAATCTAGGCCCCGTACATGTGTAAGCGATTCGAGGTTATTAATGTCCTAAATCGTCATCCCAGACATCCGACTCAAAGCGTGTCTAGAGACCAATCTAGGCCTCGTACATGTGTAAGCGGTCGAAGGTTATTATTATCCAAATTATTCAAAGTAAGAAAAAGCAAAGCGAGAGAGTCGAACCTGACACCCGACCATCCGATCATGGGATTTCGTGTCTCGAACCAGATCCCTGGTTGTTCCTTGATGCATTCACTATGGATGGCGGTTGCTTCGGTTGCACCATTGCATTTTGGTTCCTCACTCACTATCGCAGCTGGTTGCTCTGAACCAATTCTTCTATCAGATCACTAAGGTGTCGACACTCGTTCATTTCATGTCCATCTAGCTTATGGAAGATGCAGAACTTTTCAGATTTTTTCTCCCGATCAGTGGGCTCTTTCGTAGCTGGCTTTCGATAGGGGATCTACCCCTTAGTGTCCATATATATCCTTTCAGGGGTCTCTGTTAGCTCAGTGTAAGAAGAGAAATTTGGTTCCCTCCTCTTCCGTTTCAGTTCTCCAAAGTCGTCATCAGCTCTTCTCTTTCCTTTGTCCTTTTTGTTCCCTGCTACGGACAGTCCTTTGTGATCCACAACATTAATTTTAGCATCCTTAGCTTCGGCATCTTCTTGATGCAAATATCTCTCAGCTTCATGGTAGAATTCCACAAGATCCATCAACGGATCCCTTTCCAGTGCAACTTTGAAGTCGGCCTTGCTCGTGACTCCAGATACTTCCGCCATTAAGATTATAGATGGATCCAGTTTATCGATGGCTATGGCCGCCGCATTGAACCTTGTCAAATAGCTTTTCAAGGTCTCTTTGGGCCTTTGTTTCAACTTGATAGCATCATCATATTCTTCGGTCGTGAGACATGAACTCTGAACTGTCTTGAGAACTTATTCACCAAATTGGTCCCCGTGCTATTGGACCCATTCTCCAGTTATCTGAACCACATCCTCGCCAAGTCCATTACATATAATGTGAAGCACCACCCCTTTACCTTCCCAAAAGCACCCAACACTTTCGTATTTCGGATGTATCTCATTCAGTGAACTGTCGGATCCGACTTTCCATCGTACATTTCCAGCATCAGAAGCTTAAAATTGGGAGCATTCCTAGCATTTTGGATGTTAAAAGTGAACGGATTCTTGATCACGTCCTCTTAGCTTTGATATGGGGGTTTACCTCTAATTATCCTCCTTACCAACTCAGCAATTCAGTTTTTGCCGTCCAGTGATGGTCTTCTACCAAAACCGATGTTCTGTCCTCTTCTCATGTGGGGGAACTCCAACATATACTCTGGCACGTACTCTTGTGGCTACACACTGGCATTCCGACCTACTCCTTTGACTTCATTCTATCCTTTGTTCCTATGAGGAAACTCTAGGACATATTCCTCTAGTTGTTGCGCATTTGCATTTTGATTTGCGTTTATAGCTTCAACATCGTTTTCTCTTAGCACTCCAGCACATCCCAAGTTCACACCAGCATTGCCCCCGAGTATAATTCTCTTGGTACCGAGTTGATTTGGGTCGGTACGGAGTTGTACTATTTGTGGGGGCATCATCCTATTTTGCTCCACTCCGACTTCAGTTTTTCCTACATTAGCTCCTAACACTTATTTCTGAATTCCTATAGCTTTACCCATTCCTTGTTGTCCCATCCTATGGAAAATCCTTCAACCATTTCCAATTGTCAAGTCATTAATCTATCTTGCATCTCCTTTAATATTTTGTCCATGTCTTCTCCTTTCACATAGATCGATTATTGAGAATTTGAGGACACCTCCTGGCTACCTCCATGCTTTGGTTGGTTTGCTCCATCCATAGATCTAGTGTTAGGCCTCTTCATCTTCTCCAAATTCCAGAACCAAGCTTTTGGTTATGAATTCTAGATTCCTTCTCACTGAAAGCACCAAAATGTTAATCTAGAAAATGGATCAACACCTAGAAATCAGATGAAACCACCAGTTTTATTAAAAGTAAAGGAAAAAGTAGAAAAGTAAAAGGAGACACAAGAATTTTTATAGTGGGTCGACATAATTTTCAGCCTACGTCCAGTAGAATCTTTTTTATTAGTTATTCTCTCTCTAGATTACAACTAATTATCTCAGATTTGACCACAATCTAGTGCATCTCAGATTTACAATGATGTTTTTAAAGAGTTTGGGAGGTAGAGGATAGGGGTGAAGAAGGAGTCTCTAATGGCCTAGAAATAAGTTTTCGTTTTAAGAGAAGAAGAAGATTCCCTTTTGGTTGTAGGTAGGCTGGTATCTATTGAGAAACATAGGTATTGGATCAGGAGCTCGCTTGCACTAAAGCCCAAGAGATAGCCTGAAGTTGCACAAGAAAAATTGGAGACCACCGGTCCAAAACCATAGCTCGGTACCGACCTATTTATAGCTTGGTAATGAGTTATGTATCTTGGTGCAAGTTTCACCATTCTACTTGCTTTCCTTTCCTTTCATCTACTCAAGTTGTTCTAAGTTCTTTTCCTTTAGCTTTGAGTTGATTCTCGCGATCTTCTTGATTACACTTGAATTATCCTGCTTTCTTGGCTTTCTTCTCGTCAATTCTTGGAATTTCTTGTCCAAATCGTTAGAAAGTCACTTGACCACGGAGTTATTGGAGTAGCACAAGAGGCGTATGGTGTTTGGGAAGTGAAATTGGGAGGATTCTTAGGTCAGTATGATAGCTCGTTGTCGAGCTATGGCCTTAACCATTTTTCCATCCAACCTTCTAGAGTTCAACTTTTTAGTCCTTCTGATCGTGATTCCAAGTTTGTGAATCAGTTTTTTCTTATTTTGATCTTCTAAGTCATTGAAATCTTTTTTGCTAAAAAGCGGGTGAACATCTTGTTTAGAGAAAAAAAACTATACTTATCTTAAATAAAAGAATTTCGTATAGGAGTACCACATGGTTTTCAAAATTTCATGTGATACATCCTTAAGAGACTATTGTTTTAGGTGTTCTTAACTAAAAAGTGGAACTTTTTATTCTAGTCCACATATCCACATTGTTAGTCCACCCTAATTTTATGGAGTACCTCTCTTTTTAATGCCTTCCTTTGATTTTTATAATTTAGCGAGTTCATTCACTTATTTTTCCTTTATTTTCATTCTTGCTACAAAATTTTCTTTTATAATTTTTTTCCAATTAAATATGTTTTTAATTCCAAACTACTACCATATTTAAGCTAAAAAATGTTAAACAAAATAATAGAACACTTTATATAATATAAAGAAAAGTGTTTGGGTTACTTATTTCAAAATGCAATATGATAATATCCTATAGTTTGTAGCTTGTTCCTATCATCCCAAACGTTCTTATTTCGCCATCAAGTGTAATTATTTTCTCCTAAACAATATTAGGTTGAAGCAGAATTATATTAATGGCGTTATGGAAATTAAACTTTCTCTCTTGTGTCATCATTGAAATATTTTTATTCAAAATAAAAAGGCCTTCCTTAAATGTTTTTATACTTGATAATTATTCACTATGTAAATTTTTTTGATTAGTTTTCAAGTTAATAACTTTCTAACTAATCTGCATCATGGCCAATATGTTGCCAAGAATGACATAGAAATTCATGCTTGCTATTTTTTTTAGGATTGCCATTAAGAACATATATACCCTTTCATGCTCATTCAAATTCCACCTTGATCTAACATGAGCACTTTATATTTAGAATGATCAATCTTCACATGCTATGCTTTGCAGCTACACTTGTTCCCACGCAAACAACAAATATAGTAATATAGAATATGTTTAAAGTGTTGACAAATAGAAAGAAAGAATTGAAAGCAAAACATGTTGTTAAGCATAAATTGCTAAAATAAACCAAGCAAAAAAGTTAAGATTATGTTAAGAGAATATGCAAATATAGAGTGCATATTCATCCTCTGCTTTGAGATTACATCGGGTATTGATCAAATGGAATCTACATATTCATCCTATGTGACATTAAATTTGGTTGTTATCCATCACCAAAAAGAAAATATGCTAGTAGTAAATATGAAAGAGGAACAAATGGTGCATTTTATATTTGTTTATATATTGATTTTCCAAATAGGACCAAGTCTAGAATAGGATATAAGAAGAAATATGTACGTATACATATATAATGAAGAAACTACTAATATACAATATTAATAAACAATAAACACTCAAAAAGCATTGAAGATGACCAAGAAGTAGATAGGATTTTTCATATAATCGATATTTGCCGATACCAATACTCCAAGCATTTCAATAGGTAAGTTACTAGTCACCAATAATAGATTAAGACTAAGATTCAACAAACAAATAAAAGCTCAAGTGAAATAAAAATTTAGACATATTAAGGACATGTTTTTTGTTGCTAGAAGAAAATCACATAGGTCACCCTCCTACATTGTACATTATAACGAATATTAGGCTTGTTCGAATTATTGCTTAAGCCAGTTCAAACAGGCTGATCCACATAGATTAAGTATGATGCATGTACAAATTCAAGATACCATTAGCCATTGGTACCATAAACTATGAATTTTTTTACTAGATGTAGAAAACTCTAAGTAGTTGATCTCCAGTTTAAGTATTCAAATTAGAAAATAAACTTATATAGTTTTGTGTTCTAAATAATTTAGTCACTATATAGGTAATTAACTCGCATAACATAATTCAACCTATGGAGCATTAACTTAGGGAATCGATTCTTGGTATTGCTCAAATTTCGCATAATATATCCAGGACATTAAGCTTTATGTTAGGAATTTTATTAATAGGTAACCATATAGCATACATCAATATTAATTTAAGTAGATAAATCGCGCATCATAAACCAATATTAAGCTACCTGATTCGGCATATAATTATTTATCTAATTGATTCACATTAAATAATTTAGTTTTGTGAAAAACTAAATAATTCACTAATTCAACATTTAAAGTATTTAACAATTAATTACTTGCTAATCAAATAACCTGCACGAAACATTTATTTTACTACCTCAAAATAAAAAAAGTCATTATCATTATTTAAAAACTTGAACGAAGTCTCGTATTGTGATTTTGGAATTTAAGAAGGTGTTCAAACCTGAAAGCATAGATGCATCAAGCCACTATCTATTGTCTCATTGGATAACCTTGGGCAGAGATTGGGCGTAGGCAACCTGAAAATAGTAGCACAGGGAGTAAACCAAGATGTAAGTAGTGATGTAGCAAGGTAGATATAGGGTTTGTATATTAGGAAGGGAAGCCAATGATTATAGGAGCAGATGATAATGGAGGTGGGTTGGACCAGAGGGAAAGGTTGAGAAATAGACAAGACCATAGCAAGAATAGGGAAATGAGGAGGTGGTGGGACAGTGGTTGAAAATTGGACCCCCCCATTGTTTTTTTACCGCGCTGCTAATGGTACCCAGTTTCTCTCTTCTTAATACAATAGAAAATTAAAATAAATGCAATAAAATTTATGTGCTTTCATTACCAAAGTCATTTCCCATGGCAATGAACCACCGTGTAAAGTCATTTTGCATGGCGAACAACTATCGACCAACACCATTTTCCATGGCCATCAACCTCCAAACTACTGTTGTTCGGTGGCTGATCATCATGGAAAATGGTGTTGGTCAACAATTGTTCACAGTGCAAAAAGAGTCGAAAATGATGCCTTTGGCAGCTCTTTATAAGGTCTGGTATTAGGAAGAGCATAGTGTAAATTTTATGGCATTTTTTAGCAATGGTATTAGGAAGAGGAAAATGAGGTGCCCTTAGCAACACACTATTTTTATTAGGGTTTTTCATTAAAGATGGTTAAGAAAAATGTTTAAGTGGAAGAAAGATATACAAGCGACCGAATAAAGGTGTTAACGCCAAAATCGGATAACGCTAACACCCGGTGTATGTTGTGACAATGTGAAAGCACCACCCGTCTACATGGGACCTAAAAGTAAACAGAAAAAGGGGAAAACAGTAAAAGAGACAGTAATTTTTATAGTGGTTCGGCCTAAAGTTAAGCCTACATCCACTTTACATCCTTCATTATGTTCTTTGATCACACTTTACAAGATTACAACACTTTTACAACACGATTTCTCGATTACAACACCTTTACAACACTTTTCAATGATTACAACACAATTGAAGCAAGAGATTGGAACTTTGGTGAAGAATTGCTCTTGGATCCATGTTGAATGAAGTAGAACTATTGATGAGGAATCTTTGATGATTGAAGTGTTGGAGGAGTCCAAAAAATGGCAGAGTATCGGCGCTTCAGAGAATGATCCAAAAAGTCCCCTCTCTAGTTGGAGTTATGGTCGTATTTATAGGGGTGTTTCTGGACGTGGTTCAGTTTCTAAGTGTTAGGTCGTGAGCGACCTAAGTTAGGTCGTAGGTCGTGAGCGACCTAAGATAGGTCGTGGGTCCTGTCTGAACTGAAGTGTGTCTTATCTGGACGAGTCAGTAGGTCGTGAGTGACCTAAGATAGGTCGTGAACGACCTAAGATAGGTCGTGAATGACCTAAGATAGGTCGTGAAGCTTTCCTATACTATAGCTCGTTAGGTCGTTGCATTGCTAAGTCGGTAGGTTGTAAACTCCTTAAGTCGTTAGCTTCTTAGGTCGGTAGCTTCTTAGGTCGGCATCTTTTAGGTCGCTGAAGACTGAAGCCACTAGGTCACTAACTCCTTAGCTCGTTAACTCATCTCTGTAGTTAGGTCGTTAAGTCGTGAGCGTTTTAGGTCGCAGAGTTTTAGGTCGAAGGAAGTTAGGTCGGAGGAAATTAGGTCGGAGGAAGTTAGGTCGCGAAGTTTGTTAGGTCGCGAAGTCTGTTAGGTCGCGAAGTCTTGTTAGGTCGCGAAGTCTTGTTAGGTCGCGAAGTCTGTTAGGTCAGAGGGATTTTAGGTCGGGGAGTTTATTAGGTAGTAGGTCGCTCTTCAGTAGCAGATAAAACGTACCATTTTGGATGGGGGTGTTGCCCCCGCACCCTCACCTTGGGGGGTTGCCACCCCCCCGGACCCCCCCTCCGTAGGGGATCTTATTTGAACAAACAATCAGCAAGGCTTGCTCTGTTAAGATGTTGCATTGACCATTCTCCGAGACGAATTGTCTTTAGCTTCTCGGTCGATCTTTTGGTATCACGGCCTTGCGAAAAAGGCGGGATAACAAAAGGTTTCACCGAAATTTTACTAAATCATTGGCGATAAGTCATGGTAGTGTTTATTTATTTATTTCTATTCTTCAAAATAAGTAGTTGTAGCATTTAGCTTTAAAACAATAGCAATCAATGCTACCAATAATAAGTTTTCTTATAGTGGATTTTGGAATTTCCTATACCTCTAGAAGGGAGAACGTTATGGCGCATGCATTGGGTAGAAGGCATGTATGTTGGGTTCTATGTTTGTTGAATGGAAGGGTTTTGAGTATATTGTGGAGTTTGATTTCCGACCTTCCTATGATGTGTTGCTCGATGGTCAGCCACATTAGAAGTTAAACCCACACTTATTGATCGGCTGAGTTCTAGCCAAAACTCAATGCGAGCATTGTAGAGTTCTTGGACTGGATTGGAAAGGGAGAGAAGTTTAACCATATTGACTGGTATTTCATTGACGTGAAGGATTGACTTTGTAGGGATGATATATTATGTGTTTAAAAATTAGAAAATTGGATTGAAGATGTATTTCATGACTGTCATCGTTCTAGTATGGCTATTCATCCCAATGGCAACAAGATGTATAATGATGTAAGGCTTCATATATTTTTGGTTGAAATACCCCACACCCCTTAATATACCCAAAAGGACACATTAAAAGGCGTGGTATGTTGTAGGTATAACTAAAGCTAACAGAGACTAAGATTCACAAGACAAATATAGATAAAAACATCGGAAACTTAAAATAATAAATTAATCAAAAAAAGCTTCATAATTGCTTTATAAATAAGTTACGTACCAAATACCACATACATGTCTAAAAATCCAATATGTCTTATGAAACAAAAACTCATTGTCTCAATAATCAGAGTACATAATATCCCTCATAATAAGCATGTACATAGAAAGAACAAAAGATGAAAATAAAAGAAATACATGGTAGCTAACTCCTCCAAGAAATCTCCAAGCAACTGCAATCTACTGTCCTCTCCCTTGATTGCCAAAGGGGGAAAAAGAGGAAAATAGAGGAGTGGGTCAGACTAAAAGTCTGGTGAATGATAGTATTTACTAGAGTCTTTAAGCAAGATAAAAGTAATAGACTCTACAACAGTTCTAGCATAAATAAGGATAACAAAGGAAATAGGAAAGAGATAAACTGGAAATAAGTACGATTAAATATTGCTCAATTTATAAGATAGGTTAACTTTGATTGCTTGCACTTGTCCTTGATTTCTGCTTTGATTAGGCTGAATTCCTAATCCTGTAATTAGGATGTAACCCTAATCCTACCCTTTTTGATTGGCCTGCTACTCCATAGACCTTACTGCGGACCAGATGCTATATAACTCCCTACACAGTAGCCAATGGTATCTACGAAAGATGCACAGAGCAACCACTATGGATCCAGATGACATATATAGCTCCTTACATAGAAGGCTATGGTGTCTACGAAAGACACTCATATTAAGCGCTTGGAACTCATAGCTATTACTGAGCACCCGAATGGAAGTCGCACGTGTAACTGCCACCATGCCTATGCTACATTTTGCTCCACCTATTGGGTCTTCTTATTACCTCAAACTTCGAGCATAAGCGTGCCCCTCATCCCACTTTAGGCTAACGTGAGATCATAGTGTGTCCATAGAATCTATAGAGGAAATGTTGTTGGTACTGGCCCGTCATCCAAACAATATCTAGTTGCTCCCCTTATCCAAAACCCCCGTGATTTGGACTTTTATTTGACCAATTACTACCATTCTTAGCATAAGCGTGCCCTAGGCTCACAGTTTTGTCTAATAGGGAATGCTATATGGTAAGGGTCCTACTTTCATCTTTGCTTATTAACTTAGGTAAATTATTTAAATAATCCTTTACATTTTTCTCTACTATCTATGCTTATTAATTTCTCCTAAATCTTAAAATAAGCCTTATTATGTTCTTTTTCTTATTATAACCTACGTTATAATCATGCTTATTACTTATCCCAAGGTCTACGTGTGAAAATAGGCTTCTTTCATCTTTTACTCTTTTTTAGTTATAATTCTAAGTTATAACTAGGCCAATCTTTTTAATTTAGTCCAATTAACGTCATAATTAGGCATAATTTCAGTCCAATTGCATTTATATTATCGTCTTTGAAATTTACATCTTATATTCCATTATTTCAGTTTTCTTACAATTTAATCCATATTTGCGTTAATCCTATTCTAATCCATACGCGAAGAAGAAGGAGGAATAAAAGAAAACTGAAAATAGAAGAAAATCCAAAGCATAGAAAGAAGATGTAAATAACGTATTAATAACAGTAAATAAACTAAAATAATGTAAATAAACTATAAATAAACTATAAATAAACGGAAACGCTATAATTAACAGAAATAAACTAAAATTACTGAAAAGAATAGCTGAATGGAAATAGACTGAAAATAATTCTGAAAACTGTAAATAAATTACTGAAAAGGCTATTCCAAAAATCGTAGTAAAACTACAACTATTGGAAACCCTATTACTTTAAATTACTTAAAGAAATCTTAAAATAATTACAATCACTCACCTTCGGTCCTAAGCTCTTCCTTTGGTTTTCCCGGATCCACTTGGAGTTGTAAAATAATTTAATTTATAACGATTTTCTCCTTTGGAAAAATTATCCCGTTTAGGGTCCTTCCTAGAAAGGTGAAACCAATTGGAGAAAACCTAGAATGAGAAAAGGTGTTAGGTCTAGTGGTCTGTTTATTGGGGTAGAAGTGGATCTCGGACCATTGGATTTGGGGATTGAATATGATGCAACCACATCATAGGCTGAATAGGAGCCATCGGATGCAAAAATAGATGGACCAGATTCGTCAGAAGATTGCAAAACACGTCACCAATAGGCTCTGGAACGTTCGAACGAACGAACGTTCGTTCGTTCATAAATAACAAAGGCGGGTCGACTGGGCGGTCGACCGCCTGGTGCCCAGGTCGACCGGTCGGTCGATCTGCCTATTTTTTTTCTTTTTCTGCTTATTCTGTTTATTTTATAACTTGGTCATATTAGCTCAGTTTCTGACGTTCTATATATGGAAATTGACTGGAAAATTACCAAGGACACAATGGTGCAATTCCCATGGCTCAATTCTGATAATTTCACAAAGTTATTTTATTATTTAGTTAATTAATGAATTAATTATTACGGGTTAAATTTTGGGTTGTTACATTCTCCCCTCCTTAAGGGATTTCGTCCCTGAAATCTCTAAGGATAAAATAATGTACTAAATGTATTCATCCAATTCTACAACCAACTACTCAATCATCAACCATTCATCCATTGTCCTTAAGTTTTTCTAATGCAATTTATGATACTTATGCAATTAGTGTAGTGTAAATGTTCCTAACTAATGCAAAAGATTAGGCGGTCCACTGATTCAGTTGACCTCCTTTTATGCAATCATGTCTGTCCCATGTATCCAAATGAATGCAAAAATTTCCTAATGATAACTGATAATTCTATATGCGTGCTTCAAACATCATCCAAATGCAACAATTGTATGATAAACATCCATTTATAGCAACCATGGAAATAAAATAAAAATGCACACACGTCCATATGCATATACTCTAGTGTCCTAGTTAGACCGATTCCTAAAGAATAATAGTGCCTAGTGTACCTATATGCGTCCATAGCATCCACTAGCAAAAACTTACAATCATTAGCATACATCATTCATAACATGTTCTATTAACATGTTTACATCAAATCCTACCATCCATAGGTCAAATCCTATGTTCTACCCTCTCAAAGGATAATAAAGGAAAGAACCTATTCAAAACTAAAGATGGAAAAAGGAAATTATAAAACCTATTATCAAAGAGACATGGATATGAGATACGAATTTTTCTCCTAATCAAATTAGTCTTCTCTGAAATCTCTCTAACCATGTCAGAACCAAGAAGCAACCTTTCCGTAGACTCCAACCAATATGAAGACGTCTTACACGGCCTTTCCAAAAAGAGCTTCAAAAGGTGTCATTCCAATGCTAGCTTGAAAACTGCTACCATATGAATTCCACTAAAGAAAGAGGCTTTTCCCAAGTTCTTCCAAAATAAAGAATACTCATTCCCAACCATACTTGTCTTACTATCCTACTAATTTCATTTTACTGTTCTTCATGAATCAACATTCCTATGTTCTTACTAGTGTCTTATACACTTTATGGAAACTTCCATTATTACTTCTAAAAGTAGTTACCGCTATCTCCTTACACCTTTTCTGTTACTCCTAGAAAATTATTCTTACCTGCTCTACAATTAAGAGCTTGGTTTGGTATTTATCACTTTATTTTTAAAAACCGAGGTTTCTAAATTTTCAAAACATCAAATCCCAAAATCTTTGTCTTTAAAAAGTGTTATTTTTGAGTTTCTATTAAATTCAAAAATACTTGGTTACTTAACATTATTTCCCAACTTAGAGGGGAAAACTTTCAAATTCTAAGTCTAAAACTTATTCCTCGTTTTCTTTTAAAGACCTTCTCAGTTTTCTATAAAAATTTGAATTTTCAAATTCTACTTTTATTAAGTTCTTCATTTCCAAAAACTTATTTACTTTTTCTTTTAAAATATCTTTAAACTGTTTTTTATGTGTTTTCAAAACATCATCTTATTATACCTTACAGTCTCATACCTTAATATATTAGAACTACTTTCTCAAATGAGAAATTATTGATGCTAAAATCTCCTATGAACTTTTAAAAGAGAATTTCATGTTTATGTGAAATTACAAGGAACTTATTTTATATTTTTTTTTTCGAAATAGGCTATACAAAATATGGTGCTTTTCATACCTTGTATATCTCTTTCATATATTCCTTGTAACTTGCACAAAACATTTTTATTGGTTTCATAGAAAATCATACCATTATTCTTTTCATTCTAATAAAATATGTTTAAATTATATTCTTCCATGATAAATATTTTCCAATATCTAACTTACACATTTTCCTTTTAGAAAACTCATCTTCAAAACTATTTTAATATTTCCATAACTGCAAAACCATTTCCTTATACTTATTAAAAATAATAAGTACTTTACAAACCATTTTGTTTCTATACTTAGAAATTATCTTTTAAAATATATTTTTATTTGGGTTAAAATGGATGTTGCATAAAACACTGTTACTACAACCCAAAAATACCGGTGTATGGATTCAATGAAATAAATACCAATAAATCCCTTATACCTATGTAAAAATATTTCTCTTGGGAGTCACTTACTATAACAATAGTGTTATAGCCTATGCTCCTCTTATTTTTCACGAAAACATTTATTACAACAATAAAAGTTGTAATCTACATTTTCGATACTCGATCACTCTAGGTTTTTATGTTTAAAATCATTGTTTACTTATAATGAAACTAGTGAGTTATGTATATACACTCCATAATTCTTCAAAAAGAATTCCAATTTTTCATTATATGAAAACCAACTTAAATTTCATACCATTCTTCAAAAACCCCATGTTTATTTTCTGAAAGAAAATATTTACATTGAAAATTTTCAATTCCAACAATTAATTTTTTTTTTCAACTTTTTAAATTTTGAAAATTTCATTTTATTGGGCTTAGCATAATGTGGATCTTTCTACTTACTACCATCGGAGTACTTTTCCTAAACTAAAGGCTTTTACTGCTATTCCACTTGTATACTCATAAGGCATCACCGTTAAATCGACTTGTTTGGGACAATTATAATTTCTGCAATTACCTACACATGGACTTTCTTCTCTGCTTTTCTACTGAATTTTATTGTACATCTCTAACCTTTTCCTACCTCTCTTTAGATTACCAAAATCCCAATCCTAAATGTACAAAACTGTTCCTACCATGTGTAGACCTTCTCTATACCCCAAAGACACACTTCAAAAGTGATACTTCAAGAACTCTGCTCCCAACCGACGAACACGAAGCGTACAAAGAACCTCCTTTAGATGAATAACATGCTCTTCCATACTTCTTGGAAAACACAAAAATGTCGACCACGAATACCACCATGAACTTTATTTTAGGACATCTCTAAAAACATGGTTCATCAAATCTATCGAATAGGCTGGGACATTGGTTAGCCCAAAAGTCATGACTAACCACTCAAAGAATCCGTCGGGTGTCCTAAATGCGGCCTTATCAACTACCCTAAGCTGATGAAATCCAATGGCTAGACCAAGCTGGGAAAATACTGAAGAGCCAACTAACTGGTCGAAAAGATCATCTATCCTAGAGAGTGGATAATGGTTCTTCTTCGTGAAATTATTTAATTCTCTATAGTCTACGCAAAGTCGAAGGGAACCATCCGCCTTAGTAGCAAAGACGACTGGTGCTCCCCACTCCAATATGCTCCTTCTTATGAAACCTTTCCCCAAAAGCTCACGAACTTGCTTGCTCAATTCCTTCCTCTCCCTAGGTGCCAAATGCCCTACAGGTAATGCTACTGGCTAGCAAAATAAATCCTGAAGTCAATATCTCTCTTGGGGGGTAGTCCCTAAAAATCCTCGAAGATGTCTGGAAAATCTCCGACGAAAAGAATCAAATCTAACTCTATTGATGATGAATCGAGGGAATAAAGAAAGCTCAACATAACTGACCCTTGCGGGTCGTAGAAAATCTCGAGAATCCTACTGATGCATGCCTCTAATCTAACGACTCTCCTCTCGTAGTCTAATATAGCTTCATATGTGGATAGTCAATCCATTCCCAAAATCATCCCAAAACATAAGTTTCACAGTCAAATTCTACGCCTAGGATAAAATTTTTCAAACCCCTTCAAACCATAGACAAGTGTGTTAATCCTCCTATGGGGTTTGAAGCAACAATGGGGTCTACTACTAAAGAGATGTCTAAGTGCAAACAATATACCAAAGAACTAGAGATGAAAGAGTGTGATGCTCTAGGATCGAAAAGAGTCTGAATGGGAAAATTAGAAATAGAAACCAAATTTTCCTACCTCGATCCGGTCCGCTGCTGGAAGGTGTTGCATCCAAAGCCTGAATCTGCGCTGTAGGTGCACTCGCTTCCTGCCCTATCTCATGAGGACAAAACTTACTAAAGTGACCAAGCTATCCACAATTGAAACACCTTCCCTCCATTCCTGCCTTCTTACAATCTTTTGCGCAATGACCATTCATTCTACGGCGCTTACATTTCCTATTTTTCTTGATTCGCTTCTGAGGTCCCGTTTCTTTCCTTTTATCCTTCTTATCCTTCCACCATTGTTTCTTAGAGTTTGTAGGAACCTCCTTAAGTTCTCCCTTTGGCTTCCAATAAGTAGGTTGAATTCACTGTCGATCCTCCAAGCCTAACCGACTAAACTTTCGATCCGTAACTTCCAACCTAGCTTGTGTCTCCTTGAAACCCTTTATGCCAGAAAACATTCTGCCCCATATGCTAGTGAATTCCTTGCATAGCTTAGAAAAATCGGCTGGTGTAGGTGGATTAAAGTGATTTCCACTTACTGGTGTTGTATTGGGCGCTTGCCCTTGCATCTCTGGTACTGTAGCTCTACGGAGCCAGTCAGCTATACTATGCAAAGAAAAGGAAACTTAGGCTCGAAAGAATCGAAAGAAGGTTGAACTGGCCTTTGAGGGGATTTTTATAAAAACTCTTTTATACTTAAAAACTATTTCTAAGAGTTCTTTTTCTGAAAATACTTTTAAAACAAGTTATTTGGGAAAGTACTTTACTTTTAAAAATAATTTTTTAGGAATCCTGTAACCTTAGGCTCTAATACCAAATGAAACACCCCACATCCTTTAATATAACTAAAAGGACACATTAAAAGGCGTGGTGCATTGTAGGTATAACTAAAGCGAACAGAGACTAAGATTCACAAGACAAATATAGATAAAAATAGCAAAAACTTAAAATAATAACTTAATTAAAACAAAGCTTTATAATTGCTTCATAAATAAGTCAAATACCAAATACCACATACATGTCTAAAAATCTAGTATGTCTCATGAAACAAAAACTCATAGTCTTAAAAATCAGAGTATATAATATCCCTCATAATAAGCCAGTATATAGAAAGAACAAAAGCTAAAAATAAAAGAAATATATGGTAGCAAACTCCTCCAAGAAATCTCCAAGCAACTGCAATCTACTGTTCCCTCCCTTGATTGCCTAAGGGGGAAAAAGGGGAAATAGAGGAGTGGGTCAGACTAAAAGTCTGGTGAATGATAGTAATTACTAAAGTCTTTAAGCAAGATAAGAGTAATAGACTCTACAACAGTTCTAGCATAAATAAGGATAACAAAGAAAATAGGAAAGAGATAAAATGTAAATAAGTACGATTAAATATTGCTCAATTTATAAGATAGGTTAACTTTGATTGCTTGCACTTGTCCTTGATTTCTGCTTTGATTAGGCTGAATTCCTAATCCCGTAATTAGGATTTAACCCTAATTCTACGCTTTTTGATCGCCTGCTACTCATAGACCTTACTGCGGACCAAACGCTATATAACTCCTTACACAGCAGCCAATGGTATCTAAGAAAGATGAAACGAGCAACCACTTTGGATCCGGATGACATATATAGCTCCCTGCGCAGAAGGCAATGGTGTCTACGAAAGACACTCATATTAAGCGCTTGGAACTCATAGCTATTACTGAGCACCCGAATGGAAGTTGCACACGTAACTGCCACCATGCCCATGCTACCTTTTGCTCCACCTATTGGGTCTTCTTATTACCTCAAACTTCCAGCATAAGCGTGCCCCTCATCCCACTTCAGGCTAATGTGAGATCACTGTGTGTCCATAGAATCTATAGGGGAAATGCTATTGGTACTGGCCCGTCATCCAAACAATATCTAGTTGCGCCCCTTATCAAAATCCCTTGTGATTTGGATTTATTTTTGACCAATTACTACCATTCTTAGCATAAGTGTGTCCTAGGCTCACCGTTTTGTCTAATAGGGAAAGCTATATGGTATGTCCTACTTTCATCTTTGCTTATTAACTTAGGTAAATTATTTAAATAAGCCTTTACATTTTTCTCTACTACCCGTGCTTATTAATTTCTCCCAAGTCTTAAAATAAGTCTTGTTCTGTTCTTTTTCTTATTATAACCTACGTTATAATCATGCTTATTACTTAACCCAAGGTCTAAGTATGAAAATAAGCTTCTTTCATCTTTTACTCTTTTTTAGTTATAATTCTAAGTTATAACTAGGCCAATCTTTTTAATTCAGTCCAATTAACATCATAATTAGGCGTAATTTCAGTCCAATTTCATTATATTATAGTCTTTGAAATTTACATCTTATATTCCATTATTTCAGTTTTCTTACAATTTAATCCATATTCGCGTTAATCCTATTTTAATCCATACGCGAAGAAGGAGGAATTAAAGAAAACTGAAAATAGAAGAAAATCCAAAGCGTAGAAAGAAGATGTAAATAACGTATTAATAACATTAAATAAACTAAAATACTGTAAATAAACTGTAAATAAACGGAAAAGCTATAATTAACAGAAATAAACTAAAATTACTAAAAAGAATAGATGAAAGGAAATAGACTGAAAATAATTCTGAAAACTATAAATAAAGTACTGAAAAGGCTATTCCAAAAATCATAGTAAAACTACAACTATTGGAAACCCTATTATTTTAAATTACTTAAAGAAATCTTAAAATAATTACAATCACTCACCTTCGGTCCTAAGCTCTTCCTTTGGTCTTCTCGGATCCACTTGGAGTTGTAAAATAATTTAATTTATAATGATTTTCTCCTTTGAAAAAATTATTCCGTTTACGGTCCTTCCTAGAAAGGGGAACCCAATTGGAGAAAACCTCGAATGAGAAAAAGTGTTAGGTCTAGGGGTCTATTTATAGGGGTAAAAGTGGATCTCGGACTGTTGGATTTGGGGATTGAATAGGATGCAACCACGTCATAGGCTGAATAGGAGCCATCGGATGCAAAAATAGATGGACCGGATTGGTAAGAAGAATGCAAAACACATCACCAATAGGCTCTGGAACGTTCGAACGAACGAACGTTCGTTCGTTTGTAAATAACAAAGGCGGGTCGACCGGGCGGTCGACCTGCCTATTTTTTTTTTCTTTTTCTGCTTGTTCTGTTTATTTTATAACTTGGTCATATTAGCTCGGTTTTTTACGTTCTATATATGGAAATTGACCAGAAAATTACCACGGACACAATGGTGCAATTCCTGTAGCTCAATTCTGATAATTTCACAAAGTTATTTTACTATTTAGTCAATTAACGAATTAATTATTATGGGTTAAATTTCGGGTTGCTACATTGGTAGTGTATGAAATGCTTGTTCTACAGTTCATAGAGAAGTGCATGACTTATTAATGGGTCAATGCCGAACAATAGAAGCCCATTTGGTCTATATTGCCTTTGGAAGTTCCATATTGGAAGTGGGGACATATGGATTTCACAGATGTTCATCGTAAAGTCGAAGAGGAAATAATAGCATTTGGGTCATTATGGATTTCTTAATGAAAAGGCACTCATTGTATTAAGGTGAAGGTTTCGAGAATTGCACCATCTCTAGCAATATTGTATGTACGGAGATTGTGAGGTTACATGATGTACCCTCTAGTATTGCGTATGATCGAGATCCACTCTTCACAAGTGAGTTTTGGAAGAGGTTGCAACATTTATTTGGAACAGAATTGAACTTGGGTATGGCTTATAATCCTCAAATCGATGGCTAAACCAAGTGGGTGAACCATTTACTTCAGGACTTATTAGGAGCTTGTATTCTTTATTTTGGAGGATTATGAGAGGATCACTTGCCTCTTGTTAAGTTTGCATACAACAATAGCTTTCAAGCTAGCATCAACATGGCCCCATTTGAATCTATGCATATAAGACCTTGTAATTCGTTTACATGTTGGTGGGAGACGACTGATAAGGTAATACTTATATATAAAATGTTTCATGAGAGTTCAGAGAAAGTCGGGTTGATAGGGAGAAAGGATGAAAGCATCTTAAGGTGGGTAAAAGTCTTACACCAACAAGTGACATATTGACTTTGAATATGAAGTATGTGACTTGACTTTGTGAAAATATCATCATTGATGAAAGTTGTGACATTTGATGATTTTGAAAAGCTTGCACCTAGGTCCAATAGGCCATTTCCTACAGTGGGATAGATCAGGAAGCTTGCAAGTGGTTGGCCTTTTTAAAAGATGTCTAAAGCATATAATTTTTTTCATGTTTCACACTTAAGAATATGTGTGTGTACAACACAAGTGTGGTGGTTGAGCTAAGTAAATTAGAAGAAATGGATGTAGAACTGGAAGTTTCTATGCCTAGAGAACTTATTTAGATAGTAGTGTCAAGCAGCTTCAGAATAAGGTCTTGAAGCATGTCCGAGTCCAATGGTGATAAGATTCTGAAAATAGCACATTGAGCCAGAAGAGAAGATGCATGCTTCCAATTTGGAACTTTTTACCAGTATAACTCCACTTACTCTAATTATTTTGTTTTCATTTAGTTGGTTGGAATTGCATGCTAGTATAAAACTTGCTTTGCATTGATATGAATGGTTTTATAACTTAGTTGTTGCCATGCTAAGTGTTTGTGATGGGGGCATGTTATGGTTAGTGCGATACCTTATCCACACTTGATGATTTTGAGGGTTAAATCCTTTCAAGGGGTAGGGAGATGGAATATAGCAACCCATAATTTTTTGCTTAGTAATTAATGATAATTAGTCATTTAATTTTATTTAAACAATCTAATGACCAAAAAGAATAATTATTGAAGATGAATGAATTAGGACTCAGGACCTATTCCATCAAATTCATAATGTCATTTTTATACGAAAACATATAAACTTTGTTAAAATCAGATAAGAGTGCTAAAATGGGAAGAAAAGCGGAATAAGTGAAAAATGGTCATTTGGCCATAACTTCTCTTTATGATCCTAAGATGAGCCCCTACCCTTCATTAATTTTCATTATCTTCTTCTTCTCCATTGTCTTCAAAAGGAAACACGGTTTTCTAAATTGTAAATCAACGTAATTCTTTCACCTTTCCACCAAAATTTACATATTAAAGATCAAAATTCAAGTTAAGAAATTCTCTACAGAATCATACCATGAAGTTTATATTTTGGAGAAGATTGAAGATAAATTTTGGGAATCAAAGGAAAGCTTTAAATTGGGTTCTTTTGAGCTTGGATTTCTAGTAGATTTAGCGAGTGGTATATATTCTCTATACTCTATGATCACTAGATATAATCATGATAAATGTCCCAATGTTTGTTAGATCATGAATAATGAGCTTGATTTGAGATTTTAGAGATGTGAATCCAATTATAAATGTTTTGGAAGAGTAAATTATAACTTGATGTATTGGGATGTTTGGTACGAATCTAATTGTGTTTTTCTTATTGTTGATTCTGGTGACAGATAAGATTGTTATGTAGTAACTCCACCATAGTGAATTGTCTTCAATTGGTATTGGTCCTATTGTGAATTATCGATAATACAAACTCGGATGTGAGATGTAGAATTGAAATGATTTATTTAGTTGCCAAAATCAAATGATTTTGAAGTCGGTTCATTGCCTTAAGTCGTTCTTTCGAGTGTGAATTTGCACCCATATGAATGTCGAAAGACTATTAACAAGGGCCTGAACTCGCATCGAACAATGTCCGTACAACGTATCTCGGTGATACAGAGCGTACATCAAAGACATTCAAGGAAAAGTAACCACGTCAAAAAGCATGAAAATTAATGATTTGAGATTTTCATATCAAAGAGAATTTTGTTACGATCACAATGGAAGAAACAACGTGATGTTTAAAGCTACGGGTCAAAAGTTAGGGACATTTGAAGTTTAAGGGACAGAACTGGCTAACTACAACCAATCGATCGACAGTCCATATGACTTTTCTCATACCCAAAGGTAATAAAAAAAACTCCTAATTAATTACACAATGTCACTATTATGATATATCTCATAACTAGGAATAACAATTTGACCTTTAACATACCTAAATGATGGAATATAAAACACCTAACCAAATCACATACACCACACTTATAATATAGTCTAAGTGTGATGTATATCTCATGTTATTATGTTATGTTATGAATATATATATATATATGGTATATTCAAAACTAAATTATTTTGACTAATTATATTAATATAAAATATTTAAAAATAAAATATGTATTTTAACATATATAGACTGGGTCCAGTGCTTGTTAATAGATTTCATAGGCCTATCTAGATCCAAACAGGAACTTTTTTGAAATTTATCCATTTCATTGACTGCTGAATAAGCTAGTTCTTATAGTTTAGTCAAATGGTAATGGGAAATAAGCTGATTATTTTGCTATATAGTCAATTGGTTACCCTGTTCAGTCGAATGATTGACTTTTCATCACCTAGTTCGATCGAAATTTCAAAATGTGATAACTTTCGCATAAAAAATCGGTTTGAGGCACAGTTTGGACCAGAGTTCATCACTTTTTCAAGGCCTACAATCCATGAATATTTAGTAGTTTATAAGCAACTTTATTTTGGGGACCAAGTGGGACCAACTTTGGCATGTATTATAATACCGTAAATTTTAAGGTGGACCGGGAGGGCGTACCGGTGTTATTGGATTACAAGAAGGTCATAGGTAATGCTTACAACACAGCTGACTTGTATGGTGACTTTTATAGAGTCGTCCAGTGATTTATGAGATAAGACAATTAGGGTATCATGTATACAATTTCCTATGATATTGCATGTACATAATGAGTTTGTACTCCTTAGCTTCAGCCTTGGGATTAGATATTTATAGACCATTGTGGCATTAGTGGTTGTCATGTTGACTGTGCAACCTCAGAAGATATTGATCTTGTGGATATAAGGCGTTCTGTCTCGATAGCAAAGAACATGTACCTCGGGCTATGTTGTAGCATGTGTTATGAGCTCCGAGTTACTTGTCATTTTGTACACATGATAACCAAATGGTAGCGGTTAGGCACATATCGATTTAGGTTCAATATAGTTGTAGGTTGTGGATGATGCATTGAAAGCATTATAACTGTTGGCCTTTTATTAGTGACCATACATAGTGAGTTTTGGCCTTACCAGGAGACCCATGGCTCACTAGCCTAGAAGGTGATGTTTGGGTCATGACTTGTGCTATGTTGTTTAGTATATGATTGTTTTTATCCTATAGCATAACATAATAGTAGAAATGTGTTAACTTGTTAGACACAGGTGAATATGCAGGTTGTGGTATGGTTTTTTATCTCGAGTATTGCCAATAGGAATCATCTATAATATAGTAGCATATTAGTAATAATGCATATTAATTGTATTTCCTTTTCACCAGACTTTATTTATCACCATTTCTTTGTTTTTTCTTTGTTATCTATTCTTTGAGTAGGCTGACTTGGAGATGGGATCTCTGCTAGCTGGAGGAAATTCATAGAGCCATGGATGTATTACCCCTATGATTGTTTCTATCCAGTTTTTTGGTGTATTTCCTTGTAGACCATATGTATTAGTTTGAGAAATGTATTTGTATGGGTTATCATGTACCATTTACACCATGTGTATGATATTGAATCATATCTCTCGATATATTATATATTTAGTCATCTACATGTTTATGTGGATATTATACTTTATATCATTGCATTGTGACTATTAGTTTGTTGATATAGATATGCTATGTGATATTCATTATGTTAATAGATTTTACCCTTAATGGAACATTGTTCATGACAATGTTGGGGAATCTGATTGCTTGTATGTGTTGATTTAAGGTGTTACGGGAGGCACGTCATTACATTCACGTCTAGTAAAGAATATATAAGTACATATAATTTAAATGATAACAATGGACTTTCTGAACCATGGAAATATTTTACAAGCTTGAATGAAGTACTAGCTTTAGATTAAAAGTGATCTCAAGTCAAAGTATATGTTGAATAAAATCAAATAGTTCAGAGGATACGACATTTTATGATTTTTTCCATAAAAAATTAACATTAATAGCTTCTTAAGAATGTTACAATAAAGACTTAGGTGTTGTAAGGACGAAAATCACGACGACACTATGAACTACTGATAAGAAATGCTAGCTCAAATAAGTCGCAAGGAATTTAAAGAAAAAATATAATTTACAATATGCTAATTTGTTTATGTTGAATGATTACCTCCATAAATCTTTCAAACATAAGGTCAAT
This sequence comes from Allium fistulosum, assembly GCA_030737815.1. Taxonomy (NCBI): domain Eukaryota; kingdom Viridiplantae; phylum Streptophyta; class Magnoliopsida; order Asparagales; family Amaryllidaceae; genus Allium; species Allium fistulosum. Next base: position 1,105,368,931 of record CM060901.1, read on the forward strand.
TTACTGAATTTTGATCTGAGTAAATACCACAGGAATTTGTAAAACCCACGATTGTGGGAGGAATGACTTATAACTGGGTAAGAATGGAAGTTCTTAACCACTATAGGATGTATAAACCTATTGGTTTACAAGTTAGACGAACATTACACTCGAACACTATGGAATTTTACCTTGATTACACTATTCCATCACTACAATTAGATCTCGAATAAAGCACGTTTCGTATCAACATAGCATATTTTAGGGGGCAAAGTGTTAGAGGGAAAATTTGTACCTATTCGGAACCAAACAAGCTGGAAAATACGCTTAATGTTAGAAAACGCATCTTGGTTGAAACCGTTTCTCAATTCGAGCTATGAATTGGAAGATATAATTATCTTAAAAGGATTCTCAACCAAACCAATTTGGGCCCACCTTAGAGAGAGACTACCTACATCAGCCAAATGGAACATTCGATGGTGTTGGAGCATTCTACTTTAAAATACAAAACTATTTGTCAAGGTTTATGTATAATAAATCTCAGAATCTTCCATAACCCTTGATAAAAAAGTTTATCTTTATAAAAGTAGCTTTGAAACAAGTACAAAATCATCTGAAACCGATAAGGAATTTGAAAGTTATGACCAAAATATCATATTGTTATGTTTTAGAATGTTTACGTTGGATAAAATTTTGATCATTCTTAAAACGTGTTTTAACATTTTAAATCTTCAAAATTTTGCATAACGCTTAAAACATAAAATATCCTTATGACCATAGCATTCTAATGTGTAATAATCATCAGAAATGGGTAAGTGGTTTGAGAGCTATTATTAAAACATTTTAGTACTATGTTTCCGAAATTTTAATACATAGACCAGAGTTTTACTTCTACTCAAAATGGGTTTTAACATTAGCAAACTTCAAAATTTTAAAAATAAACGAACTCAAAAAATTTTCCTAATGAAAATATCTTTTCAAGGAAAGAAAAATAACCAAATTCTGACCATAAACTCAAAAGGTATACCTACTATTATAGACCACATCAAATTGAAAAATTCAAATTTCTTATTAAATACTATTTTTCTTCAAACAAACTTCCAAAGCAACAAAATTGAAAGTTAGTAGTATTATTTAACACAAAATTTGCTTGTTAAATGTTATCAAAAAAAATTCCACAGTGTCCGAAAAGACTTGAATGAATGAACTGGACTGATAGTGGATGAAGAAATGGACCTAATGACTTGGGAAACATCACATCAAGGCAAGATGAAGGAAGTAGCAAAAGGTGGATGGAATATAATAAATTGACTACCTTAACTCGATGGCAACAACTCGGGTCCGAGTTGACCCATGGTGAGTTGAGAATTGGTCAAGTTGGTATGCTGACATGGAATGCTTAAGGAGAAGGCAAGAGCACATTTACAAGGTGGAAGAACAAGACATGATGGAACCAAAGTTTCAACGACCAACTCAACCTCTTTAGGTCAGACCTGAGTTGAGCACGGGTTGCGACTCGAGAAAATTGATGAAAAGCCTAAGAAAATTTGAAGAAATGGATAAAAATCATTTGAAAAGCATCATAAAATGGAGTGGAGATTCATAAGAAAAGATAGTTGAAAATGAAAACTTAATTTCACAACTCGGTTATTCAGGTCGGACCCCGAGTCATACCTAAGCTGAACATAGGAAAAGTGAAGAAAAAACACGAAGTAATGGATAGCAAGAGAAAGAGCAATGCAACTTGGATTAAGACCCAATCAAACAAGAGTCAGACCCGAGTCAACTTGGTGACGACCTGAGACTCACAACTTGGCGATGAGTTGTGAATTCTTAGGTCGAGTCAGTTATGGAACTTTTTGCGGAGCGACGTTGTGAATGTGGAGAACGTGCTGGAGAATTTTCAAGAACTTATTCCATGGATTTTCATCTATAAATAGGAGAAGATATCACTTGGAAAAAGACTTTTAACTTGCTCTTCTTTCTGAACTCTTGGTCTCGACAAGCATGAATCATACCTCTGAATTACAATCTGTTAAAACAGCTTTGTAAAAACAAAGGATAATCAGTAGAAATCGACTAAGTGGACGTAGGCTGGAGTATTTGTCGAACCACTATAAAAACTGTTTTCTTTTCTTGTTGTTACCTTCTTTTCTTCTCTAATTTTATTATTTGATACAAAATTGGGTGTTTATGCCATTTTTAGTCCAAACATTTTGGTGCTTTCACTGAGAAAACTTGGATCAAAAGACTTAAAACGTGATTTGAAGAAGATGAAGAGGCCTAACACAAGATCTGTTGTTGGAGGAAGCCAACAAGAACAAGGGAAAACAATGAAGTGTCATAGGGATCAAACCACCCACCCATCTTTGTAACTAGAGAGGAGATGGAGAGAATGATGACAAAGATGCAAGATAAAATGATAGCTAGCTAAGAGGAAATTCTAAATGGATTCTTCAGAAGAATGGAACAACAGAGAACGGCTGAAGCTACTAGAAACCAAAATTAGAGGCCGAATGGTAGAAGGAGTGCGCCTAGAAATTGAGTAGGAGTTAGAGTCAACCACTTGGCACCCTCATAACTCAGTGCTGACCTAGGATTACAATTCGGTGTTGAGTCACTGAGGCAGAGGGGCACAACTGATGTTGACTTTGGACGGGACAGAGTACGTCCGAGGAATGATGTCTAGCAACAAAACTAAGGTCAAAACGCGAATGCACAGTAATAGGAGTTGGAGCCAGGAGTTTCCCGTAGGAATGGTGGGTAAGATAAAGGTATGGATCAAAATTTCCACTGGATGACGACGATAAGGTTATTAAAATGGTAAAAAGGGTACTAAGAAGTGGAGCCCAGGAATAGAGCATGGAGGAGGTGAATGGGAACCAATTCGCCCCAAACATCCGGTATGCAAGGAATCCACCTGATTCCAAGCTACCAGTGCTGGAGATGTATGACGAAAGTGTAGAATATAACATGTAATGATTTTTGTTTGATGATAATAAACATATATATATATATATATATATAAACGTGTTCCTTATGGTACTATTATAAAATCATAGATAGAAGTAAATAAATGAAATTTTATTTCAACAAATAGTTTATTTCAATACAATTTTAATAGTACGATTACAACAGAGCTTCCACAATATTTTACACTTTCGGATAGAATAATATTTTACACATTCATATACAACACTACATTTTCACTCTTATATACAACACACTCTCAAATATACTCATTCACTCGAATTCAATCTTTTCTATCTACTCGCTCCAACTGTTTTTCTCCAATCATCTACTTTTCCTGTCAAATAACAATGCAGTAAAAACCAAAAAGAAACAAATTCAAACTGGAAAAATGTAAATAGTTTTGAACTCAAAATTGCCTCACTCTTTTGGTTTTGTTGTTTTCATATTTTGAAATAGGCACAAAGAATATCGAAAATGTACATAAATGACCTACGACATGCACAACGTATCACTGTACATGCCGTAAGGCCAAGCATATACACAAAACACATTTGCATCTACTTAATTTCAAGGAAAAAAATAGGTCAAGCCCAAAGGCTCAACACAAGTAGTGCAAGATCAAGCTAAATAGCTCAACACAAGCACAAGTACACATAGTACACTAGTGCAACAACCAAAACAAAATTGTAGCAAGAGGCAGGCCAAAATACAAGCATATACATAGGTGCACCAGCACATAAACATGAAGTTCAAATGCAATTGCATGAGTGGAGCAATGCACGAGGGCCAAGAGTACAAGCATGAAAATACAACCAGGTGCAATCAGAAAGCAATCCTGTTAAGTACATGCACACAAAAGGATGTAACCAGCAAAACTAGGCATGTGGTCACACAAGTACCAGCATAACCACGAAAATGCAGCACACAAGGATACTTGACACACAAACATAAAGCATGAATGCACAATGTTTCCTGGAGATTTGACCAGGCAACTGAGTACTCGGCGTACAGGACGATTCGGTGTCAACTAGTGATCGGCATCTCATAGTACTCGGCGTAGTGTTCAGCATCTCATAGTACTCGGCGTAGTACTCGGCATCCAGTGGTACCCGTCATCAAGGAGTACTCGGCGTAGTACTCGACATCCAGTGGTACTCGGCGTTAGAAGACGTTCGGCGTATATAACTACTCTACATGGCAGCATCGTTCGGCCAAAGCATCGTTCGGCTAAGAAGCATCGTTCGGCATTGAGAAGGTGGTTCGGCGTCAACGTGTTCGGTCTACTTGGTTCGGCATACAACGACCACTACACTTGGGCTAGAGTGTTTGGCCACCAAGCCCACCTGGGAAGTCCAGCCCATATTTGTCTATAAATAGAGGGGCAGGGTCACAGTGAAAAGGGATCCTTTTTTGGGAGAACACCGGGGAGACTCTGCCATTTTCAAGACTCACCTTCTCTACTTAACAACTTTACTCAAGCATTTGATTCACGAATTGTATTTGTAATCAACTATAAAGGGAATCAATAAAGTTGAACAAAGTGGACGTAGGCAATTACGCTGAACCACTATAAATTTGGTGTTCTTACTTTCTGCATTTAAATTAGCATTGTCTTCTCTGTTTAATTTACTTTCATCACTTATATCTCTACACAATCTTTCTGAACGAGGTTAGTGACCAATTTTGGTGCTAACACTTTGGTGCTTTCACCGAGAGTTGAATTCTCAGACCTCAAGGATCTGCTTTGAAGCTACTGGATTGAATAAATCCCCCAAAGAAGATCCGACTCACTGATAGGACATCCGTTGATTCTACTCAGAGTTCATACCGATAACTCTACAATGGCAGGACCACGTACCAGGTCAGCTTCTCATAATGCGGATGCCCGCGAGACGGCTAGTGTGCAACAAGACTGAAGCTGCTGACAGCTCTACGTCCTCTGATGAACCTCCCAGGCGCAGACGCCGCAAGACTGAAGCTGCTGTTCAAACAGCTAGAGACCGTGACCAAGCAAGAGCTGGAAACTTCAGGACAGGAGTACAAATGGAGGCTGGAGGCCCAGACCATCAGAACGCTCCAGAAAAGGCGTATGCCGAACACTCTAGAAAAGGCGTAGGCCGAACGCTCCAGAAAAGGCGTATGCCGAACGCTCCAGAAAAGGCGTATGCCGAACACTCCAGAAAAGGCGTAGGCCGAACGCTCCAGAAAAGGCGTATGCCGAACGCTCCAGAAAAGGCGTATGCCGAACGCTCCAGAAAAGGCGTAGGCCGAACGCTCCAGAAAAGGCGTATGCCGAACGCTCTAGAAAAGGCATATGCCGAACGCTCCAGAAAAGGCGTAGGCCGAACGCCCTAATGCCGAACGGTATTGTATGCCGAACGACTCGGTTGTGCCGAACAGTGTGGATGCCGAACAGCTTTGGCCGAACCACTTCTGGACGATCCACTTTGGCCGAACAGCTTTGGCCGAACCACTCCAGGCCGAACCACTCTGGCCGAACAGTCTTGGCCGAACAACTTTGGCCGAACCACTCTGGCCGAACAGTCTTGGCCGAACAGCTTTGGCCGAACCACTCCAGGCCGAACCACTCTGGCCGAACAGTCTTGGCCGAACAACTTTGGCCGAACCACTCTGGCCGAACAGTCTTGGCCGAACAGCTTTGGCCGAACCACTCCAGGCCGATCCACTTTGGCCGAACAGCCTCTACCAACCCACTTTGGCCGAACAGCTTTGGCCGAACCACTCCAGGCCGATCCACTCTGGCCGAACAGCCTTGGCCGAACAACTTTGGCTGAACCATTCCAGGCCGACCATACCTCTAGGCCGAACGTTCTTCCAGGCCGATCCATACCTCTATGCCGAACACCTCTGTAATGCCGAACAGTATTGTATGCCGAACGCTCATCAATGCCGAACGGTATTGTATGCCGAGCACCTTTGGAATTAAGTTACACCGGTCACCTATACAACCCCTATTTCTAAAAAAAAATATTTTCGGGTACGACCCAAATTTCCAAAAAAGAGGCTAAAAAACTCAACTTAGTAAAGGAACCCTAGCCGCAGCGCAGTGCCTCCGGATAATGAGTTCAAAACTCAACTTAGTAAAGGAACATTCTATCCACTTCCCTGACATCCCATGATCGACCAGGGCATAGAGGATCTAGCGGCAGCTTATGAACGGCATCAAGGGAACAGACAAGCAACCGCTATCCAAACGGTACTCCCAAAGGTTGGAGAACATAGATGATATGACTCTAGCAAACGCCAAGATGACTCCAAGCACCATTCTTCGCTGACCCAGCACCTCGAATTTAATGACCCCAAGCAAACCAATGCTCTAAAACAATTTATTCCAAATACTAACAAGGGTATCATACTGATCGCGTTCGAGGAAAGTCGACCTCCAGATATATTTTGGCAGCTAGTTAGCTAAAGAGCCTCCTACGACTATGGATCGTTTCTTCTACAAAATGAATCAGAACTAAAGTGAGGAGGAGTGGAGCAGACTAAGAAAAATAACAATGAAGGCCCGTTGGCTAAGGATGTAGATCCCAGTAGCCGAAACAAGACTTCAGAATTCAGCTCATATGCTCTTTGAAAGATTCAATTGACAACCTCTACTTGAAGACTCACGACTCAAAGTGGTACTGGAAACCAACCTCGAGAGAGTACACCAAAGTCTAAAGAAAATCAGGGGAATGTTGTATATTCCCAGATGCTCACTAATCCTAACACGAGCGATTACAAACACCTCCGAGGTGTGATCGAAAAGATGACCTAGAAAGGAAAGCTTCAATAGTATGTACAAGTCCAGCAGAATGGCGGGCAGCGAATATCTGATGCCTATTAATAAAGGGCTATGATTATCAATTGGACGGTTGACGGCCAACATCCCTTTGAAAGAAGCCAGGGGCGGAGTCGATTAGCGAGCACATGACGATGCTTCACATATCAATGAGATTTACCATAATCTTCTTTGAAGTGTCCAGGTACTCAGATTTGGTTGCCAACCAATCTACGCAGACCATGATCGGACGTGTGGAGTTACATCTGGACGGGAATAATTCTATTGCTCATCATCAACCATATGCCTTTGATTTGGGGCTATGGATTAAATACAATGTACAACATCACGATGAACGGAGAGCTGAATTCCATCCTGCAAGTGGAATTTATTCAAGTAGAGAGCGGCTGCGATACGACCAACCACTCACTAAGTGAAATTCGAGCTCGGGGGCAAGCCATCACATCAAGGCTAAAAATGGGTTGATACACGACGATCCTTCGCACAACTCCGTACTCCCAGAGTGCGAGACGGAGTATAAACATCTACTTAACTCCGTACTCCCAGAGTGTGAGACGGAGTATAAACATTAATCAACTCCGTACTCCCAGAGTGCGAGACGGAGTATAAACATCTACTTAACTCCGAACTCCCAGAGTGTGAGACGGAGTATAAACATTAATCAACTCCGTACTCCCAGAGTGCGAGACGGAGTATAAACATTAGTCAACTCCGTACTCCCAGAGTGTGAGACGGAGTTTAAACATTCGCTTAACTCCGTACTCCCAGAGTGTGAGACGGAGTATAAACATTAATCAACTCCGTACTCCCAGAGTGCGAGACGGAGTATAAACATCTACTTAACTCCGAACTCCCAGAGTGTGAGACGGAGTATAAACATTAATCAACTCCGTACTCCCAGAGTGCGAGACGGAGTATAAACATTAGTCAACTCCGTACTCCCAGAGTGTGAGACGGAGTTTAAACATTCGCTTAACTCCGTACTCCCAGAGTGCGAGACGGAGTATAAACATTAATCAACTCCGTATTTCCAGAGTGCGAGACGGAGTATAAACATACATCAACTCCATACTCATCCCCAAAACTGGGGGCAGAACCAAAGCAAAGCATGCTAGTTGAACATTTGTCTAAAAGAAGATTGCAACGAAACGATTAAGAGACGACTGTCAAGCAATCAACTGAACGGAAATATTCAGCATGAAAGACTGCGGTTTTTTCAAAGCATGTCATGTTTACACAAGACGTCCTTTGGGGGGCAAATGTTATCCCGCCTTTTGGCAAGGCCGTGACACCAAGAACTTGATTAGAAACCAGTGACAGTTCGTCTTGGAGATCGGTTACACAAAGGCTCACTATGGATATCGATGGATTTTGTCCGAGTCTGGATCGAGCCACGATTAACAAGACATAACAATCAAAGCCAGGGAAGCCAATGTTCCAAGTCTCAAGACGATCCGAGTTCGTATGCTCAACTTATGATCGATTCGAACAACCGACCATCCATCCATCAACCTCCACATTTGACTTGGAGACCTAAACTGCTTGGAATGAACATGGCCCGATCATCCACTCCAATCGAGTCATAGAACAAAGTTCGACAAAATACAGATACACCTCATGAAGCTCAGTGACGCCGGGATCCGTCTAAAGTGGACGTGATTTGATCATCTACACATCAAATCCTACCCTGAACACGAAAGGTTGTTCGAAAGCCCAACTTGAAGTAGCTATGGTAGACTGCGTACTCACTAACCATCGCTGTCAAAATACGGGCACGACTGCACCTTGGAACATATGCAACTTACTTTGTCTACTCAACAATCTATTATCCTTATTTTCTAGAAGGAGATACAGAGCAAATTGTAAGAGATTTGGCTATCTAACCCAACATGGATGTGATTCAACCATCTGTCATATACCTCCTTCCTTGACTTGATTGGAAGAGCTATAATCACCAAGTGGACGAGAATCGATCGTCCATTTTTCTAATTTCGTCCCTCATCCTAGGGGGCAGAATCCCATTCCGTGAGCAAACGTGTTTCGATTGTTCATTCGACGACATTAGCCTCGATACAGTAGATGAATACAAATTAAAAAATGGAAATACGACTGCTCTCAACTAAAACCTCCAAGTCCCCAGAGTGCGGACTGGAGTACTCTAAGTCCCCAGAGCGTGGATTAGAGTATAAACGACTTAAACCTCCAAGTCCCCAGAGTGCGGACTGGAGTACTCTGAGTCCCCAGAGCGCGGACTAGAGTATAAATGATTTAAACCTCCAAGTCCCCAGAGTGCGGACTGGAGTACTCTAAGTCCCTAGAGCGCGGACTAGAGTATAAATGATTTAAACCTCCAAGTCCCCAGAGTGCGGACTGGAGTACTCTAAGTCCCCAGAGCGCGGACTAGAGTATAAATGATTTAAACCTCCAAGTCCCCAGAGTGCGGACTGGAGTACTCTAAGTCCCCAGAGCGCGGACTAGAGTATAAATGACATAAACCTCCAAGTCCCCAGAGTGCGGACTGGAGTACTCTAAGTCCCCAGAGCGTGGACTAGAGTATAAACGACTTAAACCTCCAAGTCCCCAGAGTGCGGACTGGAGTACTCTGAGTCCCCAGAGCGCGGACTAGAGTATAAACGACTTAAACCTCCAAGTCCCCAGAGTGCGGACTGGAGTACTCTAAGTCCCCAGACCGTGGAATAGAGTATAAACGACTTAAACCTCCAAGTCCCCAGAGTGCGGACTGGAGTACTCTGAGTCCCCAGAGCGCGGACTAGAGTATAAATGATTTAAACCTCCAAGTCCCCAGAGTGCGGACTGGAGTACTCTAAGTCCCCAGAGCGCGGACTAGAGTATAAATGATTTAAACCTCCAAGTCCCCAGAGTGCGGACTGGAGTACTCTAAGTCCCCAGAGCGCGGACTAGAGTATAAATGATTTAAACCTCCAAGTCCCCAGAGTGCGGACTGGAGTACTCTAAGTCCCCAGAGCGCGGACTAGAGTATAAATGACATAAACCTCCAAGTCCCCAGAGTGTGGACTGGAGTACTCTAAGTCCCCAGAGCGTGGACTAGAGTATAAACGACTTAAACCTCCAAGTCCCCAGAGTGCGGACTGGAGTACTCTGAGTCCCCAGAGCGCGGACTAGAGTATAAACGACTTAAACCTCCAAGTCCCCAGAGTGCGGACTGGAGTACTCTAAGTCCCCAAAGCGTGGAATAGAGTATAAATGATTTAAACCTCCAAGTCCCCAGAGTGCGGACTGGAGTACTCTAAGTCCCCAGAGCGCGGACTAGAGTATAAATGACATAAACCTCCAAGTCCCCAGAGTGCGGACTGGAGTACTCTAAGTCCCCAGAGCGTGGACTAGAGTATAAACGACTTAAACCTCCAAGTCCCCAGAGTGCGGACTGGAGTACTCTGAGTCCCCAGAGCGCGGACTAGAGTATAAACGACTTAAACCTCCAAGTCCCCAGAGTGTGGACTGGAGTACTCTAAGTCCCCAGAGCGTGGAATAGAGTATAAACGACTTAAACCTCCAAGTCCCCAGAGTGCGGACTGGAGTACTCTGAGTCCCCAGAGCGCGGACTAGAGTATAAATGATTTAAACCTCCAAGTCCCCAGAGTGCGGACTGGAGTACTCTAAGTCCCCAGAGCGCGGACTAGAGTATAAATGACATAAACCTCCAAGTCCCCAGAGTGCGGACTGGAGTACTCTAAGTCCCCAGAGCGTGGACTAGAGTATAAACGACTTAAACCTCCAAGTCCCCAGAGTGCGGACTGGAGTACTCTGAGTCCCCAGAGCGCGGACTAGAGTATAAACGACTTAAACCTCCAAGTCCCCAGAGTGCGGACTGGAGTACTCTAAGTCCCCAGAGCGTGGAATAGAGTATAAACGACTTAAACCTCCAAGTCCCCAGAGTGCGGACTGGAGTACTCTGAGTCCCCAGAGCGCGGACTAGAGTATAAATGATTTAAACCTCCAAGTCCCCAGAGTGCGGACTGGAGTACTCTAAGTCCCCAGAGCGCGGACTAGAGTATAAATGATTTAAACCTCCAAGTCCCCAGAGTGCGGACTGGAGTACTCTAAGTCCCCAGAGCGCGGACTAGAGTATAAATGATTTAAACCTCCAAGTCCCCAGAGTGCGGACTGGAGTACTCTAAGTCCCCAGAGCGCGGACTAGAGTATAAATGACATAAACCTCCAAGTCCCCAGAGTGCGGACTGGAGTACTCTAAGTCCCCAGAGCGTGGACTAGAGTATAAACGACTTAAACCTCCAAGTCCCCAGAGTGCGGACTGGAGTACTCTGAGTCCCCAGAGCGCGGACTAGAGTATAAACGACTTAAACCTCCAAGTCCCCAGAGTGCGGACTGGAGTACTCTAAGTCCCCAGAGCGTGGAATAGAGTATAAATGATTTAAACCTCCAAGTCCCCAGAGTGCGGACTGGAGTACTCTAAGTCCCCAGAGCGCGGACTAGAGTATAAATGACATAAACCTCCAAGTCCCCAGAGTGCGGACTGGAGTACTCTAAGTCCCCAGAGCGTGGACTAGAGTATAAACGACTTAAACCTCCAAGTCCCAGAGTGCGGACTGGAGTACTCTGAGTCCCCAGAGCGCGGACTAGAGTATAAACGACTTAAACCTCCAAGTCCCCAGAGTGCGGACTGGAGTACTCTAAGTCCCCAGAGCGTGGAATAGAGTATAAACGACTTAAACCTCCAAGTCCCCAGAGTGCGGACTGGAGTACTCTGAGTCCCCAGAGCGCGGACTAGAGTATAAATGATTTAAACCTCCAAGTCCCCAGAGTGCGGACTGGAGTACTCTAAGTCCCCAGAGCGTGGAGTACTCTAAGTCCCCAGAGTGTGGACTGGAGTACTCTAAGTCCCCAGAGCGTGGAATAGAGTATAAACGACTTAAACCTCCAAGTCCCCAGAGTGCGGACTGGAGTACTCTGAGTCCCCAGAGCGCGGACTAGAGTATAAATGACTTAAACCTCCAAGTCCCCAGAGTGCGGACTGGAGTACTCTAACTCCCCATAGTGCGGACTCGAATATAAGCGAATTGGATCTCCAAGTTCCCTGAATATGAACTATGACACAGATGACTTGAATTTGTCAAATCCCTAACATACGGGCTAGAAAGTTTTCTAAGTGCTCGAAGCACAGAATGGAAGTTCAACGACTCCCGAAGAGTTTCCGAGTTATATGAAGATGGACTGAGAAGTCTATGTTACTCACAACTGCTTGGATTAAAGTCACAATCACAAAGAAAACTGAACAATAAGAGTCTTTTGTAAGATAGAAAAAGAACTAAACCTTATTCAGAAATGAGTTTCTATTACAACCCCTCCAAAGTTCGGAGTCGACATTCTATTTACAAGGACTAGGAAATAGATGAAAATAATTACATGACTTAAACTAACTCTCGTTGAACGAGGATAGTAATCACTTCTTGTGCTTCTTCAACTTCTTTCCAGATGGCTCCTCTCCAGAGCATTTACCCTTGGTACTCTTCTTTGATAGAGGGGTAGCAACTGAAGGAGTACGGGGGCCTTCCATGGGCTTGGATCCCCCAGGAAGGATGACCTTCAACGGCTTGTTCAAAGGATCGTCCAAGTCCACAACTCGGGGCTCTACTATGACCTTGACCGTCTCCCCCTTCTCTATCTCGAGCCGCTCCTCCATGCTCAATTCAGATGTGTGCCCAGAGGCGCCTGTAATTTCTACTTTATAACCCCCGTCGGTAGGAGAGAAGGTCTCAGACTTGTCTTCATCAAGCGCTCCGATCACCTGAGCGTCTGGACCAGGAGCCTCCCCTGCGTGAGTGGCTTCACTTGTTCGCTCCTCGGAGTGGGCTCGGGGTCAGAACGGCCAGCACAAAATCATGGAAAACAAGCATTAGAATGCAATAGTCCTACATAAAGAATAACGACTTTCGAAATCTTAAAGAGAATCTTAAAGAGAAGGATTATCTACCAGGTCTAGGCAGACTCTCAGCCATCTAGGGGGTCTCACCCTTTGGAATGGGAGACAGAATGCGGACTAAAGTACTCTAAGTCCCTGAGCGCGGACTAGAGTATAAATGACTCAAAAACCTCTACGTCCCCAGAGTGCGGACTACAGTACTCTCAGTCCCCAGAGCATGGACTAGATTATAGACAACTTTAGAAAAATCCCTAAATCCCAGAAGCGGACCAGATTACTCTAAGTTCCCAGAGTGCGAACTAGAGTATAAACGAGTTGACGAAAATCTCTGCGTCTCGAACTGTGGACTAAAGCATAAACCGTTCGACAAATCTCTAAGTCCCCGGAGCGTGGACCGAAGCATGAACACAAATTGGGCGCGAGTCAACCGGGGGGAGAATAACACTAAGTCACCAGAGTGCAGAGTGGTGTATGATCATCGATAAATAGACGAGTGGATTCCGACCATTTTCTATTCCGTAAACTTCGGCCTGGAATCGACAGGAGGATTATTAACACGCTGAGGATGGAGTTCGACCATCCAACTAGTGACCTGGCCAAATCAATGCTGGGGGCAGGGGTACAAAACACTAAAAAGCCGAATACGACAGCTTACTATAGCTCTAGCATGGCGTTCTTTATAACTTGAGGCAGCGACTGCAGGGAGGCCTCAATACAGAACCAATCGAAACGGAATCCAAAGCTACGAGCAACCTACTATATCATACCTCAGAACAAGGGTCAATGCCGATCCGCGCCAAGCACATACGAATGTGACTCGGATGTTTGTTTTTTGAAAAACTATGACCCCCAGAGTATGGAAAGGAGGGTAAACCACGAATACTTGGTCAAAAATTCTCCAGCACCCTCGTTCGATTCGTCAGGAGGAGTATGAAACTGGATGAGCATAACCCGACTGCATTTGTAGCCAACTTTACCCCGAGATCTGATTACAGAGCATGAACCAAAGTGGACGCGGATGACCATCCACTGTCCAAATTACGCCCTGAAACTTACGTGGCATCGAAGTATTCCTCTTGGAATGAAAAACCATGATAAAATCCAAGATAGGCGAGACCTAGTCTCCCATCGACTGACATGATCCCACGATTCAACGGGAAAGAGAGTAAAGCTAAAGTGGGCGTGGTTAGCCTTCCTACTTATCAGTATATGCCCCAGACCCGGGGGCACGAGCAAGAAGCAAGATGAATGTGAACCGACTTTTCACCAATCACCTCTATGTCTTTGGAGTTTAGGTGAAAACATATACATAGCTAGGACGAGACTCAACCGTCCATGTAGTACATTTATCAACCCGAGACTGGGAGAAGACGCATGGTCATCCAAAGATTGGCTACGATAGCTCAGTATTAAAACTTGTGTATAGTGCTTACAGCTACTCAAGGCAACGACCGAAAGGATGCCCAGAGATAGAATCATTAAATCAATGCCAAAGCTTGTGGGTAACTGACTGTCACTCCAACCCGAAGAACGAGTGAAGGATCATGAATGCATCGAATAGAAAATGCGTTACTTGAATATACAGGCAAATTCAAACTCATGGCAAGATCCAGCTATGCAGTTGCACGCAACTCGAGGCTGGCCCCTACTCGACGTTTCCTTCAACGCGCTTTTAAGCCTGATCTTTGGCCATTTGCTGATAATCTATTAAAGCATTCAGAACCCTTCGCTATTAGGCTCAATAACTCATGACAAGACTCTAGGATTCGACTAGAGTAACCATCAACTTTGGCCGTCCCAACCATATTTCACATTGAATGTTATGATAGTTACATCTTTACTCAATGAATCTGGGATGGCACCTACTAATCTGACGGTCGACATTACAACCAGCCATGGCGACCCTTTCCGGGCGCTGAATATCGGATCACAGCTCAGTGCAGTGATGATAAAAGAATTAGTTGAATTTTTCTGAATAAATGATGATATCTTCCCTTGGACCCATTCTGACATGCATATGTGATTTCATTAACTATCGCGAGCCATGCATTGGATATCAACCCGAAGCTAAAAAAGCTAGCACAATCTCTATTGATTTCTTCATGAAAGCTCCACTCTTACTTTTAGGCTCACCCCATCAACGCCTATGCCCACCAGCCATTGCGACAGGGCATACGATGGCCTGAGACGTCTGAAAGACTATTTAAATAGAATATCGAACTAAGCTAATTCGATATCACTTATTTTCCACGAAGGGCTATCCAAGGACGGAAATTAGCAGACCTCACACCCAAATTCACTACCTCAGATGACTATTCAAAGAGTAGCAGAGAACCAACCGTAAGATGGAAAATGTACGCGGATGGAGCACCCAATGATCAGTGTTATGGAATAGGAATCATGATAATGACTCCTGAGGAACGATCAATCTACTACGTCCTAAAACTCGATTTACCTGTAACAAACAACGATGCTTAGTATGAAGCCTTGACTGCCAGCCTCAAATCTGCTAGAGGATTTGAAGTGAAAACTTTACATATCTTTTGTGGTTCTTGATTGGTAGTATACAAATTTAAGGAAGTTGATCTTGCTAGGGGGCATTGTCTTGCTCCTTATCTCGGCCAAGTCCAAGAGCTACTAACCGACTTCACATATTACATCATTACACACGAACTCAGTGAAAAAAATGAAAAGGTGTCATGGTTGACTCCTATCAAAGACTATCTACAATAAAGAATTCTTATTGAATGAAGGAATGGAAGACGACAGATCCTCCTCAAAGCTTCACGCCAAATCATCTAAGAATAAGTCGTGTGTCAAAAGGAGTTTATCCATCCCCACGCTTCGGCATATCGCCCATGATGATATCTTGAGCAAAGTCTATGAAGAAGAATGCGGTAATAACATCAGGGGGAAAATCATGATAAAGAAGATACTCTGCTACAGGTATTACTGGCCAACTATCAACCCAGAAGCGGTTGATCATGCTAGACAATGTGACGAGTGCAAGATGTTTGCAAAAAATCCGGGAACCCCGCCGACGGAAATTAGTCAAATGGCTAGTTCATAGCCGTTTGCCACTTGGGGGCACTGAAATCATCTTCTTGTCGATCCTCAAGATGGTGCGAAATACACCACCATAGCAGTTGATTACGTCACCAAATGAGCAGATGAAGAACTCTAACCATGACCAAGATGAAGAAAATAATCAACTTCTTTATCCGTAACGTCATCTGTCCTTATGACCTTCCATGATCCATTATAACTGCAAATGGACAGGTTGAAGCTGTGAACCAAATCATAGAGTCAGTACTAAAGAGAGGTTTGGAAAACTCCTCAAGTGGCTGATTGCAACCCTTATTTCACAGAAAATACAAACAAGGAATCGCGATTGAATTGCAATTAAACTAGATGGAGTTGGTGACGACTTATGAGCATATAAAACGCATCCGAGAGCCAATGGCAAGAACATGTACCCGAACGTGCATGTGTACATCCTTAAAAGTTCGACTTCTTGAAATCAACAGAAATTGAATTCTCACTAAGGGTTATTAAGAAAAGACTAGATCAGCTAGCCGAAGCTTATTAGCTCTGCAGAATCAGTCATGTATGGCCACTAATGAACCACAACCCTGGATTTATAATATTGGGAATCGACCAAGCATCACGATGACCTTAGAAGGATACAACACCTTGGGAGGATAATGATTATTCAAGAAACATGGTGGATTTCTTTCTAAAGACAAGGAATACTCGCCGATTCAAAGCGTGTTGTGTTGCTTCACACGACACACTTTGGGGGGCAAGTGTTTCCTGGAGATTTGACCAGGCAACTGAGTACTCGGCGTACAGGACGATTCGGTGTCAACTAGTGATCGGCATCTCATAGTACTCGGCGTAGTGTTCAGCATCTCATAGTACTCGGCGTAGTACTCGGCATCCAGTGGTACCCGTCATCAAGGAGTACTCGGCGTAGTACTCGGCATCCAGTGGTACTCGGCGTTAGAAGACGTTCGGCGTATATAACTACTCTACATGGCAGCATCGTTCGGCCAAAGCATCGTTCGGCTAAGAAGCATCGTTCGGCATTGAGAAGGTGGTTTGGCGTCAACGTGTTCGGTCTACTTGGTTCGGCATACAACGACCACTACACTTGGGCTAGAGTGTTTGGCCACCAAGCCCACCTGGGAAGTCCAGCCCATATTTGTCTATAAATAGAGGGGCAGGGTCACAGTGAAAAGGGATCCTTTTTTGGGAGAACACCGGGGAGACTCTGCCATTTTCAAGACTCACCTTCTCTACTTAACAACTTTACTCAAGCATTTGATTCACGAATTGTATTTGTAATCAACTATAAAGGGAATCAATAAAGTTGAACAAAGTGGACGTAGGCAATTACGCTGAACCACTATAAATTTGGTGTTCTTACTTTCTGCATTTAAATTAGCATTGTCTTCTCTGTTTAATTTACTTTCATCACTTATATCTCTACACAATCTTTCTGAACGAGGTTAGTGACCAATTTTGGTGCTAACACACAACACAAACCAGAAATCAGAACATATATGAACAACCAGTTTAGCAACGACAATGATAATGCCGTACACAGAAACAAAACAGTTCATGCATACAATAATCAAAGTAGTGCACCAGTGAGCAGAAACAATAACACAAAGAAGTACTTGTACACCGACAAGAAGGCAAACACAGCAACACATGACCGGGTCTATAAAGTGAGTGTCACAATATAGGTCGAGAGCAAGTGAAAACAAGAAGGCAAATTTCATATGCACAACAATAAAGAAATGCACATAAGACAAAGTGAACAAGCCATTCACATAAGGTTGTACACACAAATACATTAGCAAGCTTAATATGGGACACAAACAGCAGCTTCAACATCTCCAGAATTCAAAGGCACAACATATCATATCAAGTTGACAGATATATTCATATATACATATATATATGTATGTATGTATAAATATATATATAGAAATATTTTCAAAATCAGAAGTCAGACTTATTTTATGTTGTCAAACGGGAGAAAATCAAATTCGCAAGTTGAAGTATTCAAAGTTCTGGCCGAAGTAAAAAAATTAAAATATATCAGAAGAGATGAACAAGCTAAAAAATCAACAGTAAGGAAGAAATGTTCAAGCACGATGTTCAAAAAAAATACGAAATATATGGAATTGTATGAAATTGACCCCTTTAAATACCGACCATAATTGGAAAAATTAAAGCGTCGAGTTCAAAGTCGAAAAACAAATGAAATCAGAAAATTCATACCAAATCTTAGATCGAATAATACTCGAATATCGAGGCCATCAAAACAGTGAAGCCTTGACTGACAATTGGAGCAATTAAAGGAGGAAATCATCACGCAAGCAAACCTATCAATCGGTAGAGAGAAATGAAAGCATAATTTCACCAATTGATCGAAGATCGGCTTCAAAATTGAAACCCTAATTTTGAGAATGAAGTCGAAAAAAAGAGGAACGACTTGCAAAAGAAAGGATACGAGCTAAAATGAACTTATCTCTTTATTTTTAATTAGGCCCTGATTCTCTTTTAAGATTAAATTTTTTATTGTATAGTAAATTAGGGTTCCATCCTTTTTTTTATATAATTTACTTTTTAATTATAAAACTCTAGTTTGCAACTAGGATCGAACTTCAGGGCGTAGTCCGGGAAATTCTCAACTCGGGGATAGAGTTGAGGCAGAGTTTTGAGCATAGGGTTAGAACAATCAGGTAATCGATAGTCGCAAGTTTACAGGATCTATAAGGGGTCGATATTTTAATCTTAGTAGAAACCTTAGGGGGCAGCAGTAAGTAAGTATTGTCGAAGCTGGGTAGATCTGTGTGTTGTTTTTATTTCCTCATTTACTCTATTATTATCTGTGCTATAACTTTTTATTCCGTAAATTTATTATAAACCCAATTCACCCCCCCTACGGTTAATTGGATCTGACAAGTGGTATTAGAGCAAGGTTACTAGCGAAAATTTGAAACCCTAGTTGTAGATCTAGCGAGATTCAGTTCAGTGTTAGTTCACCTATTTTCGACGGAACGGATTTTTAAAATCGGAAATAAAAAATGGAATTTTATTTAAAATCTTCCAGTTATAAGTATTGGGATAATATTTAAAATGAGTGTGATATGGTAGACAAGAAAATATTTTGATTAATGTTTGTGCTATGAATATTTTGTACTCTCAAGTTAACAGAGCTGAATTTAACCATATCTTTCATTGTTTAGCTGCATAGGAAATCTTGAACACTCTCAATGTAATATATAGCAAAAAAGGCAACAATAGCGAGAAACTCCATAAAACCGACTCATTAAATGAATTTGGCTTGATGGTATGTACAAAGACAATTTGGATGATGATAGTAGCAACGACAATGACGAAGACACAACGGATAATGAGATGAGTAACTTTTCATTCAAAGATTTAGTTAATTTATGTCAAAAAATTTCTACAACTATTGATGAACTTGAGATGAAAAATAAGAAGTTGAAAAGTGAAAAATCTTTCGTCAGAAAAATGAAGAATTGGAAAATGCGCTTAAAACATTAATAAAATTGGAAATTCCAATTGCAAAAATTGTTTGAATTACGAAAAAGAATTTGCTCGTTTTCTTGAAATTTTTCAAAAGCCAGAAAAGGAAATTCTAATTTTGGCAAAAATCGAAGCTTACTTGATTTGTAAAAGCGACATTTTACAAAATAAGTTGGAATGGTTTAAGATGTCCAAAAATTCCAAATATGCGAATTCTGAAAGAGAATTAAATGAGATCGAAGAAAATATCAAAACCGATGAAAGCGAAAATGTGATTTTGAAAAATATTTAAACTGAAATTCTTCGAATTAACCATGAATAAGAAAAAGTGATCGAAAAAATCAAGTATTTTGAAAATTTTGAATCCGAAAATGCTGACTCTTTGAAACTAAAATGCTTGAATGTGAGAGCAAAATAAAAGAGCTCGAAAATGAAAAGTCAATGAACTCGAGTTGATTATTCGAAAATTTTCCACTGGAGAAAAATCGTTTGATATGTTAGTAGGAAATCAACTCTTCATGAATAACAAATAAGGACTTGGATTTGAAAAGTGTCAATATATAAACAAACAACTAATAACACCGCTAAGGGGAGAAGTGTGATACCCAAATGCGTAAAGTGAGGCAATATTGGACAAGGTGATAATAATTATCGAAATATAAAACAACACAAAACCGCTAAACAAATCTGGATTCCAAAAGGTATAAATATAAATTTTCCTAAATTTAAACAAGTTTGGGTTTCTAAGGGTACGACTGGTAAAATTAACGGTTTGCCATATAAACAAATTTGGGTACCAAAGATTTCAATCGAAAATGAATGTGGTCCTACATCCTTCGTTGGGCCACTCACTTCTTCCAAAATTTAGGTACAAAAGCGGGCTAAGGAACAACTTCGATAAAGACAAATTTTGAGTTATCCTATATGGTTAATGAGTGAAAATTATAATGTTCCTTAACCTAGATAGATGAGGTGGAGATCTACAAGAACACGACATCGAAGGTAAGTAGAGGTATGATCTCTAAACCCTAGTTTCTCTTCTTGTTGTCAATTCTATTTTTATTGACACCGCCATAATATAATTGTCATATCTTGAACTACTTAACAATGATTTGCGAAATTCAAGATATTATGGAAAATAGATTGAAAATTCTGTAAGTTTTATATTATAGGTTTTTCAGGATATGAGATTAAACCATTAAAAAACTACAAATCATTTGAAATATTGTTAGAAAACTATTTCAGAACTTCTTAAAAAAATGTAGTAATTTGATCATAGCTTGAACATCTTTACTTCGAATTTTGAAATTATTGAAGTTTTAGAAAGCAAACGGATAGAACTACAACTTTACTATTTTAAGTTTTTGCTGATTCACTTTGTAAAATATTGAAAAAGGGTAATAATTTCAGTATATCACTTGAAAAGTATCTTCGATTTATGCAGATGAGTTGTAGTATTTTAGACATACCTTTGAACAATTTATCGTCTTGACTTGAAACTAATTTTGGTGAGTAACAATTTTGAATATCTAAAACTTACATGTTTCGTGCTGAATCAAATTATGGATTTAAAGCTACCAAATAGTCGTTTCCAACAGACTGAATTTCCAAAACAGGAATTGTAAATTGCTTTGGTATAACGATTAACTTTCATTGCCTTTCTTCATGACTAACAGATCAGTGGCTGAAATTTTTTTAACTGCATTTGCTTTGCTAAATTTTTTTGAACCAATTCGAGTGATATTGAGGAGTACACAGTCCATTGTTTAATATTTTATCATTTGGGCACCTAGACTATAAGTGGTATTAGACATCACTTCATTTAAGATCATATCTGCATTTTCAATTGATTTTAAAATTAGCAGACATCGTTTTACAAAACCCCTTGTAGAAAATAGATTTTCATAATTTCTTGGATTTAGATTTTTTTTTCTTCAAATACCATAAAATTTTACCATGATTTACTTCAATAAAAATACTATTATTTACTTTGGTAAGGGATTTACTGTGGAAAAGATGGTTTTTGACTGGTTGAACCATTTGAAATTTATCAAAAATTATTAATAGTGATTGAGAAAGTAATGGGTAGTGATTAAATTATACTTCATAGCTAAAGGAAGTATATGTTAAAAATTCCATGAAAATTGAACAAGTGTTGTAACGCCCTACTCCGAGACCCACATTAGCAAAGAGTATTACTAGGTAACACCGTCTGCTAACGCGGAGAATAGAGCTGGATAGGAGCGACCATCTATAACCTTGTCTTAACTATCTATTGAATACGCCGACAATTGCCACTTCTTACTAAGTGGATCGACATCTCCAATAAATAACTAATACAAAGCCATAGGTGGCTGAAGAATCTATCAGAATAAAATATGACAACTTATATGTAATACACATCACAGAACAGTAGATCATCACATACATTTTCACATATACAAATACATCACAGAGTTTACAAAATGATACATGTCAAGTGGTAAAGCAAACCACAATATACAAGCGAGTCAATAGAGTACATATCAGAGTTACAGATAAAAAGGACTACACAAAAAGCTATAACAAAAAGGAGCTAGCGGAATAGTCCATGCGGAAGCAAAATAGGCTAAGTCCAATGCACCTAACCTGAAACATCTCGGTCTGACCCGAGTATAAAATACACGGGTCAGTCTAGCTAAACAACTCAATTAGACAAACTAAATGATAATGAACATACAAGATCATAAAGTACCACCAATATCTCCAAAAGATATAACCAAATCATCTAACAAAAGATGAATCAAAACAAGCCTCATATCATCGGCAATCCCAGTAAACAACGGATATCATATCCCAAAACAAGCCAAAAGGTAAATAACAAATACCAATAAAGGTAACACAAGTTTCCACAAGGTAATCGCTACATATCGTGTGGTTCAAAGAACCTACCCCGAAAGGCGATACACTAGGGAAATATAATTGTCAAAGAAATGAAAGATGCTCGAGCCCAGTACTGTATAACAAGGATCCATACGCCCGAAGGCAACAAACCCCGAAGGCTCAAGCCCGAAGGCAACAAACCACGAAGGCAACAAAAGGCAACGCCCGAAGGCAACAAACCCCGAAAGCTCAAGCCCGAAGGCAACAAACCCCGAAGGCAACGCCCGAGGGCAACAAACCCCGAAGGCTCAAGCCCAAAGGCAACAAATCCCGAAGGCAACGCCAAAAGGCAACGCCCGAAGGCAACAAACCCCGAAGGCTCAAGCCCGAAGGCAACAAACCCCGAAGGCAACGCCAAAAGGCAACAAACTGTAGTGGTGGTACTGGACACCACTGTCCGGCGGAATGTGTCACAACTCTCAGAATGGAACCCGGAAAATGTTAACGTGAGTCCCATACCCCACGTTTTCACTAAACGGTTTACTAACCGTTAGTCAATTTCACACTCAAAGTAGTACAAAGTTCACCTCATCTAATCGGTAAACCAGACCCAAAGGTCAAAACGGTCAAACGAATAGATTAGGAATTAACTGGAAAGATAAACCCATATGTTCATAGCACGCGTTTTATTTAATCATTTAATTCTCCTCCCTATTCGCTCGAGGTGCAAAATTGTGTGTGTGTTTTAAATAGAAATTGTAAATTGGAGAAACGAGCTTTTAATACAATTTGAAAAGATCATTTTATGAAAACCGTGTAAGAAATCAAAAAGGAATCATCAAAGTCAAATATGCAATAACAACTAATTGGAATTGACATGAATCGATTAAAATTGGAAACCAAGCAAAATAGGCAAATTAGGCTGAGACAAGCAGGTCAGTCGACTGACTGCAGAGGCCAGTCGACTGATCCAGAAACCCGAAAGTTTCAGTTCCTGCAGTCAGTCGACTGACTGCAGAGGCCAGTCGACTGATCCAGAAACCCGAAAGTTTCAGTTCCTGCAGTCAGTCGACTGACTTCAGAGGCCAGTCGACTGACTGCAGAAAACAGAGACTTCTAGTTTCAGCAGACAGTCCCAGGAACTTACGGTTTCTACAGCCAGTCGACTGACTGGCACTGGGACTGTTTTTCAGCCTATCCAAATGAAGAGCAAACTCTTCCAATTTGCGATCGGACGAGCAATGAGCACTAAGGGTTCATGCCAATCGACAACCCAGCCCTATTGGCTCTTCAATACACCTCCGAAAACATGTTCAAACATCAAAGCTATGATTTTAGAGTTTTTGACTTCAAAACACCAAAAATTGAAATGTTCACTAAATCAATTCAAATCAAAAGCAAATGAACATAAATAAGCGTTAGGAATTCATACCTAACATCAATTATATCTAGAGAAGTAGATGTGAGTTCAAAACTCACCTTTTAACCCAAAAACTCAAGAGAGAAGCTATGGAGCAAGGCAAGAACAATCACTCTTCAATTATAACCCAAGGAGCTTCAATCTAAGCTCAAGAATAAATATTTCCTAAGTTAGGGTTTAGGAAATTTCAGAAATCGAAGAGGAATTGAGATGTAGAAGGAGAAGAGAATGCTTACCTAAGCTTCTCTTGGATTTTGGAGCAAGAATTTGAGTTTGCAATTGAATCTAGGGTTTTGAATTTTAATTTCTCATTCCTCCCCCCATTTTCAGTTGTGCTTGGAAAAAAAAGAAATGAAATGTGAATGAATGGATGAAGAGAGGGGCTGAGTTAGGGTATAGGATGAGTTGAGTGAAACCCAAACCCAAAAGCCCAAATAGAAAACATCCAAATTTTACTCAACTCCAAACATATCGATGTTTATACTCAAAAAAGTCGCAAACACCATTTTGGACTCAATGGAAGTGGTCTCGAGTCCCAATTCGACCGTTTTCAAAAAGTGACATTTCGGACTTTAATCCGACTAACGATGCTATATTTAAATAAAATATTTAAATATACAATCGTAGAATATGCGGGTTGTTACAGACTCCCCTCCTTAAAGAAATTGCGTCCTCGCAATACTTGAAGAAAATAAAAAGTAACAACCATAAAAGCATATCAACACAAAAGAAAATTTGAATTAAGAAGTTCACCATAAAGAGCACGAAAGAGTAAGTCCGGATGTGTTTGCTCGATGAATTCTCAAGATTCCCCAGAGCAATCCTTAGGATTTGAGGACTATGGAACTTCCATAAGAAGAACATCTTTATTTCGAAGGCCTTCAACCTCCGAAGCAATGATACGAATAGAATGTTGCTCATAAATCAAATTTGGTGAAACTTCAATTTCCTCAATAACACCGGGCTCAAGAACAGAATCGGAATCCCTAAGGTATTTCCGTAGTTGAGAGACATGGAAAACGTCAAGAATAGCAAAAGAATTGAGCCAGTAATAAAAGAGGTGATAAGCCACGGAAACAATGCTTTCGGTGATGGGAAATGGACCAACATATCGAGGTGCTAATTTTTCCAATCAACTGAAACGCACATCACCCATCATAGGTGAAACACGAATGAACACCAATAAAATCTGGACCTAAAACCAGCTTCTCACCGGCTTCAAGCCAACACAAAGAAAATCGGCATGGCCTTCCG
The DNA here is from genome assembly GCA_030737815.1 of Allium fistulosum. Taxonomy (NCBI): domain Eukaryota; kingdom Viridiplantae; phylum Streptophyta; class Magnoliopsida; order Asparagales; family Amaryllidaceae; genus Allium; species Allium fistulosum. Next base: position 1,105,393,714 of record CM060901.1, read on the forward strand.
TAGAGTGCCTCGAAAGGTGCCATACTAATAAAAGATTGGAAGCTTACTATAGGAAGAAAACTCAACAAGAGACATATGATCTTCCCAACTTCCACCAAAATCAAGAACACATGCACGAAAGAGATCTACAAGAGTTTGATTCACACGCTCGGTTTGTCCATCGGATTGAGAACGATAAGCGGTGCTAAAACTTAAGCTTTTCCCAAAGCTTTTGAAGACCCTACGAAAATCCACTAGAAAAGTAATGGATCACGATTGCTAACAATAGAAGTAGGAACTCCATACAATATAACAGGACATAGAGTTCAGCCAAAAGAGGTATAGTCCAAAAGAGAAGGATGAGCCTCAAGGCTACACAAAACAAGAGATGAACATGAATCGGATTCACGATCTCGAATCTCACAAGTGGATAAAGTCTCGAGATCATTCCATCTAGATATCAACAAAGAAACATCCGATGTCGCTCTCGGCTAAGGGCATCGGCAACACGACTACCCTTTTTTGGAGTACAAAGAAGATCAAGATCATAAGAGGCAAGGAACTCGAGCCAACGTTGTTGATGCAAATTAAGTTCCTTTCGAGAAAACAAATACTTCAAAGATTTATGATCGGAGTAGAGAACAAATTTCTCTCCAAAAAGATAATGACGCCAAAATCTAAGAGCGAAAACAATAGCTGGGAGCAGCAGATCATGAATGGCATAACTAGTCTCGACAAGCTTTAATTGTCAAGAACCAAATGCGATAACACATTCCCTTTGAAAGAGAATGACACCAAAACCAATACGACTAGTATCGGTACACACAATAAAGTTTTGGTTCCCTTCGGGAACCGCAAGAATAAAAGCATCAAAAAAGAGTTCCTTTAATCGATTCTCTTTCCCGAAAAGCTAGGACTTTCAAAATTATAATTAACTTTATATATATACATCTTTTTAGAAAAATTAACCTTTTACAAGAATTTACTGTGTTTGACTGTTTCATCATAGCGTTTAGGAGATTCCTATCGATAACGTTGATCAAGCACATCGACCAGAATTCTTAAAGCACTCAATGGGCAAAACAACACAAAATCATCTTCTATATGATAAACAAGTCTAAAAAAAAAGATTTACAAATATTCTTTGCTCGTTTTGAGAATAAAACCCAATCATACTTATAAATATCTTATTAAAAAGATTTGCAAATTTTAAATTTGTTATTTTCATCCATAATCAATAAATATAAGAATAAACTAATCGAGATATTCATAGAATACTCGATTCACAAAATGGATGAAATAAGGTAGAAGGTTCGTCAAATCGAATGACATAATGAACCACTGACAAGAATCATAACGAGTGCGGAATGCGGTAAGTGGAATGTTACCCTCCGCAACTCGTAGCTGAAGAAAACCGGTGGCAAGGTCGAGCTGAAAAGACCTTAGCATCATTCAATAGATTGATTATGTGATAATCCTAAGACAAACTCAACATACCGGAAAATCCACAAACTACTTGAATGAGAGAAATAATATTCTCGTCATCCCGTAGGTTTAAAGAATAAAATAATATCACTGAATTTGGAAATCAAAATCATTAAGAACAAAAGAAATCTGCTTAACAGATTGAAAATGTCGAAGATGAATAGTCCACATTGGACATAGGATATGGCTTAATAATAATTAAGCCAATCCTTTCCCAAAAATCAATTTCGAAGCCTAAGTAATGCATTTCATGAAAATCGGCTCGAAAAGAATAATCACAAAAATAATCTCGACATTTACAAAGCAAACTGAGTGTTGCGGATCCACCAACCGGATTCGCAATTCTCAGTGAAGTCATCAAACCCATAATATTTAAAGAAAAAGAATCAACAAGTTCTTTTGATATAAAAGAGTGGGACGCACCCGTATCAAAAGAAACCAAATAGGAAGATCACGAAATAAAATAATGTCATCAAGGATAGGAGGAGAATTACCTCTGGGCTAAGAGGAACCTCCAGAAGCCTTAGCAACATAAAGCTTGCCAGACTTGGCACTAGCAGGAGCAGTAGGGCAGGTGGAAATACGATGACCTTCCTTCTTGCAATAACGGCAGAAGAGAGGCTTAGGACAATCTCAGATCATATGATCAGGAGAACCACAATTGAAACACTTCCGAATGGAAGGTGTTCCAGCAGATTGAGAATTAGAACCGGATTCAACAGGCTTTTTCTTCTTGGAAGGGTAAAATTCCTGGTTATGAAATGGAAACTTCTTCTTATTAGGGTTCTCGCGAACCTCAATATCAACACCACTAACACACTCCTTCTCGATGGCCTCGAGATGAAGTGCCGAGTCAACCAACTCCTCAAAAGAAAGCTTAAGCTGGAGCATTAAGGACTTCTTAAGATATTTCTTAAGACCAGAGACAAACTTCAAATTCTTCTTATAAGAGGTGCTAATGAATTCAAGACCATACTTAGATAAGGCCTCGAATGATGCAACATACTCAGAGACGGAGGACTTCCCTTGCTTCAACTCAAGGAAGCGACGGGCTAGTAAAACTTTCTCAGATTCAAGAACAAATTTGAGTTTGAATCGTTCCCGAAACTGAGTCCAAGAAAGAATAGACTCATAAAGTTCGGCTACAAGAAGCTCGTACCAATCAAGGGCACGCTCTTGCAATAAGCTAGAAGTTACAAGAACTCGATCGTGGTCAGAAATATCCATACGAGAAAAGATATGCTCGCATGTGCGAATCCAAGCTTGGACCTCAAGAACGGACTCGGAGCCTTTGAATGGCTTTCCACCAAGATGAGAAAAATCACTGCACAGGCACGCAAAGGAAGACTTGCATGGAGGAGATGCACGAATAGGAGTTGGAGGCTGAGTGCTCCTAAACAACTCCAAAAACTGATCGGTAGACATATAAACGCCATCTGGATGCGAGCTGCTGGATTGCCCAGCATTCGAGCGTCGTCCTCTTCCTCTTCCGGCCATTAGTTGAAAGATCATATAAGATAAAGATTATTCACAAGGTAGATATCATTAATTCAAATATGGAATACTATGGAATAAAAATGCATTCCTAGACGTATTCCTAAAATTCTATCTACCCAAAGGCACGGAAAGAATAAAAGCACGATGATTCAAAAATTCATAACATTCGTACCACCCTTTGATGTACCGTAATATGTGTCTCTGTTTTATGTTTATCATATTTTGTTCTGAACTCAGCTCTGATACCAAGTTGTAACGCCCCACTCCGAGACCCACATTAGCAAAGAGTACTACTAGGTAACACCGTCTGCTAACGCGGAGAATAGAGCTGGATAGGAGCGACCATCTATAACCTTGTCTTAATTTTCTATTGAATACGCCGACAATTGCCACTTCTTACTCAAGTGGATCGACATCTCCAATAAATACTTAATACAAAGCCATAGGTGGCTGAAGGATCTATCAGAATAAAATATGACAACTTAAATGTAATACACATCACAGAACAGTAGATCATCACATACATTTTCACATATACAGATACATCACAGAGTTTACAAAATGATACATGTCAAGTGGTAAAGCAAACCACAATATACAGGCGAGTCAATATAGTACATATCAGAGTTACAGACAAAAAGTACTACACAAAAAGCTATAACAAAAATGAGCTAGCGGAATAGTCCATGCAAAAGCAAAATAGGCTAAGTCCAATGCACCTAACCTGAAACATCTCGGTCTGACCCGAGTATAAAATACAAGGGTCAGTCTAGCTAAACAACTCAGTTAGACAAACTAAATGATAATGAACATACAAGATCATAAAGTACCACCAATATCACCAAAAGAGATAACCAAATCATCTAACAAAAGATGAATCAAAACAAGCCTCATATCATCGGCAATCCCAGTAAACAACGGATATCATATCCCAAAACAAGCCAAAAGGTAAATAACAAATACCAATAAAGGTAACACAAGTTTCCACAAGGTAATCGCTACATATCGTGTGGTTCAAAGAACCTACTGTAATGACCCTTATTTTTAACGATTTAAAAACACTAAATTAAATAAAATTTTAATTAAAAATCCGATAGAAATAAAATTTTACGATTTATTATTTGGAAATCTCTTTGTATATAAGTTACAAATCCAAAACAAAATTCGTAGACGACCAATTTCGATAAGATCGATAATGTAATACATATTTAAAAACATAATGTAATAACATGAAATAGTTGTAACCAATAACGGAAACCAAAATAAAAAATTTAAAGTAGGAAACGTGCGTTTTGCATTAAATGAGAATTTTCGTTAAATAAAAAATAAACAATAAAATTTCGCAACGAAAAGTCGATATTTAAATTGCGTCTATTTAAACATAGGAAATTGTAAAGTTTTGTCAGAAAATATGAAAGTAAATTTTAGTCACGTCATTTCGGTTTAAATCAGTTAAAATGTAATGAAAATAAAACGTTTTCGAAACTTGAATATTTTTACATAGAAAAATTCTAAATCGTCTTCTAAGCAAGACGCCATTTTTCGTTTTTCAAAATTCGGACTTCTTTAGCTCCGTCCATCTTATTTTTCTGTGTTTTTCTTGCATTTTCCACCAGTTGAAAATTCGAAATTTTATAATTCAATCATACCACTGATATTTGTATACCGTTTTGATCGTCTCGTCGTGCTGATTTCTGCGGTATATTCATTTATGAGTTTTGATGTCCGATGTACGACAGAAACGATGGAACGGTAAGTCGTATCGGTACCACAGATGTGACCGTTAGCTTTCCTTTGCTGTTTAAAGCTTGAACGTGAAGCCCAAGAAATGTAATAAATTGCTTTAATCATTTTCAATGCATAGCTATTACTCTTCCATCATTTCAATTCATTGGTAGGTGGTACGTCCTTCCTCTTTTTCCTCTATGTGCTTCTTTATTCTTACCGGTTGCCATCTTTACTATTTTTATTTCATCATCATCTTTCATTCGTCCGTTTCCCTTTCCCTTTGTTCGTTCTTCTTTGCTCTGAAAAAAAATAAAAATGAAGCTTGCATATTTTTGGCTGAAGCCTATTTTTTTACCATGCTCATCCTCCCCTTGCTCTCTCTCTCCTGCACATTAGCCTATGCTACATCGTCCCTCCGCCTTCAATCCTTTTTCCACCTCACCATCTCTCCCCTCATCGTGAGCAACTCCACCATCATGAGCAAGTCACGCTTCATTCTCGACCACCACCAAAGAATCCGGCCACCATCTCCTTCCCTCCACCTCACTGCAGTTTCGGTATGTTTAAATATTAGTTAATATATATATTGAGTATTATATATGGGGGTTTGGAAGTATTTATATATATATTTCAGGTTTTGTAAAACTTTACAGTGAAGTATATATGTATTCTATGTTAAGGTTTATGATAGTTTATATATAAAAGCTTAGATTTATATACTATGTTTGTTATATGCTCATTTATATGTACTATAGGGAATGTATATAATATATATCTTACTCATGACAGTTTTGTGTAAAGTGTATGTTAATATATATATTTTAGTTGCAATTTCTATAACTATGTAAGAATAAATTACTTATTTCAAGTGCTTCCTTCCTAGTTTATAATATGAAGACTTTTGTTTCCTGTTGATAGGCCGAAGGCTATGTATATATATGTTATACTTTATTTTTTTGTTTGAAAGTTGAGATTCTCTTGTATATGCTTGAAAAAATTCATTTCATTCAAATGTAATTTGTTACACCGTTTTGTGTCCGTAAGTTGGACTGTTGAACGTTTTCAGCTTACTTAGAATTATTCGCGTTGTTACAAACATGACCAGTGTCCATGTTTGACATAGCGTATCTCTTTCATTTCCTATCGAAATTCAACGATTCTTTTTTGATTTAAAGATGAGATTCTCTAGTTTATGTATGTAAAATTTCAGTCCAATTCAAGGCCGTTTGGTCCTCTGTTTTATACCTGAAAGTTGCAACCAAACTGATTTTGCACTTGTTTGCATTTTTATTATTTTCTGAACAGCAATTAGACTTCATGTTCACAATATCATATCTCACTCATGTTTTATCGGAATGGGTTGATTCTATTTTTACAAAAGAGTCGAAGTTACCTAGTTTATGCATGTCAAATTCCAGCAAAATCCGACATCGTTTGATTAGTGGTCGAGGATCTGGAAGTTAGACCCAGGCAGCTGTTCTTTTGTACTTGAAATTATTTTAAACTGCTGCAAACACGACCTGAGTTCATGTTTGACGCATCGTATCTCTTCCGCCTTACGTCAGAATACAGTGATTCCCTTTTTGGTTAAAATATAAAGTTTTCTACTTTCTGTATATAAAATTTTAGCTTCATAATAGGTGGTTCAGCCCTCTGTTTCTTACCTGAAAGTCAGACCTAGAGGGGTTTTCAGACCTGAACATTTGACAGTCGCAACATGGCCTGTGTCTATGTTCGTGACATCGTAACTTTTCTCGTCTCTTGTCCAAATCAAGTGATTCTTTTGCAGTTTGAAATACAAGTTTTGATCTTTATTCATACCAAATTTCAGACCATTTCGATCTCGGTAGCACATAGAATTATATTGTTAAACTTTGACGCAAGGCATGTTTTTTATTTGTTGCTATGTTGAATGTTTTGATTTGATTTCGGCAATTCCTATTTAACAGCTTTGCTCGTCGATTCGTGCCAATCTAGTTTATTTCGGAAGTCGTGCTTGCAATTCGTAACTCAATTTCAGTGTCTGTATCGATGTACCTGTTCCCTCTAGCCTCGAAAGGTGAGCAATCACTCACGATTAACGTTCTTTTATTTATTGAATTTGATTTCAATTGAAATGACCAATTTGAAATATGTTGCTGTTAGTTAATTACACTGTTATATATGTTATTACCTGTATCAGTTCACCTGTGACATCTGACACCATTATCTATTACTTAGACTATGATAATCAAGTTTGGCTGATAAATGATTGATTGTTTGATGTTGATATTGGACGTTAAAATTGTTAATGTAGGAAGTGATAAAAATATGAAATTGATTTTTTTGACGTAGGATAGTTAGCAACTTGAAATTGATAAATATGTTGAATTTAATTGGACAAATTTGTATAATATGACCTTTTAAGTGTTTAATTTATTGACACGTAGAAAAATAGAATTACCCTTGAACCATTTGAATTTATGTTGTATGAATTGATATAGTATAAAATTGAAAATGGATATCAAGTGAAGAACCGTATAAAATATTAGTGTAATAATCTTTAATCTACATGAAATGATAGTGTAGACTCTAGAAATAATTATATTAATTTGCACAAACAACAATGTGAATTAATACGATTATTTCGGGATTATTTGAATTAACTATTGGATTGTTATTGATTGTTGTTATTGCTTGTTTATTTACTTTGACACCATCCCAGTTATCACACTGCAAGTTCCCTTTGCTATGCTTTGATTTTTGAATTGAAATGAAATCGGGTTGAAATGATAAATAACCAAAATAAAACTTGGACCTAGGATAGAGGATTAAATAAAAACCGATTGGTCAATAAATTTGATTTAAAAATAAAATAAAGATTTTATTTGGATAAATAATAAGGTTTTGAAATGAAGTTGGAATTTGAACTTTTATGGGAGGAAATGTTAATATTTAATAATCTGAATCAAAATATTAACATAGTAGTTGATGAAAGAGTGTTGTTTTAAAATTGGAATTATTAATAATTAAGTTTAAGATTATTTAATAATTAGGTTGGAATTATTTAATAATTAAGTTGAAATTATTTAATAATTAAGTTTTGAAATTATTTAATAATTAAATAAAATTGAAATATTTAATATTTAAATAAAATTGAACCTCTTGAATTAGTGAAATTTAGATCTTTATTAATTAAGCTTTGAAATTGTAACTAAGTAAATGAATAAGTGAAATTGAATTTTCTTTAACAAGAAATAAAAATGTGATTTATTGAAATTAATGTAAGACTTGTAAATCTAAAGAATTTGATTTGACGAATATAATTTAATTCAATTTGAAGCTTTGATATAATGAAGTTGAACTTAAGTAATTGATTTAATGAATTGGAAGTTAAAAAGAATTGTTTTGAATGATAAATTTACTTAACGAATATTGAATGAAATCGATAAATGAAGTTAAATTGATTTGAATGTTAAATTAAATTAATTTAAATGATTTCGGAATGAAACTTATATACGAACTTGAATCAATATTTGAATGGTTTAAAATAGAAATAGAAATTGATTTATAAGATTTAGAAATTATGAATTTCGAAGTTGAAACGTAAATTTTGGAAATTGGTTTTGAAAGACAAATGAAATGTTGATTTACAAATTGTAATTGAAATTGAATTTGATTTCGTTTTGAAATATATTAAACGACCAATCGGTATAATAATTACGAAAGTTATTAAAGAGACCGGAATCGGTTAGGGACATGCTCACTGTCTAAACCGAAAACCACTTTAATAACTATACGCGGAGTTGTGATCCAGAATGAAGTGGTTGGAATGATGTACGTGATGACTGAAGAAAGAGAACGATAATGGATAGCCTTGACACTTGAGACAAATTGGAAATGACTAAAACAGGAGCCGTGCCGGGCCAAATGGGGTTAGCTGCCTCGAGCGAACACACTTCTTCGAAACTACTCATTACTTGTTGTCGATTGGTGCACCCTTGATTTTGGGAGTGTTGTTTTGCGGTGTTGCGATCGCTGCGGCGATGCGTTCTCACCAGTCTGGATCAAGCAAACGGTAGTTTCACTACCTTGGGTACTGCCTCATGTGCCTTGTCATACTTGTATCCTTATATACGCGACCACTACGATTTGTTTTGTGTTATACCTATGGAGTACTCCCTGATATCCCACTAGTTTACGGTGAAGTTTACAGTGCTGTATAGTCTATAACGCTTATATAAAATGTGTTAAGGGGGATAATGGTAACGCCTTAACACTATTTTGATATCTTATATTACTGGTAGGCATTATCTATTTACCGTACACTACTACATAGTAGATAGTTTAACGGATCCTTAAAGGATGGTTATTCCAAACATCCTTTGAGTTACTTGTATTTCAATTGCTATTTCACTTGAGTTGGATTTATTAATATAAGAATGTTAATCCTGACTCGAGTGTTTTGTGTTTTGCTTTACGCTTGGGTCAGACTAAGTGTACCAGTATTCGAGACTCACCTTTGGATTTGGAGTTTCGCTTGGAGATCCATCTATCTATCCAGCTTTCAGATATTCAGTTGATTCCAGTGATGTATTCTGATATTGTATTTGACTATTGTATTCGAGACTCCTATTGTACCTTATTTTACTCTGATATGTATATAGTTGCTTCATGAACTACTATCTTTTGTTTCCGTTGCATTTATTACTCTGTGTCTGTGATCTGTGATTAATTATTTACTGTATATGTTCAGTTTTGCCAAATTTAAATTAACAATTTGGTATTTTGAATTATTCAAGTCCGATATGTGCGAATGCGAATAGTCCAAAATAGCGGGTCGTTACAGTTGGGTATCAAAGGCTTGGTAGCTCTAGGCAAAACTCATCATATAGGGTAAATGTATTTACAGAATCACTCTCATTCGAGTTTCAATCTCTTCCTTTTGACTCGATTCCTTTGAATTTTGGAGCATTCCCTGCAGTTCCGAAATTCATTTTTGTCCCTCACTATTTGTATTCTTCTGAATTCAGGAGTATCACATAACTCCACTGCGAATAATCTTTATAATGAATTGGCGATCTCGCCAAACTTCGAATGATTTGTAAATTGGAGAAACTCCTTTACAATAGACATCGATTTACCGGAGATTTCTGTATCCTCGGTTTACGATGCTATCTATCTCCTGCTATACCTGAATGCTATTTCTTGAGATCAAATGTAGATTTGCCTCGAAATTCTGCATCGATCTTATTTTTGAAGTCACGGTCGACCCGGTTAAGGTTGCCCGCGATTTATATAAACTTATCAATCTTCCTACTTTGTTATTTAATCATCTTATCTTTGTTTCGAATCTATCTTCAAATCAAATTTTTCTTTGGTACGAGTCCATCAAAAATTTAAATCTCTATCCTTGATTTGAAATTCATTCTTGTATCGCCGAGCGAGGAAGTGTATTTGTAAATTAATATTTAAAATGTTTTAATATACATTGTGTTGTTTGAGTTGTTGATGTTGATTTGGGATTTCGATCGATTCGTCTGATCAACGCTATCGATATGATTTCCAAAACACTTGAACAAAGCAAACTGACATAATAGTATTTTCAAAATTTGGTAAATAAAATAATCTTGTATGATTATATTATATATAAGTATAAATTTCTGAAATTGAATTGTTAACTGACTTAGTTGTCAGAAAGGTAATATTTGATTTTCACTATTTGTTTTGTAAATCATTGATTATTCCAACATAAAAAAGGGGAATTATAAAAGTTGGTTTATAGATTTATGTAGAAATTTAAATGAATTTAAAGTAAGAATTTGAGAATTTAATTTCCTGAAATTTCAAGCTTTGGTTTTTAAATTATTTAAAATGTATATTATTGAACATATTTTCAAATAGAAACCGTTTTCAAAGAATTTTAAAATGTTGAAATCAATGCTCTTCTCTTTGTCGCTGGAAAATAATTTCGGTGATGGCGGTCGCATCATCGACATTCAATTTCGAGTTTCGAAGTGGAGAAACCATTCTGTAGCTTTGCTACGGTTTTGTTTGGGAAATATTTTAATTTGAATTTCTTAAGTATGACTTGATTTATATATATATATATATATATATATATTATTTTAAATTTAATTTGATTCAATATATATAATATATACATAATTATCTCTAAAGGGTTTGAAATTAAATGGAAATTTAATTCTTAAAATTATGTTAATTCAATTATAAAAAAAGCTAAATTTTGGATAAATATGTAAACTTGAAATAATTGAATTTGAAATCTTTATTTGTATAGTACTAAATTGCTTTTCAATATAAATGATTTTATAAATAAAATTTGAGTGTTTATAATAAGTGTTATACACTTAAGTTTTAATTATAAAAAAAATAAAAAAAATGCTAATAAAGATGATAGAATAATAAGTTCATTGAATGTGATGAATATAATAATTTTGTTCTGAAAGAATTAATAAATTGAATTAGATCAACTTATGGAAATACCTTAAATTTAAACCAATTATTGAATATAAATTAATTTAAATTGAAATTTATATGGTTTAAATTAATTTATATGGTTTAAATATATGTAATAAGATATATTAAGTGAAATAAACTTAATAATAATTTGGAATAAAAGAATTAAATCTGTTGAATAAAATATGAGTACAATAATTGATTATACAAATTGATGATTTAGAAATTGTTAGTTGAGGATGACTAGATAATAAGATAATGAATTTAGAAATAGATAGATTGATTTAACTTAAGTGAACTCAAATGGATTTAACCAAATTGTTAAATATTAATTAAGGTAAATTGAACTTTGTATGGTTTAAATTAATTGTTTTACTTGTATTCCAATCTATTTCCTTTCTGGTTGTTTCTATTCTCCTGCCTCCTTCCTTTTCGGGGACGAAAAGTTTTGGGTGGGGGAGATTGTAATGACCCGTATTTTTAACGATTTAAAAATACTAAATTAAATAAAATTTTAATAAAAAATCCGATAGAAATAAAATTTTACGATTTATTATTTGGAAATCTCTTTGTATATAAGTTACAAATCCAAAACAAAATTCGTAGACGACCAATTTCGATAAGACCGATAATGTAATACATATTTAAAAACGTAATGTAATAACATGAAATAGTTGTAACCAATAACGGAAACCAAAATAAAAATTTTAAAGTAGGAAACGTGCGTTTTGCGTTAAATGAGAATTTTCGTTAAATAAAAAATAAACTATAAAATTTCGCAACGAAAAGTCGATATTTAAATTGCGTCTATTTAAACATAGGAAATTGTAAAGTTTCGTCAGAAAATATGAAAGTAAATTTCAGTCACGTTATTTCGGTTTAAATCAGTTAAAATGTAATGAAAATAAAACGTTTTCGAAACTTGAATATTTTTAAATAGAAAAATTCTAAACCGTCTTCTGAGCAAGACGCCATTTTTCGTTTTTCAAAATTCGGACTTCTTTAGCTCCGTCGATCTTATTTTTCTGCGTTCTTCTTGCATTTTCCGCCAGTTGAAAATTCGAAATTTTATAATCCAATCATACCACTGATATTTGTATACCGTTTTGATCGTCTCGTCGTGCTGATTTCTGCGGTATATTCATTTATGTGTTTTGATGTCCGATGTACGACGGAAACGATGGAACGGTAAGTCATATCGGTACCATAGATGTGACCGTTAGCTTTCCTTTGCTGTTCAAAGCTTGAACGTGAAGCCCAAGCAATGTAATAAATTGCTTTAATAATTTTCAATGCATAGCTATTACTCTTCCATCATTTCAAGTCATTGGTAGGTGGTACGTCCTTCCTCTTTTTCCTCTATGTTCTTCTTTATTCTTACCGGTTGCCATCTTTACTATTTTGATTTCATCATCATCTTTCGTTCGTCCGTTTCCCTTTCCCTTTGTTCGTTCTTCTTTGCTCTGAAAAAAAAAATTGAAGCTTGCATATTTTTGGCTGAAGCCTATTTTTTTACCGTGCTTATCCTCCTCTTGCTCTCTCTCTTCTGCACATTAGCCTGTGCTACAGCGTCCCTCCGCCTTCAATCCTTTTTCCACCTCACCATCTCTCCCCTCATCGTGAGCAACTCCACCATCATGAGCAAGCCACGCTTCTTTCTCGACCACCACCAGAGAATCCGGCCACCATCTCCTTCCCTCCACCTCACTGCAGTTTCGGTATGTTTAAATATTAGTTAATATATATATTGAGTATTATATATGGGGGTTTGGAAGTATTTATATATATATTTCAGGTTTTGTAAAACTTTATAGTGAAGTATATATGTATTCTATGTTAAGGTTTATGATAGTTTATATATAAAAGGTTAGATTTATATACTATGTTTGTTGTATGCTCATTTATATGTACTATAGGGAATGTATATAATATATATCTTACTCATGACAGTTTTGTGTAAAGTGTATGTTAATATATATATTTTAGTTGCAATTCCTATAACTATGTAAGAATAAATTACTTATTTCAAGTGCTTCCTTCCTAGTTTATAATATGAAGACTTTTGTTTCCTGTTGATAGGCCGAAGGCTATGTATATATATGTTATACTTTATTTTTATTTTTTTGAAAGTTGAGATTCTCTTGTATATGCCTGAAAATTTTCATTTCATTCGAATGTAATTTGTTACACCGTTTTGTGTCCGTAAGTTGGACTGTTGAATGTTTTCAGCTGTACTTAGAATTATTCGTGTTGTTACAAACACGACCAGTGTCCATATTTGACGCAGCGTATCTCTTTCATTTCCTATCGAAATTCAACGATTCTTTTTTTGGTTGAAAGATGTGATTCTCTAGTTTATGTATGTAAAATTTCAGTCCAATTCAAGGCCGTTTGGTCCTCTATTTTATACCTGAAAGTTGCAACCAAACTGATTTTGCACTTGTTTGCATGTTTATTTTTTTCTAAACAGCAGTTAGACTTCATGTTCACGATATCATATCTCACACATGTTTTATCAGAATGGGTTGATTCTATTTTTACAAAAGATTCGAAGTTACCTAATTTATGCATCTCAAATTCCAGAAATATCCGACATCGTTTGATTAGTGGTCGAGGATCTGGAAGTTAGACCCAGGCAGCTGTTCTTTTGTACTTCAAATTATTTTACACTGTTGCAAACACGACCTGAGTTCATGTTTGACGCATCGTATCTCTTCAGTCTTACGCCGGAATACAGTGATTCCCTTTTTGTTTAAAAGATAAAGTTTTCTACTTTCTGTTTATAAAATTTTAGCTTCATACGAGGTGGTTCATTCCTCTGTTTCTTACCTGAAAGTCAGACCCAGAGGGGTTTTCAGACCTGAACATTTGACAGTCGCAACATAGCCTGAGTCTATGTTCGTGACATCGTAACTTTTCTCGTCTCTTGTCCAAATCAAGTGATTCTTTTGCAGTTTGAAATACAAGTTTTGATCTTTATTCATACCAAATTTCAGACCATTTCGATCTCGATAGCACATAGAATTATATTGTTAAACTTTGACACGGGACATGTTTTTTATTTGTTGCTATGTTGAATGTTTTGATTTGATTTCGGCCATTCCTATTTAACAGCTTTGCTCGTCGATTCGTGCCAATCTAGTTTATTTCGGAAGTCGTGCTTGCAATTCGTAACTTAATTTCATTGTCTGTATCGATGTACATGTTCTCTCTAGCCTCGAAAGGTGAGCAATCACTCACGATTAACGTTCTTTTATTTATTGAATTTGATTTCAATTGAAATGACCAATTTGAAATATGTTGCTGTTAGTTAATTACACTGTTATATATGTTATTACCTGTATCAGTTCACCTGTGACATCTGACACTATTATCTGTTACTTAGACTATGATAATCAAGTTTGGTTGATAAATGATTAATTGTTTGTTGTTGATATTGGACGTTAAAATTGTTAATGTAGGAAGTGATAAAAATATGAAATTGATTTAATTGACGTAGGATAGTTAGCAACTTGAAATTGATAAATATGTTGAATTTAATTGGACAAATTTGTATAATATGACCTTTTTAAGTGTTTAATTTATTGACACATAGAAAAATAGAATTACTCTTGAACCATTTAAATTTATGTTGTATGAATTGATATAGTATAAAATTGAAAATGGATATCAAGTGAAGAACCGTATAAAATATTAGTCTAATAATCTATAATCTACATGAAATGATAGTGTAGATTCTAGAAATAATTATATTAATTTGCACAAACAACAATGTGAATTAATACGATTATTTCGGGATTATTTGAATTAACTATTGGATTATTATTGATTGTTGTTATTGCTTGTTTATTTACTTTAACACCATGCCAGTTATCACACTGCAAGTTCCCTTTGCTATGCTTTGGTTTTTGAATTGAAATGGAATCGAGTTGAAATGATAAATACCTAAAATAAAACTTGGACCTAGGATAGAGAATTAAATAAAAACCGATTGGCTAATAAATTTGATTTAAAAATAAAATAAAGATTTTATTTGGATAAATAATAAGGTTTTGAAATGAAGTTGGAATTTGAACTTTTATGGGAGGAAATGTTAATATTTAATAATCTGAATCAAAATATTAACATAGTAGTTGATGAAAGAATGTTGTTTTAAAATTGGAATTATTAATAATTAAGTTTAAGATTATTTAATAATTAGGGTGGAATTATTTAATAATTAAGTTGAAATTATTTAATAATTAAGTTTTGAAATTATTTAATAATTAAATAAAATTGAATTATTTAATAGTTAAATAAAATTGAACCTCTTGAATTAGTGAAATTTAGTTCTTTATTAATTAAGCTTTGAAATTGTAACTAAGTAAATGAATAAGTGAAATTGAATTTTCTTTAACAAGAAATAAAAATGTGATTTATTGAAATTAATGTAAGACTTGTAAATCTAAAGAATTTGATTTGACGAATCTAATTTAATTCAATTTGAAGCTTTGATATAATGAAGTTTTACTTAAGTAATTGATTTAATGAATTGGAAGTTAAAAAGAATTGTTTTGAATGATAAATTTACTTAACGAATATTGAATGAAATCGATAAATGAAGTTAAATTGATTTGAATGTTAAATTAAATTAATTTAAATGATTTCGGAATGAAACTTATATACGAACTTGAATCAATATTTGAATGGTTTAAAATAGATATAGAAATTGAATTATAAGATTTAGAAATTATGAATTTGGAAGTTGAAACGTAAATTTTTGAAATTGGTTTTGAAAGACAAATGAAATGTTGATTTACAAATTGTAATTGAAATTTAATTTGATTTGGTTTTGAAATATATTAAAGGACCAATCGGTATAATAATTACGAAAGTTATTAAAGAGACCGGAATCGGTTAGGGACATACTCACTGTCTAAACTGAAAAGCACTTTAATAACAATACGCGGAGTTGTGATCCAGAATGAAGTGGTTGGAATGATGTACGTGATGACTGAAGAAAGAGAACGATAATGGATAGCCTTGACACTTGAGTCAAATTGGAAATGACTAAAACAGGAGCCGTGCCGGGCCAAATGGGGTTAGCTGCCTTGAGCGAACACACTTCTTCGAAACTACTCATTACTTGTTGTCGATTGGTGCACCCATGATTTTGGGAGTGTTGTTTCGCGGTGTTGCGATCGCTGCGGCAATGCGTTCTCACCAGTCCGGATCAGGCAAACGGTAGTTTCACTACCTTGGGTATTGCCTCATGTGCCTTGTCGTACTTGTATCCCTATATAGGCGACCACTACAATTTGTTTTGTGTTATACCTATGGAGTACTCCCTGATATCCCACTAGTTTATGGTGGAGTTTACAGTGCTGTATAGTCTATAACACTTATATAAAATGTGTTAAGGGGGATAATGTAACGCCTTAACACTATTTTGATATCTTATATTACTAATAGGCACTATCTATTTACCGTACACTACTACATAGTAGATAGTTTAACGGATCCTTAAAGGATACTTATTCCAAACATCCTTTGAGTTACTTGTAATTCAATTGCTATTTCACTTGAGTTTGATTTATTAATATAAGAATGTTAATCCTGATTCGAGTGTTTTGTGTTTTGCTTTACGCTCGGGTCAGATTGAGTGTACCAGTATTCGAGACTCACCTTTGGAGTTGGATTTTCGCTTGGAGATCCAGCTATCTATCCAGCTTTCAGATATTCGGTTGATTCTAGTGATGTATTCTGATATTGTATTTGACTATTGTATTCGAGACTCCTATTGTACCTTATTTTACTCTGATATGTATATAGTAGATTCATGAACTACTATCTTTTGTTTCCACTGCATTTATTACTCTGTGTCTGTGATCTGTGATTAATTATTTACTATATATGTTCAGTTTTGCCAAATTTAAATTAACAATTCGGTATTTTGAATTATTCAAGTCTGACATGTGCGGATGCGAATAGTCCAAAATAGCGGGTCGTTACACCTACCTCGAAAGGTGATACACTAGGGAAATATAATTGTCAAAGAAACAAAAGATGCTCGAGCCCAGTACTGTATAACAAGGATCCATAGGCCCGAAGGCAACGCCCGAAGGCAACAAACCATGAAGGCTCGAGCCCGAAGGCAACAAACCCCGAAGGCAACGCCAAAAGGCAACGCCCGAAGGCAACAAACCCCGAAGGCTCAAGCCCGAAGGAAACAAACTCCGAAGGCAACGCCAAAAGGCAACACCCGAAGGCAACAAACCCCGAAGGCAACGCCAAAAGGCAACGCCCGAAGGCAACAAACCCCGAAGGCTCAAGCCCGAAGGCAACAAACTCCGAAGGCAACACCAAAAGGCAACACCCGAAGGCAACAAACCTCGAAGGCTCGAGCCCGAAGGCAACAAACCCCGAAGGCAACGCCAAAAGGCAACAAACCGTAGTGGCAGTACTGGACACCACTGTCCGATGGAATGTGTCACAACTCTCAGTAAGGAACCTGGAAAATGTTAATGTGGGTCCCATACCCCCACATTCGCACTAAACGGTTTACTAACCGTTAGTCGATTTCACATTCAAAGTAGTACAAAGTTCACCTCATCTCATCGGTAAACCAGACCCACAGGTCAAAACGGTCAAACGAATAGATTAGGAATTAACTGGAAAGATAAACCCACATGTTCATATCACGCGTTTTATTTAATCATTTAATTCTCCTCCTTATTCGCTCGATGTGCAAAATTGTGTGTATGTTTTAAATAGAAATTGTAAATTGGAGAAACGAGCTTTTAATACAATTTGAATAGATAATTTAATGAAAACCGTGTACGAAATCAAAAAGGAATCATCAAAGTCAAATATGCAATAACAACTAATTAGAATCGTCATGAATCGATTAAAATTGGAAACCAAGCAAAATAGGCAAATTAGGCTGAGATAAGCAGGTCATTCGACTGACTGTAGAGGCCAGTCGACTAATCCAGAAACGAGAAATTTTCAATTCCTGTAGTCAGTCGACTGACTGCAGAGGCCAGTCGACTGACTACAGAAAACAGAGACTTCCAATTTCTGCAAACAGTCCCAGGAACTTACGGTTTCTACAGCCAGTCGACTGATTGCAGAGGCCAATCGACTGACTGGCACTGTTTTTCAGCCTATCCAAATGAAGAGCAAACTCTTCCAATTTGCGATCAGACGAGCAATGGGCACTAGGGGTTCATGCCAATCGACAACCCAGCACTATTGGCTCTTCAATACACCTCTGAAAACATGTTCAAACATCAAAGCTATGATTTTTAAAGTTTTTGACTTCAAAACACCAAAAATTGAAATGTTCACTAAATCAAATCAAATCAAAAGCAAATGAACATAAATAAGTGTTAGGAATTCATACCTAACATCAATGATATCTAGAGAAGTAGTTGTGAGTTCAAAACTCACCTTTTAACCCAAAAACTCAAGAGAGAAGCTATGGAGCAAGGCAAGAACAATCACTCTTCAATTATAACCCAAGGAGCTTCAATCTAAGCTCAACAAAAAATATTTCCTAAGTTAGGGTTTAGGAAATTTCAGAAATCGAAGAGGAATTGAGATGGAGAAGGAGAAGAGAATGCTTACCTAAGCTTCTCTTGGATTTTGGAGCAAGAATTTGAGTTTGCAATTGAATCTAGGGTTTTCAATTTTAATTTCTCATTCCTTCCCCCATTTTCAGTTGTGCTTGGAAAAAAAAGAAATGAAATCTGAATGAATGGATGAAGAGAGGGGCTGAGTTAGGGTATAAGGATGAGTTGGGTGAAACCCAAACCCAAAAGCCCAAATAGAAAACATCCAAATTTTACTCAACTCCAAACGTTTCGATGTTTATACTCAAAAAAGTCGCAAATGCCATTTTGGACTCAATGGAAGTGGTCTCGAGTCCCAATTCGACCGTTTACAAAAAGTGACATTTCGGACTTTAATCCGACTAACGATGCTATATTTAAATAAAATATTTAAATATACAATCGTAGAATATGCGGGTTGTTACAAGTGTTATAATATCTTTAAAATTAGTGTTAGAACCTCAATTTACAGTGTTTTGATTGTGACAACCATATAAGTCAATATTGTTGTATTCTTGTGTACTAAAAATTTATGTAGGAGATTTATTGAAGATTTGGATTCACAAAGCTATGAAGTTGTTATACATCTGTTTAGAGTTTGTATATTATATTAGAATTATGTTAAAATCTCTCCGATATGATATATACACTAACACATGCACAAAACTATGCAAATACTCATTTTAGGCATAAATCTACCGGTTGAGTGTCCCCATTCAAACGGCTGAATGTTGAAACAAATCATAAATTTTTATGAAGATTCAGCCGGCTGAATGGAGACATTCAAACGGTTGAATTAGACCTAAATTAGCCTATTTTCTTGCTGCATCGAATTTAAATCGATTCAGATGTCTGAATTGAAAATTTCAGACAGCTGATTATTTATAACGGCTATTTTTCTGATGGGATGCTTCTCTTCAACAAAGAGAAACACCTTCTAATTTAAGGGTTGCATCCGTTCCTTTTCATCGCTCCTTTTATCAAAGATTGCAACTTTTAAAACTATTTAAATAGAGTCTAGAATCCAACAAACTTTTCAACAACAACCGATTATTAGTTTTCTTAATTTCTTACTCTAATTCTCTATTTACCATTTGCACTCAAAATACATACAATCTCTGATCGTTGATCACTCTATCTTCCACATTGTTCAAAGCACGTGACACTATATATCATAAAGGAGAAGATTATAGGAATTCACTACAAGAAATTTGATTTTTAGTGGCGCACAAAAAACGCTACAAAAAGTTTTGGTGGCGTTTTGATAAACGCCGCTAGAAAACATGCGACTAAAAATCAATGATTTTTTGTTGCATTTATTTTAACGCCAGTAAAAATGAATTTTTGGCAGCGTTTTTTAAACGTTACTAAAGATCTTTTTTACAGCGTTTAAGAAACGCCACCGAAAAGGTGTCGTTTACTATCTTATTTTTTTGTTGCACTTATTATTATTTTTTGCAGCGTTTTTTGAACGCCACGGAGATTATCTGAGTTGCTATAATTGCTGATACTATAATTTTTGGTGGCGTTTTTTCTCCGCCACCGTATGTTTCGATTTTATTGCCTGCTATTCCACGACTACATCTGATTTCGCCTCCAATTCAATTACTTCAAAACTTATACAATAACGTAATATATAAACACATACACATTCAAAAATAACACATTCAATGAACCACAATAACACAAACAAAAGCAATTATATAATCACCACTATATCATAACATTAGTGTCAAGACAAAAGGTTAACCATACGTTTACACAACCAAACTACCATAAACAGTTTCATAATAGTACATGCAGCTAAAGTAGTGCTGCTACCATACATACTAGTTTCATAACAGTTTTAATCAACCTAACTACATACATGTGCTGCTACCATACCAAAAACCAGTGTTGCTGCTTGAATTCTTCACAAACGTTTATCTACCTATAAACAATAATAATCATGTTACTAAATATTTGTGAGGTGAAGGTATCAAAGATCAAAAATGGATAAATATAGAAGTCCTTAGACTATAATACTTCAAACAAATATGCCTCTGCGTATTAACCACTGATAAGAAGAGTTCCCTGCACCAAATACAAACTCTTTTGGAAAATTAGCTCGGTTGTAAATTGCAGCAACCATTATTTGAGATGATAACAATATGGACGATAAGAGTAGAATCGCAGACAAAGAAAGCTTCATTTTTTTCTTCTTCCAATATTATACTGGTTTCAGTAGAGAAGGGGGAATAGTGGTGCATGTATATATAACTGTAGAAGAATGAATATTTCTAGAATAAATATGTTCTTTTGTCTCACCCACAGGTCAAATAATTTATGTAATAAATACTACCTTGTAATTAATGTCAAATCAGCTATGAAACAAAACTTTCCAAAACAAATGAAAGGAAAAATATATCTTAGATTTGATAATTAGCTGGCTCAAACTGGAAAAAATTTAGATGTACAGAAGAGAACCACTAAAACTATTATTTTGCAGATAATACAAATTAAATTAAGTTGTGGTTGTAATTGTATTGGACTATGTATGTGTTTATGCTCAGTTCATTAACAGATTCAGATTAATCACTTTCTAGCTCTACACCAATATTTATTGAGTAATATAACTAATTTTTATAGTCGATTATCTAGGAATATTGTCAAGGTATTAGAATCAAAGTTTGAAAACATTTATGATGAACAAGTTATATACCTTTCAGTTTGTTTTCAGAATGACTTTTTCCATTGGCCAAGCTATGTGAACGCCAAGTGCATCTTCCATGCACGTCAACGCCGATGTTGGTCTCCATAGCTCTGCATTTGCATCTATCACAATATCAACCCAAACTTTTACAGTATTAAGTCCCAATGGACAACAATGGACCATCATTATCAGATCAGTTGATGCAAAAGTTCCTTCAGCCACTACGTTTGTTCCACCCAAATCGATCAACTGGCATTTGATATCTTTTGTCAACTTTGCAATTGGCTGGAAAAAAAGAGATTATTATGCAGAATATATACATACACATAATAAATAAACTTTCATACACAAGTAATTTCTTCAATTTTGAAAATTAATACTTACATGCTCTGATTTCTTCATGACCATGGGTGTAGATTTCATGGGAGAAGTCGCACCATTTACACTGTCATTTACATTTTCTTTATCAGCTTTAACTTTTGATTTTGGCCATGCTACTTTCCTACCAACTGCATCTCTAATGCACGACATATCACATGTGTGTCGCCACAAATAAGCATCTTTATTTATTACTTTGTCGACCGAAATCACAACGGCAGACGGACCGAGCGGAATACAATTAACAACATATTGTGGCTCTCTGGAGTAGACTCTTCCTTCGGCAACTACCCCTTCACCCTCATTCCAACCATAAATCTTGCATTTGTCGTCTTGGACAGTGCTATTACTCTAAAAAAGAGAAGTGTAATTTTAACAAACAATAAATATAAAGATGGTTTATTTTAACAAACAAATAAATTTCTACTTAGCAAATTACTTAGCAAATCATTCACAGGTTATAAAATGAGAAGTGTAATTTTAACAAACAAATAAATATAAAGATGGTTTATTTTAACAAACAAATAAATTTCTACTTAGCAAATTACTTAGCAATTCATTCACAGGTTATAAAATGAGAAGTGTAATTCCAACCATAATATTGTGGACAGTGCTGTTAATATAAAAAAATTATTCAAATTTTTATTAAGATTTTAACAAACAAATAAATATACAAATGGATTAATTTGGGGTACTAATATCTAAAAACTAAAACTAAAACTTTAGTATGTTTCAATGAGAAGTGTAATTCAACAGTTTAGTATGAGAAGTGTAAAATTTACCATACTGACGTCGTTCAAATTTACTCGCAGCGCCATCTTAATGCAAGTTGATGGCCAAGCTCCTACCTTATTCACAGTGTCTGCGAATACTGTCATTTTAGGTGTAGGCCTCCATAAATAAGTATCTAGCTTGTCCACGATATCTACAATAACGCTCACAGCATTTGGTCCAAGACGAATGCCATTGACAACCGCAGTTGGGGTCCCTGGACAACACCCTCCCATTGGCAACAACTTCACAGTTTCCATCCCAATTCAACATCGAACATACATCGTCATTGCTCTGCAATTATTCAACCAAAAATTATAGCAATCACTGGATCAAAATTTAAAATCTAAATGTTATTTCTTGAGTAATATAATTATTATTTTTACCAATTCAGATATGCTCCTTTTCGAACTTTCTATACCCTGCAGCAAAGCTCTAATATTGGGATATTTTAATATTAAAAGCACTCAATTAAATGTAATGTAGGCGTTTAATTGACTATCAAAAACTACTAAATGGACTTTGATCAGTTAATGTATTTTACAGCTATAAATGATGGGATGAAATTAATATGGGTACCAAAACCAGCAAGTGAAAAAAATAAAATTGAGTTGCTAAAATTAAAATGACCATACTTAAAATGGCAGAGAACATATAATAAGTTTGTGAGAGAGAATAAATTTGTTCTTTTTAGTATTTTAAATTATATGGCGCTTTGAATTTTTTATTTTACATATATAAATTACTTTTAATAGTTTACCTTCTGGTTCATCAGAACCTACATCATACTCTTCATTTCTGCTATTTCCTCTTGACACTGCGATACTTGTTTATCTTTGGATTGGGCCACAACTAGCTTGGTTAAAGTGCAACCCCTTCCCAATGCCCTTAACCGTCCTGGTTTATCTTGTCCGAGTACATGTACAAGAGCATCTCCACTGACATTCTATGACGAACCGGAATGTGATAGGCTACAAATTTTTTAATCTCCTCCTACATAAATAAATACAAATAGATAATGTACAATGGTAAAATTATCGTAGTTTCGGACAATTTTTTATATACAGATAAAATAAAAAAACTTACAATAGCATTTCCAGCTTCCGCGGTCACCGGTTCACCATTATTTTATGTGAGATTTAATCCAAACATCAGCTCTAGTTATGGACGATAAAATAATATTAAATAAAAAACCGGACAGGTATAAAATAATATTAAATAAAGCTATACTTAATTAACTAACCATGTCTTCGGTCAATCTAGCAATTCCCTTACGACCAGTTGTGGGTGGAAGTTGTTTATCCCTAAGGGCCGAATATTTCTCACTTCGTTTCTGTAAAATAGAAAGATATATTGTTGATATATTGTTATAGGATAATGGCAGCTTCGTTGTTTGAGAAAGTGAAGAGTGATAGAGAAAAGTTGATATATTGTTATAGGATAATGGCAGCTTGGCTGAGGAAGTGAAGAATGATAGGGAGAAGTTGTTTGAGAAGTGTTTGATAAAGGCAATGTAAAGAAGAAACATGGATATTTTGTTTTGTAAATAGAGAACAAAAACTTGAAAATAGTTGCTTGTAGTAGAGGAAAATTCAATGTATCAGAAACTAAAAGACAAATGAAATAAAACAGTGAACATAATATCAAGTGAAAACAGTGAGCAAAAGAAACATATATGTAAAAATGAAAACTAAAATCTAAGATGCAATGCAATGTTTTTTGTTTTATTTTTGTTTTTGGGTATATGCAATGCAAGCTTGTTGAAGTATGAAATGCAACAGCAATGTAAAACAGAAAACGAAACGCAAAAGCCAGGAAATGAAATGTAATAGCAAACTAGTTGAAAATTCCAATTCAAGATGAAAACAAAACCAAAAAATTTTTTAATGCAAGATAAAACAATACAAAACAAAACACACAGCACTAAACTGAACTAAATTCAAGTGAACAAGAAATGTGTACAGAATGAACAAAGTTAAAACGGAAAGTGTTGAGTTGACATGCACACAAGAACAATGAACAAAAATGCACAGTGAACATAAATGCAAAACAAATGAAACGCAAAATGTTTTCTTTTTTTGAGACTAAAACAAAACCATATGTGTTATTGGATAATAAAATTGTTCTTTTGAAAATGATAATCAACTTTGATGTGCAAATAACCGTATGTGTTATTGGATCCCAATCATTAACTTTTAAAGTGTTCTAGCAAATAAAATAGTGAATAGTGTTACCTTAAACTCCGGACTTGTTTTCGCCTTCACAAACCATCTCCATTTGTTCATGCTTTTGATGTTGGTAGGTTTCAGTTTTAGTCTTTCCTCTTCGTTCTCCGCTTTATTTAATTTTCGAACCAATTTACTTTGTGACGATCTCCAAATTACTCCCATTTGTTGAAATATAGCTTTACTTTGCCAATCCTCTTCCAGTTTAAATCTAATCTGCAACAATACATGAAAACATGATATTAAAATCAAACAACAGCCATATGTATGCATCAAACAATTTTTTTCAGCCATAACTATAATACGTGATGTAACAATGTAGCAATGTAGCAACTTGCAAACAGATGTATAAACAACAAAAACAATTTTTAACTCATACCTGAATCGATTGCCACGAAACAACTTTTAACTCATCACTTAGATTCCTCCAATCATCAAGTGTGTATGGAACCAGCTCCTGCACAAGCGGTCCAAGAAAAGAGGATAAATGTACTGACCCTTTCCCTATTGGTATAACTACATCATTGAACTCAACATCAATTCGATCCTGACTGCTTAACGGGAGTCTTTTAGCTTTTGCTGGACCTCTACCGCCTCTTTTCCGAGATGTAATTCTGGATTCAGCTTCACTTGCTCTCCCAATTTCTCCCTCAGCATCATCAGTTTGTTCAGGAAGGATTTCATTTTCTGAGCGAAGTCCTTCTTCATTTGGGTCGAAGAGGGTAACAGGTGGCTCTTGTTCTTTGTCTTCATTGCAAACAATGGCTTGCTTCTTAGCGTTGACTGTTGGTTCTTCACTGTCGGTGCAAGCACCAGCTGGAATCTTAACCTTTTTCTTTGGATTATACTTCCGCTTTGACTTATACTTCTGTGATTCCTCATCAGCCTTTCTCTGGCTGCGAGTACGTACAAAGCTTGAATGCATCTTTTTTCTGCAAATGAAATAAAAACAGTAACTTATTTTGAGAATACTTCATATAAAGGACAGTTAACAGTATCTATTATGTAACCTTGAATACAATAGTTATTAATACATGAATATGAACCTGTAATGTAAACTCTGTAAATAATCACATTAATACTTACTAATGGAAAAATCAAAACATATAATTTCTGTAAATGTATATTAATATGTTTTCTATGCTTGCATTTACAAATGAAGGCACCTAACATCTAATAAAAAAAGCACAACACACTCAACAAAATTTGCAACCTCTCACAAACACAAAACATAGCAATGCTAACTCACACACAACTCACACAAGCACACAATACGCAACATATTCACAAACCCAACTCACCCTACAGACAGTCAAACAACCCTCACAAACACAGTACACACAAACACATATGTATACTAACTACCCACTTACCTTATCAGTCACTCTCCTCTGGTTATCACTCACTGTCTTCTGAGTTTCGATTCTTTAATATTATTTATCTGTTAATATGGAGCAAATACTTGGTACTTTAAGCAATACCATGCTCAAGTATTTGTTTTATATAGTAGATAAATGTTGTGTAAAAAAAAGATAGTATTAATATGCACCTTATGTAAATGAAAATATTCCAAAGTTGAAAAATTGTATTACATAAACAATTTTACAGTGACTTGTGATCTGAGTCTGGGAGAGGACATGCCCAAATCATAATTTGATATCATATAACTCATAAAGCAATATGAATACACTGTTGTAGTTACATACTAAATCTATCAAAAAACAACAAAATATGCCCAACTTCCAATTATGGACCACATATGTCAAGGGAAGATTATCAAACAAACATTAGCTTGAATCGCTATTACAAGGGAAAAAGGTTATCAAACCACATATAAAATTACTTCTTTCCTTTTGAGAAAACAAAATATTTTTCGTCAAAATTAAGTAAGGTGTAATTAAGATGTTATTACAAGGGAAAAAGGTATCTTTTGACAATTATGCAACAGGGAACAAACTTGGCATAGGAATGGAATTAAATTCAACATAAACATAATATTAAATTTGATTTGACATATCAAATCCAAATAGAGTCAGACAAAAAAGAAATATATTACAAAATTAAAATAGAAAAAAAAGAGTTTACCCAGAACGTGAATCAAAAATCGATCCTACATCCATGCTAGGCAAATAAATATTATTATCAAATCATTGTGCACGAATAAAAGAAGTCGTAGAGAAAATAAGTAAATGTACAAGGAGAAGGGAATCATTCTTGAATGTCATTCTAAATGTTAGAATGATGTGAAAAGAAGACTTGAGATGGAATGAACAAATTTAATGATGCATGCTAGAGTAGAAATGAAGATCCTCAATCAGAAGTTGACCATACATCTTCAAATGACATATATGTAAGGTTTAATGCTAGGTTTTGATTATTGAGTAGTAGACAGAACAAAGGTGGTAAATGTCAAAGCTGTCATGAAACAAGGAAAAGAAACTACTTGATTGTAATACATTTTTCAAATGATAGTACAACAAATTTTATAATCTACTCAAGTAGAACATATAATCTACTCAAGTATGCCTTCGCAATCCTCTCTAACATAACTAACATCTTCATCATCCATTTCGGTTATTTCGTTATCTTCCACGACTTGGATATCTTCCTTGATGCAATCGTGATCCTCTAAATCATTAAAACTTCTTGATGGTGCTTTCATTACAACATACCAATTAGAAACATCATTCTCTCTTGAATAAAATACTTGTCTTGCTTGAGATGCAAGTATGTATTGGTCTCGTGAAAACAATGCTTGATGTAAATTAACAAGAGTGAACCCATCATCATCAACTTTTACTCCATTTCCTTTATACGCCCAACGACACTTAAAAACTGAAATATAAAACGTATGATAATATAATAAAATTATATCTGTCAATATTCCATAGTAAGTGACCACATTAACCACTTGGGACATATCTTTTGCACTTGCTCTACACATAGTAGTCGCATCAAAAGTCACCCCACAATTCTGAGTTTCTCTCCCTACATCTTTTATATGAAAACGTTACTCATTGATGATATATCCGTTGTAAGACATGGCATCATCCTTCGGACCAAAAGCAATCCATCTTAACATTTCATCATGATCCTTGGAGGTAATAGGTATCTACAACAAATTTTATTTAGCATGTATATTTTATTGTAAGATTAATAGTCAAAAGAGAATATATTTGAAATATAACTAACCTTTCTTTTAATCCAATCGGCAAAAACTTTTGTATGTGCTTCCCAAAGTAAGGTCGCATTTTTTGTCATGCGTGGGTCTGACTTTTCTAATTCCTCCAAATGCAAACTAGTATTGAATAATTGATTATAAGTTATATATAGCATTACGAACACATCAAAATAATTAAAACAATATAATATACACTATCTCTATAAATGGTTCCACCACAGCCATATTCATTAACACGGCTAAATGAGCACTTTCTTTGTCATTAACTGACAGTTTAAATTTCCTGGATATTGAAATCGGACGTCCCTCGAGTATTACACTGCTTTCATAATCTTCATTTCGAGCTTCTTTGTCCTTTATATGTCCTGATTTTTTCAAAAATTCATCGAAAACATCATGGATTCTTTTGCAAGATAGGATTCTTCAATACATCCCTCTGGTCGTGCATAGTTTCTGACATAGTCTTTAAGTGTCTTCATGTATCTTTCGAATGGGTACATCCAACGAAAATGAATCGGTCCACAGAGTAGTGCTTCTTTTCCAAGATGAATGGATAAATGTACCATTATATCAAAAAAAGATGGTGGGAAATATTTTTCAAGCTTACATAAAACTTCAATAATCTCAACATTGATTTGTTCTACCTTCTCTCTATCAAGAACACGTTGACATAATTTGTTGAAAAAAGAACATAAGCGAATTATTGTTTTTCTTGCCTTCTTTGCCATTAATCCTCTCGATGCTACTGGCAATAACTTTTGCATTAATACATGGTAATCATGTGACTTCAATCCGCTAATTTTGCAATCCTGCAACGAAATCCGATTTTTCAAATTCGAACAGTAGCCATCTAATCCTTTGAAATCGTACAATCTTTTGCAAAATATTTTTCTCTTGGATTTTGACAACATGTATGGAGCTGGTGGAAGATATGTTTTATTCCCACGAGGTTGTGCTTGAAGCTCACTTCGAATTCCCCAATCCTCTAAATCATTTCTACAGTTGGTTCCATCTTTTGATTTATTACTATGCAACATCATGCCCAATAGGCTTTCACCAATGTTTTTCTCCACATGCATCACATCTATATTGTGACGTAATGGAAGCTCCTGCGAAAACCAAAATTATAACGCATTATTGGGTTTTTCTTCTATTAAAACAATGAAAAATAAATAAACTAACCACTAACCTTCCAATAAGGCAAATCAAAGAAAATTGATCTTTTTTTCCACCTCGATAGCTCCATTTTTGTAGAATCGTTAGTATTATCATCTTCATCTTCTGTATCATAAACACACTTTCTCTTCTTACTTTTCTCTTCTTTTTCTTTTCCAATATCATTTGGATAATCCTTCAACAATGCATGAATGTTTCTCCCAGTTAGTATTCTAGGAGCACTACCTTTCTCTATGGTGTTATCAAACAATGCCTTTTGTTTCCTCCGTGAATCTAAAGCAGGTAGAAATCTTCTATGACCCATGTAGACGCTCTTTCGACTATGATTCAACCAACGAGAATGGGTATTGACACCACATAATGGGCAAGCTTTTCCCCCCTTCACACGACATCCAGCAATATTTCCATAAGCCGAAAAATCGTTAATCGTCCATAGCAAAATTGCATTCAGTTTAAACAAATTTTTACTAAATTCATCATAAGCATCAACTCCATTACACCACAAATGATGCAAATCTTCCACCAAAGGCGCCAAATATACATCAATATCATTCCCGGGTTGCTTTGGGCCTGGAATAAGTAAAGTTAACATAATATTTTCCTTCATCATACACAACATAAGCGAGAGATTGTATGTCACAAGCATCACCGGCCAGCAACTATATTTCGAACTCAACATGGAAAATGGATTGAATCCATCTGTAGCAAGACCAAGCCTAAGATTGCGTGGATCAGATGAAAAAGATTTATACTTTTCATCCACCATTTTCCACGTCGTAGAATCCATGAGATGATGCATTTTTCCATCGTTGCTTGTATTATTAAAATGCCATCTTAAATCTTCTACCATCTTTTGAGATCTATACATTCTTCTAAATCTCGGAATTATTGGAAAGTATCTAAATACTTTAACTGGAATACCTTGTATAACCTCTTCAGTATCTTGATTTTTCTTCCATCTTGAAGAACCACATTTTGGACAACTTTCTAAATCTTTGTATTCTTTTCTGTAAAGGCAACAGTCATTCTCACAAGCATGTATCTTTTCAAAACCTCGAATGCTCTAAGAAATTTCTTTACTTCATATATGTTTTTGGGAAGCACGTTATCCTTCGGCAGAAATAAATGTTGCACAGTTAAAAGCTTATCAAACCCACTATCAGACAAGCCAGTCTCACATTTAAGATTATACAAGACGGTGATAGCATATAATTTTGTGTGATTTATGCAACCAGGATATAATGGAGTTTCTGCATCTTCCAAGTTCTTGAGTAACTCATCCTCTTTTCTTTGAGAATTAACATTATCTTTATCATCATCAAAAAAAATCTTGATTCAAAAAATCTTCATCTTCATAGTGAATCATCTTGAATAGATCATATACATCAAACGTATTTGTTTTCTTCTCTACATTTATCTCTTCACCATGGTTAAACCATACACCACCCATGTATTTAGGATCCATTCCTTTTATAATTAAATGTTCAACGATGATTTGTTCATCATGACGACTAAGATTCCGACAATCCTTGCAAGGGCATAAATTTGTTTCTACACTTCTTGCATTCCTCTTTGCAGCATTCACAAAATTCATTGCTCCTTGTCGGTACTCTGTACTAGTTCTATGAAAAAAGTAAAACAAATAAAAAAATTGAGCTTTAATATTAGATTATATGTTATAATTCTCAAAATACATATTCAGTTAATCATGGTTTTATTACCTGCTTAAAAAACCCAGTCTTTTTCCATTTTCGACATATGAAGGCAAATAAGTTTCCAATCTTTGACGTATAAATTGATTATCTGTTGTAATCAAAAAAATAACTAGTTGTTGAAGTTATTACCCAAAAAAACATCCAAGCATCGTATAAATAATGAACTATCTGGAACATTGGTAACACGCCCATAGTAAGGATAATAAACTACAATAAACCACATAAAATGAATAATAACAGAGATAGCATGTGCTGCAGTGAATGAAATAACAGAGATAGTTTTTATTTTTAGGATACTGCACACATGAATCAAACCCCGTTCACAAGGTTACATAGATTTGTTTTTCTTCGTTTGGTGACTGAAATTATGATGCATTTGCTGAAAATATAACGCATATAGATATGTATCAGTGAGATAACTCCATGTGACCATGTAAACGCATCTGCCCGAAAATTATTTATATTGTGAACGCACAAAAATGTGAAGCCATTCAGCAAATGGTAATTAAAATTGCATTTGTACAGGAGCAAATGCAATGAATAAAAGCAGTTTGAACAATCTAGATATTTCAAGCAGCCTACGGCAACAACAATTTGAATACTTAACAAATTTGTGTAAGAATGATACCAAACTAAAGTTGATTCAAAATTACAGAGAGTTTACTGTTACTGCAAAATATATATGGACACATCCTTTATTTTTATTTCAAAAATACCAAAGATGTTAGTATGAATTTTATAAGTGTGTGTTAACATTGGTTTCTTGTATTATTAGTTGTTGCATCCATATAGCTCTACTTGTCCATCACTAAGGTCCACATTACAAAGACAACCACTACTAAGGTCTACTTGACAGTATCATTTTATTTATTTTTGCATTAAAAATTGTTCTCCTAGCCATGTTGAACGATTTATTTTAAGAACTAAGCAAGAAAAGCTTTCATGAGTGAAAGTAAATCTTGGCATTGAAGTTTATGAAAGTACCTATAACTTTTGAGGAACAGAAATGGTGTACAAGGTCCAAACTGTGAATGAATATATGGTAATACATATTTGTATTTGTTATTTCCTTGTAAAATAAAAGGCAGACAAATTGCTTTCTTTATTAAGTAGTATTGTATCATTTCTATCAAATTTTACTATTTGTAGAACCATAAAAACACATGTTTCCAACTAGTAATAGATTGCTCATCCGGTTTCGTTAACTAATAAATCACAATGCAAACAATCACAAAATAACTAAGCTACCCTTGCAGCAATGACGTCAGTAATCACAAAATAACCGAGATACCCTTGCAGTAATTACAATGCAAACAATCACAAAATTTCTTTAACATGGTAGTAAAAATTCTATTTTTTATTGAAAATATCAAAACAATAAACTGTACAATTACATTTTAAGATGTAATCACAAACAATCACAAATAAAACCTACAGTAATCACAAACAATCACAAAATAAATTGCAATATAATCTATAATAACTTGCAGCATCAGTAGATTAGTAAACCTAACGAACAATTAGAAAAATTCACAAACAATTTTATGCGCAAGCTTTAATCACAATCAAAAAATCAATTTATAAAGATAAACCTAAATATACCTATTTAGGGCACCGCGAGGAGGAAATCAAGTTGGAGAGCTACCACGATGATGTGGACAGGAGTAGATGCAACGATGAAAATAAACAACGATGTGGAGATAAGTGATGTGGAGAGGAATGGTTGAATCAAAAAGCAATTTGGGAAATTATTTTGAAGCGATTTGGGAAATTTTGTTCCTTAGGTTTAGAAAATTTATAAGTGTTAGATAATTTAATGATAGGGAATGTACTGGTTACATTTATTAGACTTAGGCGGAAAGATTTTGGTAAGGCGCGAAAGGTAAAATAATTTTTTCCACGTTTTGACTATAGGGTGAAATGTTTTTAGTTGCATTCACAAATAAATGCCACCAATTTATGCAACCAAAGGCTATTGACTTATCAGTGCTATTTAAAGAGCATATTATAGTCAGATACTTTTGTTTATTTGTAAAGAAGTTCTGTTCGATTGCACAGGCGGTAGAAGTCCTATTCGGTTGCTTAGGCGGTAGAAGTCCTGTTCAGTTTCTTAGGCGGTGTAAACCAATTCCTCCAGGTTAAGTGAGGGTTGCTTGTTTAATTCCAGAAGGAGTCTAGGACTGGACGTAGAACGGGAAGTTCGAACCAGTATAAAAATCTCTAGTATCATTTACTTTACTACTTTATTTATTTACTTACTTATTTTGCACAAGTAGTTTATAGATACATCCATATTACACGATCCTATAGCACAGTAACTTTCATTTGGTATCAGATCAAGGTCATCTTATAACCGTAACATAGTTATCTGATATTTTAACATGGAAAACAACACTAGCATAAGTTTCCTTGAAGGTCAATCTACTGCACGACCACCACTATTTAACGGATTGAACTATAACTATTGGTCTACTAGAATGAGAATTTATATGCAAGCTAATAGTTATGAAACTTGGAATATTACTCAAGCAAAATATACTATACCTAATACAGTATATTCACAATGGTCTAACAAACAAAAACTGGATGCTGCTGCAGATGCCAAAGCCATGAATATGTTATATTGTGCATTAGACAAAAATGAATTTAATAGAGTAAGCATGTGTAAAACAGATTATGAAATTTGGCGTACACTTAAAATTACACATGAAGGTACTAACAAAGTAAATTAGAGTAAGATTTCTATGCTCAAAAATTAGTTCCAAAATTTCAAAATGAAGCAAGATGAAATAATAAATGAAATGTACTTTAGATTCCAAGACATATATCGTTCTCTTTTAGCATTAGGATAAAAATATATAGACTTTGATATTGTTTCAAAAATCCTCAACTCTCTAGCGGTGAGTGGGAACGAAAGGTCTTAGAAATCGAAGAAGCTAATGGCATTTCAACCATCAAACTAGAGGAGTTGATAGAAACTCTAATGTCTTATGAAGTTAATCTCCAGGCAAAATGAGTACAGGTGCAAGATAAGAAGAATATAGCATTCCAAGCAGAAAAGGATGAATCAGATTCAGATGAGGAAGATATGGCGTTCATTGTTAAAAATTTCAAAAAGTTTTTGAAATTCAAAAGGAGCAATAAATTCAGAAACAACAAGAACAGCTTCAGTAGCAATAACAACAACAACAAACCATTATCTTCTGATTTAGAATGTTATGAGTGTCACAAGAAAGGTTACATCAAGAAAGACTGTCCCGATCGAAAGAGAGACAAATTTAAGCACAAGAAAGACAGATTCAAAAAGAAAGCTTTCTCTGTTACATGGGATTATTTTGAATCATCTTCATCATCAAACAGTGACTCAGACAGCGATTATGAACAAGCCAATGTCTATTTTATGGCCACAAATGACGAGGTAAGTGATCTAACTTTTGATGGTATATTGGAAATAAACTCTGAATTACTTGACAAGCTAAGAAACATCAAAAGAATGTATAAAGAAACTCTAGAAAAATTAAATAGAACTGAAATTGAGGTTGATATGTTAAGAGATGAGAAACAAATTTTAGAAGAAGAACTTGAGACTACTCAAGAATCTTATTCTAATACGACATCTCAACTCTCTATGTTAAGTCAAGAAATAGAAACTCAGAAGGAAAAGAATGATGCTTTTTTAGTTGAAAATCATGATCTTAAAGCTAATATGAAAATATAGGTATTAGATATTTCTAGTCTTAAAACAAAATTAGATGATATTACTAAAAATGTCTCTAATTTAAACAAAGGTGGAGAAAAAAATTCTACAATTATAAAAAATTCTCAAACAGTTTCAAATAAAAGAGGACTAGGGTATAAGCAAGCTTCTAAAGTTATTCCAAAGAAAAAGGATTCTTTATATAACAATTTTAAAAGGAATAATAATACAATTGAAAATTGTATTTCAAAAGTTGCAAAATATTCTAAATCAATTAAGATTTGGGTTCCTAAAACAAATAATTCTTTGATTAGAAACAAATATATAAAATCTTTTATAGAAACTGTTCACAAAAATAAATTTTTTATTTTTAAAAGGAATTATGAACCCTCTTGGGTTTGGTTTCCTAAGACCTAACTTTTTAGGACCCAAATAAAAAAAGTGGGTACCAATGTTAATTCTAAATTTTGCAGATACCACTAAAAAGGAGAGGAAAACAGATATTGGACAGTGGTTACTCGAAACACATGACGAGAAACAAAGAGATGCTAACAAACATTACCTACTCAGATGGAGGTTCTGTCACTTTTGGAGACAATTCAAAAGGTTATATCATTGGCAAAGGCGATGTGAGCAATAACGGTATATCTAATTTACCTCTTATTACAAATGTTTTACTAGTTAAAAATCTAAAACACAATTTACTTAGCATCAGCCAACTGTGTGACCAAAGGATTCAATATATCTTTTTATGAAAATAAGTGTGTAGCATTTTTTATCAAAATAAAAATCTTATTTTTGAAGGTTTTAGAGATAAAAATATATATGTATTGAATATGAATATAAATCACAATACTAACATGTGATAGCCAAAGAAAATGATCCTTGGTTATGGCACAAAAGATATTGTCATATCAATTTCAAAGCTATAAACAAATTATCTAAAAATGAATTAGTAAAAGGTTTACCAAAGACGAATTTTAAAGTAAACAATATTTTTGATGCTTGTCAATTAGGAAAATTATCAAAATCATCTTTTAAGTCAAAGAAAAATATTTCTACTTTACAACCACCTGAACTATTCAATGCTTTATTTAATTATGTTTTTGTTATCTATGTGCTGGTATCTCTATATTTTACGTATCTCTACTTTCTATCGATGACAAAAGGGGATAAATTTGTTAAAAATTTGTGCATATAGATAAGGGGGTATTCAGACAAGTACCATGTAAATTATTTATAGTATATACACTTATGTGGTTGTCAGCGCCAAAAAGGGGGAGAATGTTAGAACCTCAATTTTCAGTCTTTTGATTGTGACAACTATATAAGTCAATATTCTTGTATTCTTGTGTACTAACCATTTATGTAGGAGATTTACTGAAGATTTGGATTCACAAAGCTATGAAGTTGTTATACATCTATTTAGAGTATGTATATTATATTATAATTATGTTAAAATCTCTTCGATATGATATATACACCGACACATGCACAAAACTATGCAAATGCTCATTTTAGGCAAAAATCAATCGGCTGAGTGTCCCCATTCAGACGGTTGAATGCTGAAACAAATCATAAACTTTTATGAAGATTCAGTCGGCTGAATGGAGACATTCATACGGCTGAATTAGAGCTAAATTAGCCTATTTTCTTGTTGCATCAAATTTAAATCAATTCAGATGTCTGAATTGAAAATTTCAGACGGCCGATTATCGATAACGTCTATTTTTCTGAAGGGATGCTTCTGTTCAACAAAGAGAAACATCTTCTAATTTAAGGGTTGCATCCGTTCCTTTTCATCGCTCCTTTTTATCAAAGAATACAACTCTTAAAACTATATAAACAGAGTCTAGAACCCAACAAACTTTTTAACAACAACTGATTATTAGTTTTCTTGATTTCTTAACTCTATTTCTCTATTTACCATTTGCACTCAAAATACATACAATCTCTGATTGTTGATCACTCTATCTTCCACATTCTTCAAGCACATTACACTATATATCATAAAGGAGAAGATTATAGGAAGATTGTACTTTATTGACTTATCAGTGTTATTTAAAGAGCATATTACAGTAAGATACTTTTGTTTATTTGTAGAGAAGTCTTGTTCGGTTGCTCAGGCGGTAGAAGTCCTATTCGGTTGCTTAGGCGGTAGAAGTCCTGTTCGGTTGCTCAAGCGGTGTAAACCTAATCATCTGGG
The DNA here is from genome assembly GCA_030737815.1 of Allium fistulosum. Lineage (NCBI taxonomy): Eukaryota > Viridiplantae > Streptophyta > Magnoliopsida > Asparagales > Amaryllidaceae > Allium > Allium fistulosum. Next base: position 1,105,430,495 of record CM060901.1, read on the forward strand.
TAAAGTGAGGGTTGCTTGTTTAATTCTAGAAGAAGTCTGGGACTGGATGTAGAACGGGAAGTTCGAACAAGTATAAAAATCTCTGGTGTCATTTACTTTACTGCTTTATTTATCTACTTATTTTATTTCCGCACAAGTAGTTTGTAGATACATCCATATTACATGATCCTATAGCTTAGTCACTTTCAATTGTACACATTCTATGATCATTTCTATCACTATTATCATTCTTGCAATCTATACACCAAAATTTAATATAGTGTGCAAAAGTTGGTATTTTGAAAAATAAGGAATTATATTTTTTAAGTGTAATTTATAATTCTTCCCAAAGTATTCACTATCATTTAAAAGTCCTCACGGTTATGCATGGATGAATAACTTTAATCTCTAGATACGTGCTTCCATCCTCTTTTAAAAGTCCTCACGGTTATGCATGGGTGAAACTCATATACAAGAGAGGGATAAATATTCAAGTAGTTTCTTACCTTATTTAAAAGTCCTCACGATTATGTATGGTTAGAAAATTCTTGACATTCTTTTTTAAGTAACTACTAACCTCATTTAAAAGTCCTAACGGTTATGCATGGTTTGAAAGTACTTAACATTTTTTATATAACATTTAAAGAGTAATTTACAAAAGTTTCCTTTATTAAAAATCCCACACTACTATCACTATATAAATTTCCCCTAAACCATAATCTAATCATCACTCTAAAGTTGAATTTGTTTCTAATAAATAAAATATTATGATTTTTGTTTGATTAATTGAAATTTGCAATATATATTCCTCTCTGTATGATTTATTTTTTAACCAAAATTCATCACTATTTCAATTATTCATTATTATTTTGATGATAAAAAAAATTGGAGAGAGGTTAAGATTTTGGTGGTTGAGTAATAACATTACTAATATTCAAGAATTGTTTTTATTTTTCAACAGTTTTTTTTGCAATTAGTTCGACAATCAACTTTGTTCATTGCATGCATCCATGTAGGGGAAGTCTAGTTGTAGGTGGAGTATGTAAATAGGGAGCTTTAATACGATACATCAAACACATTTGCTTGACACAAAATCTTAATGTATGTTTGTTATTATCAAAAGAGGGAAATTGTAGAATATAGCAGGTCATGATTTTTGTTTGATGATAATAAACATATATCACTATGGGAAAAAACGAATCACACGACAGATATGCTCCATTGTCTAATCGCGTATCTATCCATCGCTAAATCCTATGTTGTCCCATTGCACATCAGACCACAGGTATGCCCTGTCATTTTATAATAATTAACACAACACATAAAAACAAAGTCGTATGTTGTCTGATGTGTTGTTCTTATTTTACAAATAGTAGAGATGAATATTATATGTTGTCTGAAAGTTAATAAAATAATAGTTTTTTGTAATCTTAATGAAATGCACATTTCTACTAATTATTACAACCGGCTACTTACAACAAGTAAATGTTGTTCTAAAGTAGTTAAGATAAAACAAATCAGTTTTTGTATGTGTTGTTCTTTCTTAAATGAAAGGCACAAAGCAGTTCAGATAACACAAAGCAATTCATATTTCTACTAAATACAATATTAAACAAAACCAATATTGACACCAAATCCAAATACATATCCTACAAGCAGCAGTTCAACACTAATACATAAACTATGCAACTGAACCCATATATACACAAAATACAACAAAACCAACATTGGAAATGCTAACTAACTAGGGTTCAATTGCAAGGTGCATATATTTACATAATATAATAGAAGGCATATATAGAATTTAGGCACAATGAATCAGCAAACTTGTAGATATTTGTAGCCCACTCCACCCAAACGATATCAATATCATTTTGGGAAAAGGTATTATTTAGACCCTTCTCTTACTATAACAAATAGGAAATGCAGGGGTTAACTTTAATTGGCATGAATCTCGATATGTGCCTAACTAAAATAAAGCATTGACGTATTTTACCTTAGTAGCCCACAATTTATTCTTATCCCCCATGATGTCTTTCATGTAGCGCATAACCCACAATCCACATGTCAGTTGACCTCTCTATTTCGGAGCTCCCTGAAGCATGCATAAATGTCAAGTAAACATATAATTTAATCAATCATTTTGAGGAAGAAAAGTCATCAGACTTGAGAAATATAGATTGCGCACCAAATAAGGCATCCATCGAACTTTCTTGTCGCCTTTCACTTTGTCCTGAATGTAAATTGCAATGGAGCTACAAAGTAAACAAACAATAAACCATCAAACCACTCGAAAAGTCAGAATATAAAATAGCAATCACATATACATGTTCACAATATTCCTCCAATCTTACCATACAATCGTCCTCTCAATGGATCCAAGAAATGCACACTTTCTTTAGTGGGATTCACGACCGTCAAAGACCAATGATTACTAATATTGAAAATTCCACTCAACATTCATAACAAAGTATATACAGCATGAATCGAGTACAAAATTTGATCGATCAATATAGAGAACCATACAGTACATACCCTGAGTTATACGGCACCAAGAAAATGTAATCAGGCTTCCCTTGTTCATACCGTTTAGCCAAACCAGAATCTATTTTAGCTGAATATCCACTTCCACGTGCATCTCTATAAGTAGGATATACAAAGGCAATCACGTCTATCATCTTAGATTTCTTCAGCGCTTCATGAAAGTAGCTATAAAAGCATATAAGAAAAGAATAGTTAACACCAAATGCTACATTAAAAATTTGTGACTTTAGCAGATGTCTCAGAAATGACATGAGCAACACCTATGCAATACCATGCATCATTAAAAGAATAATTAACGCCTACCTCATATAAAAACAATAGCATGAGCAGATGTCTCAAAAAAAGTTGGATCGCATGTATATCACTCCTGAAGATAGCCACTTTTGATCGGAAACAAAATATTTCCTCGTCCAAAGTGGTGTTGATGGTGACTCCATTCTTCAGGGATGTGTTGGCCTATTGGCAAAGCACCTTGAGTGCTGCAGGAAATTTAGCAGGCAGTGTGTCGAGGTCTTCAACATCATCCGGCTCACTGAGATTCTTCTTCTTCTTGACAGCATGAGGCTTAACAACCTCCGAGTTATGTAACTAACACTCAACTTGTTTAGGCAATCAAATATCAAATTAAGTAAAACATTGGTTATGTAAAAAAATTATGACTTAATCTTATGAAACAAAGTCGTCTACTTAATATTCCTCGATTATCTACAAATGATTACTGTAATCTTATTACTTATGTTATGCATTTTATAATCGAAAACTAATTTCACAATAATTTGATTAAAGTTTAATTTTCAAATTAGGCAAGTGGTGTAGTAGTAACGGTTTTTTGTAAGAAATAATTCACTCTTTAAATTAATCTTTAGTTACTACACAAACTAGTCTGGTTATAAAAATTATCAATTATTTTACATTAAGTATATAAAAAGAACTAAGATACACTTATTCACCAATGGTTTGTCATCAAACTATCGTTTGTTAAAAGTCATGGTGTGCTAAAGTCATGGTTACAACCTAAGTGACAACAACTGGTATGTTTGTTAGTGAAGGATTCATGATTTTAACTTGAAATGTAACAGCAGATATTGAAAGTATACATCATGTGAAGTCTATTAATATAGAGTGAATACATGGTAACCTTGCATAGATACTCAAATTACCTTCTTAGTTACTGCATTGGAGACCAAGATTCTCGGCCAAGCAATATATGTACCACCAATCGCATCTTGCACCATCATAAATTCACCTTTGACAGAAATTGGTGGCAAGGAATCAGGATCAACGGCTTTGGTGATGGAGATGCATGCATTTTATTTTCTAAGTGGAACGCCATGGATCTTCTGGTCTGTGGCGTCGACATTGATTTCAGTGATGGTTCCAAATGCAACGACATTATCCATAGAATCAATTGCTTGTGCAAACTCAGCATTGTTATTGCCAAACACGGGTTCTTTCATTTGCACCAAAGACATTATGTGTCATACAAGGTTATCACATCTAATTAGGTTAACATCATCAATGAAATTAGGATAGCAGGTGTTTGCCAAAATTTCTTCACAAACTTCCAAGTCTTCAATCAATTTTCTTTTTGGGGACTTAACCTGTTCCAAGCATACATTCTGCACCAAATTCAACAGCCTCTTCAACTATGTAGAGTTCTGCTATGCACCCTTCCGGATGTCTGTGACTTTTCATCCATCCTTTAAATACCTTCATATATCCTTCAAATGGGTACATCCATTGGAAAAAAATAGGACCACATAGCTCTACTTCTCTCACAAGATGAACAGTCAAATGAATCATAATGTCGAAAAATGAAGGAGGGAAGTATTTCTCAAGTAATTAGATTGTAACTACTAGGTCAGCTTTCATTTTTTCTTACTTCGAAGGATTAATCACTTTGGCGCATATTTCCTTGAAGAATAGGGAGAAGCATATGATTGCATACCTCATTGGCTTCTCTAGAATAGAACACAATGCAACAGGGAGAAGAAATTGCAATACGGTGTAACATTCATGCGACTTAAGACCAACAAGTCTTAAATCATGCAGAGAGACAAGATTCCTAACATTAGATGAGAAATTTATTGGCATGGTCATGTTAAAGAAAGAGTTGCAAACAATTTTCTTTTCTTTCACAAGAAGGTTCCAACTAGCCATAGACAACTTCGAACTTTTGGCACCATCTTTAGCTACCAAATCCTTCCTAATGCCCATCGTGCACATGTCTAAACGAGTAGAAGCCCCATCTTTTGTCTTCCCTGGAACATTCAACAAGGTACCAAGAAGGGCCTCAACACAGTTCTTCTCTATATGCATCACATCAAGCATATGTCGAGATGGAATATATGGTCAATACTTTAGTTAAAAAAAAGTAGATTTCTTCTTCTATACCGGTATGATATGGTCTGCACAACCCATCACTGAAGGAGGATCTACCTTTTTGCCAAACTTATAGTTCAGGCCCTCTACTCTTCCTAACACATCTTCACCCGTTAATGGAACATGAGCTATGTCCTCCTCTACTGTGTTGTCCAAAGCTTTTTTCTGCTTTTGATAAGGATGATGTCGTGGTAGGAACCTCCGATGCCTCATGAATGACATTTTCCTACCATGCTTCATGTACCTTGGTTTTGTCTTATCGATGCATATTGGACAAGCACTTTAACCCTTCACAACGCTACCAGATAAGTTCCCGTAAGCGGGAAAGTCATTAATAGTCCAGAGAAGAACTGCTATCAACATGAAGTATTCACCTCTTAGTGCATCATATACTTCATCAACACCCTCCCATAATAACTTAAGATCGTCTATTAAGGGTTAAATATAGATGTCGATATCATTACTCGACTGTTTCGGCCTAGAAATTAATAACGTCAACATCATAAACTTCCTCTCATACATAGCCATGGAGGAAGATTACATGTGACAAGCAAAACAAACCAATAAGAATACTTGCTTCTTTGGGAGATGAAGGGATTAAATCCATCAGATGATAGTGCCAGTCTGAGGTTCCTAGGCTCACTACCAAATTCCGGCCATTTTTTGTCTATTGAATCCCAAGTTGGGGAAACATCTGGATGTCGCATCATTCCATCTTTCTTCCTTCCATGATCATGCTATTTAAGATTTTTTGATGTATTTGTCGACTGGTACATCCATTTAACCTTGGAATTAGAGGAAAGTACCACAAAACCTTAGTAGGAACACTAGTTAATTCTTTTTCGTCCTTCCCCTATTTTCAGTGTGAAACGTGACAAATGTGTCAACGAACATCAGCTGCATGCTTGCCTCTATACAACATGCGGTCATTAGGACATGCGTGAATTTTTTCGTATTTCATTCCTAATGCATCAAGACTCTTTCTAGCTTCATACAAGGAGCGAGGAACCAAATTATCTTCTATAAGCAGACCCTCAACCAATAATATAATTTCTGTAATACAGCTAACAGTCATGTTATGCCTTGCTTTTAGATTGAAAATCTGAATCAAAGTGTTCAACTTATTTGTCTTCATACAACCAGGGTACAGTGGCTTATCACCATCCTCCACATACTTAAAAAACTCACCCGAGTCATCTGACATATGTTAATCCTCACACTCTTCCCCATCTACCTCATCCTCCCATACACCACTATGACATTCCCCATCTTCACTTTTAGATTATTCTCTAATATTAGGCTCCGACAAAACTATATTTGGTTCTCCATGACATTTCTAATGCTGATAACCCTCGTCAATGCCATTCAGTTAAATATCGTCCCTGATAACTAAAATGGAGAATTCATCTGTGTTGCAACATTTCAAACAAGGACATAGTATATTCTTTTTATCCCGAGCATTAGCCGATGCAAACTCAAAAAATGATGCTAATCCCTTGTCAAATTTGTGTGAACGTCTATCAGCATGCATCCATGACTTATCCATATACAACTAAGCAAAATGCACTAAGTTTATTATTATTCTATAATCCAGATTATCCATCTACCACTAAACAAAGTTTATCATGTTTTCAGAGAAATTGAAAACCATAATGATAAATACAAATAATATAGTAGAAACCAATCAAACCATTATATTTGAGTAGAAGCCATTTTGTATTCAATACTAAATGACACAACGGACAGTAGAGTTGAAACTATTAAATACAAACCTAAAGTAGTAAGGAGTAGCCTAACCAACAAGAAGAAGAATAATAGCAGTAAGCACAATGGCTAAATTTCCCAACAATAAAACAACCAATAACAATCACCGGATTCTCATCACAATTTCACAAACAGAAGACAAGAGAATTGGGGTATACCTTACCGCCGTAGAGATTAGGGTTTCGCTGCTGAATCGTCGAGATTAGGGTTCGATTGGGTTTTGAGATAGAGAGAATATTGGGAGAGAGAGTGAAAAATAATAACAATAAAGAAAGGGAAAATAAAACGTTGAGAGGGAAACCAAAGTATAGTATGGACCAAACACTAATTTTTTTTTAACTTCGAACAAACAACAGAAAAGTGTAAAACATTGAGAGCGGAACCAAAATATAAAATGTGGACCAAAAACTAAATTTTTGACAACTTGTTCATACAACAGATAAGCATGGTCTGAAAACAAAAATAAAATATGAGAGGAAAAAGGTAAAACATTGACCAAGTTGGGAGGGAGATCAAAATATTTGTGGAGCCAAACCTAAATTATTTGATAACTATAATCAAATAACATAAAACGCTACATTTTCACTCTCATATACTACACATTCCCAAATACACTTACTTAATTGAATTCAATATATTCTATCTACTTGCTCCAACTGTTTTTCTTCAATCATCTGCTTTGCATAACAATGCAGTAAAAAGCAAAAGGAAATAAATTCAAACCGGAAAAATATAAATAGTTTAGAACCCAAAATTGCCTCAGTCTATTGGATTTTCTCTTTTCATATTTTGAATAGGCACCAAATATCAATAATGTACATGAGAAACCTATGGCATGCACAGTATATCATTGTACATACCGTAAGGCCAAGCACATACACAAAACACATTTGCATTTACTCAATTTCAAGGACAAAAACAAGGTCAAGCCTAGAGGCCCAACACAAGCATTGCAATGTCAAGCTAAATAGCTCAACACAGGCACAAGTACACATAGTACATTGGTGCAACAACCAAAACCAAACAGTAGTAAGAGGCAGGCCAGCATACAAGCAGGCAATTTTCATGTGCACACCAACAAAGAAATGCACACAAGACAAAGTGAACCAGCCATGCACACAAGGTTGTACACACAAATACATCAGCAAGCTTAATATGGGATACAAACAGCAGCTTCAACATCTCCAAAATTCAAAAGCACAACATAGCATATCAATTTCACACATATATGTATATACACACACACATTAGTACTTACCCGTGTTACACACACGGATTCAAGCGATAAGCTTGTTAAACATATTATCTACTTGTATATTTTTGGTTAGTACTTATACTTTGCTCTAATTTTTAACAAAGACTAAATAATGAAGTCATGGTATATAATAATTTAGTAGTCAAATCTATTACTCAGTGCATCGTTTAACGTACTAATAACGTAAAGAAAAAACATCCCATGGTAACTTAAATTACAAAGCATTGTTTTATTTTTTTAGACTGGAAATCCTTAGGAAACGTAATGTAAAATATAGGAAAAAAAGAGAATGAAATTGATCAATTTTACATTCATATTTCCCATGTTTTTCTATCTCAGTTGACTACAATTGATTTGAGCTTGCTAATATAATAAAGTTTCATACAAAGTTTTGGTGACAATTCTTTTCAATTCATCCACGATGGATACTGTACGTACAAAAACTAATGCATTCAACCTTTGAACAAAGATTATCTTATTTATTCACTATTGTTGCTTAAACACCAAAAGGTTACTTACATAAGTTTGAGTTTTCCCCTTGTTTCCTCGAACTTTTTATTTGCTTTATCCTCCAAGAAAAAAGAAAATAAATCCAACGCAATACTACTAACACATATTTCTTAGTACTAAAGTAATTTACAAACTAAAATTTATAATCCTTTTAACGCTTGAATTGTTGGCCTTCCCTCTAAATCTTTAACAATTCCATAATATATACAACCCTACCGTTGATTAGCCCTTCTCCTAGTAAAGAAATAAACAAAAAAATTAAAAAAAAAATTATCTGGGTCATAATATCATACCACTACCCTTGCATACTGGAATGACATGTAAAATTACTGACCAAAAAAATGTTTTTTTTTCTTAATTTAGCATAAGCTTGACCTAGGTTGACATCCAACCATGAACGCACACGCTACATGAATTCATCTAACCATGCACGCAAACGTATGCACATAGATACGTAAAATTAAAACATGGAAACAAAATATTTTTCAGGGTGATCTATAAATTTTATGGCTTTAGCTTATTCTTAAAGAGAAGACAAATAACCATAAAATAGTGGGTTTTGAAGTATTTTAGCCTAAATCTAGAAAGTAGATTCTAGAGACTACATTTCTCGGAAAGAACCAAGAAAAAAACACTGCTCAAAATCAAATTTTACAGCTTCGTGGAAGTGTCAATGTGCCAGGGCAGTCCATTTAAGTACCAAAATGCCAATTTCCGTGGAAGTCCAAGCCGGTTTGTTTGCAAATTCAGCCATGCATAGGCAGTCCTTATGTATACACAACATAATAAAATGGTTAATCAAAAAGAGCACTGTGAATTCATCTATTAGTCAAAGATACAATCAATTTGTCTTTACACCCGTGCCTCTCTAATAAGCCGCACTATCTTGTCTGGCTAAAGAGTGAATTCTAGTTTCTGAACCACTTGCAATGCCCAAAAAATTATACATAATTTCTCATAGAACCTGACAAAGCCACGTATCTAGATCAAATGCTAAAAATGCCATTTCCACGAAAAGACGAACGAAAATAAATTATGATATATTTGTCACTTGAATAACTACAATAAGATCAGCACATAATTGATCACACTTCTGTAACGACCCATAATTTTAGTCGTTTGAATTCGGAATATTTAATTGATTTTGAATTCGGAAGATACCGGGAAAGAGATCTACGATTCTTCAACGTTGATCTTGCGCACAAGATTCCATGAATCGGCTTCAACAAACGATAATTCGAGCGCACTCGAATGACGTAAGTGGAGATAGGAGATACACTCGACTACCAATTGAAATTGAAAGCACAAAGCTAACAAAAGAGAATTTTATTCAATTTTCAACAACAACTTACAAATGAAACTCACGGCCTATTTATAGGCAAACAATTTTACAACAGAAATTTCACTAACTCCTAAGTCATTTCCGACTTAACAAAGACTTAAAGAAAATTACAACACAATCGGTATACGTGACTTAAGAAATGCAGTGACTCGGTTCCTTCTTCGCGTCTGAAGACGGCTCGGTAACGGTTCACTAACCCGGCTACGACTCATAGAATGTCTCGTCTTCGACTTAAGTCATGTCTCGGTAACGACTTATGGAAGATATCTCGTTCGCGACTTATAAAGGAGGAAGGCAACTTACGGTTTAGGGATTTTGAATTAGGTCATGCACGACCTAATTTGAATCGTGAAATAGGAATTTATCTCGGCAGAGGGTGGTCGCGGTAGGGAATTTTGGGAGCAGGTCGAAGCTATTGGGGGTGACTCGTGAGTCGCGATGGGGTTTAAATCGTGAGTCGTGGTGAGGATTTGATGGAATGAGTCGTAGCCGAGACATGATGTCTCGTGAGTCGGCAATTGATGAGTCGTGGAGAGGAGATTGATGGGATGAGTCGTAGCCGAGACATGATGTCTCGTGAGTCGGCAATTGATGAGTCGTGGAGAGGAGATTGATGGGATGAGTCGTAGCCGAGACATGATGTCTCGTGAGTCGGCAATTGATGAGTCGTGGAGAGTAGGGTTGAGCGATGAGTTGTGGCGACGTAGCGAAGGATCCGAACGAGGTAACTACTCCATCATCCTCCCCTTGTTGGATAGAATTCGTCCTCGAATTCACACTCTCGTCACCTTCGATAAAATCCTTCCCACAATACGGAATTAAATGTTTGACATTGAAAACATCAGAAGTATGAACATTTTCCGGCAACTTTAATCGATACGCATTATCATTGATCTTCTTCAATATTTCTAGTGGACCAATCTTTCGTGCTTTCAACTTGTTGTAAGTTCCCACTGGAAAACGATCTCTTGTCAATACTGCGTAAACAAAATCACCTTCTTTGAAAACAACACTTCTTCGTTTCTTATCCGCCATTTGTTTATACTTCTCATTTGTCTTCTCTAATCGTTCCTGAACGATTCTATGGCATTCTGTCAACCCATCAACAAAATCAGCAGCCCGCTTAACTGTCCCCTTCGGTTGAGTAACCATCATCAAATCCAACGGCCCCTTTGGCAAACTTGAATATACGACCTGGAATGGACTGAACCCAGTACTTCGATTTACCGCATGATTATGAGCAAACTCTGCCTGACACAACTTCAAGTCCCAACTCTTCAAATTGTCCTGCACAAGACATCGCAACAAATTTCCCAACGATCTATTCACAACTTCAGTTTGTCCATCCGTCTAAGGATGATATGCACTACTAAATTTCAACTTCGTTCCCACCATCTTCCATAGACTCAACCAAAAGTGACTCAGAAATCGAGTATCTCGGTCAGAAACAATAGATTCGGGTAAACCATGTAAACGATATATTTCTTTAAAGAATAACTGTGCCACTCGAACTGCATCCGCTGTCTTCTTACAGGCTATAAAATGTGCCATCTTCGAAAACCTGTCCACCACAACAAATATAGAATCATTTCCCCTCTGAGTTCTCGGTAATCCCAACACGAAATCCATGCTGATATCAACCCATGGTTCGGTAGGCACAGGTAACGGCATATATAACCCCGCATTCGTCGCTGTTCCTTTCGAAACTTGACAGATATGACACCTTTCCACAAATCTCTCTATCTCTTTCCTCATTGACGGCCAAAAATAAGATTGTGAAATTAACTGTAGTGTACGATCTCTACCCACATGGCCTTCTTCATGTAATTCTTTAACAATCTTCATTCTCAAGCTACAGTCTGGGATGCACAATCGATTTCCTTTAAACAGAAAACCATCCACCAACACAAATTCATCAGTGCTTCCACTACGCCATAAATGGCCTACTGCAACACAAAAAAAATGTTGGCTCAGGCCCGAAAAATGTTGCCATAGGTCTATGGCAACACTTTTAGGGTGATGCAATTTTTGTCGTTGCCTTAGACCTCAAAGGCAACATTTTGACTATCTAAGGCAACATAAGTAATATTGTTGCAATAGAACCCTATTTGGGTCTATGGCAACACCCATAGGTATCTGTAGCAACATTCCAAAATGTTGCTATAGATATGAACTTTTTGAATTTGTGGGGCCCACAATGTAGAGCATATTTGATTTTTTTAATAAAAATAAATATTTATTTAATAAAATGCTATTGCACAAAATTTGATATTTAAACAGTAATTTATTTAAATAAATATTTTATTTCAACATTTGAAATAGTACAAATTCCTGACTCCACTTTTTTACAATTCAATGATATATAACACTGATATTCACATATACAGATATTCCTCACTACATCACTCAGTTCACTCATTACATATGCAGTTTCAATTTATACAGACACCGACACTGACAAATATATGCCGAGCCGAAGGCGAGCCGAGTGCCGAGCCGAAGGCGAGCCGAGAAGCGGGTCCGGGCGCAGCGCCGGCGGGGGTCCGGGGCACCGCAGTCCCGGCGGGGGTCCGGGGCACCGCACCGCAGTCCCGGCGGGGGTCCGGGGCACCGCCCGATTCATCCGATTTCGGAAGATCGAGCCTTCTTTGAAACCTGTCTTCAAGCTCATGCACATTTGATTTGACTCTGTCTTCAAGCTTATATCCAGCTGTCCAGTCTTCAATACCTGTCACATATAATTCAAAAGCAGTAATCTGGAAAATAATATTTAACTCGAACAGAAAATGAAAATATTTTTGTTATATTATTTGCCTCAGGTATTTGGATTGTTTCTTTTCATAAGTGCATAAGCCAAACATGAATGCAACACATGGATACAAGGCAGTATGGAAGACAGCAAGCAACAGTTCAAGCAAAAATGCACAAAGGAGAAGCCAAGTGCACAAAGTAGTACTCAACACAGCAAGCAACATAACATGACCAAGAAATGCATGTACATGGATGAACATACATGCATCATAAGGCTTGGTACAAGAAACTACTCAAGTGCAACTACTCAAGTGCAAGTTCATACTCAAGTGCAGCCAGATATGTAGACAAGCCAAAAAAACGGAGACGGCACAAGGTCAAACCCAAGTCATCGACTGGATTCAACTCAGGGCCAAGCAACCAACAAAACAAACAAGAACCAGGTTCAGCAAAATATAGACAAGCCAGTGCAAGAAACACAGCAGTACACATAGGCAGCCCATCAAGCAAAAACAGTGAATGCATCAGGCATGTACAAGAGAAACCTAGGCAGTAACATGATATACAGAGGACTTGGAGCATCAGTTCATGTTAAAGAACAAGGTTAGCATGGTACCAGTTCAGTCCAGACCAAGCAAAACCAACAAAGCTCAACACACATATGTTTGTATTCATCATTGCAATCCAACATACCAGATTTCTCAAAGTCCAACAGAAAGATTAAACACGAGATTATAGGAAATAAAGCCTATAAATAAATCCCAATTCATCATCGGCAAAAGCGTGCGAGTGTAACCAAAATCAAGAATATTCAAGTAAACCAGAAGGCAGAAAACATACCAAATAATATCACATCGCACCCGACGACGAAGTCAAAGCAAATCGAGCAATCAATCAAGGAGAACGAAGGAGCAAGCTACCAGGAACGTTTCTCACACTAGATTCGATCAATCAGAGCATCAAAGCAATTAGAATCGCGTGCCCTAGTTTTCACCGAAACCAATTCGACTACCCCCTGCCACTTTGACATCAGGCCCCAACCACGAAATTGCGACCAAATTAGCAACTCCCTGAACCATCGCAATCCCACAACCTTACCTCGAATCACCAGAATCGCCAAAAACCTGAACAAAATCGCAAATCCGGAAGTAGTGAGGAAAACTGACGCAAGGCGAAAGAAAATAACGGAAATTGATATGGCCGACAAGGGATAAAAGCAAAGCCAGTTATTCTCCAGATCGAAGAAACAAGGAGGAGCGGCGTCATTTTTTTTAAAGTCGGCGGAATAAAAATTAGGGATTGGAAAATTGGGGGTGAGAAACGAAAGCGGATGAGTGAAAAGAAAAGCGGGAAATGGAAATTGGTAAGGTGTGGATCGATGGTGTGAATCGACGGTTGAGATTTTGTTTTAAATGGTGGTGTGGATCGCTGAGGTGTAATTTTTTTTTTAATTTTTTAATCTGAAAACATCTATGGCAACACTATATAAAAATGTTGCATCGTGTTACACTTGTTTAGCTAGAGCAACACATTTCTATGGCTAAGGTAACACCAAAAATACAACGTTGCAGTAGGACCAAAATTCTATAGCTATCGCAACATTTTAGCTGGCAACACCTTGCAAAAATGTTGCAGAAGGTCATTTATGGCGTAGTGTTCCTTCCTTTACCTTTTCAACAAATTTCACAAAGTAAGGATCTTCTTCAATCAATTCTGGCAATAATTCAAAACCTGTCACTTCAACTTTCATTGTCGTCAACAAATGACTCCTCCTGCTCAAAGCATCAGCCACACGATTGGTTACCCCTGACTTGTGCTTAACGACAAAAGTAAACTGCTGCAAATAAGCAATCCACGATGCATGTCTTGCTGAAATCTTGTCTTGTCCTTGTAAATGTTTCAACGCCTCGTGATCAGTGTATAAAACAAATTCTTTCTGGAATAAGTAATGTCGCCAGTGCTTCACCGCTTGAACAACAGCATAAAATTCCACATCATAGGTATTGTATCTCATCTTTGCTCCTGACAACTTCTCGCTGAAATATGCAATAGGACGCCCATTCTGACTCAACACCCCTCCAATTCCAACTTTTGATGCATCAGTATGCAGTTCAAACAATAACTGAAAATCTGGTAATACAAGAATTGGTGCAGATGTCAGCAACTTCTTGATCTTCCCAAAAGCAATCCCAGCTTCCTCCGTCCAAGAAAATTGTTTCCCCTTCATGCAATCAGTCACCGGTGCCATCACGCTACTGAAGTGTGGAATGAATCTTCGGTAGAATGACGCTAGCCCATGAAAACTTCTCACTTCTGTAATTGTCCTCGGCTGTGGCCAATTCCTGACTGCTTCAACTTTATTCTGATCTACCTGGATGCCCTTCTTCGAAACAATATACCCCAAGAACAAAACACTATGCGTCATGAACACGCATTTCTTTGTCGCAGCATAAAATTGTTCCTCTCGTAAAATAATTAACACTTCCTTCAGATGTTGAACATGCTCTTCCAGACTCCTACTATAAATCAAAATATCATCAAAGTATACCACCACAAATTTCCCAATGAATGGTCGAAAAATCTGATTCATCACCCTCATAAAAGTACTTGGTGCATTTGATAGGCCAAATGGCATAACCAACCATTCGTATAGACCCTCCCTGGTTTTAAAAGCTGTCTTCCACTCATCCCCTGGTCTAATACGAATTTGATGATATCCGCTCTTCAAATCAATCTTCGAAAAGATAGTTGCCCCACTCAACTGATCCAGCAAGTCATCCAACCTTGGCATTGGAAATCTGTATCGTACAGTGATTTTATTCAATGCCCGACTGTCCGTGCACATCCTCCACGTCCCATCTTTCTTCGGTACCAATAAAGCTGGCACATCACATGGACTCAAACTTTCCTGTACACGTCCCTGCTCAAGCAATTCTTCCACCTGCCTCCTTAATTCTTCATGCTCCTTCGGACTCATTCGGTAATGCGGTCTATGTGGCAATACTGCTCCTGGAACAAGATCAATTTGATGTTGAATGTCTCTCAGCGGCGGTAACTCTTTAGGAAACTCATTTGGAAATACATCCTCAAATTCTTTCAATACTGACTTCGCTTCTTCTGGAATTTCAACCTCTTCACTGCTCTCACGCCCAATCAACAAGAACACTTCCGGCTCCTCTTCAACCTCCTTAACAAATTCCTTCAGAGATAATAAAGTTTTCAACTCTTCAATCTCCTCCAACTTACTCTCTTTCTGTTGTTGCCTCTTGGGAATCAGAGTGATTTTAGTACCCTCAAACATGAAACTGTAACTGTTAGCACGACCATCATGTTGTACTGCTCTATCAAACTGCCATGGTCTGCCCAACAACAGATGACACACATTCATGTCTACTACATCACACCAAACCTCATCCTTGTATTTCTTCCCAATTGAAAACTTCACACAAGATCTACGTCCAACTTTCACTTCACCACCATTCCTCAACCAAGCTAACTTGTACGGTTTAGGATGTTTCTCGGTTTTCAACTCCAACTTCTTCACCGCTTCTGTAGAGATAATATTATCACAACTCCCAGCATCAATAACAAATTTACAAACTCTTCCCAGAATAGTGCATGTAGATTGAAAGATATTGTTCCTCAACCAACTACTTTCCTCCTCTTGCTTCGGTGTTAAACAACTTCTCCTCATCATCAATGCGTACCCGTCATCTCCCGACAGTAAGTCTTCCTCCTCAACTGGTAAAGAATTAGATCATTCAGCTTCTTCCTCATCTTCCTCCTCAACTTCTGTCACCATGGTTCTCTTCTTCGGCTTCGGAAATTCGTTGCTTTTATGACCCATCTCCTGACAATTGTAACATTTGAAACTGTTGTTAACCTTCGCCTTCTCAACCTCCTTTACAACTGGTTTCGCAACAACCTTTGAAACATTAGAACTTCCATTAACACCCTTCGCTTGATTGTTAGAATTGGTAAACACACCACCACCTCGTCTTCCCTGTTTCTCCCAAGCCAACGCTTTTTGATGTGCCTCTGCCACAGATCTTGGATCGAACATATTAACCATATCCTGAATCTGCATTCTCAATCCCCCAATGAATCTAGATGTCAGCTGTTCTTCCGTTTCCATAATATCATTTCTTGCAATAAGATGATAAAACTCATCTGCGTAATCATTAACAGTCTTTGTGCCCTGCCTCAAGTTCTGCAAACGTTGATACATCAGAGATTGATAATTGTAAGGTAAGAACGTTGCTTTCATCAATTTCTTCATCTTCTCCCAAGATTCAACTTTTGACTTCCCCATTCGTTCACGTGTAAGTTTAGTTTGCTGCCACCATGCCAAAGCTCTACCCCTCAACCTTGTAGCAACCAACTTCACTCTACGTCGTTCTGGAACTTCTTTGAAATCAAAAATTTCTTCAACATTAGCCACCCAATCCAAAAACTCCTCAGCCTGCATACCACCTTTGAATTCTGGAATTTCCGTCTTCATCCCAGATTCCCACTTGTGATCGTACTCCGACTGATTCCTTCCTCGTCCACGTCCTCGTCCATGGACAATACCACCATCATACTCTTCTTCACAATCCGATGTATATCGATGTCGATCCTGACCACCAACATCTCTACCACCACAATTTCTTCCACCAACATTCCTACGATCTACATTCCTCCGATCTCGATTAGTCACATTTCTATCACGACCTCGATCATCAACATTTCTATCACAATCTCGATCCACGCTTCTATGATCACTATCAACACTTCTCTCTCGATTTGAATGTGGTGAAGCTCTACTTCTCCCATGGCTCGATTCGGGTGATACTCTTCTCTGATTTTGACTCATCTCCAACATCATCCTCTCTAATCGACCAATCCCTTCAGTAAGCTTCTCATTGAAATTTTCGTTGATTCGTTGCTCCATTTCATCGGCCTCTTCTCTTCCGTACAAAGCATTAATATTGCGATGACGTTGAACTCGTCTTGGCGGCATGATTGAATACTTCACAAACACTTCAACAAATTCACACTTCACGATTCAAACACCTTTCGAACTTTGATCCAAAATGAAATGGATCGAAAACTCCAACTTTGTTGCAAAATATGACGAACACGATGAACACAACTTCAACACTTCAAATTCTCAGCTCCAAGACTCGATTTAGCTATGATTGGCTAAAACAAGCTCTGATACCAAATGACGCAGCGGAATAATCAGAAACAAAATAGATCGATGAAATTGCAATCGGTGGATTGATGGATACTGAAATGCCCGAACTCGTTGATCCGAAGATACCGAACTCTAGCTATCTCTGACTCGTTGATCCGAAGATACCGGGAAAGAGATCTACGATTCTTCAACGTTGATCTTGCGCACAAGATTCCGTGAATCGGCTTCAACAAACGATGATTCGAGCGCACTCGAATGACGTAAGTGGAGATAGGAGATACACTCGACTACCAATTGAAATTGAAAGCACAAAGCTAACAAAAGAGAATTTTATTCAATTTTCAACAACAACTTACAAATGAAACTCACGGCCTATTTATAGGCGAACAATTTTACAACAGAAATTTCACTAACTCCTAAGTCGTTTCCGACTTAACAAAGACTTAAAGAAAATTACAACACAATCGGTATACGTGACTTAAGAAATGCAGTGACTCGGTTCCTTCTTCGCGTCTGAAGACGGCTCGGTAATGGTTCACTAACCCGGCTATGACTCATAGAATGTCTCGTCTTCGACTTAAGCCATGTCTCGGTAACGACTTATGGAAGGTATCTCGTTCGCGACTTATAAAGGAGGAAGGCAACTTACGGTTTAGGGATTTTGAATTAGGTCATGCATGACCTAATTTGAATCGTGAAATAGGAATTTATCTCGGCAGAGGGTGGTCGCGGTAGGGAATTTTGGGAGCAGGTCGAAGCTACTGGGGGTGACTCGTGAGTCGCGATGGGGTTTAAATCGTGAGTCGTGGTGAGGGTTTGATGGAATGAGTCGTAGCCGAGACATGATGTCTCGTGAGTCGGCAATTGATGAGTCGTGGAGAGGAGATTGATGGGATGAGTCGTAGCCGAGACATGATGTCTCGTGAGTCGGCAATTGATGAGTCGTGGAGAGGAGATTGATGGGATGAGTCGTAGCCGAGACATTATGTCTCGTGAGTCGGCAATTGATGAGTCGTGGAGGGGAGGGTTGAGCGATGAGTTGTGGCGACGTAGCGAAGGATCCGAACGAGGTAACTACTCCATCAGGTTTGTTTGCAAATTCAGCCATGCATAGGCAGTCCTTATGTATACACAACATAATAAAATGGTTAATCAAAAAGAGCACTGTGAATTCATCTATTAGTCAAAGATACAATCAATTTGTCTTTACACCCGTGCCTCTCTAATAAGCCGCACTATCTTGTCTGGCTAAAGAGTGAATTCTAGTTTCTGAACCACTTGCAATGCCCAAAAAATTATACATAATTTCTCATAGAACCTGACAAAGCCACGTATCTAGATCAAATGCTAAAAATGCCATTTCCACGAAAAGACGAACGAAAATAAATTATGATATATTTGTCACTTGAATAACTACAATAAGATCAGCACATAATTGATCACACTTCTGTAACGACCCATAATTTCAGTCGTTTGAATTCGGAATATTTAATTGATTTTAAATATTTAAGTAATAGTTTTGTAAGCCAACCAACTTAAATTTCAAATGTAGTTATTTATTTGATAATGAATTTAATATTGGAATTTGTTTAAATAATTGAATCTTGGATCTAATATGAATAAAAATTGATTCGAAATCTTATTTAAATTCAGTATAAATAAGAATGGAATAATAGACTTTTAAAATTTAGATTTAAAAGTGGTTTATTCGGTTTTAATAAAAATTCATTTTAATTAACGTGTCAAAATAGCATTCCGGGGCACTGTCTCAGAATTGGACGAAACCAGTGTCATTGGATCCATAATAGTGAGTTATTGTATGCCGTCGAATTTCATGATGATTGGATGTATCATGTGGTCATGCGAGGTCGAAATGCATAGAAATTAATTAAAGGAATTTAAATTATATAGTTCGATTTAAAAGGCTATCTTCTGTATATGACCGAATTAGGTCTCAAGAATAGTTCCATTATGTTTGGAATATGGACATTAAATATAGAATGCCAAACGGCATACCTCGATTGGAGTTCGGATTTTTTCGGTACAATTAGGCGGAATATAATAATAATAATATATATATTCACCATATAGTATCCCATACCCTTACCATACTCTTCACTATTCAGCACTTTCCCCACATCTCCACCCATACTCCTTTCCCCTATATTAATCGCGGCTTCAAACCAAAAAAAAGCTTGAACATTTTCAAATTAAAAAAAAGTCTCATTAGACGATCCTCGTTGATCGGTGCCTATCCAAGCATCATTGGGGAAAGTCATCAACTGCAAAGTTGTAGATGACGTCGAGCTTGACTTATTCAATGGTTGGATTAGGCTGAGTCGTGGTGAGGTGGTAGCTGTTTCGAGATGAATGGCGGCTGTGGTTTTGTTGATTCCAACGATTCTAGACATTTTTAGGTGATGGGGTTTGAAGGGAAGATGAAAGGGACGGTGAGAACTACCTTCGGTCGAAGTTTGGCGGTGAATGAAGGATCGTGGCAGCAGCAATTTGAGGATGATCTAATTTTGTTTCAGGGCTTTTCGAGGCGAAGGTGGCGTTTTTGGTGATCGCACCACTAGTCTTGGAGGCGGGGGAGTATGGGCTAGCGGTGGGAGCGATGCGACGGTGGCGTTTTTGGTGATCGCACCACTAGTCTTGGAGGCGGGGGAGTATGGGCTAGCGGTGGGAGCGATGCGACGGTGGCTGGATGATTGAGGCGGCGGCGGCGATGAGGTGAAGTTGGCACCTGGGTTCGGTTCGAACTAGAGTGAAGGAGGGAGAGATTAACGAGGTTGATTATATTTGTTAATGATGGATTAGTGATATAATTATATTATTAAATGAGTGAATATTGTAAACACGATTACCTGCTTGTTTTAGGTCCAAATCAAATGCGGTTTGTCACGTTAAATTCGTTGAAGCATAAACTACATTATGGGATTGGTTTGGCGACGATTAGAGCTATTGGAATTTAACGCTTAATTCGAACGTCATTTGAATTTAGACTGAACCAGAATGCGCAAGCAACGACTGTAATCAAGGTGAGTTAAACTCATCTTTTAGGTTAACTAGTATGTTATATAGTTGATAAAAAATGTTGATTGGAAGTTTGGATGATTTACTATTTTATCATTTGGTTTTGTTTTATTCCCACCACTAGAGCAGATAACCTTTCATATATACACTACGCCATAGATTGCATACTGCAACACCAAAGAAGTGATGCAGGATGTGCCAAAAAATGTTGCTGAAGACTAAAAAAGGGCAAAGGCAACACTTTCTCGGTGATGCATTTTGCCGCGTT
Organism: Allium fistulosum; assembly: GCA_030737815.1. Taxonomy (NCBI): domain Eukaryota; kingdom Viridiplantae; phylum Streptophyta; class Magnoliopsida; order Asparagales; family Amaryllidaceae; genus Allium; species Allium fistulosum. Next base: position 1,105,451,505 of record CM060901.1, read on the forward strand.
GCCGCAGACCTCAAAGGCAACATTTTGACTATCTAAGGCAACATAAGAAATATTGTTGCAATAGAACCCTATTTGGGTCTATAGCAACATCCATAGGTGTTTGTACCAACATTCCAAAATGTTGCTATAGATATTAACTTTCTGAATTTGTGGGGCCCACAATGTAGAGCATATTTGATTTTTTAATAGAAATAAATATTTATTTAATAAAATGCTATTGCATAGAATTTGATATTCAAACAGTAATTTATTTAAATAAATATTTTATTTCAACATTTAAAATAGTACAAATTCCTGACTCCACTATTTTACAATTCAATGATAAATAACACTGATATTCACATATACAGATATTCCTCACTACATTACTCAGTTCACTCATTACATATGCAGTTTCAATTTATACAGACACCAACACTGACAAATATATGATGAGCCGAGTGCCGAGCCGAAGGCGAGGCGAGAAGCGGGTCCGGGCGCAGCGCCGGCGGAGGTCCGGGGCACCGCAGTCCCGGCGGGTATCGAACAAGTGGGCACCGCCCGATTCATCCGATTTCGGAAGATCGAGCCTTCTTTGAAACCTGTCTTCAACTCCATTTCAGATTGAATCCAACATCTGAGCAATCTGCAAAAATACACACTGACGCAGTAAAATTTAAAAGGAAATATTTTTGCAGTATAAAATAAAATGTAATTTTGAAAATATTATTTGCTTCAGTTATTTGGGTTGTTCGTCATCATTTAATTTTGAATTCATCACACACGAACAACTTGTGACATGCACAGTGTATCATTGTACATGCCACAAGGCCGTGCACACCGATATACACTTGATAAAGTTACAGGGACATGTGAGCACAAAGTCAAACCCAAATCAAAAGACGGGTTCAACTCAAGTGAAATACAAATAAAATCACGATATCAGCACAAGGTCAAACCCGAGCTATTAGCTAGATTCAACGCAGGTGCAAGTTCAAGAAAATTGTCAAGACAACATATACAATGAACAAAACTTTCTGGAATGAACCAGATTCGAGTATACAAGCAAATGCATACAAAATGAAACAATGTACCAGACTACAAGATGAACCAAACAAAGGACAGAGCTAAATGAACTCAAGTGGACAGTGCAACCAAGATTCAAGTAAAACACTACAACATGCAACAGTAATAAACCAAATGCACAAGAACAAAAATGAAACAGAAGTATGCACAACAAGGTCCAAGCAGTTGACAATGCACAAGAACAAAAATGAAACAGAAGCATGCTACAGAAATAAACAGCATGCTCAATGAATTGGTCAGAGCAAACTATACCAGACTTGTATGCCAGACATAAAACAACAGTGGACAGAGCTCAACAAAAGAATTCAAACTCACAATTAAACCAAAACTCCAACCATATTCAAAAATACAGACCAACAGAAGTGTCAAGTGAATGAGCTGCAGCAATTTCAAAAATGACCGAAGTCAGATAATATAAGAAATATGAACTCGAGCAAGTCCAGCTACCATATGAAAGCAACCATACATATATACATGTGTGAAACAGCATGTATATATATAGGCAGTGCAAACAGGCTCAAAGGACCAGTGCATAGATATACAATGACCAATGCAAAGTGGTGAATACAAAAACATGCATCAATGAAACAAGCAGCCTTAACAAGTGAATGGCCAAGACCAAAACAAAGCAAGACTGGCACAAGGGAAAGAAACTTATATGACTCGAAGGCAACTAAATACAAGAGAAGGCCTCAACATCAAATAAAAAACAAACCTAGTGCAACATATATACATGTTCAAGTGCAACAACAAACACATATATACATACATGAATGCATATATATATATACATGATAATGGAAAACAGAAGTGATACAAATTCAAGTGGCCGAGATAAATTAGTTGACAAATTCAAACAGATATATACGAACGTAAATCTAGGGGTTTGAACCCTATATAAACACATTAACATCATCGGCAGATAGTATCGAGTTCAAGCAAGCAATACAGTAAAGTAAAAGCAACAAATTACATACCCGAATACACAGTTGAACTCAAGCAAAATCGAAGGAGCTGTATTCGAAGCAAGGAGACGATCGATTGCCAAAGCAAATCAGAAGAACAGCAATTGTAATCGATCGATAATCAATCGGGTCCTTCGATATTAGCCGAAGCCCTAATCGCACAAGGCTGAAGCCCTAGCTAATCTCACAGGAGCGAAGACAAGGCCGAAGCCCTAGCTAATCTCATAGGAGCGAACACGAGGCCAAAGCCCTAATTTCAGAGCAAAAGAGGAACAAGATAGGAGCAGCCATTATCACATACGAGAAAAGGAGGGTGACAATTTGGTGGCGGAGGCGAATGAGGAAGCAGAAGAAGAGGAGGGTGACAATTTGGTGGCGGAGGCGAATGGGAGGAAGCGAACTGAAATGAAAACCAAAAGGGGATCTACTCTAAACTAGTTCAGGTGGTAAAACGAAATTTTGGGGCAAATTGCAGTGGTGATCCATTTTAACAACCAGATTAAATGTAGACAGTTGGATCGTATTCACGCGGATTGCTAATTTTATTAATTTTTTAATTTGAAAACATCTATAGCTACTACAACATCTTGTTGATACCTATGCTAACACCTTGAAGCGAGTGTTGTAATAGACAAAAATCAGCATACCTATCGTTACATTATAGCTAGCAACACCATGTAATTTCGTTGCAGTAGGCCATCTATGGCGTAGTGATACCAACCTAGTAGCGGATGACCCATATTATATGATTATATACTATTTGTGATGCTGGGGAACAGGTTGGAGGGATCCAATAGGATTCCTCACCACCGTTGAATTTTATTTATATATGTGTTGATATATATATGAGTTATGATGCGGGGGACGGGTTGGAGGGATCCATCGGGATTTCTCGCCATTGTTGAACTGTTTTCAATAATATTCATATTATATGAGTCATTGGATATCAAACCTAACTGTTTGACACTATTGGTTATGACATTGTTATATGTTCAAAACTTAAACCCTGTACTGATAGAATATCAATATCGATATTGGTTAAAAGTTGGGTAGCTATTTGCCTTAAATTTGTATTTTAAAATACTATAAATCGCCATTTTATTAGGAGTTGGTTTTTGAGACAAGAAATGATTTTAAATCTGAAATTTGGTTTTGGAAGCTTTTTTTAATGGATTACTTATTTATATTTAATTTTTTTAAGGGATTATTTATTTATATTTAATATTGTTTTAAGGATTATTTATTTATGTTTAATATTGTTTTAAAGATTATTTATTTATATTCAAGATTGATTTAAAGTCATTTAATATTTTAATATTTTGAAAAGTTAATTATTTAAATAACTAATATGGCTTGAAATTAATAATATTGATCTATTAATAATGTTTTGGAAATAAATTATTACTATTTATAATTATGGTAAAGATTGATTATTATTGTTATTAATAACATTGTGAAATTATTAATTATTATTTTAAGACGTTTTGAATTTATTAATTATTATTTATTTATAATGTTTATTATTAATATTATTATTATATAATAGTTTTTAGAAGTAAATGATTTTTATTTATTTATAAATGTTTCCAAGACTTATAAATAGTGTTTTATAAATGGACTTAGGTTTTATAAAATAAGCTTTATAAATGGTTAGATATTTACAAATGAATTTTAGAAATGGGTTTATAGATCTATAAGAAGAGTTTTATAATTAGTTTTAGGATTTATAAAGAGTTTATAAATGGTTTTTAGGGATTTATAAAATAGATTATAAATGGGTTTAAAAATTTATAAAGGAGTTTATATATGGTTTTAGAATTGTGTAAAAAAGAAATCTTCCTCCTTTCTATGAATATACTTATATCGTTGGAATAAGTATATGAATATTTTTCCAAGTATTGAAAATATAGGGGTTTGTTAATATATCTTTGTAAAATTATTTTATACAATTATTTACGAGATGAATTTAATTAATGAAAAATTTAATTAAGGAGGCTAGTGGTTACTTATGTACTTAACCAATGTTGATTTACCCTTTGGAAATAAATCCCTTATTTGGATGTGTGTTTGTGGATAGTTAAATAACCGACTATCAAATATGGACCCAAAATGTAACTTTGGAAATATCTAGGAGGAACACGTGAGTTATACGGCACAGTCATCTCCGATGATGTTGTATGGTGCGTATAAATCTTGTTTCATTCTCCTAGTACAAACAATAAGGAAATTCGTCCACCAATGGTTAGGAGGTGATCTCCGCTCTTATCTTTGACTGTTTATTTCCTAAAGAACCAGGGTTGAGGTTACCAAAAACTATCAAATGTTGTTTTGAAGAGACCGGGATCGAATATGTTATCCGAAAAAAATTTGATCCAACTCAAGCATTTCAAAGTGAAGACATCTTGAAGATGATGGAATTTGAAGACGGAACTTTTTGAAGTGTAAGGGCTACTTGCTACTAATCCTGAAGGTGATCCCAAAATGGATGTAGTAGAAGTAGTGCCTTTTCTTTGTTCATCTCTTGAACGACTTGTGTGGGTAAATGATGACATTGTGTCATCGACTAGAAGGCGGTGATAGCATTCCAAGTGGAAGTGCTATATAAAAGGTAAAACGTAGCCTCTAGCCTCATCAATCGGGAATGACTAAAACGGGAGAGATGCAGCAAGGCTAAGTGGTTCGCTCCCAATTAGGTCATGATCATCCATACCTAGAGTCGATATTATCTTTCATTTGTATACTTCTTGGCCCATTAACAAAAAGGGTGATCATATTCGGTACTATCCAGTAAGGGGTAGGCCGGTTCTGTGTTGGTAGGGTCAACAGGTTTGACCTCGGTGTTATTTTATCTAGAGATGCACCGTGACGGGCAGTACCCCAGTCATTATATGGAATCCAGTTCCCAAATAAGTGCCTTCGGTCTTAGTTGTATACCTATTATGCTGGAATTTAATTAACGTAACAATTTCGGCTATGATTAATATGTATTTGTATCCTAGGCATTATTATAATATCACCGGATTTTCTATAGAAATGTTTTGGTTATTGTAAGGTAAAAAACCCATGCGTGTTTATATGCGGCGTGGTCTTATGAGATACCTTTATTTTCAAAAGATTTTTGATACATAAAAATTCAATTGAGCTGTTTTCTCACGTCGGTTTACCAAACTGATCCGGGCAATCTTCACTTTCAATGCTCGGGTCAGACCAAGCATATTTACAGATTGCTTTCGATGCATTGAAACCCAGAAGACGTGCTAGAGGTCTAAGATGTATCCATGTATTTCTTTGTGTTCCGCTGTGTTGTCGTTGATTGTATTTATCAGAAATTGTAAGGACAGACTGTTATAACTGTCCAAGCTGAAGTAGGTTAGTGTACTTTGATTGATGTCTGTATGTATATTACGTTCTTTTGTTTGGTTGTAAATATCTGTTTCATATTATAGATTATTTGTTCCATAGTGAGGTTCTGTGTTGTTTTGTTTTCTTCTTTCTTCCTTCTTCTTTTCCCCTAACAATCGGGTTTTTGGGCATTCTGTAACATTCCCCCTTCTGACCGCCTCCAGTCGGTGATTAAGCCAACTAGAAACGTTCAAAAAGACGAATTGTTATTTAGTTTATAACGTTTAAACAGAATCAGCCACAGAAACACAGAATAATAACAATGAATTAAAACAAATGAGAATTTATTTCATTACTACAAATCTTTTAGAATACATCAGAGTTTATACAATTCGATAATGATACAGCGGAATATCTTAAAATATAATTTTCTTCTGAAAACTTAAGTGATTATTTACTCTCTCTCTAACTTCGCTGCTCGAAAATCTTCAAGCTGTAAAAATACTCGGTCTGACCCGAGTATTATATTCAAAATAAAATAATACACAGGTCAGTCTAATTCAAACCAGTTTATTAATGCATAGAGGCAATAATAATTTAAGTAGATGACAGTCACAATAATTCCCGTCTATCCGACTCTTTTAACAAAGAAATCGGATAACGAAAATATAACACTTAACAGTGTTAAACAATAAATCAGCAGATTTAAATCATCAACAGAGATAAATAAACAATTTATCAAATCGACTAAATCAATTTAAAACAATTGAAATTGTCACTTTAAAAACCATCGAAGTTCGATTGGCTGACGTACACGCACGCGTGTACGGCCTCGCCCATACGGCATAAAAGATCAATGCATCAAAAGCAAAAGAAAAATCAATTCAAAACTGTCGAGTTTAGGTGGCTGCAGTGCACGCTAACGTGCACCGCCTCGCCACCACCTAATATAAAGTCACCACATAGAAACAAGGGTAGGACTGCAACAAGAAAAATGCAGTCACCACATGGATATCAGGGCTCAATTTCCAAAATATCAAGAGAATATGCCAACAGGAAGATGCAGTTCAAAACAAAATGCAATGAATCTGAGATCACAAAAATCAACATCAACTAGTTTGAAGGGTCGAGACAGTTATAGCTTTAAAGTGAAACTGCTCGTATATTCGAAGCATAGTGCCAGATGGTATGAACAAGACTCAAATGTCTCTAGTATATATATATATATATATATATTTAAAACTTTGTTGTTGTTTTTTTTAAACTCTGGGCAAATCTGGGTTTTAAAGTTGAAAACTGAATTTAACAAAGTTTCAACATCAAATCCTAAAGTATGGACTTAGATCAGGTTATATACTAGTGGTACTGTTTAAGTTTTATAAAATTATTAATGCCAGAATCGACAAGATAACCAAACTTAAAGCCAGTTCCAAAATCAAGTGAAAACAATATAGCAATGAACTCAATCAGTTCAAAATGAAACAACAGGAAGATTCTCCAAGAAAACAAAGCACATAAGGGTATCGGGGAGTAGGCAACCCGACCGTCAAAGTGCAGACAAAATGAAGTCAGTGCCAATAGTAATGACAACACTCCACCAAGTCGTAATCCAATCTCAAATTACAGTCAATCATTCCAAGAGAAAAGAAGATGCAATTCGAACATACATAAATACATATCGATTATGTATATACATACGAGACTGCAGACATATGTATAAAGGCCAAAATGCAACTATAACTTCATGCTAAAAGAACTGGGCCAATGTAATAGTGTAAATAAGAACATGGGATGAATACAACATGAAGCAGTGGAACTTAAATGAATGCGACCAGACCAGACCATCTCGAGTACATCAACTACAACTATCAAATGAAACAGTGTATATATAAGGTATGCAAGGGCTCAAGTGTATCAGGTCAGAGACATGACCCCAGGCCCAGTGCGAAAGTAAACATCATTGTATAAAACAATGTATCAAAGTTCAAGTGAACTGGATAGGTAAAACTCAAGTCTACTAACATGAAGACTGCAATATCAAAGAACTACAAGATTGCACAATGGAAATGCAAGGACCAGATTCAGGTATCAGTTTAAAGCAGGTGAAGTGCAACAACACTACATACTAACAGCAACCATCAAACCAAACAGAATATCATAATGCAGACAACAATTTCAAACTCACGGACCAACTACAATGAAGAGACCATTGCAAGTATACAAGCTTCAGAATGACATGTGCAAACTCTACTTAGTTACTAATGCATCAAATATACGGCAACTCTAAAAATGAAACATATGCACCAGCAAACTATGGCTATCACAAGATCAAGTATCAGTTCTATATGATAAGCAATCTGAATCAAGAATATGAATGCAAGGAAGCAATGCCATAGTGAAAAAGAGGCAATCTTCAGTGAACAGCTAAATGCAACTGATGATAGTGGTAATCCCTGACAGGACAGACTAACCAGAGATGAAACAGTAAATCACAATATCGCAAATGATAAAAAAAATCAAGGTCTCTAGTAATCCGGTTATTCAATGCCGTAGACAAAATATTTCAGATAGTAAAGATTATCAAATGCGTATAAAATGGTTGAAACAGTCAGAACATCTATCAGAGATGAAGCCGGGGATGTAAATTGAATAAATTTTTGAAATAGTCAAAAATCATCAGAGGTAAAATTTAGGCAAGTCTCTGCCGTAACATCCAAGTCAAAATCATCAAAAGAGGAAAATTTTGTTGTCGTGAGAAACAAGAAAAATGGTAAATGACCAAGTTCAAAATCAAAAGCCAGTGATAAAAAATTTCCCATAAATTCAAAGCCGTGAAGATCACGAAATCAAGAATATGCGAATTTGAACTAGATGTGAGGGGCGAAAACCACTCACCTTTTTCGAAGGGGCAGCCGCGAGCGAGTGAGACGAAGGAATTAAATCAATCGAAGCCGGCGTCCTCGATTTGAACGAGCTCTAGTTTGAAGACGACGCTGGAGAACGCGAACGAAGCTGAAGTCCTTAGCTTGAATCCCTCGCGAGTTGAAGCCGTAAAAATCGAAGTAGTTTTTTGTGGAGGAGAACGAAAAATAACGAGCCGCCATTTTTATCTTCTCGCCTATTTTTTCCTTAGGGTTTCGAATGAGAAAAAGGGGAAACGGGTTTAACAGAGATAAGGGGGAAGGATAGTGGGTGGTATGGGTATAGGGTATGGGCTGAAGTATGGGTTTAAACGTGATTTTTTTCTTTTCTTATTTTAAATTTTGTTTTTATTATTTTTATATATCTTGTTTTTATTAATAAACTTGTGCTATTTAAATTTTGTAGATAAAATTTATTTCCTTTTAAACATCATCATTTATATCCATATTATTTTAACTTGCCTATATCTTATCATATCAAAAATGTAGTTTTTAAATTTTAAATTAAATAAGATAATTTTGATTTTCTTTAAATCCAAAAGCAGATTTTCTTTACATTCATTTATAAATCCCGATTCAATTTTAGATTCAAATCTATTTCTCATTTTAAACTTAACGAATTCAAACAATTTCGCAATTTAAATCAAAATTTAATTCAAATTTCAATTTAAAATGGTTTAAAAATTCGGGATCGTTACAAACTCCCCTCCTTAAAAACTTTTCGTCCACGAAAAGGAAAGGTTGTTAAAATTTCATCGATATTTATACTCTACTCAATTTTTCTAAGCTTGAAACTCAATACAAATAAATGAATATAAGATTCATTCCATTTGTTTAATCTCATTAGTTTTGCTTATCTTCTCTTTTGTTCATTGATTTTCTAAACTCAAAACCCAAAAGTCTTTTACTAACATTTTTTTTTATTTAAAACTCAGATTCAAACTTAAAATTCTTCACATTAGAGATTTATATAATATACCTCTTCCAAAGCTGTGGACTTTCAAAACATTTCAAAAGATCTTCTTCCTTAGTTCATTAAGTTGGAATTTCGTAATTTTAATTTCAAACTATTGATTTGCTATTTAAAGTTTGAAAATACTTGCTAACTCGAAATTTAACAAGTTCATCTTCGTTCTCACAGACATTAGGCATACGCTGGCCAGGCGCAGGTCTAAAAATCTCCAAGTACTAAATATACTTGCTTCAATTCCCAGTGAAAATACTTTTAAAAATTCTTTTAAAAATGGATATGGAAAGCACGTTCCCCCATGGATTACAGTTCCACCCGGCGGTTACGCTACTATCCCAGTAGAGTCACTTGTGGCTGTAGATTTCACATCTCTTAAATTTCGCCATGGTTGTCGCCATAGATTGCAGTACACACGGCGGTTACGCTACTATCCCAGTAGAATCGCTCGTGTCTGTAGGCATCACGCCCCTAAAATTTCGCCTGGCATTAGATTGCAGTTTACCCGGCGGTTACGCCACTATCCCAGTGGATTCGCTTGTAACTGTGGGCATCTCGCCCCTCAAATTACGCTAATCATCAATCAATCTAATCTCATCGCGATAATCTATCGCGAGGGATTTCCGATTCAAATAGTCACTCTGACTAAATGTAAATTCTACGTAGCTACGAATTTCAAATGGACACTCTTCACGAGTTCCAATACCTTCTCTAATAATAAATGGAAGGTACTTTTCCACATCCTCAGTTTAGAAAACATAATATCATATATGTAGTACTTTCATTTCACATTTCGTACATATAATATCTATGTAAGCTTACATAAGATTTCCATAACAATGTCTTTCTAAACTAACGGTTTCAAATTCACCGCATTCATATATATAAGTTCTAAAAACTTACATATTCCATATTCATAACAAAATAGAGGATTTCAAAATTTTCCTCTAAGTCGATTTGGAAATTTAAGGTTATCTCAAACCTAATTCATATTCATAATTCCATTCATTATCGACTTTCACATTCAATTTGGATTTCACGCTTACATCGTCAATTCTCAACACAGAATTGATGTCTATCGATATATAACCTCTGAGCTCGTACGTCTCAGAGAAGGGTGTTAAGCTAAGAGAATAAATTCTCCGCCACCAACAGATATATATTTAATAGAGATCAATTGCTATGTCATCAATTCACAATGTTAGACATACAATCCAAATCATCATCTGAAATTCAAAGCTCAACTTATATTGTCTTTGATGTCAAAGTTAAACTCAATTTTAACTCAACGATTAAATCTTTTTTTAAAAATTTCAAACTGAACTAATTGTTCAAATTCTCATTTAACTTTTCAACTTCGACTTCAAAAAAATGAATTTCAAATCATTTATTCCTTACGGAATATATTCACAACATTTCATCTTTGGAAAAAAAACATTTCCATACTTATTTAAAAATAAGTAATCCACAAATCCATTTTATTTTCAACATTTGAAAATATTCGATATACTTAAATCAAAATTAAGTATATATTTCATCTTTAAGGAAATCATTCTCTTTCACATATTTATTTGAGTTAAAACGAATGTTACGTAAAACATCGTTACGACTACTCAAAATCACAAGTATAGGGATTCGAAATTTAGATAGATGTATAAATCCCAATACTATACAAAACATTTCCTTTCGGAAATCATTTACTATAACAATAGTGTTATAGTCCACTATTTCCTTTTATTTGAAAACGTCTATTTCAACAATGAATGTTGAAATCTATGGTTTCGATATTCAATGCCTTTTAAAACATCTTTTTAAAACAATTAACTTCGTTTTAAAATATCACTTTCCCAAAACATGTCCCTTTTTATTCGATAATATATTCACGGTCCAAAATTGTGAATATACATCTTTTAACAAACTATACAGAATTTTACTTATCAAAATAAGTCAGTTTCGAATTTATAAACAACGTTTATAAATTCTATTCCTATTCATAAAGACTTCAATTCATAAAAATTGCTTTATTAACCATTCCTTTATAACTCAATTTTATATCAGAATTTTAATTTATAAGTGAATTACTTATAAATTCTTTTATTTCGCAACTTCGATTCATTTTATAACTTCACATTATAAAACTTTTAAATTCCATTACTTATGAAATCCATTAATATTTCATTTTTAACACTTATACAATTCCAATATTATATTAACACTTTCAAATCTTCAATTTAAGCCGTTTATAATAATTCAAAATTTCCAATTTATACTATTATATAAATTTATCAATTTTCCATTTCCAAAATAATCTACTAATTCTTTAGTAAATCCTTCATCGAATTGATTTCCAACTTTAATCACATTTGATTCATTCACATTGGATTTTTACTAACATTCATTCATATTCAATTAGTTCACTTTCACTAATTTACATTAAAATTAGTTTGCTTTCAATTCAAATCAATTCTATTTTGATTTACTTATCTTTCAATTTGAATTCAATTTACATAGCTTCCAAATTCCATAAATTCAATTTCATTAATACTTAATGAATTTCCATACAATCAACTAGCAACCAATGCACATTCAACTTAACCAAATTTATTTACTTTGCTTACATTCAATTTGGTTCAACACACTTAATTTCAATTGGTTTATATTCTAATTCAGATTGAATTCTTATACTCACCATATTCACTAATTCACTTTTACAATTAAAGTCGAATTTTCTTATATAACTCAAATTCATATTCATTCTTCACTTTATTAATTCATTTTGATATCAAATTCAATTTGATTCACTATTACTTAAGCTATATTCCATTTTATCTTCACTTGCATTTATTTTCACCATACAACTTAAGTTCGCCTCAAATTTATTTGAAATTCTATTTTATTTAACTTTACTAAAGTCAAATTCATATCACTATTCAGAATTTAGATTTTGTTTTTCTTAACAAAATTGTTTAACCATTTTAACAATTGGTTTTACTTAAATTTTCTCATTTTATAAGTTATACAACTTATTAATTTAAACTTCCCAATTCATATCATATAATCACTTATCTTTCAAGTTTAACTTTCGATCTCAATAATTTATCAAATCAAGTTCGATTTATTTAACTTCCTTAGTTAAATTTATTTAACTTTCCTTTAGTTAAATTTCAAATCATATATTTATTAATACTAATTCAATTCAATTTAACTTTTCTTAAGTTAAAAATCTTTATTTCATATTCAATTTTATTTATCAAAACAAAACTTCTTTAGATTTGAAAAACATTCTCTTTAAAGTGTTTCTAGTAACTATTCATATTAAACATCATAAACTAAGCTTTGTGTAAACCAAAGCTCTGATACCACCTTGTAACATTCCCCCTTCTGACCGCCTCCAGTCGGTGATTAAGCCAACTAGAAACGTTCAAAAAGACGAATTGTTATTTAGTTTATAACGTTTAAACAGAATCAGCCACAGAAACACAGAATAATAACAATGAATTAAAACAAATGAGAATTTATTTCATTACTACAAATCTTTTAGAATACATCAGAGTTTATACAATTTGATAATGATACAGCGGAATATCTTAAAATATAATTTTCTTCTGAAAACTTAAGTGATTCTTTACTCTCTCTCTAACTTCGCTGCTCGAAAATCTTCAAGCTGTAAAAATACTCGGTCTGACCCGAGTATTATATTCAAAAGAAAATAATACAAAGGTCAGTCTAATTCAAACCAGTTTATTAATGCATAGAGGCAATAATAATTTAAGTAGACGACAGTCACAATAATTCCCGTCTATCCGACTCTTTTAACAAAGAAATCGGATAACGAAAATATAACACTTAACAGTGTTAAACAATAAATCAGCAGATTTAAATCATCAACAGAGATAAATAAACAATTTATCAAATCGACTAAATCAATTTAAAACAATTGAAATTGTCACTTTAAAAACCATCGAAGTTCGATTGGCTGCCGTACACGCACGCGTGTACGGCCTCGCCAATACGGCATAAAAGATCAATGCATCAAAAGCACAAGAAAAATCAATTCAAAACTGTCGAGTTTAGGTGGCTGCAGTGCACGCTAACGTGCACCGCCTCGCCACCACCTAATATAAAGTCACCACATAGAAACAAGGGTAGGACTGCAACAAGAAAAATGCAGTCACCACATGGATATCAGGGCTCAATTTCCAAAATATCAAGAGAATATGCCAACAGGAAGATGCAGTTCAAAACAAAATGCAATAAATCTGAGATCACAAAAATCAACATCAACTAGTTTGAAGGGTCGAGACAGTTATAGCTTTAAAGTGAAACTGCTCGTATATTCGAAGCATAGTGCCAGATGGTATGAACAAGACTCAAATGTCTCTAGTATATATATATATATATATATTTAAAACTTTGTTGTTTTTTTTAAACTCTGGGAAAATCTGGGTTTTAAAGTTGAAAACGGAATTTAACAAAGTTTCAACATCAAATCCTAAAGTATGGACTTAGATTAGGTTATATACTAGTGGTACTGTTTAAGTTTTATAAAATTATTAATGCCAGAATCGACAAGATAACCAAACTCAAAGCCAGTTCCAAAATCAAGTGAAAACAATATAGCAATGAACTCAATCAGTTCAAAATGAAACAACAGGAAGATTCTCCAAGAAAACAAAGCACATAAGGGTATCGGGGAGTAGGCAACCCGACCGTCAAAGTGCAGACAAAATGAAGTCAGTGCCAATAGTAATGACAACACTCCACCAAGTCGTAATCCAATCTCAAATTACAGTCAATCAATCCAAGAGAAAAGAAGATGCAATTCGAACATACATAAATACATATCGATTATGTATATACATACGAGACTGCAGACATATGTATAAAGGCCAAAATGCAACTATAACTTCATGCTAAAAGAACTGGGCCAATGTAATAGTGTAAATAAGAACATGGGATGAATACAACATGAAGCAATGGAACTTAAATGAATGCGACCAGACCAGACCAACTCGAGTACATCAACTACAACTACAACTATCAAATGAAACAGTGTATATATAAGGTATGCAAGGGCTCAAGTGTATCAGGTCAGAGACATGACCCCAGGCCCAGTGCGAAAGTAAACATCATTGTATAAAACAATGTATCAAAGTTCAAGTGAACTGGATAGGTAAAACTCAAGTCTACTAACATGAAGACTGCAATATCAAAGAACTACAAGATTGCACAATGGAAATGCAAGGACCAGATTCAGGTATCAGTTTAAAGCAGGTGAAGTGCAACAACACTACATACTAACAGGAACCATCAAACCAAACAGAATATCATAATGCAGACAACAATTTCAAACTCACGGACCAACTACAATGAAGAGACCATTGCAAGTATACAAGCTTCAGAATGACATGTGCAAACTCTACTTAGTTACTAATGCATCAAATATACGGCAACTCTAAAAATGAAACATATGCACCAGCAAACTATAGCTATCACAAGATCAAGTATCAGTTCTATATGATAAGCAATCTGAATCAAGAATATGAATGCAAGGAAGCAATGCCATAGTGAAAAAGAGGCAATCTTCAGTGAACAGCTAAATGCAACTGATGATAGTGGTAATCCCTGACAGGACAGACTAACCAGAGATGAAACAGTAAATCACAATATCGCAAATGATGAAAAAAATCAAGGTCTCTAGTAATCTGGTTATTCAATGCCGTAGACAAAATATTTCAGATAGTAAAGATTATCAAATGCGTATAAAATGGTTGAAACAGTCAGAACATCTATCAGAGATGAAGCCGGGGATGTAAATTGAATAAATTTTTGAAATAGTCAAAAATCATCAGAGGTAAAATTTAGGCAAGTCTCTGCCGTAACATCCAAGTCAAAATCATCAAAAGAGGAAAATTTTGTTGCCGTGAGAAACAAGAAAAATGGTGAATGACCAAGTTCAAAATCAAAAGCCAGTGATAAAAATTTTCCCATAAATTCAAAGCCGTGAAGATCACGAAATCAAGAATATGCGAATTCGAACTAGATGTGAGGGGCGAAAACCACTCACCTTTTTCGAAGGGGCAGCCGCGAGCGAGTGAGACGAAGGAATTAAATCGATCGAAGCCGGCGTCCTCGATTTGAACGAGCTTTAGTTTGAAGACGACGCTGGAGAACACGAACGAAGCTGAAGTCCTTAGCTTGAATCCCTCGCGAGTTGAAGCCGTAAAAATCGAAGTAGTTTTTTGTGGAGGAGAACGAAAAATAACGAGCCGCCATTTTTATCTTCTCGCCAATTTTTTCCTTAGGGTTTCGAATGAGAAAAAGGGGAAACGGGTTTAACAGAGATAAGGGGGAAGGATCGTGGGTGGTATGGGTATAGGGTATGGGCTGAAGTATGGGTTTAAACGTGATTTTTTTCTTTTCTTATTTTAAATTTTGTTTTTATTATTTTTATATATTTTGTTTTTATTAATAAACTTGTGCTATTTAAATTTTGTAGATAAAATTTATTTCCTTTTAAATATCATCATTTATATCCATATTATTTTAACTTGCCTATAGCTTATCATATCAAAAATGTAGTTTTTAAATTTTAAATTAAATAAGATAATTTTGATTTTCTTTAAATCCAAAAGCAGATTTTCTTTACATTCATTTATAAATCCCGATTCAATTTTAGATTCAAATCTATTTCTCATTTTAAACTTAACGAATTCAAACAATTTCGCAATTTAAATCAAAATTTAATTCAAATTTCAATTTAAAATGGTTTAAAAATTCGGGATCGTTACACATTCGATTGCTCGGCACGCAATACAGTGGACGTATTAGTGTCAATCGAAAATTCCGGCTGTTACATTTTGGTATCACAGCTCAAGGTTAAGCGAGAACCTTGGCTTTGGTGGGGATTACTCATTACAGATAGGGTCAGTAGCACCCTAGAATATGTTTGTGTGTGTATGTATTTGAGCGCGTATTTGTTAGTTATATAAAAATGTTTTATATTGTGTTGATTGATCTATTGAGTGGCTTATGGATTCTAGTCAATACGAGTAATTAATGTTATTGATAAGGGTCTCTAAACACTTGAACATAGCAATCCGACATAGTATTGTTTTGAAATTGGGTAAATGAAATAATTTTACCTTGATTATATTTTATATATAAAGGAATAATTTTTTTCAGAAATTATTATAGTTATATATGGTGTTTTCGGGTGTTAGTGAATGATAATATTTGATTATTATCATTTGTTGTTTGTGTAGTAATAAAAGTTGTTGTTATTATAATGTAAACAATGATAAACAATTAAGTAATGGTTTTATATAACCATAGTAAAATTATGAATAAGGGAAATGTATAAATATGATTTATAAATAAAAAGGATTTAAAAGCTGAGAATTTGATGATTTAAATCCCATTGATTTTGAAAATTATTTTTCAAAGGTCTTAGAAGAAATAATAATGATATGCTAGAAATGTTTTTAAAAGGATTTATAAGAGATAAAAAGAACTGAACTCACTTCGGTCGTTGGAAAATAATTGTGGTAATGACTGCAGCATCATCGGTGTTCATTTTCAGGTTTCTAAGTGACGGATTGCTACCATAGTGATTTGCTATTAGTATTTTTTTTGGTAAAACAAGTTTTGATTTAAAAATTCAAGGTATGATTTGACATACAAAGAAGTTTTGTGTGTGTGTATATATGATTTCAAAATGATTTTTTAAATAAAATTTAACTTAAGTAAAATTAAATGATTTTTGGAATGAAATTTATTGCGATTTAAAAATAATTAATGAAGTGAATTAATGAAATGGACATGAACTTGAGTTATAAAATGGAATTCAACTTAAGTTGTAAAATGAATAGAATATGTTTTGGATCATTGTTTGATAAAATTGAATATGAACTTAAGTTGTGAAGTGATAATGAAAATGAATTGTGTTGTATAAAAAGTTATAATAAACTGAAGTCATGGTTTTAAGGAATGGTTTATAAATGATAGTAGTATTAAATAAAATGTTTATAATAAACTTAAGGAAAATTTGATCGAATGTGTAACGACCTACATTTCGGATGGTTTAAATTGACAATAATTCATATGTCCAACTTAAACAATACGGAACATAGATAATCATTGGGGTTAATTGAGAAAAATAAGAAAAGAAGAAGAAAACAACCTCAGAACCTCACAGCGGAATGACAAAATAGAATAATCAAATAAACAGTTCATGAAGCTGTTTATTATACATTTGATTATAATATACACAACAATTATCAGAGTTTTATATACATCAGGAATAAATAAATAATTCAGTAGACAACATGATGCATGAATACTAATATACCAAATCTTCGTCTTCGTCTTCGTCCTCCAGAATAAATCTTCAATAAGGTGAAAACTAAGGGCTAACCCGAGCATAATGAAAAGACAAAACACTCGAGTCATGACTAAAATATTCTTATGTGAGTCAAATCGATATCGCATATAACATAAGTGCCATGGCATCAGAGATGTTTACGGGGTTTCACATCTCCTATCCAGTGTATAACGTGCGTGCAATAACTCAAGAGATGTTACAGGATTTTCCATCTCCTAAGGATCCGTCAAAATATTTATATGTAGTAGAATACGCTACATATATAATGTCTAATCAGTAAAATAAATATTTGTCTTAGTGTTAAGGCTTTACATTGATCCCCCTTAACGCGTTTTTAAGCATTGTCGAACAGTTTGCATATAAAACACTAGTAAACCGTCGGTGGATAGGGATGCACCGTGATACGACAACACTAAATCAAAATCGTAGTGGTCGCGAATAAGGATAATAGTATGACAAGGCATGTGAGGTAATGCCCAAGGTAGGATACTACCAGTTTACCCTTCCCGGTTGGTAGTAATCCCAAAAGGCCCACCGCGTCCAACACCCCAAAATCTGAGGGTGCGCACCAATTGATAACAATGTCATGATAGTAATACGAAGAAGTGTGTCCGCTAGAGGTATCTAACCTCATTGGCTGGTACAGCTCCTGTTTTAGTCATTTCAAATTGACACAAGTGTCAGGCCAATCCATCATCGTTCTCTTTCTTCAAATCCAGCAAACGATGCCAAATCCGACCACTTCATTCTGGAGTCTCCTCCATATACACAATTGTTAAAGTGGTTCAAATATTGACAGAGAGTAATCCAATAAGAGGCTTCGGTCTCTTTAACAACCAAACGTCGTTTTACACACTGGTTGGTACTTTTACATTTCGAAAACAATTCGTAGTTGATATCAAAATATCATATTCGCTTCAAAATCAAATTCACTTTGAAATCATCATATTTACTGGAAATTTACTATTTCAATTCAAAATCATGTTCGTCTTAATACCTCAATTTCAGTTCCAATTCAACATTGCTTCGAATTTTCATTTGAGTTATAACTTTAATTTAACCCAATTCGTATTTAAATCCATGATTTAAATATACACCTTCCAACCTTTGACCAGCTTGAATTTTAGAAAAATAGTTTGAAAATTTAAATTGTTTAAAAATAGTTTAAATAATTAAAATAGTTTGTTATAAAATGATTTAAGTACTATTTTATAAGGTAAAATAGTTTGGAGATCAAAAAATTTGAATATTTAAAAAGATGTATTTTAAGTAGTTTATACTAAAATAATTTATTTGAAAATAGTTTCAAAGTCAAATTGATTCAATTTCAAATCTTCCAATTCAAATCCATTTCAATTTCCATTTCAATTTAATCGACTCCATACCGATTTCAATCCGAATTAACTTCGATTCCAATTTCAATTCAAATAAATTCGATTTTGATTTCGAATTAATTTAATTTCACTTTCAATTCCAATTGATTTCAATTTCAATTCCAACTTGAATAAATTCTGATTCAATTCTCAATTTCAAACCATTTCAGTATATATCAATTTCGTGTTCGATTTTTAAAATATCAATTCAAATCACTTAAATCAAATTAACTTTCCATATTCAATTTAAAATCCACATCTTCAAATATAATTCAATTCCGAGCTCATTTTTGAAATATCGTTTTATATTACTTTTACTTAGCAATATTCAAAGTTCAAATAAAAGTCCAATCTTATAAAACAAATAAATTTCAAATATTCAAATCATATCTCGATTATAACTTCAAAATCTCAACTTTGATTATTTAAAACAATTCCTGTTATCAAATTTAAATTTCAACCTTTCGAGCTTAAGTTCGAAAATAATTCGATTTCCATAAATTCGATTTTATTTCTTAAGAATCAAAATCAATTTAAATAATTTCAAGTCAAAATCTTAAAATCATTTAATTTAACCAATCCGGTGTCCGTATATAATTCTCTATCATATGGCCAAGTGAATCAATTATTCCAATTTAATTTCAGAGATTGATATGTATCATTTCAATCCAGAATAAATGTCATAGGTATATATCATTTCAACCTATTTCTTAATTTATTTGAAATAATTCGATTTACAGTTTTATATACTGTAAATAATATACACGATGATAATATGATATATCAAACTAAATAAACATCCAAATCATCCAAAATATCAATCAATTTTCATTCATCACAACCAACATCCAAACAGTCAATAATCACAACAATTAACCAATTATCAATAATCGGGAGAATTTACTAGCAGTTATTTCTAATTCAATTTAACTGTCAATTCAATTTCTATCAATTAATTCTGATGTCGATTTAAATATCAATTAAATTTATCAAACAACAATCAATAAATTTAAATCACATCATAACTTCAAATTTAACTAACATAAAAATATTCTAGTCAATCGTGAGCATATAAAACACTCACTTTTTATTTGAAACTGAAAATTTTTCCAGCTTCAAATAAATTCCAAATTCATTCCGAGCTGTAGACGACGTCGATACGACCCCAACGCAATTTTTCTCCCCCGAATCGGAGCTCGTATAAAGGAGTTACGATTTAATTAAACTAATTCACATATAATAATAAAATTAACAAACAATACTAACCTAACCATTACCTAATCCCTCTGTTCAACACCTAGGCCAAGTCACGCATTCATTCTTCACCCTTTTCCCCCAAACACTCACGACCTCGTTCATATTTTTAAAATCAAACGAATAACGACGATCGCCTAGCTCCTCCACCGTCGTGCTTGCGGTTGCCACCTTCCACGCGCCACTACTCAACTACCGGAGCTCCATCACTCGCACAAACGCCTCACGACCAGACCCCAAAACCCTAGAAGTCGAACGCAAGCCCAGCCTTAACACGCCGCTCCCTCCAGACTCCGCGACCACGCCCTCCGCCATCGTGATCGTATTACTTTTTTCTTTTCTTTGCTCGTTTCTTTTATATAAATGTTGATATGTAGGTATGAAATGAGAAAGAGGGGAGTGAGCGTACGAGTAGGCATAGGGAATGTGGCTGCTTTGAATGAGACAATGTAAGTTAGACTCCTTTTTTTATATATTTAAATAAGAAAATATCTCGCCCGATTGGCCCGCGCAAATCCAAACTCCAAACGAAGCGTGCCACATGGCATTCCTAATGTTTTACCCCCATTCTGAACACAATGGAACTAGTTCAAGGTCTAATTCGATCATATGCAGAAGATAACTTTCAAAATCAATTAATTTTAATCGAATTACTTAAATTAATTTCTACGCGTTTCAAGGTCGCATGGCCAAACGACAAGTCCGATCGTTATGAAACTGAAATCCTACAATAATTCACTATTACGAATCCGATGAAACTGATTTCGTCGAATTCCAGCACAGTGGCCATAATGGCTATTTTTACATGTTAATTATAATATAAAATTTCCAATTTCTAATCATTCACTTTTAATCCAATTTTTAAATGTTAACAATCTTCATTCATATTTACATGAAATTTAAATCAACTTCCGTAATCATTTTCATTCATATTAAATTCAGAATTTAGTTATTTACAAAATTTTCAATATTAAGTTTAAACAGTTTAATTGTGGAATAAATTATATTAACAATCATAAATTTCCAAATGAATTTAGTTATCGATAATTATTTCCATCTAAATGATTCAACACTTATGATCCAATTCTAACTATTGGTTATAATTTTATCTCAATATAAATAGTTCCTAAATTTCCAAAATTGTTTATTTCAAGATTTATCCATGTTCATATTTAATAACTACATTAATAAATTATTAAATTTTATTTCTAACCATTTATTATCCAATAATCACATCAAATTTATTAATTTAAAATAGTTAAAAATACGGGTCATTCCATTGTCCCCCACTCAAAACTTTTCGTCCTCGAAAAGGAACTAAGTACAGAATTTAATACTTGATATATTTTATTCAAAACTATCAACTTATAAACTTTAAAATCTTATTTATAAAACTATTACTACGCTCCCGCCACGCCACTTCGATATCGGTTTTACAGAAAATATAACTTATATATAAAAACAAGTTATAATATTTTAAAACTTCAAAAATTTACTTACTCCCGGATTAACGAAAAATTTCGGCAGAGTCTCCTTTGCGCAGCTCAATCAGAAAAATTACAATATCAATATTATCATATAATATACATCTCATCTCAATGATGAGGCATCCCAATCATGGGGAAACAATATATAATATCAAAATACGGTATATAATCCGAGATGTGTACCTTTTTATTAGCGTTATAAGCAAGTTAGCTTATATTTATGCGAGCAAAAGCAACATACGCGCAATCGAGCTCCAAAAGCGAGCATACGCTCTTCGTACCTACTAAACACTCAATAATAGATGAGAATATGTATATATAGAAAGAGAAATCAATATATAACATAACTATACAACAACTATATAAGCAAACATAGCCATGCAATAAAAGAAACATCCAAACAACCATATTCATGCAAGTTTTTATTCAGAAATATACCATTATTCAATGTCAACATTTCAATTCATACACATCCATTTCTATTAACATTCATTTCATTAACATTTTAATTGACCCAGTTTCAATTAATTTACATTCACATCCAATTTATTTGCATTCACTTTATTTATTACTTAATTGATTAACATTCACCTATAAATATTCATTTTGTTAATCATACAATGGATTTATATTCAATTCATTCGCTTTTAATCGATTTACATTCAACTATGGTTTCAATCTATTTTTATTCAATCAACCAATATTCATTACATTCACATTTGATTGATTACAATTCAATGTATTTACATTCAATCAATTTACTTTCAATTGATTACTATTTATTTTAATGACATTCATTTTTTTTATCATCCAATGAACTTTTATCCCATTCATTTGTATTCATTTATTCATATTCATTTGCTTAGCATATCTCATTCAATACAATTTTACTCAAGCAACCATTCCAAAATTTTACTTAAGTTTATATATAAGCAATTTATGCTATACAGCTCATTTTTATTATTACTTCATAACTTAAGTTTAGTTTTAATTCATCAACAACATTTCAAATCATATTCAATTTACTGAATTACTTCATCGGTTCATTCAATTAATTCTTTTTTCCAATCATTAATAATAATTTTTTCATTTTATAACTCAAGTTCATTATTAATTTAAATCACAATTAACATCATTTTTACTTTAGTTCAGTTACTTCCATTTATTCTTACTTAGCTTCAATTCATCTCACAACTTAAGTTCATCTTTATTCCAAATTAAATTCGAATTTATTTAACTCATTTCATCCATTCCTTAAGTTTGTTTTATTTCAATTAATAATCATTTCAGAAAGTTACAATTATATTTCAAACACTTTTTTTGCAAATTTACTTTTGTTTTTCAATCAATTACAAAGATTTGAATTTATTTATCATTTGTTTACTTTCTTATAACATTAACTAAGTTTATACATTTTCTTATAACACTTAATTTAAATTTTATTTATGTTAAAAATTTTCTTCTCTTATCATTCACACTCAACAATTTTAAATTTGTTTTTAGCTTAATAATTATCAAGTCTATAAGTTGTACAATTTATTCATTTAAAATTTCATTTTATTATTTTATCTAATTCATTTAAAATACATTTCATTTTATTTAAGCTTTCATGAGTTAAACTATATTTTATTTACTTAATTTCACTAACTCCATTTAATTAACATTTCTTAGGTTAATTCTTTTTTTATATCTTAAATTCGAACCTTCTTTTGTTTGCTTAACCAAAAATATTCAACAGTTTTAAAATTTAATTTTACTTTCCTGTTCAAATCTATAAATTATAACTTATTTTTATCTATACTATTTTCAATTATAAGTTCAAAACTATTTTCGTATATTTATCAAATCATACATAGAATATTTTTCACAACAAAACTTGTTTTGATCGAAAATAGATTCCTTTTGGTAGCAATTCTCACTCATAAACTCGAAAATGAATACTGGCGATGCTGCAATCATCCCCCGAATTATTTTCCAGCGACCAAAGTGAGTTTAATGCTTTTATTTTCTTCAAAAATATTTTCAAAATATTTTTCTAGTCGAACTCTTTCAAATAATAATATTATTAATTTTGAATGCTTTGAAAACAATTTTGAAAACAACAAGTTTTAAATTCAAAAATTCTCGATTTTTAAATTCTTTCTATTTATAAATTATATTATAAATATACTTATGCAAATTCCATTACCTTATTGCCAAAACATTATTTTAAACAATTCTTATTGCAATTAGATTTCAATTCAATTTAATTATCGAACACTTCGTAAAATAAAATTCACAAAGTATTCATTTTATTTTAATTAAACCAATAATCGATGATAACTATATATTATCATCTCCTAACAACAATTTCATTAATAATCATTATATATATATAAAAAATTAAGTAAAATTATTTCATTTACCCTATTTTAAAACAATATTATTTCGACTTGCCTCGTTTAAGTATTTAGAAACCCCTATCGATAACACGGCGTCCCACGCATCAACCAAATTCATAAACAACTCAACGGATAAGTAAACACAATATAAAACATTTTATAGCACTAACAAGTACGGTCTCTCGTATATATATATACTCAAACAACTCATTCTAGGGTATTACTACCCTATCTCTAATGAGTTAAACCCCATATAGCTAAGGTTATCGCTAAACCAAAGCTCTGATACTAACTGTGACGACCCACATTTCGGAAGATTTAAATTGACAAAAATCCACACATGTCCAACTTAAAAAATCCGGAACATAGATAATCATTGAGGTTAATTAAGAAAAATAAGAAAAGAAGAAGAAAACAAACATAGAATCTCGCAGCGGAATGGCAAAATATAATAATCAAATAAATAGTTCATGAAGCTGTTTATTATACATTTGATTATAATTTATACAACAATTATTAGAGTTATATATACATCAGGGATAAATAAATAATGCAGCAAACAACATGGAGCAGGAATACTAATAGTAATAATATACCAAATCTTCGTCCTCCAGGATAAATCTTCAATAAATTGAAAACTCAAGGTTGACCCGAGCGTAATGAAAATACAAAACACTCGAGTAAGGACTAAAATTTTCTTATGTGAGTCAAATCGATATCGCATATAACATAAGTGTCGTGGCGTCAGAGATGTTTACGGGGTTTCACATCTCCTGTCCAGTGTATAACGTGCGTGCAAAAACTCAAGGGATGTTACGAGATTTTCCATCTCCTATGGATCCGTCAAAATATTTATATATAGTAGAATACGCTACATATATAATGTCTAATCAGTAAAATAAATATTTTTCTTAGCATCAAGGCTTTACATTGATCCCCCTTAACGCGTTTTTAAGCATTGTCGTACAGTTTGCATATAAAACACGAGTAAACCGTCGGTGGATAGGGATGCGCCGTGATACGACAACACTAAATCAAAATCGTAGTGGTCGCGAATAAGGATAACAGTATGACAAGGCACGTGAGGCAATGCCCAAGATAGGATACTACCAGTTTACCCTTCCTGGCTGGTGGTAACTCTTAACGTCCCACCGCATCCAGTGATCCCAAAATCCGAGGGTGCGCACCAATCGATAACAATGTCATGATAGTAATACGAAGAAGTGTGTCCACTAGAGGTAGCTAACCTCATTGGCCGGTACGGCTCCTAGTTTAGTCATTTCAAATTGACACAAGTGTCAGGCTAATGCATCATCGTTCTCTTTCTTCAAATCCAGCAAACGATGCCAAATCCAACCACATCATTATGGAGTCTCCTCTGCGTACACAGTTGTTAAACTGGTTCCAATATTGACAGAGAGTATGCCAATAAGAGGCTTCGGTCTCTTTAACAACCAAACGTCATTTTACACACCGGTCGGTACTTTTACATTTCGAAAATAATTCGTATTTCATATCAAAATATCATATTCGCTTCAAACTCAAATTCATTTCGAAATACTGAAAATATACTATTTCAATTCAAAATCATGTTCGTCTTAATATCTCGATTTCAGTTCCAATTCAACATTGCTTCGAATTTTCATTTAGGTTATAACTTCAATTTAACTCAATTCGTATTTAAATTCATGATTTAAATATAAACCTTCCAGCCTATGACCAGCTTGAATTTTAGAAAAATAGTTTGAAAATTTAAATTGTTTAAAAATAGTTTAAATAATTAAAATCGTTTGGTATAAAATGGTTTAAGTATTTAAAATGTTTTATAAGGTAAAATAGTTTGGAAATCAAAATAAATTGAATATTTAAAAAGATAGATTTTAAGTAGTTTATATTAAAATAATTTATTTGGATTAGTTTCAAAGTCAAACTTATTCAATTTCAAATCTTCCAATTCAAATCCATTTCAATTCCATTTCAATTTAATCGATTCCATACCGATTTCAATCCGAATTAACTTTAAGTCCAATTTCAATTCAAATAAATCGATTTCGATTTCGAATTAATTCAATTTCACTTTCAATTCCAATTGATTTCAATTTCAATTCCAACTTGAATAAATTCCGATTCAATTCTCAATTTCAAACCATTTCAATATATATCAATTTCGCGTTCGAATTTTAAAATATGGATTCAAATCTCTTAAATCAAATTAACTTTCCATATTCAATTTAAAATCCACATCTTCAAATATAATTCAATTCTGAGCTTATTTTTGAAATATCGTTTTATATTACTTTTACTTAGCAATATTCAAAGTTCGAATAAAAGTCCAATCTTTTAAAAAAAAATAAAAAATTCAAATCATATCTCAATTATAACTTCAAAATCTCAACTTCGATTATTTAAAACAATTCCTATTATGAAATTTAAATTTCAACCTTTCGAGCTCAAGTTCGAAAATAATTTGATTTTCATAAATTCGATTTTATTTCTTAAGAATAAAAATCAATTTAAATAACTGCAAATCAAAATCTTAAAATCATTTAATTTAACCAATCCGGTGTCCGTATATAATTCTCTATCCTATGGCCAAGTGAATCAATTATTCCAGTTTAATTTCAGAGATGGATATGTATCATTTCAATCCAGAAAAAATGTCATAGGTATATATCATTTCAACCTATTTCTTAATTTATTAGAAATAATTCGATTTATAGTTTTATATACTGTAAATAATATACAGGATGATAATATGATATACCAAAATATATAAACATCCAAATCATCCAAAATATCAATCAATTTTCATCCATCACAACCAACATCCAAATAGTCATCAATAACAACAATTGACCGATTATCAATAATCGGGAGTATTTACTAGCAGTTATTTCTAATTCAATTTAACTATCAATTCAAATTCTATCAATTAATTCCGATGTCGATTTAAATATCAATTAAATTTATCAAACAACAATCAATAAATTTAAATCACATCATAACTTCAAATTTAACTAACATAAAATATTCTAATCAATCGTGAGCATATAAAACACTCACCTTTTATTTGAAACTGAAATTTTTTCCAGCTTCAAATAAATTCCAAATTGATTCTGAGATGTAGACGAAGTCAATACGATCCCAACGCAATTTTTCTCGCCCAAATCGAACCTCGTATGAAGGAGTTATGATTTAATAAGCATTACGATTTAATTAAACTAATTCACATATAATTATAAAATTAACAAACAATACTAACCTAACCATTACCTAATCCGTCTGCTCAACACCTAGGCCAAGTCACGCGTTCAATCTTCACCCTTTCCCCCAGGTACTCTCGACCTCGTTCATTTTTTTAATCAAACGAAACACGACGATCGCTTAGCTCCTCCGCCGTTGTGCTTGCGGCCGCCACCCTCCACACGCCACTACTCAACTACCGGAGCTCCATCACTCGTGCAAACGCCTCTCGACTGGACACCAAAACCCTAGAAGTCGAATGCAAGCCCAGCCTCAATAGGCCGCGCCCTTCAGACTGTGCGACAACGCCCTCCACCATCGTGATCGTATTCCTTTTTTCTTTTCTTCGATCATTTTTTTAATATAAATGTCGATCTGTATGTATGAAATGAGAAAGAGGGGAGTGGGCGTACGAGTAGGCATAGGGAACGCCGCTGCTTTGAACGAGACAATGTAAGTTAGGCTCCTTTTTTTTATATATTTAAATAACAAAATATCTCGCCCGACTGGCCCATGCAAATTCGAACTCCAAATGAAGCATGCCGCCTGGCATTCTTAAAGTTTTATCTCCATTCTGAACACAATGGAACTAGTTTCAAGGCCTAATTCGATCATATGCAGAAGATAACTTTCAAAATCAATTAATTTTAATCAAATTACTTTAATTAATTTCTATGCATTTCAAGCTCGCATGGCCAAACGACAAGTCTGATCGCTAAGAAACTTGAAATCCTATAATAATTCACTATTACAGATCAGATGAAACTAGTTTCGTCGAAATCCGAGATACTGGCTAAAACAGCTATTTTTACATGTTAATTATAATATAAAATTTCCAATTTCTAATCATTCACTTTTAATCCAATTTTTAAATGTTAACAATCTTCATTCATATTTAAATAAAATTTAAATCAACTTCCGAAATCATTTTCATTCATATTAAATTCAGAATTCAATTATTTACAAAATTTTCAATATTAAGTTTAAACAATTTAATTATGCAATAAATTATATTAACAATCATAAATTTCAAAATGAATTTAGTTATCGATAATTATTTCCATCTAAATGATTCAACACTTATGATCTAATTCTAACTATTGGTTATAATTTTATCTCAATATAAATAGTTCCTAAATTTTCGAAATTGTTTATTTCAAGATTTATCCATGTTCATATTCAATAACTACATTAATAAATTATTAAATTTTATTTCTAACCATTTATTATCCAATAACCACATTAAATTTATTAATTTAAAATAGTTAAAAATATGGGTCGTTACAGAATGTTTCTTAAGTGATATAGTATTGAAAAAATATACTAAGTAATAAATGAATGTAAATAAAAAAATCTGAACAATGAGTAACGAATTGAAATAAATACGTAAAATGTACGTAGATCATTTTATTCGCATACCTTTATGATCCGAATTCTAGTGCATGATTTGGAGATGATTTACATCTGTCGAGTTAGAATTTTTCACCCGATTCTTGACGGCGAACACTGGATATGGATTCTTCATTGATTCTGGAGTTCTCTATCATAGTATATGGCTCTACAAGGATAATGGTGTTTCCTAATCAAGGAACCGGATCTAAGTCCGCACTAGAGTGGTCGTGTAAATAATACTAGTTCAGAAGTGAGATTGGATGATCGAGCGAGCGATCAGATTTGATATTGCATGCGAATGATATACATACATCGTACGGGCTTTAATAAATTAAATGTTGCGCTTTAATAAATTAAATGTTGTCATTGGAAAATGCAAATGATACGGTTAGAAATTATATGGTTGGATATTATGTGTAAGTAAGATGCAGGTATATAGAAGCAAAAGCTGGTTTGATGCCTTTGGTATCATAAGTAAGATTTGGTTACCCGACTAAAATGTTACATGTTTATATTGTTTTTTGTTTTGATGGTTTTATGATTGAGCCACTTGGCTTTTATTTTCTTTTGGCTGATTTGGGTCTACAGTGACGATTTGTAGTTATTCGGATCTAGCCATGCAAAGGAGATGCTGCCGAAATTTTCCCTAAATTTAAAGAGTTAGAAAATTTTATAACTAGTTTCAACAAATTTATTTTTGAAAGTCAATGGAATTGTGGTATTTTCTACATGCTAATTTTGAGGATGAAATTCTTTTAAGGGAGAAAGAATGTAACGATCCAGAATTTCAGTTTTTTGGATTTTAAATATTTAATTTATTTTAAATATTTAAATAATAGTTTTGTACGCCAACATCTTAAATTTCAAACGTAGTGATTTATTTGATAGTGAATTTAATATTGGTATTAGTTTAAATAATTGAATCTTGGATTTAATACGAATAAAAATGGTTTCGAAATCTTATTTAAATTTAGTATAAATAAGAATGGAATAATAAAATTTTAAAGTTTAGATTTAAAAGTGGTTTATTTGGTTTTAATAAAAATTCGTTTTAATTAACGTGTGAAAATAGCATTCCAAGGCACTTTCTTAGAATTAGACGAAACTAGTGCCATGGGATCCGTAATAGTGAGTTATTGTATGCCGTCGAATTTCATGGCGATTGGACGTATCGTGTGGTCATGCGAGGTCAAAACACATAGAAATTAATTAAGGGAATTTAAATTATATAGTTTGATTTAAAAAGCTATCTTCTGTATATGATCGAATTAGGTCTCGAGACTAGTTCCATTATGTTTGAAATCTAGGTATTAAATATAGAACGCCATGTGGCATGCCTCAATTGGAGTTCAGGGTTTTTCGGTATGTTTAGGCAGAATATAATAATAATAATAATATATATTCACCATACATTAGCCCATAACCTTACCAAACTCTCCGGTATTCAGCACTTTCCCCCATCTCCACTCATACTCCTTTCTCCTATATTAATTGCGGCTTCAAACTAAAGAAAATCTAGAATGTTTTCAAATTAGAAAAAGAGCCTCATCCTTCGATCCTTTTTGATCGGTGCCTATCCTAGCATCGTTGGAGAAAGTCATCAAATACAAAGTTGTTGACGATGTCGAGCTCGATCATTCAACGGTTGGATTGGGCTGAGTCGTGGCAAGGTGTCATTAGTTTCATGATGAACGACGGTCATGGTTTCGCCGATTCCAGCAATTCTAGGCATTTTTAGGCGATGGGGTTTGAAGGGAAGATGAAGGGTGTAACAACCCTGTATTTTACAATTATTTTTAAATTGATATTTCCATATTTAAAAGCTTTATTTATGAAAAAGAATAGATTTTGTTATTTTAAATATAAATTTGAATTTTGATGTCAATTAGAATTCCAAACATAAATAAATTGATTATTTCCAGAAAACATGAATTTTGTCAATATAGTCAAACCTTGACTTTTAAATTTAAATTTTAAATATTTGAAAATTTAAATTTTATATTTTATTATGAAAATAGATTAAATATCATGAATACTGCTTTTCGTTTCATTGAAATTGGATTTAAATTGTGAAAGTTATACTTTTTACAATATTGTGTGTATATTGATTTATTTAACAATATTGTTTATTTTAACCTATATGGATAATATTTTATTGGTCATATCTTATTCTAATTTGTATACATATGCCATATTATATATATTTTGTCTTTTAAATATTTTTAAAGTGATAATAAGATTTTTCCAAAGTGTATTGAATTTATTTCTAATTTTTAAAGCCTAGTTTGCATTTTTAAGTTATTTTCTTATTTTAAATTCTATTTAATTAAAATTTAATTATTTATTTCACTTTGAAAATGTTTTAAAAGTCATTTTTATTTCAAATTTTGTTTTAGAATATTTTTAAAATAAAGTTAATAATTTTCCAAAGTCAATGGTGATTTATTTGTAATTTCTGGACACTGTTTTGTATTTTAAGCAATTTCTTTTATTATTTTTCTAATTTCTTTAAATTTTATTATTTATTTTCTTATATCTTTACTTAGTTTCGGTTTGTATAGTATTTTTCTGAAATATTTTTTTTATATAAAGATTTATAAGGAAAGAAATGTGAAAGGTTGCGTAACGCTTTGAAACGGAAGCCCTTTTATTTACCAAATCCTTTAATTCCTTTAACTCCTCAAAAGTTTATTGCCTAGCCATGTAAAACCCTAGTGTAGCCGTCATCTCATTTGGCATTCACGTGAAAAAATATCCCATCTTCAATTGTTTCTCACGGCTAGAGAAAATTAGGTAATGGCCTCCATCTCTTTCTTCCTACTTTTCTTCTTTTTCTATGCTATTTTGCTTGCCTTCTTCCCTGATTGAGATCGGCCTCTACCCCTATTCCACTGCCACCACCACCTTCCATCTCTTCCCGACCACCACTAGCCCCCACTCCACCAGATCTGACCATAGCCGAACCATTTTGATGGTAAAACCCCCCAAATTTCAACCTAGATGCCAAAAAACCATGTTTATTGACCTCTACATGCTCACCCACCTCAACCACCACCATAGCCACCACCACCTCCCTGACCTGACCACAACACACCCCTCCCCACCCTTGTCCAGTCATAACTCACCACAGGCCGAGCACAATTCCCAAGGCCAAACCTTGTTTTCGCACAAAAATCACCTAATTGCCTTCAAAAATCACATCACCTCCTCATGTACAAACCCCACCTTGTCTTGCCTTGAACCCGAGCTATGTTGGCCCAAACCTGACCCAAAACTTGACCACATCTGAACCACATCAGAGCCCAAAGCCATACCAAACAATAGAGAAGGCAAAGCAAAAGACTGCGTAGTCGTATCTCCTTTTATTTGAATGTTATTGCATTTTAAAGTCGTATTGAATTTTGTTGTTTTGATTGTTTGTTTTGGGTTGTACACAAGAGTTGTAGATTGGATTCGCTCTCCACTCAAGTCCGTAGTCTTTTCATCGTGCTTTTGTTTCCATTGTGTCATTGGTTTTGATATCTCCAGCACAAACAGGTGAGTCATTCTCACCAGACAATATGTACCTATATAACTAGTAAATTGACACCCTGTGAATCTGTAGAAATATATTATCATGTTATACTTGACTATGTTATGATCATATGATGTTTATACACCTATTATATCGTATGTTACTGTTATTTAATGTTATTCTGTAATTTATATCAGTTATCACCATTGCAAGTTCCCTGTAGACTAGAATCACTATGGGTTGAATTTATACATACCCGAACGGACTTTAGAATAGGGAAAAATCGTTATGGGCTGAAATGATAGGCCTGAACGATTTTTATTTAATTTATTTAAACTTGGGATTGTGGGTTTGAAATGATAGAACCCGGATTTTTCTTTTTTAACTGCGGATTGAAATGATACATATCTGTATCACTTGACCTAGGTTAGAAAATTATATACAGGCCCGTGGTTATTTTATAAAGTGTTTTGGATATTTTTAAGTATTTTAAAAATTATAAATTTATGAAATTTGATTTAAATAGATTTTGAAATGTTTTAAAATAAAGAAATTATGATTTTTTTCTATGTGTTAAAAATGTAATTAATGAATGGTTTAACTGGATTTTTGAAATATAACTTAAGTTGGAAATTTGGAATTTTGGTTAAAACTGATATTTAAGTTATATAAATAAAATGGATATTAAATTTTATTTGGAAATGGTAAATATGATAATTTGATTAAATTTGAATTTAAGTGATTTATTAAAGTATTATTGATTTTTCTATGAATTTAAGTGGTTAAATAAATGAATGTTTAAAAGTGATCTTTTAAAATATAACTTGACTAGGAAATGTGAAATTTGGTTTTAATTAAAGGTTTAAGTTAATGAAATAAAATTGGATATTTTGTTAAATTGTGAAATGGTAATTTAAATTTGAAGTGTTAAGTCTATTTGTTGAAATCTGAAGAATTGGAACTTTTACAGTTAAACTTATTAAGCAAATTGTTGAAAATTGGATTTAATTATAAGAAATTTATTGTGAAAAAGATATATGTTAAATGATATGTAAATGAACATTTTAAACGTTAAAATATGATTTTTAAAATGTTTATGTGTTTTAAATTGAAGTTATTTAATTGCTGGAAATACACTAACACCTGAAATCTACTTTTAATAGCATTCAGAAATGCTATAGATTCTGTTTTGAACTAAAATTGTGTAAAAAGAGCTATTACAGCATTTCTGAAATGCTGTAGTTGAACTTATAGGTTAATATTGAACTCAGGCCTATTATAGCATTCTCTGGAAATGCTATAATGGTCTGCAGTCTTTGCTGAAACCAAATTTAACCCTTGTTTTGAAATCTGAACTACCGCAGCACTTCTGAAATGCTGTCTTTTCTGTTTTGAACTATAATTCAACTAAAACTGAGTTTTAACAGCAGTTTTATGTGCTGTCTTTGCTGAATTAAAAATGTTTTCAAATATAACTTATAGCAGTTGTTTTTAAATGCTGTGAAATGCTGAAATTTTAATAATTAGGGTTTTTACTTAGTAAACGAACTCAGAATGGTTTGAAACTTTGGAAATTGAATACTTGATTTGAAAATATAATAATTACACTTTTAAAAGGTTTAAATGAATTATTTTGATTGGAATATAAACTATTTAAAGGTGATTTGAAATGATAGTAAATGAACGATATCTTTGAATTTAAAAGGTATTTAAAGTTGAATATTTGGATTTGAACTGATAGGATATTTTATTTTATTAAAATGATTTGAAATGAAGTTTTGTAAGGATATGATATTTTATTATATTAAAATGATTTGAAATGAAGTTTTGAAATGATATGAAAATTTAAATATATGGAAATGGTTTGGAATTGATTTAATCTTTATTTTGATAAAGATATGGTTTGAAATGATATTTTATTTTGAAGTAAAGTATTGTTTTTAAAAGTTATAACCACGGGTTATAATAACGATTGGTTGGCAAAGATACCGGGATCGGATATGGACATACTCTCTGTCGATACCGAAAACCACTTTGACAACCGTGTACGCGGTGGAGATTCCAGAATGAAGTAGGATGGTGGCGACGTTCTTAAGGTATGTTACGTGGACCCAACTCCTGTGAGTTAGCATAAGGTGGCTAAAACAGGAGCGATCTCGGACCAGTGAGGTAGCACCTCTTCTCGGACACATTTCTTCGATATTATACTCTTACTTGTGATTGATTAGATGGCCATCCTCCGATTTGGGAGTGTTGTTCGAGGTGGAACGGTAGTGGCTGCTATGCGTATCCATCAGTCCGTGTGCATAATTGGTATATCTACCCTGGCATTGCCTAGTTGTGCCGTGTCACCTACCATATCGAGCTTTACTACGACTATGATTTTAAGATCCGACCGCGTTAAGGTTCTCCATCCCCTTAACGCTATTTTCTATATGATTATACTTTACTTATTTAAACACTATTATAATATCGAATATTACTACATAGTAGATAGTTTAACGGATCCTTAGAGGATGGGCGGTCCCAAGCATCTTCTAAGTTACTTGTACCTTTATTACAGTTCACTTGAGTTGGTTTACAATATATAAGTATATATTGTCCTAACTCGGGTGTTTTGTGTTTTTCTTTACGCTCGGGTCAGCCTGAGTTATTCACAGATTTGGATTTCCACTCTCTTGGAGATTTGAATCGCTGGAGATTTACCTGCTTGTCATGTCCTATCTATTTCAATTCTGTTGTTCTAATCAGCTTGTACTTGGTTATTTTATTGAGACTTTTGTTGTACTCTATTTCTTCTGTTGTATCTTATGTAATTGTGACGCCCCACCTCTATACCCGCGCTAGCCAAGAACACTTCGGTGTAGTTCTGTCAACTAGCACGGAGAATAAGGCTGTTGAGGAGCGACCATCCATGTAATTGCTTTGTGCGAGCACCGATATGTCAGATAGTAAAACATGCATTTCATTTTTAGAGGAAATCCGACATACCGATACAAACTCAAAGCTACTACACAGTGGCTATAATAGTTTAGGACAATAGATATAAAAATAACACATATAA
Organism: Allium fistulosum; assembly: GCA_030737815.1. NCBI lineage: Eukaryota > Viridiplantae > Streptophyta > Magnoliopsida > Asparagales > Amaryllidaceae > Allium > Allium fistulosum. The sequence goes on from CM060901.1 coordinate 1,105,486,856, forward strand.
CATAAATGCGGAATATAGATGGAACAAAAAGTCTCATATATATATAATAACTGATATCAGTTACAATACATTTGACACAATACATATGATACAACTATAACTGTCGACTCTGGAAGTTATATACACAAATACATTATCAACTAATGTACATGAATACATGTCATCCTAATCAATACACTGATTACTACTTAATGACAAAGACAACTTCGGAAGATGTGAAAAGTCTTCATAGGCCGAACAGCAACTCAAGAAGGAAATCTACAACCTGAAATAACTTGAGTCTGACCCGAGTATTAAATTCAAAAGAAAATAATACACGGGTCAGTCTAATTCAAACTGAGTTATTAATGCACAGGAGCAATAATAATCAATATCGAATAGACGACAGTCACAATAATTCCCGTCTATCCGACTCTTTAAACAAAGAAATCGGATGACGGTCGATATAACACTTAATAGTGTTAAACAAAAATCAGCAGATTTAAAACATCAACAGAGATAGATGCAAAGATTTCTAAATGAAGATGATTTAGAAAGGAATGGAATTGCCGAAAACGGTGATTAACAATAAAAATTATCAATTTAAACCAAATCAAAATACGATTCAAAATATTGCAAATGGCCTCGATCAAAATTCAAAGTGTAACTGCAACAAGGCAAATGCATGTACAAGTTCAACCAGACAAGTACAAAATGGACAACAACAAAAGCCACCAAGCAGGCAAACTCAAGTGATCAAGTCTGTCAACATGATACTGCAACAATACAAATGAGGATGGACTCAAATGCAGACTCAAGTTTATATGAAGTAAATTGGATACAGCAATATAAACAAGCAACTCAAAGAACAGTGCCTCAATAAACTGCAACATCAAATGTATGCAATGCAGACAGGTATCAAAGACCAGACTACAACCAGTGTCAACGTCTACATGGATGCAAGCATGTATGAATCAACTGAGCATGACAACCAGTAAACAATGAGGTGCACAGCTACAAATGGTCAAGCTACAAGTAGGAGCAACCAGGTAATGAAGCCAATGTCATATGGTCAGAGAACAGTATATATATATACAGTAGTGAAATGTCATATACAAAACAACCAAAAATCATCACATAAACTAGTCCCAAATTATACTTAAGGCAAGTTCAAAATCATGGTACAATAGTCTTACAAAACCGGACTTCAACAAAACCACGGACTCAAGTTCAAGTGGATCAAGTAACAACTTAAATGCAGCTATAGTGAACAAGTACAGGACTCAAATGTTCGACTACACAGTTGCAATGTCAACAAAGTAAATAAGGAAGTCAAATGTAAAACTGCAACTACAAGGGTATAGTAATCAGATGAACAATGAAGTGCAACTGACAATGCAAGCTACAGGTTGAACTTGAGTGCAAATGGAAACAACTACACCAATCCTAACAGGAGCATATGCAAGGAATCAGTTCCAAACGTAAGCCCAAATCCAAATGCAATATGAAAACTGCCTGGGATGAAGACTGCCATACCAAAAGGTAAGTGTACAACAAAAGGAAACAAGGATCCTACTATCAAATGTACAAGATCAACTCGAGTACAATGCAGACAAGTACAACAACTACAAGGTATGCAAAAACATAAATGGACAGTAAGGAATTCAAACAAGGAGTGGAACGCAACTACAAGTGCAACAAAGAATAGATGGCCAGAGACAAAGCTCACAGGGGCCAGAAAAACTCAAGTCTTAACTCACAGTGAAGAGGATAGCAATGTCGACGAGTATGATACCAGAAAAATGTCAAAGCCGAGTATATCATACTGTGGTGGCCAAGCAAAGTCAAAAGAAATCAAATATACGCATATGGAAAAGGTCAGAATTCATCGCAATCATCTAAACAATATCGAACAGCCAAAGACGAATTCAACATAGAATAAACGAACGAGAAAATAGGGTTTCGAACCCATATAAACTCAAACCCAAAAACACGCACTGGAGAATTGAATTAGATGTGAGTACAAGTTTACTCACCTTATTCGAAGAACCCCAAAAGCAAGGCCGAAGCCATAGCAATTCTCACAGGAACGAACGCGAGACCAATCCCAGAAGCAAGAATCGAACTCGTCGAAGTAGCCAGAGAGAGCAAAGAGAAATCGATTGAGTCAAGCAATTCTCGAACAACCCACAAAACGATCGACGTAGGGACGGCACTTCGAAAAGCCCAAAGTTCAGAGCGTAAGAGGAACGAAAGCCCCAAATTTTTCACAAGCCCTAACTCAGTTGCAAAGAGGAACGAACGAGATTAACAAAGCCGCCATTTTTCACAAGCCATAGAAAAGCAACAGGCTAGAGAATGAAATGGGCCGTCTTAAAAGGGGAAAGGGTCTGTAATCAAAATGAAGAATGAACCGAGAAGGGGGGAAATCAGGTCGAACAAAATAAGAAAGGGAACGGGTCGAACGATTTTTCAAAGCAATTTTAACTTGATAAAATTCCAATAAAATTTGGCGAACGATTTAATCACCTAGTGACGATCATTGATTGCTATGAATATCCGGGTTGTTACAGACTCCCCTCCTTAAAGGAATTGCGTCCTCGCAATCATAAGGAATAAATGGACAAAAGGTAACAACCAAAAGAGCATGGCAATGTCGAATGCATAAGCAAAGCAAATGTCAGCAGGGGAAGTATTAGATATGAAATCAAAAGGTTCGACTGATTCAAATCAAAAGAATCAACATCGACTAACAAAAGCAAGAACAATCAAATTCCAACAATTAAAAGAAAAAGAAAACAGAGCAGAAATCCCCTACTGAGCACGAATTGAATGTGGGTAAATCAAATTACTCACCTGAATCGCCAGAAAAAGACGAAGCTCAAATCTCAAAATTGCAAATATTCAATCATCAAAAACGATAATCGAATTTTCAAATCGCAAATATTTACTTATCTCAAACGATAATCAAATCAATAAATATTTAATTATCAGAACGACAATTAGAATCTCAAATATCTAATTATCACAAGCGATAATCAGAAACCAATGATATTCAATTATCAAAAATGATAATCAAATATCACAAATGTCTGATTATCAGAAACGATAATCAGAAGTCAGAAATATCCGATTATCAAAATCGATAATCAGAAATCACAAATATTCAATTATCACAAATAATAATCAAATCACACAAATATCTTATTATCAAAAACGATAATCAGAAATTAGAAATATCCGATTATCGAAAATGATAATCAGAAACACAAACATCTGATTATCAAAAACGATAATCAAAAGTCATAAATATTAAATTAACGAGTCCGGAATTAACCGAAGTAGTAAAAGTATGATTCCATACTCCGTACTTTTGCTAAATCGTTTAAATCTCTTTATCGTTTCCTTGAAAGTGCAAAATTGTGTGTTTTAAAAATAACATTTCACATCCTCAAACGGATAAGTCCGGAATTAAACGAATCAGTAAAAGAAAGGGGTCATAGTCCTCGATTTTTCTGAAACATTTAAATCGCTTCCTCGTTCTTTTGAAAATGTAAAGTGTAAAAATTTTGAAAACAATTTTAATTTATATTTTTGAAACAACTTTTAAAAATAACGAATTTTGAAAACACATGATTAATTTAGCAATATCAGTATTGCAGGAGAACCGCTTGTAAATCCATTTCAAAATTGACGGTTACTGAAGTTAACACGTCAAAATCTCATCAAAATAACTGGCATCAAAATATAATACCAATGAATTTTCATTCATCAAAAATGTCACAAGAATCTTCTCAAAGATAGGAAGGGATATCATACCCTAAACTTGTATTCATAACAAGTCAATAACACATAAATTCACCAATGCACAACAATTGATAAAGCATACCAATGAAAATCACGAAAATTGGTGAAGCACAAATCCCAGAAATCAACACACGGAATCCAGAACAAACTCCAGAAATCAACAAACGGAATCCAGAAACCACAAATTCCAGAAATCAACACACGAAATCCAGAAACCGGAAATTCCAGAATTCAACACACGAAATCCAGAAAACACAAATTCTAGAAATCTACACACGAAATCCAGAAAACACAAAGGAGGGGGAAGTCCGAGCACACGGACGTAAAGCTATCCATTTAATTTTCCGAACGCACGGATGGGAAGCTATCCATTTAATTTTCCGAACACACGGATGGGAAGCTATCCATTTAATTTTCCGAACACACGGATGGGAAGCTATCCATTTAATTTTCCGAACACACGGATGGGAAGCTATCCATTTAATTTTCCAAACACACGGACAAAGAGGCATCGCACATTTCTAGTCTAAACCATAAAATGATCATCATCGATCATAAAGAAGTGTCGATTACACTAAGCTAGTAAATATAAGAGTTTAGCTTCATGTCCCATAACCACTTGCTTAACTCAAATATTTACGAACAGATTGTAGATCTGCACTAGAAAATTGTCACAAGAGTTTCAATATGTGTGAATCGAAATCACACCAATGAGGTATAGACTAACCTTGAAGATAAAGAGATATGCGTGAATCTAAATCACACAAATGGTGTCTAGCCTAACCTCGCAAACAAAGAGACATCGCTCAATCGCTAGTCTAAATCACAAAAATGATCGTCATGATCATTAAGAAGTGTCAATTACATTAAGTTAGTGAATATAAGAGTTTAGCTTCATGTCCCATAACCACTAGCTTAACTCAAATATTTACGAACAAATCGTAAATCTTCACTAGAAAATTGTCACAAAATGTTCAATCGAACAAGTCCGAGAGCTAACCGACGAAGTGAACGCAAGCGTTTCATACCACTCGTTTTACTAAGTCGTTTAAGTCGATTTCTCATTCGAGTGAAGTAAAGGCTTATATATACTAATAGGTTGGAAAACGGTTTAGGAAAACGAGTTTTGTAATAAAATAGAGTTGAAATCATTTGGAAGAAAGAGTTTTGATATTTACTACTAGTATTAAAACCTTTATATTTTTAAAGTGACAATTCACAAAAAAAATGATTGTAGAAACAATCAATCACAGGAATTCACATACGAAGACGTGAATAGAATCGAATGAAATCGATTAAGATTTGGAAAACAAATAAAAATATCAATTCCAGAATATGAATTGAAACACATAAAACAATTCAAGAATTTGAAACATCAATTCAAAACTGTCATCTCTGTGTGGCTGCAGTACACGCACGCATGCACTGCCTCGCCACAACAGCATATAAAGAAATAGCAACAAGGCACAAAGGCCAATGCTCAAGAATTCACAGTGCCCACAAATGCAAAAAGCAAGTGACAGTAGTGGAAAGCTTCGACCAAGTGAGTTGAAGAGGTTGGCTGCCTCAAGCAACAACAACCAAACCAGTTCGGACAAGGCAGAGAAATGCCAAAGTAGTCAAGAAAAGATGACAACAAACTACAGCCGAAAAACCAGATACATCAATCAAACGAATGCAGCAGGGGGGTAAGGCTGCCCATGGTAAATGGTATGCAAACCAATTGCCACCAAGTAAATGTAATAACACTACAAATTCGAGAAGGTAGGAAACTACCACGAAATGAAAGAAGGTCAAGTCTTTGACTCAACACATCTGCAGCACCAAGGCACAAGGCAGTGGTACAGGTACAAGAATAGAAGGAGAGTGATTACATGGTACAGTGAACTACATAACACATCAGCACTAAAAATAGTGCTACAGGTCAGGAAGTAAGTGGGCAAGTCAGAGATGCATAAATGAATCAACCACAACATATAGTGCAGCAGGTCAAACTGCAAGCATTGATGAAATATAAATACAAACTGAATGACATAATGGCAGTGAAGTACTGACTGTAAACAGACTACAAAGATATCAACAAGTATGACATAAAGCAGTGCAACAATGACTACCAAGATCAATGTAAATGCAGACTGAAGTGCACATCTAAACCAATATGAATGCAGTAACAACCACCTAGCTAAATGCAACTCAAGAGAAGATACCAACTACAAAAAAGTTCAAGTGAATCAAGTTCAGGTCAGACCAATATATATAAATTTCAAGTAGACCAGAGAACTGCAGAAGTGAACTACAAAAGTGCTTCATAGTACCACAACCTTATCGGACCAGAATGCTCAAATACAATATGAACTAATGAACACTACAGGGCAGTAGTGAACCCAGCAAAAGACAGAGAGTGCAGACATGATTATCAAGCTACAACTCAAATGAAACAGATCACGTGACATGATGAAGCAGTGCAAACTCAAATGAGCAAGTGAAATAGAGAATAGCATTAATGCATAAATGACTATAACAAAAATAAGAAATAAAATCAAGTCAATGTCGAAGTCAACAATTAAAGGCCGTAGTCGAGTACAAAATGAATCAATCATTATCATCAAAGAATCCAACGGCAAACAAAATCAGAGTCTTGGAAATCAAGAAATCAGCAATTTCTCAAAAGCGAAGTGACCGAAGTCGAATGGAATCCAAGCCGAGGAAAACACGAAATATCAAGTTCAAAATCGCTGAGACTCAAACTAGATATGAATGAAAAATCAAAATCACTCAATTTGCAACCAGTCAAGCTATTTTTCATCGCAGTGTAACAGGTACACAATGACACCCATAGCATAGCACAAAAGTGGAACAAAGTCCAGAGGTCAAAATAGCTTTAATTGTCCAAATTCGAACAAAATCAACATCTTCAAAAAACCAACTTGAGTTCACAAAGCAAACGGAGGCAGAAGCCAAAATTCTTTCACGAAATCAAAATCAAATGCACATGAATAAGCGTTAGGAATTCATACCTAACAGTCAATAATAATCATATGTAAAGATAAGAGATAAAACATCGACTAATAGTTGTAACACATGTTTCATCTAAGTTATGTTTTATAATTGTCCTAAACCCCAGGCTCTGATACCAAGCTGTGACGCCCCACCTCTATACCCGCGCTAGCCAAGAACACTACGGTGTAGTGCTGTCAACTAGCATGGAGAATAAGGCTGTTGAGGAGCGACCATCCATGTAATTGCTTTGTGCGAGCACCGATATGTCAGATAGTAAAACATGCATTTCATTTTTAGAGGAAATCCGACATACCGATACAAACTCAAAGCTACTACACAGTGGCTATAATAGTTTAGGACAATAGATATAAAAATAACACAGATAACATAAATGCGGAATATAGATGGAACAAAAAGTCTCATATATATATAATAACTGATATCAGTTACAATACATTTGACACAATACATATGATACAACTATAACTGTCGACTCTAGAAGTTATATACACAAATACATTATCAACTAATGTACATGAATACATGTCATCCTAATCAATACACTGATTACTACTTAAAGACAAAGACAACTTCGGAAGATGTGAAAAGTCTTCATAGTCCGAATAGCAACTCAAGAAGGAAATCTACAACCTGAAATAACTCGGGTCTGACCCGAGTATTAAATTCAAAAGAAAATAATACACGGGTCAGTCTAATTCAAACTCAGTTATTAATGCACAGGAGCAATAATAATCAATATCGAATAGACGACAGTCACAATACTTCCCGTCTATCCGACTCTTTAAACAAAGAAATCGGATGACGGTCGATATAACACTTAATAGTGTTAAACAAAAATCAGCAGATTTAAAACATCAACAGATATAGATGCAAAGATTTCTAAATGAAGATGATTTAGAAAGGAATGGAATTGCCGAAAACGGCGATTAACAATAAAAATTATCAATTTAAACCAAATCAAAATACGATTCAAAATATTGCAAATGGCATCGATCAAAATTCAAAGTGTAACTGCAATAAGGCAAATGCATGTACAAGTTCAACAAGACAAGTACAAAATGGACAACAACAAAAGCCACCAAGCAGGCAAACTCAAGTGATCAAGTCTGTCAACATGATACTGCAACAATACAAATGAGGATGAACTCAAATGCAGACTCAAGTTTATATGAAGTAAATTGGATACAGCAATATAAACAAGCAACCAAAGAACAATGCCTCAATAAACTGCAACATCAAATGTATGCAATGCAGACAGGTATCAAAGACCAGACTACAACCAATGTCAACGTCTACATGGATGCAAGCATGTATGAATCAACTAAACAAGACAACCAGTAAACAATGAGGTGCACAGCTACAAATGGTCAAGCTACAAGTAGGAGCAACCAGGTAATGAAGCCAATGTCATATGGTCAGAGAACAGTATATATATATACAGTAGTGAAATGTCATATACAAAACAACCAAAAATCATCAAATAAACTAGTCCCAAATTATACTTAAGGCAAGTTCAAAATCATGGTACAATAGTCTTACAAAACTGGACTTCAACAAAACCACGGACTCAAGTTCAAGTGGATCAAGTAACAACTTAAATGCAGCTATAGTGAACAAGTACAGGACTCAAATGTTCGACTACACAGTTGCAATGTCAACAAAGTAAATAAGGAAGTCAAATGTAAAACTGCAACTACAAGGGTATAGTAATCAGATGAACAATGAAGTGCAACTGACAATGCAAGCTACAGGTTGAACTTGAGTGCAAATGGAAACAACTACACCAATCCTAACAGGAGCATATGCAAGGAATTAGTTCCAAACATAAGCCCAAATGCAAATGCAATATGAAAACTTCCTGGGATGAAGACTGCCATACCAAAAGGTAAGTGTACAACAAAAGGACACAAGGATCCGACTATCAAATGTACAAGATCAACTCGAGTACAATGCAGACAAGTACAACAACTACAAGGTATGCAAAAACATAAATGGACAGTAAGTAAATTCAAACAAGGAGTGGAACGCGACTACAAGTGCAACAAAGAATAGATGGCCAGAGACAAAGCTCATAGGGGCCAGAAAAACTCAAGTCTTAACTCACAGTGAAGAGGATAGCAATGTCGACGAGTATGATACCAGAAAAATGTCAAAGCCGAGTATATCATACTGTGGTGGCCAAGCAAAGTCAAAAGAAATCAAATACACGCATATGGAAAAGGTCAGAATTCAACGCAATCATCCAAACAATATCGAACAGCCAAAGACGAATTCAACATAGAATAAACGAACGAGAAAACAGGATTTCGAACCCATATAAACTCAAACCCAAAAACACGCACTGGAGAATTGAATTAGATGTGAGTACAAGTTTACTCACCTTATTCGAAGAACCCCAAAAGCAAGGCCGAAGCCATAGCAATTCTCACAGGAACGAACGCGAGACCAATCCTAGAAGCAAGAATCGAACTCGTCGAAGTAGCCAGAGAGAGCAAAGAGAAATCGATCGAGCCAAGCAATTCTCGAACAACCCACAAAACGATCGACGTAGGGACGGCACTTCGAAAAGCCCAAAGTTAGGAGCGCAAGAGGAACGAAAGCCCCAAATTTTTCACAAGCCTTAACTCAGTTGCAAAGAGGAACGAACGAGATTAACAAAGCCGCCATTTTTCACAAGCCAGAGAAAAGCAACGGGCTAGAGAATGAAATGGGCCGGCTTAAAAGGGGAAAGGGTCTGTAATCAAAATGAAGAATGAACCGAGAAGGGGGGAAATCAGGTCGAACAAAATAAGAAAGGGAACGGGTCGAACGATTTTTCAAAGCAATTTTAACTTGATAAAATTCCAATAAAATTTGGCGAACGATTTAATCACCTAGTGACGATCATTGATTGCTATGAATATCCGGGTTGTTACAGTAATTCTGACCTATTTAGATAGTAGCTTCATGAACTACTATTTCTTTTACTTCCGCTACATTATTTTACTCTGTGTCTGTGATCTATGATTATATTTATTTACTGTATATTCTGAGATTTGCAAAATTTTAATTACAACGCGGTATTTTGAGCAATTTAACTCCGGCATGAGTGTCTACCTATACACTTATAATGGATGCGAATGGTTGAAAATATCGGGTCGTTACAGTTGGTATCAGAGCTTTGGCTTTGAGGAAAAACTTATAATGTATGGTAAATTTATTTACAGAATCACTTTCGTTCGAGTTTGAATCTCTTCCTTTTGATTCGATTTCCTTTGAATTTTGGAACGTTCCCTGCGGTTCCAAAATCCATTATTGTTCCTCACTATTCATCTTCTTTTGGTTCTAGAGTATCTCATAACTCCACTTCGAATGATCTTTGTAGTGAATTGGCGGTCTCGCAAATATTCTAATTTTCTTGTAAAGGGGTGAAACTCCTTTACAATAGCATCGATTCACCAAAGATTTTATATCCTCGGTTTAGATGCTAGTATCGCTTACTATCCCAAACTCTATCTCTTGAGGTCGAATGTAGATTTACCCTAGAAATCCACATCGATCTTGTTCTTTAAGTCACGGTTGACCCGGTTAAGGTTTCCCGTGATTTATATAATCTTACCCATCTCCCTATTTTGTTATTTAATCATCTTGTTTTGTTTCCAAAATATCCCCAAACATTTTGAATTGTACTTGTAAATCTATGTCTGTTTTATATATTGTGTTGTTTGAATTGTTGATGTTGATTTGGGTTTCTGATCGATTCGTCTGATCAACGCTATCGATAGGATTTCTAAAACACTTTGACAGAACAAACTGACACAATATTATAAAAAAATTTGGTTAATGAAATAAATTTTGATATAAGTAAATATTATGGAACTAAATAAATTGATTATTTGAAATGATAATACTTGATTTATCATTCTATAAATGAATTTATAAATAGATGTTTATAAATTGATTTTGGAAACTGAAATGAATTTAAATCAAGAATTTGAGAATTTAATTTCTGATGGTTTCAAACCTTGTGTTTAAAGTTTTAAAAGGATATATTATTTAAAGTATTTTTGAATAAAAATTTGTCTCTAAAGGATTTTAAAGTTTAAAAATTAAGTGCTCTTCTCTTTGTCGCTGGAAAATAATTTCGGTGATGACTGCAGCATCATCGACATTCATTTTCGAGTTTTGAACTGAAGAGACCGTTATGTAGTCTTACTACAGCTTTGTTTTAAAAGATTTAATTTATTTGAATTTCTAAATATGATTTGATTTATAATATATATATATGATTTAAATTTGATTCGATATATTATATACATATATTTATTTATCTCTTAATGGTTTGAAGGGAATCGGAAATTTAATTCTTACATTTTTTTTTCTTCTTAAAGAATAATTTCAATTATAAAAAGAAAAATCAAAAATTTGGATAAATGATTCAAACTTGAGATAATTGAATTGGAAAGTTTTATTTGTATAACACAATTTCATTCCAATATAACTTACCTAAATTACACAGAAGTTGAATATGCAATTGGATAATATGCAGTACAGAAATGATTTTATATATAAAATTTGAGTGGTTATAATAAATGTTATACACTTAAATTTTAGTTATAAAAAATTAACAGAGGTAAATAGTGAAAAAGGAATTTAAAGAGATTTTATTTAAATAACTTAATAATAATCAAATTTGATTTAATATGGAACCTTAAGTCTAACCTAGGAATTTTAATAATGGTTATTTCCTGAAATGAATATGTTGTATAATAAATAATGTATCTTTGAATAGATAAAATAAAATACATTGGAATTGGACATTTTGTAATAAATTTTATTTAACTTGAATTCATAGTTTAATTGATGTCTAAATGAATAAATGTGTAAAGAAATTTGAATGTTATATTTGCTATATAAATGTTTTATTTATGAAATAGATATGTCTTGAAAAATGAATAATTATGATTTAAATAGTTGAAATGTATTTTAACATCACTAAATTTGATAATTGAGAATTTGGTTTTCAAATGGAATTTTAAGTGTAACTTATTGAAGGAATATCTATTTATGAAATGGGCATCTTAAATAAAGTGTTAGGTTATTTGTTAAATGAAGAGCTAAGTAAAATAATGAACTTTTGACTTAATAAATGAAGTATAGTTTATTTGGATATTCCATTCATAAAAGTATGTTTTAATAAGTCTTAAGTTAAAAGATATCCAAATGAATAATTCTGAAATTAAACTGATTTGAAATGTTAATATATCTACTGTAGCATTTTATAAGTGCTGCTGTTTTGAAAATACAATGTTTTGGAAATTATTATAATTGAATGAACTTAGAAATGTTACAACTTTTAAATGAATTAAAATATTTTAAATGAAGATTATTTTAAAGGGTGTTATGATTTTCTAAGTATTATGTTTTTTTTAGAATAACATTTCCAAGTGTTATGATCTTAGTAGTATGATTTCCAAATGATAAACATCCCTAAATTGTTATGATTTCAAAGCATTATGGTTTCAAATTATTATCTTATTTTGTTTTTTTAAACCATCTTTTGGTTGTCCTTATTTTCCCTCATCTTGCTACAGGCTGGTATAAGCATCTTTCTATAATCTTTCTGTTTAGAAATCTTTCTGTAATCTTTGATAATCTTTGTTACTCATCCGGATCTGAACACTGTTTTCCATTCATAGACCGTCGATCAAGTGAAAAGGGATATTTCCAGATTTAAAAGCTTTATTTATGAAAAAGAATAAATTTTGTTATTTTAAATATAAATTTGAATTTTGATGTCAATTAGAATTCCAAACATAAATAAATTGATTATTTCCAGAAAACATGAATTTTGTCAATATAGTCAAACCTTGACTTTTAAATTTAAATTTTAAATATTTGAAAATTTAAATTTTATCTTTTATTATGAAAATAGATTAAATATCATGAATACTACTTTTCGTTTCATTGAAATTGGATTTAAATTGTGAAAGTTATACTTTTTACAATATTGTGTGTATATTGATTTATTTAACAATATTGCTTATTTTAACCTATATAGATAATATTTTATTGGTCATATCTTATTCTAATTTGTATACATATGCCATATTATATATATTTTGTCTTTTAAATATTTTTAAAGTGATAATAAGATTTTTCCAAAGTGTATTGAATTTATTTCTAATTTTTAAAGCCTAGTTTGCATTTTTAAGTTATTTTCTTATTTTAAATTCTATTTAATTAAAATTTAATTATTTATTTCACTTTGAAAATGTTTTAAAAGTCATTTTTATTTCAAATTTTGTTTTAGAATATTTTTAAAATAAAGTTAATAATTTTCCAAAGTCAATGGTGATTTATTTGTAATTTCTGGACACTGTTTTGTATTTTAAGCAATTTCTTTTATTATTTTTCTAATTTCTTTAAATTTTATTATTTATTTTCTTATATTTTTACTTAGTTTCGGTTTGTATAGTATTTTTCTGAAATATTTTGTTTATATAAAGATTTATAAGGAAAGAAATGTGAAAGGTTGCGTAATGCTTTGAAACGGAAGCTCTTTTGTTTACCAAATCCTTTAATTCCTTTAACTCCTCAAAAGTTTATTGCCTAGCCATGTAAAACCCTAGTGTAGCCGTCATCTCATTTGGCATTCATGTGAAAAAATATCCCATCTTCAATTGTTTCTCACGGCTAGAGAAAATTAGGAAATGGCCTCCATCTCTTTCTTCCTACTTTTCTTCTTTTTCTATGCTATTTTGCTTGCCTTCTTCCCTGATTGAGATCGGCCTCTACCCCTATTCCACTACCACCACCACCTTCCATCTCTTCCCGACCACCACCAGCCCCCACTCCACCAGATCTGACCATAGCCGAACCATTTTGATGGTAAAACCCCCCAAATTTCAACCTAGATGCCAAAAAACCATGTTTATTGACCTCTACATGCTCACCCACCTCAACCACCACCATAGCCACCACCTCCTCCCTGACCTGACCACAACACACCCCTCCCCACCCCTGTCCAGTCATAACTCACCCCAGGCCGAGCACAATTCCCAAGGCCAAACCTTGTTTTGGCACAAAAATCACCTAATTGCCTTCAAAAATCACATCACCTCCTCATGTACAAACCCCACCTTGTCTTGCCTTGAACCCGAGCTATGTTGGCCCAAACCTGACCCAAAACTTGACCACATTTGAACCACATCAGAGCCCAAAGCCATACCAAACAATAGAGAAGGCAAAGCAAAAGACTGCGTAGTCGTATCTCCTTTTATTTCAATGTTATTGCATTTTAAAGTCGTATTGAATTTTGCTGTTTTGATTGTTTGTTTTGGGTTGTACACAAGAGTTTTAGATTGGATTCGCTCTCCACTCAAGTTCGTAGTCTTTTCATCGTGCTTTTGTTTCCATTGTGTCATTGGTTTTGATATCTCCAGTACAAACAGGTGAGTTATTCTCACCAGACAATATGTACCTATATAACTAGTAAATTGACACCCTGTGAATCTGTAGAAATATATTATCATGTTATACTTGACTATGTTATGACCATATGATGTTTATACACCTGTTATATATTATGTTACTGTTATTTAATGTTATTCTGTTATTTATATCAGTTATCACCATTGCAAGTTCCTTGTAGACTAGAATCACTATGGGTTGAAATGATACATACCCGAACGGACTTTAGAATAGGGAAAAATCGTTATGGGCTGAAATGATAGGCCTGAACGATTTTTATTTAATTTATTTTAAATTGGGATTACGGGTTTGAAATGATAGAACCCGGATTTTTCTTTTTTAACTGCGGATTGAAATGATACATATCCGTATCACTTGACCTAGGTTAGAAAATTATATACAGGCCCGTGGTTATTTTATAAAGTGTTTTGGATATTTTTAAGTATTTAAAAAATTATAAATTTTTGAAATTTGATTTAAATAGATTTTGAAATGTTTTAAAATAATGAAATTATGATTTTTTTTCTATGTGTTAAAAATGTAATTAATGAATGGTTTAACTGGATTTTTGAAATATAACTTAAGTTGGAAATTTGGAATTTTGGTTAAAAATGATATTTAAGTTATATAAATAAAATGGATATTAAATTTTATTTGGAAATGGTAAATATGATAATTTGATTAAATTTGAATTTAAGTGATTTATTAAAGTATTATTGATTTTTCTATGAATTTAAGTGGTTAAATAAATGAATGTTTAAAAGTGATCTTTTAAAATATAACTTGACTAGGAAATGTGAAATTTGGTTTTAATTAAAGGTTTAAGTTAATTAAATAAAATTGGAAATTTTGTTAAATTGTGAAATGGTAATTTAAATTTGAAGTGTTAAGTCTATTTGTTGAAATGTGAAGAATTGGAACTTTTACACTTAAACTTATTAAGTAAATTGTTGAAAATTGGATTTAATTATAAGAAATTTATTGTGAAAAAGATATATGTTAAATGATATGTAAATGAACATTTTAAACGTTAAAATATGATTTTTAAAATGTTTATGTATTTTAAATTGAAGTTATTTAATTGCTGGAAATACACTAACACCTGAAATCTACTTTTAATAGCATTCAGAAATGCTATAGATTCTGTTTAGAACTAAAATTGTGTAAAAAGAGCTATTACAGCATATCTGAAATGCTGTAGTTGAACTTATAGGTTAATATTGAACTCAGGTCTATTATAGCATTCTCTGGAAATGCTATAATGGTCTGCAGTCTTTGCTGAAACCAAATTTAGCCCTTGTTTTGAAATCTGAACTACCGCAGCACTTCTGAAATGCTGTCTTTTCTGTTTTGAACTATAATTCAACTAAAACTGAGTTTTAACAGCAGTTTTAAGTGCTGTCTTTGCTGAATTAAAAATGTTTTCAAATATAACTTATAGCAGTTGTTTTTAAATGCTGTGAAATGCTGAAATTTTAATAATTAGGGTTTTTTACTTAGTAAACGAACTCAGAATGTTTTGAAACTTTGGAAATTGAATACTTGATTTGAAAATATAATAATTACACTTTTAAAAGGTTTAAATGAATTATTTTGATTGGAATATAAACTATTTAAAGGTGATTTGAAATGATAGTAAATGAACGATATCTTTGAATTTAAAAGGTATTTAAAGTTGAATATTTGGATTTGAACTGATAGGATATTTTATTTTATTAAAATGATTTGAAATGAAGTTTTGTAAGGATATGATATTTTATTATATTAAAATGATTTGAAATGAAGTTTTGAAATGATATGAAAATTTAAATATATGGAAATGGTTTGGAATTGATTTAATCTTTATTTTGATAAAGATATGGTTTGAAATGATATTTTATTTTGAAGTAAAGTATTGTTTTTAAAAGTTATAACCACGGGTTATAATAACGATTGGTTGGCAAAGAGACCGGGATCGGATATGGACATACTCTCTGTCGATACCGAAAACCACTTTGACAACCGTGTACGCGGTGGAGATTCCAGAATGAAGTAGGATGGTGGCGACGTTCTTAAGGTATTTTACGTGGACCCAACTCCCGTGAGTTGGCATAAGGTGGCTAAAACAGGAGCGATCTCGGACCAGTGAGGTAGCACCTCTTCTCGGACACATTTCTTCGATATTATACTCTTACTTGTGATTGATTAGATGGCCATCCTCCGATTTGGGAGTGTTGTTCGAGGTGGAACGGTAGTGGCTGTTATGCGTATCCATCAGTCCGTGTGCGTAATTGGTATATCTGCCCTAGTATTGCCTAGTTGTGCCGTGTCACCTACCATATCGAGCTTTACTACGACTATGATTTTAAGATCCGACCGCGTTAAGGTTCTCCATCCCCTTAACGCTATTTTCTATATGATTATACTTTACTTATTTAGACACTATTATAATATCGAATATTACAACATAGTAGATAGTTTAACGGATCCTTAGAGGATGGGCGGTCCCAAGCATCTTCTAAGTTACTTGTACCTTTATTACAGTTCACTTGAGTTGGTTTACATTATATAAGTATATATTGTCCTGACTCGAGTGTTTTGTGTTTTGCTTTACGCTCGAGTCAGCCTGAGTTATTCACAGATTTGGATTTCCACTCTCTTGGAGATTTGAATCGCTGGAGATTTTCTGCTTGTCATGTCCTATCTATTTCAATTCCGTTGTTCTACTCAGCTTGTACTTGGTTATTTTATTGAGACTTTTGTTGTACTCTATTTCTTCTGTTGTATCTTATGTAACTCTGACCTATTTAGATAGTAGCTTCCTGAACTACTATTTCTTTTACTTCCGCTGCATTATTTTACTCTGTGTCTGCGATCTGTGATTATATTTACTTACTGTATATTCTGAGATTTGCAAAATTTTAATTACAACGCGGTATTTTGAGCAATTCAACTCCGGCATGAGTGTCTACCTATACACTTATAATGGATGCGAATGGTTGAAAATATCGGGTCGTTACAAATGGGATAGTGAGAGCTACCTTCAACCGAAGTTTGGTGGCAAATGGAGGATTGTGTCGGAGGCAATTCGAGGATGATCAAATTGGTTTTAGGGCTTTTTTGAGGCGGAGGTGGAATTTCCAGTGATCGCACCACTGGTAATGGAGGCAGGGGATTAGGTGCTAGCGGTGGGAGCGACGCGGCGACGACTGGATGACCGAGGCAGCGGCGGCGAAGAGGTGAAGTTGGCGCCTGGGTTGGGTTCTAACGAGAGTGAAGGAGGGGGAGATTAATGAGGTTAATTATATTTGTTAATGATGGATTAGTAATATTATTATATTATTAAATGAGTGAATATTGTAAGCACGATAACTTGCTCGTTTTAGGTCCAAATCGAACGTTGTTTGTCATGTTAAATTCGTTGAAGCTTAGACTACATTATGGATCGATTTAGCGATGATTAGATGTGACAACCCGGATTTTAATGTCTATTTATCAAGTGATTAACTAATGTAATTATTGGAATATTAGTTTTGATTAGTTGAACAAATGAATTTCTGATATTCAAAATATCTGAATATATATATAAATTGATTTAAAAACTATATTCAAACTTAAGCTATAACATTTTAGTTATGATAAATTTCATAGAAAAATATATAAAAACTCTTCCATTTGAAATTTAGATGGAATATCCATAAAAGTGTATATAACTATACAAGCTTTATGATAATTAAACAAAGGTTATGATGTTTAAATATATACACAAGCATATAAGTAATATGTATACATATATATTTGCCACATGAACTAATATACATGAAAAGTTGTGTAAATGTGAATATATATATATATACATATAATGATAAAATATACATAAGCAATGTATATTAAAAAATGTATAAATATAAGTGTGTGTATATGATATGAAGCAAAGTATAAGAAGTTGTAAAAATGTGAATTTATATATATATATATAATATCAAAAGTATACCAAAACATATTTATAACATGAGAAAATATGTATGTGAAGACAAAATAAATGCAAGTATAGGTGTATGTATGCTTAAAGGATATGAAATTTTATAAAGAGATATACATGTAACGGGGGAAAATAATAATAAGAATAAAATGTGTATATAAATAGAGAGACAAATACTTGTGTAGTTTATACGTGTACCTATTATAATATATGTGGGAGAACCTTTGCATATGGTCTAAGTTGTAGGAAGTGTGTGTATATATATATATAAGGGTGTATATATATATGGATAGGCTTAAGGAGACATCATGATGAAGAAACTTCAACTCGAGCCCAAAATAACAAATCAGCAGGTAAATTAATTCAATCTCTTATAATATCTAATCAGGTCATGTATACAAGATATATCAAATCACTTTAATTAAAATCTAATAATACAAAAAGAAAAAAATCTTGTGAGTAAGAGAAGATCTGTACAATACCTCAGCCTGTAGCTTGCTCTGCACACCACTCCCACCCTATTTATCTATATGTATACAAACCACTACTGGGTGGCCTTCCAGTTCAACACCCTCACAAATAAAAATTGTTTGATCATCATCAAAACTAAATATCATATCAAAATCAGGAGAGCATGTTCTCTGCTTTTACAAAACAAGTGAGTAAACATCACTTTTAAATCACAATCTGTTTTATAACTAGATGCATGTGATAAATCCTTATAGTTATGTTATGAAATGTTTGCATGAAAGTATGAATATGCTTGCAAGTATATCAGTTTATAGTTGATGTGTATATATTTGTATGCATGTCTGTGTTTGGATATAGGAGCCTCTGTTCTTGTTTTACAAATACAAAACTGATTCAAATTCAAATTCTCTTCCCCTAATCCCTTATAGGCTATGTTGTATAAAGGAATTATGTTTTAATTAACTAAATCTTAATTGTAAAAATATTTTTGAAAATAACTAGAAGTAGGTTTTACTGGAAGGAAGAGAACAGTAAAATCATTTTTTGTTCAAATTTTGATTGATTAAAATTTGGGTTTTGATTCCTTGATCATGTTCGTTTATATAAACCGTTGAATTTTATGATCAAAAATCAAGATTTTTAGTATGGTAGATCGTGGGAAATTTCAAGTTGATCGGAAATTGTAAATTGGTCAAATTCTGATGATCGGAGTAATGATAAATCTTGTGATCGAAGCTGGAGCATGCTTGGTGGTGGGGGAACTTCGAAAAAATATTGATTGAATTTATAAAGTGCCGTGGCGGCGTCACAGCGTTGAACTAGGGTTCAACTAGCGGTTTTTGTTGACTAAGTTTGAGTGGTTTCTTCTTCGTCGTGAAGGAAATTGAGGCGATCGGTCCAGGAGGAGAAGTAGCATAGGTCAGTGGAGCAACTTTGGTTGAAGTTGCGTGGTCATCGGTGGATAGTGGTGATCAGGCGAGGTGTTTTTCGATGATAGTAGTTTGGTACCAGTGGTTTCAAGTTATTCGATTTTGATACTCCGACGATCTTGTCAACCTGGGTGGTCGGGCTGGGTGGCGATTTCGTCGAGGATTAGTTGAGGGGATCAACGATGGTCGGAAGTTGTTCAGGCGACTGTGCATGTGCACGTGGTATTGTTTGTGTCTGTTATTTTCAAATGTTTGGGAAGAAGGTTTTGTCTTGGGGCGAACTCGAAGTACTTTGCAGATTTACTCGAAGTCAAGTGGGGTTGCGAGTGTCTTGGGGTTAGGCTCGAGTATTCCAAGCATTGGCTCGGGTTTTTGTTAAAGCTTAACTCATCAGGTTTTTAAAAGAAATAATTATATAACAAGTTTTAAAATTAATCAAGTTTATTCAAACAGGTATCTTAAAACACTTTTCTTTTCTAAATAATCAATATTGTTTAATTTGAGATTACTTGAAGGTTTAAAAATAAATTATTTCAAATTTATTAAGTTAAAACTGTTTTAATCTATATAACTTTTGTTTTAAAGTTTATAAACTTAATTTTTGTAATTAAGTGAATAATTGAGAAAATGAAATATTTTATAATCCTTAATCCAACTTAAAGATTTTAAATTAATTAATGTATTGATGATGATTTATTTCCAAATGTTATTAAATAAGGATTAAATGATAATTAAAATAATAAAGATAAATGGTTTATCTTTTTATTTGATTAAAGTCTTAAGTGATTAAAGATTTATTACTTAATGAAGTAATTAAATGAAAACTGCTTAATGAAAGTAATTTAAAAAGATAATTACCCAATGTAATGAAAAGGATTAATTATTTAAATTACTTAAAGATTTATTTATTAATGTGATTAATTAATTAAGGAGATTAATTAAAAGTTAATGTGAATGGTTAAGGCTAATTAATCTATGGGGTAATTAAAGGTTAATTACTTAATGTAATTAAAGGATAATTAATCAAGGATGATTAATTAAGATGGATGATTAAAGAATGATTTATTAATTGGGTTGTAATTAATAAATGTTGAGTATGCAGGATTAAGGTAATCTAAATGATTAAAGTTGGAAATTAATTTAATTGGAGATTAATTAAATTAATTCGGAATTATATATCTAATAAATCTTGTTATGGATGGTTGAATGATATTGGATGACTTGGATTGATTTTATCTCTGATGGGCGATTGAGATGTGCTGTGATATGAATGGGTTAAACTGTGATAATGTAGGTTACCTATCTGAGTTGAATTGTTGTATGATATCCTGGATATGAATTGTATTGTTTAAAACTTAACAACTTGGATTAGAGATGACATTGAATTCGAAGAGACCGGGGTCGGGTATTAGTAAATACCCAAAACCACTTCGATTCTTTATAAACTTGAGTTTGGAAGCAAACAGGCTGGAATGAAATAAGTTATGTATCATGGATATTTAAAACTGGATAACGATTCTTGGATATTGTTTTGAGATAAATGATCAACTTAAATAAGATTAGAACTCGTAGGAAAGTAAGAGTTACCATGGTAATTCACTTAAGTTATATAGCTTGGTATTTCATATTATGGGTTTACTCACGCTGGTTTCCAGCCTGACCCGGGTGTTACTTTGGTGTAATGCTCGGGTCAGACCGAGTATTATAGATTTTCAGGTAAGGACGTTCTGGAGCTCAGGAGACGAGCTGGATGGTTGGAACGTATGGAGTGTATTCCGCTGTGATATATTGTAGTTTGTCTGGGACATGTTGATTGTATATTTCCAGTGTTTGTGTATATGTTGTAACTCTGATGTATTAAAGTGTAATTTGACAAGTACAGATTTCCTTTGTATAACTGTTATTATTTGATATTATATTTTGATCCGCTTCGAATGTGAGATTCTGTGTTTTGTTTTCTGTTTCTTCTTCTATCTCTTTCTTCTTTTCCTAACTATCTGGAAATTTCAGGATCGAAAATTTCGGGTCGTTACACTTGGTATCAGAGCAAAGGTTAAGCGAGAACCTTGGCTCTGGTGGATGTACTCATTAAGGATAGGGTCAATAGTACCCTAGAATGAGTTGAGTGTATATATATGAGAGTGTACTTCTTATTTCTTATATAAAGATTTTAAATGATTTTATATAAGAATATATTTTGATATATATAAAGAAATATTTCTTTCTAATAAATGTTAAGGTAATTGGTTGTTAAATTATTGGAATTAAATTAAGAGGTAATAGAAATACAACCAAATTGGAATTAAATAAAGGTAAGTTTGAAATGGATTCAAACTGAAATTAAATCTTGAATTTGGGGAAAAGTTTCAGAATAAGAAATAATAAATAAGTATTATTTGAATAAAAGGGACTTGTTGCAAACAAGGGTTGTTTGAAAATTTGTTTGAATTAAAAACCAAAGGTGATTTAAAATTGAAGGATAACTTAGTGTGTAAAGGAAATAATATGTATATATGAGGAATATACATAATATCAAAGATGGTTTGAAATAAACTCTAAATATCGAGTTTTAAATTTGAAATGAGATGTGATATCCAAGGTGATAAGTTTTTGAACTTATAAAATTATTAATGTGAAGTTTAAATTTTGAAGTAGGAATTCAAATTGGGTAAGGTTGGCTGGAGTATGTAAATTGAATTTAACTTTGGGAAAGTTAAATAATTTAACAAGCAACCTGAATTGGAAATTTCGAGATGGAATTGGAATCTAACTTGGGAAGTTAAATGGTTAATTTGAATTGGGAGGTTATGTGATCTCAAAATGGGATTGAGATCTGGAAATTAGAAATGGGTGGATGTTTTAAAATAATTTGGATGATATCATCCTATTGTTATTAATAATCTTTAAATTGTGAATTGGATTTGTTTAAATGAATGAGGAATGGAGTGGGGTAATATATCCATTATTGTGATAAAAGGGAAATTAAACTTTAATTTGAAATTAAGGATATGGAATTACTTTGAACTGAAAATTTTAATAATTGAATTTGTAAATTAAAAATTGTTTAAAGATTTGGATTTTAGATTTAAAAATAAAGGTTAATTTGATTTAAGGGGTTAAATCAACATTTGAAAATTAAACTCGAATTTATATAATACGAGATGGATTAAGGTTGAGGTTCAGATTTCATTAGTTCAAATTGAATTTAATTTGAATTAATTAGAATTGAAGATAGATAAGTATAAAATTCAAATGGAAAATTTGAATTGGATTAATTTGAAATAAAATTGAAGATTGAATGAGTTCAAATGCAAATGGAAATTGGGATTAATTCATATAGAAATTGAAATGATTTGAAATTGAACTGGATTCAATTTTAAATTAGTCTAAATTAATTTGAATAATTTGAAATTTGTAATTGAAGTGAATATGTTTAAAATCAAATGGAATTTGATTTGAATTTGGAAAGAAATTGAGGTTAATTCAACTTGAATTTGGGAATAAATAAAGTTCAAGGGAAACTGAAGTTATTCAAATTAGAAGTGAGTCATTTTAAATGGAAGCGGAAATTTAAATTGAATTGATGGAGAATTGAACAGTTTGACTCCGGACTATTTTCAAAAAAATAAATTGTTTTAATATAAATCTATTTTTCCAAACTATTTACTATACAACTTTCTTTTTAAACCTAAAACTATCTTAAACTTGTTTTACAATTACTTTTGGAACTATTTAACAATTTTATAACTGATTATAAACTAATTACTGTTTTTCAATTGTTTTATAAATAATTACTATTTTTTCAACTATTTATAATTACTTAACTATTTTACAGCTTTTTACAATTAATAATTATTTTTCAACTACTTATTTATTTTAAAATCTACAAGCTATTTTCTAAATATAAACTGGTCGGAGTTCAAACTGTTATTGATTAAATACCCAACTGAGATAAGAATTGAAGTGATAATCCAAATGGGGATTAAGGTGAATGTGAATAAGTGAATAAAATCAAAGTGAGGATGAATAGAAAGGAAATTGATTTAACTGATAATCAATGAAGATAAATACGTAGGATGTACGTATATTATTCTATTCGCATAGTGATTTGATCCAGATTCGAGCACAGAATTTCAAGATAGTATTATCGATCCGAGTTGGGATTTTTCCCTCAATTTTCGACGGCAAACCTGGATATGGATTTTGATTGGTTCTGGATATTCTCTATCATAGTTGTGACTATGCAAGGAGAATGACGGTTTCTGATCAAGAAACCAGATCTGAGTCCGCACTAGGAAGTCGGGTGGACAATATTAGTTCGGAAGTGAAATTGTGTGATCGAGTGAGCGATCAGATTGATATAGCATACGGATGATATGTGTACATCGTACGGGTTTGAATGAAATTGGTATTGAAAATTTATGGATAAGAACTGTAAATGATTTTTGAAATTGAAAGTATATTTTGTGAAATATATGATGAAGTAAAGTGGAAATTGGATATTTCTATAGTAAAAATTTACTTTATGGAAGTAAGTAATTTGGTAAGTGACTTTATAGAGTAATCAAATTTGAATATTTGATTTGGAATAAAAAAAAGTTACGTATCTTTGTTATATATATGATAAAACTCCCATTGTTGAATCTTTTGCCAGAAGAAAAGGGATTTTGAAAGTATTTGAAGTATATAAAGGGAATTTATACAAGTTTGAAGTGATCCAAAGATTTTTAAAGTGTTATATATATATATATATATGTATATATATGTAAAGGATCTTATGAGAATGATTTTGAGAAAAGGGTTTTCGGAACCTATGAATTTCTAAAAAGGCTTTTGATTTTTGAGGAAAATCAATTTTGGAATTTGGAAAAGCCTAATATGAGAATTATCGATTTTGAGAATCGATTTTGTAAAGGAGATTTATATGAGATTCATACTTGGTGTATGATTTGGAAAATACTATATGTGTATAGTATAAAGTGTTTTGAAAGTGGCTCTGGGGAAAAAGGCGCTCCCTTGAATGAACTTCTCAAGAGAGCCATAGGGTGGTACTGCCTTGAGCCTCTAAGGGGGAGGTTCTAAAGTTGATCCTGTGAGGAGTCCGGACAAACTAGTTCCTGAGGATTATTTGGTAGCGAAAGTCGAGGGCGCTGATGCCTATATGGGCATTTGGGTTATGCTATGACGACAGTGTAATTCGATGTCGCTGCGATCTACTGTGTGGACCATAACGAAAATCATGTGGAGGTTGAGTGCCAACAGTCTACACTTGATTTTGCCGGGATGGAAACGTAATATCGGTAGACTGCGATCTATGGTCAAGTGGAAGAGTTTCATTCTTTTGGCAGCGAAATTCGAGGGCGCTGATGCCTATGGTTATATGGGTTTTTGCTGTGATAGAAACGTAAAGCCCGGGTATAACTGCGATCTGTAGTGGGTTCCATGGTGTAATCGAGGGGCATGGAGGCCTACAGTTATCTATGGATTTTGCTGGGATGGCAACGTAACCATCGGGTTACTACGACCATGGCTGGGGGTGATGATTTCCAGAGCATTCTCACCAAAGATATATTTTCTCTATTTTCGAAACTGTTTTCTTCAATAAAATTATTTTTCAAGTATTTTCACTGGATGTTAAAAACGGGTTTACCAAGTACTTATAGATTTTCAGTCCTATGCCCGATAAACGTATGACCGAATTTCTATGAGAACAAGGATGGACTTGTCGAAAACATCGAGTTATAAAAGTATTTTTATAAAAACTATTTTAGTAATATTATATAGATTTTTAAAGTGATTTAAAAATGATTAAAGAATATTTATCTGATTTTAAGCATTTTATTAATTCTGGTTTCGTTCCTTTTCGAGGACGAAAAGTTCTAAAGGGGGAAGGAATGTGACAACCCGGATTTTAATGTCTATTTATCGGGTGATTAACTGATGTAATTATTGGAATATTAGTTTTGATTAGTCGAACAAATGAATTTCTGATATTCAAAATATTTGAATATATATATAAATTGATTTAAAAACTATATTCAAACTTAAGCTATAACATTTTAGTTATGATAAATTTCATAGAAAAATATATAAAAACTCTTCCATTTGAAATTTAGATGGAATATCCATAAAAGTGTATATAACTATACAAGCTTTATGATAATTAAACATGTAAAAGGTTATGATGTTTAAATATATACACAAGCATATAAGTAATATGTATACATATATATTTGCCACATGAACTAATATACATGAAAAGTTGTGTAAATGTGAATATATATATACATAAAATGATAAAATATACATAAGCAATGTATATTAAAAAATGTATAAATATAAGTGTGTGTATATGATATGAAGCAAACTATAAGAAGTTGTAAAAATGTGAATCTATATATATATATATATATATAATATCAAAAGTATACCAAAACATATTTATAACATGAGAAAATATGTATGTGAAGACAAAATAAATGCAAGTATAGGTGTATGTATGCTTAAAGGATATGAAATTTTATAAAGAAATAAACATGTAAAGGGGGAAAATAATAGTAAGAATAAAATGTGTATATAAATAGAGAGACAAATACTTGTGTACTTTATACGTGTACCTGTTATAATATATGTGAGAGAACCTTTGCATATGGTCTAAGTTGTAGGAAGTATATATATATATAAGGGTGTGTATATATATATGGATGGGCTTAAGGAGACATCATGATGAAGAAACTTCAACTCGAGCCCAAAATAACAAATCAGCAGGTAAATCATGTCAAACTCTTATAATATCTAATCAGGTCATGTATACAAGATATATCCAATAACTTTAATTAAAATCTAATAATAAAAAAAGAAAAAAAATTTGTGACTAAGAGAAGATCTGTACAATACCTCAGCCTGTAGCTTGCTCTGCACACCACTCCCATCCTATTTATCTATACGTATACAAACCACTACTGGGTGGCCTTCCAGTTCAACACCCTTACAAATAAAAATTGTTTGATCATCATCAAAACTAAATATCATATCAAAATCAGGAGAGCATGTTCTCTGCTTTTACAAAACAAGTGAGTAAACATCACTTTTAAATCCCAATCTGTTTTATAACTAGATGCATGTGATAAATCCTTATAGTTATGTTATGAAATGTTTGCATGAAAGTATGAATGTGCTTGCAAGTATATCAGTTTATAGTTGATGTGTATATATTTGTATGCATGTCTGTGTTTGGATATAGGAGCCTCTGTTCTTGTTTTACAAATACAAAGCTTATTCAAAATTCAAATTCTCTTCCCGTAATCCCTTATAGGCTATGTTGTATAAAGGAATTATGTTTGAATTAACTAAATCTTAATTTTAAAAATATTTTTGAAAATAACTAGAAGGTAGGTTTTACTGGAAGGAAGAAGAACAGTAAAATCATTTTTTGTTCAAATTTTGATTGATTAAAATTTGGGTTTATTCCTTGATCCTGTTCGTTTACATAAACCGTTGAATTTTAAGATCAAAAATCAAGATTTTTAGTGTGGTAGATCGTGGGAAATTTCGAGTTGATCGGAAATTATAAATTGGTCAAATTTTGATGATCGGAGTAATGATAAATTTCGTGATCGAAGCTGGAGCATGCTTGGTGGTGGGGGAACTTCGGAAAAATATTGATTGAATTTATAAAGTGCCATGGCAGCGTCACGGCATTGAACTAGGGTTCAACTAGCAGTTTTTGTTGACTAAGTTCGAGTGGTTTCTGCTTCGTCGTCAAGGAAATTGAGGCGATCGGTCCAGGGGGAGAAGTAGCATAGGTCAGTGGAGCAGCTTGGTCGAAGTTGCATGGTCAACGGTGGATGGTGGTGATCAGGCGAGATGTTTTTCGATGATAGTAGTTTGGTACCAGTGGTTTCAAGTTATTCGATTTTGATACTCCGGCGATCTTGTAAACCTGGGTGGTCGGGCTGGGTGGCGATGTCGTCGAGGATTAGTTGAGGGGATCGGCGATGGTCGAAAGTTGTTCAGGCGACTGTGCATGTGCACATGGTATTGTTTATGTCTGTTATTTTCAAAGGTTTGGGAAGAAGGTTTTGTCTCGGGGCGAACTCGAAGTACTTTGCAGATTTACTCGAAGTCAAGTGGGGTTGCGAGTGTCTCGGGGTTGGGCTCAAGTATTCCAAGCATTGGCTCGAGTTTTTGTTAAAGCTTAACTCATCAGGTTTTTAAAAGAAATAATTATATAACAAGTTTTAAAATTAATCAAGTTTATTCAAACAGGTTTCTTGAAACACTTTTCTTTTCTAAATAATCAATATTGTTTAATTTGAGATTACTTGAAGGTTTAAAAATAAATTATTTCAAATTTATTAAGTTAAAAGTGTTTTAATCTATATAACTTTTGTTTTAAAGTTTATAAACTTAATTTTTGTAATTAAGTGAATAATTGAGAAAATGAAATATTTTATAATCCTTAATCCAACTTAAAGATTTTAAATTAATTAATGTATTGATGATGATTTATTTCCAAAGGTTATTAAATAAGGATTAAATGATAATTAAAATAATAAAGATAAATGGTTTATCTTTTTATTTGATTAAAGTCTTAAGTGATTAAAGATTTATTACTTAATGAAAGTAAGTAAATGAAAACTGCTCAATGAAAGTAATTTAAAAAGATAATTACCCAATGTAATGAAAAGGATTAATTATTTAAATTACTTAAAGATTTATTTATTAATGTGATCAATTAATTAAGGAGATTAATTAAAAGTTAATGTGACGCCCCACCTCTATACCCACGCTAGCCAAGGACACTACGAGGTAATGCCGTCAACTAGCACGGAGAATAAGGCTGTTGACGAGCGACCATCTGTATAATTGCTTTATGCGAGTACCGATATGCCAGATAAAAATATAACTTTTCATCACAAGAGGAAATCCGACATACCGATACAAACTCAAAGCTACTACACAGTGGCTATATGGACTTCGGAAACAAATATAGAAATAAACATAACATAAATCAGTCACAGACAGTTCATATCACAAAGGCGGAAATAGATATGAATATAACACATGAAAGTGTACATCAGAGTAGTGGTCAAATAAGATCCACAATAACACAAAAGAATAGATACAGGTGCTAGCCAAAAGAATATGTATACATCAAGGAGTCTAATCTCAAATGTATACAACAAAAACTACTAAATTAGAGTAGTTAGCCAAAACTCAGAAGATGGCTCCAGATACGAAGTCATGAGGAAGCACCTGTAAAATCTCAGTCTGACCCGAGTATTATTTAAGAAGAAAATAATAAACGGATCAGTCTAGCTATAAATATCAGATAAAGTGAGATAGGATATGAGATATGATAATAAAATGTATGATACAAAAAGGTGTCATACTATGATAAGTATACATTAGAAATCCCACAAAAGTCATACAATATCTCAATAATCTCAAAACAGAGAAAAGAACGTCATATTCTTAATTTAATTCACCAAGCCACAAATAATGACATACATATCAATGCCCATCGTAAATGCTGGTGAAACATAAATTCCAGAAATCAATATCCAGAAATCACAAAAGTTAACGACACACAAATTCTAGAAATCATCAACAAGAAATCCAGAAAACACAAGAAAGAGGATGGCCAATCCCATAAAAATGAGCCGGAGCTCCTCCTGACTGGGTATAGTCCCCCATTGCGGACTTTGAGCCGAAGCTCTCCTGATGAGCCGAAGCGCCTCCTGACTGGGTATAGTCCCCCATTGCGGACTTTGAGCCGAAGCTCCTCCTGATGAGCCGAAGCTCCTCCTGACTGGGTATAGTCCCCCATTGCGGACTTTGAGCCGAAGCTCCTCCTGATGAGCCGAAGCTCCTCCTGACTGGGTATAGTCCCCCATTACGGACTTTGAGCCGAAGCTCCTCCTGACTGGGTATAGTCCCCCATTGCGGACTTTGAGCCGAAGCTCCTCCTGACTGGGTATAGTCCCCCATTGCAGACTTTGAGCCGAAGCTCCTCCTGATGAGCCGAAGCTCATCCTGACTGGGTATAGTCCCCCATTGCGGACTTTGAGCCGAAGCTCAATAAAACGAGGAACATTCCTCTACGTGGACAAAGAGACATCGCAACTTGCTAGTCTAAACCATAAAATGATCATCATCGATCATCAAAAAGTGTCAATTACACTAAGCTAGTAAATATATGAGTTTAGCTTCATGTCCCATAACCACTTGCTTAACTTAAATATTTACGAACAAATTGTAGATCTTCACTAGGAAATTGTCACAAAAGGGTTCAATCGAACAAGTCCAAGAGCTAACCGACAAAGTGAACGCAAGCGTTTCATACCACTCGTTTTACTAAGTCGTTTAAGTCGATTTCTCATCCGAGTGAAGAAAAGGCTTGTATATACTAGTAGATTAGAAAACGGTTAGATAAACGAGTTTGGTATTAAAAATAGAGTTGAAAACGTTTTGATGAAAGGGTTTTGATATTTACTACTAGTATTAAAACCTTCATATCTTTAGAGTGACAAGTCACAAAACGATTGTTGAAACAAATAGAATCACATAAATTCACGTTCGAAGACGTGAGTAAAATCCAAAGAAATAAATTCCAAAACCATCATAGTAGAAATTTTGATGAATGTTTTTCAGATAAGATCCCCTACGAAGGGGAGTAAGGGGTTCGACCCTACGACAAATCGGATAACCTTAATCTGATAGAAATTGAAATCCCGAGCTAAATAGGCAAAAACAGGCAAAATAGAGCAGGTCACAGGCTCCAGACGTCTGGGGTATATGCTCAGACGTCTACAGCAAGTTTCAAGAACTTCCTGAAACAGACTCCAGACGTCTGAGCCTACCTGCAGACGTCTGGTGTCGAGCTGAAACTGTTTTTCAGCCAAGTAGGAGAGAAATCTCCCACACTTTCACCCGAGTCGAGCAATGGACTACGGGGCTTTTGTCAATCGATACTACGGCCCTATAGGCACTCCGATTCATCACCGAAAACATGATCAAAACATCAAAGTTAGGATTTTCAAAGAATTAAACTCAAAACACTAAAAATTGAAATATTCACCGAATCAATCCAAACCAAAAGCATTTGCACAATAATAAGTGTTAGGAATTCATACCTAACAATCGAAGATAAATATAGATTAAGATGTGAGATAAAAATCTCACCTTTGAACCCAAACAAATGAAGAAGAAGCTTGAAGACAAGGGAAGATCAACCACACCTCAATCTCAACACAAGAAGCATGAATCTAAGCTAAAAGAGAAACATTTCCCAAATTAGGTTTAGGAATTTTCTGAAATTGATAAGAGAATGAGTTGGAGAAGAAGAAGGAGATGCTTACCAATGGGTTCTCTTTGAATTTGGAGCTAGAACTTGATTTGCAAATGGAAACTAGGGCTTGGGAATTCTAATTTCCCATTCCACTCACCATCGTTGCTCAAGAACTGAAATGAGGAGGAAGTGAGGGAGAATGGGGAGGAGTGGTTCAGATTTGGGGGTTAAGTTGGAAAAGGGGCTGAACCCAAACCCAAAGTGCAAATGGTCAAATTTTTGACTAGCTCCAAACATATCGAAGCTTACACTCAAAAAGATCGCAAACGACATTTTGAACTCAATGGAGGTGGTTTCGAGTCCTAATTCGACTGTTTGCAAAAAGTAGCTTTTCGGACTAATATCCGACGAACGATGAAATATTTAAATAAAATATTTAAATATAAAATCGACAAATATGCGGGTTGTTACAGTTAATGTGAATGGTTAAGGCTAATTAATCTATGGGGTAATTAAAGGTTAATTACTTAATGTAATTAAAGGATAATTAATCAAGGATGATTAATTAAGATGGATGATTAAAGAATGATTTATTAATTGGGTTGTAATTAATAAATGTTGAGTATGCAGGATTAAGGTAATCTAAATGATTAAAGTTGGAAATTAATTTAATTAGAGATTAATTAAATTAATTAGGAATTATATATCTAATAAATCTTGTTATGGATGGTTGAATGATATTGGATGACTTGGATTGATTTTATCTATGATGGGCGATTGAGATGTGCTGTGATATGAATGGGTTAAACTGTGATAATGTAGGTTACCTATCTGAGTTGAATTGTTGTATGATATCCTGGATATGAATTGTATTGTTTAAAACTTAACAACTTGGATTAGAGATGACATTGAATTCGAAGATACCGGGGTCGGGTATCAGTAAATACCCGAAACCACTTCGATTCTTTATAAACTTGAGTTTGGAAGAAAACAGGTTGGAATGAAATAAGTTAAGTATCATGGATATTTAAAACTGGATAATGATTCTTGGATATTGTTTTGAGATAAATGATCAACTTAAATAAGATTAGAACTCGTAGAAAAGTAAGAGTTACCCTGGTAATTCACTTAAGTTATATAGCTTGGTATTTCATATTATGGGTTTACTCACGCTGGTTTCCAGCCTTACCCGGGTGTTACTTTGATGTAATGCTCGAGTCAGACCGAGTATTACAGATTTTCAGGTAAGGATGTTCTGGAGCTCTGGAGACGAGCTGGATGGCAGGAACGTATGATTTGTCTAGGACATGTTGATTGTATCTGTCCAGTGTTTGTGTATATGTTGTAACTCTGATGTATTAAAGTGTAATTTGACAAGTACAGATTTCCTTTGTATAACTATTATTATTTGATATTATATTTTGATCCGCTGCGAATGTGAGATTCTGTGTTTTGTTTTCTGTTTCTTCTTCTATCTCTTTCTTCTTTTCCTAACTATATGGAAATTTCGGGTCGTTACATTAGAACTAGTGGAAATTTACGCTGAATTTGAACGTCATTCGAATTCAGACGGAACCAGAACGCACAAGCGGCAATTGTAATCAAGGTGAGTTAAACTCACCATTTTTGTTAACCAGTATGTTATATAGTTGATAAAAATTGTTGATTGGATGTTTGGAAGATTTACTCTTTTATTAGTTGGTTTGGTTTTATTCCCGCTCCTGAAGCGGATGACCTTTTATATAAACCCATCTAGTAGTGGATGACCCATATTATATGATTATATACTGTTTGAGATGAGGGGAATAGGTTGGAGGGATCCAACAGGATTCCTCACCACTGTTGAATTTTATTTATATATATGTGTTGACATATATATCAGTTATGATGCAAGGGCATCGGTTGGAGGGATCCAATTGGATTCCTCGCCATTGTTGAATTGTTTTCAATAATATTCTTGTTATACGAATCATTGGATATCAAACCTAATTGTTTAACATTATTGGTTATGACATTGTTATATGTTCAAAACTTAAACCCTGTAGTGATAGAAAATCAATATCGATATTGGTTAAACGTTGGGTAGTTATTTGCCTTATATTTGTATATTAAAAATACTATAAATCGCCATTTGAGTTGGAGTTGGTTTTTGAGACAGGAAATGATTTTAAATTTGAAATTGGGTTTCGAAAGTATTTTTTTAAAGGATTATTTATTTATATTTAATTTTTTTTAAAGATTATTTATTTATATTTAATATCATTTTAAGATTATTTATTTATATTTAATATTGTTTTAAGGATTATTTATTAATATTTAATATTATTTTAAAGGTTATTTAATTATATTTAATATTTCTTTAAAGATTATTTATTTATATTTAATGTTGGTTTAAAGTCATTTAATATTTTAATATTTTGAAAAGTTAATTATTTAAATAATTATATGGCTTGAAATTAATAATAATGATTTATTAATAATATTTTGGAAATAAATTATAACTATTTATAATAATGGTAAAGATTAATTATTATTGTTATTAATAACAGTTTGAAATTATTAATTATTATTTTTAAGATGTTTTGAAGTTAATAATAATTATTTATTTATAATGTTTATTATTATTAATTATTATTATATAATAGTGTTTTGTAGTAAATGATTATTATTTTTTTATAAATGTTTTCGAGACTTATAAATAGAGTTTTATAAACGGGCTTTGGTTTTATGAAAGGAGCTTTTAGATATTTATAAACGAATTTTAGAAATGGGTTTATAGATTTATAAGATGAGTTTTATAATTAGTTTTATGGATATATAAAGAGTTTATAAATGGTTTTTAGGGATTTATAAAATAGTTTATAAATGGGTTTAAATTTTATAAAGGAGTTTACAAATGGTGTTAGAATTGTGTAAAAAGGAAATCTTCCTCCATTCTGTGAATATACTTATATCGTTGGAATAAGTATATGGATATTTTTCCATGTATTTAAAATATAGGGATTTGTGAATATACCTTTGTAAAATTATTTTGATACAAGTATTTACAAGATGAATTTAACTAATGAAAAGATTAATTAAGGAGGCTAGTGGTTACTTATGTGCTTAACCAATGTTGGTTTTCCCTTTGGAAATAAATTCCTAATTTGGATGAGTGCTTGTGGATAGTTTAATAACCGACTATCAAATATGGATCCAAAACGTAACTTTGGAAATATCTAGAAGGAACACGTGAGTTAT
Source organism: Allium fistulosum (assembly GCA_030737815.1). Classification (NCBI taxonomy): domain Eukaryota; kingdom Viridiplantae; phylum Streptophyta; class Magnoliopsida; order Asparagales; family Amaryllidaceae; genus Allium; species Allium fistulosum. Next base: position 1,105,521,009 of record CM060901.1, read on the forward strand.
GTAGCAAAGTCATCTCCGATGATGTTGTACTGTGCATATAAATCTCGTTTCATTCTCTAAGGAGAAACGATTAGGAAATCCATCCACTAACGGTTAGAAGGTGATCTCCGCTCTTATCTTTGACTGTTTATTCCTAAAGAACCGGGGTTGAGTTTATCAAAAGCTATTAAATGTTTTTTTCAAGAGACCGGGATCAGATATGTTATCCGAAAACCACTTTGATCCAACTCAAGCGGTTCGAAGTGAAGATATCTTGAGGATGATGGAATTTGAAAACGCAGCTATTTGAAGTGCAAGGGCTGCTTGCTACTAATCCTGAGGATGATTCCAAAATGGTTGTGGTAGAAGTAGTGTTTTCGGTTCGTTCATCTCCTGAATGACTTGCATGGGTGAATGCTGACTTTTTGTCGTCGACTGAAAGGTGGTGTTAGTATTCCAAGTAGGAAGTGCTATATTAAAAGTAAAACGTACCCTCAAGCCTCATTAACCAGGAAAGACTAAAACATGAGAGATGCAGTAGGGCTAAGTTTGTTGCTCCCAATTAGGGTATCATCATCCCTATCTAGAGTCGACATTATCTCTCATTTGTATGCTACAGTGGCCACTAACAAAAGGGGCGATCGTATTCGATAATATCTAGTGAAGGATAGGCCGGTTCTGTGTTGGCAGGGGTCGATAGGTTTGACTTCGATATTATTTTATCTAGAGATGCACTGTGACGGGCAGTGCCCTAGTATCTCAGTCATTGTATGGAATCAATTTCCCCAATTAGTGTCTTCGGTCTTAATTGTATATCTATTATGCTGGAATCCAATCAATGTAGCAATTTCGGCTATGATTAATATGTATTTGTATCCTAGGCATTATTATAGTATCACTGGATTTTCTATAGAAATGTTTTTGTTATCATAAGGTTAAAAAACCCGTACGTGTGTATGTGCGGCGTGGTCTTACGAGATACCTTTAATTTTAAAAGATTTTTGAAACATAAAAATTCAATTGAGATGTTTTCTCATGCTAGTTTACCAGACTGATCAGAGCGTTCTTCTTTTTCTGTGCTCGGATCAGACCTAGTATATTTACAGATTGCTTTGGATGCATTAGAGCCTAGAAGGCGTGCTGGAGGTCCAAGACGTATCTACTTATTTCTTTGTGTTCCGATGTGTTGTTTGTTGATTGTATTATCAGAAATTATAAGGACAAGCTGTTATAACTGTCCAGGCTGAAATATGTCAGTGTACTCTAATTGATATCTGTATGTATATTACTTTTTTTGTTCTGTTGTAAATATCTATTTCATATTATAGATTATTCGTTTCGTTGTAAGATTCTATATTATTTAGTTTTCTTTTTTCTTCCTTCTTCTTTCTCCTAACAATCGGGTTTTCCGGCGTTCGGTTGCTCGGCACACAATACAGTAGACGTATTAGTGTCGATTTTCGAGGGAAGAAAATTCCGACAGTGACAGCTTCATTAAATCATAATATATTACTGAATTGATTCTTGATTATTGATAATAATGAACAAATGTAAATGAATCAAATTAGGACATAATATTTTAGCATTTGATTAACTATAGAAAAAATCATGCAGGTCGTTAATATTTAAAAGTCGCTTCATGCTAATCAAGGATAACGTGGTAATTATAAGCGTGCGCGCTAAGATTTTAGTTGGATGAAGAAAACTGCAGTCACTGCAACTTTGTAAAGTGAGCTAAAACAACCCCCCGAATCTCTATAAAAAAGAATCTTGTTCATGCCAATAGATATTCGAGAGTTGAGCAGGTAAATGTATCAAATATTATACAAACAAAAATAATGTACAATTATGTTGCTTCATTCTTTATTTAATCGTTAACCAAATCTTTGGTTAATGGATGTAAGACTGTCAATGGATACACGAAAAATTTGAAATTCATCCGCATCCGGAAAACGGATAAATATTCATATCTTGGAAAACGGATGCGGATACGACGACATCAGCATTCGAAAATTATCCGTCCGTTTTTTGTCAAAATTATAGTTCAAATTATATGCATTTTGGTATAGTAAATGATATTCATTTATTTATTTTTTAAGTTAATAGTTTATATTATATGCGCTTAATGTTTATTAACTGCTTGAAATTATTTATTATCATCATATTTGTTAATTTTAACATTTTTATAATCAATGGGATTGAAAAATATTTATGTTAAACTAAAATTTTCCTTTTATAATTCTTGATTTATCGGTCGTTAGCGGATAGAATAATTATCTGATATCCGTCCATATCCACGGATGTGGATATCCGATATCCGAAAATAATTTCGAATGCGGATGCGGATATGACACTATCCGCATCCGAAAGTATTTGTTGACGGACCTAGATGGATGCATTGAACACTACTATAGATGTTCTTAAATGTAGATCAATCATATGGCTTCTAATAATAGTATTACCTTCAAATCATCTTTAGAAATGAACTGACTTTGAAAAGTATTTCCATATGTCCATCCAACGACATACATTATAGGAATCGAACGACCAAAAGTTCCTACAGATCGCCATATTCAGCATCGACATAATAATATATGATAACTAGAATGAACAAAAAGTACAATTTTTCTATTATATATAGTATTGCTTGGATTTTAAAATGAATCGTTTGCATTGTCAGGCTACCGCACGATAATGGATGCACAAGGAAAAGTTGACAAAAGCATTGTACGTAATTTTCATCTCACTTTTGACATCTAGTTGCATGAGGTGAAAATATTGACCAACAACTCTCTTGCCAAGAAACAAAGACATGCAATGGCATCCTGGATCAAGAACTTCATCGAACTTTCATTTTTTCTAAACTGTTACAAATTTGTCTATTTGCACTAATCATATCATGTTACCCACGAAAGGTGCACGTTCTCTATAGGGCTTTTATAATATCGATTGTTACGATACGCGTGAATTTTTTTCCTTATAAATTGCATATGTTTAAATCAATCAAAAAAATGTTTTTTTTATTTTCAAGTGATATTAAGATTTGTATATTTGTAAAGAAGTATTTTGAATTTATAAAAGAAGATTAATTTTACATTCTAATTTTAGAACCATTTTGAATATTTAAGTATGTTTAATTGTTAGATCCTACTTTTAAGAGCGTTAAAATTTGTAAAAGAAGTTTAATATTAGATCATATTTTGAACTGATTAAGGTTTGATAATATACAGAGGGACGTTTTTATTAGTTCACGTTGATATCAAAAAAGTGTGATACCGAAGCTATTACAACTATTATTAAAAAAAGATAATTGAAATCAATATGCAGGTTGGATTAGTCTAAAATAATTATAGAGCAATTTTGACGCAGCGGATATTTCAAAATGATGTAGATCGGTGAAAGTAGCAGTCGATGGATTGATGAATGCTGAATTGCCCGAATTCGTTGATCCGAAGATACCGAACTCTAGCTATCTCGAACTCGTTGATCGCGCACGATACCGGGTTCAAAGATCTTCAATTCTTCAAGCGTTGATCAAGCGCACTTGATTCCGCGAATCGGCTTCTACAATCGTTGAATCGAGCGCACTCGATTATCCGAAAGAGGAGATAGGAGATTACACTCAACTACCAATTTAAATGAAAGCACAAAGCAATCAAAAGAGAATTTTATTCAATATTCAACAACCTTTTACAAATGAGAGACTCGGCCTATTTATAGGCATTTTACAACTCACACAAAAAAACAACGAAATTACAAGTATTAAGTCGGTTCCGAGTTAAGGCTTACGACCTACGTCTTAACAAAGACTTCCGACTCAATATTTACAACACAGTTCAGAAAAAGCTTAAAAAATATTACAAGTATTTAGGTCGGCAACGACCTACGACCTAGAATGGACGCGACTTAGCATAGGTCGGCAGCGACCTAACAACAAACAGTTACAACACTGACTTGACGAATTACAGACCACCGGCAGAGATTATCTCGCAGCAAAATCAACGCACCAGGCTTCACGCGACTTAAAACAGGCGGCATCAACGATTTAAAGAAATCAAAGGCTGAGGTTAACTCGGCAGAGAAAACAACGGCTACAGTGCTTTGCGACTTAAAACCAACAACTTAAGATATCAACAGCTGAGATTAAGTCGGCAGAGAAGATCCACGCCTCCAGTCTTCACCGATTTATCCCTTGACTCGTTAGGTCGCTCTCGACCTAACACTTCACCAGTTTGCTCTGTTTTCTTTCTGCATAACTCGGTAGATAGTTCAGGCGACTTAACTAAGTCATAACTCGGCAACAACTTATTCCCTGTTTTGTTAAGTCGTACACTTGTCAAAACTAAGTCGTTAACTCGGCAGCGTCTTAAACCTTTGCATTTTTCAACTGTTCTTCCTGTAGTCTTAGTCGTAACCCAACACGTTTCTTAAGTCGGTCACGACTTATACCTCCTTCCTTAAGTCGGTTACGACTTATGCCTTCACCTTCCTCACTAGTTACTCGACTTATATCTTTGCCTTCCTTGAGTCGGTCTCGACTTAGGACTTCATCTCTGGGCTTAGCTGCATCATCCTCCTCAGGTTGAAAGAAATTCGTCCTCGAATTTGCACTCTCGTCTTCCACACCAAACTCATTCGCATGATATGGTACGAGATGCTTAACGTTGAATACGTCCTACGTGTAAACATCATTTGGCAGCTTCAATTTATAAGCATTTTCATTGATCTTCTTTAAAATTTCAACTGGACCAATCTTTCGTGCTTTCAATTTATTGTACGTTCCCACCGGAAAACGATCTTTCGTCAACACTGCATAAACCAAATCACCTTCATGAAATTCAACATTCCTTCGTTTCAGATCTGCAGAACGCTTATACTTCTCATTTGCTTTCTCTAATCGTTCTTGAACGATTTTATGACACTCCGTCAGCCCTTCAACAAAATCAGCAGCTTTCTTAATTGTCCCCTTTGAGTGTGGTATCGTTGTTAAATCCAATGGTCCTTTCGGTAAACTGGAATATACTATCTGGAATGGACTGAACCCAGTACTTCGATTCACAGCATGATTATGGGCAAATTCTGCCTGACATAACTTCACATCCCAACTCTTTAGATTATCTTGAACAAGACACCTCAACAAGTTTCCCAACGATCGATTAACCACCTCCGTTTGTCCATCAGTTTGCGGATGATAAGCACTACTAAACTTCAGCTTTGTTCCCACCATTTTCCACAAACTTAGCCAAAAATGACTCAGAAAACGAGTATCCCTATCCGACACAATCGATTCTGGCAATCCATGAAGTCGATAGATCTCCTTGAAAAACAACTGAGCAACATGAACAGCATCCGCCGTCTTCTTACAAGCAATAAAATGTGCCATTTTCGAGAATCGATCAACTACCACATAAATGGAGTCATTACCACGCTGTGTCCTTGGTAATCCCAACACGAAGTCCATACTCACATCAACCCATGGTTTAATGGGTACAGGTAACGGCATATACAACCCAGCATTAGTAGCAGTTCCTTTCGAAACCTGACAAATATGACAACGCTCCACAAACCTTTCCACCTCTTTCCTCATTGATGGCCAAAAGTAGGATTGTGAAATTAACTGTAAGGTACGGTCTCTTCCAACATGTCCTTCTTCATGTAACTCCTTGATAATCTTCATTCTCAAACTACCCTCCGGAATGCACAATCGACTTCCTTTAAAAAGAAAACCATCTACCATCACGAAGTCATCCGTCTCTCCCTCCTTGACTTTTTCAACAAATTTTGCAAAGTAAGGATCATCAGTGAATAACTCTGGCAATATTTCAAATCCCGTCACTTCAACCCTTAGTGTAGTCAACAAATGACTCCTCCTACTCAAAGCATCAGCCACACGATTTGTCACCCCTGACTTGTGTTTCACAACAAAAGTAAACTGTTGCAGATATGCAATCCACGATGCATGTCTTGCTGAAATCTTGTCTTGCCCTTGTAAATGCTTCAATGCTTCATGATCAGTATACAGAACGAACTCTTTCTGAAATAGATAATGTCTCCAGTGTTTAATAGATTGTACAACAGCATAGAACTCCACATCATATGTACTGTATCGTATCTTCGCTCCGGACAACTTCTCACTGAAATATGCAATAGGACGTCCCTTCTGACTCAACACCCCTCCAATCCCAACCTTGGATGCATCAGTATGTAGTTCAAACACCAACTGAAAATCAGGTAGCACTAGAATTGGTGCAGAGGTCAAAAGATCTTTGATTCGTTCAAAAGCAACCCCGGCTTCCTCCGTCCATTCAAACTGTTTACCTTTCATGCAATCTGTAACAGGCGCCATCACACTACTAAAGTGTGGAATAAACCTTCGATAAAATGAAGCCAACCCATGGAAACTACGTACTTCCGTTATCGTCTTGGGTTGCGGCCAATTTCTGATCGCCTCAACTTTACTTTGGTCAACCTGTATTCCTTTCTCTGAAACAACATACCCCAGAAATAAAACACTATGCGTCATGAACACGCATTTCTTCGTTGCAGCATAGAATTGTTCTTGTCGCAATACCATCAGCACTTCTCTAAGATGATTCAAATGTTCCTCTGGACTCCCGCTGTAAATCAAAATATCATCGAAATACACCACCACAAATTTCCCAATGAATGGTCGAAAAATCTGATTCATCACCCTCATGAAAGTACTTGGTGCATTCGATAGACCAAACGGCATTACCAGCCATTCATACAATCCTTCCCTCGTCTTGAATGCTGTCTTCCATTCATCCCCTGGTCTAATGCGAATCTGATGATAACCGCTCTTCAAGTCAATCTTAGAAAAGATAGCAGCTCCGCTTATTTGATCCAACAAGTCATCCAACCTCGACATCGGAAATCTATATCTCACAGTAATCTTATTCAATGCTCGACTGTCAGTGCACATTCTCCATGTCCCATCCTTCTTGGGTACCAATAAGGCTGGTACAGCACAAGGACTCAGACTCTCCTGCACACGCCCCTGCTCAAGCAATTCCTCTACCTGCCTCCGCAATTCTTCATGTTCCTTCGGACTCATTCGATAATGTGGTCTGTGTGGTAATACAGCACCTGGAACAAGATCTATTTGATGTTTTATGTCCCTCAACGGTGGCAACTCCGTTGGTAATTCCTCTGGAAATACATTGTCAAATTCTTTCAAAACTGGTTTAACTTCTTCAGGAATTTCAACTTCGTCACTGCTCTCACGCCCAATCAACAAGAATACTTCCGGCTCTTCTTCAACTTCTTTAACAAACTCCTTTAAAGTCAATAAAGTTTTCAGCTCTTCAATTTCTTCTGACTTACTTTCTTCTTGTGATCTCTTCTTCGGAACTAAGATAATCTTCGTGCCTTTAAACATAAAACTGTAGCTATTGGTCCGACCGTCATGTAGTACTGCTCGATCATACTGCCATGGTCTTCCCAATAATAAGTGGCATACATCCATCTCTACTACATCACACCATATTTCATCTTTGTATTTCTTCCCAATAGAGAATGGTACACGAACTCGTCTATCCACTTTCACTTCTCCTCCTTTTCTCAACCATGCTAACTTGTATGGACTCGGATGTTTCTCTGTCTTCAATTTCAACTTTGTCACAGCTTCGGTTGAAATAATATTATCACAGCTTCCTGCGTCGATCACAAACTTACACACCTTCCCCAGAATAGTACATGTTGACTGAAAGATATTACTCCTCAACCAACTAGCTTCTTCCTGCTTCGGTGTTAAACACGATCTCCTCAGCATTAGGTTACAACCTTCGTCTCCTGACGCAATATCCTGCTCATCCTCCTCAGCTGGATTAGAACAATCTCCATCAACATCCTCATCGTCAACTTCTGCAATCATGGTTCTCTTCTTTGGCTTTGGACACTCACTGCTTTTATGACCCAATTCCTAACAATTGTAACATTTGAATCCATTGTTAACCCTTGTCTTCTCAACCTCCTTCACAACTGGTTTTGCAATAGCTTTTGAAACATTCGAACTCCCACTAAATCCCTTCATCGGATTGTTGGAATTTGTAAACACACCTCCTCCTCGTCTCCCTTGTTTTTCCCAAGCCAACGCTTTCTGATGTGCTTCTGCCACAGATCTTGGATCGAACATATTAACCATATCCTGAATCTGCATTCTCAATCCCCCAATGAATCTAGACGTCAGCTGCTCTTCTGTTTCCATAATATCATTCCTCGCAATCAGTTGGTAATATTCATCAGCATAGTCATTAACTGTCTTTGTGCCCTGCCTCAAGTTTTGCAAACGTTGATACATCAAAGATTGATAATTGTAAGGTAAGAACGTTGCTTTCATCAATTTCTTCATCTTCTCCCAAGATTCAACTTTTGACTTCCCCATTCGTTCTCGTGTAAGTTTAGTTTGCTGCCACCATGCCAAAGCTCTACCCCTCAGCCTTGTAGCAACCAACTTCACTCTACGATGTTCTGGAACTTCTTTAAAGTCAAAAATTTCCTCAACATTAGCTACCCAATCTAGAAACTCCTCTGCTTGCATACCACCCTTGAATTCAGGAATTTCTGTCTTCATCCCTGACTCCCATTTGTGATCATACTCAGAATAGTTTCTTCCTTGACCTCTTCCTTGAACACTACCACCATCATACTCCTCTTCAAAATCAGATGTATAACGATGTCGATTCTGACCACCAACATCTCTACTACCATTACGCCTTCCACCATCATCCCTTCTATCTACGTTCCTCCGTTCTCGATCATTCACGTTTCTCCCTCGCCCTTGATCATTTTCAACACTTCGGTCTCGATTAGAATGTGGTGAGACTCTACTACCCCCATGGTTAGATTCGGGTGAAACCCTTCTCCGATTTTGATTCATCTCTGTCATAAGCCTCTCTAACCGGCCAATTCCTTCGTTAAGCTTTTCACTAAAATTCTCATTGATTCTTTGCTCCATCTCATCAGCTTCTTCTCTTCGATACAAAGCTTCTACGTTTTGGTGGCGATTAGCTCTTCTTGGCGGCATACTTGAAAACTTCACAAATTCAACACTTCAAATTCAAACACAATTCGGACTTTGATCCAAAATGAAACGGATCGAAAACTTCCACTTTGTAGCAAATCGCGATGAACACGATGGACAAAGTTTCGGCCTCCAACACAAATCCGATCAAACAATCTTCGAACAATGATGAACACTTCACTCTTGAGCACGGCTTAACACTCCAAGCTCGGCTTCTCTTCAAACTTCAAATTGAATAGGCTCCAAGTCTCGATCTAGCTATGATTGGCTAGAACAAGCTCTGATACCAAAACTGACGCAGCGGATATTTCAAAATGATGTAGATCGGTGAAAGTAGCAGTCGATGGATTGATGAATGCTGAATTGCCCGAATTCGTTGATCCGAAGATACCGAACTCTAGCTATCTCGAACTCGTTGATCGCGCACGATACCGGGTTCAAAGATCTTCAATTCTTCAAGCGTTGATCAAGCGCACTTGATTCCGCGAATCGGCTTCTACAATCGTTGAATCGAGCGCACTCGATTATCCGAAAGAGGAGATAGGAGATTACACTCAACTACCAATTTAAATGAAAGCACAAAGCAATCAAAAGAGAATTTTATTCAATATTCAACAACCTTTTACAAATGAGAGACTCGGCCTATTTATAGGCATTTTACAACTCACACAAAAAAACAACGAAATTACAAGTATTAAGTCGGTTCCGAGTTAAGGCTTACGACCTACGTCTTAACAAAGACTTCCGACTCAATATTTACAACACAGTTCAGAAAAAGCTTAAAAAATATTACAAGTATTTAGGTCGGCAACGACCTACGACCTAGAATGGACGCGACTTAGCATAGGTCGGCAGCGACCTAACAACAAACAGTTACAACACTGACTTGACGAATTACAGACCACCGGCAGAGATTATCTCGCAGCAAAATCAACGCACCAGGCTTCACGCGACTTAAAACAGGCGGCATCAACGATTTAAAGAAATCAAAGGCTGAGGTTAACTCGGCAGAGAAAACAACGGCTACAGTGCTTTGCGACTTAAAACCAACAACTTAAGATATCAACAGCTGAGATTAAGTCGGCAGAGAAGATCCACGCCTCCAGTCTTCACCGATTTATCCCTTGACTCGTTAGGTCGCTCTCGACCTAACACTTCACCAGTTTGCTCTGTTTTCTTTCTGCATAACTCGGTAGATAGTTCAGGCGACTTAACTAAGTCATAACTCGGCAACAACTTATTCCCTGTTTTGTTAAGTCGTACACTTGTCAAAACTAAGTCGTTAACTCGGCAGCGTCTTAAACCTTTGCATTTTTCAACTGTTCTTCATGTAGTCTTAGGTCGTAACCCAACACGTTTCTTAAGTCGGTCACGACTTATACCTCCTTCCTTAAGTCGGTTACGACTTATGCCTTCACCTTCCTCACTAGTTACTCGACTTATATCTTTGCCTTCCTTGAGTCGGTCTCGACTTAGGACTTCATCTCTGGGCTTAGCTGCATCAAATTTTATCTCCTAATTTATTGGAGAGATCATATCAAATAATAGTTTAATATTTAAAAAGTTATATATATGAATATTTTGAAAAGTTTACGGTCGGACCAAAAGATTACGCTTCCAAGCCAACTATTAATAAAGATAAGACATTTCAATCATGGATTAAATGGTAAATGGCAGAAAAAGGAAGTAAATAAAAAAGAAAATTTACGCATGTGAAATAATCTAAAATGTCAAAACATATATAAATCATCGATAAATACTTTGTTTTAAAAATAAAATTCATGCCAACTGTCTATTAAAGAATTATAGTACAAATAATTTATTTTAAAAAAAGATCTCCAATAACAGAAACTGTATTTAAACAAAGTTAATAAAGTAGGAACGGTTGTTCTCTGATGTTATATAGATTAATTAACAAAAGCAATATACATTATGGATATACATGTTATGTATGAATATCATGATAGTAAATGTTCACTTAATAATCTTCTCACCTTTACGTTCCATAGGTACCAACTCATGTGTAGTGAATTTTTTCGATTGACCCAGTGAAAACATTTCCTAACGATGATATTCTTACAAATATAACAACTTTGGTAACAAATTCACATTATCAAGTCCAGCAGGCCACAAAATTCTAGAAGATAATTCAAATTTTATTCTATAATATATCAAACTACATATTAACACATTGAGTTGAATCTACGTCAGCTGTGAAGTACCATTTTGTTGATGGTTTCTTGAATATATATAATAAGTGATAATGTCAACCATTTTTTCAAAAAATATGCATAATATATTTTAATAGATTGACAGTACTGATCATGCATTAATCTCCGCTAATCCCATGAAAAACATTCAATTTGAAAATTATCCAAAAGTTAAACCCTCTTTCCAATATTTGTTAGCCATCTCAAGTAAACCACATTCAATCAATAGTCAGTAAAAAGTGATATAAGTGAACAAAATGAAATAAATCAAGTTAGAAAAAAGTCAACAAAATGGTATTTATGTGAAATAAGAAATAAGAAAGCTAAGAAATAAGAAAATAATATTAAAAATATGAGAGATATTAGGATTCTTGTGAAGGATAAAAATAGTACTAAAAATAAATTAATAAAAATAAAATAATGGTAAAAACTGATCATTTTGGAAATTATACTTTGCTAGCCTTTGTATATTGGCATTATAATGTTTTTAAGCTTTTGACATATCATTATTTAATTAGAAATTTGAAATATGAAGGAAAAATCATATTATCAAAATAAATTAATTTGTCTTAACATAGTACTGCTTTCAAATTAATGATAATATTGAATCCAAACCTTATGAAAAATGTCACATTTCACGTGTAACAACTCAAAATTTGAGTTATAATAATCAATTAACAAATTAATTAAATAATAAAATAAGTTTGAGAAATTGTCAGAATCGAGCTACGGGAGTTGCACGATTGGATCCGTGGCAATTTTCTGATCAATTTTCATATGTAACTTGTCAAAATCTGAGTCAGTATGAAGAAGTTACGAAAGAAACAAGAAATAAAAAGAAAACGAAAAAAATAATAATAAATTAGACCCCATAGGGGTCGACCCCTACATTGGTCAGGTCGACCCCCAATGTACATAGGTCGACCACCAAAGAAGCTAGGTCGACCCGCCATATTTCCTGGATGTGAAAACATCCAGGTACGTGCCGAACACTATATTTTTTATTCTTGACCAAATCTTGTGCGTCGTAGCTGCATCTGAGGGTCCCTAGCGATCCTCTAATATGGTTGCCCCAGATTTAATCTTCAAATCCAATGGCTTGAGATCCCTAAGCCATACTATAAATAGAACACTAGGCCTAGCTATTTTCTCATTCATATTTTCTTCCAATTGGGTTCATTGCCTGAGGCTGAACCCTAAATAGAAATTTTTTCTAGAGTGAAGATCTTTTTGATAAAAATATTCTATGCCCTAGAAGTGGATCCAGTAAGGCCAAGGATTAGAGCTAAAGACCACAGGTGAGTGTTTTGTAATTATTTTAGATTTTTAACAATTTAAAATAATATGATTCCCAATAGTTGTAGTATTTCTACAATTTTGAGACAGTTTTTATATAAGTTATTTATAGTTAGTTTTTAAACTTCTTTTTAGCCTATTTTATTAATCTATTTTATTAAGCTATTTTATTTAGTCATTTACAGTTATTTATAGTTTTTTTTACATCTGTTTTACATTAAAATTTAGCCTGTAAATGTTAGTTTCTTTGTATTCCTTTTTATGCGAATAAAATATTGAATATTAAAAAGAAAAGAATTCGCTAATATGGATTAAATAGAAATAAACACTGAATTTATAGAAATTATATGTAAAATAAGAAAGAACTGTAATAAAAAGAAGATATACTGAAATAGGCAAATTTGAGACATTTGCAAGCATGTTTATAACTGGTGGTTATAACTAAAAAGATAGAATAGAAGAGTAACAATTATAACATAGGCTATAATTAAGCAGAAAGAACAGAAAAGACTTATTTTAAAACTTAGATTAAGTTAATAATCAAATATAGAAGAATTAACAGAAGAGACTTATTTTAAAACTTACACTAAGTTAATAAGCAAACATAGAAGAAGGGCCTGTACCAACAGCATTTCCTTTCAGATCTTGGACTAATGGTCTCACAATAGCAGGTGAGGCTGGGACACGCTTATGCTGATTAGGATAAATAAGTGGCCAATATATAAAAGATCAAATCTTGGGATTTGAGCAAGGGGCGCAAACTAGAATTTGTTTGTTATGACCACTACCGACAGCATTCCCTTTTAGGACTAGGACTGATGATCTCACAACACTTAGGTGAGGCTGGGCAGCATTCCCATTTTGGACTAGGATTGATAGTCTTAGAACAGATTAGGTGAGGCTGGGCAGCATTCCCATTTTGGACTAGGATTGATAGTCTTAGAACAGATTAGGTGAGGCTGGACACGCTTATGCTGATTAGGGTAAATAAGAGGTCAAAATAGGGGCAACAGTTAGTGTGTACCGGCGATGACCGAGCGTGCGACATCGATTAGGGTAAATAATTTGTTGCTGCGTTCCAAGCGCTAAGAGGTGTCTTTTGCTATGACCAACAATATTGGTTCACAGTGGCACAACAGAAATAGAAGGCCGATCAACGGGTAGAATTAGGATTTCAGTCTAATTAAAATAGGATTAGGATTTCAACCTAATTACAACAATCTAAGACAAGTGCAAACAATTGTAACAATCAAAGCAATCAGTCAAACAATCAGAAACAGTATTTTACCCCAATTTTATCTTTTTAGTATTTCTTTCCATACTAGAACTATTGCTTAGCTTATTATCTTTATCTTGCTTAGAATTGCTAGTAATTACTTTCACTCACTAGACTTATTGTCTGACCCACTCCTATATTTCCTCTTTTCTCCCCCATAGGCTAGTAGAGTCGAGGACAGTAGATTCAGATTTCTTGGAGATACATTCCCGGAGTTCTTCATGTATTCTTCTTCTTTTCATTTTTCTTTTCATTTGGCTTTTGATGTACTGGTACTTATGAGAGGGTTGATTATTAATATTTATGTACTCTGATGATGTGAGACTGAGATATATTTTTCATAAGACATGAGAATTTGGGTTTTTAGACATATTCTGTTTTTATGACTTATTGATGAAGTTTACTTCTAAATAATGAATTACTGCTATTTTTACCTATTTGTCTTATGAATCTTAGTCTATGTGATGTTTTAGCTATACCTATAACGCACCACATTCTTTAGTGTGCCCTTTTTGTCTATACTAAGGGGTGTGGGATGTTTCACTTGGTATCAGAGCCTAAGGTTACAGGATTCCTAAAAACTTTTTTAAAAGTAAAGTATTTTTCAAAGGTAATATATTTTCAAACTATTTTTCAGAAATAAACTCTTAGAAATAGTTTTCAAGTATAAGAGAGCTTTTATTAAAATCCCCTCAAAGTCCAGTTCAACCTTCTTTCGAACCTAAAATCTCTTTTTATTTGCATAGTATGGCGGACACCATAAATCTTCCAGAGGGTGTCCAAGCCACTGCCTGGTTCCATAGATACCTCCAAGCTACGACACCAAAGGTGCAAGGGTAAGCGCCCAATGCAGCATCGGCGAGTGGAGACCCCATTAATCCACCTGGAGCAGCAGCAAATTTTTTAAGCTATGCAAGGACTTCGCTAGTCTAAGAGGCAAGATGTTTTATGGCATGGAGGATTTCGTGGAGGCATGAGTTTTGTTGAGGAATACAGAGCGAATATTTGGGCTGTTAGGATTGAAAGGCCTGCAGAAAGTTATGCTTGCATCTTGGCAGCTGAAGGGAGATGCTTCTTACTGGTAGGAGATTTTAGAGATGGAGGGTAGAGACATTGGTTGGTTTGGATTTCGGGAAATATTTGGGAGAAAGTTCTTGTCGTAAGCCGAGGAAAGCATGCAGTTGGAGAAGTTCATTAGTCTGAAACAAGGGAGTGTTTCAGTGAAGGGGTATATAAATCAGTTTAATGAGTTATCGAGGTTCGGGATGGATCTTGTTAATACACCCCATAAGAAGGCCACCAAGTTTGCTATGGGTTTGAACCAGCCCCTCCAAGGGTTGTCATTGACACATGTGCCTATGGGAGCGACGTATGAGTCACTTATGGAAATGTCTCTCATGTCAGATGTTGCTAAGAAAAAAGAGGTTAAGGAGATTCCTAAATCAGAAAACTTTAAGAAGCAGTGGTGGAAGAATAAGAAGGACAAGAAGAAAGGAGGAGGACCTCAAAAGAGACAGATCAAGAAAGGAGAGAAATGTCATAGTTGTGGATTGGTGGTCATTTCAAAAAGGACTGTAAGAAGGACAACATGAAGGGGAGGTGTTACAACTATGGGCAGCTTGGACACCTTACTAGAGCTTGTCCTCAGAGGACGGGACAGGGAGCAAGCGCACCTACGACGCAAGTACAGGCTTTGGATGCAGCACCTTCTAATGGTGGACAGGATCGAGGTAGGAAAGTCTTTGTAGAATGTTTGATCTCTATTTCGGATTTTCCTATTCGGACTCTTTTTGACTCCGGAGCATCGCATTCTTTCATTTCTAGTTCATTGGTTGATTGTTTGCACTTAGATATTTCTCTAGTTGTAGACCCTAAAGTTGTTTCAAATCCATAGGAGGATCGGAACATTTATCCATGATTTGTAGAGGTTTGAAAATTTTTATACTGGGCGTAGAGTTTGATTGTGACGCCTATGTACTGGTATTTTCGGGATGTGAGATGATTTTGGGGATAGACTGGTTATCCACTTATGGTGCGATATTGGACTGCCAGAGGAGAGTCGTTAGGCTTGAGACATGTAGCGGGCGGACTCTCGAGGTTTCTTGCGACCCACAGGGGTCAGTCATGTTGAGCTTCCTTTATTCCCTTGATTCATCACTAGGAGAGTTAGATTCAGTTCCAATTGTTAGAGATTTCCCAGACGTTTTTGAAGAGGTTAGGCGACTACCCCCTAACCGAGAGATTGACTTTAGGATCTATCTGAATGACAATGCTAAACCAGTGGCGCTGCCCGTGAGACATATGACTACTAGGGAGAGGAAGGAGTTAAGTAAGCAGATTGGTGAGCTATTGGAGAAAGGCTTCATTAGACGGAGCATATCTGAGTAGGGAGCGCCAGTCGTCTTCGCTACAAAGGCGGATGGTTCCCTTCGACTTTGCGTAGACTATAGAGAGTTGAATAAGCTCACGAAGAAGAACCGTTACCCACTTCCTAGGATAGACGACATTTTCAATCAGTTGGTTGACTCTTTAGTATTTTCTCAGCTTGACTTAGCCATTGGATTTCATCAGCTTAGGGTCGCTGACGATAGCATCAATAAGACAACATTTAGGACACCCGATGGATTCTTTGAGTGGTTGGTTATGCCGTTTGGGTTGACCAATGCCCCAGCCTATTTTGTAGATTCGATGAGCCGTGTTTTTCGAGATGTCCTAAATAAGTTCGTTGTAGTATTCGTTGACGACATTTTGGTTTTTTCCAAGAGTATGGAAGAGCATGTTATTCATCTTGAGGAGGTTTTTCGTACACTTCGTGTTCATCAGTTGAAAGCAAAATTCTCGAAGTGTCACTTTTGGCATGAGGAGGTGCGTTTCTTGGGGCATGTAGTCTCAAGAGAGGGTTTAGCTATGGATCCCGCTAAGATAGTAGCAGTACAGGATTGGAAGGCCCTCAAAAACGCTACCGAAATTAGAAGCTTTCTAGGTTTGGTTGGTTATTATAGGAAGTTTATCAGAGATTTTGTTAAGATTTCAGCACTTGAGGTTAAGCCTACCCTCATAGATCAGATTGGCTCAAGGCAGCGAGAAGATTCATAGCTTTTCGGTATTCTAGATATAATTGGCTGAGGAGAGGTCTCTGGACATCTCCAACGCTATTCCATCGATAGTAAAGGGTGGCTAAGGAGAGATGGAAGACTTTGTGTCTCCCGCACTGGTGATTTGATAAGAGCAGTTCTAGCAGAGGCATACCATTCTCGGATGACTATTCATCTAGCTGGTGATAAGATGTATAGGGACATGAAAAGAGTGTTTTATTGGAGTGACATGAAGAAGGATGTAGCAGAGTTTGTGGCTAAGAGTTTTGTGTGCCAAAGAGTTAAGGCAGAGCAGCAGAAGCCTAGCAGATTGCTTCAACCATTGGATGTACCCAAATGGAAGTGGGATAGTGTTTCGATGGACTTCATAGATGGTTTACCCCGATCTAGGAAGGGGAATATGAGTATTTGGGTGATTGTAGATCATTTGACTAAGAGCGCTCACTTCATTCCGGTCAGGAGTAAGAGGACAACACCTTATTTGGCATCCATATACGTTCGTGAGATAGTTCGACTTCATGGAGTTCCCTCTAGCATAGTGAGCGATAGAGACCCTATCTTTACCAGCGAGTTTTGGAGAAGCTTGCAAGAGGCTTTAGGGACATAGCTTAGATTGAGTACGCCCTATCACCCTCAAACGGATGACCAAATGGAGAGAGTTAATAGAGTTCTTGAGGATTTTGTTGAGGATGTGCATTCTTGATTTTGGAGGTACTTGGGAGGAGCACCTTCCTTTAGTGGAATTCGCTTATAACAATATTTTTTAGGCTAGCATCGGGATGGCTCCTTTTGAAGCTCTTTATGGAAGACCTTGCAAGTCACCATCATGTTGGTTGGAGTCTACAGAAAGATTGCTACTTGGTCCCGACATGGTTAGAGAGATTTCGGAAAAGATTGATTTGATTAGAAGAAGAATGAAAACGACCTAAGATAGGCAGAAATCCTATGAAGATAAGCGAAGAAGAGATATTTAGTTTGATGTAGGAGACTTGGTTTTCATTAAGGTATCTCCGCTAAGAAAGGTAGTAAGGTTTGGATCAAGTGGGAAACTTGCTCCCAGATTCGTAGGACCGTTCCCCACTGTAGAAAAGGTAGGAAAGATGGCGTATCGGATAAAGATACCAGAGAGGCTCTCGGGAGTTCATGATATTTTTCATGTTTCACACTTGAGAAAGTGCTTACATGATTCAGCAGAGGTAGTGGAGCCTAGCCAACTTGAGGAAGTTGAAGTGGAGAGAGAAGCAACGGTTCATCGCATTCCTACCAAGATCGTTGGACATGATATCAAGAAGCTTAGGAATAAGGAAGTCCCTTTAGTTAAGGTGCAGTAGGGAGATAGTATTGAGGACGCTACGTGTGAGGCTGAGGAGAAAATACGTATCTCGTATCTGCATTTCTTTGATAGTACGTATTGAATTTCCTATTTCCATCTTTAGCTTTGAATAGGTTCTTTCCTTTAGTACCCTTTGGGAGGGTAGATCTTAGGATTTAACCTATGGATGGTAGAACTGAATGTATACATGTTACTAGAACATGTTATGTATGATGGACGTTAGTGGTTGCAAGTGTTTACTAGTGGATGCTAATGGACGCATATACACTAGGCACTATTATCTCTTAGGGATCGGCCTAACTAGGTCACTAAAGCATATGCATATGGATGTGTGTGCACTTGCAATTTTATTCCATGGTTGCTATAATGAGTGATTATTATATGATTGTTGCATTTGGATGATGATTGTAGCACGCATATAGAACTATTAGTTGTCATTAGGGAATTTACATTCATTTGGATACATGGCACAGACATGATTGCATAAAAAGGAGGTCGACTGAATCAGTAGACTGCCTAATCTTTTGCATTAGTTAGAGACATTGACACTACACTATTGCATATATCATAAATTACATTAGAAAGCTTAAGGACAATGGATGTAATGAATGATGGTTGAATATGTGGTTGTAGAATTTGGATGAAAATATTTATTTCATTCTTCTATCCTTATAGATTTTGGGGACGAAATCCTCTAAGGAGGGGAGAATGTAACAACTCAAAATTTGAGTTATAATAATTAATTAGCGAATTAATTAAACAATAAAATAAGTTTGTGAAATTGTCATAATCGAGCTACGAGAGTTGCACCATTGGGTTCGTGGCGATTTTCTGATCAATTTCCATATATAACTTGTCGAAATCCGAGTCAGTATGAAGAAGTTACGAAAGAAACAAGAAATAAAAAGAAAACGAAAAATAAAATTAGACCTCATAGGCGTCGACCCCTACATTGGTCAGGTCGACCTATAGTCGACCCCTAATGTACATAGGTCAACCCATAGGACCCCCAAAGAAGCTAGGTCGACCCGCCATATTTCCTAGAGTTGAAAACGTCTAGGTACGTGCCGAACACTATATTTTTGATTTTTGATCAAATCTTGTGCGTCTGTAGCTGCATCTGAGGGTCCCTAGTGAGCCTAGGACGTGGTTGCACCAGATTCAATCTTCAAATCCAACGGCCTGAGAACCCTAAGCCACACTATAAATAGAACCCTAGGCCTAGCTATTTTTCTCATTCAGATTTTCTCCCAATTGGATTCATTGCCTGCGGCTGAACCCTAAATAGAAATTTTTTCTAGGGAGAAGATCTTTTTGATAAAAATATTCTATTCCCTAGAAGTAGATCCGGAAGGCCAAGGATTAGATGAGTGTTTTGTAATTATTTTAGATTTTAAGCAATTTAAAATAATAGAGGTTTCCAATAGTTGTAGTTTTTCTACAATTATTAGACAGTTTTTATATAAGTTATTTACAATTAGTTTTTAAAGTTCTTTTCAGTCTATTTTATTCAGCTATTTTTATTTAACTATTTTATTCAGTTCTTTACAGTTATTTGTATTCATTTACATTTGTTTTACGTTAAAATTTAGCCTGTAAGTGTTACTTTCTTTTTATTCCTTTTTACACGAATAAAATATAGAATATTAAAAAAAAGAATTCGCTAATATGGATTAAATAGAAATAAACACTGAATTTACAGAAGTTAGATGTAAAATAAGAAAGAACTGTAATAAAAAGAAGATAGACTGAAATAGGAAAATTTGAGACATTTGCAAGCATATTTATAACTAGAGGTTATAACTAAAAAGATAGAATAGAAGAGTAACAATTATAACATAGGTTATAATTAAGCAGAAAGAACAGAAAAGACTTATTTTAATTCTTAGATTAAGTTAATAAGCAAATATAGCAGAATTAACAGAAGAGGCTTATTTTAAAATTTACACTAAGTTAATAAGCAAACATAGAAGAAGGGGTACCAAGAGCATTCCCTTTCAGATCTAGGACTGATGGTCTCACATTAGCAGGTGAGGCTGGGACACGCTTATGCTGATTAGGATAAATAAGTGGCCAATAGATAAAAGCTCAACTCTGGAATTTGGGCAAGGGGCGCAAACTAGAATTTGTTTGTTAGAACCAATACCGGCAACATTCCCTTTTAGGACTAGGACTGATGGTCTCACAACACTTAGGTGAGGCTGGGTAGCATTTCCTTTGAGGACTAAGGATGATGGTCTCACAGCAGATTAGGTGAGGCTGGGCACGCTTATGCTGATTAGGGTAAATAAGAGGTCAAAATAGGGGGCGAAAGTTAGTCTGTACTGGCGATGACCGAGCATGCAGCATCGATTAGGGCAAATAATTCGCTACTCCATTCCAAGCGCTAAGAGGTGTCTTTTGCTGTGGCCAACAGGATTGGTTCACAGTTGCATAACAGAGATAGAAGGCCGATCCACGAGTAGAATTAGGATTTCAGCCTAATTAAAATAGGATTAGGTTTCAACCTAATCAAGGCAATCTAAGAAAAGTGCAAACAATCGTAACAATCAAAGCAAACAGTCAAATAGAATCTGAAACAGTAGTTTACCCCAGTTTTATCTTTTCAATATTTCTTTCCATACTAGAACTATTGCTTAGTCTATTATCTTTATCTTGCTTAGAAATGCTAGTAATTACTTTCACTCACCAGACTTATTGTCTGACCCACTCCTCTATTCCCCTTTTCTCCCCCATAGGCCAGCAGAGTCGAGGACAGTAGATTCAGATTTCTTGGAGATACATTCTCGGAGTTCTTCATGTATTCTTCTTCTTTTCCTTTTTCTTTTCATTTGGCTTTTGATGTACTGGTACTTATGAGAGCGATGATTATTAATATTTATGTACTCTGATGATGTGAGACTGAGATATATTTTTCATAAGACATGAGAATTTGGGTTTTTAGACATATTCTGTTTTTATGACTTATTGATGAAGTTTAACTCTGAATAATGAATTACTATTTAAATGTTTCCACTGTTTTTATCTATTTATCTTGTGAATCTTAGTCTCTGTGATGTTTGAGCTATACCTATAATGCACCACATTCTTTAGTGTGACCTTTTGGGTATACTAAGGGGTGTGGGGGTGTTTCATCACGCATCTCAAAAAACTCAAACAGAAATTGCGTAATAAAAATTTATAACCAGTTTTAATTTAAATTTGGTCTATATAATTAGGGCTTAATATTATCTTCAATTTTATATAAAGAATATGGAATACAATAGTAATAAATTCTTAAACTGTGAAGAAAAGAGAATTCTAAAAGGAATTTGTATACATGTGAGCAGTACCTCTAACCTTTGGTCTCTGACGCTTATTTTATCACCCTCTAAGGGGTTTGACTTACAAAGATAAATAATAACACATATAAAAGGGAACTGGTCAGATAACATCCAATTATAATGGCATCTTCAACATTTAAGTATGATCCATTAAGATGATAAACCAACCTATCCCACCATGTATTCATATAACTTTCTTCTCAATGAAAGCGGCAAGAGGGAGATAGCTAAAGTCTATTGACTTGAGTCTACACCCATGTTGTACAATTTTCTCCCTATATACTTTTTAATTAACAACAAAACATACAAGTAAACATTGAATATTAGTCATTATCATTCTCCCAATACATCCGAGGCCAATTTCAAATATATCACTAATATCGATGAATTCCATATTATCACAATTATCTGGATCTTCTCTAGGTATTCTACTTGTCATGGTACATGGTAAATCTGTTTTGGAAACCAATTCTAAAATACAACGTGCTAAGAAACTAACATTATATACTAAGCGCAAGAAGCAATGTTAGAGATTTTAGGTTGTGTTGCTTACAACCAACATAATCGCCGAGGTAATGACAATTAATGTACATGAGTCATAAAATGTTCATCTAAGTGTTAAAATCCTTCTATGTATTTCACTTCTGAAAGATAAGATGAGTGATATTTACATAAATACTTCCTCAAACTTAGGTGATCACTTATCTAGTATTTAAAACAACTACTCACTAAAATAACAATAGATTAAAAACGCCAAAATTAGAAAAAATTATATATTTCTATTACTTTTCAAGTCCCTTCTTAATGTTAGCATAAAATTATGGAATATAAGACACATAATATCAAAAGTTGTTTATAGAGACCCATACTCATCAACTAAACGCATAAGATCACCAAATGGATTATGTAGACCAGCAAACGATTAACTAGTGCTTCGCATTGTAAAACTATAGGTTCCGGCATAATTTTTTTTCAACATTATAGTAAACTTTGCCGACTTAGTATGCATTAAGAAAAGGTTTTTTAGTTAGAGCCATCCAGTTTCATAGTTTCAAATACCATTTGTTATTTATTATATAGTCAAATTTAGGGAATGAACATATTATAAATAAATTATAACAAACAAAGTATTGTAAAGATTTCATAACATTCTTAACAAACTGCATATGCATATGCATATAGGAGCAAATGGATGGATGCATAAATCATATCATTACATATGCATAACAATAATAATTCTAATAATAAACAAAAAGCATATTTGAGGAAAAATTTCATTATTAGCTCAGTACTTGCTTCCTGGCTTAGTTATAGTTCATGTCAAACCCTTTCATCAATCTTGGTTTCTATATACAATGCTTACAGAATATCTAGTCAATATTCAACTTTAATCTAAAATAATTTATATTTTGTAGGAATGTAAGTATATTTAACAAAATTCAAGATGTTAGTTGAAGTGTGGAAAATGGATTTTATTTTAAAAAATAGAAACTATTCTGCAAAACTACTACATGCTCGAGCTGAATTGCAGTACTTTATCAATAGTCCGATAACTACTATTTGAGAAGTCATTCCTCATTTACATTTACTTTTAAATAGTTCACTGCTAACTAGAAGACCTATAATCTAGAAGTCATTACTGGTTAATTATTATCAATAGTCCATCAACTTATAGTCCACTAACTTCTCAATTGTTCACTAACTTATCAATTGTTCACTAACTTATCAAAAGACCTATATTTAAGAATTCATTGCTTGTTTAATTTAAATTTCCAATGTTCCTAAAATTCCAAATTTTAGAACTTATAATACCAAACATAAATTATATTTAAAATTTAAACGATAATTGTACATTTTGGAACATGTAGTTTCATGTTGCTATGGCATAATAATACTAACTTATCAAATGCATGTTGTTATGGCTCAAATTGTTTAAAGAGTAGGTATTAGAGCAACGACGAACTTAATAAAACATGACATAACTAACATGTGAATAATAATATTTGGTATAAAGCAGTGCAAGCTTTGTTCTTTACTAATTGAATATTACAACATTCCATTGGGTATAAAGCATGTTTGTAGATTTATATTTTAGAAGTTTAATTATTTATAACTACATGTAAATGTTTCAATGTCCAAATTGACAAATATAACTAAAAATCAATTCTAAAAAGTAAAGTATTGAGAAATTAAAACTACAAAACTTGAAGCAAAATTGGAAAGGCGAATAATTTCTTATGTAAAGATTAAAAAATCACAGATTATTCCTAAAAGCATCATTTTTAATGCAAAGAATAAAACGTTTGAGAATATGTTGAAATAATACAAATGTAAAATTATGAAGATTTTTGATTTTTTATTGTAAAATTTAAATTCAATGCAGAAAGTCAAAGTTTGGTAAATACGATACATTAACACAATCAAACATTATGTCCAGAGCTTAGTATTTGTAGAGACAAACAATATTGATTCATTGTCATACTCGCCTTAAAAACTCATGGTTTTAGTTCTACAGTAGAGAAGTTTAAGCCAAAAGAAAAGTAACTAATTAATCCAAAATAAAAAAAAAGTTTAAAATGAGAAACAAAATTACAGAAAAAAGATTTAAAAAATTATAAATTGTAAATTTGAAAGCTTTAGAATTCCATAATGTTAATCAACTATAGTCTAATTTGGAAGACAAATTGTACAAAATACATTTTCTACGAATATGGAATTTGTAAAATGTTGTCATTGCGATAAGAAGAGCACAGTATGTACTTCTAGAAATTTTAGAAAAAAATGTTTTAATTTTTACAAAAAGATTGAATGATATTTTTTACTAATATTGTTGGAAATAAATAACTATGACTAAGAACCTTTGCATACGGGAATCTATAAATTTATAGTTAAGTCAATATGAAGAACATTTTTCTTGTAATTGACGAAAGTAGGATTTCAATATCATATAATCAGTTTATTTCTATCATCCATAAGAGAAAATTTTGAAATTTTAATTCAGAGAACATGTTCCAAATAAATCTATTTGTCTTACAGTCGAGTGTTGGGAATAGAATCTAAATAAAATATATAGTGCTTCATACAAAAACAATGAAGTAACATAAAATAATCTCAAATCCTATGTAGTTAGTGTTTTATGGAATACTATTAGAGTAACCTTACTTAGAGTAACCTCAAATCATATAACAAATCTGACTGTTCCAGCAAAATCTCAAATCACCACCAAATAATTTAAAGGACTCCAAAACTTAAACAAACCCAAATCATCATCAATTCTGGTCTAAGTAACAAACTGAATTACTAATAACATCAACATGACATAATAATCAAAATATATCAAGGAAGGATAATGATACCTGAACCGTAGATGGTGAAAATCAACAAAGTAACACGTTGGTTGCGAAGATTAAGCTATAGTACCAGACAATGAAAACGTATGAAAATCGAATAAATTAAGCAGCTAAATCAATAAAAGGACAGAAAATAAGAAACAATAGATCTAAAGGTATGAAAATTACCCGAATCAATAGGAAATGGAAGGAGAAATATGCAAAAGGTAAAATTATGGAGGAAGGTTCGTATATATAAAGAAGGATGCCAACAGTTGTTGATTTCCATGTCGGCCGATCTTAGTTGCCATTAATTTGTGAGTTAGGGTTTTACAGAATGAATAAGGGAAGCAATGTATTTATTTAATAAACCTGATTAGGTGAAAGAAACGTTTTATTTAATTTAATTGATTGGGTTCATAAATAAATAGTCTGTGATTTTTGCAATTTTATACTTCATAAGATGGCTAAAATGTAAAATGTTTCCTGGAAGCTCTCAGAAAAAAAATTTGAGCTAAAAATTAAAGGGAAAGAAAAATAATGGCTCCATATTCTCTTTTATAATAATAGAATAGAATAGATATGTATATATATGTATGTATGTATATACTATATATATATATATATATATATATAAAGTATTTTCAAAATTAGAAGTCAGATTTTTTTAAGTTGTCAAACTGGAGAAAATCAAATTTGCAAGTTGAAGTATTCAAAGATCTGGCCGAAGTCAAAATTTTGAAATATATTAAAAGAGACGAACAAGCTAGAAAATCAATTGCAATGAAGAAATATTCAAAGACAATATTCAAAAAAGATATATATAAAATAATGGAATCGTATGAAATTGACCCCTATAAATACCAATCAAAATCGGTAAAATTAAAGCATCAAGTTCGAATTAGAAAAATAAATGAAAATCAGAAAATTCATGCCAAAGCTCAGATCGAAAAATACTCGATTATCAAAGCCATCAAAACAGCGAACCCTCGATCGAAAATTAGAGCAATCATGGGAGGAAATCATCATGCAAGCAAGGCTATCAGTTGATAGAGAGAGACGGGGCATAATTTCATCAACTGATCGAAGATCGGCTTCAAATTTAAAACCCTAATTTTGAGAACGAAGTTGAAAAGAGGAACGACTCGCAAAAGAAAGTATATGAGCTAAAATAAACTTATCTCTTTATTTTTAATTGAGCCATGTTTCTCTTTTGAGATCAAAATTGTTATTATATAGTAAATTAGGGTTTCATCATTTTATTTTATTGTAATTTACCTTTTAATTATAAAACTCTAGTTTGTAACTAGGATCGAACTACAGGGCGTAGTTCGAGAAATTCTCAACTCCGGGATAGAGTTGAGGCAAGGTTTTGATCCTAGGGTTAGATCGATTAGGTAAGCAACAGTCGCAAGTTTACAGGGTCTGTAAGCACTCGACTGTTTAATCTTAGTAGAAACCTTGGGGTAGTAGTAGAAAAGTATTGCCGAAGCTGGGTAGATCTATGTGTTGTTTTTATTTCCGCATTTACTTTGTTATTATCTGTGCTGTAATTTTTTATTCCGTGAATTTATTATAAACCCTATTCACCCCCCTCTAGGGTTAATTGGATTCTAAAAGTTGTTTCAGAGAAAGGTTACAAGTGAAAATGTTTAACCCTAGTTGTAGATCTTGTGAGAGTTAGTCCATTGTTAGTTCACCTATTTTTAACAGAACAGAGTTTTTAAATTGGAAATCAAAAAATGGAATTTTATTTAAAATCTTCCAATTATAAGTATTGGGATATTATTGAAAATAAGTGTAATATGGTAGAAAAGAAAAATATTTTGATTAATGTTTGTGCTATGAGTATTCTGTACTCTCAAGTTGATAGAGATGAATTTAACCATATCTCTTAGTGTTTAACTACACAGGAAATCTGAAACACTCTTGATGTAATATATGGCAGAAAAGACAACATCAGCGAGAAACCCCCCAAAATCGACTCAATTAAAGAATTTTGCTTAATGGTATTTACAAAAGACAATTTGGATGTTGATAGTAACTACGACAGTGACGAAGACCGCAATAAATGATGAGATAAGTAACTTTTCATTCAAAGATTTAGTTCACTTGTGTCATTACTATAACTATTGATGAACCCGAGATGAAAATGAAAATAAACAAAAATCAGAAAACTCATACCAAAGCTCAGATCGAATAATACTCGACCATCAAAACCATGAAAACAACGAAGCCTCGATCGATAATTGGAGCAATTAAGGCAGGAAATCATCACGCAAGCAATGCTATCAATCGACAGAGAGAGACAAGGCATAATTTCATCAACTGATCGAAGATCGGCTTCAAAACCAAAACTCTAATTTGAGAATGAAGTCGAAAAGAGGAACGACTTGCAAAAGAAAGGATACGAGCTGAAATAAACTTATCTCTCTATTTTTAGTTGGGCTAGCAAAAACGAGTAATACTTTGGTATGAGTTTTCAGAAAATTTATTGGAATTGAATAAATTATTTTAATTAATATGAAATATATTGATGTGTATATTAACTTAAATTAGATTTAAATAAAGTTGCAAAATTAATTCAAAGAGTTGTTAAAAGAAAAAAGAAAAGAAAAGAAAAATTAATTGAATTTAGCTAAAGTCTGAAGTAATAGGCCCAAACCCATTTCCTCCACTTTGCACTTCTAGAAATTTTCCCCACTTCGACATTAACCTAGGCCTAAAACCCCTAAATCAAAATTCATCACTAATTCACTCAAATTCATTCATGCACGAAAAAAAATAATGCAAGGCAGCATGCAACGCAAGCAAGGTGAAGTCAAGCTTGTGGCTGGGAGTGATGGCCGACCTTAGACGACAGTGTCTGTGCAGTTGCGATCGAAGAAGACGGGCATGATAGTGAACCGCGATCTTGTTGTCCAATGCAATTTGTAGGAAGGAAGCAGTTGTGACTTGAGTGTCGGGTGGAGGATTGGTAGATAGTGCGTGCGTTTGTATGGTCATGGCCTGGAGGAAATTATAACGCGAAGCAGCTGATTAAGAGCGTGCGTGAGTTCTTATGCTTGCGACATGGGGCTGATGATGTTAAAGGAGGGCTGGGAGCTGGAAGCCTGGATCTGGGTAAGCGACAAAGTGGAAGAAGATTGCGACTTAGTGGTGATGTCTTCAGCAAGGGTTTGGTGTGCATTGAAGGTGAAGTGCATCAATGTAGTCAATGATTTGATTGAACGAGCATCAAATCGGTGAGTATCTCACTCTCACTATGTCTATATCATTTTAGTTATGCATATTCACCCGTATATCTACTTGTTTGGTTTGGTTGGATGGATTATTGGTTGATATTGGTTGTTTTTGGATCAATTGTGTGAATTTGGATATGGTTTTGGATTGATAGCGTTGTTTTGTGTTTGTTGGATGTCCAAAATGCAAAGGAGATGTTGTCCGATAGCATTTTAATATGTGCAATTTATTTATATTATGTGTATATCGTATGCTGTGTAGTTAAAGCGCTTGGCTGATTCAATGCGGCGGAGGTGCAAAAAGTCATAGCAGGGATACAAGGAAGATATAGCGGGATATAGCGGATGACTTTAAAATAGTTTATAAAACTCGTACTTAATGTTTTTACAAATATATAAATGATAATTAAATGAAAAAATAACATTCAATTGAATTATAATTAATACACAACTAATTTTAAATAAAAACATGTGTGAATATACTGTAAATAAACGTAAAACTGTAATATAACATAATTGAATTTAGTAGAATATGAGAGTATTTTCATTTCTGAAAATATATTAAAAATTCAATTAAATAAATTAATTTTATAATTTTTATAATGTATAAATGTCAATTTTCAATTCATTTCTTTTAAAGAAGATATATCGGAAATGGAAAAATATAGCGGGAATAACGGGATATAGCGGAAATAGCGGGGCTTAAAGCGGAAAAGCTATATTTGGGGCTATATGGAAAAATCATAGCGGTAGAAATCCTCTATGAGATATAGCAGGGTTATAGCGGGGTATTAACTACACAGATCGTATGGATGACCAAAATTCGATGGAATACGACTCGGCCATAGGATAAAAATTTGTATTGATGAATATTGTTGATTTTGGAGAGTTTTTCTCCACCGCTTTATTTTAGACGATTTATGAATTTTCCCATATTAAAATATTTTTGAAAGCTTTGGGAAATTAATTATGGGATTTGACAACTCAATTGAAGTATATTTATAAATTAATAAAAGTAATTAAGTATATAGAATTAGTTTATTTTATTATTTTATATAATTGAAATGGTTTTAATAATATTTTTGGAAAGGAATTAATTTGTAAAATATATGTTTAATAAATTTGGTTTAAGAGATATTTTCGAAAATGGATTTTTTGAGTATATGAGCCTATTTTGAAGATAAACCAATTTTTAAATATTATTGAACAGTTTTAAGAGTATTATAGTATAAATCCAATTTTGTATATATATATATATATATTGGTGATTTGAAATCGATTTATTGATATTATGAGCTATTCCAGATTTGAATATATAGTGAAGGTCTTGAATTATAAATTATAGTTAGAAAGTATTATTTTCGAGGTTTATAAATTTTATTCTAAAGTATCATTCAGTTATAGAAAAATTTATGAAATAGATTCTATAATTATTTTGATTTGTAAAGTGATTTTGGAAGTTATAAATTATTTTGAAATAGAATTTAACTATACCAAATTATATAGTAATTTTTATAAATTATATTTGATTCGTTGTGGAATTTCGAATGTTTTAAATATATATCTGAACATTTGTTTTAAATGATTAAAGAAAGATTTTGTTGAAGTTATTATTATTTCATTTCCGAATTAAATTGGGATACATATAAATATAATTTCTATATTTTTCGATTTCTCTTTTCTTATCTATTAAATTAAATTGTACGAGTGATTCGCAATTGACATGGATTTGATCAATGATTTAAGATGATACAGTGATGACATTCTTTATATGATTTTGTTATATTTTATTCTGTGTCACAAGAAATTTGAATAAACGGAGTTATAATACTGTCTAGTATGAGACTTTCGATAATATTTCTTCGAATATTCTTTGGACTCGTTATATAGAATAACACGTAGACTGAGTGTAGTTTATAAGCAGCGAATAAATGTTTGAGTATCACGCAGTGGTATGAGACCCTGTAGTGATAATTATTTGATTATTCATGGTAAGTAGATGACACTCACATGATGGGAATAGTGATATGAGTGTGAGGTGATACACATAGTGATGAATATAGCTCCGTGCTTATATTTAGTGAGTATTGCTACCTGCTTGATGTTGAGCATGACTTCTTGTCTATATTTATTAGTTCTATATGCCACTATAATGATGTACTCCTTTTTATTGACATTGAAGAGGACCAGATGGCTAGAATCCACCATAGCAACCTGATCGTGGGGTCATGCCCTAGATCTATGACACTATACATACATACATACACACACACACACACACACACATATATATATATATATATATATATATAGCTTCGTGCTTTCGCTTCGTGTGTTTGCCCTTATGTCACCTAGGCTAGCAGTCTGTTACCTATAAGGCTAGAGTCAGGTCATGACAGTTGAGTCCTTCCATTGGCAAACACACTGGTGGATACATGTCACGATACGATGAAGATAACTAAGACTGTAGAGACTTCATGACCCTGGAGCTTGCTTCATGCTATCGGTCTCCCTTTTAGTGCTAATAGAGTGATAGATTGGCATATACTGTTGATACACCTTGCTTTAGATAGATATTGGTTAGACGACATATATATATATATATATATGACTCTACTTGGGACTTTGTGTCTGTCGTACAGTCATTTCCTATCATTATATATTTTGATAGTTCTAATATGAGGGGACAATATTATACCCATGATAGATGTCCAGAGTATTATGGATTCTCATATCTTTTATTATATCGATAGACGACCTACTATGTTTTATATATATTGATGATGATATACTATTTCCTAAGATTGAAAGATATATCTGGGTAATGCTACATGCTAGCCTGATTATTCTTGGAGATATCTCACTTATCGATGTTTTCTAGATTCAGATGATAATTTCTAGATATGTGTGATTCACCCATTGGTATTGATTCTGTAGTTTCTGATTTGATGTGCTTTTATATAGGCGATGACATCTTTTTGCATGGTTTTGAGTTATTCATGTGATGTAATGCTTTGATGATTACCTATGGTCTTATATTTACATTCCATGCATATGTTTCCATACCTATATATATTAATGTATTGACTATTGACTTGAGTTTCTCTACCGGTGTATCATATTATTATTCCTAGTTTATATAGTGTCACATATATTCATAGATCTTTGATTTAGACATAGTCTGACTCATGTGTTATTCATGTAATACTCGGGTCAGTCTGAGACATTCCAGGTACAGGGACGATGAGACCAACTTGTGTTTAGGCATAAGGAGACAAGGTTGTGGTATTATTGTATATTAGTTGACCATTATATAATTTCATGTATGTATATTCAGGTGATGTATATTAAGCATACATGCTATTTATATATTATCGTTGCGATTCTGACTTTGTGTTCTATACACAATATATTGTATATTGTGTATTGTTTTATCTTAGATGCACACATGTTTATTGCTTTGTGCCGATACTATGTATGTATAGGTGAGTTACTTGTTCGATGTTTTAAATACGTACTAGTGTTATCCCAAGGGAATATTCACGTGTGCCCCTATATTGCATCATTCCCTGTATTACTCGATAGTATTACAATACTTTAGGTACTGTAGATATAGAGGTGGGGGTGTTTACAATTGGTTTCAAAGCAAGGTTTAGAATGATACCGAGCATAAGAGACATGAATCTTGACCTTAGATGAGACTTAGAGTCCCTATCTCTGTGGATGTGTGGTGGATTATTGTTTATAATTAAGTGATAATAGGAGTATACGATGATTAATGGGGTAATCAACTGGGGACGTACTTGTTATTTTTCCTACTATATGTGCATGTACGTATGTATATATATATGTATGTATGTGTGTATGTACGTGTGTGTGTGTGTGTATATATATATATGTATGTATGTATGTATGTATATTCCGCATCTCCACCTTTTCTGACTCCCTATCTCCGTGAGTGTGCGGTAGATTATTGTTTATACTTATGTGATAGTAGGAGTATATGATGATTATTGGGGTAATCATCTGGGGACGTACTTGTTATTTTCCTTACTATATGTATGTATGTATGTATATAAGTGTGTGTGTGTATATATGTGTGTGTGTATTTCATATCTTTACCTTTTCTATATGTATTTGTTTTTGTGTGAAGTAGACGTTGTTGAGGGAGGTAGTGAAGTAAGGAGTAGTTAGCTCGACGAGTAGTGTTAGTATTGATGATGGTAAATAAACATCTGTGTGGCTGAATATGAATGAAGTGATCCAGTAGTGATCAGAGTTACGTAGCAGAAATTGATAGATAGCTTTACGCTGAAGGCGTTTGTTTGTTTGAAAATGTGTGTATCGTTATATTGATGTTTGTTTAATTTTATGGATGATGTGATGATTTTTATTATTGTTGATGATTAATTAACTGTATGTATGTATGTATGGATTTTGAAAATAAATATGTTTCTTCAAACAAGCAAATGACTTGGTAAAAATATGAATTTGATTTTATTAAGTGATTGGAAATTATTTTAGCAGTTTGTTTGGTGTTAATTTGTCCGTCGAGTGCTTTAAGAATTCTGGTCAATGTGGATGCACATGTGTTGATGAGATTTTTCATCTCACAGGACCTCAAATAATCACAAAAGTAATTGGAGCGTACTCCTGTGGATTAGAATCTACAAACTTAAATAATATTAAATTTTCCTTTAGGTAGTAACTATGTTGCTGGAAGCTTACACAATTAAATAATTGCACTTTAACTATTTGTTAAAATGTCAAATGAAGTCTATATCCAACTCCAGTAGTAAAAGAATATAGTACGTACTAAAAAAGAGTTAAGTAAAAATGCAGAAAAAAGCAAAGACGCAAAGAATTTGACATGGTTCGGGTGTTAAAGAATCCTACGTCCATAGGGGAAATATCACTTTCTTTATCCCTTGTACAAACAATAATTGCAGAAAGTACAGAACTTTTCGTTATTAACATTAAAAATATCAAATTGGGGAAAAAAGATCACTTTCTTACTGTAGTGCCTTTTCTATTTATATTAAGGGGATGCACGTGGATTGCTATCATTCTCCTTCTGTAGTTTTAATTCATCCTTTAAATTTTGCCATGTGCCACCCATCTGTCTTGTTTGTTTGGTATGCACGGATTGCTGATGTTACTTCAGTGCGAAACCAAAACTTGAGCTGTTGAATTATGGCCGTTGGTGGGAAGTTTGTAATTGCAGCGAGAACTTCTGAAATTGAGGCGGGAAACTCAAATTTGAATGAATTATGCACTCCTGGTCTGAGGGGAAAATAGCTTGTCTACTGCTCCCTGAGGATGTTGAGAGTTGTCCTTTTGCTTTGTTGTTGGGGTGTAGTCAAAACATACATAGGGAAAAAACCCTGTTTACATGATACTGCCCTGAAAATGTCTGTAATTGAGTTATCTTGCCCAAGCTGCGGTATTCCTTTGACATTGTGCTGAAGATGAATGGAGATGAGTTGCTTTGCCCCCAACTTATGATATTAGCTCAATATCTATATGTATATGCTCTGAGCCGCTCTTGATGTTGATATCCATAGGTATTTTGATAAGTGTCGTCGGTGTCTTTATTGTTTTCTAATAAATGAAGATTGCGGAGGAGCGCTGTTTAGATGACCTTGTGTGCAGCCCTTGGAACGCTTCGAATTCCTCGTGGCACTGCTTAAAGGCATCCTTAGTAAGCATAGCGTAGATCTCTACTTGAAAGTTAGTGCATTAGCTTTTTGGAATAATATTTGGGTTTATAGGCTCATTTGATTGTAGCACAGTCCTCTCCTTTTATCCCTCTCTCTACGCTCCTATGTTTGTTACATCCTGATAGTGGCGCGTTTCTTTATTGACCTATTTTGATGACGGCGCACTTCTTTGTCATCCTGGCTTTGCTGTTAGTGCTATTCCATCTTTGGATGTAAGGTCGTTAATGTAGACCCATCGCTTTTGTTCAACGACTTATAAGTGCAGCATGTCCCTATTTGCATATAACCTTTTAGGGGGATGCGTTATACTTTGGTATCATTAGTGCAACTTTTGGTGTGGCAGCGCGGTATCTCCGTCTTATTCCTACTTCTAGGTTGCGTTATATCTCCTTATATTGGATTACATATTATGGCTACAGGTTGATTCCCGTATTTGGTAGCCGTCTTAGGTTATTGTATCAAGATTGTGTTTGTATGATTAGGCACAGTACACTCTGGACCTCTCTTATTCTATTCTTCCTCTTCTTGCAGTCTATCTTTTCTTGTGGAAGCAGTTTCTTTAGATTTATTGCTTACATCATCTCGCCTTTATCAGGGTCTGGGAAATACAGGTGTAACACTTGCCCCCTAAGTCTGGAACAATTGTAGATGGGTGTGGACTTATATTTGGTCTCCGCATCCCATTACTGCAGTCTATTTGTTTCTTTCTTTCAAAGAAAGGGAAAAGTCTAATAGCCATTTCGCATTTAATGCACTTACACATGTGTCTCTCCTCTATTGGTTGACCCTCTGTAGTGCTGTAATGTCAATCTCTTTAATTACTAGGTAAATATATCTTGATTTTTTTGCTCATTATTCTTGCTGTTTAATCGATCAATTGACGATTTAGAATTTTTTCATCATTTCATTTGTGTGGTAAACTTTCGACTGAGGTATGTATATATTTTTTCTTTTCTTCTTCTTGCTCTTTTATGCTTTATTATCATAATAGAAAAGGAAAGAAATAACAGGAGAAGGCCTTCACCCGTTTGATTTATCCTTTTCTTGAGTTCAGCCTTTTAAATTGAAGTAAGGATCTTGCTTTTTAGTAGGCCTCTTTGTTTTAGCATTTTTTAATTAATTTCGTGATTTTAAAATGGCCTTTTTTCTTCACCTTTGTCTCTACCCTCTAAGATAATTCGCCTAATGGACGTTGAGGGTATTTTAAATCAATCTGGGTTCATAGACTACGTGGTTAGGATTCCTGAACCTTACAAGCATGTTAACACTCCTCCAAATGGGTTTACCTCCCTTACTCTCGAACATATATGATGCGGGCTCTACCATCGCCCAAATCAAGTCCTCTATCAGTGGCTGACTGCTATTGACCTTGTTCTTGTCCAACTCACTCCTCATTCATACTCTCTTGTGATTGCCACTTTTATTCTCTACGCTGAGAAAGATTATACTCCTGCTTGTGAGGAGCTTTGATTCTTGTTTCACATCAATAAGAGCCCTATAGTCGGTGATGCTTGTTTTTACTATGCTCAAGCTAAGAAGGCCATCTTAACATCTGTCCCTTGCAAGATTCAAAGATGGGTTGATTTATATTTATTTATTTCAAATTCTGACAATTTCTCTCTTTCCTTCTGCCCACGTCCTACTCGGCTCATTTTCACCGATGATTCCACCAAGTTGTATGAGTCCCATAGGAGTGGAATTCTAGAATTAGGTGCGGAGGAGAGGAAAATACAATTGTTTTTTTAATAATGAGATGCTGGTAAAGCAAGGCTTTTTGAGACCAAATCATAAGTTCTCAAGTGTTAGTTTTAAGCTATCTCCGGTTTTGGATGAGCCTAAGGATATAATTTGCTAAAAACAAATTAAGGATTCACTATTTTATATTTTCAATCCTTAGGAAAATATTTTTTAACCCCGAAATTCCTTTTATGTACAGGTAAGATGGATGATGATGATCTCTGGAATGTGTTTGTTGCACCTAGTGAACCGACAAAGAAGAACATCATGAAGAGACAGCGTGATGTTGATAAAGGTTCTAATCAAACTTCAAAGAAACTAGTCGTATCCACCCCTCTCCCTTCTTTAATGGCCCTCCCTGTTCCTCTTTTGTAGTCTTGTCCTGACCTACATACTTGGTATCTGCCTTTGCCTGAGGGCGCCATGTCTGAACTTGCCGAAAGGGTAGGAAAGATCACATTAGATAATTTGGCTAGTATTGCTTCGTCTCCCCCTTCTATTCTTCCCCTTCCATTTCCCGAGCTTTCTTCTTCTGAGCTCGTGGTCGAAGTGAACAAGTCTAGGTCCTACGTAAGTGATTTTCCTTTCTTCTCCCTTCCTCCTTTTCCCTTTTTTATATTTGGTTGGTTCTTACCCATTTTTAAGCTTAGGACCTTGATAAGTGAGGCTTAGAAGAAATGGGGAGAGAGCAGGTCGTGTCTTTGGCTCATGTTGCCAAGCTTGAAACAAGCCTTAATTCGGTCGCTTCCAAGAAGGCTAAGGTTGTAAGAGATTTTGATTCATATCGTCTTAAGGCGGTGGGGGTCTTGGCCTCAAAGGACCATGAGCACAAGGAGAAAGATGCGGATCTAGCAACATTGAGGCAGAAATTTAAGGATAGCATTTACAACATGGTTAATAACATGTACGTCTTGGCTCGGCATCAATTCGGTGAAGAGGTCAGGCTTGACTTACTGGGGGATCTAGCCAAGATCGACAAAGCTTTTTCCTACTGCCGGGCTAAGTGGGACGAGGAGGTAGCTATAGTGAATGCCACTCCTTTTGCCTTTGTGCAACAAATTGGGGATGAGGAGCCCCGGGATGCTAGGTCGTCTAAGGATGCCGAAATAACTAAAGAGACCGAAGTCACTTCAAATCCTCATGTAAATATTTAAAACTTCTTTGTATATGGATTTTAAGATTTCTTTGATATGCAATGATAGTTAGCTTGTTAACCTTGTTTTTCTTTGGCACAGTGCTTCATTGTTATTTAATTTTGTTGTTGTTTGTGAATGACTGGGTTTCCTTTGTTGTTTTGTTTTTGTTTTTTAGTCTTATGAAGGAAGTTTTGTTTAATAAACTTCTAACTAAAAGCAAGAACATGCTTAAAACTCAAACTTTGGATTGTCTTGGTCTTAGTGCTACAACTATCAGTAAGCATGAGAAAGAGGTAGATGAGTCTTTTAAAAAACTTAGGAATGAAATCCATCTGTTACTTTCCAGGATTGATCAAGTAGTTAAAGAAAAGGGGGCGCTCAATGACTTTGTACTACGCCAATGGAAATACACCTAAGAAAGTGGTTCCTTCTCACTCGATAATCCTGATTTGGAATAGTTTAGGCGTAGGATTAGAAATTTAAATAAGGATTGAGTTTTGCTTGAGTTTGTTAAATTTGTCGTATGACGATGTAGTTAATAATACATATTCCTATTTTGATTTTAACATGGTGCATTTCGATCTTCCTTGAGTTGAACTTTTAATTATTCCCAACTAGGTTGGTCCTCAAGGGATTTCACCCAAGTTTAACGAAGTCCTTGAATCCAATACTCCTTCTGCCCTCATCGTTCATTGCCTTGATGTTATAAGTTTGCCTGAATTTGAGGTTGGAGTGAAGATCATACCGCGGCCTCAGTAGAAGAGCATATTAGTCATCCAACTGCTAATGAAATGCTTGAAAAAGACTTAAAAGAGAACCAGTAGGGAACTCAAAGAGGAAAAAGATGCATTGAACCAACAACATCAACTTAATACAATGTTACGTATTGGGCTCAATGCTGCTGAGTTAAAGTCAGATGAAATGCGAAAGTTATTAAAAGATAGGGAGAAACTTTATAGGATTGTTTATGAAGCAGAGATAAAGAAATGAATAAGACTATAGACGATCCATCTGCTCAACTTGCTCGAAAATTTGAGGAAAAAGTAGGTACTAAAAAAGGGAGACTGATTGAGGGTTCTAGTTCAGATTTGGTTCCTACTCCTCCTACAAGTGTGATTTTTTCTTTGGTAAACGAGAGGAAGAAAAGGGTGGAGCTAAAAGCGCTTTCTCATCCGTAGAGGAAAGGATGGAACACTGATGCCCTTAGGGACTTTGGTGGCTTTGCCGAGAAAACCAAGAAAACCAAGGTTCGATTAATTGACACTTTAGAAGACATAAGGGAGAAAGCTATACTTAGGATTCATGAGCTTGAGGATTCTTTGAATGAAGCACATGACAGGATCGCCTCCTTCTCAGAAAAACATAGATGAGAAAAGGTTAACGGTGAGACGAAGTAGGCTTTCTTACAACATGTCATGGACGATTTTTGATTAATTCTACCCTACGCTCGATCTGAGTTTTTTACCTAGTGTCATAGGCTACAAGGTGGCTGCAAATGGACCAATGGATACATAGGTAGGCACTTGTTATGACCCCTAAAAGACTATTCCCGTCAGCCCAACCCCACCCTAGACCGTCGTTTCGGTGTTTTTATTGTAGTGTTCTAGGGGTTTATAACAATGAATGGCTTTATATTTTTATATTTTTGGACACTTTCTTTCGGTTGTCCATTGTTCAATAATGTCAGATTTTCTATCGGTTGTCCATTGTTCAATAACGTCAGAGTTTCTATCGGTTAGAAAATCGCCGAAAAATGTAATAAAAGTAACCGCAAGCGCGACACACAATTATAGTACATATGCAAGTACGGGTCGATCCGTAGGGAAATGAATTAATTTTAAATTATACTCAATCAAATTAAACCAAAGCTTGAGATTGTGTTAACTAAAATTTCTAAAAACTAACAAAAAGGTTAAAAGTGAATAACAATATGAGAGTAGAAGGCAATTTAGAGGCAAATCCCTTCTCATGATCACATAAATCAACACAATGAAATTATGATTTCTCTTTTTAGTCATTTGTGAATTTAGTTGATGTGTTATTCTAAGTATGGTCTATTTGTGCTACTAATTAGCCCAACATAAACCATCAAACTTTAACACACCATCCAAACCATTTGTCAACTCTCTTGAAAATGATAATAAAATTAAAAATAAAATCTATTCTAAGCATGATCTATTTACTATTGATTAGTAACATAGACCATCAAATTTTGATTCTAAATCCACTTAATTACCAAAATCATATGTAGATGAAGAGGTAATTTGAGTTTATGTTTGTTTAAGCGTAGCCTATTTGGTGTCAACAACAAAGGCTATCAAATTCAATATTAAACAACAAAATTTTACCACATCAAAAATTTCCATTAAGCACAAAAAGAGATCAAATGAAATCGCTATGATAACTTTATGTGATTCATGGGAGCTTCATCACCCCTAAATTGAAGGGGCTTAGCTTCTCATATTTGAATTCATTATAACACAAAGTGATTTCAACAAAAACATAAACAAAAGGAAAAGGAGAGCTAATTAAATTACGTGTAAATAAATCTAATCTACTTGCATGAAATAAAATTACACTAATTGCTTAAAGTAAAGAACAATAATTAAAAGAGCATGAAATTAAATTGCATAAATAAAATTACATAAGATTAAAAGGCTAAGAAGCCGTTAAACAGAGAAAGTGAGTTTATGTTTACAATTTGCGAATAACACTAAACTAACTAAAGAGAAGGTAAAAGATCTCTACATGAAACATAAGGGGGTATTTATACATGCCTATAACCCTAATCCATATTTTAGGGAGTTACCCAAAATGCCCTTTAGGAAGTGTAACCTCCAAGTAATAATTAGCTTCTACCTAATCCATCATTAACATGTGCATGTGCATGTGCATTTAATCTCCATT
Source organism: Allium fistulosum (assembly GCA_030737815.1). NCBI lineage: Eukaryota > Viridiplantae > Streptophyta > Magnoliopsida > Asparagales > Amaryllidaceae > Allium > Allium fistulosum. Next base: position 1,105,560,635 of record CM060901.1, read on the forward strand.
AGCATTTAATTGTGGTTCATCGGTTGGTGGGTAGGTGGGCTCCTCCATGTTGCATGCGTTCTTTTATTTCTTCATTCTTTTGTCTTCCTTCACTTTTGCATGAATATTTCCATGAAGTCACTTCCAAGTTGAATCCAAATTCCTACAAAACAACATTAAAATGTGCAAGTAAATTTTCTCAAATTAAATCATACACAAAATTACGATTTTACCCCGAAATGAAGATGACTAAATGATGATTTGAAAACAATTTAAATTTTGGTTTAAACATGTAAAATACCCTAATATGCTCTTTTATTAAATTAAAGTAGATTAAATATGGAAGTAAAAATATGCACTTTTACGTGCACATCAAATATCCCCACACTTATCTTTTTATTCGTCCTAGAATAAAGAAAAACTAAGATAAATCCACTTTTGTAGGGAGCACGATTGCATTGAGCGTATGCAACAAGCCGTTAAACCTCTAGGTGTCCCTAGTAGGACAAGTGTTGTCTCGTAAAGGTTTTCAGTGGATACTACCCACAAAATCCAAATGCAACATGAAAAATTCCTAAATGCAAGATTTAAAGATATGAATGCAAGTTTTTGAAAATATTTACAAATGAAGAATTTACTTTTAAATTGACATGAATAAGTTAAATATAAGTTCTGGTCATTATCAAGAAATATAAGTCCTTCTATTCGCCAAAACTTCCAACAAAAATTAAGTTACCATCACAATTAGACTCTAGTTTGGCTAGTTGTTTCGGTTGATAACATAGTGCAACTATGAAATGGATCCTTTGTTGATAATCAAAGTTTTTCAAAGTGGTATTTTTATTTCTTTTGAATAAAAAATCAAATCTAATAAGTGAAAATAGTGCTTGGATTTCAATTGATTGATCTCTCTATTTTGAAAAATATTAACATTATTATTATTTACACACCTAACTCAGATAAACCGAGGCCAGATATACCGATCATGCACTGCCTTTCGGGCTTACATGAGAATTGGTGAGTGTACACACTTGCGTATGAACACATGACTTTAGGTGGTTATTTTTATTAAAAATTTATTTACATATACCTAACACAGATAAACTGAGGCCAGATATACCGATCATGCACTGCCTTTTGGGATTACATGAGAAGGGTACATAGCATGGCGAGTGTACACACTTGCGTGAGAACACGTGACTTTAGGTGTTTCTTATTTTTATAAAAACCATTTTTTAATACATTTTTTCTTCTTTTTTTTGTAAAGAGAGAGTTTTGCAAAATCATCTTAGCACCACGTAACTTAGAGGATCAAAAATGTTATCGCCTTTACTTTAAATTAACCACTCTTTTAGACAAAGATTTCAATTAGGATATACTTCATAATTATCACCTATGAACCTTCCTATATCCTAGTTAAACCATAGTTACTTGTAATCAAACTTTATTTTTAATTTGTTGAGACAAATAAATTTTAAAAAATTTCAGTTTAATAACCAAAAACATATATTTATCCTATAGTGTTTTTTCAAAAGTAAATCAATATGCTAAAAAGAAAATTTGTTTTGGGATTTTTTTTGTTTTTTTTAAGTTTTGGAAAGAAAATGCAAAAAATAAGCTATGAAAAATAAACAATGAACATGAGACTACCCCCACACTTGATTTTGACTGTGTCCCCACAGTCAACCCAAGTGAAAGGAGAAAAAAAATGATCTATATTTACATGAAAATGAAACGGTTATTATTTACATGACATCAGAAAATATACTGTTAAAGAGTAAATGAAACGGTCTTCCAAAGACCAATTCATTTGTCTCATCAAGTATGAGAGACATAGCTTAAGCACATAAAACCAAACCATAAAAGATTTCAAAGTTGAATATTGACTTCGAAAAAAGAATGTTGTTTTATTAAAAATCATATGAGTTGTTTTATTTTCAATGATTTTTGGGGTGTAGAACAATTTGTTGAAGTTCAAGTTTATTTTCACCAAATTTAAATTCAAACTCATCATTGACAGATTCTTCAAAATTATCGATTTTAAAATCAAAATGGCGATTTAAGTCTAACCCTTTAGAATTCAACAACTCATCTTCGAAAAGTCCAAAAAATTTATGTTTACAAAATTCATCTTCCTCTGTTAAATTATTCACAACTTCATCGTTTTCAAGGGGTTGATTTTATTCAATTACCATTTATTATACTATTTCATTAATTAATTCCATATTTACATTTGTTTTCATATATTCAATTTATAACCAAGTATAACCTTTACATTATTTCAATTAATTGAACTTCCATTAAAACGTTATCAATTTCTTAATTTAACCTTATTCCATTTCATTCTGTTTATTATTTACCATTAATAAATCACAAATTTCTATTTCTCCCAATATTAAATAACAAAATTTATTAAATTAACAAATTTTTAATTATCGAAAATTACGGTTCGTTACACGTAATTTTCCGATAATTAATTTATTGAATTTAATAAGATTTATAATGTAATTTGGAAGAAATAAAAATTTGTGACTTAATTAATGTGAGAAATTTCAAAATTTAAGATTTATTAATGGGAATAATAACTGGACTGAAATGTAATAGTATTAAATTAAGTTAATTTATAACTACTTTAAACGTAATTCCAATTAATGAAAATGATTAAAAAGTTATGATTTGTTGTAGATTGTAAATAAATTGTAACAATGTGTGTATTAATTTATAATTGGATTAAAAGAGTAATTGATAATATAAATGTTGTATTAATTAATGAAATAGTATGTAATAAATTATAATTGAATAAAAATTAGTGTTGTGCAATTAATTATAACATTTGTGTAAACAATCAACTTATAAATGTGATTAAATTAAGCTAAAGGTGACAATTGTTATTTGTTACATATTTGTTTAACTTTTTGAAATTAAATTAGAAATAAATTGCATTGAATGTTACGTTAATGTGAATTAAGGCAATAACTATAGAATATTGAGGTAATAAAATGTAAATTAGTGTTAGTTTTACCCATTTGAGAACAAATGATTGAATAAAAGATTGAAATCAAATTTAATCAATTTATTGGAATTAAAATATTATTAATTGGATTTAATTACAGTTGAAATTGAACACTATAATTAGTGTAATATTCAACACTGAATTGATTTATAAATGTGTTTTTTAAATGTGTTTAAATTACTTAAATATAAATATTGTTCTACTTATCGTCTTATTATTTAATCCGTTGAAATCAATTTGGAAATCAATGAAATTTAATGTAATTAAATATTGCAGTTAATATAAGAAAAGATGTTAACTATAGAGTTGAGTGAAATAAAATGAAAACTTATGCCGAATAAATTCATAAGGTAATAATTGATTTAATATGAGAACATTTAAATTAAAAATAAAAGAATAAAAATGAATAAGTTTAGTAAAGGAGTAAACATATGTTTTTTTGTTTGAAATGTATTTTAGCTTACAGATTAATTATAGGAATAAGAAATCAATTATTTAACAAGAAATTAATAGCTTTTGCTTTGTATACAATAATTCCATAAATACGTTAAATTACTATAAAAGAAATTGAATTGTCTTGTTTCTCTTTTAAAATTTAACTTAGAAATCAATGGCAATTAATGTGATTGGAACCCTTTTAATTAAAAAGAGTGAAGATGTTAATTGTAGACGTATATTGAAATAAATTTTAATTGGGTGATTTATTTCCAATTAATTCAGTTCATGTTTCTAATTTTAGTGTTAGTTTACTGCATATATGTTTGTACCGAAATATAATCTTACGTTTCAGATCCAGTTATATAAAAAAATGGATTATTTAGCTTTGAAATCTCATATGATTTTAAATTAAATGTTAATAGGAGATTGTAAAAGGGTGAAATAGATTTACACTTGACTATTTTCTATTTACTTAGACTTGATTAGATTTTAATTGCAACATAATTTACCTTTCCATCTTCGCTCTTCTAATTTACTCTTACATTCATTGCCTCCTTATGTGGATTAGTATCTGTTTGCACAAAAAATGGACAAACATCTCAAAGTCATTTGATTTACTTGATTTTATGTTGTTCTTAGTGATTTTCGTGATCTATGCAAATATATGAAAAACATGGACTAAACTGTAAAAGACACGCAGATTTATAGTGGTTCAGCCAGAATATGCCTACGTCCACTTTATATATTATTTCTCCTTTCTTGTTCAGATTACAAGTACAAAGCTTTGATACAAGTATCTGAAAGTTGTTTGAAAGTTCTCTCCGTGCTTGAGCTCTCAAAACTTGTTCCCATTGCTGTACCCCTACCCCTCTATTTATAGAGTGAGGCTGGGGGTAGGGGTCCTGGATGTATGTAGCTGTTGGTGGGCCAGGGCTGATGCGATCTGGCCTGGCAACGTTGGCTCAGCAACGCCTTGGTTCGGTAGTGCTCCGGTCCGGTAGTAGATGGGAGATGGTCCGGTGGGACTTTTGTCCGGTGGTGGCTTTGGTCCGGTAGATGGGAGATCTTCCTTTCCCTGAGTCATTTTAATGTGAACTTGCAAATTCAAAAGCTCTCATTTTGCAAATTCAAAAACTTTCTTTTATGAAACATGAGTTTCATCCTTTTTTTCCTACATGTCCTGCCCTCATCTTAGTTTGTTATTCCAACTTTGCCTGAAGCCTATCTTGAGAAAATCGTAAGTATTAAACTTTGTTTATTTTTATTTAAATGTGTACAAATTATTATTTTAATAATATTTCTTATAACATGAATGTAACGACCTGCCTTTTTGGATGGTTTAAATCGACGATAAACCACACACGTCAGACTAAAACCATTCAAAGGGGCAGATTGTTATGGGGTAAATAAGAAAAAAGAAGAGAAAGAAATAAAACCAATACAAAATCTCGCAGCGGAAGGACAAAATATAATAATAAAATAATAGTTCATGAAGCTGTTTTATAAATACATTTGATCATTCTTTTAAAATACAGAATCAGAGTACATACAACAGTAGTAAATAAATAATGCAGTGGAACTAACATGATGTAGTGGAATACATATAATAAGTAATAACAGTACAAAATCTTTGTAACAACCCAAGTTTTTGTAAATTTTAATTATCGACGAAATGACGATTTATTCTAGTTGACAATTGATATTGAGCTTTAGATCGTATTTAAAATTCTTTAATAAAAATTGTTAATTGGGATTTTAAATCAAATTTAAAATTCTTTTTAGTATTGGCAAAATTCTCTATTATATAAATTGATTAAGTAAAAATTTGGTTAAAGGTGGATGGGCTTTTGTACTGGATCCAATCCCTAGTTTTATTTGGATACAGTGGTAAATTAGATCAGCCCCCGTTTCAATTCATTTCAATTGGTAACCCTAAGCAAACAAAAACATGGCGGCTTCGATCTTGCTCGTCCCTCTTCGACAAATTAGGGCTTCGATTTTCTTGCTTGCTGTTGTTATGGACAATTGCGTGTAGCTTCGTCAAGTCGTTCGCCTCTGGAGATCCTTGCGACTGCTAGGATGAGTTCGTCTTAGCTTTCGTCGATTGTTGGTTGCTCGAAAAAGGTGAGTGATATTTAATCACTCACATCTAATTTAAAACCTAGTTATATTTCTGTCTTGCTCCCATTTCGTTTACTTAGACTTTGCTCGAATTCGTATAATTTCGTGATTTTGGGTTTCACAGTGGTCGTGTGAGTTTCTGGTGACTTCGGGCTTGACTTTGATTTGGTGAAAATATGAACTGTTCAATTTTCTTGGTTATTGATTTTAAATTGTTCCATGATTTGCGTTGTTCATGGTTAATTTCAATTCTCTGTTGTGTTTCTTGAAGTCTTAATTGCACATTGGTGGTCTGTTTACTTCATTTGACCTTGTTTAATTTGCCTGCTGTTCTGTGAATCTGGTCATTTTTCTTTGACTGATGTATCACTTTGTTTATGATGCTCGACCATTGAATTTGGTAACCGATGAATTTTGGAAGTAATTTACTTTGACTTGATTGATCGCCTTGGCCACCATCGTGATCTTGTCCGCTATTACTTTTGATGACTTCTCTGACTTTGGTTATTTTGATACCTTTTGAAGTGGCATCTGTTGGATTTCTGGTAGTTGACATTTGCTATATTTTGGTGTATCTACTTGTATTGGTAGTGTTGTAGGCGTGGGTTTTGTGGTCCTCATTGTTACCTGGTAGCACAGTCCTCATTGTTATCCGATAACACTTGTGTTTGCATTAATCTTCCTTGAGTCTGGTTCACTCGAGTTGTCATCTGTGATTTGCACCATATTCGGCCCTCTGAGTTGCTTGTAGTTGTTTCTGGTATATGGTCTTGCCTTTGTACATGCTTCGTCTGATGCATGTTGGATCTGGTCGTGTGCTGTTGCTCATTCGAGCTGCGGTGTTATTCGCTGGTTGACATTTGAATTTGGTTGCACTGTGAAGCATTCGAGTCTGGTACGTTTGATTTCTGGGTATCATGGAGTTGTCTTTAGTTTGATGTACTCGAGTCTGTTATGTTTTCCAGTATCATGTAGTCTTGTTTAGTTCCTGACCATAGGTGCTATGCGTAAACAGTTGATATCAGCTATGTGTAAACTGTTTTCTGTGATATACAAGTCTGCTCTTCACTAATTCTGTTGCATTTCTTTTGGACTTGTTTTCTAATCTTCCTCGAGTCTGGTTCAGCCTTAGCCTGAGCTGATCATTGATGTATTGCCGTGTATTCATGTTGTAATTGTATCATGTAGGGTGTACCACTTCATAGGTGTACTTGAATACATATGCTTAGGCTTGACTGTTTGGTTACCAGATGCACCGATTAATTCATAATTGTGGTCTTTGCTGTGTGACATGTTGAACGTGTTTCACTTGTCGCCTCTGATCTTGTTCAGTATTGATTCGAGTTGTTTTGTAGTGGCGAGGCAGTACACGCGTGCGTGTACTGCAGCCCTAGCAGGATTGACAGATTTAGTTGATATTTCGATCGTAAATTATTTCGTTGGTTCAATTCAACATTTTGAGGTTGTATTTGAAATGGTTCATTTCGATTGAGTTGTATCTGTTGGATTTTGGATTCATTGATCTTCTGAATATTCCATAGACTGTATTGGCGAGGCAGTACACGTTAGCGTGTACTGCAGTCAATCAGCATCGTTGATTTCAAATTGACATTTCAATTGTTTAAATTGATCGGGATTGCTGATTTATTGTTTAACACTGTTTAGTGTTATACCTGTCGTTATCCAATTCTCGTATCGAGAGTTGGATATACGTGATTTCTGTGACTGTCATCTATTTGAGATTATTATTGCTTCTATGCACTAATAACTGAGTTTGAATTAGACTGACCCGTGTATTATTTTCTTTTGAATGTAATACTCGGGTCATACTCGAGTTATTTCAGGTTGTAGATTTCCTCCTTTGAGTTGCTGGTTGGGATTTGAAGACTTTTCACATCTTTTGAAGTTGTCAGTGTCATTTTGTAGTAGTCATGTCATTGTATAGAACGATATGTATTCATGTATATTAGTCGATAATGTACTTGTATATATAACTTCTAGAGTCGTCAGTTGTAGTTGTATCATATGTATTGTGTCAACTATGTATTAACTGACATCAGTTATATATATATGAGACTTTTGTTTTTATCTGTGTTCCGCATTTATATTATCTGTGTTATTGTTATATCTAATGTCCTAAACTATTATGAACCGTCGTAGTTTGTTTTATACTGATAATTGGATATGTCGATGGGAGTAAATAAATAATAGAAGAAAAATAAAAAGTATATACCACTTCTATCGAGATAACCAATATTAGTGTAAGGCCAATTACGGATGGTCGCTCCTATCCAGCCTTATTCTTCGTAATAATAGACAGTATTTCTTTTAATACTCTTTGTTATTATGAGCATAGAGGTGGGGCGTCACAGTTGGTATCAGAGCTTGGGGTTTATGGACATAATATAAAACATAACTTGGATGGAACATATGTTACAACTATTGGTCGATGTTTTATTTGTGCTTGAGTCAAAACTAAAGTTTTGAAATTTGGATGAAATTTTTAAATACCTTTATTTAAAAATAAAAGTGAAACTGTGTTTTGTTGATTTGATTGAATTGTGTTCTGTTTATCAGAGTGCGCAGCGGAAACAGTGAAACTGTCTTCGCTGAGTACAACTGACAATCCTTTTGATTTAAGAATCAAAATACGAAATTGATATGGATTTCATTTGTTGTTTACATAGCTGTGATTATTTTGTTTCTTTGAGAATTTCGAATCCGAGTTGAGGATTCGAAGAAATTACAGTTATGTGATTTTTGTTGAAATTTCCGCTGACTTTCTTTTTTATTAATCATATATTGATTAGATTTTTGCTGTTTTGAATTATCTTCATTGAAGATACCTTCGAATGATTTCTTTGTTCATTCTGTATTACGTGCAAAAATTTGAATTGCGCGTTACTGCATTTATTTTTACGTTGAACCGATGCTTGGTTATGAAACATATTTTGTTGCCGTTATTTTTATAACGGGATTTTTACACCGATGCTGAATTTTTGAGGCACGGTGTTTTGTTGACAATTTTAATAAATGAAAATTCACTGATGTCACATTTTGATGTGAATTCTTTTGATGAGATATTTGATGTTTTAAAATTACTGTCGCTTTGACTTCAGTAACAGTCAAATTTTTAAAAAGTGGATTTTCAAGCGGTTATTCCGCAATACTGATGTGTAACCGTTTTTACGGTATTTTGAGAAGTACAATTTCCTTATCGAAATTGTTACTGATTTGCTGTTTTAATCACGTGATTGGAAAATCGTTTTAAAATGAAAATTGTTTTATAAATTTTAACGATTTGCGTTTTCAAAAGAATGAGAAAGCGACTTAAACGATTCAGCAAAATCGAGGATTATGACCCCTTTCTTTTACTGTTTCGCTTAACTTCGGACTTGTCCAGTTGAGAATGCGAATTGTTATTTTTACAAAATAAATAAAATTGTTTTCAAAAATTTTACAGTTTGCGATTTCAAAAGAATGAGGAAGCGATTTAAACGTTTCAGCAAAATCGAGGACTATGACCCCTTTCTTTTACTGATTCGCTTAATTCCGGACTTGTCCGTTTGAGAATGTGAAATGTATTTTTACAAAATACACAATTTTGCACTTTCAAGGAAACGATGAAGAGAATCAAACGATTTAGTAAAACACGTGGTATGGGACATGTGCGTTTGCTATTTCGGTTAATTCCGGACTCGTTAATTGAAACATTTTGATGCTTTCGTGTGCTTTCGAGCCACTATGAGGACCTTCGGGTCATTTGTTGGGCTTTCGGGCCACTCTGTGGACCTTCGGGTCAAATACCAGTACTAGACCTTCGGGTCACTCTGCGGACCTTCGGGTCAATCTGATGGGCGCCAAAATTATGTTGAGTACTTGGTAGGCTTCGGCCACTCTGAGATGCACGTGCGGCGAATTAAAAACTCGCCATCTGATGGGATCGATCCAAGCTTTTATGTTGATTTTCTAGTCTTCTTAATTGATTTCTAGATATTTGTTATTTCTAATTATCTGCAGGTAATTAGATATCTGATGTTATGAGATTTAATTATCGTATCGATAATTAAATATTTGTTGTTTCTAATTATCGCTTGTGATAATTAGATATTTGTTGATATGAGTTCTGATTATCGTTTTTGATAATCGGATATTTGTTGTTTCTAATTATCGCTTGTGATAATTAGATATTTGTTGATATGAGTTCTGATTATCGTTTTTGATAATCGGATATTTGTTGTTTCTAATTATCGCTTGTGATAATTAGATATTTGTTGATATGAGTTCTGATTATCGTTTTTGATAATCGGATATTTGTTGTTTCTAATTATCGCTTGTGATAATTAGATATCTGTTGATATGAGTTCTGATTATCGTTTTTGATAATCAGATATTTGTTGTTTTTAATTATCGCTTTTGATAATTAAATATTTGCTGATTTGAGATTTAATTATCGCTTTTGATAATTAAATATTTGCTGATTTGAGATTTAATTATCGCTTTTGATAATTAAATATTTGCTGATTTGAGATTTAATTATCGCTTTTGATAATTAAATATTTGCTGATTTGAGATTTAATTATCGCTTTTGATAATTAAATATTTGCTGATTTGAGATTTAATTATCGCTTTTGATAATTAAATATTTGCTGATTTGAGATTTAATTATCGCTTTTGATAATTAAATATTTGCTGATTTGAGATTTAATTATCGCTTTTGATAATTAAATATTTGCTGACTTAAGATTTAATTATCGCTTTTGATAATTAAATATTTTCTGATTTGAGATTTAATTATCGCTTTTGATAATTAAATATTTGCTGATTTGAGATTTAATTATCGCTTTTGATAATTAAATATTTGCTGATTTGAGATTTAATTATCGCTTTTGATAATTAAATATTTGCTGATTTGAGATTTAATTATCGCTTTTGATAATTAAATATTTGCTGACTTGAGATTTAATTATCGCTTTTGATAATTAAATATTTGCTGACTTGAGATTTAATTATCGCTTTTGATAATTAAATATTCGCTGATTTGAGATTTAATTATCGCTTTTGATAATTAAATATTCGCTGATTGAGATTTAATTATCACTTTAGATAATTAAATATTGGTTGATTTCAAATTTGATTATCGCTTGTGATAATCGAATATTTGTTGATTTGAGAAATTTGATTATCGCTTTTGATAATTAAATATTCGCTGATTGAGATTTAATTATCACTTTTGATAATTAAATATTGGTTGATTTCAAATTTGATTATCGCTTGTGAAAATCGAATATTTGTTGATTTGAGAAATTTGATTATCGCTTTTGATGATTGAATATTTGCGATTTTTGAGATTTGAGCTTCGTCTTTTTCTCTGGCGATTCAGGTGAGTAATTTGATTTACTCACATTCAATTCGTGCTCTGTATGGGATTTCTGCTCTGTCTTTCCTTTTCTTTTAAATGCTGGAACTCGATTGATTCTTGCTTTTGATAGTCGTCTGATTTTGATTCCTTGATCCCCATGATGTTGATTCTTTTGATTTGAATTAGTCGAACCTTTTGATTTCATATCTAACACTTCCCTGCTGACATTTGCTTTGCGTATGCATTCGACGTTGCCATGCTCTTTTGGTTGTTACCTTTTGTCCATTTATTCTTTATGATTGCGAGGACGCAATTTCTTTAAGGAGGGGAGTCTGTAACAACCCAAGTTTTTGTAAATTTTAATTATCGACGAAATGACGATTTATTCTAGTTGACAATTGATATTGAGCTTTAGATCGTATTTAAAATTCTTTAATAAAAATTGTTAATTGGGATTTTAAATCAAATGTAAAATTCTTTTTAGTATTGGCAAAATTCTCTATTATATAAATTGATTAAGTAAAAATTTGGTTAAAGGTGGATGGGCTTTTGTACTGGATCCAATCCCTAGTTTTATTTGGATACAGTGGTAAATTAGATCAGCCCCCGTTTCAATTCATTTCAATTGGTAACCCTAAGCAAACAAAAACATGGCGGCTTCGATCTTGCTCGTCCCTCTTCGACAAATTAGGGCTTCGATTTTCTTGCTTGCTGTTGTTATGGACAATTGCGTGTAGCTTCGTCAAGTCGTTCGCCTCTGGAGATCCTTGCGACTGCTAGGATGAGTTCGTCTTAGCTTTCGTCGATTGTTGGTTGCTCGAAAAAGGTGAGTGATATTTAATCACTCACATCTAATTTAAAACCTAGTTATATTTCTGTCTTGCTCCCATTTCGTTTACTTAGACTTTGCTCGAATTCGTATAATTTCGTGATTTTGGGTTTCACAGTGGTCGTGTGAGTTTCTGGTGACTTCGGGCTTGACTTTGATTTGGTGAAAATATGAACTGTTCAATTTTCTTGGTTATTGATTTTAAATTGTTCCATGATTTGCATTGTTCATGGTTAATTTCAATTCTCTGTTGTGTTTCTTGAAGTCTTAATTGCACATTGGTGGTCTGTTTACTTCATTTGACCTTGTTTAATTTGCCTGCTGTTCTGTGAATCTGGTCATTTTTCTTTGACTGATGTATCACTTTGTTTATGATGCTCGACCATTGAATTTGGTAACCGATGAATTTTGGAAGTAATTTACTTTGACTTGATTGATCGCCTTGTCCACCATCGTGATCTTGTCCGCTATGACTTTTGATGACTTCTCTGACTTTGGTTATTTTGATACCTTTTGAAGTGGCATCTGTTGGATTTCTGGTAGTTGACATTTGCTATATTTTGGTGTATCTACTTGTATTGGTAGTGTTGCAGGCGTGGGTTTTGTGGTCCTCATTGTTACCTGGTAGCACAGTCCTCATTGTTATCCGATAACACTTGTGTTTGCATTAATCTTCCTTGAGTCTGGTTCACTCGAGTTGTCATCTGTGATTTGCACCATATTCGGCCCTCTGAGTTGCTTGTAGTTGTTTCTGGTATATGGTCTTGCCTTTGTACATGCTTCGTCTGATGCATGTTGGATCTGGTCGTGTGCTGTTGCTCATTCGAGCTGCGGTGTTATTCGCTGGTTGACATTTGAATTTGGTTGCACTGTGAAGCATTCGAGTCTGGTACGTTTGATTTCTGGGTATCATGGAGTTGTCTTTAGTTTGATGTACTCGAGTCTGTTATGTTTTCCAGTATCATGTGGTCTTGTTTAGTTCCTGACCATAGGTGCTATGCGTAAACAGTTGATATCAGCTATGTGTAAACTGTTTTCTGTGATATACAAGTCTGCTCTTTACTAATTCTATTGCATTTCTTTTGGACTTGTTTTCTAATCTTCCTCGAGTCTGGTTCAGCCTTAGCCTGAGCTGATCATTGATGTATTGCCGTGTATTCATGTTGTAATTGTATCATGTAGGGTGTACCACTTCATAGGTGTACTTGAATACATATGCTTAGGCTTGACTGTTTGGTTACCAGATGCACCGATTAATTTATAATTGTGGTCTTTGCTGTGTGACATGTTGAACGTGTTTCACTTGTCGCCTCTGATCTTGTTCAGTATTGATTCGAGTTGTTTTGTAGTGGCGAGGCAGTACACGCGTGCGTGTACTGCAGCCCTAGCAGGATTGACAGATTTAGTTGATATTTCGATCGTAAATTATTTCGTTGGTTCAATTCAACATTTTGAGGTTGTATTTGAAATGGTTCATTTCGATTGAGTTGTATCCGTTGGATTTTGGATTCATTGATCTTCTGAATATTCCATAGACTGTATTGGCGAGGCAGTACACGTTAGCGTGTACTGCAGTCAATCAGCATCGTTGATTTTAAATTGACATTTCAATTGTTTAAATTGATCGGGATTGCTGATTTATTGTTTAACACTGTTTAGTGTTATACCTGTCGTTATCCAATTCTCGTATCGAGAGTTGGATATACGTGATTTCTGTGACTGTCATCTATTTGAGATTATTATTGCTTCTATGCACTAATAACTGAGTTTGAATTAGACTGACCCGTGTATTATTTTCTTTTGAATGTAATACTCGGGTCAGACCCGAGTTATTTCAGGTTGTAGATTTCCTCCTTTGAGTTGCTGGTTGGGATTTGAAGACTTTTCACATCTTTTGAAGTTGTCAGTGTCATTTTGTAGTAGTCATGTCATTGTATAGAACGATATGTATTCATGTATATTAGTCGATAATGTACTTGTATATATAACTTCTAGAGTCGTCAGTTGTAGTTGTATCATATGTATTGTGTCAACTATGTATTAACTGACATCAGTTATATATATATGAGACTTTTGTTTTTATCTGTGTTCCGCATTTATATTATCTGTGTTATTGTTATATCTAATGTCCTAAACTATTATGAACCGTCGTAGTTTGTTTTATACTGATAATTGGATATGTCGATGGGAGTAAATAAATAATAGAAGAAAAATAAAAAGTATATACCACTCCTATCGAGATAACCAATATTAGTGTAAGGCCAATTACGGATGGTCGCTCCTATCCAGCCTTATTCTTCGTAATAATAGACAGTATTTCTTTTAATACTCTTTGTTATTATGAGCATAGAGGTGGGGCGTCACAATCTTCGTCTTCATCCTCTAAAGAGCAGTCTTCGATAAACTGAAAAGCTCAGACTGACCCGAGCGAATTGAAAAGACAAAAACACTTGAAGCAGAATTAAAAGATCTTACGTAAGTTAAATCAACAGTAAATAAATATGAGTGTAAAGGCGTCAGAGATGTTTACGGGGTTTGACATCTCCTATCCAGTGTCTAACGTGGGTGAAATAACTTAAGAGATGTTTGGGATTACCATCTCCTAAGGATCCGTTAAACTATCTACTATGTAGTATAATACGCTATTATAATAGTGTCTACAGTAAAGTAAAATATTAAAATAGCATTAAGGCGTTACCCATATCTCCCTTAACACATTTTATATATTCCCATAGTCTATACAGTACCGTACGCTCCTCCATGAGGTTTACCCTGAGGGCACTCCTAGGTATGGTACAAAACAAACTCGTAGAAGGCACGATAGGGCATGTGAACATGGCACTCGAGGCAATGCTAGGGTAGATATACCAATTGCACTCCCGGACTGGTGGTAATGCATAGCAGCTACTACCGCCCACCTCAGACACACTCCCATAATCAAATCGAGGGGTGGCCACCAAATCAATTACAAAGTCAAAATATAGTATCGAAGAAATGTGCCCGATAGGAGGAATGACCTCACTTGGCCCGGTATAGCTCCTATTTTAGTCACATCTAAGCTGACTCATGAGAGTCAGGGTCACGTAAATACCTCATACAAAATCGTTTGCTAAACCATCCTACTTCATTTCTGTAATCTCTACTATGTACACAGTTGTTAAAGTGGTTTTCGGTATTGGCAGAGAGTATGAAAAAATCTGATCCCGGTGTAACGATCCAAAATTTGACCACTTTAAAATATACTATTTAAAGTGATTTTAAATATGAATTAAGTAAGGTTATATGATTCAAACAACATTAGATAGGATTTGAAAATAGAAATATACATAAAAATAGTAACATTTGCTTATATCGACAAAAGTGACAAAATCCTAATTTCAGAAAAGTAAGTTTAAATGGTTTAATAAATTATTTTAATTTATTTATGAGTGTTTATATTTTTAAATGATATTATACAAATTTATTTTTGAATTTGGTTTACATAAATAAATGGTTTAACTAAAACGTCAAAATGTGACCGGAAAACATTTTGTCAAAAATCAACGTTTTGTCGATTAAAAGTTATCGCAAGGTTGTCGCACCTTTGTTAACATGCTTTAACATATATATTACACATTTTAATAAATAAACAAGTTTACTTTTACTAAACAAGATTAGAAAACTTCTAGAAGTCATTAGCAAAAGTAAGTAAGAATTAACAAAAGTAAGAAAAAGTAAACATCAAATCACATCAAATCAAAACCAACATAATTATGATATTCTTTACTTAATCTTTAAGTGACTAAGACATAAAGTAAGGATATGAAAGTTAATGTTAAGTATTGAAAAAGTGGAGATTACTTTAGGTAGATGTAAGGTTAGTTTGGTAATTTGGTAAGAGGTTATTTTGGTAAAATTACCACTTCTTTCTTTTTCTATAAATACCCACCTCCTTCTTCACTTTCATTCACATTTCTTCTTCTTCTTCTGTCAAGCTTCTTCATCTCCTTCCTCTTATCTTTAATGGCTTCCAAGCCATAGAAAAAATTATAAAGAAATAATATCAAAATATTTATAAAATATTCAAAAGAAATCAATGTCCATTCTCTTAAAATCAAACTCCTCTTTTCTCAATATTTTACCTCTTCTTCTCTCAGCCATAACTTCTTCAAAACAAAACCGAAATGCAACATTCTTTTTTTAAAATCATGTATTTTTCTAGTGGCTATAACTTTCTTGATAATCACTTTGTCTCATTCTAAAGTTAAGTATGTAAACAATACACTTCTTTCCAGTACATTCTCTGGCCCAGTTTTTAAGCCAGAGAATATGCCATTTTGTTTTGAATAAACTTGATCATAACCGATCCAAATTAAGAATCTATTTTTTTGAAACCATATGAAATTCTAGTGGCTACAACTTTTATGTTGAGCACTTTTTTCAGTTTTGAGGTTTTCTATACCTAAACTCAATTCTTTGAAGTGCATTTTCGGGCTTCATTTTATCAATCCGACAATACCTCTTCTTCATTCTATCATATCTTCCTAAAAACTAACCAAAATCAAGTGATTCGTTTTTTTAAACTCAAAAGAAAATAATTTGCAACAACTTTTCAGTTAATAAGTTTTTCAAATTTTGAGAGTAAGAGAGTCAAAAACAAGAGAAAAGATGACCTATTTTTCGGGTCTAATTTTGAGAATTCAAGTTCAAAGCTCTACCACTTCTTCTCTGTACTTTTGGCCAACCTCCATCTCAAGCCTTGGCCAAGCACTAGGAATGAGGAATTCGGGCTTATTTTCATTTGGTTCCGAAGCATGGTAGGAAGTATGAGTTAGATCTTAAGTTCCTTGCCTTAAAGTTTGACGGAGTGGAATCCAAAGTAAGTTATTTCTTATTTTTAAGTTCATTAAAACCATTGCTAAGTTGAAAGAACTTTAAGTGTTAAGTGTTGTTTGAAAACCCTTGTTGAATGCTTGTTTACTTTATTTTCTAAATTAATGGTTTGATTTCCTTGCTCGATATTATGTTTGGATGGTTAATTAAGTAATTTAAAATTTAGAAGTTAAATACTTAATGGGGTATGCGAAAACGACTATTACACGTGTTTCGTCTGTGAGATCCAAGGAGACTTGGGCGAGGGACGGAACATGTCGAAGGGAAAGCACGAATGCTCTAAAATAAATATCAAACTGTTTTAACCCAAGATAAAATAAAGTGTTATAAATATTTGATAGAATGAAGCATTGATTTATCATTTATTGTTGTGTTTATTTTGTTAATTGATTGTTTGGTTGTTTGAATTAGGCTCGGCCAGTTTATGAGCATTGATTATTATTCATTGATTTTTGACTTTGCTCGACCAGTTTATAATCAATTAATAATCCATATGCATGGGCTGGGTAGAAAATAATTGTAGGCTAACACCTTGTGATTTATTTCACGATTTGACTATAAGGTGTTCAGCAGTAATATTTGGTTCACTTCAATTTAATGAATTGTTTTGAAAATTAGTTTTCAAATGGAAATATTATGAAATGTTTTCCCTTTAAAAGAAATAGAAATGTTTGGTAATAAATATTTTGAAGTTATATTATATACAAGGGACTTATATAAGAATGATTTTATAAAAATGCTTTATGAAACGGAAAGAATTTCGAGGACTAAACCCGATGGTTTTAAGATGATTATTGAAAGGATTTGGGAAATGAAAATTATTATAGATTTGAATGTACTTGTGAATATTAGTGTGAAATGATTTATCGCTTCGGGATATAAAATGATTTTTTATGTTACCAATGATTCGGGTAACCCATAACTAAAAAGTTGGCATGTGTTTTTGGTATAGTCCGTTCTTAGAACAAAGGGATATACTTATTTATCGATTGTATGAAGGTTGGGATCTAGTTGCCTTGTTATTGGGAGAAACCTCCTGATCTGGTTGCATATGGTTTAATATGTTTTTATTACAGTATTTGGGATTTCCAAATAAACTTTTCAAAAGTGATTTGATTTAAGATCCCGAAGTAAGGTATAATTTGAATATAAAAGATATATATATTTCAAAAGTTTTGAAATAAGAATTCGAGAATAAAGTCCAAAGAGATAATTTCCGTAAAGGTAATTAGATTTGAAAATCTAAAATTGAAGATTAAGCCTAAGTGGGTAGTTTTAGGAATTGCATATTGTTTGTTGCATCGTAGGCTCCATGAGTCCTATTTGCGGTAAGAGAACTACGTTGGCTTGATCCTATATCTAATTGGGTACCCAATTAGATAGGGGTACGTAGGCAGTCACAAGTGGTAGTGATGCAGCCCCAAAAATAATATAACCCTTTCATGTTTATCTGTTATTGGTTGTTGTTTATCTTGTGTTATTATATCTTTCCTGCTTACTATTTTATTCCGCATTTACATTATTTATTGAGTTCGCAGGTAAGGATAGTGTTGTCTCTCTCATCAGAGTTGTGCAGTGGTAGATTTATAGTCTTTGTATTTGGCATGTATTAAAGCACACTTTGTAGAATTAATAAATAAATAAATTACTCTGATAAGTTGTTTAATTGAAATAGTATCCTTTAGATTTAGTAATATTGAATATTTATCAAATATGGTGTATTAAGTTGGTAGTTTTCATTAGTAGTTTTAGAATGGAAGGATTTTTCTGCAATTTTAACTGGTCCGAAAATCTGGGTCGTCACACGTGGTATCGGAGCTTAGGTTAGGTGCCTAAGTAAAATTCATCTAGGGTTAGTATATCAACCTAGGGATTTTAAAAATGAAACTACCTTAATTTGATAAATAAAATGGATAGGATATGGCACCGTACCTCCGACCGGGGTTATGGGTGATATTATTAATTATGGCCTGCTTAACTTTCGTTAATTGTTGTTTTTTCGTTATATATTTTTTTGTCCTTTTAATTTCGATGATGAAATTCTTTTAAGTAGGGGAGAATGTAACGACCCAGAATTTGACCACTTTAAAATATACCATTTAAAGATATTTTAAATATTAATTAAGTAAGGTTATATGATTCAAACAACATTAGATAGGATTTGAAAATATAAATATACATAAAAATAGCAACATTTGCTTATATCGACAAAAGTGATACTGATTTCAGAAATGTAAGTTTAAATGGTTCAATAAATTATTTTAATTTATTTATGAGTGTTTATATTTTTAAATGATATTATACAAATTTATTTTTAAATTTGGTTTACATAAATAAATGGTTTAACTAAAACGTCAAAATGTGACTGTAAAACATTTAGTCGAAAATCAACGTTTTGTCGATTAAAAGTTATCGCAATGTTGTCGCACCTTTGCTAATATGCTTTAACATATATATTACATATTTTAATAAATAAAAAAGTTTAATTTTACTAAATAAGATTAGAGAACTTCTAGAAGTCATTAGAAAAAGTAAGAAAAAGTAATCATCAAATCACATCAAATCAAAACCAACATAATTATGATATTCTTTACTTAATCTTTAAGTGACTAAGACATAAAGTAAGGATGTGAAAGTTGATGTTAAGTATTGAAAAAGTGGAGATTACTTTAGGTAGATGTAAGGTTAGTTTGGTAATTTGGTAAGAGGTTATTTTGGTAAATTACCACTTCTTTCTTTTTCTATAAATACCCACCTCCTTCTTCACTTTCATTCACATTTTTTCTTCTTCTTCTCTCAAGCTTCTTCATCTCCTTCCTCTTATCTTTAATGGCTTCCAAGCCATAGAAAAAATTATAAAGAAATAATATCAAAATATTTATAAAATATTCAAAAGAAATCAATGTCCATTCTCTTAAAATCAAACTCCTCTTTTCTCAATATTTTACCTCTTCTTCTCTCAGCCATAACTTCTTCAAAACAGAACCAAAATGCAACATTCTTTTTTTAAAATCATGTATTTTTCTAGTGGCTATAACTTTCTTGATAATCACTTTGTCTCATTCTAAAGTTAAGTATGTAAACAATACACTTCTTTCCAGTACATTCTCTGGCCCAGTTTTTAAGCCAGAGAATATGCCATTTTGTTTTGAATAAACTTGATCATAACCGATCCAAATTAAGAAGCTATTTTTTTGAAACCATATGAAATTCTAGTGGCTACAACTTTTATGTTGAGCACTTTTTTCAGTTTTGAGGTTTTCTATACCTAAACTCAATTCTTTGAAGTGAATTTTCGGGCTTCATTTTATCAATCCGACAATACCTCTTCTTCATTCTATCATATCTTCCTAAAAACTAACCAAAATCAAGTGATTCGTTTTTTTAAACTCAAAAGAAAATAATTTGCAACAACTTTTCAGTTAATAAGATTTTCAAATTTTGAGAGTAAGGGAGTCAAAAACAAGAGAAAAGATGACCTATTTTTTGGGTCTAATTTTGAGAATTCAAGTTCAAAGCTCTACCACTTCTTCTCTGTACTTTTGGCCAACCTCCATCTCAAGCCTTGGCCAAGCACTAGGAATGAGGAATTCGGGCTTATTTTCATTTGGTTCCGAAGCATGGTAGGAAGTATGAGTTAGATCTTAAGTTCCTTGCCTTAAAGTTTGACGGAGTGGAATCCAAAGTAAGTTATTTCTTATTTTTAAGTTCATTAAAACCATTGCTAAGTTGAAAGAACTTTAAGTGTTAAGTGTTGTTTGAAAACCCTTGTTGAATGCTTGTTTACTTTATTTTCTAAAACAATGGTTTGATTTCCTTGCTCGATATTATGTTTGGA
This sequence comes from Allium fistulosum, assembly GCA_030737815.1. NCBI lineage: Eukaryota > Viridiplantae > Streptophyta > Magnoliopsida > Asparagales > Amaryllidaceae > Allium > Allium fistulosum. The sequence goes on from CM060901.1 coordinate 1,105,581,087, forward strand.
TGGTTAATTAAGTAATTTAAAATTTAGAAGTTAAATACTTAATGGGGTATGCGAAAACGACTATTACACGTGTTTCGTCTATGAGATCCAAGGAGACTTGGGCGAGGGACGGAACATGTCGAAGGGAAAGCACGAATGCTCTAAATTAAATATCAAACTGTTTTAACCCAAGATAAAATAAAGTGTTATAAATATTTGATAGAATGAAGCATTGATTTATCATTTATTGTTGTGTTTATTTTGTTAATTGATTGTTTGGTTGTTTGAATTAGGCTCGGCCAGTTTATGAGCATTGATTATTATTCATTGATTGTTGACTTTGCTCGACCAGTTTATAATCAATTAATTATCCATATGCATGGGTTGGGTAGAAAATAATTGTAGGCTAACACCTTGTGATTTATTTCACGATTTGACTATAAGGTGTTCAGCAGTAATATTTGGTTCACTTCAATTTAATGAATTGTTTTGAAAATTAGTTTTCAAATGGAAATATTATGAAATGTTTTCCCTTTAAAAGAAATAGAAATGTTTGGTAATGAATATTTTGAAGTTATATTATATACAAGGGACTTATATAAGTATGGTTTTATAAAAATGCTTTATGAAACGGAAAGAATTTCGAGGACTAAACCCGATGGTTTTAAGATGATTATTGAAAGGATTTGGGAAATGAAAATTATTATAGATTTGAATGTACTTGTGAATATTAGTGTGAAATGATTTATCGCTTCGGGATATAAAATGATTTTTTATGTTACCAATGATTCGGGTAACCCATAACTAAAAAGTGGGCATGTGTTTTTGGTATAGTCCGTTCTTAGAACAAAGGGATATACTTATTTATCGATTGTATGAAGGTTGGGATCTAGTTGCCTTGTTATTGGGAGAAACCTCCTGATCTGGTTGCATATGGTTTAATATGTTTTTATTACAGTATTTGGGATTTCCAAATAAACTTTTCAAAAGTGATTTGATTTAAGATCCCGAAGTAAGGTATAATTTGAATATAAAAGATATATATATATTTCAAAAGTTTTGAAATAAGAATTCGAGAATAAAGTCCAAAGAGATAATTTCCGTAAAGGTAATTAGATTTGAAAATCTAAAATTGAAGATTAAGCCTATGTGGGTAGTTTTAGGAATTGCATATTGTTTGTTGCATCGTAGGCTCCATGAGTCCTATTTGCGGTAAGAGAACTACGTTGGCTTGATCCTATATCTAATTGAGTACCCAATTAGATAGGGGTACGTAGGCATTCACAAGTGGTAGTGATGCAGCCCCAAAAATAATATAACCCTTTCATGTTTATCTGTTATTGGTTGTTGTTTATCTTGTGTTATTATATCTTTCCTGCTTACTATTTTATTCCGCATTTACATTATTTATTGAGTTCGCAGGTAAGGATAGTGTTGTCTCTCTCATCAGAGTTGTGCAGTGGTAGATTTATAGTCTTTGTATTTGGCATGTATTAAAGCACACTTTGTAGAATTAATAAATAAATAAATTACTCTGATAAGTTGTTTAATTGAAATAGTATCCTATAGATTTAGTAATATTGAATATTTATCAAATATGGTGTATGAAGTTGGTAGTTTTCATTAGTAGTTTTAGAATGGAAGGATTTTTCGGCAATTTTAACTGGTCCGAAAATCTGGGTCGTCACACGTGGTATCGGAGCTTAGGTTAGGTGCCTAAGTAAAATTCATCTAGGGTTAGTATATCAACCTAGGGATTTTAAAAATGAAACTACCGTAATTTGATAAATAAAATGGATAGGATATGGCACCGTACCTCCGACTGGGGTTATGGGTGATATTATTAATTATGGCCTGCTTAACTTTCGTTAATTGTTGTTTTTTCGTTATATTTTTTTTCGTCCTTTTAATTTCGATGATGAAATTCTTTTAAGTAGGGGAGAATGTAACGACCCAGAATTTGACCACTTTAAAATATACTATTTAAAGAGATTTTAAATATTAATTAAGTAAGGTTATATGATTCAAACAACATTAGATAGGATTTGAAAATATAAATATACATAAAAATAGTAACATTTGCTTATATCGACAAAAGTGATAAAATCCTGATTTCAGAAATGTAAGTTTAAATGGTTCAATAAATTATTTTAATTTATTTATGAGTGTTTATATTTTTAAATGATATTATACAAATTTATTTTTAAATTTTGTTTACATAAAAAAATGGTTTAACTAAAACGTCAAAATGTGACTGTAAAACATTTTGTCGAAAATCAACGTTTTGTCGATTAAAAGTTATCGCAATGTTGTCGCACCTTTGCTAATATGCTTTAACATATATATTACATATTTTAATAAATAAAAAAGTTTAATTTTACTAAATAAGATTAGAGAACTTCTAGAAGTCATTAGCAAAAGTAAGAAAAAGTAATCATCAAATCACATCAAATCAAAACCAACATAATTATGATATTCTTTACTTAATCTTTAAGTGACTAAGACATAAAGTAAGGATGTGATAGATGATGTTAAGTATTAAAAAAGTGGAGATTATTTTAGGTTGAAGTAAGGTTAGTTTGGTAATTTGGTAAGAGGTTATTTTGGTAAATTACCACTTCTTTCTTTTTCTATAAATATCCACCTCCTTCTTCACTTTCATTCACATTTTTTCTTCTTCTTTTCTCAAGCTTCTTCATCTTATTCCTTTTCTCTTTAATGGCTTCCAAGCCATAGAAAAAATTGTAAAGAAATAATATCAAAATATTTACAAAATATTCAAAAGAAATCAATGTCCATTCTCTTCAAATCAAACTACTCTTTTCTCAATATTTTACCTCTTCTTCTCTTGGCCATAACTTCTTCAAAACAGAACCAAAGTGCAAAATTCTTTTTGTCAAATCATATATTTTTCTAGTGGCTATAACTTTCATGATAATCACTTTATCTCATTCTAAAGTTAAGTAGGACAAAAATACACTCCTTTCTAGTACATTCTCTAGCCAAGTTTTTAAGCCAGAGAATATGCCATTTTGTTTTGATTATAACTTGATCATAACAAATCCAAATTAAAAAGTTCTTTTTGTGAAACCATTTGAAATTCCAGTGGCTACAACTTTTATGTTGAGCACTTTTCACAGTTTTGAGGTTTCTCATACCTGAAACTCAATTCTTTGAAGTACATTCCCGGGCTTCATTTTTGTCAATCTGACAATACCTCTTCTTCATTCTGTAAAGATCCTGAACTCGGCCTTCGAAAATCGGCACCCATACTTCACTTGTACTCAAAATGCCGTAGATTCAAATGCCGAATCTGGCTCTTTGGAGCTTATAACACCATTAAGTATAACAACACAGCGGAAGAAAGAAATAGATGATATCATATACAACTCCAATGAATACAATATCTAGAATGATATACAACAATGATATCAATATGATACAACAATATCAGAGATAAATAATGATACAGCGGAAAACAGAAGTGATAACTTCAAATGATCAAGCAGAGAGGCTGAGTCCAACCACTCCAATGTCAAGCTTGAACCACCATCACGATGCACTAAGAGAAGCAAGTGCAGTCCAGACTCCAAAACTGAACTAGCTCCAGATAATCTACTAAACCTGATTATCTGAAAAACCCAACTCTAGACTGCCCATGTGGAAAATTATGGGCATCCAGAGTTTAGGAAAAGAACAATAAACTCCGAGTCAGTCATGGGACTAGTGTAAGCAACAAAAATAGTTTATCTTTAAAACAAACAATAAAAGAAATTTCAATTTTGAAATCCGCAATGCTTTTGGAAAATGAAACTACCATAAGACCTCCCACCACACACACAATGCAATTGCAGACTTGGAGGAGATTTCTTCTTATGATAGTCAAATATGCTTACTACACAAAGAAAACTCTTTTGATATTATTACTAGTGCATAATGTAGGAAAACCTTTCGAAAATACAATATTAATCTTAGCCAGCATAGGTACCATTATATTATGCCTGCTATAGCTGCCGCCTGAGGAGATAGGTTATACAACTGCAATCGTAAAAGGCTAGTATTATTTCTTTGGATTTCCAACAAATGGTCAGGCTAAGGAACTTCCTATGCCACATGGGTACGCCTCTGGATGGACGTCCCGAGAACTAACTAGCTCTCTGCCAACACAAGGCCGGGTTACCTCTTACACTAGGTAACTACTACACGAATATGCCACCCCCCAGTCCTTTGGGACCTTTATCTTAGGCCTCGATCACACAGCAACAATCACACAGTAAATGAGATTGGAGCAACCGCATAGGTAAAATATCAGGGCTCCATACCTGATACCACCCGTTTCCAGAAGGAAATGACATACCCTAAAGGGAGCGACCCTAATAACCTTGCCGCATCTTTCCTATTTCGACCCATTTCCGGGTTGTGAGGTTCGATGAGGTTTCGTCCACAAAGCTACGCTTTTTCACAAAGCCATTCTTTGATCAAAAAATGATCAGCAAATGACCATCAACACACAGCAACACTCAGCATGCCACACTACCAAATTGGGAATATTTCACTGATAACCTTCAACTACATAACCTCTGAGCTCGTATGTCTCAGAGAAGGGTGTTAAGCTAAGAGAATAAATTCTCCGCCACCAAACAGAAATATATTTGAAAGAAATCAGCTCTATATCTCAAAGTGTAGTGTTAGACATACAACCGTACAAGTCTGTTCCGGGTTCGAACAGAACCGAAGGCACTTCCAAAGAAGCCCTTGCAATCCGGGTATTCACAACCCCGATCGGACTTCCCATCACTTAGGGAATCTCTATACCGGGCGCTACCCAGTGCAGAGACAATCGATAGGTTATCCTATCGTTTTTACAAATACCCGGTCTTCAACACCGGTCTTCAAATGCTATCCATTTACGTCGTATCACTATTCGGAATGGGTTATATGACACAAAGGTCCTCTCTCGGCTAAACCAAATAGTGAGCGTAATATTTAAAAACATATGGATAATGGGATTTCAATTAAGTCACAACTTATTATCCAAATTTCTCTTTCAAATGGTTTAAACACATTACCATTTTAAATCTGTTAAAAATAAACAGATTCAATTCACAAAGTTCACCCAGTTTCCCAAAGATCTATTCATAGATTTCCAAATCGATTTCCATTTCAATTGGATTAACTCATTAAATCTTTAAATCAAGATTTAACTTATAGCTTTCAAAAAGAATTCACTCATAACTTGGAAAACCAATTTCAATTCAAACTTGAAATTTCTTTAATTCAAATTAGAAACTCATTTCTTATATGAAAGATTTTATCATTTGAAAACAAACAGTTTTCATTTCGGAAAATCCGATACATTTATACGAGTTAAAGTTTTCAGGTTCAATTCAAATTCTCAAAACCATACTTTTTAAAATGATTTAAATTCATATAAACACATTTATAACATCTTTAACCATAATTTCCAAACATGGAATTCAATTCAAATTAAATTATTTAAATTGAAAACTTTACCAAGTTATTTAAAATAACTTTTATCTTAAAAACTCCTTTTCGAAAGCTTTAACATTTAACCCAAATCTATTTCCAAAAGCAATTGAAATTAAAATTTCAATTTCAAAAATATAAATTTAAATCAATCTGTGACTTAACTGATTTCCACGTGAAATCCATATTTGTGTGGGTATGGTATAGTCCAAGGGTTTAACACAATATTGCAACATCATTCAATCATTACGGATCAAAACACAGAAATATAGTTGATAAGCGGTATAAACTATAACGCTTATCCTTCATATACAGATCATATATATATATCACAGATTATAAATTACATCACAGATAATTAATTACATTATAGATCACAACATAAATCAGGATATATCACAAAACATCACTTACCAGAAATATCAATCAGTTCAACAATCAATAGAATTCAAACATCCATAAGTAAGCTCAATTAATTATCTGATTAATCAGGTAAGTCATAAATCATGGCTAATTAATATTAATTAATTTCAAATCATTTGATTGATTGTCCTTTAATCATTTATTAATTAAATAAATCAACCATTAATTAAAAAAAATTAACCTTTAATTAATCAATTATCCTTTAATCAATTTCCTTTAATTAATTCATTAATAAATTAATCAACCCTTAATTAATCATCCTTAATTAATTATTCTTAATTAATTACAATAAGTGATTATTACTAATCACTTAATCAACTTTAATTAATTAAAATATCCAAATTTAATTACAATAAGTAATTAATCCCTTAATTACTTTCATTAAGTAATTAACAATTTATAATTGATTATCTTAATTAATTAACTTGATTAATTAATAAAATTAATCACATTAATTAATACTTAAAAATTCTTAGTTAATTATCTTCATTAACTAATAACACTTCTTAATTACTTTTAATTAATCTCTAATTATAAATTAATCTAAATCATTAATTTATAAATTAAATTAATTATTATTCCTTAATTATCTTATAAATTAAATCATTTTCACCCCTTAATTATCTCTAAGATAATTTATTTCTTTATTAGTGATTTAATTAATATTTAAGTGTACTTAAAACATTACACTTCTAAACTTAGATTCAAATTTCATTTTGAATTTAAGATTCAAAATGATTATATATTTAAACATTAACCAAATTTATTTTAAATTCAAATCAAATTAAAAATACACTAAATCATTCAAATTATTTAAAACAATTTAAATTTAAAACTTCTTTTATTTCAAGACTAAGATTCAAATTTCATTTTTTGAATTCAGATTTAAACCTTTGATTTTAACTTTACTTACAATTCAAACTTCCCTTTAAAATTTCAAACTACTTAAACATTTTTAAAATAGTTAAAATAATTTAAATTTTAAAACTCTATTTATTTTTGAACTGAGATTCAATCTAAATTAATCAGATCAAACTGGGATTTAAACTTGTTTTAAATCCTGCTTTACAATTTAAAAATCCAGTTTAAATTTAAAGGAAATGCTATAGGTATGAAGCCTGTAACCACACATATGACTCGAACCACCCAAGCCAACCAAATTCCCAGATTACCAAAATTATGCACCATGCCCGTGTACGGCACCGCCGCTCGCCTCCGGCCGACCCCACATCATCGAGCAAGTCGATGCTCATCCAAGCATCAACCCCCGACCATCAGAACTCCCTCATCTTCTCAATATCAAAATCGAGTTTGAAAATGAAACCTGGAAACAACAAAACCCACCACAACCACACCTGTCAACACCTCGTTCTCGCCAACTCGACCATCACAATTTGTGCAACTCCGGCCACGACCTCGTCTACAACTCGACTACCATCAACCAGAAACTCGCTGCACTCGATCCACTACACACGTCGTGGTGATCGATACTTCAAACCCAGTAAAAATTAGGGTTCCAGATGAAATATCATCCCCGCTGCCTCCTCGATGATCTGCACCACGATTAAGAATTTTTCCTAGATACTACGATTGCTCCTCCATCAACAGGAAGAACCCCGACCCCTCCAGTCACATAGATCACCAGAAAAACCCAAATCTTCATATTTTGATGAACCCAGAACAGCACCTTCAATGCTTAACTAGAAATAGTGATTCTTATTTCAAAAACCAAGTTTTTGTTTTAACATTTGATTCATATGCCTGAATCCATGAGTTACAAAAATTTGAATTTTAACTAATTTAAGTTTTTCACAGTGGTTTTATATTTCCAGAACCCATACAAGTTGTTTTCCTTTTAAACAAAATTTTAAACATAAGGCTTTGTTATAACAAACATTTTATGTGCATGACTTAAGTTTTATCAAAGTTTGGATTGAGAGCAAATGAATTTTTAATGCATATTCAATCCTTGAATCAAAACAGTTTTGTTCAGAGTCTACAACATGTACACAATATCATCCATATACACAGACAAATACATATATACCAGCATACTTAATTCAAATCTTAACCCTGCAAATAGTTTCATATGCTTAAGCCTTTTTTTCATGTACTCACCTTGGTTTCCAGAAGAATGAACAGAGCTCTTTGTTGAAAACTACAGTTCTTCTTTTTCTTTTTCTTTTTCTTCCTTTAATTTTTTATCTGTTTGGTTGAATTGAATTGATTGTTTAAAGTTGAATTTTGCTTTAGGTCTAGATGATGCTTGCTTCAGTTTTGATGGACGAAGAGAAATGAGAAGTTGATATATATAAAAGAGAAGTTTATAAGTTAATATGTTTGTACAAGGTAATATGTTGTCTTTGTACAATACAGGATGATGTCTTTTGTACAACACAACAGGGATTTTTTCCCATTTTTGTACTTTGGTGGCTGATGTAACCTATATTTCGGTGGCTAATGCCTTGTTTAGTGGCTGATAGATATGTAGTGGCTAAAGATATTTTTGTTTTGTACCTAGATTTTTATATTGTTTCTTCTTTTGCAAGCCATTGAATATATTTACATTTTTCTGTTGTTTCATACTTGAATATACATCTCCTTTTGCAAGCTCTTTCATATATATAGCTTTGTCTTATTTCATTTTACACTTACTTGTATTCCAATAGCATACATATCCAATTTTAAGAATTATCCTAAGTATTTATTTATAGTTTACATAACTAAAATTTTAAGATATTTATTTTATTTCTTTTTTTGAAGTTTAACTATCCAACATTTAATTTACTTATTTATTATTTATTTTCCTACTTATATTAATTTCATAGTTTATCTTATTTTATAAATTCAAATTATTTTTAAACCATTTACTTAAAATTTAAATCCAAATCCCATATATATATATAAATTCAAATCTACTCATATATGCACATCTAATTTAACCATATCCAAAATCCAAATACAAATTTATTTTCTAAGATATTTAAATTTAAATCCTTATTTCAAATACATTTCTCAAGTAATTTATCAATAAATTCATAATTTAACTAGAATCTTATATTAATTACCAATTATTTCACAATTTTTATTCAAAAATTAATTTTATTATCAATTTAAACTTAGTTAAAATCCGGGATCGTTACAGATTCCCCCCCTAAAGAAATTTCGTCCCCGAAATTTGCCAGGAAGATACAAAGATAGATGAAGAATGTTTCATCAAATCAAATTGAATATCTATTCTGCATTTGGCTAACCAAATCAGAATATCAACAATCGATACATGAACGAATTTATTTAACACTTTACAAGATACTCGGGTTATCCGGATCTACGAAATATGCAGGGGCATTGGTCAGTTCGAAGGGATAACTAACCATTCGTAGAACATATCCGGACCCAAAGAATAGATAGATATATGGATACAATTCCAAAACTTTTAGTTTAAAACTAAAGTATACTTATTAACCATAGCAACCAAAGCAAACAATTCATCCAAACAAACAATTCTGACCTATTTGGAGTTTATGTCCCATATTAATATATCGAATTTCCTTCCTGGATCTGCCAGGAACCATCGAAGAATTGAGAAGAAAATGACGAACAAAAGAGATTGATAGAGAAAAGATTGTTTCCTTGTTGTTACAGGGTATTGACATTTATAATCGTATTCCCCTGTCCCCTATCTCATCCTCTTCTTGCACTCATACTTACTATTAGTGGATAGCAAGAGAATTTACTGAGGCGTTCGTACAGATATCTGATGAATACTCATTCTAGGGTATACTTCACCTATCTCTAATCAGCTACTTAATGTGTTATACTCCTGAGCTAAAGTTCAACCTTAGCTCTGATACCAAATGTAAAGATCCTGAACTCGGCCTTCGAAAATCGGCACCCGTACTTCACTTGTACTCAAAATGCCGTAGATTCAAACGCCGAATCTGGCTCTCCGGAGCTTATAACACCATTAAGTATAACAACACAGCGGAAGAAAGAAATAGATGATATCGTATACAACTCCAATGAAAACAATATCCAGAATGATATACAACAATGATATCAATATGATATAACAATATCAGAGATAAATAATGATACAGCGGAAAATAGAAGTGATAACTTCAAATGATCAGTCAGAGAGGCTGAGTCCAACCACTCCAATGTCAAGCTCGAACCACCATCACGATGCACTAAGAGAAGCAAGTGCAGTCCGGACTCCAAAACTGAACTAGCTCCAGATAATCTACTAAACCTGATTATCTGAAAAACCCAACTCTAGACTACCCATGTGGAAAATTATGGGCACCCAGAGTTTAGGAAGGGAACAATAAACTCTGAGTCAGTCATGAGACTGGTGTGAGCAACAAAAATAGTTTATCTATAAAACAAACAATAAAAGAATTTTCAATTTTGAAATCCGCAATGCTTTTGGAAAATGAAACTACCATAAGACCTCCCACCACACACAATGCAATCGCAGACTTGGAGGAGATTTCTTCTTATGATAGTCAAATATGCTTACTACGCAATGAAAAAATCTGTTGATATTATTACTAGTGCATAGTGTAGGAAAACCTTTCGAAAATACAATATTAATCTTAGCCAGCATAGGTACCATTATATTATGCCTGCTATAGCTGCCGCTTGAGGAGACAGGTTATACAACTGCAATCGTAAAAGGCTCGTATTGTTTCTTTGGATTTCCAACAAATGGTCAGGATAAGGAACTTCCTATGCCACATGGGTACGCCTCTGGATGGACGTCCCGAGAACTAACTAGCTCTCTGCCAACACAAGGCCGGGTTACCTCTTACAATAGGTAACTACTACACGAATATGCCACCCCCCAGTCCTTTGGGACCTTTATCCGAGGCCTCGATCACAGAGCAACAATCACACAGTAAATGAGATTGGAGCAACCACATAGGTAAAATATCAGGGCTCCATACCTGATACCACCCTTTTCCAGAGGAAATGACATACCCTAAAGGGAGCGACCCTCATAACCTTGCCGCATCTTTCCTGTTTCGACCCATTTCCAGGTTGTGAGGTTCGATGAGGTCTTGTCCACAAAGCTACGCTTTTTCATAAAGTCATGCTTTGATCAATAAATGATCAGCAAATGGCCATCAACACACAGCAACACTCAGCATGCCACACTACCAAATTGGGAATATATCACTAATAACCTTCAACTACATAACCTCTGAGCTCGTACGTCTCAGAGAAGGTTGTTAAGCTAAGAGAATAAATTCTCCGCCACCAAACAGAAATGTATTTGAAAGAAATCAGCTCTATATCTCAAAGTGTAGTGTCAGACATACAACCATACAAGTCTATTCCGGGTTCGAACAGAACCGAAGGCACTTTCAAAGAAGAACTTGCAATCCGGGTATTCACAATCCTGATCGGACTTCCCATCACTTAAGGAATCTTTATACCGGGCGCTACCCAGTGCAGAGACAATCGATAGGTTATCCTATCGTTTTCACAAATACCCGGTCTTCAACACCGGTCTTCAAATGCTATCCATTTACGTCGTATCACTATTCGGAATGGGTTATATGACATAAAGGTCCTCTCCCGGCTAAACCGAATAGTGAGCGTAATATTTAAAAACATATGGATAATGGGATTTCAATTAAGTCACAACTTATTATCCAAATTTCTCTTTCAAATGGTTTAAACACATTACCATTTTAAATCTGTTAAAAATAAACAGATTCAATTCACAAAGTTCGCCCAGTTTCACAAAGATCTATTCATAGATTTCCAAATCGATTTCCATTTCAATTGGATTAACTCATTAAATCTTTAAATCAAGATTTAACTTATAGCTTTCAAAAAGAATTCACTCATAACTTGGAAAACCATTTTCAATTCAAACTTGAAATTTCTTTAATTCAAATTGGAAATTCATTTCTTATATGAAAGATTTTATCATTTGAAAATAAACAATTTTCATTTCGGAAAATTTGATTCATTTATACGAGTTAAAGTTTTCAGTTTAATTCAAATTCTCAAAACCATACTTTTTAAAATGGTTTAAATTCATATAAACACATTTATAACATCTTTAACCATAATTTCCAAACATGGAATTCAATTCAAATTAAATTATTTAATGAAAACTTTACCAAGTTATTTAAAATAACTTTTATCTTAAAAACTCCTTTTCAAAAGCTTTAACATTTAACCCAAATCCATTTCCAAAAGCAATTGAAATTAAAATTTCAATTTCAAAAATATTAAATTTAAATCAATCTGTGACTTAACTGATTTCCACGTGAAATCCATATTTGTGTGTGTATGGTGTAGTCCAAGGGTTTAACACAATAATGCAACATCATTCAATCATTACGGCTCAAAACACAGAAATATAGTTGATAAGCGGTATAAACTATAACGCTTATCCTTCATATACAGATCACAGATATATATATCACAGATTATAAATTACATCACAGATAAATAATTACATTACAGATCACAACATAAATCAGGATATATCACAAAACATCACTTATCAGAAATATCAAACAATTCAACAATCAATAGAATCCAAACATCCATAAGTAAGCTCAATTAATTATCTGATTAATCAGGTAAGTCATAAATCATGGCTAATTAACATTAATTAATTTCAAATCATTTGATTGATTGTCCTTTAATCATTTATTAATTAAATAAATCAACCATTAATTAAAAAAAATAACCTTTAATTAATCAATTATCCTTTAATCAATTTCCTTTAATTAATTCATTAATAAATTAATCAACCCTTAATTAATCACCCTTAATTAATTACAATAAGTGATTATTACTAATCACTTAATCAACTTTAATTAATTAAAATATCCAAATTTAATTACAATAAGTAATTAATCCCTTAATTACTTTCATTAAGTAATTAACAATTTATAATTGATTATCTTAATTAATTAACCTAATTAATTATTAAAATTAATCACATTAATTAATACTTAAAAATTCTTAGTTAATTATCTTCATGAACTAATAACACTTCTTAATTACTTTTAATTAATCTCTAATTATAAATTAATCTAAATCATTAATTTATAAATTAAATTAATTATCATTCCTTAATTATCTTATAAATTAAATCATTTTCACCCCTTAATTATCTCTAAGATAATTTATTTCTTTATTAGTGATTTAATTAATATTTAAGTGTACTTAAAACATTACACTTCTAAACTTAGATTCAAATTTCATTTTGAATTTAAGATTCAAAATGATTATATATTTAAACATTAACCAAATTTATTTTAAATTTAAATCAAATTAAAACAACACTAAATCATTCAAATTATTTAAAACAATTTAAATTTAAAACTTCTTTTATTTCAAGACTAAGATTCAAATTTCATTTTTTGAATTCAGATTTAAACCTTTGATTTTAACTTTACTTACAATTCAAACTTCCCTTTAAAATTTCAAACTACTTAAACATTTTTAAAATAGTTAAAACAATTTAAATTTTAAAACTTTATTTATTTTTGAACTGAGATTCAATCTAAATTAATCAGATCAAACTGGGATTTAAACTTGTTTTAAATCTTGCTTTACAATTTAAAAATCCAGTTTAAATTTAAAGGAAATGCTATAGGTATGAAGCCTGTAACCACACATATGACTCGAGCCACCCAAGCCAACCAAATTCCCAGATTACCAAAATTATGCCCCATGCCCGTGCACGGCACCGCCGCTCGCCTCCGGCCGACCCCACATCTTCGAGCAAGTCGATGCTCATCCACGCATCAACCCCCGACCATCAGAACTCCCTCATCTTCTCGATATCAAAATCGAGTTTGAAAATGAAACCTGGAAACAACAAAACCCACCACAACCACACCTGTCAACACCTCGTTCTCGCCACCTCAACCATCAGAATTTATGCAACTCCGGCCACGACCTCGTCTACAACTCGACTACCATCAACGAGAAACTCGCTGCACTCGATCCACTACACACGTCGTGGTGATCGATACTTCAAACCCAGTAAAAATTAGGGTTCCAGACGAAATATCATCGTCGCTGCCTCCTCGATGATCTGCACCATGATCAAGAATTTTTCCAAGATACTACGATTGATCCTCCATCAACAGGAAGAACCCCGACCCCTCCAGTCACAAAGATCACCAGAAAAACCCAAATCTTCATATTTTGATGAACCCAGAACAACACCTTCAATGCTTAACTAGAAATAGTGATTCTTGTTTCAAAAACCAAGTTTTTGTTTTAACATTTGATTCATATGCCTGAATCCATGAGTTATAAAAATTTGAATTTTAACTTATTTAAGTTTTTCACAGTGGTTTTATATTTCCAGAACCCATACTAGTTGTTTTCCTTTTAAACAAAATTTTAAACATAAGGCTTTGTTATAACAAACATTTTATGTTCATGACTTAAGTTTTATCAAAGTTTGGATTGAGAGCAAATGAATTTTTAATGCATATTCAAGCCTCGAATCAAAACAGTTTTGTTCAGAGTCTACAACATGTACACAACATCATCCATATACACAGACAAATACATATATACCAGCATACTTAATTCAAATCTTAACCCTGCAAACAGTTTCATATGCTTAAGTCTTTTTTTTAATGATGTTACTCACCTTGGTTTCCAGAAGAATGAACAGAGCTCTTTGTTGAAAACTGCAGTTCTTCTTTTTCGTTTTCTTTTTCTTCCTTTAATTTTTTATCTGTTTGGTTGAATTGAATGGATTGTTTAAAGTTGAATTTTGCTTTAGGTTGAGATGATGCTTGCTTCAGTTTTGATGGACGAAGAGAAATGAGAAGTTGATATATATAAAAGAGAAGTTTATAAGTTAATATGTTTGTACAGGGTAATATGTTGTCTTTGTACAATACAGGATGATGTCTTTTGTACAACACAACAGAGATTTTTTCCTATTTTTCTACTTTGGTGGCTGATGTAACCTATATTTCGATGGCTAATGCCTTGTTTAGCGGCTGATAGATATGTTGTAGCTAAAGATATTTTTGTTTTGTACCTAGATTTTTATATTGTTTCTTCTTTTGCAAGCCATTGAATATATTTACATTTTTCTTTTGTTTCATACTTGAATATACATCTCCTTTTGCAAGCTCTTTCATATATATAGCTTTGTCTTATTTCATTTTACACTTACTTGTATTCCAATAGCATACATATCCAATTTTAAGAATTATCCTAAGTATTTATTTATAGTTTACATAACTAAAATTTTAAGATATTTATTTTATTTCTTTTTTTGAAGTTTAACTATCCAACATTTAATTTACTTATTTATTATTTATTTTCCTACTTATATTAATTTCATAGTTTCTCTTATTTTATAAATTCAAATTATTTTTAAACCATTTACTTAAAATTTAAATCCAAATCCCATATATATATAAATTCAAATCTACTCATATATGCACATCTAATTTAACCATATCCAAAATCCAAATACAAATTTATTTTCTAAGATATTTAAATTTAAATCCTTATTTCAAATACATTTCTCAAGTAATTTATCAATAAATTCATAATTTAACTAGAATCTTATATTAATTACCAATTATTTCACAATTTTTATTCAAAAATTAATTTTATTATCAATTTAAACTTAGTTAAAATCCGGGATCGTTACAGATTCCCCCCCTAAAGAAATTTCGTCCCCGAAATTTGCCAGGAAGATACAAAGATAGATGAAGAATGTTTCATCAAATCAAATTGAATATCTATTCTGCATTTGGCTAACCAAATCAGAATATCAACAATCGATACATGAACGAAATTATTTAACACTTTACAAGATACTCGGGTTATCCGGATCTACGAAATATGCAGGGGCATTGGTCAGTTCGAAGGGATAACTAACCATTCGTAGAACATATCCGGACCCAAAGAATAGATAGATATATGGATACAATTCCAAAACTTTTAGTTTAAAAGTAAAGTATACTTATTAACCATAGCAACCAAAGCAAACAATTCATCCAAACAAACAATTCTGACCTATTTGGAGTTTATGTCCCATATTAATATATCGAATTTTCTTCCTGGATCTGCCAGGAACCATCGAATAATTGAGAAAAAATGACGAACAAAAGAGATTGATAGAGAAAAGATTGTTTCCTTGTTGTTACAGGGTATTGACATTTATAGTCGTATTCCCCTGTCCCCTATCTCATCCTCTTCTTGCACTCATACTTACTATTAGTGGATAGCAAGAGAATTTACTGAGGCGTTCGTACAGATATCTGATGAATACTCATTCTAGGGTATACTTCACCTATCTCTAATCAGCTACTTAATGTGTTATACTCCTGGGCTAAAGTTCAACCTTAGCTCTGATACCAAATGTAAAGATCCTGAACTCGGCCTTCGAAAATCGGCACCCGTACTTCACTTGTACTCAAAATGCTGCAGATTCAAACGCCGAATCTGGCTCTCCGGAGCTTATAACACCATTAAGTATAACAACACAGCGGAAGAAAGAAATAGATGATATCATATACAACTCCAATGAATACAATATCCAGAATGATATACAACAATGATATCAATATGATATAACAATATCAGAGATAAATAATGATACAGCGGAAAACAAAAGTGATAACTTCAAATGATCAGTCAGAGAGGCTGAGTCCAACCACTCCAATGTCAAGCTCGAACCACCATCACGATGCACTAAGAGAAGCAAGTGCAGTCCGGACTCCAAAACTGAACTAGCTCCAGATAATCTACTAAACCTGATTATCTGAAAAACCCAACTCTAGACTGCCCGTGTGGAAAATTATGGGCACCCAGAGTTTAGGAAGTAAACAATAAACTCTGAGTCAGTCATGGGACTGGTGTGAGCAACAAAAATAGTTTATCTTTAAAACAAACAATAAAAGGATTTTTAATTTTGAAATCCGCAATGCTTTTGGAAAATGAAACTACCATAAGACCTCCCACCACACACACAATGCAATCGCAGACTTGGACGAGATTTCTTCTTATGATAGTCAAATATGCTTACTATGCAAAGAAAACTCTTTTGATATTATTAATAGTGCATAGTGTAGGAAAACCTTTCGAAAATGCAATATTAATCTTAGATAGCATAGGTACCATTATATTATGCCTGCTATAGCTGCCAATTGAGGAGACAGGTTATACAACTGCAATCGTAAAAGGCACGTATTGTTTCTTTGGATTTCCAACAAATGGTCAGGATAAGGAACTTCCTATGCCACATGGGTACACCTCTGAATGGACGTCCCGAGAACTAACTAGCTCTCTGCCAACACAAGGCCGGGTTACCTCTTACAATAGGTAACTACTACACTAATATGCCACCCCCCAGTCCTTTAGGACCTTTATCCGAGGCCTCGATCACACAGCAACAATCACATAGTAAATGAGATTGGAGCAACCGCATAGGTAAAATATCAGGGCTCCATACCTGATACCACCCTTTTCCAGAAGGAAATGACATACCCTAAAGGGAGCGACCCTCATAACCTTGCCGCATCTTTCCTGTTTCGACCCATTTCCAGGTTGTGAGGTTCGACGAGGTCTCGTCCACAAAGCTACGCTTTTTCATAAAGCCATGCTTTGATCAACAAATGATCAGCAAATGACCACCAACACACAGCAACACTCAGCATGCCACACTACCAAATTGGGAATATATCACTGATAACCTTCAACTACATAACCTCTGAGCTCGTCAGTCTCAGAGAATGGTGTTAAGCTAAGAGAATAAATTCTCCGCCACCAAACAGAAATGTATTTGAAAGAAATCAGCTCTATATCTCAAAGTGTAGTGTCAGACATACAACCATACAAGTCTGTTCCGGGTTCGAATAGAACCGAAGGCACTTCCAAAGAAGCCCTTGCAATCCGGGTATTCACAATCCCGATCGGACTTCCTATCACTTAAGGAATCTCTATACCGGCGCTACCCAGTGCAAAGACAATCGATAGGTTATCCTATCGTTTTCACAAATACCCGGTCTTCAACACCGGTCTTCAAATGCTATCCATTTACGTCGTATCACTATTCGGAATGGGTTATATGCTGTGTAGTTAAAGCGCTCGACAGATTCAATGCGGTGGAGGTGCAAAAAGTCATAGCGGGGATACAGCGAGGATATAGCAGGATATAACGGATGACTCTAAAATAGCATATAAAACTCGTACTTAATGTTTTTACAAATATATAAATGGTAGTTAAATGAAAAATTAACGTTAAATTGAATTATAATTAATACATAAATAATTTTAAATAAAATATGTGCGAATATACTGTAAATAAACGTAAAATTGTTATATAATATAATTGAATCTAGTAGAATACTAGAGTATTTTCATTTTTGAAAATATATTAAAAATTCAATTAAATAAATTGATTTCATTATTTTTATAATGTATAAATTTAATTTTTAATTCATTGGTTTTAAAGAAGATATAGCGAAAATAGCAAAATATAGCGGGAATAATGGGATATAGCGGAAAAAGCGGGGCTTAAAGCGGAAAGGCTATATTTGGGGCTATATTAAAAAATCGTAGCGGTAGAAATCCGCTACGAGATATAGCCGGGTTATAGCGGGATAATAACGGGGCATTAACTGCACAGGTTATATGACACAAAGGTCCTCTCCTGGCTAAACCAAATAGTGAGCGTAATATTTAAAAACATATGGATAATGGGATTTCAATTAAGTCACAACTTATCATCCAAATTTCTCTTTCAAATGGTTTAAACACATTACCATTTTAAATCTGTTAAAAATAAACAGATTCAATTCACAAAGTTCACCCAGTTTCACAAAGATCTATTCATAGATTTCCAAATCGATTTCCATTTCAATTGGATTAACTCATTAAATCTTTAAATCAAGATTTAACTTATAGCTTTCAAAAAGAATTCACTCATAACTTGGAACACCATTTTCAATTCAAACTTGAAATTTCTTTAATTCAAATTGGAAACTCATTTCTTATATGAAAGCTTTTATCATTTGAAAACAAACAGTTTTCATTTTGGAAAATCTGATTCATTTATACGAGTTAAAGTTTTCAGGTTCAATTCAAATTCTCAAAACCATACTTTTTAAAATGGTTTAAATTCATATAAACACATTTATAACATCTTTAACCATAATTTCCAAACATGGAATTCGATTCAAATTAAATTATTTAAATTGAAAACTTTACCAAGTTATTTAAAATAACTTTTATCTTAAAAACTCCTTTTCAAAAGCTTTAACATTTAACCCAAATCCATTTCCAAAAGCAATTGAAATTAAAATTTCAATTTCAAAAATATTAAATTTAAATCAATCTGTGACTTAACTGATTTCCATGTGAAATCCATATTTGTGTGTGTATGGTGTAGTCCGAGGGTTTAACACAATAGTGCAACATCATTCAATCATTACGGATCAAAACACAGAAATATAGTTGATAAGCGGTATAAACTATAACGCTTATCCTTCATATACAGATCACAGATATATATATATATATATCACAGATTATAAATTACATCACAGATAATTAATTACATTACAGATCACAACATAAATCAAGATATATCACAAAACATCACTTATCAGAAATATCAAACAGTTCAACAATCAATAGAATTCAAACATCCATAAGTAAGCTCAATTAATTATCTGATTAATCAGGTAAGTCATAAATCATGGCTAATTAACATTAATTAATTTCAAATCATTTGATTGATTGTCCTTTAATCATTTATTAATTAAATAAATCAACCTTTAATTAAAAAAATTAACCGTTAATTAATTAATTATCCTTTAATCAATTTCCTTTAATTAATTCATTAATAAATTAATCAACCCTTAATTAATCACCCTTAATTAATTATTCTTAATTAATTACAATAAGTGATTATTACTAATCACTTAATCAACTTTAATTAATTAAAATATCCAAATTTAATTACAATAAGTAATTAATCCCTTAATTACTTTCATTAAGTAATTAACAATTTATAATTGATTATCTTAATTAATTAACCTAATTAATTATTAAAATTAATCACATTAATTAATACTTAAAAATTCTTAGTTAATTATCTTCATTAACTAATAACACTTCTTAATTACTTTTAATTAATCTCTAATTATAAATTAATCTAAATCATTAATTTATAAATTAAATTAATTATCATTCCTTAATTATCTTATAAATTAAATCATTTTCACCCCTTAATTATCTCTAAGATAATTTATTTCTTTATTAGTGATTTAATTAATATTTAAGTGTACTTAAAACATTACACTTCTAAATTTAGATTCAAATTTCATTTTGAATTTAAGATTCAAAATGATTATATATTTAAACATTAACCAAATTTATTTTAAATTCAAATCAAATTAAAAATACACTAAATCATTCAAATTATTTAAAAAAAATTAAATTTAAATCTTCTTGTAACGACCCTGAATTTTGAACAATTTAAATTGAAAATATTTAATTAATTTTAAATATTTGAACAATGATTTGACTTGAATTTCAAATTATCAGAAGGAATTGGTGATTAAATTTTTGAATTTAATCTATTGAAAGTTGAATAAAATTTGAATCTTCAATATTAAGCCGGTTAAAAAAAAATAATTTAAAGGCTTGGAAAATTCATATTGATAATACTGAAGATAATAGAAGCTTCAGAATTGAATTTAAAAGCGATTTGTTCAATTTTGAAATTGTATCGTTTGAATTGAATTTAAAAGTAGCCTTCCGAGGCACAGTCTCGGAATTTGACGAAACCAGTTTCATTGGGTCCGTAATATTGAATTATTACTGGATTTCCAATTTCGTATTTATCAGAATTGTTTTATGAATATACGGCGTATAAACGCGTATAAAATTTAATCGAATTCAAATTGAATTTCTGTAACAACCTGGATTTTTGCCCGAATTATAATCATCGATAAACGATTAAAGTTGACAGATAATTTGTTGTTTATTGTTGGAAAATTTTATAACGATAAAATCTTCGTAAATTAACGATTTAATATCGATCGTTAATTTCTGTTTGAATTTGGAAATTGTAATCAATTGAAATTCTTTTATTTAAATTTTATTAATAAAAAATAAATACACATAATTTAAAATTTAACAACTAAATTAAACAAAATAAATTAAATACAAAACAAATTCAAAATAGAAAACAAATCAGTTTTAGAGAAAAAAAAATATCTTACACCACCCATACCTAAAACCATACCGATCCCCTTACCCTTTCTTCTGTTAAACCCGCACCCCCCTTTCTCTTCAATCAGACAAACGAAAAAAATTCGAACGAAGAAAAAAAAAATGGCGACTTCATAAAACTAGGGCTTCGGCGATCTCGTTCGATCTGGCGAAATTTAGGGCTCGTTAAGAAAATTCGAAGGCGCCGGCGACGATTGTTTCGATCTGGAGGACTTTGGCTTGCCGATCGAAGGTCGATTTCGTCTTCTTCACTCGTTCTTCACCGCCGCGGCATCAACTCCAATCTGCGACTCGTCGAACAAAGGTGAGTAGCCCTCACATCTAATTCATGCCTTCACTTCGAGATTTGGGTTTGAACCCCTAGATTTTTCGTTCGTATATATTTGAGATGTTTGGATTATTTGAAGTTGACAAATCTTTATTCCGGTCATTCGATTTGTTTTGGGTGTCGATGATTTCTTTATCTCGGCCATTCGAATTGTTGATGTTGATGATTTCCAATTTGTTCGAATTTGCATCTTTTGCTATTTGATATGCGTGATTCCCACGTCGCTGATCCTTTCCTTTAATACATTGTGATATTCTGGGAAATTTCTTCATACCCACGGTTTTTAATTTTGCATCGTTTGATCTCTGATTTTCACACGGCATTAAAACTTTCCTAATTTCAAAAAAAACTTGTCTGTTTCCATATTTCTAAAGTTCGATTTAATGTCTCTGACTTTTTCAACTTTGATTCAAATAACCAAAATATGTGGCTTGACATCTTTTACTGTTTCCAGTGAACTTTGTTTCTGACCATCTCTGTGTTCTTCCCATCTGATCAATTAGTTGTATTTATTTTGATAAAGTGCATTTGCAACTGTCTTCTTTGTTGTTGATGACCTTGATGAGTTGTTTGTGATGTTTGCACTTCATATGGTTCACTTAGTCATTGTTGGACTTGAGCTACTCTGGTCACTTGTACTTTTCACTGTTGATGTCTGGTCTGGTTGCCTGGTATATTTCTGTAGCTTCATTTGTAAACTTGTACATTTTGTTTGTTGGTTTCACTTGCATCTGGTCTCACTGAGTTTGGTTGCTGTCTTCATATAGATGATTCACTGGACATTTTCATGTAGCTGTAGTCTTTGTATCTCTTGTGCATGTTGTGTTTTTGTTGTAACTGCGGCACTTTAGCATGTGTATCTGATCTTTGTTCCCTATTGCACATTCACCTGTTTCCTCATGTCCATATATGTGTATATATACTGGTTTGAGACCTGATGCTTTGAACTTGATCATGTTGTCATCTCTGGTTGGTCTTCATTATGATATTCTGGTTCATCTTTGTTTATTTTTGCATTCATCCTAGTAGTTGCAGTTGTCACTGTAGTTACCTTGTTCATTTTTACTTGAGTCAGTTGCCATTGTGCTTGTGATCATTTGTTTGCACTGTCACATCCATTTCTTGAGTTGCCATTTCATATGCTTGCACTACTTTGATGTTGCCTGCATTCATGCGTTTGATATTTCAGTCTAATAATCTTCACTCTGTATGAAAAGAGTTTCACCTGACACCATACATGTAGACTTATACGTGATCATAAGTTTGATTTATTTCTGGTTCATTTGGAGTTGCCATCTTCTGACTTGTTTACCTGAACTGTTAGCATTGACTTTACTTGACTGCTTGACCTTATGCATGTATTCATATAGTAGCTGGAATTGGTCGTGTTGCTTGATTCACTGCAACCATATTATCACAGTATATTTGTTTGAGTCTGGGTCCATTTCGAGCTTGAGTTGCTTTGTTGAGTTTTTGTCCACTGTTTGACTTAGTGGCCTTCCACTTAGGCAGGCACTATAATGTGCAGTCTGGTTACATGCTGTTGATCTTCACGTGACTGAAATCTTGTTGCAGTCCTACCCTTGTTTCTATGTGCTGACCTTATATTCGGAGGTGGCGAGGCGGTGCACGCGTGCGTGCACTGCACCTAAATCGACAGTTTTTGAATTGATAATTCTTTGCTCGTGATGCATTGATTTTTATACCATATTGGCGAGGCCGTACACGCGTGCGTGTACGGCAGCCAATCGAATTTCGATGGTTTTAAAGTGACAATTTCAATTTTTTTTAAATTGATTTAGTCGAGTTGATAAATTGTTTATTTATCTCTGTTGATGATTTAAATCTGCTGATTTATTGTTTAACACTGTTTAGTGTTAAAATTTTCGTTATCCGGTTTCTTTGTTTAAAGAGTCGGATAGACGGGAATTATTGTGACTGTCGTCTATTTAAATTATTACTGCCTCTATGCACTAATAAACTGGTTTGAATTAGAC
Organism: Allium fistulosum; assembly: GCA_030737815.1. Lineage (NCBI taxonomy): Eukaryota > Viridiplantae > Streptophyta > Magnoliopsida > Asparagales > Amaryllidaceae > Allium > Allium fistulosum. The sequence continues at coordinate 1,105,604,562 of CM060901.1, forward strand.
TGACCTGTGTATTATTTTCTTTTGAATATAATACTCGGGTCAGACCGAGTATTTTACAGCTTGAAGATTTTCGAGCAGCGAAGTTAGAGAGAGAGTAAAGAACCATTTTTAGTTTCAGAAGAAAATTGTATTTTAAATATTCCGCTGTATCAGTATTAAATTGTATAAACTCTGATGTATTCTAAAAGATTTATAGTAATGAAATAAAATTTCATTTGTTTTAATTGATTGTTATTATCTGTGTTTCTGTGGCTGATTCTGTTTAAACCTTATAAACTAAATAACAATTCGTCTTTTTGAACGTTTCGAGTTGGTTTAATTACCGACTGGAGGCGGTCAAAAGGGGGAATGTTACAGCGTGGTATCAGAGCTTTGGTTTACACAAAGCTTAGTTTATGATGTTTAATATGAATAGTTACTAGAAACACTTTAAAAGGAAATTTTTTTTTTCAAAGCTAAAGAAGTATAAAATTGTTTTTGAAAATGAAGATTTTTAACTTAAGAAAAGTTAAATGGAAGCGAGTTGGCATTAATAAATATATGGATTTGAAATTTAACTAAAAGAAAAGTTAAATTGAATTGAATTGAGTTGGCATTAATAAATATATGGATTTGGAATTTAACTAAAGGAAGTTAAATGAAATTGAGCTTGATTTGATAAATTATCAAGATGAAAAGTTAAACTTGAAGGATAAGTGATTATATGATATGAATTGGAAAGTTTAAATTAATAAGCTGTATAACTTATAAAATGAGAAATTTAAATGAAACCAGTTGTTAAAATGGTTAAATAGTTTTGTTAAGTAAAACAAAATCTGAATTTTGAATTGTGATGAATTTGACTTTAGTAAAAGTTAAATAAAATGGAATTTCAAATAAATTTGAGACGAACTTAAGTTTTATGGTGAAAATGAATGCAAGTGGAGATAAATGAAATATAGCTTAAGTAATATTGAATCAAATTGAATTTGATATCAAAAAATGAATTGATAAAGTGAAGAATGAATATGAATTTGAGTTATATAAAGGAAATTCAACTTTAATTGTAAAAGTGAATTTGTGAATATAGTGGATATTAGAATTCAATCAGAATTAGAATATAAACCAATTGAAATTAAGTGTGTTAAACCAAATTAAATGTAAGCAAAGTAAATAAATTTGGTTTTGCTAGTTGATCGTATGGAAATTCATTAAGTGTTAATGAAATTGTATTAATGGAAATTGAGAGTTAAGTAAATTGAATTCAAATTGAAAGGTAAGAAATTTAAAGAGAACCAAATTTGATTTGAATTGAAGCAAACTGACTTGAATATAAATTAGTGAATGTGAACTAATTGGATTTGAATGAATGTTAGTAAAATCCAATGTAAATGAATCAAATGTGATTAAATTGGAAACCAAGTCGATGAATGGTTTACTAAAGAACTAGTTGATTATCTTGGAGATGGAAAATTGATAAATTTGTATAATAGTTTAAATTGGAATTTTTGAATTATTATAAACGGCTTAAATTGAAGATTTGAAAAGTTTCAGAATTAAAAGTTTTATAATGTGAAGTTATAAACTGAATCGGAGTTGCGAAATAAAAGAATTTATAAGTAATTCACTTATAAATTAAAATTCTGATATAAAATTGAGTTATAAAGGAATGATTAATGAAGTAAATTTTTATGAATTGAAGTCTTTATAAATAGGAATAGAATTTATAAACGTTGTTTATAAATTCGAAACTGACTTATTTTGATAAGTAAAATTCTGTATAGTTTGTTAAAAGAAGTATATTCACAATTTTGGACCGTGAATACATATCGAATAAAATGGACATGTTTTGAAAAAAGTGATATTTTAAAACGAAGTTAATTATTTTAAAACGATGTTTTCAAAGGCATTGAATATCGAAACCATAGATTTCAACATTTATTGTTGAAATAGACATTTTCGAATATAAGGAAATGGTGGACTATAACACTATTGTTATAGTAAATGATTTCCGAAAGGAAATGTTTTGTATAGTATTAGGATTTATACATCTATCTAAATTTCGAATCCCTATACTAGTAATTTTGAGTTGTCGTAACGATGTTTTACGTAACATTCGTTTTAACTCAAATGAATATGTGAAAGAAAATGATTTCCTTAAAGATGAAATATGTACTTAATTTTGATTTAAGTATATCGAATATTTTCAAATGTTGAAAATAATTGGATTTGTGAATTACTTATTTTTAAATAAGTATGGAAATTTTTTTCCAATATGAAATGAAATGTTGTGAATATATTCCGTAAGGAATAAATGATTTGAAATTCATTTTTTGAAGTCGAAGTTGAAAAGTTAAAGGAGAAATTTGAACAATTTGTTCAATTTGAATTTTTTCAAAAGATTGAATCGTTGAGTTAAAATTGAGTTTAACTTCGACATCAAAGACAATATAAGTTGAGCTTCGAATTTCAGATGATGATTTGGATTGTATGTCTCACATTGTGAATTGATGACATAGCAATTGATCTCTATTAAATATATATCTGTTGGTGGCGGAGAATTTATTCTCTTAGCTTAACACCCTTCTCTGAGACGTACGAGCTCAGAGGTTATATATCGATAGACATCAATTCTGTGTTGAGAATTGACGATGTAACGTGTAATTCAAATCGAATGTGAAAGTCGATAATGAATGGAATTATGAATATGAATTAGGTTTGAGATAACCTTAAATTTCCAAATCGACTTAGAGGAAAATTTTGAAATCCTCTATTTTGTTATGAATATGGATATGTAAGTTTTAGAACTTATATATATGAATGCGGTAAATTTGAAACCGTTAGTTTAGAAAGACATTGTTATGGAAATCTTATGTATGTTTACATAGATGTTATATGTACGAAATGTGAAATGAAAGTACTACATATATGATATTATGTTTTCTAAACTGAGGATGTGGAAAAGTACCTTCCATTTATTATTGGAGAAGGTATTGGAACTCGTGAAGAGTATCCATTTGAAATTCGTAGCTACGTAGAATTTTAGTCAGAGTGACTATTTGAATCGGAAATCCTTCGTGATAGTTCATCGCGATGAGATTAGATTTGATTGATGATGTTAGCGTAATTTGAGGGGCGAGATGCCCACAGTTACGAGCGACTCCACTGGGATAGTGGCGTAACCGCCGAGTAAACTGCAATCTAATGCCAGGCGAAATTTGAGGGGCGTGATGCCTACAGACACGAGCGATTCTACTGGGATAGTAGCGTAACCGCCGTGTGTACTGCAATCTATGGCAACAACCATGGCGAAATTTAAGAGATGAGAAATCTACAGCCACAAGCGACTCTACTGGGATAGTAGCGTAACCGCCGGGTGGAACTGTAATCCATGGGGGAACGTGCTTTCCATATCCATTTTTAAAAGAATTTTTAAAAGTATTTTCACTGGGAATTGAAGCAAGTATATTTAGTACTTGGAGATTTTTAGACCTGCGCCTGGCCAGCGTATGTCTAATGTCTGTGAGAACGAAGATGGACTTGTTAAATTTCGAGTTAGCAAGTATTTTCAAACTGTAAATAGCAAATCAATGATTTGAAATTAAAATTTCAAAATTCCAACCTAATGAACTAAGGAAGAGGATCTTTGAATTGTTTGGAAAGTCCACAGCTTTGAAAAATATATATTATATAAATCTCTAATGTGAAGAATTTTAAAGTTTGAATCTGAGTATTGTAAATTAAAAATGTTAGTAAAAGACTTTTGTGTTTTGATTTTTTGAAAATCATTGAGCAAAAGTGAAGATAAACAAAACTAGTAAGATTAAACGAATGAAATGAATCCTATATTCATTTATTTGTAATAAGTTTTAAGTTTAGTAAAAAAAATTGACTAGAGTATAAATATCGATGAAATTTTAACAACTTTTCCTTTTCGTGGACGAAAAGTTTTTAAGGAGGGGAGTTTGTAACGACCCTGAATTTTGAACAATTTAAATTGAAAATATTTAATTAATTTTAAATATTTGAACAATGATTTGACTTGAATTTCAAATTATCAGAAGGAATTGGTGATTAAATTTTTGAATTTAATCTATTGAAAGTTGAATAAAATTTGAATCTTCAATATTAAGCCGGTTAAAAAAAAATAATTTAAAGGCTTGGAAAATTCATATTGATAATACTGAAGATAATAGAAGCTTCAGAATTGAATTTAAAAGCGATTTGTTCAATTTTGAAATTGTATCGTTTGAATTGAATTTAAAAGTAGCCTTCCGAGGCACAGTCTCGGAATTTGACGAAACCAGTTTCATTGGGTCCGTAATATTGAATTATTACTGGATTTCCAATTTGGTATTTATCAGAATTGTTTTATGAATATACGGCGTATAAACGCGTATAAAATTTAATCGAATTCAAATTGAATTTCTGTAACAACCTGGATTTTTGCCCGAATTATAATCATCGATAAACGATTAAAGTTGACAGATAATTTGTTGTTTATTGTTGGAAAATTTTATAACGATAAAATCTTCGTAAATTAACGATTTAATATCGATCGTTAATTTCTGTTTGAATTTGGAAATTGTAATCAATTGAAATTCTTTTATTTAAATTTTATTAATAAAAAATAAATACACATAATTTAAAATTTAACAACTAAATTAAACAAAATAAATTAAATACAAAACAAATTCAAAATAGAAAACAAATCAGTTTTAGAGAAAAAAAAATATCTTACACCACCCATACCTAAAACCATACCGATCCCCTTACCCTTTCTTCTGTTAAACCCGCACCCCCCTTTCTCTTCAATCAGACAAACGAAAAAAATTCGAACGAAGAAAAAAAAATGGCGACTTGATAAAACTAGGGCTTCGGCGATCTCGTTCGATCTGGCGAAATTTAGGGCTCGTTAAGAAAATTCGAAGGCGCCGGCGACGATTGTTTCGATCTGGAGGACTTTGGCTTGCCGATCGAAGGTCGATTTCGTCTTCTTCGCTCGTTCTTCACCGCCGCGGCATCAACTCCAATCTGCGACTCGTCGAACAAAGGTGAGTAGCCCTCACATCTAATTCATGCCTTCACTTCGAGATTTGGGTTTGAACCCCTAGATTTTTTGTTCGTATATATTTGAGATGTTTGGATTATTTGAAGTTGACAAATCTTTATTCCGGTCATTCGATTTGTTTTGGGTGTCGATGATTTCTTTATCTCGGCCATTCGAATTGTTGATGTTGATGATTTCCAATTTGTTCGAATTTGCATCTTTTGCTATTTGATATGCGTGATTCCCACGTCGCTGATCCTTTCCTTTAATACATTGTGATATTCTGGGAAATTTCTTCATACCCACGGTTTTTAATTTTGCATCGTTTGATCTCTGATTTTCACACGGCATTAAAACTTTCCTAATTTCAAAAAAAACTTGTCTGTTTCCATATTTCTAAAGTTCGATTTAATGTCTCTGACTTTTTCAACTTTGATTCAAATAACCAAAATATGTGGCTTGACATCTTTTACTGTTTCCAGTGAACTTTGTTTCTGACCATCTCTGTGTTCTTCCCATCTGATCAATTAGTTGCATTTATTTTAATAAAGTGCATTTGCAACTGTCTTCTTTGTTGTTGATGACCTTGATGAGTTGTTTGTGATGTTTGCACTTCATATGGTTCACTTAGTCATTGTTGGACTTGAGCTACTCTGGTCACTTGTACTTTTCACTGTTGATGTCTGGTCTGGTTGCCTGGTATATTTCTGTAGCTTCATTTGTAAACTTGTACATTTTGTTTGTTGGTTTCACTTGCATCTGGTCTCACTGAGTTTGGTTGCTGTCTTCATATAGATGATTCACTGGACATTTTCATGTAGCTGTAGTCTTTGTATCTCTTGTGCATGTTGTGTTTTTGTTGTAACTGCGGCACTTTAGCATGTGTATCTGATCTTTGTTCCCTATTGCACATTCACCTGTTTCCTCATGTCCATATATGTGTATATATACTGGTTTGAGACCTGATGCTTTGAACTTGATCATGTTGGCATCTCTGGTTGGTCTGCATTATGATATTCTGGTTCATCTTTGTTTATTTTTGCATTCATCCTAGTAGTTGCAGTTGTCACTGTAGTTACCTTGTTCATTTTGACTTGAGTCAGTTGCCATTGTGCTTGTGATCATTTGTTTGCACTGTCACATCCATTTCTTGAGTTGCCATTTCATATGCTTGCACTACTTTGATGTTGCCTGCATTCATGCGTTTGATATTTCAGTCTAATAATCTTCACTCTGTATGAAAAGAGTTTCACCTGACACCATACATGTAGACTTATACGTGATCATAAGTTTGATTTATTTCTGGTTCATTTGGAGTTGCCATCTTCTGACTTGTTTACCTGAACTGTTAGCATTGACTTTACTTGACTGCTTGACCTTATGCATGTATTCATATAGTAGCTGGAATTGGTCGTGTTGCTTGATTCACTGCAACCATATTATCACAGTATATTTGTTTGAGTCTGGGTCCATTTCGAGCTTGAGTTGCTTTGTTGAGTTTTTGTCCACTGTTTGACTTAGTGGCCTTCCACTTAGGCAGGCACTATAATGTGCAGTCTGGTTACATGCTGTTGATCTTCACGTGACTGAAATCTTGTTGCAGTCCTACCCTTGTTTCTATGTGCTGACCTTATATTCGGAGGTGGCGAGGCGGTGCACGCGTGCGTGCACTGCACCCAAATCGACAGTTTTTGAATTGATAATTCTTTGCTCGTGATGCATTGATTTTTATACCATATTGGCGAGGCCGTACACGCGTGCGTGTACGGCAGCCAATCGAATTTCGATGGTTTTAAAGTGACAATTTCAATTTTTTTTTAAATTGATTTAGTCGAGTTGATAAATTGTTTATTTATCTCTGTTGATGATTTAAATCTGCTGATTTATTGTTTAACACTGTTTAGTGTTAAAATTTTCGTTATCCGGTTTCTTTGTTTAAAGAGTCGGATAGACGGGAATTATTGTGACTGTCGTCTATTTAAATTATTACTGCCTCTATGCACTAATAAACTGGTTTGAATTAGACTGACCTGTGTATTATTTTCTTTTGAATATAATACTCGGGTCAGACCGAGTATTTTACAGCTTGAAGATTTTCGAGCAGCGAAGTTAGAGAGAGAGTAAAGAACCATTTTTAGTTTCAGAAGAAAATTGTATTTTAAATATTCCGCTGTATCAGTATTAAATTGTATAAACTCTGATGTATTCTAAAAGATTTATAGTAATGAAATAAAATTTCATTTGTTTTAATTGATTGTTATTATCTGTGTTTCTGTGGCTGATTCTGTTTAAACCTTATAAACTAAATAACAATTCGTCTTTTTGAACGTTTCGAGTTGGTTTAATTACCGACTGGAGGCGGTCAAAAGGGGGAATGTTACACTTCTTTTATTTCAAGACTAAGATTCAAATTTCATTTTTTGAATTCAGATTTAAACCTTTGATTTTAACTTTACTTACAATTCAAACTTCCCTTTAAAATTTCAAACTACTTAATCATTTTTAAAATAGTTAAAACAATTTAAATTTTAAAACTTTATTTATTTTTGAACTGAGATTCAATCTAAATTAATCAGATCAAACTGGGATTTAAACTTGTTTTAAATCCTGCTTTACAATTTAAAAATCCAGTTTAAATTTAAAGGAATTGCTATTGGTATGAAGCCTGTAACCACGCATATGACTCGAGCCACCCAAGCCAACCAAATTCCCAGATTACCAAAATTATGCACCATGCCCGTGCACGGCACCGCTGCTCGTCTCCGGCCGACCCCACATCATCGAGCAAGTCAATGCTCATCCACGCATCAACCCCCGACCATAAGAACTCCCTCATCTTCTCGATATCAAAATCGAGTTTGAAAATTAAATCTGGAAACAACAAAACTCACCACAACCACACCTGTCAACACCTCGTTCTCGCCACCTCGACCATCAGAATTTGTGCAACTCCGGCCACGACCTCGTCTACAACTCGACTACCATCAACCAGAAACTCGCTGCCCTCGATCCACTACACACGTCATGGTGATCAATACTTCAAACCCAGTAAAAATTAGGGTTCCAGACGAAATATCATCGCCGCTGCCTCCTCGATGATCTGCACCACGATCAAGAATTTTTCCTAGATACTACGATTGCTCCTCCATCAACAGGAAGAACCCCGACCCCTCCAGTCACAAAGATCACCAGAAAAACCCAAATCTTCATATTTTGATGAACCCAGAACAACACCTTCAATGCTTAACTAGAAATAGTGATTCTTGTTTCAAAAACCAAGTTTTTGTTTTAACATTTGATTCATATGCCTGAATCCATGAGTTACAAAAATTTGAATTTTAACTTATTTAAGTTTTTCACAGTGGTTTTATATTTCCAGAACCCATACAAGTTGTTTTCCTTTTAAACAAAATTTTAAACATAAGACTTTGTTATAACAAACATTTTATGTTCATGACTTAAGTTTTATCAAAGTTTGGATTGAGAGCAAATGAATTTTTAATGCATATTCAAGCCTCGAATCAAAACAGTTTTGTTCAGAGTCTACAACATGTAGCCAACATCATCCATATACACATACAAATACATATATACCAGCATACTTAATTCAAATCTTAACCCTGCAAACAGTTTCATATGCTTAAGTCTTTTTTTTAATGATGTTACTCACCTTGGTTTCCAGAAGAATGAACAGAGCTCTTTGTTGAAAACTGCAGTTCTTCTTTTTCTTTTTCTTTTTCTTCCTTTAATTTTTTATCTGTTTGGTTGAATTGAATGGATTGTTTAAAGTTGAATTTTGCTTTAGGTTGAGATGATGCTTGCTTCAGTTTTGATGGACGAAGAGAAATGAGAAGTTGGTATATATAAAAGAGAAGTTTATAAGTTAATATGTTTGTACAGGGTAATATGTTGTCTTTGTACAATACAGGATGATGTCTTTTGTACAACACAGCAGAGATTTTTTCCTATTTTTCTACTTTGGTGGCTGATGTAACCTATATTTCGGTGGCTAATGCCTTGTTTAGCGGCTGATAGATATGTTGTGGCTAAAGATATTTTTGTTTTGTACCTAGATTTTTATATTGTTTCTTCTTTTGCAAGCCATTGAATATATTTACATTTTGCTTTTGTTTCATACTTGAATATACATCTCCTTTTGCAAGCTCTTTCATATATATAGCTTTGTCTTATTTCATTTTACACTTACTTGTATTCCAATAGCATACATATCCAATTTTAAGAATTATCCTAAGTATTTATTTATAGTTCACATAACTAAAATTTTAAGATATTTCTTTTATTTCTTTTTTTGAAGTTTAACTATCCAACATTTAATTTACTTATTTATTATTTATTTTCCTACTTTTATTAATTTCATAGTTTCTCTTATTTTATAAATTCAAATTATTTTTAAACCATTTACTTAAAATTTAAATCCAAATCCCATATATATAAATTCAAATCTACTCATATATGCACATCTAATTTAACCATATCCAAAATCCAAATACAAATTTATTTTCTAAAATATTTAAATTTAAATCCTTATTTCAAATTCAATTCAAATACATTTCTCAAGTAATTTCTCAATAAATTCATAATTTAACTAGAATCTTATATTAATTACCAATTATTTCACAATTTTTATTCAAAAATTAATTTAATTATCAATTTAAACTTAGTTAAAATCCGAGATCGTTACACATTCTATCATATCTTCCTCAAAACTAACCAAAATCAAGTGATTCCTTTTTTATACTCAAGAGAAAATAATTTTCAACAACTTTTCAGTTAATAAGTTTTTCAAATTTTGAGAGTAAGAGAGTCAAAAACAAGAGAAAAGATGACCTATTTTTCGGGTCTAATTTTGAGAATTCAAGTTCAAAGCTCTACTACTTCTTCTTTATACTCTCGGCCAACCTCCATCTCATGCCTTGGCCAAGCACTAGGAATGAGGAATTCGGGCTTATTTTCATTTGGTTCCGAAGCATGGTAGGAAGTATGAGTTAGATCTTAAGTTCCTTGCCTTAAAGTTTGACGGAGTGGAATCCAAAGTAAGTTATTTCTTATTTTTAAGTTCATTAACACCATTGCTAAGTTGAAAGAACTTTAAGTGTTGTTTGAAAACCCTTGTTGAATGCTTGTTTACTTTGTTTTCTAAAACAATGGTTTGATTTCCTTACTCGATATTATGTTTGGATGGTTAATTAAGTAATTTAAAATTTAGAAGTTAAATACTTAATGGGGTATGCGGAAATGACTTGTACATGTGTTTCGTCTATGAGATCCAAGGAGACTTGGGCGAGGGACAGAACGTGTCGAAGGAAAAGCCCGGATGCTCTATAATAAATATCAAACCATTTAACCCAAGATAAAATAAAGTGTTATAAATATTTGATAGAATGAAGCATTGATTTATCATTTATTGTTGTGTTTATTTTGTTAATTGATTGTTTGGTTGTTTGAATTAGGCTCGGCCAGTATGAGCATTGATTATTATTCATTGATTGTTGACTTTGCTCGACCAGTTTATGATCAATTAATTATCCATATGCATGGGCTAGGTAGAAAATAATTGTAGGCTAACAGCTTGTGATTTATTTCACGATTTGACTATAAGGTGTTCAGCAATAATATTTGGTTCACTTCAATTTAATGAATTGTTTTGAAAATTAGTTTTTAAAGGGAAATATTATGAAATGTTTTCCCTTTAAAAGAAATAGAAATGTTTGGTAATGAATATTTTGAAGTTATATTATATAAAAGTGATTTATATAAGAATGGTTTTATAAAAATGTTTTATGAAATGGAAAGAATTTCGAGGACTAAACCCGATGGTTTTAAGATGATTTCTGAAAGGATTTGGGAAATGAAAATTATTATAGATTTGAATGTACTTGTGAATATTAGTGTGAAATGATTTATCGCTTCGGCATATAAAATGATTTGTTATGTTACCAATGATTCGGGTATCCCGTAACTAAAAAGTGGGCATGTGTTTTTGGTATAGTCTGCTCTTAGAACAGAGGGATATACTTATTTACCGATTGTATGAAGGCTGGGACCCAATTGCCTTGTTATTGGGAGAAACCTCCCGATCTGGTTGCATATGGTTTAATATGTTTTTATTACAGTATTTGGGATTTCCAAATAAACTTTTCAAAAGTGATTTGATTTAAGATCCAGAAGTAAAGTATAATTTGAATATAAAAGATATATATATTTCAAAAGTTTTGAAATAAGAATTCGAGAATAAATTCCAAAGAGATAATTTTCGTAAAGGTAATTAGATTTGAAAATCTAAAATTGAAGATTAAGCCTAAGTGGGTAGTTTTAGGAATTGCATATTGTTTGTTGCATCGTAGGCTCCGTGAGTCCTATTTGCGGTAGGAGAACTAAGTTAGCTTGATCCTATATTTAATTGGATACCCAATTAGATAGGGGTACGTAGGCAGTCATAAGTGGTAGTGATGCAGCCCCAAAATTAATATAACCCTTTCATGTTTATCTGTTATTGGTTGTTGTTTATCTTGTGTTATTATATCTTTCCTGCTTACTATTTTATTTCGCATTTACATTGTTTATTGAGTTCGTAGATAAGGATAGTGTTGTCTCTCTCATCAGAGTTGTGCAGTGGTAGATTTATAGTCTTTGTATTTGGTATGTATTAAAGCACACTTCGTAGAATTAATAAATAAATAAATTACTCTGATAAGTTGTATAATTGAAATAGTATCCTATACATTTAGTAATATTGAATATTTATCAAATATGCTGTATTAATTTGGTAGTTTTCATTAGTAGTTTTAGAACGGACGGATTTTTCGGCAATTTTAACTGGTCCGAAAATCTGGGTCGTCACACCCGGTCTCTTAAATAACCAAATGCTTATTTCATACTGGATGGTTCTTTACATTTCAAAGAGTCAATTCACAATTGGTATCAAAATATCATATTTGATTTCAAATCATATTCACATTTGAATTTATTGATAAGATAGGTTAATTAAAGCCTAGTTCCAAAATCATCATATTTACTCAAATATGTCATTTCACGAAAAGGTATCCATTCCACATTCCAACTTAGGTTGTATCATCATCAAGGATTTAAATATAAATACTTCACATTTACACAGTCTGAGATCTTTAGAAAATAGTTTATATAGTCATAAATAGTTTTAAAATAGATTGGAATAGTTTAAATTGTAAAAATAGTTTAAATAGATTTGAATTTGATTTAATTTGATTTAAAATGATTTATATAGATTTAAAATAGATTAAATAAATTTAAAATAGATTAAGTAGATTTAAATCATGTTAAATAGATTAAATGGTTCTAAAGGAGATTAATAGATTTAAAATATATTAAATAGGTTTAAAATAGATTAAATAAATTTAATTAGTTTAAAATTATTAAAATAGATTAGATTGGATTAAAATAGGCTAGAATAGATAAAATAAATTAAAAATAGGTTTAAATTGGTTAAAATAGTTAATATAATAAAAATAGTTTAAATTAGTTTAAAGAGATTTCAAAGTTATATAAAAACAATTCCAATAACTCAGTTCCGATAAATTCATTTATATTTGACACTTCAACTTTGAAATTTCCAATTATAATCCTTTGAACAATTCATCAAATCAATTCCAATTTCAGCATTAACGCTTGGATTATCGAAAATAATTCAGTTTATATAAATAAATTTCTAATTCAAAAAGCCGGTTAATTGAATTCAAAATTTAAAGAATTAAAAATCATTTAATTTAGCCAATCCGGTGTTCGTATATAATTTTCTACCCTTTGGTCAAGTGATATAGATATTTATCATTTTAATCCGCAATTTAAAATTTTATGGTTATATATCATTTCAAACCGCAATCTCGAATTAAATAAAAATCCATAAAATCGCTCGAGTCTATCATTTCAACCCATAACGATTTTCCCGTAATCTATAGATCATTCGGGTATGTATCATTTCAACCCATAAGGAACTTGTAGTGTTATAACAATATAAAAATACAACATCCAGTCATCCAATATCAACAATCAAACATCTATCACAATCATCATCCAAATCAATCAATTAACATCAATAGATAACTGATAATCAATAAAATGTATTAAATTGACAATTTAACTTCAATATTAAATTAAACGATGATTAAAATGCAATAAAAGTTAAATTTAACCAGAATGACAATTTAAACATACCAAACAACAATCAATTAATTCCAAATCACATCATAAATCTAATTTAACTAACATAAGATAATTTAGTAGTTGTGAGTGGGTTAAAACACTCACCTTCGATTTCAAATCGATTTGAAATCCACATTAGGGCCCAAATTTGAACAGTCTCAGAATTCGTTCAAACCAGCATCAAAATGTCAAGAATTTCGATACGATCGCAGCGGAACAAACCGCGCGTGAATCCGAGTTCGTATGAAAAAGATATTCATATTAGAAGTTAGATGATTTTTATTATAGAATAAATAAATAATTAATAAAACAAAGACACGTCATCTAACACTCTACCTCGCGCAGACCCAGCCTCAACATCGCGCATGTCTAGGGTTTCAGGCTCCACTAGTACACCGTTGCCACATGCCGCTCCGACAACATCCACTCCGATCTGCCATCTCCAGTCGAACGCCACTGCCAGGCCGCACCCTGGCCCCACATGCGGCACTCCACCACGTCGCCATTGCGCCTCCGCCCCATTTAGTGCCAAATTCTGGCGAACCTGAGCTGCTTCCTAACGAACTAACACCATAGATAAACGCTGCTCGACACCACCTTCCCAACGTCACCTCCCGATCGTCGATCGGACGACGATCCGTCGTTGGATCGTCAAAACTCCATATGGATGGCTGAAAATGTTTCAACAATTTCTGGAAAAACGGTGATTCGATTCGAGAAACGAATTACACCAGTGAATTATGCTCGTTGAGAGCTTCAAATCGATATAAAATTTGATATGGTTCAGAGGAGTTTGATTTTTTTTACTTCGTTTTGAAATTGAATTTGGGTTTGGATCTGCAACCATTGTGAAGAAGGAGAAGCTGATAGTTGCAATAGACAGATACGTACAAAAATGAGAAGTAATAAGGCTGCTAGGGTTAGAAAAAAACAATATATACTAGAGAAGCCCGATAAGAAAATGAATAACATCCGAATAGATTTGAAGCAACAAATATGACCCGAAAAGCCCATTTCGTCTCCGAAACGAAAGTAGGTCATCTCATATATCAAAATAGATGTTTTTCATGGTTTTAAACTCAATGGAACAGGTTTCAAGTCCTAATTCCATCATATGGAGAAGTTAGCTTTAAAATCAGCTTATTTCAAATTGATTTCAATTGAATTTAGTTAAATTGATTTCTATGCGTATCGAGTTCGTACGATCAAACAACAAGTCCAATCGCTACGAAACTTGAAATCCTACAATAATTCACCATTTCGGATCCGATGAAACAGGTTTCGTCGAAATCTGAGACAGTTGCAAAAACGACTATTTTCATGTTAATTAAATAAATTAATATTAAATTAATTAATCACTTTTTTTATTCAATATTTATAAACTAACAAATTTCATCATTTTTGATTACTTAGATATTTATAATAAGTTAAAGCAAATTCCCAAATCAATCCAGTGTTAAATATTACACTAATTACAGTGTTCATTTCAACTGTAATTAAACCCAATTAATTATTGGGGGAATTAATTTAAAGGACAAAAAATTGTATATTTTTAGCTTTAAGGACACGACCTCAATATTTTAACCACAAGGACAAACATTATCCTAAAAGTTATTCATAAGGACAAACATTCTTCCAAAACTACTACCGAACTAAAAACTGATACCAAAAAACTGCTACCGATAACTACAAACTAATACCTAAAAACTGCTATCAATAACTAAAAACTTATACCTAAAGAAAGTTTCATTCAGGCTAAAATAATGAAGGTCTGTCCTTGAGGCTAAAACGTTGAGAAATTTTGTCCTTGACAATAATTTCCTGGTAATTATAATTTAATTCCAATAAATTCATTTAATTTGATTTCAATCTTTTAATTCAATTAATTATTACTTTCTATACCTAGTTAACAATTGTTTATATCTTATTACACTAATATTCTATAATCATCATCTTTTACCATATTAGTTGCAATACTTCAATTACATTGAATTTGTCCATTTTATTATAATTTAAAATCCCAATAAATTGACTAAACTTGCTTTCAATTCTTTTTATTCAATCAATTGTCATATTATGAATAAGATTTACATTGGGTTACATCTTATTGAATCAATATTCTACAATTATCAATTAAATCTACATTGACTGCACTAATTTAGTAAATTAATTGCAATTGAGTTCCAATTTAATTTAACTGTGACGCCCCACCTCTATACCCACGCTAACCAAGAACACTACGATGTAGTGCTGTCAATTAGCACGGAGAATAAGGCTGTTGAGGAGCGACCATCCGTGTAACTTCTTCGTGCGAGCACCGATATGTCAGATAGAATAGAATGCATATCTTTTAAAGAGGAAATCCAACATACCGATACAAACACAAAGCTATCACATGGTGGCTATATATAATCTTCGGAAACAAATATAGAAATAAACATAACACAAATCAGTCACAGACAATTCATATCACAAAGGCGGAATAAGATATGAATATTACACCTAAAAGTGTACACCAGAGTAGTGGTCAAATAAGATCCACAATAACACAAAAGAATAGATACAAGTGCAAGACAATAGAATACGTATACATCAAGGAGTCTCATCACAAATGCATACAACAAAAAACTACTAAACTAGAGTAGTTAGCCAAAAGTCAGAAGATGGCTCCAGATAAGAAGTCTTGAGGAAGCACCTGTAAAATCTCAGTCTGACCCGAGTATTATTTAAGAAGAAAATAATAAACGGATCAGTCTAGCTATAATTATCAGATAAAATGAGATAAAATATGAGATATGATAATAGAACGTATGATAAGAAAAAGGTGTCATACTATGAAAAGTATACATTAGAAATCCCACAAAAGTCATACAATATCTCAATAATCTCAAAACAGAGAAAAGAATGTCATATTCTTAATTTAATTCACCAAGCCACAATAAAATGACATACTCATCAATGTCAATGGTAAAAGCTGGTGAAACATAAAATTCCAGAAATCAATAATTAGAAATCCAGAAATCACAAGAAAAGGATGGCCAATCCCAAACAGGAGCATGAAAGCCGGTACATTGACGCAGTGCAAACGGTACGTCCAATGAACCAGAAAGCCGAGACATCGATGTAGTACAAACGGTACATCAGATGAATCAAACATTGACGCAGTGCAAACGGTACGTCCAATGAATCGGAAAGACAGAGACATCGATGTAGTACAAACGGTACATCAGATGAATCGAACATTGACGCAGTGCAATCGGTACGTCCAATGAATCGGAAAGACAGAGACATCGATGTAGTACAAACGGTACATCAGATGAATCGAACATTGACGCAGTGCAAACGGTACGTCCAATGAATCGGAAAGACAGAGACATCGATGTAGTACAAACGGTACATCAGATGAATCGAAACACATTAAAAGTACTTGGGTTGCCAGCCCACAAAGAAATGAGACGAAGCTCAATAAAATGAAGTACAGTCCTTCATACGGACAAAGAGACATCGCACAATTGCTAGTCTAAATCATAAAATGATCATCATGATCAGCGAGAAGTGTCAATCACACCAAGCTAGTAAATATATGAGTTTAGCTTCATGTCCCATAACCACTTGCTTAACTTAAATATTTACGAACAAGCTGTAAATCTTCACTAGGAAATTGTCACGAAAAGGGTTCAATCGAACAAGTCCAAGAGCTAACCGACGAAGTGAACGCAAGCGTTTCATACCACTCGTTTTACTAAGTCGTTTAAGTCGATTTCTCATTCGAGTGAAGTAAAGGCTTGTATATACTAGTAGATTGGAAATCGGTTTGAGAAAACGAACTTTTGATATTTAAAATAGTGTTGAAATCGCTTTGATGAAAGAGTTTTGATATTTACTATTAGTATTGAAACCTTCATATATCTTCAAAGTGACAAGTCATAAAACGATTGTAGAAACAAATCAATTCACGTTCGAAGACGTGAGTAGAGTCCAAAGAAGTCGATCCCAAAACCATCAAAGTAGAAATTCTGATAAATGTTTTTCAGAAGAGATTGCCTACGCAGAGTAATACGGGGTTCGACCTGCCCGGTCAGGTCGCGGGGGTCCAGGGGGCAGCGCCCCGTCACGGTACGACCTAGTGAAGGCAAGCGGTCTCGAGAAGCCAAACCGGTCAAACGACCAAGTACTAACTCACGAACGACCTAGGGGAAAAACAGGTCAAACGACCAAGTACTAACTCGCGAACAACTTACGACTTAAGCTTCAATTCGAGCTACGAGCTAAGGCTGGAACGACCTAGTGGAGTTAGGTCGGGGACGACCTACGACTTAAGGTCATACGACTTAACAGTTGCGAGCTAGCGGAGTTGGCATGGCCTAGCGACTTAGTAGAAGCAGCGACCTACGACTTAACGATTTAAAAGCCAACGACCTAGGACTTAAGAGCCATACGAGCTACGACTTAAGCTCAAATACGAGCTACGACTTATCACTTAACTCGTGAACGACTCAAGCCTTTAACTCATGAACGACTCAAGCCAGGCGAACAGAAATACAAAGGCGGTGACTTTTCAACGCGCGCGACTTAAGCCCTTAACTCGCGAACGACTTACGACTTAGGCTTAACTCGTGGACGACTCAGCGAAGGCCAGAAACGACTTAAGGCCAGAAAAATCACCAAAACGCTGAAAATTGAAGTTTTTCGCCAATCCAATCCAAACCAAATGCAAATGTTGATGCAAATGCAATAGGGGATCATTCCCAACAGTCCAAGATAGATATAGGTAAGATGTGAGATCAAAAATCTCACCTTTTCACGGAATTTGATGAAGACGAAGCTCGGGGGCAAAGCAAAGATCAACCACAAGCTTGAATCAATGTCTTCACTTCGAATTTGGAGTTAGATGTTGAATTTGCTAAAGAACTTGAGCTTGGAATTTTAATTTCCTATCCCCTCCACCATTTTTGCTAAAGCTTCAAAGTTTATGCAAGTAGATGAAGAGAAGGAAGGGGTTGGGCTGAGTTAGAAGAGGTGCAGCCCAAACCAAAAGCCCAACACAAAAAGTGACGAAAATTTCACTATCTCCAAACATATCGAAGTTTACACTCAAAAAGATCGCAAACGTCATTTTGAACTCAATGGGGGTGGTCTCGAGTCCTAATTTGACCGTATGCAAAAAGTAGCTTTTCAGACTAACATCCGACTAACGATAAAATATTTAAATATAAAATCGATAAATATGCGGGTTGTTACAGACTCCCCTCCTTAAAGAAATTGCGTCCTCGCAATAAGTAAGATGGAAATAAAAGAGTAACAACCATAAAAGCATATCAATACCAAAGAAAATTTGAAATGAGAAGTTCACCAAAAAGAGCATGAAAGAGAAAACCCGGACGAGTTTGCTTGGTGAATTCTCTAGATTTCCCAAGAGCAATCCTTGGGATTTGAGAACCATAGAACTTTCACAAGAAGAACATCTTTATTTTGAAGGCGCTCAACCTCCGAAGCAATGATGCGAATAGAATGTTGCTCAAAAGTCAAATCTGGTGAAACTTCAATTCCTACTTTGACACCAGGCTCAAGAATAAAAATCGGAAACCAAAAATCATTTCCATAGTTAAAAGACGTGGAAAACGTCAAGAATAGTAGAAAATTGAACCGGTGCAATGGCGTAGTACAATAACAATACGCCCAAGAAACTGGAAACATGAATAACTCCGAACATCGACGTAGTACAAAAACGGTACGTCCAATGAACCGAAGCTAAAATAATTCGAAACACCGACGCAGCACAAACGATACGTCCAATGAACCGAAGGCCATAAAAGAACATCGGACGCTAGTCCATAAAAGAAATGAGAAGAAACTCAATAAAACGAAGTATTTCGAAACGTCCGATGAACTTGGTAAAAAGATCATTCCATTCGGACATCATCAAGGAAACAAGCACTTGTTGCTTACGACAAGTGCATTGACAACACAATTCCCCTTTCAGGAATATATAAAGAATATCAAGATCATAAGATGCAAGGAACTCAATCCAATATTAAGTTTCTGATGAGAAAATAAATACTCCAAAGATTTATGATGAGGGTAGCGAACAAATTTCTCACCCAAAAATAATGATGCCAAAATTTTTAAAAGGGAAAACAATATGCGGGTTGTTACATTAACAGACTAAATAAATAGGTAACATATAATAATTATCGCCATTTCTACATTTAATAACATTTGTAAGTTTATTATTTACAAACAAATGATATAACAACTTACACTACACAAATTTTATCCAATTCAATTTATTACACACTATTTCATTAATTAATCAACATTTAAATTATTAATTACTCTTTTAATCCAATTATCAGTTAATACACCCATTATTATAATTAATTTACAATTTATAACCAATTATAACTTTTAATCATTTCAATTAATTGGAATTACATGCAAAGCAATTATAAATTACCTTAAATTAATACTATTACATTTCATTCCAATTATATTCCTATTATTTAAATCATAAATTTTTATTTCTTCCAACATTACATCACAAAACTTTATTAAATTAACTATTTTAATTATTGAAAATTACAGGTCGTTACACTCTCACTGTAACGACCCGATATTTTGAACCATTCGCATCCACACATGTCGGACTTGAATTGCTCAAAATGTCAGATTGCTAATTTATATTTGGAAAAACTCAGCATATACAGTAAATAAATCAATCATAGAATCACAGACATAGAGTATTACAACAATAAGCAGCGGAAGAGATAAATAGTAGTTCACGAAGCTACTATATAAACAACAGACTTTGAAATAAAATACAACAGAATATATCAAATACAACGTAGTCTCGAATACAAACCAATGACAAGTCTGAACAAAACAACTGGATAGCTGAAAGCTGAATAGATATAGATGGATCTTCAAGCAAAGCTCCAAAGGTGAGTCTCAAATGCTGTGACACTCGGTTTGACCCGAGCGTAAAGCAAAACACAAAACACTCGAGTCAGGATTAACATTCTTATATTAATAAATTCAACTCAAGTGAAATGTCAAATGAAATACAAGTAACTTAAAGGATGCTTGGGATTTCCATCCTCTAAGGATCCGTGGAACTATCTACTATGTAGTAATATACGCTATTATAATATGTCTATAGTAAAGTAAACTATTAAAATAGCGTTAAGGCGTTACCCATATCCCCCTTAACATATTTTTATATATTCCCATAGTCTATACAGTACTGTAATTCCTCCGTAAACTGGAGGGCTATCAGATGGCACTCCATAGGTATGGTACAAACCAAACTCGTAGAAGGTACGATAGGGCATGCGACAAGGCACTCGAGGCAATGCCAGGATAAATATACCATTTGCGGATCCGGACTGGTGATAACGCATAGCAGCTACTACCACCCACCTCGACACACTCCCAAATCAAAGGGTGAACCTAATCAAATCACAAAAGCAATAGAATGGTATCGAAGAAATGTGCCCGATCGGAGGAATGACCTCACTTGGCCCGGCATGGCTCCTATTTTAGCCGCATCAAGCTGACTCATAGGAGTCAGGGCTACGTAAATACCATAGAGAATCGTCACAAAACCATCCTACTTCATTTTGGAATCTCCACCTCGTACACAGTTGTTAAAGTGGTTTTCGGTATTGGCAGAGAGTATGGAAATATCTGATCCTGGTCTCTTTAACAACCAAACACTTATTTCATACCATGGTCATTTCATTTCAAATAATTCATACTTCAAATCAAAATATCATATTCATTTCAAAACCATATCAAATTCGATATCATTATTCACTTTTAATAATATTCATTTCCAAAACCGTAACACTTTCAAATTTTATAGCACTTTCGAAATCATGGTACTTTTGGAATCATAGCACTTTTGAGATCATCACACTTTTGAAACCATAACACTTTTGAAACCAAAACACTTTAAAAATCATAACAGTTTCAACTTAAACAGTTTAGATTTTAAAGATAATATATATATTAAAATAGTTATAGATTAAAATAGTTTATATATTAAAATAATTTATATATTAAAATACTTTATATAATAAAATAGTTTCCCCTAATTTCACAAATCGATTCAAATCATTTTAAATTCTGAAATTCAATTTAAATCAATTCTAGTTTAACCAATCAATTTAAAGTTCAAAGATTCAAGTTTAAATATTCAACATTTACAATATAAATCTCATTTATATTTCAACATTTAACTTTAATTTTTATTCAAATTGGAAAATATTCACTTAATTATTTGAATAACAATTTGTTTGAATCCCAATTTATAAATTTGAATCAATATTAAATATTAATTTTATTTAAAGTTGAGAATATTCATTTAATCAACTTCTATTAAATCAAGTTATAAATCATATTTTAAAAATCTCAAAAATCAATAAGTTTAAATCAATTCTTATTTAAATTCACTTATTAACCAATTTAAATTCCAGGTCAACATTATTTATCTGCCCAATCTTTATTATTAAAGTTATAAATCAATTTTAAAATATTAATATAAATTTTCACATAAATAATTTAAAACATATTATATACTAATTTAATTAAACTTTATTAAATTAAATCTTATTATTAATTGTATTTTGTATTAAATCTGATTTTATATATTTAAAAAAAACTATAAGAAAATCTTAAAATTTATATTTTTCAAAACTAACTTATAAATTATAATTTCCAAAATATATTAATTTAAAAATCTAAAATTTTTATACATATATAGAAATTACATTTATAAATATTATATAAAACAATATTTATTAAAACCCATATATTTCCTTTCAAACTTTGGAGATCATTTCAAAA
This sequence comes from Allium fistulosum, assembly GCA_030737815.1. Taxonomy (NCBI): domain Eukaryota; kingdom Viridiplantae; phylum Streptophyta; class Magnoliopsida; order Asparagales; family Amaryllidaceae; genus Allium; species Allium fistulosum. The sequence continues at coordinate 1,105,626,637 of CM060901.1, forward strand.
TATTGACCAACGGTGTCCGTATATAATTTTATATCCTATGGTCAAGTGATACAGATATTTATCATTTCAACCCGCAATTTAAATATCTACGGGTATATATCATTTCAACCTGCAATCCAAAAATCCAAAATCAGTGAAAGTCGCTTGGGTTTATCATTTCAACCCATAACGATTTTCTCCTATTCTACAAGATCGTTCGGGTATGTATCTTTTTAACACATAGGGAATTAAACTAACAGGGAACTTGCAGAGTGAGAACAAATGTGATAATAATAATAATATCAACAATAGGCATATATCATCAGTAACAAATTAAATAAAATATAAACAATAGGATATGGTGTCATATATCACAGGTGAACAATTACAGATAATAGCATATCATATATAGCAATTAAATAACTAGCAACAACATATTTCAATTGTCGTTTCAAGTGAAATCAAATTTAATAAATATAATAATGTTAATCGTGAGTGATTGCTCACCTTTCGAGGATAGAGAGACAAGAAGATGACACAGAAACAGATACGCACACTGAACAACGACAAGCTAGCAAATACTGCGATAATCGATATTGAGATGGTAAGTTAAGATGGACAAGAGATCGATGAAACTAAAATATATATATTGAAAATCAATATTAAATTGAACATATATACATATGTCAAAAATCAAAATATATATATATTAAGATCGTTATTAAATTTTAACACATATATTCTAATATATATATATATATTACATGCACAGAACCTGAAATCATTTTCTAAACTAATATATTACTGACATACTAATGTATAACTGTTATAAGTAAAACATTTTAGGAAATCAATGCTTATATATACAAGCAATATTATATACCACTTATATACTATTTATATACAATAAAAGCATGCAACTGGAAAGACTACAGAATGTATAAGCTTTATATATAATTTACATATTATAAACAACCCAACTTGCATAGATATAAGATTTATATATTAGGAAGACATGAAACAGGTTCTGGGAAATAGAAAAATGATGAACATATTACTGGAGAACCAAATACAAGCTACATATATAATGTAAACCTTTTATACAACAAACATAATATATATTAGTTGTTGCTAAATCTAATTAAAATATTAATATAAATTTATAGACATTCAAAACATACTTACTTTACTGTAATATATATATATATATATATATATAAACAATCGAAAATATGAAGAAATTATTTTATTATAAAGTCAATACTTTATTGAAATCAATATATAGATATATATAACTCGACAGGTCATATAAAACTTATAGACATCTATATATACAACTCTTATATATTTATATATATATATATATAATACTGATTTTATATAGTAGTTGCTGTACTAAAAATTTACAGAGAAAGTAAACATCCATTATTATTATAACATACATATGTATATATTAACTATAAAAGAAATCTACAAACAAAACTTTATAAACTCATATATACTAATATATATATAACTAGCTGTAAACCAATATATATATATATACTCGATATGTACACAAATATATACAGATCTATGAACACTTGTATGCGGATTTCATTTATAAATTTTTTATTATAATATATATATATATATAACATAAACATCAAACGAAAAATTTAAAGTCTATGTATAACATAAAACAACAACTTATATAAACTTTATAAATATACAAAATTCATATGGATACCTTTATATAAAATATGCATTCGGCCAGGGTAAGAGGAAGCTGACCTTCGGCCATAGATGAGTGCAGGAGGTCGAGTAAGGCAGAGGAGGAGGAGCACGGCTTTGCTGCTATGACGTGGCGGGGAGGATGAGGCAGCAAGGAGCTCGGGTTAGTGGAGAATGTGAAACAGGGGAGAAAAAGGAGCTTTGGTGGCGGCCGAACTTTGGTGAGTGGCCGTTCTTGGTTTCGGGTTTCAATGCGGAGGTGAAGGTGGAGGACCTGGGGACGTGTGCTTCGCTTTGGGAATGGAGTGTTATCGAAGAGAGGTGGGGCGCGAATTGGCAATTTGAAGAAGGAGATGCAAAAATATGAAATGTACATGCAAACATGCAACTTATAATAATAATAATAATTATTATTTTGAATGAATTAGAAGGAGAGGAAAAGATAGATGAATGATCATAGAAATATAGATTGAAATGGGGAATAGAAAAAGGCAGGAATAAATTCTTAGTGGCTATTGGTTACCAACCGGTGAATAAATGAATGGTCACGGGCAGATAGAAAGACTTAAACAGTACCGATACGGAAATCATTCCATAGATTTTGCCGTTTTCCGTGCTCCGAATCACACAAATGAATATACAGTGGAGATCAACATGACGAGACGATCAAAACGGTATATAGATATCAGTGGTACGATCATCCTATCAAAAGTCGATAATCGGTACCGAAAATGCTGCTAAAACGCCAGAATTAAGATAAACGGAGCAATAGCAGTCTAAATTTGGCGAAACGAAATATGACATCTCACTCAGAAGAAGATTTACAAATTTATTATATAAAAATATTTAGGTTTGAGAAATATTTTATTATCATCAAGTATTAACTGATTTAAATTTAAATAAAATTACACAATAAAATAAATTTTCATATTATCTAATGAAAATTTACCATTTGCCATGATTAAATAGACGTATTCCAAATATCAAATTTTTATTTCAAAATTCAATTATTTAAAATTTCACAAAATTTCAGTTAATTACGTTATTAAAACCAATAAAATTTACGGGTCGTTACACTCTCCCCCACTCAAAACTTTTCATCCCTGAAAAGGAACGAGGTAGGAGAATAGAAACATCCAAAAAGAGAAGATAGATTGAAATACCAAATACAATAATTAATTTAAAACCATATAAACTACATTTATTTTAAAATTGGTTTATATTCAATTAATTGATTCCAATTCATTTTATCTAATCAATCAAATTTATTGTGTTCACATTTGAATTGATTTCATTTCCATATATTTTGTTTAATTGATTTGTTTCAAATTCATTAACATTTATTGCAAAAATTTCACAACAAAAATTTGTTTTACTTTACTGATTTATTAAATCTATTTGATCAACCATAGTTAATTCCACCTCAACATTCAACTTCAACTATTCAAAACCATATAGATTTCAATTTTAAATAAATTAATATTCAACAATTTGGTTTAATCCATTTTATTCAACTAATAAATAGTCATTCAATTTAAAATTGATTTTCTTTTATTTTATCAACATTTCTTTCAAACAAATTCATTTTTATATTAACTTATTTATTTTATCCATTTATCTTCAGCTAAGTTGATTCCACAAAATTTCAAGTTCACTATTCTTAAGTTCAAATTTATCTGCTTAAATAGTCTTCTTTTTATTTATTTAATTTATTTCACTTAACTTATTTTGCAACATACATTAGGTGTATACATTTTATAACCATATATTATTCAACAAATAAATTTCTCTTTTATTATCCAATTTATTATCAGTAAATTCCCTTAACAAAATATCATTTTTGATATCTTATTACTTATATCATAGTGTATATTATCCAATTACATTCTAATTACATATAAACTTTCTAGGTAAGTTATATTAATGTTTCTGAGTGTAATTAAACACTATACAAATTTTCTTTTTATTTACACATTTATATTAAGCCAGATTTTAGTTGAACAAATTATTACTTATGTTTTCTTGTACAACCCTTTATTATACCCTAACATTTTTCGTTTTGAATATTTTAGGCAAGTTATATATATTAGAATGTAATTTAGTATTATACAAATAAGTTTTTATTCAAATTCAACTATTTCAAGTTGGTTAAATTTCATTTATCACTTTAGATTTTCCACTTATTCAAAAATTGCACTTTATTTCCATAATTGAAACCATTTCTTAATATAAAACTTAAGATTCAAAAATTTTCCGGTTTCTCTTCCAACTATGTTGAAATAATTATATACATATATATATATATATTTTTTATAAATCAACTCATATTCAAGAAATTCAAATCAAATTCTTTTTCCAAAACAAAAGTGTAGCAAAGCTACCAAGTGGTCTCTCCACTCTGAAACTCGAAAATGAATGTCGATGATGCTACAGTCATCATCGAAGTTATTTTTCCAGTGACAAATGAAGAGAGTACTGATTTTCTTCATTTAAAATTTCTTGAAAACAATTCCCACTCGAAAATACTTTCAAATAATATATTTTTCAAAACATTGAAAACAAAATTTAGAAAAGTACCTGAGATAACCCTAATTTTGTGAGCAGATTCATGATTTAATTTAGTTTATATTTGTTTAAAATTGCATTGAAAAGATAGAAATAGGAAACTGATTTGCAGATACATGGTTTAAAACATGTACAAGTGCACAAGTTAGTGCACATACATGCACACATTTTTCTGTGTGGTAAAATTGGCAACAGTTAGTATATATGTTAGTATAAATAAATTACAAATACATATGTAGGCAGATATGATCAGGTCTTTTAAAAAAGTTTAGCAGAAAGAAAACAAATATGTATATAGGCATAAATAGTAAGAAAGAAAAATAAAAAGACTTAAGCAAAAAAATAGGCATACATATGCAAGCACTGCAGGTAAAAAGAAGAGAGAAAAACAAAGCTTGCATGGAAATGGTATGAACCCTTAAATAAACACTTTATCCATTTCCAACAATTCTTTTGCTTAGGAAAAATAAAAGTCATGCATATTACATGACCCGGGGTAAGGTTAAAAGAATAAGGTTTATTTTCTGAAAAAAAATAGCAAGGACCGCATACCCTTTTCTTTTTATCAATCAAGTGTAAGGCAGATCATATTATGGGGTAGAACTGACATTGGGTAATTCCATAAAACCCTAGTAACAGCCAGGATTTATATAAAGAGGCTTAGTGTAGTGAGATCATACACATTTTCTCTTCATAACCAAAAGGAAAAATAGAAAAAAATATAAGCCAGAGAAAATAAGGAGCACCGGCCATTAGAGTTAGAGGAAGGCAGAGGATCAAAAGAAAAGCAAGGCTTAGGGGAAAAAAGGAATTAAGTGTGAGTAACCTCACTGAAAACTTTGGCATTATGTCCTGAATATTGAGGCAGCCTATTTGAATTAATAATTCACTTTTGCAAGTTATGTTCATTTTATGATTTGATGACTTTTTAATGATCTGTTCAAGTGTAAAACCCTTCATAGTGATTTACCTAAAAATAAGAGTCATGGATTTCATGTTTAAAATGTTTATCTGTGCTGTGAATTAATTTTGAGATGGAGTGATTTCTTTTTATGAGTTTTCTTCATAAAGTTATTTATAAAATCCCAGGATTCATGTGGTAGATATATGGTCTGTAAATGGAAAGAAATATGGGGCTGCAACATTGTGTTGTTGCTTATGTCTCATGTTAACTAAAACAAAAGAAAATGTAGAAGTGCAATGTTATACATGTGCTGAGCTTCTATGTTTTATGAACTACCCAAATCAAAATATATACTTATGGTTTAGCCAAATCTTCAAGATTAATAAGGATCTGATTGAACCAGAGGTAAGAGAAGATAACTAGTAAACTACTTATGACCATATGTTTATAACTTGATCCATTGAAACCCATAGGAAAAATAATATGCTAAGAAATCACATCTGTTTTCATGATTAAATGTTTGCTTCTGAGAATATCACTTACCAATCTCTGGATGAATACATGTTGGGTGAATTGTTTATTTTTCTCTGATTGAAAAGTGAGATGCAGAGGGGATTAACACAATTATGAAAAAGGAAATAACACTTAGTAATTTAACTAAGGACTTTGGATCTTAGGGCTACAAAGTATAGCTTGGCAAGGTGAACATTGCAAGCTCACACATGGTATGTTTATACCCAGAGGCCTGAGTGTGCTGGGTTAACAGAGAAATGTCCCAGGCAGTGTGTGGTTTAACAAGAGAAAGTAGCTAAAGACCATATGATATTGATAGTGAACTATAGAAATAGGTTCAAGAGAGGTTTGGGCAAAATCCCTGATGGCCAGTAAATTTGTAAAGGGGGCTTGATGACTGAATTGATGATTGCATTGGTTGGTTTATGATGTTTTATTGGTGAATCTTCTGATTGTTTTCTCTGAACTAAACTACTTGGATCATACATAATTTGTTTTGCACTGATATGAATGCACATGCCTCACGAAAATATGCACAGGGATGATACTGTGTTTCTTAATTCATTCAAGATATTTGAATATAAATAAAAGTCATATAAAATCATGTTTTCAGGTAGATTACTCATACCAGACATTAGTCTGACCCTTTTGTGTTTATGCACCATTGGGTGTCTCATATTTGTATGAGGCAGTTCATGGTGATTATGCAGGAAAATAGGAATTTCATTGATCAAGTTTTGGATGAGTTAACTGATTAAGGAATTGGATGCTATTTTTAAAGACTTTGCTGAAGTTAAATTAGATATTCATGTTGAACTATGTTAAGATATTTTGTTTAAATTTGGTTGGAAAATCACTGTATTGTTAGAACCACTGTTTTGTAAGTATTGAACCCATATGTATCAGCTGAAACTATGTGCTTTGTTTTGCAAATGTTTTGCTAAGAAATGAAACTCTAAAACTTTTAAAGAACAGTTAGTTTAAATAGTTGAGAACCTGAGATTGAAAGGATTTGTGGGTTGAATGTATATCCAAAGAATTGACATAAGAAAATCCATGTTTAAGTAAAAAATCTCCCAGAAAGGTTTTGAGTAGCTTAGAAATGAAAACAAACTGATATGTACTTTGCTTAAGAAAAGTGCAAGTTGAATGTGGCTAACATGACCATTTCCTTGAGCCTGGGTTAAGCCAGCACTAAAGAGTTTTAAGTTAAGTTTTCAGCTCTGTTTTATAACCCAAGTATAGGGTAGACTCAGACATTTTGTTAACAAGAGAAAAAAAAATAAGGCACCTGAATTTTCCACTGACACACACAGGCACAGAAACATGCTCACACATGCACAGGCAAGAGCACAGTTCATACAGTAATAAAATTATGGAAATTCATGCAAAATGATAAGTCTTGAGACATGAAACAAATAGTTATGCACTAACCCAAGTATACTTTGAAAATCTGGTTTTTAGATGCACTTGAAAGGGACGCGGAAGATGATCTTAAGGCTATTTAACACTAGAGGGGGGGTGAATAGTGTTTTAAGAATTTCTTTAAAACTTCTTTGATTTAAATTGATTTAACTTACTTAATGCAAATACACAATCACAGATCAAATCACAGAATCACAAACAGATGCAAATATAAATAAAAAGCAAGTAAAGGAAAGAACACACCAGGAATTTTATACTGGTTCGGTGTTACCCTACATCCAGTCCCGCACAACTCGTACGGCTTTCTATTCAATAATAATCTAGATTACAATCCCTCGATTCCAAGGCAACAAGGTACACCCTCCAGATTCTCAGGTCTCTGGGTAGAACCACTTGATTCACAGGACACAAGTTCACCCGATCGATTTCCAAGGACACGATCACACCTTTATAACCCTAAACAAGTTTCTTTGAGTACAAATGTATCTATAACTCTGATAAGCACTGAGATTCTTTAAAGAGAGTGGCAGAGAATCAAACTAGAGATATTCTGGTTTGATTCACTTAAGATTTTGGCAGAATATGGATAGGATGATTAGAAAATAAGATAAGAGAGTAAAGAGGAGAGAAAATAAAGAAAGTAGTTACTGGAAAACGTCCATAACAGTCTCTATTTATAGAGAATGAATGGATGTGTCCATTCAAAGAGATTTAAACGAATAGACACTTCTTTTGAAAACAACCTTTGCTATAACGGGAAGCATGTCGATATGACGAGTAACTATGATGTCGACATGGTCTAGTAAAAATGATGATTTGCTTTTCTTTGAAAATGATGAATTAAAACATATGCAACTTTATTCAAATGGACTCTATGTATTTGTAGAAGGTATTTAGAAGTAGAAATACTTATGAATATATATATGTATATATACTAAAATATATTTAAAATCAAAGTAAATAAACTAAAGTAAATATAATATTAAAATAGATTTTGAGGCTAAAATATCAAGGACAATTTTGAATTCAAAATATAACAAAATGATAAATATGATTTTGAGGCTAAAACATTTTTGGAAATACGAACGAAGGTTTTTCTTTTGAAAAGGAATATTTGAAAATCATTTTATGAAACAAGAGATAATTTTGAAAATCATTTTGAATCAAAATTAGTGGATAACAAAATAGGGCTACTATCCGTTCCACTAGATATTTCGTGAGTTCCATCTCACTAGGGTTCCATCCCTTTAACAAGAACGAAGTGGATTCCATTCCACGAGTAAATTGGATAAAAAAGAATGATAGTGCTTTCAAGGAGTTTTAACAAATATCTAACCTAACTATATTATTTGTCTTGAACTCTTGAATATCTTGAATCTCATGAGTCTTCAATCTTGAACTCTTGATCTTTGTCTTCTTTACTGTACAGTCTTCTTTTGTTGATACCTGCATATAGATTTCCTGCACATATATATTTTATAACACTTCTATAGTTGTTGTCATCAAAACCACTATCCTATGGACTAACATTCTCCCCCTTTTTGATGATGACAACCTTTGTTTATAAAATATTTATATTCTCCTTATAACTCCCCCTAAATCTAATAACTCCCCCTTAATCTATGCCTAACTAACCTATTTTATACTTCTCCCCCTTTGTCATCAACAAAAAAATGACACTAACTCCATAATTATAATACTATAAAATTCTATATAACTCCCCCTGAAACTAATACTATATAACATGTGATTATAATGATAGTGTTATCATAAATAATCAACACTTAACTCTAAAAACTAGAACTTAATCCTAAATTACTATCTATCCTAACTTAGAATCTATGATAATGCTTATAATAGTTAGAAATCAAATATAAGAACATAAATTATTTATTAAGTATATTTCAACACACTCATCAAAACCAATCATGTCAGACAAGTCAAACAAATCAATCAAGTCAAACAAGTCAATCAAATCCAACAAGTCAATCAAGTCAAACAAGTCAATCAAGTCAATCAAGTCAATCAAAACATCAAAAACTAATAATCCTATATTATAAGACAATACTACAAACTCCTCCTAAATAAAATACACTCGTTATGTATACATGTATGCAATATGTAGTTTGTAATGCAGTATGAAATGTATGACATATGCAATGTAGCATGAGATGATATGCAGAATGAAGTGTAACTTGTGATGCAAATGATTATGATATTTCATGCATTGTAATTTATGATGTAATATGCAATGAAATGTGATATGAAATAGGATGCATAATGATATGTAATATGAAACAAAATGATAATGAAGAAAAAATAATAATAATATGCAGAATGATATGATGATATATATACTACGGTAAGTGACATTCAGATTATAAGATAAACATGAGTGATAAGTAATATCTAATTGACAAGCATATATATATATATGTGTGTGTGTGTGTGTGTGTGTCTATATATGTATGTATTCATATATCAAACTATTTATTATACTTCAACCAAACAAAGGTAAAACACACCAATTACTAAACCTAAGTTAAGGAAACTAATGAATGGGATAGAAAGAGTTGTAAAGTAAGAGTTTAAAGGTAATAAATGGTATTAAAACTATAACATATTGATGAAAGGTAGTAATCACACTTAATATCAAAATCAAATTGCTAAGAGATATGGACCTAAACTATATATATATATATATATATATATGATCAAATATAAAAATTAATAGCTTACTTAAATAATTATTTTAACTTGATTGTTTTTATTTTATTTTTATTTTTAAGAATCCAAACTTCCATGTTTATAAAATACTTAACTTACTAATTAAAACCTTTATATTAAATTTTTATTGACTAAAATATTTAGAAACATGTTTAAACATTTTTTTTTTAAAAAAATATCATAATGAAATATTAAAAACAACAAAGATTAAAAAACTAAAATAATCATATGTTATATTAATGCCTCTTTCATTTAAATTTTAATTAATTACTAAAGAATATCTAAACATTAATTTTAAATATTCTAATATAAGTTAGAAAATAATTTCTAAAAAGAATAGAGAAAAATACTTAGTTTAAATATCGTTATTTTATAATTTAAAGTTTTAAGTAGAAGAGACAGCATTTACAGAATGTTATAAAAAGTTTTTGCATTAAAATATATATACAAAGCATTATAAAACAGAAACTGCGGTATTTACCAAATGCTGTGCAAAGTTTCAGAAATACTACAGTGTTTCAAAGCACAGAAATGCCATAAAAAACGTATTTGCAGTGTAACAAAAGCAAAGACAACATTTCAGAAATGCTATCTAAAGTTCTGGGCAAAAATGGTGATTTTATACCCAATTTTTATAGTAGTTAATATAATTAAAGTACAAAAAAAAATAATGAGAATACATGTGTAAAGATACTTGGCATTATGCATGTAAAAAATGCTTTTATTAAAATGTATGTCACAATCTACTTATATGATAAGTATCATGTGATGTGATGCAATCTTATTAATTGAAGAAATCTATAAGTAAAGCCTTATTCTAACAATCTAAATTCCTTTTACTAATTTCTTAAAAATATAAAATTAGTATCTTAAAAGAAATATAGTACGAGAAATAAAAACAACATTAGATAAGTTAAAACTACGAATGAAGGTATGCTTACTTTCTTAATATAGTTGTAATAAATTAGTTGTAAGATTTTATTAGAAAGAAAACACATTTTAAAAGACTTTTTAAAAAAAATTAGACTTGTATATTGATATTTATACTATGGTGTGTCGATATATGGACCAAAATATCAAAACTTATAAAAGTGATAAATTTCTATACCTAACTAAATGCATAGATATATATTTCTAAATGCAACAATAAAGATGAAATAATAGTAAAGCGTACCAATTTTTGCATTCCATCTTTCTAACTTTGTCGTTCCTCCACTGTCGTGATCCACACATTTATATCTTTTCGAATTTGACGACGAAATCTGTTCTATTGCGACAGGCTCGTTTTTCTGATCAGCATAGTATATTCATTTGCTGAATTTGAAGACCATATGAGAAAGATACAGATGATTTAGTAGATCGACTAACTTGGCGCCAAAACTTTGAATTCGAATTTTGAATGAATAGACACTTCAACCACTATAAATAGGCCCAACGGTCACCACTTTTCATAAAAATTACTCCTCTTCATCTTCTTCCCGTTTTTCTATATACTATCAAACTTCTAGAAGACATATCTCCTTCGTTTCTTAACGGAATTGGATGAAACCAGCGGCAAATCGAAGAGGAAGGCAAGGGCTACGATCAAGTAATAGCTTGGTGTCGAATTTGGACGGTATTGTGATGCAACAAGCCGAACAGTAGATGAAATGTTGAAGATCCCGTACACAGTTTTTCAGTTTTGGATAGCCAATTTCAAACTTTCATATCTCACTCAATTTTGATCGGAATTTGATGATCCACCCATCAAAATGACCATGAGAACAAGAACTACAATCTGAAAAGGAGTGAGAACAAAATATTCAAATCTCTGGATGAATTTTGAAGAATATCTTTGACGGATTTGCCTTCTTTTTCTCTTTGTTCACCAAAACTTCATTTGACCATAACTTGGTCATTTCTTGACGGATTCTCACGAAACCAGTGACATTGCGAAGCAGATAGAGAGAAGTACAGTATCAAATCAAGTTGTAGATGAGAACCCAAAGTTTTGAATTGATCTGGTACCAATTTCTTTGTCGATTTCCATTATATATCCATTTGTACATAACACTTCTCCTGCAAAACAAGATAACAATTTTTAAAGAATCAAGTGACTTTTCAAAATAACTAAATATAATTTTAAACAACAATATCATGATGATTCTGTGACATATTCAAATGAAAACAGTGTTAATAATTTTATAAAAAAAATTGCCATTTTAAAAATTTTCAAAATTCAGATTATGAAACTTTTGAAAACCTTGCTCTGATACCAAATGAAAGGGACGCGGAAGATGATCTTAAGGCTATTTAACACTAGAGGGGGGATGAATAGTGTTTTAAGAATTTCTTTAAAACTTCTTTGATTTAAATTGATTTAACTAACTTAATGCAAATACACAATCACAGATCAAATCACAGAATCACAAACAGATGCAAATATAAATAAAAAGCAAGTAAAGGAAAGAACACACCAGGAATTTTATACTGGTTCGGTGTTACCCTACATCCAGTCCCGCACAACTCGTACGGCTTTCTATTCAATAATAATCTAGATTACAATCCCTCGATTCCAAGGCAACAAGGTACACCCTCCAGATTCTCAGGTCTCTGGGTAGAACCACTTGATTCACAGGACACAAGTTCACCCGATCGATTTCCAAGGACACGATCACACCTTTATAACCCTAAACAAGTTTCTTTGAGTACAAATGTATCTATAACTCTGATAAGCACTGAGATTCTTTGAAGAGAGTGGCAGAGAATCAAACTAGAGATATTCTGGTTTGATTCACTTAAGATTTTGGCAGAATATGGATAGGATGATTAGAAAATAAGATAAGAGAGTAAAGAGGAGAGAAAATAAAGAAAGTAGTTACTGGAAAACGTCCATAACAGTCTCTATTTATAGAGAATGAATGGATGTGTCCATTCAAAGAGATTTAAACGAATAGACACTTCTTTTGAAAACAACCTTTGCTATAACGGGAAGCATGTCGACATGACGAGTAACTATGATGTCGACATGGTCTAGTAAAAATGATGATTTGCTTTTCTTTGAAAATGATGATTTAAAACATATGCAACTTTATTCAAATGGACTCTATGTATTTGTAGAAGGTATTTAGAAGTAGAAATACTTATGAATATATATATGTATATATACTAAAATATATTTAAAATCAAAGTAAATAAACTAAAGTAAATATAATATTAAAATAGATTTTGAGGCTAAAATATCAAGGACAATTTTGAAATCAAAATATAACAAAATGATAAATATGATTTTGAGGCTAAAACATTTTTGGAAATACGAACGAAGGTTTTTCTTTTGAAAAGGAATATTTGAAAATCATTTTATGAAACAAGAGATAATTTTGAAAATCATTTTGAATCAAAATTAGTGGATAACAAAATAGGGCTACTATCCGTTCCACTAGATATTTCGTGAGTTCCATCTCACTAGGGTTCCATCCCTTTAACAAGAACGAAGTGGATTCCATTCCACGAGTAAATTGGATAAAAAAGAATGATAGTGCTTTCAAGGAGTTTTAACAAATATCTAACCTAACTATATTATTTGTCTTGAACTCTTGAATATCTTGAATCTCATGAGTCTTCAATCTTGAACTCTTGATCTTTGTCTTCTTTACTGTACAGTCTTCTTTTGTTGATACCTGCATATAGATTTCCTGCACATATATATTTTATAACACTTCTATAGTTGTTGTCATCAAAACCACTATCCTATGGACTAACATTCTCCCCCTTTTTGATGATGACAACCTTTGTTTATAAAATATTTATATTCTCCTTATAACTCCCCCTAAATCTAATAACTCCCCCTTAATCTATGCCTAACTAACCTATTTTATACTTCTCCCCCTTTGTCATCAACAAAAAAATGACACTAACTCCATAATTATAATACTATAAAATTCTATATAACTCCCCCTGAAACTAATACTATATAACATGTGATTATAATGATAGTGTTATCATAAATAATCAACACTTAACTCTAAAAACTAGAACTTAATCCTAAATTACTATCTATCCTAACTTAGAATCTATGATAATGCTTATAATAGTTAGAAATCAAATATAAGAACATAAATTATTTATTAAGTATATTTCAACACACTCATCAAAACCAATCATGTCAGACAAGTCAAACAAATCAATCAAGTCAAACAAGTCAATCAAGTCCAACAAGTCAATCAAGTCAAACAAGTCAATCAAGTCAATCAAGTCAATCAAAACATCAAAAACTAATAATCCTATATTATAAGACAATACTACAAACTCCTCCTAAATAAAATACACTCGTTATGTATACATGTATGCAATATGTAGTTTGTAATGCAGTATGAAATGTATGACATATGCAATGTAGCATGAGATGATATGCAGAATGAAGTGTAACTTGTGATGCAAATGATTATGATATTTCATGCATTGTAATTTATGATGTAATATGCAATGAAATGTGATATGAAATAGGATGCATAATGATATGTAATATGAAACAAAATGATAATGAAGAAAAAATAATAATAATATGCAGAATGATATGATGATATATATACTACGGTAAGTGACATTCAGATTATAAGATAAACATGAGTGATAAGTAATATCTAATTGAGAAGCATATATATATATATATATATATATATATATATATATGTGTGTGTGTGTGTGTGTGTGTGTGTGTCTATATATGTATGTATTCATATATCAAACTATTTATTATACTTCAACCAAACAAAGGTAAAACACACCAATTACTAAACCTAAGTTAAGGAAACTAATGAATGGGATAGAAAGAGTTGTAAAGTAAGAGTTTAAAGGTAATAAATGGTATTAAAACTATAACATATTCATGAAAGGTAGTAATCACACTTAATATCAAAATCAAATTGCTAAGAGATATGGACCTAAACTATATATATATATATATGATCAAATATAAAAATTAATAGCTTACTTAAATAATTATTTTAACTTGATTGTTTTTATTTTATTTTTATTTTTAAGAATCCAAACTTCCATGTTTATAAAATACTTAACTTACTAATTAAAACCTTTATATTAAATTTTTATTGACTAAAATATTTAGAAACATGTTTAAACATTTTTTTTAAAAAAAATATATCATAATGAAATATTAAAAACAACAAAGATTAAAAAACTAAAATAAACATATGTTATATTAATGCCTCTTTCATTTAAATTTTAATTAATTACTAAAGAATATCTAAACATTAATTTTAAATATTCTAATATAAGTTAGAAAATAATTTCTAAAAAGAATAGAGAAAAATACTTAGTTTAAATATCGTTATTTTATAATTTAAAGTTTTAAGTAGAAGAGACAGCATTTACAGAATGCTATAAAAAGTTTTTGCATTAAAATATATATACAAAGCATTATAAAACAGAAACTGCGGTGTTTACCAAATGCTGTGAAAAGTTTCAGAAATACTACAGTGTTTCAAAGCACGGAAATGCCATAAAAAACGTATTTGCAGTGTAACAAAAGCAAAGACAACATTTCAGAAATGCTATCTAAAGTTCTGGGCAAAAATGGTGATTTTATACCCAATTTTTATAGTAGTTAATATAATTAAAGTACAAAAAAATAATAATAATGAGAATACATGTGTAAAGATACTTGGCATTATGCATGTAAAAAATGCTTTTATTAAAATGTATGTCACAATCTACTTATATGATAAGTATCATGTGATGTGATGCAATCTTATTAATTGAAGAAATCTATAAGTAAAGCCTTATTCTAACAATCTAAATTCCTTTTACTAATTTCTTAAAAATATAAAATTAGTATCTTAAAAGAAATATAGTACGAGAAATAAAAACAACATTAGATAAGTTAAAACTACGAATGAAGGTATGCTTACTTTCTTAATATAGTTGTAATAAATTAGTTGTAAGATTTTATTAGAAAGAAAACACATTTTAAAAGACTTTTTAAAAAAAATTAGACTTGTATATTGATATTTATACTATGGTGTGTCGATATATGGACCAAAATATCAAAACTTATAAAAGTGATAAATTTCTATACCGAACTAAATGCATAGATATATATTTCTAAATGCAACAATAAAGATGAAATAATAGTAAAGCGTACCAATTTTTGCATTCCATCTTTCTAACTTTGTCGTTCCTCCACTGTCGTGATCCACACATTTATATCTTTTCGAATTTGACGACGAAATCTGTTCTATTGCGACAGGCTCGTTTTTCTGATCAGCATAGTATATTCATTTGCTGAATTTGAAGACCATATGAGAAAGATACAGATGATTTAGTAGATCGACTAACTTGGCACCAAAACTTTGAATTCGAATTTTGAATGAATAGACACTTCAACCACTATAAATAGGCCCAACGGTCACCACTTTTCATAAAAATTACTCCTCTTCATCTTCTTCCCGTTTTTCTATATACTATCAAACTTCTAGAAGACATATCTCCTTCGTTTCTTAACGGAATTGGATGAAACCAGCGGCAAATCGAAGAGGAAGGCAAGGGCTACGATCAAGTAATAGCTTGGTGTCGAATTTGGACGGTATTGTGATGCAACAAGCCGAACAGTAGATGAAATGTTGAAGATCCCGTACACAGTTTTTCAGTTTTGGATAGCCAATTTCAAACTTTCATATCTCACTCAATTTTGATCGGAATTTGATGATCCACCCATCAAAATGACCATGAGAACAAGAACTACAATCTGAAAAGGAGTGAGAACAAAATATTCAAATCTCTGGATGAATTTTGAAGAATATCTTTGACGGATTTGCCTTCTTTTTCTCTTTGTTCACCAAAACTTCATTTGACCATAACTTGGTCATTTCTTGACGGATTCTCACGAAACCAGTGACATTGCGAAGCAGATAGAGAGAAGTACAGTATCAAATCAAGTTGTAGATGAGAACCCAAAGTTTTGAATTGATCTGGTACCAATTTCTTTGTCGATTTCCATTATATATCCATTTGTACATAACACTTCTCCTGCAAAACAAGATAACAATTTTTAAAGAATCAAGTGACTTTTCAAAATAACTAAATATAATTTTAAACAACAATATCATGATGATTCTGTGACATATTCAAATGAAAACAGTGTTAATAATTTTATAAAAAAAATTGCCATTTTAAAAATTTTCAAAATTCAGATTATGAAACTTTTGAAAACCTTGCTCTGATACCAAATGAAAGGGACGCGGAAGATGATCTTAAGGCTATTTAACACTAGAGGGGGGATGAATAGTGTTTTAAGAATTTCTTTAAAACTTCTTTGATTTAAATTGATTTAACTAACTTAATGCAAATACACAATCACAGATCAAATCACAGAATCACAAACAGATGCAAATATAAATAAAAAGCAAGTAAAGGAAAGAACACACCAGGAATTTTATACTGGTTCGGTGTTACCCTACATCCAGTCCCGCACAACTCGTACGGCTTTCTATTCAATAATAATCTAGATTACAATCCCTCGATTCCAAGGCAACAAGGTACACCCTCCAGATTCTCAGGTCTCTGGGTAGAACCACTTGATTCACAGGACACAAGTTCACCCGATCGATTTCCAAGGACACGATCACACCTTTATAACCCTAAACAAGTTTCTTTGAGTACAAATGTATCTATAACTCTGATAAGCACTGAGAT
Source organism: Allium fistulosum (assembly GCA_030737815.1). Lineage (NCBI taxonomy): Eukaryota > Viridiplantae > Streptophyta > Magnoliopsida > Asparagales > Amaryllidaceae > Allium > Allium fistulosum. Next base: position 1,105,644,152 of record CM060901.1, read on the forward strand.
TCTTTGAAGAGAGTGGCAGAGAATCAAACTAGAGATATTCTGGTTTGATTCACTTAAGATTTTGGCAGAATATGGATAGGATGATTAGAAAATAAGATAAGAGAGTAAAGAGGAGAGAAAATAAAGAAAGTAGTTACTGGAAAACGTCCATAACAGTCTCTATTTATAGAGAATGAATGGATGTGTCCATTCAAAGAGATTTAAACGAATAGACACTTCTTTTGAAAACAACCTTTGCTATAACGGGAAGCATGTCGACATGACGAGTAACTATGATGTCGACATGGTCTAGTAAAAATGATGATTTGCTTTTCTTTGAAAATGATGATTTAAAACATATGCAACTTTATTCAAATGGACTCTATGTATTTGTAGAAGGTATTTAGAAGTAGAAATACTTATGAATATATATATGTATATATACTAAAATATATTTAAAATCAAAGTAAATAAACTAAAGTAAATATAATATTAAAATAGATTTTGAGGCTAAAATATCAAGGACAATTTTGAAATCAAAATATAACAAAATGATAAATATGATTTTGAGGCTAAAACATTTTTGGAAATACGAACGAAGGTTTTTCTTTTGAAAAGGAATATTTGAAAATCATTTTATGAAACAAGAGATAATTTTGAAAATCATTTTGAATCAAAATTAGTGGATAACAAAATAGGGCTACTATCCGTTCCACTAGATATTTCGTGAGTTCCATCTCACTAGGGTTCCATCCCTTTAACAAGAACGAAGTGGATTCCATTCCACGAGTAAATTGGATAAAAAAGAATGATAGTGCTTTCAAGGAGTTTTAACAAATATCTAACCTAACTATATTATTTGTCTTGAACTCTTGAATATCTTGAATCTCATGAGTCTTCAATCTTGAACTCTTGATCTTTGTCTTCTTTACTGTACAGTCTTCTTTTGTTGATACCTGCATATAGATTTCCTGCACATATATATTTTATAACACTTCTATAGTTGTTGTCATCAAAACCACTATCCTATGGACTAACATTCTCCCCCTTTTTGATGATGACAACCTTTGTTTATAAAATATTTATATTCTCCTTATAACTACCCCTAAATCTAATAACTCCCCCTTAATCTATGCCTAACTAACCTATTTTATACTTCTCCCCCTTTGTCATCAATAAAAAAATGACACTAACTCCATAATTATAATACTATAAAATTCTATATAACTCCCCCTGAAACTAATACTATATAACATGTGATTATAATGATAGTGTTATCATAAATAATCAACACTTAACTCTAAAAACTAGAACTTAATCCTAAATTACTATCTATCCTAACTTAGAATCTATGATAATGCTTATAATAGTTAGAAATCAAATATAAGAACATAAATTATTTATTAAGTATATTTCAACACACTCATCAAAACCAATCATGTCAGACAAGTCAAACAAATCAATCAAGTCAAACAAGTCAATCAAGTCCAACAAGTCAATCAAGTCAAACAAGTCAATCAAGTCAATCAAGTCAATCAAAACATCAAAAACTAATAATCCTATATTATAAGACAATACTACAAACTCCTCCTAAATAAAATACACTCGTTATGTATACATGTATGCAATATGTAGTTTGTAATGCAGTATGAAATGTATGACATATGCAATGTAGCATGAGATGATATGTAGAATGAAGTGTAACTTGTGATGCAAATGATTATGATATTTCATGCATTGTAATTTATGATGTAATATGCAATGAAATGTGATATGAAATAGGATGCATAATGATATGTAATATGAAACAAAATGATAATGAAGAAATAATAATAATAATAATATGCAGAATGATATGATGATATATATACTACGGTAAGTGACATTCAGATTATAAGATAAACATGAGTGATAAGTAATATCTAATTGACAAGCATTTATATATATATATATATATGTGTGTGTGTGTGTGTGTGTCTATATATGTATGTATTCATATATCAAACTATTTATTATACTTCAACCAAACAAAGGTAAAACACACCAATTACTAAACCTAAGTTAAGGAAACTAATGAATGGGATAGAAAGAGTTGTAAAGTAAGAGTTTAAAGGTAATAAATGGTATTAAAACTATAACATATTCATGAAAGGTAGTAATCACACTTAATATCAAAATCAAATTGCTAAGAGATATGGACCTAAACTATATATATATATATATATATGATCAAATATAAAAATTAATAGCTTACTTAAATAATTATTTTAACTTGATTGTTTTTATTTTATTTTTATTTTTAAGAATCCAAACTTCCATGTTTATAAAATACTTAACTTACTAATTAAAACCTTTATATTAAATTTTTATTGACTAAAATATTTAGAAACATGTTTAAACATTTTTTTTAAAAAAAAAATATCATAATGAAATATTAAAAACAACAAAGATTAAAAAACTAAAATAAACATATGTTATATTAATGCCTCTTTCATTTAAATTTTAATTAATTACTAAAGAATATCTAAACATTAATTTTAAATATTCTAATATAAGTTAGAAAATAATTTCTAAAAAGAATAGAGAAAAATACTTAGTTTAAATATCGTTATTTTATAATTTAAAGTTTTAAGTAGAAGAGACAGCATTTACAGAATGCTATAAAAAGTTTTTGCATTAAAATATATATACAAAGCATTATAAAACAGAAACTGCGGTATTTACCAAATGCTGTGAAAAGTTTCAGAAATACTACAGTGTTTCAAAGCACGGAAATGCCATAAAAAACGTATTTGCAGTGTAACAAAAGCAAAGACAACATTTCAGAAATGCTATCTAAAGTTCTGGGCAAAAATGGTGATTTTATACCCAATTTTTATAGTAGTTAATATAATTAAAGTACAAAAAAATAATAATAATGAGAATACATGTGTAAAGATACTTGGCATTATGCATGTAAAAAATGCTTTTATTAAAATGTATGTCACAATCTACTTATATGATAAGTATCATGTGATGTGATGCAATCTTATTAATTGAAGAAATCTATAAGTAAAGCCTTATTCTAACAATCTAAATTCCTTTTACTAATTTCTTAAAAATATAAAATTAGTATCTTAAAAGAAATATAGTACGAGAAATAAAAACAACATTAGATAAGTTAAAACTACGAATGAAGGTATGCTTACTTTCTTAATATAGTTGTAATAAATTAGTTGTAAGATTTTATTAGAAAGAAAACACATTTTAAAAGACTTTTAAAAAAAAATTAGACTTGTATATTGATATTTATACTATGGTGTGTCGATATATGGACCAAAATATCAAAACTTATAAAAGTGATAAATTTCTATACCGAACTAAATGCATAGATATATATTTCTAAATGCAACAATAAAGATGAAATAATAGTAAAGCGTACCAATTTTTGCATTCCATCTTTCTAACTTTGTCGTTCCTCCACTGTCGTGATCCACACATTTATATCTTTTCGAATTTGACGACGAAATCTGTTCTATTGCGACAGGCTCGTTTTTCTGATCAGCATAGTATATTCATTTGCTGAATTTGAAGACCATATGAGAAAGATACAGATGATTTAGTAGATCGACTAACTTGGCGCCAAAACTTTGAATTCGAATTTTGAATGAATAGACACTTCAACCACTATAAATAGGCCCAACGGTCACCACTTTTCATAAAAATTACTCCTCTTCATCTTCTTCCCGTTTTTCTATATACTATCAAACTTCTAGAAGACATATCTCCTTCGTTTCTTAACGGAATTGGATGAAACCAGCGGCAAATCGAAGAGGAAGGCAAGGGCTACGATCAAGTAATAGCTTGGTGTCGAATTTGGACGGTATTGTGATGCAACAAGCCGAACAGTAGATGAAATGTTGAAGATCCCGTACACAGTTTTTCAGTTTTGGATAGCCAATTTCAAACTTTCATATCTCACTCAATTTTGATCGGAATTTGATGATCCACCCATCAAAATGACCATGAGAACAAGAACTACAATCTGAAAAGGAGTGAGAACAAAATATTCAAATCTCTGGATGAATTTTGAAGAATATCTTTGACGGATTTGCCTTCTTTTTCTCTTTGTTCACCAAAACTTCATTTGACCATAACTTGGTCATTTCTTGACGGATTCTCACGAAACCAGTGACATTGCGAAGCAGATAGAGAGAAGTACAGTATCAAATCAAGTTGTAGATGAGAACCCAAAGTTTTGAATTGATCTGGTACCAATTTCTTTGTCGATTTCCATTATATATCCATTTGTACATAACACTTCTCCTGCAAAACAAGATAACAATTTTTAAAGAATCAAGTGACTTTTCAAAATAACTAAATATAATTTTAAACAACAATATCATGATGATTCTGTGACATATTCAAATGAAAACAGTGTTAATAATTTTATAAAAAAAATTGCCATTTTAAAAATTTTCAAAATTCAGATTATGAAACTTTTGAAAACCTTGCTCTGATACCAAATGAAAGGGACGCGGAAGATGATCTTAAGGCTATTTAACACTAGAGGGGGGATGAATAGTGTTTTAAGAATTTCTTTAAAACTTCTTTGATTTAAATTGATTTAACTAACTTAATGCAAATACACAATCACAGATCAAATCACAGAATCACAAACAGATGCAAATATAAATAAAAAGCAAGTAAAGGAAAGAACACACCAGGAATTTTATACTGGTTCGGTGTTACCCTACATCCAGTCCCGCACAACTCGTACGGCTTTCTATTCAATAATAATCTAGATTACAATCCCTCGATTCCAAGGCAACGAGGTACACCCTCCAGATTCTCAGGTCTCTGGGTAGAACCACTTGATTCACAGGACACAAGTTCACCCGATCGATTTCCAAGGACACGATCACACCTTTATAACCCTAAACAAGTTTCTTTGAGTACAAATGTATCTATAACTCTGATAAGCACTGAGATTCTTTGAAGAGAGTGGCAGAGAATCAAACTAGAGATATTCTGGTTTGATTCACTTAAGATTTTGGCAGAATATGGATAGGATGATTAGAAAATAAGATAAGAGAGTAAAGAGGAGAGAAAATAAAGAAAGTAGTTACTGGAAAACGTCCATAACAGTCTCTATTTATAGAGAATGAATGGATGTGTCCATTCAAAGAGATTTAAACGAATAGACACTTCTTTTGAAAACAACCTTTGCTATAACGGGAAGCATGTCGACATGACGAGTAACTATGATGTCGACATGGTCTAGTAAAAATGATGATTTGCTTTTCTTTGAAAATGATGATTTAAAACATATGCAACTTTATTCAAATGGACTCTATGTATTTGTAGAAGGTATTTAGAAGTAGAAATACTTATGAATATATATATGTATATATACTAAAATATATTTAAAATCAAAGTAAATAAACTAAAGTAAATATAATATTAAAATAGATTTTGAGGCTAAAATATCAAGGACAATTTTGAAATCAAAATATAACAAAATGATAAATATGATTTTGAGGCTAAAACATTTTTGGAAATACGAACGAAGGTTTTTCTTTTGAAAAGGAATATTTGAAAATCATTTTATGAAACAAGAGATAATTTTGAAAATCATTTTGAATCAAAATTAGTGGATAACAAAATAGGGCTACTATCCGTTCCACTAGATATTTCGTGAGTTCCATCTCACTAGGGTTCCATCCCTTTAACAAGAACGAAGTGGATTCCATTCCACGAGTAAATTGGATAAAAAAGAATGATAGTGCTTTCAAGGAGTTTTAACAAATATCTAACCTAACTATATTATTTGTCTTGAACTCATGAATATCTTGAATCTCATGAGTCTTCAATCTTGAACTCTTGATCTTTGTCTTCTTTACTGTACAGTCTTATTTTGTTGATACCTGCATATAGATTTCCTGCACATATATATTTTATGACACTTCTATAGTTGTTGTCATCAAAACCACTATCCTATGGACTAACAGCACTATTGCTATGTAGAGAGTATTTCCTTTAAGTAATACCCAAACAGATTTCTACTTACAAATTTCTGTACTCTGATTTAAGTAGAAATGACTTATATATCTTCATATATGTAAGTTTAAGATGAAATGAGTAAACCGATATTTTTATATTGACAAAAGATCCTGGATAGAAGAAAAATTGAAATGCAATGTTTTCTTGATTAAATGGCCACTATATAAAAAAAAATTTTAAGTGGGTCATTTCATTTGGTATCAGAGCTATGTTGTTAAATAACATAGCAAAAATTTTTTTTGTATGAACTTGTTTGCATTGGATGTATGGAAGTGTTGACTGCTTTGGATGCTTTGTTTTTTAGTGTTTACACTATTAATATCTATTATGACAGAATAAGTGATAGATGAAAATGAATTAATCTATAGAGTATTAGGCAAAACAGACTAACCTAAGTATTATATCCATAGAGCTATGGTAGGACCCAGACATCAAAATGTAGGAACAAGTGAACCACCCACGGTGAATGTGCAAGAATTCATGAGAGCCATAAGGGATGGAGTAGGCAACAGGCAGGAAAATCCACATGAGGAGCTTTCCAAACTGCTCAAGACTTTTACAAATCTTGGAGGCAAAACTTTTGATGGCACAGAAGGAGTTATGGGAGTTCAAAATTGGCTCAGAATTTTGGAAAGAATCTTTGCAGACATGCAAGTTGAAGACCAAAGGAAGAGGCAAATTGCATCCAGGCAATTGAGAGGAGCAGCTTTGGATTGGTGGGAGGTTATCATAGCTGGAAGACCTGAAGGAGAAGTGACATGGGATCAATTTAAAGCAATGCTGGAAGGTAGATTTGTCCCTGCATCAGCCAAGGAATCTTTCCTAGAGGAATTTATCAAATTAAGGCAAGGGACTGTGAGTGTCACTGAGTACACTCAGAAGTTTGAATCATTGGCAAAGTATGGTACAGTACTCATCACTACTGAGGAGGCTAAGAATGGCAGATATATTCAAGGGTTGAACTCTAGCCTTAGTAGAGCCATGCTATCATACAAGGACAGGACTTTTGATCTAGTTTTGGATTTGACTTTGAGCATTGAACAACATGATAAAGCTAGAGAGAATTTCAGGGCATTCAAGAATAACCAAAACAAAAAGGGAAATGGTAAATTTCACCCTTATGATAAAAATAAAACAGACATAGCTTCCACTAAGAAACCAGAAGAAGTCAGGGATGCTGAAATTAAGAAGAAGATTACTTGTTATAACTGTGGCCAAGAAGGGCATATGAAGAATAGATGCACAAATGTTAGGCCTGCATCCTTCAATTGTCACCATTGTGGGAAGGAAGGTTACATAAAGAGGAATTGTCCAGATTTTAAGCAAAGAAAATTAGGGGCTTTGGAAGGAAAAGGCAAGGCAGCTGAGGGATCAAGTGTTGAAAAGCATGGTCAAGTTGAAGGTACTTTGCTTATTCACTCAATACCTTTTGCAGTAGTGTATGATACTAGGGCTACACACTCATTGATCTCCCATGATATTGCACAACAATTAAAATTGAATTGTATGGTTGTTGATAAGCCACTGTTAATTAGAAGCCCTATAGGTAGTTCATGTGTTCTGGGTATGATATGTATGCAACTAGGATTAAATATAGGAGGACATGTGTTTGAGTCAGACCTATATGTGTTGCAATATCTAGGCATAGGGATTATTTTAGGAGTTGATTGGTTGAGTAGATATAAGGCTATTATAAATATGGAGACATCCCCCATATCATTGAAAGTTTCTGATGGCAAAAGAATTGTTGTTCTTTGTGAGGCAAACAAGAATAGAAGTATAGCCAACCTTTTTAAATTGTCTAATGAAAAACCCATGCCTGCATTAGAAGAAATCCCCATAGTGAATCAATATGTTGATGTGTTTGGTGAAGTGAGAGGAGTTTCAAACCACAGGCCAGTTGAGTTTTCAATCAAAATAATTCCAGGAGCTAGCCCAGTGGTTAAAAGACCAACCAGAATGGGGCCTAAGGAGTTGATGGAGCTGAAAAAGCAATTGGTTGAACTAGAAGAAAAAGGTTTTATTAGACCCAGTAGCTCATTATGGGGAGCACCAGTAGTATTTGTTAAGAAACAAGATGGATCCCTTAGGTTATGTATTGACTATAGGGAATTAAATAAAGTCACAGTTAAAAATAAATATCCCTTACCAAGAATTGATGATCTCTTTCATCAATTGAGTGGTGCAAAAATATTTTCTAGGCTTGATTTAGCTTCAGGCTTTCATCAGATGAAAGTAGAAGAGGAAAGCATTAAGTATACAGCTTTTAACACAAGATATGGACTTTATGAATTTTTAGTAATGCCATTTGGCTTGACAAATGCTCCTTCCTATTTTGTTGATTTGATGAATAGGATTTTTAGAGAATACTTGGATCAGTTTGTATTGATATTTATTGATGATATACTAATTTATTCTAATCAATCAGAGAGCATGAAAATAATTTGCATATGGTATTCGAGAAATTGAGACAGGAAGACTTGAAAGCAAAGTTTTCAAAATGCAATTTTGGCAAAATGAAGTGAATTTTCTAGGTCATATTATATCAGAAAAAGGAGTATCTGTAGATCCCAATAAAGTCATTGCAGTGCAAGCTTGGAAAAGGCCTACTAATGTCACTGAGGTCAGATCATTCATGGGAATGGCTGGTTACTATAGAAGATTTATAAAAGAATTTGCAAAAATTTCAATCCTATTAACCAGATTGACTAGGAAAAATCAAGTGTTCACTTGGACAAAAGAGTGTGAGAAAGCTTTTGGGAAACTAAAGGAAGCACTAGTACAAGCTCCAATCCTTAAAGTGCTTGAAGGAAATGAAAACTTGGTGGTGTATACTGATGCAAGTGGACAAGGGCTTGGGGCAGTATTGATGCAACAACGTCAAGTGATAGCTTATGCTTCTAGGCAGTTGAAACCAAGTGAGGTAAGATATGCTACTCATGACCTTGAATTGGCTGATATAGTGTATGCTCTTAAGTTACGGAGACACTACTTGTTAGGAGCAAAATTTGAAGTTTATACAGACCATAAATCACTTAAATATTTGTTTTCACAAAAAGAATTAAATATGAGGCAGCAAAGATGGATTAAACTCCTAACCTCATATGATTTTGAAATATTGTACACACCTGGTAAGGCTAATAAAGTAGCAGATGCCCTTAGTAGACAACATGCTAACATGGCTGATTGATCGTAAAAGAGTTTAAGAGTTTATCATTGTTAATTGATTCAGAGATAGAAAGTGATAATATAGAAAACACGAGCCTATGCAGTGAGAATGTAGAAATGGGAAAATTAAGTTTTATTACTCTGGGTCAGAATTGAGGAATAAAGTTGTAAAGTCACAAGACCAAGATCCATTTTTATTTGAAAAGAAGACTTAGATATTAAATAGTGAGGCAGTGGAAGGTTTTCAGTTGAATGATCAAGGCCATTTGAAGAAAGGAAAAATAATATGTGTTCCAGCAATTGATGAATTGAAGCAAGAAATCTTGGATGCTTACCACAAAAGCAAATACACTATACACCCAGGAAGCACAAGAATGTATCACAACCTCAAGAGGGATTATTGGTGGAGTGGTATGAAGAGTGCAGTGGCAACCTATGTATCCAAATGTATGGTTTGCCAACAAGTGAAGGCTGAGTATCAAAAACCCTCAGGGATGCTTCAACCTTTGCAAATACCACAGTGGAAATGGGAAGACATATCAATGGATTTCATTGATGGTTTTCCTAGAACTAGGAGGGGAAATGATAGTATTTGGGTAGTGGTTGATAGGTTAACTAAGTCAGCCCACTTTATACCAGTAAAATCAGAAAGAAATGCAAGTACACTAGCCCAGTTGTTTATTAAGGAAGTAGTCAGACTGCATGGTATACCAAAGACTATAGTAAGTGATACCAAAGACTATAGTAAGTGGAGATACCATCTTTACTTCAAAGTTTTGGCAGAGTTTTCACAAGGCAATGGGGACTGATTTATGCTTAAGCACAGCATACCATCCTCAATCTGATGGCCAGACAGAAATTGTGAACCAATTGCTTGAAGACATGTTAAGAGCTTGTGTATTGGATTGGGGAGGAAGTTAGGAGGATCATATCTTTTTAGCTGAATTTGCATACAACAATAGCCATCATAGTGGCATAGTCATGGCACCCTTTGAAGCTCTCTATGGGAGACCATGTTTATCACCCTCAAGTTGGCTTGAATCTGGGGAAAAAGTGGTCTTAGGACCAGAAAATGTGAAAGAAACTTCTGAGAAGATAGCTTTGATCAGAAAAAGAATTGCTTTTGCCCAAGATAGGCAAAAGAAATATGCAGATCAAAGAAGGAAGGCAGTACAATATGATGTTGGAGATTATGTATTTATCAAAATATCACCCACGAAAAAGGTTCTAAGATTTGGGAAACAAGGAAAATTGATTCCTAGATATATAGGGCCATATAAAATTTTAGAAAGAATAGGAACTGTAGCCTATAAGCTAGAGTTGCCAGAAGAAATGAGAGCAATGCATGATGTTTTTCATGTGTCTCAACTTAGAAGATGAGTTCATGATAAAGAGGCAATCCTAAAATCCTCTAAGGATGTGCAGATTGATCCCAGAATGATCTATGAAAAGGAGCCAGTGGGCATAGTTTCTAGAGAAACCAAGAAATTGAGAAACAAAGAAATTAAATTAGTGAAAGTGCAATGGAGTCTTGACCCAAATGATTGCACATGGGAAGTGGAGGATAAAATCAGAAATGATTATCCACAACTGTTTGATTAAATGAAAGGTAAATTTATATATATTGATGAATGTTTTGATTGAATATGCATTATGATTTTTTTTTATGCATAGTGTTTAATCAAGTGATTGGCTTGACAATGGTTTGAGGTCAGAAAATTGATTTTTCTGGAGTAATGATACTTAAGTTAAGTATGAAAGAATTGTGGGACACAATTCCTAAAAGGAGGGGTATATGTGATAACCCTAATTTTGTGAGCAGATTCATGATTTAATTTAGTTTATATTTGTTTAAAATTGCATTGAAAAGGTAGAAATAGGAAACTGATTTGCAGATACATGGTTTAAAACATGTACAAGTGCACAAGTTAGTGCACATACATGCACACATTTTTCTGTGTGATAAAATAGGCAATAGTTAGTATATATGTTAGTATAAATAAATTACAAATACATATGTAGGCAGATATGATCAGGTCTTTTAAAAAAGTTTAACAGAAAGAAAACAAATATGTATATATGCAGAAATAGTAAGAAAGAAAAATAAAAAGACTTAAGCAAAAAATAGGCATACATATGCAAGCACTGTAGGTAAAAAGAAGAGAGAAAAACAAAGCTTGCATGGAAATGGTATGAACCCTTAAATAAACACTTTATCCATTTCCAGCAATTCTTTTTCTTAGGAAAAATAAAAGTCATGCATATAACATGACACGGGGTAAGGTTAAAAGAATAAGGTTTATTTTTTGAAAAAAATATAGCAAGGACCACATACCCTTTTCTTTTTATGAATCAAGTGTAAGGAAGATCATATTATGGGGTAGAACTGACATTGGGTAATTCCATAAAACCCTAGTAACAGCCAGGATTTATATAAAGAGGCTTAGTGTAGTGAGATCATACACATTTGCTCTTCATAACCAAAAGGAAAAATAGAAAAAAAATATAAGCCAAAGAAAATAAGGAGCACCGGCCATTAGAGTTAGAGGAAGGCAGAGGATCAAAAGAAAAGCAAGGCTTAGGGGAAAAAAGGAATTAAGTGTGTGTAACCTCACTGAAAACTTTGGAATTAAGTCCTGAATATTGAGGCAACCTATTTGAATTAATAGTTCACTTTTGCAAGTTATGTTCATTTTATGATTTGATGACTTTTTAATGATCTGTTCAAGTGTAAAACCCTTCATAGTGATTTACCCAAAAATAAGAGTCATGGATTTCATGTTTAAAATGTTTATCTGTGCTGTGAATTAATTTTGAGATGGAGTGATTTCTTTTTATGGGTTTTCTTCATAAAGTTATTTATAAAATCCCAGGATTCATGTGGTCGATATATGGTCTGTAAATGGAAAGAAATATGGGGCTGCAACATTGTGTTGTTGCTTATGTCTCATGTTAACTAAAACAAAAGAAAATGTAGAAGTGCAATGTTATACATGTGCCGAGCTTCTATGTTTTATGAACTACCCAAATCAAAATATATACTTATGGTTTAGCCAAATCTTCAAGATTAATAAGGATCTGATTGAACCAGAGGTAAGAGAAGATAACTAGTAAACTACTTATGACCATATGTTTATAACTTGATCCATTGAAACCCATAGGCAAAATAATATGCTAAGAAATCACATCTGTTTTCATGATTAAATGTTTGCTTCTGAGAATATGATTTACCAATCTCTGGATGAATACATGTTGGGTGAATTGTTTATTTTTCTCTGATTGAAAAGTGAGATGTAGAGGGGATTAACACAATTATGAAAAAGGAAATAACACTTAGTAATTTAACTAAGGACTTTGGATCTTAGGGCTACAAAGTATAGCTTGGCAAGGTGAACATTGCAAGCTCACACATGGTATGTTTATACCCAGGGGCCTGAGTGTGCTGGGTTAACAGAGAAATGTCCCAGGCAGTGTGTGGTTTAACAAGAGAAAGTAGCTAAAGACCATATGATATTGATAGTGAACTATAGAAATAGGTTCAGGAGAGGCTTGGGCAAAATCCCTAATGGCCAGTAAATTTGTAAAGGGGGCTTGATGACTGAATTGATGACTGAATTGATGATTGCATTGGTTGGTTTATGATGTTTTATTGGTGAATCGTATGATTGTTTTCTCTGAACTAGACTACTTGGATCATACATAATTTGTTTTGCACTGATATGAATGCACATGCCTCACAAAAACATGCACAGGGATGATACCGAGTTTCTTAATTCATTCAAGATATTTGAATATAAATAAAAGTCATATAAAATCATGTTTTCAGGTAGATTACTCATACCAGACATTAGTCTGACCATTTTGTGTTTATGCACCATTGGGTGTCTCATATTTTTATGAGGCAGTTCATGGTGATTATGCAGGAAAATAGGAATTTCATTGATCAAGCTTTGGATGAGTTAACTGCTTAAGGAATTGGATGCTATTTTTAAAGACTTTGCTGAAGTTAAATTAGATATTCATGTTGAACTATGTTAAGATATTTTGTTTAAATTTGCTTGGAAAATCACTGTATTGTTAAAACCACTGTTTTGTTAGTATTGAACCCATTTGTATCAGCTGAAACTATGTGCTTTGTTTTGCAAATGTTTTGCTAAGAAATGAAACTCCAAAACTTTTAAAGAACAGTTAGTATAAATAGTTGAGAACCTGAGATTGAAAGGATTTGTGGGTTGAATGTATATCCAAAGAATTGACATAAGAAAATCCATGTTTAAGTAAAAAAAATCTGGCAGAAAGGTTTTGAGTAGCTTAGAAAAGAAAACAAACTGATATGTACTTTGCTTAAGAAAAGTGCAAGTTGAATGTGGCTAACATGACCATTTCCTTGAGCCTGGGTTAAGCCAGCACTAAAGAGTTTTAAGTTAAGTTTTCAGCTCTGTTTTATAACCCAAGTATAGGGTAGACTCAGACATTTTGTTAACAAGAGAAAAAAAAATAAGGCACCTGAATTTTCCACTGACACACACAGGCATAGAAACATGCTCACACATGCACAGGCAAGAGCACAGTTCATACAGTAATAAAATTATGGGAATTGATGCAAAATGACAAGTCTTGAGACATGAAACAAATAGTTATGCACTAACCCAAGTATACTTTGAAAATCTGGTTTTTAGATGCACTATTGCTATGTAGAGAGTATTTCCTTTAAGTAATACCCAAACAGATTTTTACTTACAAATTTCTGTACTCTGATTTAAGTAGAAATGACTTATATACCTTCATATATGTAAGTTTAAGATGAAATGAGTAAACTAATATTTTTATATTGACAAAAGATCCTGGATAGAAGAAAAATTGAAATGCAATGTTTTCTTGATTAAATGGCCACTATATAAAAAATAAAAAAATTTAAGTGGGTCATTTCAGTACCGGAAATTAAATTCTTAAATCCTTTTGTAACAACCCAGAATTTTTAATAGTTTTTATAATGTAATTAACTAAAATTTTGTGAAATTTTAAATAGTTGAATTTGGAAATAAAAATTTAATATTTAGTATACGTCTATTTTAACATAGCAACTGGTAAATTTTCATCTGTTAATATGGAAGTTTATTTTTTTGTGTAATTTTATTTCAATTCAAATCAGTTAATATTAATGATAATAAAATGTTTTCCGAACCCGAATATTTTTATACAATAAATATGTAAATCATCTTCTGAGTAAGATGTCATATTTCGTTTCTCCAAATTTGGACTGTTGTTGCTCTTTTTATCTTATTTATGGAAGATTAGCAGCATTTTCGGTACCGATTATCGACTTTTTATAGGATTATCGTAAAAATAATATCTGTATACCGTTTTGATCGTCTCGTCATGTGCTGATCTCTACGTTATATTCAATTCTGTGTTTTGAAGTCCGATAAATAGCGGAGTCCGCGAAACCGGTAACTGAAAAGGTACACGTTGCGTGCCTTTTGATTTCCTGTAGTCTTTCAATTCCCCCCCCCCCCCCCCCCCCCCGTGTATTAACCCAACGGTTAGCTTTTATCATTCTTGAATTCTGCTCCTATCTTTTGTTATTCCACCTTACGTTTTATTTCTGTGGTCCTTTTATTTTCAGTTCTGGTTCGTATTTATATTATTTAATTGTACAACCTTCCTCTTTCTATTTGTTTCCTGAGCCTTCTTTGCCAAACATACATTTTATCATTTTTCTTCTCTGTCGAATGGCAGCAGACCACACAAACACCCATTATGAACCCGAGGCTACTTCCTTTTTCTCAAGCCAAACCACCCTTCGAACCACCCATTCACCTTCCTCCATGACTTCGGCTAGAGCACCGTCATCCATCCTCGAACGCCACCAGAGCACGCCCGTACACACACACCTCCAGATCTCTCTTGCCGTGCCTTTGAGACTTTTTACCATCTCATCCCACCACCATCTTGCTCCCCGACCTTGTCCCCATGCCAACAGCCTGCCTGCGCCACTAGCTCCAACTGTAGACCAACCGAACCCATCTACTCCATCACCCTTCTCTATTGTATCCATGTAAAGTAAATAATGAGGTTTGTATACTAGTTGTTTCATCTGAGCTTGTGCTTTCTTTTATTTTATCTTGTTTTATTTCTTTTTCTTTTCTCTTTGAAGCTTATATATATATATTGTATGTGTTGTACGTATGTATATATAAGTATTAGTTATATACATATATGATGTTTATATATTTTAATATGTGTATAGTCTGCATATGTATGTTTATATATACGTATTAGTCTATTTAGTTTATTTTATGTAAATATATAGATGTGTAGGTTCGGTTATATATATCTAGTGTATATATTTTTATATTATAATAGATATTTGTATGTATTTGTGCTGTGAAGAAGACTGCTTACTGTTATAATATATATAAGTTTGAGTAGCCATATATATATAAGTTTGTAAATAGTTTTCAAATCTTACTGTTATAATATATAGAGATATATTGATCCATGTATAAGTTTTCATGACTGTTGATAGTTGAAATATATATATATATATATATATATTACCGTTTTAAGTATAAATCATTTACAGGTTTTAATATCGTTCATTTGCTTTTAAAAAATATATATTATAATCCGTACATGATTTTATATGTGTACTTTGTTTTGCCGATACTATGAGGGTGACATTTATATATATAGGATATATGGGTTTATGTAAGTATATATGTATATAATATATAGTTTTCTAAGATATATTTTAGCTGCAGTTTATATAGATTCATGTTTATAGTTTTATATATATCAGTTAGGGACATTTTATTAGAAGGACAAACATTGCAATCCAATTAGTTTCTAGGACACACATCCATAGAAATTAATTTCAAGGCCAAAGTAAGCAAAATAATTACTTTTAATGATAAAGTCAGCAGTCCAATTACTTTCAAGGACATAATTTCATAGGTTTTTAAGCCTTAGAAACTAATTATTTTGCATTTTGTCCTTAAAAGTAATTATGTAACATCCCGAAATTTTCGACTTTCGAAAATTCAACATCGATACTCACTTTATCGACTGCTGAGCCATCGAATGCCGGAAACCCGAAAAGTTATGGTTTTTAAGAAAGAAGAAAAAGGTAGAAGAAGAAGGTAGAAGAAAAAGACAGAAGAACAACAACAGAACAACAGAACAGCAACAGAAAACAATATCAGAATCTAACATATCGCAACGGAACAATATATAATAGATAATCACTAGCCTTTTAAAACAAAGAATTATATCAGTTTTTATACATACATCAATCAGAGTCAATATACAACAATGGACAGTTATATAACTTGTCCTCATACAGAATACACAGCGAAATAAATACTATCAGATACAAATACTACGTCTCGCCATCCAGCTTATCTCCAAAGCTCCAGAATATCCAGAATATCCTGATAACATAACTCTAGACTGCCCGTGTGGAAATTGGTGGGCACCCAGAGTTTAGAAGGGAAACAATAAACTCCGAGTCAGTCATGGTGACTGGTGTGAGATCGTAAAACAGTTATTCTTTAAAATAAACAACAGGATAATTTTAAAGTCAATTCGCAATGCTTTTGGAAAATGAAACTACCATAAGACCTCCCACCACACACACAATGCAAACGCAGACTTGGAGGAGATTTCTTCTTATGATAGTCAAAGATGCTTACTACGCAAAAATCAAATTCTTTTTGATATTATTATTAGTGCATAGTGGGAAATCATTTCGAAAGTAGAATATAAATCTTAGCCAGCATAGGTACCATTATATTATGCCTGCTATAGCTGCCTCCTGAGGAGACAGGTTATACAATTGAAATCGTAAAGGCTCGTATTGTTTCTTTGGATTTCCAACAAATGGTCAGGCTAAGGAACTTCCTATCCACGATGGGTACGTCCCTGGAATAGACGACCCGAGAACCTAACCGGATCTCTGCCAACACAAGGCCGGGTTACCTCTGCAAAAATAGGTAACTACTGACACGCGTATGCCATCCCCCGATCGTCACCGATCTTCCCGAGGATCCCCGATTCCAACAAACCACATAGATAATAATAATGCAGTAACCACAGAGGTTAAGTATCTGGGCTCCATACCATGATACCACCTTTATCCAGAAGGAATGACATACACTAAGGGGCGCTACTCCCTAGAACCTTGCTGCATCCTTCCTGTTTCGACCATTTCCGGGGTGTGAGGCTCGACGAAGTCTCGTCCACAAAGCTACGCTTTCTCAAAAAGCCCTGCTTCGGGTCAAACAAAATGATCAACCTATGATCACAAAGATATAAGATCAAACAAATGATCATATCACAAATGATCAAACACTGATCATTTCACAGCAACACTCAGTATGTCACGTTACCAAATTGGGATATATCGCTGATGAATTTCAACTACATAAACTCTGAGCTCGTACGTCTCAGAGAAGGGTGTTAAGCTAAGAGAATAAATTCTCCGCCACCAACAGAAATGTATTTGAAAGAAATCAGCTTTATATATCAAATTGTAACGTCAGACACACAATCCATACAAGTCTGTTCCGGGATCGAACAGAACCGAAGGCACTTCTCACGAAGCCCTTGCATTTCCGGATAATTTTCAATCACGTCAGGACTTCCCGTCACTAAGGGTGATAAAACCTCTAAATCGAAGATCAGTCGATGTAGAGTAACTCGACGGTAATCCTTCCATTTTCAAAAATATCCGGTCTTCAACACCGGTCTTCGAATGCAATTCATAACGACGTATCACATATTCGGAATGGGTTATACGACCCCATGGTCCTTTCCCGGTTAACCCGAATAGTGAGCGCTTATTTAAAAATAAGTGTGGCATTCAAATTCATCCAATTCACAACAAATACCTATCTAAAGGTAGTTATTGATAGTCGGTTATTTAACTATCAATAAAGATGCACGACATCATCAGATTCCAAATAAATCTCCAAATTATTTCATCTTCCAAAAATATCTTTACTAGATATATAATTTCCACACTTAACCGTTTGAAAAACAAATTTCAAATATTCACATTTCATTTTATCTTTAAAGGATAAAATCTCAAAACAGTTCATTTCATATTGGAAAACATTCCATACTTATTTAATAATAAGTGTTTCACAAATCTTTTATTTTCAACATTTGAAAATATTCGATATACTTAAATCAATATTAAGTATATATTCATTCTTTAAGGAAATCATACATTTTAACATTTATTTGAGTCAAAACGGATGTTGCGTAAAACATCGTTACGACGACTCAAAATCACTAGTATAGGGATTCGAAATTAGATAGATATATAAATCCCAATACTACAAAAAAAACATTTCCTTTCGGAAATCATTTACTATAACAACAGTGTTATAGTCCACCATTTCCTTATTTCTCGAAAACGTCTATTTCAACAATAAATGTTGAAATCTATGATTTCGATAGTTCACACGTTTTAAAACATCTTTTAAAACAATTAACTTCATTTTATAATATCGCTTTCCCAAAACCATATCCATTTTTCTTAATAATATATTCACTGTCCAAAATCGTGAATATACTTCACAATTTACATTTCACTATTTTTCTACACGTTTTATTTCAATAATAATTCGCTATCCAAAATCGCGAATATATCTCCTTTAATAATTTTCTATATTTAATTTATCAAATCCCATCGATTGGTTTCCGAATTT
The DNA here is from genome assembly GCA_030737815.1 of Allium fistulosum. Classification (NCBI taxonomy): domain Eukaryota; kingdom Viridiplantae; phylum Streptophyta; class Magnoliopsida; order Asparagales; family Amaryllidaceae; genus Allium; species Allium fistulosum. The sequence continues at coordinate 1,105,663,057 of CM060901.1, forward strand.
ATAAAACAACGTTTATAAATTCCATTTTCTATTTTCTATAACAACTCCGGTTTATAAATCTCATTTTATTAACTTCAAAAATCCACTTATAAGAATAAGTGATTTCGGATTTATAAAACAACGTTTATAAAACACATTTGTACTTTATACCGATTTCAACTTATAAAATCATTTCATTTTGCAATTTCTATTTATATCCCATCTAAGTGCAAAAGTCAAATTTATAAGTAAATTTCTTATAAATCTTTTATTCTACAATATCTATTTACTTTATAACTTCACGTTATAAATCTATTAATTTCATTCACTTATGAAATCCATTTATACTTCTTTCTAACACTTATAAAAATTCGTTTTATAAGTCCAATATTTTGATTTACAAAAATATCAATTTTTATAAATCTTTCTATACAAATCGTTTATAGTTATTCAAAAATCCCAACTTAAACCATTTTATAAATAACTCGACTTTTATTTCAAAAATGACACTTCGGTTATATTTCACTAAAAATTATAACTTTTATAACTTTAAAATTTTACGTTTATAAATCGATTCAAAAATTCCATAAAACGTATATTTTCAAAAGTCACTTTAAAAATCCTTTTAAAGTAAAAGTCGTTATTTTTAAACTTCAAATCTTGAATCCGATGATGCAACAGCATCAATTAGTCCATCACAACAGTCAATATCATATATCATCATATGATAACAGAATATATCAAAATATCTGTAAATAATCAATACGGTGAGGAATCCAGTTGGATCCCTCCAACCTGTTTTCCTGCATCCAAAGATGTTAGCACAATACCAATTCCGCTCCAGTACGGAATTATCGCGGTATATGGGTTTTTATAAATCCGCTTACTAACGGCGCAATAGGGTCTCATCCGCTATACGAGGCGGGAAATCAATCAATCCAATATATACATATGCCAATATGTATATATTGCTATATATATAGATATATCCTATCATATCTAATATCACATCCAAACAGTCAATCATCAATCAATAACTGTAAATAATTCCACATTCAAATTTGAGTGAGAAGATCTCACCGTGATTTTCATCCTGATTTCGGCGTTTGTTTCGAATAAAATTAAACACGCGTTTAATTTTACCCGAAATTCCAACTAGCTCCAAATGACTCCAATCCAATTGCATCACGTAGAGCTCGTCATTACGATCCCGTCGCAAAAAATCTCGTCCGAAACGGACCTCGTATGAAATAGTTACACACGTTTAAAGTTTATACGACTTGTAATATAAATTTATTTACTATTTTTTTTTTATATTTTATGTAACAACCCGGGTTTTTCCTACACGAAAAACCGGGTTGTTACAGTGGTATCAGAGCTTAGGCTAGCGATAACCTTGGCTCTGGTGGGAATTTTGAGAGTATTAATAGATATGAGCGCGTATTTGTTAGTGAATATAAAATGTTTTATATTGTGTTGGTTGATTTATTGAGTGGCATATGAACCTTCATCGGCACAGTCTGTACAACTGTAACGAAGGGGTTTCTAAACACTTGAATAGAACAGTTCGACACAATATTGTTTTAAATAGGGTGAATGAAATAATTTTGCCCAAATTATTTTGTATATAAAAGAAATAATTATTTGAAATTATTATAGTTATATATTTGGATGCTTGGTTGTTAGAAAATGACAATAATGAGTTAGTCTCATTATTGAGTAGAAATTGAAAACTTATAACCTAAGTTGAAGAATAAATTTATATAACAAAAATGGAATTTGAAATATAGACTATAAATGAAATTTATAAATTGAGATAAACTTTATATACAAATGTGAATTACAAATATGATTTATAATCAAATGAGATTAATTCATAAACAAATGAAATTTGTAAATGTAAATGGGTAAAGTGACTTATAACTTGAAATAAAATGTGATAGAATTCCAGAGTAATGTTTGGATATAAAAATTGGATGGATTTTGAATTTGAAGTTTTGGGAAAGATTTAAATTCCTTTGGATTTAAAAATAGTTTTTAAAGGTTTTGGGAAAATAATGGTGATATTATTTCATGAATATTTTTGAAATTGAATTGAAATCTGGTGGAATTTGGGATTTTAAAAATGTTTGAAATGTTTTAAAGTGATAAAAGCATTAAATTCTCTTTTGGTCACTGGAAAATAATTTCGGTGATGACTGCAGCATCATCGATGTCTATTTTCGAGTTTCCAAAGAGAAATTGCTACCAAACTGTTTTAAATTGGAAATGATTGTGAACTGGGTTGGTTTTGAAATTCAAAGGGAAAATTGTTTGGTAAAAGTAGATTATTTTGGAAATTGGGGTTTGAGATGATATACCAGATATGTATGAGTTATTTATGGATTCAAAATGGTTTTGAAATAAAACCGGGCAATTGGATTCTGGAAATTCTATTTAAAATTTAAATGTGGAAATTTAAATGAATCAACAATATAAAGTATAGAATGAAGTTGATTGAAATAAGAAAGGAATGAAAGTTTAATTCTGGGATTATAATTATGAGATGAAATTAACTCAATGAGTAATATAAGCTGGTAGATAAAAGAGTTAGAGAACTTGAAGGTGAATGAATTGTAAAACTTGTATAAAATTGTATTCTAGAATTAAAATTTAATTCGAGTATATGAAGGTGAATAAAATATATTTGAATTTAACTTAAGATAAGTTAAATAAAATTGAGAATTGGAATTGAATTAAATGTAAAATGCTTATAATTGTGTAAAGAAATTCATATTCTTAAGTTCTTAAGTGTAATAATTTGAAATTTGATTTGAAGATGGAAATGGACTTAAATGAATAGTTCCAGATCTTAAGTAAGTAAGTTAAAACTTATGAATAGAAATGAAATTGTAAGTCATAAATGGGAATTCATTTCTTTGAACCATTAAGAGTTATAATTTGAAATTGTAATTATCAAATGGAAACGACTAAGATGAGCAATCTTAATTTTTAAATAAATCCAAACTTGAATTATAAAATATATTGAACTTAAGAAAATTAAGTGAAGTGATATTTGGAATTAAAAAGCAAGTATTTAATTTTAACCAGCGAAGGAATTAATGAAATTGAATTGTGAGTTAATGGAATTGGATTAACATAGTGATGGTTGGAATTGCGAATGAAATCCAAATAAGTGAAATAAATTGGAAAGGGCCTGGTTATTAATAAAATAATTCCAGATGAATTGAGTATGGAAATTAAAATTCATAATGATTGAGTGAATAAACCAATTATATTAAATAAATAAATGGATGGAATTTGATTAAATAAGAATCAAATGAAAGATGGAAATAAAACTTTAAAGGGTTGGTTAAATGGAAAAATAAACTTAAGTTATCGACTTAAGTAAATGTTGAAGGGAAACTGAACTTAAACAGAGGAGTGGTTTAAATAAGTTGAGAAATAGTTATTGAATGAATTAACTTGGATTGTTTCCGAGCTAAATAAAATTCAATTTTTGGAAGTTGAAGATGAATTGAATTTAGGAAAAAAAAAATTGGAAATGAAGTAGTAAATTGAAGTAAGTTGGAATTCATATGAAATGGGAGTTCAATTTGAATATATACACTTCGGTGGTGAAATAGTAAATAAATATAAGAAAATTTATATGAACTCAAGAATTGAAGAATGAAATTCTTAAGAAAATTTGTATTGGAAATATACTTAGTAATTTTGGAATGAAAATATATATACTAAGTGAATAGTTGAATGAAGACTAAAACTGAAGATGTGAATGGGATAGTTGTGAATAAGGGGATAACAATCAAAAAGGAATGTGAATAAAGAGAATTGATATAATTGGTAATCAATTGGAATTTATACGTAAGATGTACGTATATTATTTTATTCGCATAGCTATTTGGTCCAGATGTCGAACACAGAATTTCGAGATAGTTTTATCGATCCGAATCAGGATTTTTCACTCGATTTTCAACGGCGAACCTGGATATGGATTGTTGATTGATTCTGGATATTCTCTATCATAGTTTGTGGCTATGCAAGGAGAATGCCGGTTTCTGATCAAGGAACCAGATCTGAGTCCGCACTAGGAAGTCGGGTGGACGATACTAGTTCGGAAGTGAAATTGTGTGATCGATTGAGCGATCAAATGTGATATTGCGTACGGAGGATATATGTGCATCGTACGGACTTAAGTAAAACAAATATTGGAAATTTGTAAAGAAAAGTATAAATGACTTTGGAATTGTGATTGGATATTATTGCTTAATAGGATATACAGGTGTATAAAAGCAATGGATAATTGGGATTTTTGATTTTAGAAGATAAAATTTAATGGCCCGACAAAAGGTATGTATTTGAATTTCTATATGAAATTTGATTGGGTTTTGATCCAGCCACTTGGCTTTTTGTTTTCTTTTTGAGATTGGGAGGCCGTAGAGCCATTTTGTAGTAGTGCCGAGCTAGCCTCGCAAAGGAGACGCTGGCGAAATTTTTCGAAAATTTAGGGAGTTAGAAAAATTTTGAGAAATTTTGATAATTCAAAATTTGAATTCAAATTTAAATTTGAATGGATAAGTAGGTGGTATGAGTTGAACTTATGAATAAGTTTGGGAAGTTAAAAGATGATTAGTGTATCATTAATAAAAGATTGTTTGGGTATTATTAAAACTGTTTGAATTTGGGGAATAGCTAACGGGAAATGAGACATTCTTCTTAACTGGTAATTTCGGGGACGAAATTCTTTTAAGGGGGGAGGAATGTGACGACCCAGAATTTTTGAGCATTTGAAATAGGAATATTTAATTAATTTTAAATATTCAAAAGATAATTATTAACTTTAATTTCAAATATACAATATTTATTTGGATAATTAATTATTAAATTTAATTATCGGGATTTGGTAAAATATGGAATCTCGATTTTAAGCCTGTTAAAAATAGTTCAAAGGTTCAGAAAATTCATATTAATAATACAGAAGGTAATAGAACTTTTAAAATTGAATTCGAAAGTAATTGGTTCAGTTTTAAAAATATATCGTTTAAATTCAATTTAAAAATAGCCTTCCGAGGCACAGTCTTGGAATTTGACGAAACTAGTTCCATTGGATCCAAAATATTGTATTATTATCGGATTTTAATTTTCGTAGTGTTTGGAGCTATTGTGTGAGCGTACGATATATAAACGCGTTGAAAATTTATATCGAGAATTTAAATTTAAACCTATATACAATTGTTGTCTAGTCAAAATCAAATCACAGCCGTTCTCAGTGTAACGTATACGTTTTCCTTACCATCTCGAACACGCCATTATCATGTACGAATCCTCTTCCTCGTTAGATCCCATCACCCCTTCCTTATACTTTAGTTGGATTTCATTTCTAAAAAAAAAAAAAAAAAAGAGGGACACGTACCATAGAAGCAATACCGTCCACCTCTTTCCCCTTTTCTTCAGCATATTTATAATGAAATGAAATCGAAGGAGAGAAAAATAAAAATAAAATAATAACAAATAAATGACAGCTACTTCCATTCCTTCTCTCGATCTCGTTCGTATCCAATTGAAGGAACGTGGTTCGCGAGTTCGTGGAAGTTGTCGAGCTCGGCATCGGGAGCAGGGATTCGCGAGAGTAGGCACACAGACCGATGTCGCAAGTAGTTCTTGTCGCGAGGGAAGATCGGCTGTCGATGGTGTTCGTGAAGGCTTGGGAACGTCTGGAGCTCGAGCGTGTGGGGCTAATTGATGACGGTGGTGATTTAGGGCAGGCATGCGTAGCAGGAGGGGTGCGAACACGCTCGCTTTGACTCGCGTGTGATAGGCGGCGTCTCATGTTCGATTGGGGAAGCTCGATCTCCAGTCATGTATGGAGGAACGGTGGCTACGAGGAGGGCGACTTCAATGCCGACAGTGTGGGGTTGCAGGCGAACTGCATCGACTCGCGTGAAGGCAGTCACTGTGAGGGAATTCGAGGCTAGCGGCGGCAACTCGAGGCGATCAATCGATGGTCTCGATTCACGGCGGGATGGTCGAGCTGGGGTTGTGATGTTGTTTCGATCTGGGCAGAGAGGTCTGGCATCGTGAAGAGGACTTTTGATTTGGGTTGAATTGCAAAATAGAAGAGGCAAAAAGGTGAGTTAATCTCACTCAGTTGAATTTTATTTTAAATTTAAATGGTTAAATTTAAATAATTGATTGGATGATTGCATTGATTGAATATGCTATACTATATATAGTAGTATATAGCAATATATACATATTGGCATATGTATATATTGGAGTTGATATTCCCGCATTATATAGCGGATGAGACCCTATGCGCCGCATAATAGCGGATGATTTTATATAAATCCCATATACCGCGATATTCCACTTTGAAGTGAAATTGGTATTGTGCTAACGTTTGTGGATGCAGGGAAACAGGTTGGAGGGATCCAACTGGATTCCTCAAAATTATTTAGATTATTTGATATTCTGTTCTATGAATATTGATATCCTGTGATGATTTTATTGATGATTGAAATATTGGATGATATGGTTGGATTGAATATTTCAATAAAAGGAGTTATCAAAATATATTGAATTGGATTTTGAAAGAAATAAAAGAGTAAATTTTAAGTAAATAATTCAAGTGAATTGGAATAAGGGAATTTCGAAATAACAAGGGAAATATTAACTTTAAACTAAAGTGATATTAAATTTAAAGAATAAAGGATTTATTTTGAATGTAAGGATTAAATTTAATTAAAGGCTAAAGAAGGAATTTTGGAAGTTTAAAATTGGTATTTTCAGTTTAAAAGGGTTTTAACTCAAATAAAGGAATAAATCTAAAAGTTAATATATTTTGAAATAAATGAAGTAGTAAAGGAAATTTATTTCAAAGTAAAGTAAAGTAAATGGGAAAATCAATTGAAAATTGATTTAGTTGTTTAAAATTGGAATTTTAAAAGAGAAGTGAGATTTTGGAATTTATAAACTGGGTTTATAAAGTAAAATAAAATATCAGTAGATATTAGAAAATATAAATTCAAGTGGGAATTTATAAAGGGATATGAATTGGTTTAAAAATAAATGTTGATTTATTTTTAAAAGATGGAAATGAGAAGTGTATTTCTCTGGATAGCCAAGTACGTTTTCAAAGCAACTTTAAATATAAGTTAAAAGTTTTAAGTATGATTTAAAAAGCATGTTTTAGAAAATTGATTATTTCTAAATGTTAATTTTTAAAGTAAGTAGTTTCAAAAATCTATTATTGTAGTAATTATATAAAAGTGATTTGCTATTATGTTTTAAAAGGAGAAATTTAGTTTATATTTATAAAGTGGTTTATTTTAAAGTATATATTTTTAATAAAGTATTAAAGTAGTTTGATTTCAATGTTATAAAATATATTTAAAGTAAAGTGTTTTAAGATTATTTTAAAATCTAAGTGTTTTGTACTTGGTGTTTCAGAGAAATAATTATTTGGGAAATGTATTCCGTAAGCGGGAACTGTTTGAAATTGTTTTCAAAAGGAGTTTGAAAATTTGGAAATATATCTTGGAAAGATATTTGGGTAAATAAATAATGTGGGAAATTATTTAATTGTGTGATGGTTGCTTGTGGATGTTAATTGATAGTTAAATAACCGACTATCAATATTGGCCAAATGCGCTGATCGTTTCGAAGAGACCGGGATCGAGTTTCCGTATACCGGGATTCTAGGTCTGGAGACTCGAATACCACTTCGATCCAGTTTGTACGTTTTGTGTAACGATTTCGGAGTCGAAGATGGAGCAGTGAAGTGCAAGGGCTAGTCGCTACTAATCCTGAGGATATTTCCAAAATGGATGTAGTAGGAATAGTGCCTTCGGTTCCGTTCGAACCCGGGACGGACTTGTATGGACGAATGCTTGCGAAACATCGTCGGCGGACGATGGGCATTCTAAGGGATATGTTCTCTAAAAGGTATCGTTTAGCCTCGAACCTCATCAACCGGGAATGACTGAAAATCAGGGGTTATGCAGCAAGGCTTCGTGGGTAGCTCCCACTGGAGGGTAAGGTCATCCCTGTCTAGATGTCCCTTTTTATTTCGGCTTAGTGGTGCGGTTGCTGATCCCAACCGTGGGGTGATTTTATTCGGGATCATCCAGTAAGGGATGGTTCCGGCCTTGTGTTGCAGGGGAGCGGGCGTACTCCTCGGTACGGTGATCTAGGCCACGTACTGTGATAGGTGGTACCCCAGTGCCTAGTCATTCGTTGGAAATCCATTTTTCCTACGTGCCTTGTACGGTATTTGTTTGTATTACCCACTTTTGTGGCTAGTATGCTGGAATTTAATAATGTAACAATTTCAGCTATTTTAATAAGTATGTGTATATAGACACTATTATAATATCAGAGGAATTTGATAAAAAGTGTTTTAGCTATCGTAAGGTAAAAACCCGACATGTTTATTTGTGGCGTGGTCTTACGAGATGCTTTTGTTTTCAAAGGGTTTGAAACTTTAATAATCAATTGAGTGTGATTTTCTCACGCTGGTATTCCAGACTGACTCGGGTATTGTTTTATATGATGCTCGGGTCAGACCGAGTATTATAAATTACAGGAAATGATGCTGTGGAGCTGGATGGCGATACGTACTTTCGTATTTGAGTTATATATTCCGCTGTGTATTCAGATTGTGAGGACAAGTTATGATTACTGTCCAGTTGTATGATGTTGATGTGATGTACTCTGATGATGTATTGGGATGATGTATATATAAACAGATATAGATTTCTTTTTGTGTAAAGATCTGTTATTACCTATTATAGTTTATTCCGCTGCGTATGAGAGATTCTGTTGTTGTTTTCTATTTTTCTTCTTCTTCTACCTCTTCTTCTTAACTCAAATGGTCCGGTTTTTCGTGTAGGAAAAACCCGGGTTGTTACATTTTACAACCTATTTTTCTGGGCCATCAGATCTGCATTGATGAAATCGTGGCCGCTCTCCCCCTCTCTTCTCTCACGCGAAACCCTCCCTTTACTCAGGCTCGCGTTCGAACCCAACTGCCGCCATAAAACCCTAATGCACGCGACCTCTACGACGATCGAATCGATGATCAAAGACTATGGCTTTGAAGCCCCTGCTCACATCAGCCTTCAGCCAGAGGCCAGTCACGCGCGGTTGTCCAAATGCATCGAAATTTGTGCCCGTTCGTGGGTACTTCACGAGCGATTTGCCGTTGACTCCCTGCACTGATTTTGATCATACCCGTTGAACTTATAGAACTCGACATCCTCTTCAACTTTATAGTTGATGGTTTTGGAAGTTATTGATCGGATTGGAAGAAAAACGTGGAGGAAGATCATTGTTTTCTGGCCGTTCGTTTTAATGGTGGCGGCTGACATTCTTAGGGTTAGGGTTAATAATTTTCTTCTTTTTTATTTGTTGAGAAAATGGGGTATTTATAGAGAAATTTCAAACACTATTCATCCCGGTTTTCCGAACTCCGATTTACGCACCGTAACTGGCGTTTCTGGGGTTTACCCCGCGTTCCGGACACAATGGAACAGGTTTCGGAAGCTAATTCGATCGTCTGTGTGAGATATGGATTTAAACGATCAATTTAAATTAAACCGATTTAAATCGATTTCGAGGCGTTTTAATTCGTACCGGACAAATGGTAAATCCAAAAATTACGAAATTTGAAATCTTACAATAATATCACATTACGGATCCGATGAAACTGGTTTCGTCGAAATCCGAGACCGTTTGAAAAATGACTATTTTAACTCGACGATTTAAAATTAAAATGATATCGATGCGTTTCGAGTTGCCACGGTCAAACGATAACTTCGATTGATACGTAAATTGAAATCCGATAATAACTAACTATTACGGATCCAATGGAACTGGTCTCGTTCAATTCTGAGACTGTTCGAAAATTGGCTATTTTTACAGTCGATAATTAAATATTAAAATAATCGATTTTCACAGATTAACTCCAAATTCAATTTTAAAAGTCCTATAACCTTTCTATAACTCCAGTATGATTTAATATAACTTTACAAATCATTTTCAATCATTTTAAACTCGATTTAAATTATTTCTGGAATTTCACTATTTAATTATTGATTTAATTATCAAATTAAATCCAATATTCGAATAATAAATTATTCGACTTCTAAATTCATTTATTAATATTTAAAATTAATTAAATATTCGCATTTTAATTATCAAAAATTCTGGGTCGTTACAGACTTCCCCCCTTAAAAGAATTTCGTCCTCGAAATTACCAAGTAAGGAAAAAAGGTCCTTAACTCGTCTACTATTTTCCACAATCTAATAGTTTTATCACTTTTCAAACGGATCTTCCTACTAAAGATTCGTTATCATCTCAACTAACTTTCCAACTTAAATTTTAAGTTTCAAACAACATTGTTTAACTTCTAAATTCAAATTCGAGTTTAAATTCAAATTTTAAACTTCAAAATTTTCTCAAAATTTTCTAACACTCGAAATTTTCGAAAAATTTCGCCAGCGTCTCCTTTGCGCGGCTAACGTGGCACGACTACAAAACGTCCCTACGGACTCTCAGATTTCAAAAAGAAAAGAAAAAGCCAAGCGGCTAGACAAGAAATCATCAAATCTCATATTCGAATTGAAATACTTACCTTTTGTCGAGCCATTCAAATTTATTTTCGAAATTAAATTCCAATTCCTTTATACCTGTATATCCTACTAGCCATAATATCTAGTTGCATATATTCAAACCATTTTGCAAATTCAATTACAAAATTTCCAATATAAACTACTTATATCATTTTTTTACTTTACTATTGAAGTTACATAACCATTTTCATTTAATTTTACATTTCAAATCTATTTGAATTCAATTTTTATCTTCTATTCTGAATATTGAATTTTATCAGCTTTCTTTAATTCACAACTGCACTCTTTTAAATTAGTTTCAGTTACTAATTCATTTCAATTCTAATTCATTTATTCACATTCATTTGAATTTAATTTACACTTTCAATCTAATTTAGATTCAGTTTACTTCTGAATATTGAATTTCATCAATTATCTTTAGTTCACTTCAAACTAATCTTAAAACTTCATTTTATTTCACACAATTCAAATTTGTTTCAACATTCAGTTTCAATTTTATTCACTTACAATTGTAAATTCCATTCATTTGAAATTTATTTCTTCTTACTTGAATTTATTTGCAATTCCGAACCATTCTTTTATTTAGTTCACAATTCAAGTCTCAATTTATCTAATTCAACTTCATAATATTTCATAGATATTTTCATATGGTATTCCAGAATCTTACCAACATTTCAAAATCATTTGAAAATAATTCAAACTATCCTTTGAATTTTCTAAAACAAAACCCAAATTTTCAAAACAACCTTCATTTAAAACCATTTAGCAGCAATTCCTCTTTTGGAAACCCGAAAATAAACACCGGTGATGTCGCGATCATCATCGGAATTATTTTCCAGCGACCGAAAAGAGTTTAGAGCTTTTCATCTCTCCAAAATACTTTTCAAAACCTTCGAAATTCATTTTCAAATCAAAAAGATTTAAACTTTTCAAATCTCCAAAATTTTCAATTTCTTTTCAAAACCTTTCCAAAAACTTCTCTGGGATCCTGTTTTAAATTACAATTCACATTTATAATTTACATTCTTAAATTTCATTTGTATGTGAATTCATCTCTTAACTTTGGAGTTATGATTTCAATTTCTTATTCAATTTCAGTGATGATAATTCACCATCATTACTTCCTAACATCCATGCAACCATATACTATAGTAATTCATAGAAAAACATTTCTTTTCTATACAAAAATAGTTTTGGGCAAAATTATTTCATTTACCCTATTTAAAACAATACTGTGCCGAATTGTTCTATATAAGTGTTTAGAGATCCCTATCGATAGAGTTGTACGGACAATACCGACCAGAATCCATATACCACTCAACAAACCAATCATCACAATATAAAACAAATTTTATATTCACTAACAATTACGCACTCGTATCTATTATTACACTCAACTCATTCTAGAGTACTACTGACTCTATCTCTAATGAGTAACACCCAACAGAGCAGGGTTGTCGCTTAACCATATGCTCTGATACCAAATGTAACATCCCGAAATTTTCGACTTTCGAAAATTCAACATCGATACTCACTTTATCGACTGCTGAGCCATCGAATGCCGGAAACCCGAAAAGTTATGGTTTTTAAGAAATAAGAAAAAGGTAGAAGAAGAAGGTAGAAGAAAAAGACAGAAGAACAACAACAGAACAACAGAACAGCAACAGAAAACAATATCAGAATCTCACATATCGCAACGGAACAATATATAATAGATAATCACTAGCCTTTTAAAACAAAGAATTATATCAGTTTTTATACATACATCAATCAGAGTCAATATACAACAATGGACAGTTATATAACTTGTCCTCATACAGAATACACAGCGGAATAAATACTATCAGATACAGATACTACGTCTCGCCATCCAGCTTATCTCCAAAGCTCCAGAATATCCAGAATATCCTGATAACATAACTCTAGACTGCCCGTGTGGAAATTGGTGGGCACCCAGAGTTTAGAAGGGAAACAATAAACTCCGAGTCAGTCATGGTGACTGGTGTGAGATCGTAAAACAGTTATTCTTTAAAATAAACAACAGGATAATTTTAAAGTCAATTCGCAATGCTTTTGGAAAATGAAACTACCATAAGACCTCCCACCACACACACAATGCAAACGCAGACTTGGAGGAGATTTCTTCTTATGATAGTCAAAGATGCTTACTATGCAAAAATCAAATTCTTTTTGATATTATTATTAGTGCATAGTGGGAAATCATTTCGAAAGTAGAATATAAATCTTAGCCAGCATAGGTACCATTATATTATGCCTGCTATAGCTGCCTCCTGAGGAGACAGGTTATACAATTGAAATCGTAAAGGCTCGTATTGTTTCTTTGGATTTCCAACAAATGGTCAGGCTAAGGAACTTCCTATCCACGATGGGTACGTCCCTGGAATAGACGACCCGAGAACCTAACCGGATCTCTGCCAACACAAGGCCGGGTTACCTCTGCAAAAATAGGTAACTACTGACACGCGTATGCCATCCCCCGATCGTCACCGATCTTCCCGAGGATCCCCGATTCCAACAAACCACATAGATAATAATAATGCAGTAACCACAGAGGTTAAGTATCTGGGCTCCATACCATGATACCACCTTTATCTAGAAGGAATGACATACACTAAGGGGCGCTACTCCCTAGAACCTTGCTGCATCCTTCCTGTTTCGACCATTTCCGGGGTGTGAGGCTCGACGAAGTCTCGTCCACAAAGCTACGCTTTCTCAAAAAGCCCTGCTTCGGGTCAAACAAAATGATCAACCTATGATCACAAAGATATAAGATCAAACAAATGATCATATCACAAATGATCAAACACTGATCATTTCACAGCAACACTCAGTATGTCACGTTACCAAATTGGGATATATCGCTGATGAATTTCAACTACATAACCTCTGAGCTCGTACGTCTCAGAGAAGGGTGTTAAGCTAAGAGAATAAATTCTCCGCCACCAACAGAAATGTATTTGAAAGAAATCAGCTTTATATCTCCAATTGTAACGTCAGACACACAATCCATACAAGTCTGTTCCGGGATCGAACAGAACCGAAGGCACTTCTCACGAAGCCCTTGCATTTCCGGATAATTTTCAATCACGTCAGGACTTCCCGTCACTAAGGGTGATAAAACCTCTAAATCAAAGATCAGTCGATGTAGAGTAACTCGACGGTAATCCTTCCGTTTTCAAAAATATCCGGTCTTCAACACCGGTCTTCGAATGCAATTCATAACGACGTATCACATATTCGGAATGGGTTATACGACCCCATGGTCCTTTCCCGGTTAACCCGAATAGTGAGCGCTTATTTAAAAATAAGTGTGGCATTCAAATTCATCCAATTCACAACAAATACCTATCTAAAGGTAATTATTGATAGTCGGTTATTTAACTATCAATAAAGATGCGCGACATCATCAGATTCCAAATAAATCTCCAAATTATTTCATCTTCCAAAAATATCTTTACTAGATATATAATTTCCACACTTAACCGTTTGAAAAACAAATTTCAAATATTCACATTTCATTTTATCTTTAAAGGATAAAATCTCAAAACAGTTCATTTCATATTGGAAAACATTCCATACTTATTTAATAATAAGTGTTTCACAAATCTTTTATTTTCAACATTTGAAAATATTCGATATACTTAAATCAATATTAAGTATATATTCATTCTTTAAGGAAATCATACATTTTAACATTTATTTGAGTCAAAACGGATGTTGCGTAAAACATCGTTACGACGACTCAAAATCACTAGTATAGGGATTCGAAATTAGATAGATATATAAATCCCAATACTACAAAAAAAACATTTCCTTTCGGAAATCATTTACTATAACAACAGTGTTATAGTCCACCATTTCCTTATTTCTCGAAAACGTCTATTTCAACAATAAATGTTGAAATCTATGATTTCGATAGTTCACACGTTTTAAAACATCTTTTAAAACAATTAACTTCATTTTATAATATCGCTTTCCCAAAACCATATCCATTTTTCTTAATAATATATTCACTGTCCAAAATCGTGAATATACTTCACAATTTACATTTCACTATTTTTCTACACGTTTTATTTCAATAATAATTCGCTATCCAAAATCGCGAATATATCTCCTTTAATAATTTTCTATATTTAATTTATCAAATCCCATCGATTGGTTTCCGAATTTATAAAACAACGTTTATAAATTCCATTTTCTATTTTCTATAACAACTCCGGTTTATAAATCTCATTTTATTAACTTCAAAAATCCACTTATAAGAATAAGTGATTTCGGATTTATAAAACAACGTTTATAAAACACATTTGTACTTTATACCGATTTCAACTTATAAAATCATTTCATTTTGCAATTTCTATTTATATCCCATCTAAGTGCAAAAGTCAAATTTATAAGTAAATTTCTTATAAATCTTTTATTCTACAATATCTATTTACTTTATAACTTCACGTTATAAATCTATTAATTTCATTCACTTATGAAATCCATTTATACTTCTTTCTAACACTTATAAAAATTCGTTTTATAAGTCCAATATTTTGATTTACAAAAATATCAATTTTTATAAATCTTTCTATACAAATCGTTTATAGTTATTCAAAAATCCCAACTTAAACCATTTTATAAATAACTCGACTTTTATTTCAAAAATGACACTTCGGTTATATTTCACTAAAAATTATAACTTTTATAACTTTAAAATTTTACGTTTATAAATCGATTCAAAAATTCCATAAAACGTATATTTTCAAAAGTCACTTTAAAAATCCTTTTAAAGTAAAAGTCGTTATTTTTAAACTTCAAATCTTGAATCCGATGATGCAACAGCATCAATTAGTCCATCACAACAGTCAATATCATATATCATCATATGATAACAGAATATATCAAAATATCTGTAAATAATCAATACGGTGAGGAATCCAGTTGGATCCCTCCAACCTGTTTTCCTACATCCAAAGATGTTAGCACAATACCAATTCCGCTCCAGTACGGAATTATCGCGGTATATGGGTTTTTATAAATCCGCTTACTAACGGCGCAATAGGGTCTCATCCGCTATACGAGGCGGGAAATCAATCAATCCAATATATACATATGCCAATATGTATATATTGCTATATATATAGATATATCCTATCATATCTAATATCACATCCAAATAGTCAATCATCAATCAATAACTGTAAATAATTCCACATTCAAATTTGAGTGAGAAGGTCTCACCGTGATTTTCATCCTGATTTCGGCGTTTGTTTCGAATAAAATTAAACACGCGTTTAATTTTACCCGAAATTCCAACTAGCTCCAAACGACTCCAATCCAATTGCATCACGTAGAGCTCGTCATTACGATCCCGTCGCAAAAAATCTCGTCCGAAACGGACCTCGTATGAAATAGTTACACACGTTTAAAGTTTATACGACTTGTAATATAAATTTATTTACTATTTTTTTTTAATATTTTACAACCTATTTTTCTGGGCCATCAGATCTGCATTGATGAAATCGTGGCCGCTCTCCCCCTCTCTTCTCTCACGCGAAACCCTCCCTCTACTCAGGCTCGCGTTCGAACCCAACTGCCGCCATAAAACCCTAATGCACGCGACCTCTACGACGATCGAATCGATGATCAAAGACCATGGCTTTGAAGCCCCTGCTCACATCAGCCTTCGGCCTGAGGCCAGTCACGCGCGGTTGTCCAAATGCATCGAAATTTGTGCCCGTTCGTGGGTACTTCACGAGCGATTGCCGTTGACTCCCTGCACTGATTTTGATCATACCCGTTGAACTTATAGAACTCGACATCCTCTTCAACTTTATAGTTGATGGTTTTGGAAGTTATTGATCGGATTGGAAGAAAAACGTGGAGGAAGATCATTGTTTTCTGGCCGTTCATTTTAATGGTGGCGGCTGACATTCTTAGGGTTAGGGTTAATAATTTTCTTCTTTTTTATTTGTTGAGAAAATGGGGTATTTATAGAGAAATTTCAAACACTATTCATCCCGGTTTTCCGAACTCCGATTTACGCGCCGTAACTGGCGTTTCTGGGGTTTACCCCGCGTTCCGGACACAATGGAACAGGTTTCGGAAGCTAATTCGATCGTCTGTGTGAGATATGGATTTAAACGATCAATTTAAATTAAACCGATTTAAATCGATTTCGAGGCGTTTTAATTCGTACCGGACAAATGGTAAATCCAAAAATTACGAAATTTGAAATCTTACAATAATATCACATTACGGATCCGCTGAAACTGGTTTCGTCGAAATCCGAGACCGTTTGAAAAATGACTATTTTAACTCGACGATTTAAAATTAAAATGATATCGATGCGTTTCGAGTTGCCACGGTCAAACGATAACTTCGATTGATATGAAAATTGAAATCCGATAATAACTAACTATTACGGATCCAATGGAACTGGTCTCGTTCAATTCTGAGACTGTTCGAAAATTGGCTATTTTTACAGTCGATAATTAAATATTAAAATAATCGATTTTCACAGATTAACTCCAAATTCAATTTTAAAAGTCCTATAACCTTTCTATAACTCCAGTATGATTTAATATAACTTTACAAATCATTTTCAATCATTTTAAACTCGATTTAAATTATTTCTGGAATTTCACTATTTAATTATTGATTTAATTATCAAATTAAATCCAATATTCGAATAATAAATTATTCGACTTCTAAATTCATTTATTAATATTTAAAATTAATTAAATATTCGCATTTTAATTATCCAAAATTCTGGGTCGTTACAAATTATTTCAGTTGTGTGTCCTAGAAACTAATTGCACTTACTAAAGAGGCCCTTGTGGCTAATTTCCACTATCTGTTATATGTATGTCAGATTTGTCATATCTGTTGATGTTTTAATTCATATATATAAGTTGCAGTATTGTGTTTGTATATATATATAATTGTACATATTTTTCTTCCTCCATAGTACATTTTAGTGGTATCTGTATATTGTGTCTACAAGGAATAATTTTTCCAATATATGTTGGATTTTTTTATTTAAAATATGACATTCAGCTATGTTATTAGTGATGATTTTGTTTGATTCAAGGTGTTCAAATTTAATACCTGTATAGAGTTTTATTTTAATTAATAAGTATGTGTATATATAGTTATATGAAAAGTTGGCAGTTTATAATAAGTTTTTATTTTAAAAATATATTATGTATATATGTTTGGTTTTAATAATATGTGTTTTAATATAAAATAATGATTTTGAAAACACATGTATATATATTTAAATTAATATGAGTTTAAAATTAGAATGTGCTTTTGTACATACACAATTATATATGTTATATCTATATCGATTCACTTATATAATTGATCTTTATCAATCCAGTTGTGATTTTGATTTATTTCATCAATTCCTTATCTATCAGCTTTGTCCATCAAATTCGTTTTCAGCTCACTTCGCTGTGAATTATTGATCGGTTGATTCATAATTCAAATCGTAGCTTGTTGTGTTGTCTACCTTCTCTAACCTCGATATGTGAGCAATCACTCACGATTAACGTTCTTATATTTATTAAATTTGATTTCAATTGGAACGACAATTGAAATATGCTGTTGTTAGTTAATTTAATTGTTATATATGCTATTATATGTAATTGTTCACCTGTGGGATATGACACCATATCCTGTTGTTTATATTATATTGTTATTGATAATATATGCCTGTGATTATTATTATCATATCTGTTATCACTCTGCAAGTGCCCTGTTAGTATAGAATTCCCTTTGGGTTGAAATGATACATACCCGAACGATATTGTAGAATAGGAGAAAATCGTTATGGGTTGAAATGATAAACCCAAGTGATTTTCATCGAATTGAAATTGTGATTGCGGGTTGAAAAGATATATACCCGTATATATTTAAATTGCGGATTGAAATGATAAATATCCGTATCACTTGACCATAGGATAGAAAATTTTATGCAGACACCGTTGGTCTGTATATATATTTTGAAATGATTTCCAAGGTTTTGAAAGGAGATATATGAATTTAAATAAATATTGGTTTTAAAAATATAACATGTATAAAGGTTATCTTTATATATGTCTGAATTGTAGATCTTAAAAATTATATGTTTTGGAATTTTAAATTTATAAGTTAGTTTTGAAATTATAATTTTAAGATTTTTCTTATAATTTTATTTTCTTAAAAATATATATAATAAGATTTAAATTAATAAAATTTAATTTAATTATTATATTATATGTTCTAAAAATATTTATTTAAAATTTATATTAATAGTTTAAATAGATTTATAACTTTGACAATAAAGGTTGGAAAGATAAATAAATGTTGACTTGGAATTTAATTTGGTTAATAATTGAAAAAAAAGAATTGATTTAAACTTATTTGTTTTGATATTTTGAAAGATATGATTATAACTTGGTTTATAACTTGATTTGATAAAAGTGATTAAATGAATATTCTCAATTTTTAATAAAGGTGAGATTGAATGTTTAATATTGATTTAGGTATATAAATTGGGATTTAAATAAATGGTTATAAAAATGGTTAAGGGAATAATACCCAATTTGAATAAATTTAAAGTTAATGTGAAATATAAATGAAGTTTATATTGCAAATGTTTGAATATTTAAACTTGGATCTTTGAACTTTAATTGAAATGGTTAAACTGGAATTGATCCAAATTGAATGTTGGAATTTAAGATGATTTGAATTCACTTGCGAAATTGGAGGAAACTATTCCATTTTATAAAGTGTTATGATTTTAAAAGTGTTATGCTTTCAAAAGCGTTATGATTTCCCAAGTATTATGATTTCAAAAGTGCTATGGTTTTGAAAGTGTTATAAACTTTTGAAAGTGTTACGATTCCGAAATGAATATTATTTAAAGTGAATAGTGATATCGAATTTGATATGGTTTTGAAATGAATATGATATTTTGGTTTTGAAGTATGATTTGAATGAAATGACCACGGTGTTATAATAACGTTTGATTGTTAAAGAGACCGGGATCAGATATTGTCATACTCTCTGCCAATACCGAAAACCACTTTAACAACTATGTACGTGGTGGAGATTCCAGATTGAAGTAGGATGGTTTGGTGATGATTCTATATGGTATTTACGTAGACCTGACCCCTGTGAGTTAGCTTGTTGCGGCTAAAACAGGAGCCACGCCGGGCCAAGTGAGGTCATTCCTCCGATCGGGCACATTCCTTCGATACCATTCTTTTGCTTTTGTGATTGATTGGGTGCACCCACGATTTTGATTTGGGAGTGTGTCATGAGGTGGGCGGTAGTAGCTGTTATACGTTACCACCAGTATGGATATGCAAACGGTATATCTACCCTAGCATCGCCTCGAGTGCCGTGTCGCATGCTGTGACGACCCAGAATTTTTGTATATTTGAAATGGAAATATTTAATTTATTTTAAATATTCGAAGGTTAAATTTTAACTTTAATTTCAAATATACAGTATTTATTGGACGATTAATTATTGAATTAAACAATCGGAAAAAGAGTAAAATAGAGAATCCTGAGTTTTGAGCCAGTTAAAAATAGTTTAAAGGTTCGGAAAATTTATATTGTTAGTACTGAAGGTGATGAAACTTTTAAAATGGAATTTTAAAGAGTTTTGTTCAGTTTTAAAAATATATCGTTTAAACTGAATTTAAAAATAACCTTCTGAGGCACAGTCTCAGAATTCGACGAAACCAGATCCATTGGTCCGTAATATTGAATTATTATTGGATTTCGAATTTCGTAGTGATCAGAAATGTTGTGCGAGCGTACGATATGTAAACGCGTTGGAATTTATTCGAGAATTCAAAATATAATCTATATTGTTGACTGGTCCAGATTCCTTCACATTAGAGCCTTCCCGATCCTTCTCCAATACGCTTCTTCGTTTAATAATTTAAAAAGGGGTAGATATTTTTCTTCGTTCAGAAAACAAAATGAAGCTTCTGCGAGAATCCAAATCTCGTTCGTTCCTTAATATGAAAGAAAATCATGGCTGCTACTCAAAATCAAAATTTACAGTTCGATTCGAAAGAATAAAATGGCCAATCGGAAATCATTTTACTCCCCCTTCATTCTTAAATTCAGCCGAGCCCCTTAAATTCAAAAATCAAAATGAAAAAAAAAGAGGGACGACCCACTGTAATTCGACGAGAAACCAAAATCGATCAACTCGCGTTGGCGATCACGAAGCGACCGGAAAGTGGTGGTTTCTTCGATGAGCAAGGCGATTGGTGGATCTGGGTATCGCGTTAGTCGAGTCGAGAAAAATAGGTGATCGTGAACTAATGGGAGCGCGGCGTTCGCTGTTATTTCTGGATGTGGTGGCGACCTCGTTCGATCGGTGAGGGAAGCCACAGCGTCTTCGGTTTGGAGGAAGCAGTGACTTGTTGGGTCGCTCGCGGTGGATAGGCATGGCCGTGAATTTGAGCTCGAGTGGGAGGCAGTCGATCGAAAGTTAGGGTTCCAATTGCGATGGGTCTGGCGACTTGTGGGGATGGTTCGCGAATGGCGTGAGGATGATGCAGGGGTGTTCGGTGATGTGGTGATGGAGGAAACGATTGGATTCGTTCTGGCTTCATCTTCTCTGTAAGGTATATTAACCTTTATGTTAAAGCTTTGTTTTGAGAAAATATAATAATAATATACAATATAAAAATAAACAGTAAAACGGTAATAATATATGTATATACATAGGATTTTGGAAAACAATATTAAGGAGTTAATTAGAGAAATTTACCTATTGTAATTAGTCTGGTTACAAAAGATATTTGTAGTAAATTACCAGGTTAGGATTGAATAAATAATGAGTAATTGTTTAATTTTTTCAAAAAGTAATAAACTGTAAATGGTCAAAACAAGGTTGAGAAATCGTAGGAATCAATTTATTTAGTTAACTTATATATAATTATTTTATAACGGGAAAATTACTTTACTAAGTAAAATAAAATTTATTAGATAGAAATTGATTTGTCCAAGTTGTTTGAATATTAATGAAATCATATAATATGTATTCAAGGTCTGGCATCGTGAAGAGGACTATTGATTTGGGTTGAATTGCAAAATAGAAGGGGCAAAAGGTGAGTTAATCTCACTCAGTTTAATTTTAAATTTAATTGGTTAAATTTAAATAGGGATGAATGATTGAATTGATTGATTTGATTGATATGGTATATAGTAGTATATAGCAATATATACATATTGGCATATGTATATATTTGAGTTGTTGATATTCCCGCATTTATATAGGGATGAGAACCTATGCGCCGCATAATAGCGGATGATTTTATATAAATCCCATATACCGCGATATTCCACCTTGAAGTGAAATTGGTATTGTGCTAACATCTGTGGATGCAGGGAAACAGGTTGGAGGGATCCAACTGGATTCCTCAAAATATTTAATTTTGTTTAAATATTCTGTGATATGATAGTTGATATCCTGTGATGAATTATATGGATAATTGGATGTTATGGTTTGGTTGGACCGATTTGGATATGCTGAATTATCAAAATCTCTAGAATGGAATTTTTGAAAAGAAATAAAAGAGTAAATTTTAAAGTAAAATAATTATAAAGAGTTTGGAATAAATTTGAGAATAAATCTGATTAAGAATAAAAGTGGTTCCCAAAATTCTAATAAAAATGGAAAAGAGGAATTTTGAATAAACAGAGAAATATTGAATTTAAAGAAAACTTATGTGATATTATTTAAAGGAATAAATAATTTATTTTAATTCAATCTTTAAATGTAATTAAAAGAAAGAAGGAATTTGGTAAAATTTGAAACTTGTGTTTCAGTTTAAAGATTTTAAATAATAATGAGAAATAAAATTTGGAAGTTAATGAATTTGGAAATAAATGGATTTAGTAAGGAAATTTATTTCAAAGTAAAATAAATTGGAAAATCAATTGTAAATTGATTTAAATATTTTGGGATTTGAAATTTAAGAGAAATGAGATTTTGGAGATATAAACTGGGTTTATAAAGTGAAAGGGAATATCAGAGGATATTTGAAATATAAATTCAAGGTGGGAATTTATAAAGGAATATGAATTGGAAAAAAAATAAATGTTGATTTATTTCTTAAAAAAAAGATGTGAAGAGAAGTGTATTTCTCTGGATAGCCAAGTACGTTTTTCCAAAGAAATTTTAAATATAAGTTAATGGTTTTAATACGTTTTAAAAAGCATATTTTGGAAAATTGATTTATTTCTAAATGTTAAGGCCTAAAGTAGTATTTTCAAAAATCTATTATTGTAGTAATTATATAAAAGTGATTTGGTATTATGTTTTAAGAAGAGAAATTTAGTTTATATTTGTAAAGTGGTTTCATTTTAAATATTCCTTAAGTATATATTTTGTTAAGGTATTAAAGTAGTTTTTAAATTTCAATGTTATAAAATATATTTAAAATAAAGTGTTTTTAAATTATTTTAAAATTAAAAGTATTTTGTACTTGGTGATTCAGTGGAAATAATTATTTGGGAAATGTATTCCGTAAGCGGAAACTGTTTGAAATTTGTTTTCAAATGAGCTTTGAAAATTTGGAAATATATCTTGGAAAGATATTTGGGCAAATAAATAATGTGGGAAATTATTTATTGTGTGATGGTTGCTTGTGGATGTTAATTGATAGTTAAATAACCGACTATCAATATTGGCTAAATGCGCTGATCGTTTCGAAGAGACCGGGATCGAGTTTTCGTATACCGGGATTCTAGGTCTGGAGACTCGAATACCACTTCGATCCGGTTTGTACGTTTCGTGTAACGATTTCGGAGTCGAAGATGGAGCAGTGAAGTGCAAGGGCTAGTCGCTACTAATCCTGAGGATATTTCCAAAATGGATGTAGTAGGAATAGTGCCTTCGGTTCCGTTCGAACCCGGGACGGACTTGTATGGACGAATGCTTTCGTGACATCGTCAGGTGGACGATGGGCGTTCTAAGGGATATGTTGTAACGACCCCGAAATTTAAATTTATTTAAATTAATAATTAATTGAGTTTTTGAATTTAAAATTGTTAATTTATTTCATTCTGAATAAAAATAGTAAAACAAAGGGTTTAAAGTGAAATTTATCGATTTATTTATTGCGAGTTTCCCCGATATCCAAGTATATTCTGTATAAACCATTTGAGATTAAAATATTGTAAATAGTGTATATGTGAGTACATGTGTATATATTGAATGTATATATATATATTTAGGTATATACGAGCAAATTTAATATATATATATATGTAGATATATATATTTATATTTGAATTTAAAACTTAAATAAATGGTTTAGAGATAAATGATAAATATATATATATATATATATATATTTGAATTGATGGTTAAAGATGGTTTGAGTTTATAAAATAAATATAAGACAATAAATATAATACAAATAAAATAGGTACAAGAATAATAAAATAAAATTTAAAAATAAAATAGAATCTCACTTATACTATAAAGTGATAAAAATAAAATACATGTACACTTAAAAAAATAAGGAAACATTGTACAAACTTAAAAATAATACCCCAGACAAAGCAAAAAGAATCAAACAATCTTCAAGCTTAAAGCATATTTAAATCAAGTATCCAAAGAAAATGCTCAAATACAGGAGCCTGGAAATTTAATTAAACAAGTTAAAAGTCATCTCAGTCAATAAAAGAATGAAAATACATATAGTATCTACAACATGAAAACTGCAAACATACGAAAATGATAAAATCAAATGGATTTTTAATATAGACAAAAGTACACTAGTACAAGCTTATACAACCAAAAATAGGATTTGCATTAAATGCCACATCTTCTCAGCATATCCAAGATCTTCCCAGCTGAAGCAAAGTATGGGTTTAGTCAAAGCAAGATGGAAATATTTGATTTAAAGAAAAATAGTTGGACCAGTTGATGCCTACTTTCCCTACCCTGTACAAACTATCTCCCTTAAAATATACATGCATATTTGCTTTATTTCATTCGAACAAAAACATACCAAAGTAGAAAAGAAAGTATATAAATATACTCAAGTATAAGAAACCAAAACAAAAGCATGAAGACAGTAAAAGATATTCAAGTTGTAAACTAATATGCAGGCAAATACATAAGCATGAACAAACAAAAGAGAAATCTGTAAATCTAAAACCACATGATACGTATACAAATCAAACAGCATATCTATATAAGTAAAGCAAGAGTGTACTTGCAAGAATTAAATAAGATTGCATGTTACAAGGAAGCATGCTTGCATTTAATGCTTTCAAATTTCAGCCCTACACAAGTAACATCCTCCCTGTACAAACATATTAACCTGTAAACTTCTTTATATCTCCTCCTCATCTCATTTTTCGTTCATCAATGGAAAATTAGAAAAAAAAAAGAAAACAAAACTACAACCTGAACTAAATACAATCAAACTCGATCAACATCATCAACAACTACAAGATCAACCAGAGATCAAGAGGATTAAAGATAAAGACTTCAGTTAGCAGTTTCTTTGTTATATATGAAAGGATTTAAAACTATCTAAGCTTCAAAAGAAATTAAAGAAAAAAATGCAGGCTTTGCTTCCTCTCTGTTCTTCTCTGTTGCAAAATATTTCCAGGTGAGTAACAATTTTACTTGAAAACTTAAGTAGGATTTTGTTGCATGATCTATATCGGGAGATATATATTGTGTGAATATATGTATATAAGTATTTTGGTCTGGGTATTAACAAGTGAATGCATGTATCAGTGATACCCTGTTATGGTTGTCAAGCTCAAAATTTTGGTTCAAAGAAAATCATATCCTCTTAAACCAATTGCTGTTAGAACTCGGATTTTAAACAAAAGTTGTTTATGGGATCATAGACTAATGTTTAGAATTTTAATTAAATAAAAATTTAACTTGAATGTCTCTGGGATTCAAGAATAACAGAGCAAACCCATATATGAGTGGAAATTCAAACTTAGTAATTTATTTACTCAGAGATATAGATCAAACCAATAAACTAAAATATGATTTTTAACG
Organism: Allium fistulosum; assembly: GCA_030737815.1. NCBI lineage: Eukaryota > Viridiplantae > Streptophyta > Magnoliopsida > Asparagales > Amaryllidaceae > Allium > Allium fistulosum. The sequence continues at coordinate 1,105,688,731 of CM060901.1, forward strand.
CCAAAATCAGGATTTTTAGAAATAAAATGAAGGTGAAATTTGGGTTTAAACGGAAAATGGGTTTTCGTGAGTCTCTGGTGATCGGCGTAACTGGAGGGGTCAGGGTTTCAACCGAAGCAAGCTTGGTGATGGTCGATGTTGGGAAAAATGTTCAATAATTTTTCCATTGAAGGAGAATAGGGGACGAAGCAGTTTTAGGGTTTAAACTGTGTGTTCTAAAGGTGGAAGTCGCAAGCAATTTTCGTCGTCGACGTCGCTCCGGAACGCATCGCACTGGGAGGAAATGAAGTGTCGGGGTATGGCGAAGTTTGGGTCGAAGCTGCGTGGTTTCAGATGGACCAGGCTGTCAGCGTCGGGGAAATTCGTGGAGGTGGTTTCGAAACTGCTAAATTTTAATGTCCAGTCGAGTTTGAAAATCTAGGTTTACGAGTTGATTTTGGTGATCATCAATGATGCTTGGGTGGCTGCAGCGTCGACCGGAGTTGGTCGTAATGTTCGTGCACGTGAACGTGCATATGCACAAATCTGTGTAGAAATGGATTTTGGCGAAGAAGATGGGGAAGCTTGAATTCAAGCATGTGCAAATAGGGGATGTCTCGAAGCGGTACTCGAGTATTTCCAGGGTAGGACTCGAAGTAGGGACCGATGAGGATGGGGTCAAATTTTTATTTCATATATTTTTTTTTCTCAGGCTTTTGAACCTGATTCTCTTTCCTGGATTTAAAACTAAACTCAAATAAAAAAAAATCAAGGATTAAGCTGAGTTTCGAAATCAAAATGTAGATACAAATTCAAATTTGGATTGGACCTTAGTTTGAAAATGAATGAAGTTTTAAATTTAAAAAGGAAATTGAATCAATGTCTTTAAACATCTTGTAGTTAATAATTAAATCGTAAGTGTGAATGAGTTACCTCAAGTAATAAAGATATAATGATAAGATATAATTCATTAACTATTAAACTAAGTAAAATGGATGATTTATTTAATTAATTAATGATTTAGATTGATTAAATAAGTAATTAAAGGGTAAAAGTAATAATTAAAGGGTAAAAGTAATTAATAAAGGTTTAAAGATTTACTGAGTGGTAATTGAAGATTATTAATTTAATTGATTAATCAAGTGATTAAGCGATAATTGATTCAAGGATAGTGCGATAAATTAATTAAGGTAATTAATTTAAGGTTACTTACTTAATTACTTAAAGAATAATTAATCAAAATGATTTGTAGAATTATCGATGTTGATTAACCAGGACGAGTAATTTATTCATAAGAATTTAATCTGATTTGAATTAATCAGAAAATTAACTGACCTTACTTATGGATATTTGGATTCTATTGAGTGTGAACTGTTTGATATCCCTGATATATGATGCTTTGTGATACATCCTGATTTATGTTGTGATCTGTAATTTACTTATCTGTGATATATATATCTGTGATCCGTGAATGAAGATGAGCGTTATAGTTTATATCGCTTATCAACTATATTTCTGTATTCTGATCTGTGATGATTGATGTTGCACTATTGTGTGTGAAACCCCTGGACTACACTTTTACACACACAAATATGGATTTCACGTGGAAATCGGTTAAGTCACAGATAATTTAAATTTGATATTTTTGAAATTGAAATTTTAATTTCAATTGATTTTGAAATTAGAAATTTGGGTTTAAAGTAAAAAGCTTTTGAAATGGAATTTCAAAGATAAAAGTTATTTTAAATAACTTAAACGAGTTTTGGAAATTTAAATAATTAGATTTAAATTTGAATTCAAGTTTGAAATTAAATCTGTGATTTGGAAACTAGGGATAAAAGATGATATAAATGTGTTTGTATGAATTAAACCATTTTAAAGTATTAATTTGGGAATTTGAGTTTAAACCAAGGATTTCAACTCGTATGAATGAATCAGATTTCCAAATTTGAAAACTGTTGTTTTCGAATGATAAAAGCTTTTAGATAAGAAAAGAAATTCCAGTTTAAATTAAAGGAATTTCAAGTGAATTGAAAAATAGTTTCCAAAGTTATGAATGAATTGTTTTTGAAAGCTATGTATTGAATCTGTTTATTTTTAACAGATTTAAAGTGATGATTTGTTTAACCCATTCGAAATGAAATTGTTTTGAAAGCTATTAGTTAAATCTTTGATTTAAAGATTTAACGAGTTAAATTGAAATGGAAATTGATTTGGAAAATCTGTAAATGAATCTTTGTGAAACTGGGTGAACTTTATGAATTAAATCTTTTATTTAAAAGATTAAAATGTGGAAATCGTTTTAAACCATTGAAGGTTGTTAAAATGAATCTTTTTGTTTAAAAGATTTGAAATGGTAATTTGTTAAACCATTTGAAAAGAAAGTTTAGGTTTAAGTTGTGACTTAATTGAAATCCCAATATCCGTATATTTTTAAATATTGCGCTCACTATTCGGGTTAGCCGGGAAAGGACCTTTGGGTCGTATAACCCATTCCGAATAGTGATACGTCGTATATGGATAGCATTTGAAGATCGGTGTTGAAGACCGGATATTTTTCGAAAATGAAAGGACAACCTGTCGAATGTCTCTACACTGAGTCGCGCCGGTATAGAGATTTATATCACTCTTTTTGTGACGGGAAGTCCGGACGTGATTGGAAGTTATCCGGAATTGCAAGGGCTTCGTGAGAAGTGCCTTCGGTTCTGTTCGAACCCGTAACAGACTTATATGGATACATGTCTGACATTACACTTTGAGATATAAAGCCGATTTCTTTCAAATACATTTCTGTTTGGTGGCGGAGAATTTATTCTCTTAGCTTAACACCCTTCTCTGAGACGTACGAGCTCAGAGGTTGTGTAGTTGAAATTTATCAGCGATATATCCCAATTTGGTAATGTGACATGCTGAGTGTTGTTGTGTGATGATCAGTGTTTGATCATTTGTGATATGATCATTTGTTTGATCATTTATCTTTGTGATCATAGGTTGATCATCTGTTGACCCAAAGCATGGCTTTTTGAAAAAGCGTAGCTTTGTGGACGAGACTTCGTCGAGCCTCACAACCCGGTAATGGTCGAAACAGGAATCGTGCGGCAAGGTTTTCAGGGGTAGCTCCCCTAGGGTATGACCATTCCTTCTGGAAAAGGGTAGTATCATGGTATGGAGCCCAGATACTTACTCATGTGGACACACTTTATTTATGACGTGTGATGTTGGATTCGAGGCGCCTCGGTTAAAGGTCCCAAAGGACCGGGGGTGGCATATCTGAGGTTTCTTTTATCCCTTGGGAAAAGGGGTTGCCGGCCTTGTTTGGCAGAGAACAGTTGGTTCTCGGAACGTCCCGCCAGAGGCGTTTCTTTCGTGGAATAGGAAGTTCCTTAGCCTGACCATTTGTTGGAAATCCAAACAAAACAATACGAGCCCTGTACGATTTTAGTTGTATTACCTGCCATGGAATGTGGTGGTAACCTGCTATTGAACATGGTAGCTATAGTAGGCATAAGTGCGAAATGTCTATGCTGGCTAAGATTTATATTCTACTTTCGAAATTGTTTTCTACACTATGCACTAGTAATAATATCAAATGATTTGATTTTGCGTAGTAAGCATCTTTGACTATCATAAGAAGAAATCTCCTCCAATTCTGCGTTTGCATTGTGTGTGTGGTGGGAGGTCTTATGGTAGTTTCATTTTCCAAAAGCATTACGAATTGACTTTAAAATTCTCTGCTATTTGTTTTTAAAGATAAACTGTTTTTGTTGCTCACACCAGTCCCATGACTGATCCGGAGTTTATTGTTTCTTTCCTAAACTCTGGGTGCTCATAATTTTCTACACGAGCAGTCTAGAGTTGGGTTTTTCAGATATTTAGATTCAGTAGATTATCTGGAGCTAGTTCAGTCTTTGGATCGGACTGCACTTGCTTATCTTTGTGCCTCGTTATTGGGAGTTCGAGCTATTTATGGATTGGCGCTTTGAAGATGGAGATTATCCGCTGCTGATGTTATCTATTTTTCTTTCCGCTGCAATTTATTGTATCATATCTCTGATGTATATTGATATTCATTGTATCACTCTGTTGTATCAGATATTGTATATCAATGTATTATTCATTTCTTCCGCTGTGTTATTTACTTAACTGTGTTATAAGCTCTGGCGACTCGGATTTGAACGCTCGAATCTACGACATTCGAGTACGATGTAAAGTATGGATGTCGATTTTCGAACGCGAAAATCTGGGACGTTACATTTTGGTATCAGAGCTAAGGTTGAACTTTAGCTCAGGAGTATAACACGTTAAGTAACTCATTAGAGATAGAGTGAAGTAAACTCTAGAATGAGTATATCCTTAAGATATCCGTCTGAACTTCTCAGTAAATTCTCTTGCTATCCACTGATAGTGAGTATGAGTGCTAGAAGAAGACGAGATAGGGGACAGGGAAATACGACTATAAATGGTCAATACCCTGCAACAGTGGAAACAATCTTTCTCTATAAATTTTCTTTGATTCGTTTCCAAATTCTTTTGATTCCTTCGTATCAGCTACAAGAAGAAGTTTCGATGTGATGATGGCTCTACGAATCGTTGTAGAAATTCTTACCTCGTATCGTAAGCGGTTTCTTATCAGCTTTTCGATTTAAACCTTAATGAGTTTGAAATTGAAAATTTTAAATTGAGATAAATTGATTAATAGAATATGAAGGCTAAATTGAATTGTATCAATTAAAACGATTTCGTTTGAAACCGAATTTGAAATTCTATTAAAATTTCTAGTGAATACCAAAGTTCGAAGAGGGACAAATTGGTATGTATTCTGAGATATCCCGACTTGAGTTTGGAATTCGTATCGTTAGTTTGAGGAATTATAGGAGATCGCATCTGTCTATCTCTGTCTTTGTTTTCGTGCCTGCGAATTTCGAGGACGAAATTCTTTTAAGGGGGGAAGTTTGTAACGACCCCGAAATTTAAATTTATTTAAATTAATAATTAATTGAGTTTTTGAATTTAAAATTGTTAATTTATTTCATTCTGAATAAAAATAGTAAAACAAAGGGTTTAAAGTGAAATTTATCGATTTATTTATTGCGAGTTTCCCCGATATCCAAGTATATTCTGTATAAACCATTTGAGATTAAAATATTGTAAATAGTGTATATGTGAGTACATGTGTATATATTGAATGTATATATATATATTTAGGTATATACGAGCAAATTTAATATATATATATGTAGATATATATATTTATATTTGAATTTAAAACTTAAATAAATGGTTTAGAGATAAATGATAAATATATATATATATATATATATTTGAATTGATGGTTAAAGATGGTTTGAGTTTATAAAATAAATATAAGACAATAAATATAATACAAATAAAATAGGTACAAGAATAATAAAATAAAATTTAAAAATAAAATAGAATCTCACTTATACTATAAAGTGATAAAAATAAAATACATGTACACTTAAAAAAATAAGGAAACATTGTACAAACTTAAAAATAATACCCCAGACAAAGCAAAAAGAATCAAACAATCTTCAAGCTTAAAGCATATTTAAATCAAGTATCCAAAGAAAATGCTCAAATACAGGAGCCTGGAAATTTAATTAAACAAGTTAAAAGTCATCTCAGTCAATAAAAGAATGAAAATACATATAGTATCTACAACATGAAAACTGCAAACATACGAAAATGATAAAATCAAATGGATTTTTAATATAGACAAAAGTACACTAGTACAAGCTTATACAACCAAAAATAGGATTTGCATTAAATGCCACATCTTCTCAGCATATCCAAGATCTTCCCAGCTGAAGCAAAGTATGGGTTTAGTCAAAGCAAGATGGAAATATTTGATTTAAAGAAAAATAGTTGGACCAGTTGATGCCTACTTTCCCTACCCTGTACAAACTATCTCCCTTAAAATATACATGCATATTTGCTTTATTTCATTCGAACAAAAACATACCAAAGTAGAAAAGAAAGTATATAAATATACTCAAGTATAAGAAACCAAAACAAAAGCATGAAGACAGTAAAAGATATTCAAGTTGTAAACTAATATGCAGGCAAATACATAAGCATGAACAAACAAAAGAGAAATCTGTAAATCTAAAACCACATGATACGTATACAAATCAAACAGCATATCTATATAAGTAAAGCAAGAGTGTACTTGCAAGAATTAAATAAGATTGCATGTTACAAGGAAGCATGCTTGCATTTAATGCTTTCAAATTTCAGCCCTACACAAGTAACATCCTCCCTGTACAAACATATTAACCTGTAAACTTCTTTATATCTCCTCCTCATCTCATTTTTCGTTCATCAATGGAAAATTAGAAAAAAAAAAGAAAACAAAACTACAACCTGAACTAAATACAATCAAACTCGATCAACATCATCAACAACTACAAGATCAACCAGAGATCAAGAGGATTAAAGATAAAGACTTCAGTTAGCAGTTTCTTTGTTATATATGAAAGGATTTAAAACTATCTAAGCTTCAAAAGAAATTAAAGAAAAAAATGCAGGCTTTGCTTCCTCTCTGTTCTTCTCTGTTGCAAAATATTTCCAGGTGAGTAACAATTTTACTTGAAAACTTAAGTAGGATTTTGTTGCATGATCTATATCGGGAGATATATATTGTGTGAATATATGTATATAAGTATTTTGGTCTGGGTATTAACAAGTGAATGCATGTATCAGTGATACCCTGTTATGGTTGTCAAGCTCAAAATTTTGGTTCAAAGAAAATCATATCCTCTTAAACCAATTGCTGTTAGAACTCGGATTTTAAACAAAAGTTGTTTATGGGATCATAGACTAATGTTTAGAATTTTAATTAAATAAAAATTTAACTTGAATGTCTCTGGGATTCAAGAATAACAGAGCAAACCCATATATGAGTGGAAATTCAAACTTAGTAATTTATTTACTCAGAGATATAGATCAAACCAATAAACTAAAATATGATTTTTAACGCCAAAATCAGGATTTTTAGAAATAAAATGAAGGTGAAATTTGGGTTTAAACGGAAAATGGGTTTTCGTGAGTCTCTGGTGATCGGCGTAACTGGAGGGGTCAGGGTTTCAACCGAAGCAAGCTTGGTGATGGTCGATGTTGGGAAAAATGTTCAATAATTTTTCCATTGAAGGAGAATAGGGGACGAAGCAGTTTTTGGGTTTAAACTGTGTGTTCTAAAGGTGGAAGTCGCAAGCAATTTTCGTCGTCGACGTCGCTCCGGAACGCATCGCACTGGGAGGAAATGAAGTGTCGGGGTATGGCGAAGTTTAGGTCGAAGCTGCGTGGTTTCAGATGGACCAGGCTGTCAGCGTCGGGGAAATTCGTGGAGGTGGTTTCGAAACTGCTAAATTTTAATGTCCAGTCGAGTTTGAAAATCTAGGTTTACGAGTTGATTTTGGTGATCATCAATGATGCTTGGGTGGCTGCAGCGTCGACCGGAGTTGGTCGTAATGTTCGTGCACGTGAACGTGCATATGCACAAATCTGTGTAGAAATGGATTTTGGCGAAGAAGATGGGGAAGCTTGAATTCAAGCATGTGCAAATAGGGGATGTCTCGAAGCGGTACTCGAGTATTTCCAGGGTAGGACTCGAAGTAGGGACCGATGAGGATGGGGTCAAATTTTTATTTCATATATTTTTTTTTCTCAGGCTTTTGAACCTGATTCTCTTTCCTGGATTTAAAACTAAACTCAAATAAAAAAAAAATCAAGGATTAAGCTGAGTTTCGAAATCAAAATGTAGATACAAATTCAAATTTGGATTGGACCTTAGTTTGAAAATGAATGAAGTTTTAAATTTAAAAAGGAAATTGAATCAATGTCTTTAAACATCTTGTAGTTAATAATTAAATCGTAAGTGTGAATGAGTTACCTCAAGTAATAAAGATATAATGATAAGATATAATTCATTAACTATTAAACTAAGTAAAATGGATGATTTATTTAATTAATTAATGATTTAGATTGATTAAATAAGTAATTAAAGGGTAAAAGTAATAATTAAAGGGTAAAAGTAATTAATAAAGGTTTAAAGATTTACTGAGTGGTAATTGAAGATTATTAATTTAATTGATTAATCAAGTGATTAAGCGATAATTGATTCAAGGATAGTGCGATAAATTAATTAAGGTAATTAATTTAAGGTTACTTACTTAATTACTTAAAGAATAATTAATCAAAATGATTTGTAGAATTATCGATGTTGATTAACCAGGACGAGTAATTTATTCATAAGAATTTAATCTGATTTGAATTAATCAGAAAATTAACTGACCTTACTTATGGATATTTGGATTCTATTGAGTGTGAACTGTTTGATATCCCTGATATATGATGCTTTGTGATACATCCTGATTTATGTTGTGATCTGTAATTTACTTATCTGTGATATATATATCTGTGATCCGTGAATGAAGATGAGCGTTATAGTTTATATCGCTTATCAACTATATTTCTGTATTCTGATCTGTGATGATTGATGTTGCACTATTGTGTGTGAAACCCCTGGACTACACTTTTACACACACAAATATGGATTTCACGTGGAAATCGGTTAAGTCACAGATAATTTAAATTTGATATTTTTGAAATTGAAATTTTAATTTCAATTGATTTTGAAATTAGAAATTTGGGTTTAAAGTAAAAAGCTTTTGAAATGGAATTTCAAAGATAAAAGTTATTTTAAATAACTTAAACGAGTTTTGGAAATTTAAATAATTAGATTTAAATTTGAATTCAAGTTTGAAATTAAATCTATGATTTGGAAACTAGGGATAAAAGATGATATAAATGTGTTTGTATGAATTAAACCATTTTAAAGTATTAATTTGGGAATTTGAGTTTAAACCAAGGATTTCAACTCGTATGAATGAATCAGATTTCCAAATTTGAAAACTGTTGTTTTCGAATGATAATAGCTTTTAGATAAGAAAAGAAATTCCAGTTTAAATTAAAGGAATTTCAAGTGAATTGAAAAATAGTTTCCAAAGTTATGAATGAATTGTTTTTGAAAGCTATGTATTGAATCTGTTTATTTTTAACAGATTTAAAGTGATGATTTGTTTAACCCATTCGAAATGAAATTGTTTTGAAAGCTATTAGTTAAATCTTTGATTTAAAGATTTAACGAGTTAAATTGAAATGGAAATTGATTTGGAAAATCTGTAAATGAATCTTTGTGAAACTGGGTGAACTTTATGAATTAAATCTTTTATTTAAAAGATTAAAATGTGGAAATCGTTTTAAACCATTGAAGGTTGTTAAAATGAATCTTTTTGTTTAAAAGATTTGAAATGGTAATTTGTTAAACCATTTGAAAAGAAAGTTTAGGTTTAAGTTGTGACTTAATTGAAATCCCAATATCCGTATATTTTTAAATATTGCGCTCACTATTTGGGTTAGCCGGGAAAGGACCTTTGGGTCGTATAACCCATTCCGAATAGTGCTACGTCGTATATGGATAGCATTTGAAGACCGGTGTTGAAGACCGGATATTTTTCGAAAATGAAAGGACAACCTGTCGAATGTCTCTGCACTGAGTCGCGCCGGTATAGAGATTTATATCTCTCTTTTTGTGACGGGAAGTCCGGACGTGATTGGAAGTTATCCGGAATTGCAAGGGCTTCGTGAGAAGTGCCTTCGGTTCTGTTCGAACCCGGAACAGACTTATATGGATACATGTCTGACATTACACTTTGAGATATAAAGCCGATTTCTTTCAAATACATTTCTGTTTGGTGGCGGAGAATTTATTCTCTTAGCTTAACACCCTTCTCTGAGACGTACGAGCTCAGAGGTTGTGTAGTTGAAATTTATCAGCGATATATCCCAATTTGGTAATGTGACATGCTGAGTGTTGCTGTGTGATGATCAGTGTTTGATCATTTGTGATATGATCATTTGTTAGATCATTTATCTTTGTGATCATAGGTTGATCATCTGTTGACCCAAAGCATGGCTTTTTGAAAAAGCGTAGCTTTGTGGACGAGACTTCGTCGAGCCTCACAACCCGGTAATGGTCGAAACAGGAATCGTGCGGCAAGGTTTTCAGGGGTAGCTCCCCTAGGGTATGACCATTCCTTCTGGAAAAGGGTAGTATCATGGTATGGAGCCCAGATACTTACTCATGTGGACACACTTTATTTATGACGTGTGATGTTGGATTCGAGGCGCCTCGGTTAAAGGTCCCAAAGGACCGGGGGTGGCATATCTGAGGTTTCTTTTATCCCTTGGGAAAAGGGGTTGCCGGCCTTGTTTGGCAGAGAACAGTTGGTTCTCGGAACGTCCCGCCAGAGGCGTTTCTTTCGTGGAATAGGAAGTTCCTTAGCCTGACCATTTGTTGGAAATCCAAACAAAACAATACGAGCCCTGTACGGTTTTAGTTGTATTACCTGCCATGGAATGTGGTGGTAACCTGCTATTGAACATGGTAGCTATAGTAGGCATAAGTGCGAAATGTCTATGCTGGCTAAGATTTATATTCTACTTTCGAAATTGTTTTCTACACTATGCACTAGTAATAATATCAAATGATTTGATTTTGCGTAGTAAGCATCTTTGACTATCATAAGAAGAAATCTCCTCCAATTCTGCGTTTGCATTGTGTGTGGTGGGAGGTCTTATGGTAGTTTCATTTTCCAAAAGCATTACGAATTGACTTTAAAATTCTCTGCTATTTGTTTTTAAAGATAAACTGTTTTTGTTGCTCACACCAGTCCCATGACTGATCCGGAGTTTATTGTTTCTTTCCTAAACTCTGGGTGCTCATAATTTTCTACACGAGCAGTCTAGAGTTGGGTTTTTCAGATATTTAGATTCAGTAGATTATCTGGAGCTAGTTCAGTCTTTGGATCGGACTGCACTTGCTTATCTTTGTGCCTCGTTATTGGGAGTTCGAGCTATTTATGGATTGGCGCTTTGAAGATGGAGATTATCCGCTGCTGATGTTATCTATTTTTCTTTCCGCTACAATTTATTGTATCATATCTCTGATGTATATTGATATTCATTGTATCACTCTGTTGTATCAGATATTGTATATCAATGTATTATTCATTTCTTCCGCTGTGTTATTTACTTAACTGTGTTATAAGCTCCGGCGACTCGGATTTGAACGCTCGAATCTACGACATTCGAGTACGATGTAAAGTATGGATGTCGATTTTCGAACGCGAAAATCTGGGACGTTACATATGTGCTATAAAGGTATCGTTTAGCCTCGAGCCTCATCAACCGGGAATGACTGAAAATCAGGGGTTATGCAGTAAGGCTTCGTGGGTAGCCCCCACTTGAGAGTAAGGTCATCCCTGTCTAGATGTCCCTTTATTTCGGCTTAGTGGTGCGGTTGCTGATCCCAACCGTGGGGTGATTTTATTTGGAATTATCCAGTAAGGGATGATTCCGGCCTTGTGTTGCAGGGGAGCGGGCGTACTCCTCGGTACTGTGATCTAGGCCACGTACTGTGACAGGTGGTACCCCAGTGCCTAGTCATTCGTTGGAAATCCATTCTCCCTACGTGCCTTGTACGGTATTTGTTTGTATACCTAGTATGCTGGAATTTAATCATGTAACAATTTCAGCTATTTTAATAAGTATTTGTGAATAGACACTATTATAATATCAGAGGATTTTTATAAAAAGTGTTTTAGCTATCGTAAGGTAAAAACCCGACATGTTTATTTGTGACGTGGTCTTACGAGATGCTTTTATTTTCAAAAGGATTTTTGAAACTTTAATAATCAATTGAGTGTGATTTTCTCACGCTGGTATTCCAGACTGACTCGGGTATTGTTTTATATGATGCTCGGGTCAGACCGAGTATTATAGGTTACAGGATATGATGCTGTGGAGCTCAGGAGATGAGCTGGATGGCGAGACGTATCTACCGTACTTGTATATATATATATATTCCGCTGTGTTGATTTTTGTACTCTGTTGTATTGAGGACATGATATGGTTATTGTCTAGTTGTATGTTATGTGTTCTCTGGTGTATACTCTGATGCTATATTATATAAAACTGATATAGTTTTAATTTGTGTAAAGATCTGTTGATATATATTATATTTTATTCCGCTGCGATGGTTAGATTCTGATGTTGTTTTCTATTTTTCTTCTTCTACCTCTTCTTCTTAACTAAAATGGTTCGATTTTCCGGGTCTGGAAAGTCGGGTCGTTACAGTTGGTATCAGAGCTTAGGTTGGCGATAACCTTGGCTCTGGTGGGAATTTTGAGAGTATTAATAGATATGAGCGCGTATTTGTTAGTGAATATAAAATGGTTTTATATTGTGTTGGTTGATTTATTGAGTGGCATATGAACCTTCGTCGGCACAGTCTGGACAACTGTATCGAAGGGGTTTCTAAACACTTGAATAGAACAGTTCGACACAATATTGTTTTAAATAGGGTGAATGAAATAATTTTGCCCAAATTATTTTGTATATAAAAGAAATAATCATTCGAAATTTATTATAGTTATATTTGGATGCTTGGTTGTTAGAAAATGACCATAATGAGTTAGTCTCATTATTGAGTAGAAATTGAAAACTTATAACCTAAGTTGAAGAATAAATTTATATAACAAAATGGAATTTGAAATATAGACTATAAATGAAATTATAAATTGAAATAAACCTTTATATACAAATGTGAATTACAAATGTGATTTATAATCAAATGAGATAAATTAATAAACAAATGAAATTTTTAAATGTAAATTGTAAATGTGACTTATAACTTGAAATAAAATGTGATAGAATTCCAGAGTAATGTTTGGATATAAAATTGAATGGATTTTGAATTTGAAGTTTTGGGAAAGGTTTAAATTCCTTTGGATTTAAAAATAGCCTTTAAAGGTTTTGGGGAAATAATGGTGATATTATTTCATGAATATTTTTGAAATTGAATTGAGATCTGGTGGGATTTGGGATTTAAAAATGTTTGAAAAGTTTTAAAGTGATAAAAGCATTAAATTCTCTTTTGGTCGCTGGGAAATAATTTCGGTGATGACTGCAGCATCATCGATGTCTATTTTCGAGTTTCCAAAGAGAAATTGCTACCAAACTGTTTTAAATTGGAAGTGATTGTGAACTAGGTTGGTTTTGGAATTCAAAGGGAAAATTGTTTGGTAAAAGCAGATTATTTTGGAAATTGGGATTTGATGTGATATACCAGATGTGTATGAGTTATTTATGGATTCAAAATGGTTTTGAAATAAAACCGGGCAATTGGATTCTGGGAATTCTATTTGAAATATAAATGTGGGAATTTAAATGAATCAACAACATAAAGTATAGAATGAAGTTGATTGAAATAAGAAGGGAATGAAAGTTTAATTCTTGGATTATAATTATGAGATGAAAATAACTCAATGAGTAATATAAGTTGGTAGATAAAAGAGTTAGAGAGCTTGAAGGTGAATGAATTGTAAAACTTGTATCCTAGAATTAAAATTTAATTCGAGTATATGAAGGTGAATAAAATATATTTGAATTTAACTTAAGATAAGTTAAATAAAATTGAGAACTGGAATTAAATTAAATGTAAATAAGTTGAAGTCGAATTGAATTGGATATAAAGGTAATGTAAAATGCTTATAATTGTGTAAAGAAATTCATATTCTTAAGTTCTTAAGTGTAATAATTTGAGATTTGATTGTAAAGATGAAAATGGACTTAAATGAGTAGTCCCAGATCTTAAGTAAGTAAGTTAAAACTTATGAATAGAAATGAAATTGTAAGTCATAAATGGGAATTCATTTCTTTGAACCATTAAGAGTTATAATTTGAAATTGTAATTATCAAATGGAAACGACTAAGATGAGTAATCTTAATTTTTAAATAAATCCAAACTTGAATTATAGAATAAATTGAACTTAAGAAAATTAAGTGAAGTGATATTTGGAATTAAAAAGCAAGTATTTAATTTTAACCAGCGGAGGAACTAATTAGATAATAAATTAGTTAATGAAATTTAATTGTGAGTTAATGAAATTGGATTAAAATAGTGATGGTTTGAATTGCGAATGAAATCCAAATAAGTGAAAATAAATTGGAAATGACCTGGTTATTAATGAAATAATTCCAGATGAATTGAGTATGGAAATTAAAATTCATAATGATTGAGTGAATAAACCAATTATATTAAATAAATAAATGGATGGAATTTGATTAAATAAGAATCAAATGAAAGATGGAAATAAAACTTTAAAAGGTTGGTTAAATGGAAAATAAATTTAAGTTATTGGCTTAAGTAAATGTTGAATGAAAACTGAACTCAAACAGAGAAGTGGTTTAAATAAGTTGAGAAATAGTTATTGAATGAATTAACTTGGATTGTTTTCGAGCTAAATAAAATTCAATTTTTGGAAGTTGGGGATGAATTGAATTTAAGAAATTTTTTTGGAAATGAAGTAGTAAATTGAAGTAAGTTGGAATTCATATGAAATGGGAGTTCAATTTGAATATATACACTTCGGTGGTGAAGTAGTAAATAAATATAAGAAAAATTTATATGAACTTAAGAATTGAAGAATGAAATTCTTAAGAAAATTTGTATTGGAAATATACTTAGTAATTTTGCAAAAAATATATACTAAGTGAATAGTTGAATGAAGACTAAAACTGAAGTTGTGAAATGGGATAGTTGTGAATAAGGGGATAACAATAAAAAAGGAATGTGAATAAAAGAGAATTGATATAATTGGTAATCAATTGGAATTTATACGTAAGATGTACGTATATTATTTTATTCGCATAGCTATTTGGTCCAGATGTCGAACACAGAATTTCGAGATAGTTTCATCGATCCGAATCAGGATTTTTCACTCGATTTTCAACGGCGAGCCTGGATATGGATTGTTGATTGATTCTGGAAATTCTCTATCATAGTTTGTGGCTATGCAAGGAGAATGACGGTTTCTGATCAAGAAACCAGATCTGAGTCCGCACTAGGAAGTCGGGTGGACGATACTAGTTCGGAAGTGAAATTGTGTGATCGATTGAGCGATCGAATGTGATATTACGTACGGATGATATATGTGCATCGTACGGGCTTAAGTAAAACAAATATTGAAAATTTGTAAAGGAAAGTATATAATGACTTTGGAATTGTGATTGAATATTATTGCTTAGTAGGATATACAGGTGTATAAAAGCAATGGATAGATTGGGATTTTAATTTTAGAAGATAAAATTTAATGGCCCGACAAAAGGTATGTATTTGAATTTCTATATGAAATTTGATTGGGTTTTTGATCCAGCCACTTGGCTTTTTGTTTTCTTTTTGAGATTGGGAGGCCGTAGAGCCATTTTGTAGTTGTACCGAGCTAGCCGCGCAAAGGAGACGCTGGCGAAATTTTTCGGAAATTTAGGGAGTTAGAAAATTTTGAGAAATTTTGATAATTCAAAATTTGAATTCAAATTTAAATTTGAATGGATAAGTAGGTGGTATGGGTTGAACTTATGAATAAGTTTGGAAAGTTAAAAGATGATTAGTGTATTATTAATAAAAGATTGTTTGGGTATTGTTAAAATTGTTTGAAACTATTTGGAATTGAGGAAATAGTTAATGGGGTATGGATCATTCCTCTTAACTAGTAATTTCGGGGACGAAATTCTTTTAAGGGGGGAGGAATGTGACGACCCAGAATTTTTGTATATTTGAAATGGAAATATTTAATTTATTTTAAATATTCGAAGGTTAAATTTTAACTTTAATTTTAAATATACAGTATTTATTGGACGATTAATTATTGAATTAAACAATCGGAAAAAGAGTAAAATAGAGAATCCTGAGTTTTGAGCCAGTTAAAAATAGTTTAAAGGTTCGGAAAATTTATATTGTTAGTACTGAAGGTGATGAAACTTTTAAAATGGAATTTTAAAGAGTTTTGTTCAGTTTTAAAAATATATCGTTTAAACTGAATTTAAAAATAACCTTCTGAGGCACAGTCTCAGAATTCGACGAAACCAGATCCATTGGTCCGTAATATTGAATTATTATTGGATTTCGAATTTCGTAGTGATCAGAAATGTTGTGCGAGCGTACGATATGTAAACGCGTTGGAATTTATTCGAGAATTCAAAATATAATCTATATTGTTGACTGGTCCAGATTTCTTCACATTAGAGCCTTCCCGATCCTTCTCCAATACGCTTCTTCGTTTAATAATTTAAAAAGGGGTAGATATTTTTCTTCGTTCAGAAAACAAAACGAAGCTTCTGCGAGAATCCAAATCTCGTTCGTTCCTTAATATGAAAGAAAATCATGGCTGCTATTCAAAATCAAAATTTACAGTTCGATTCGAAAGAATAAAATGGCCAATCGGAAATCATTTTACTCCCCCTTCATTCTTAAATTCAGCCGAGCCCCTTAAATTCAAAAACCAAAATGAAAAAAAAAGAGGGACGACCCACTGTAATTCGACGAGCAACCAAAATCGATCAACTCGCGTTGGCGATCGCGAAGCGACCGGAAGGTGGTGGTTTCTTCGATGAGCAAGGCGATTGGTGGATCTGGGTATCACGTTAGTCGAGTCGAGCAAAATAGGTGATCGTGAACTAATGGGAGCGCGGCGTTCGCTGTTATTTCTGGATGTGGTGGCGACCTCGTTCGATCGGTGAGGGAAGCCACAACGTCTTCGGTTTGGAGGAAGCAGCGACTTGTTGGGTCGCTCGCGGTGGATAGGCATGGCCGTGAATTTGAGCTCGAGTGGGAGGCAGTCGATCGAAAGTTAGGGTTCCAGTTGCGATGGGTCTGGCGACTTGTGGGGATGGTTCGCGAATGGCGTGAGGATGATGCAGGGGTGTTCGATGATGTGGTGATGGAAGAAACGATTGGATTCGTTCTGGCTTCATCTTCTCTGTAAGGTATATTAACCTTTATGTTGAAGCTTTGTTTTGAGAAAATATAATAATAATATACAATATAAAAATAAACAGTAAAATGGTAATAATATATGTATATACATAGGATTTTGGAAAACAATATTAAGGAGTTAATTAGAGAAATTTACCTATTGTAATTAGTCTGGTTACAAAAGATATTTGTAGTAAATTACCAGGTTAGGATTGAATAAATAATGAGTAATTGTTTAATTTGTTCAAAAAGTAATAAACTGTAAATGGTCAAAACAAGGTTGAGAAATCGTAGGAATCAATTTATTTAGTTAACTTATATATAATTATTTGATAACGGGAAAATTACTTTACTAAGTAAAATAAAATTTATTAGATAGAAATTGATTTGTCCAAGTTGTTTGAATATTAATGAAATCATATAATATGTATTCAAGGTCTGGCATCGTGAAGAGGACTATTGATTTGGGTTGAATTGCAAAATAGAAGGGGCAAAAGGTGAGTTAATCTCACTCAGTTTAATTTTAAATTTAATTGGTTAAATTTAAATAGGGATGAATGATTGAATTGATTGATTTGATTGATATGGTATATAGTAGTATACAGCAATATATACATATTGGCATATGTATATATTTGAGTTGTTGATATTCCCGCATTTATATAGGGATGAGACCCTATGCGCCGCATAATAGCGGATGATTTTATATAAATCCCATATACCACGATATTCCACCTTGAAGTGAAATTGGTATTGTGCTAACATCTGTGGATGCAGGGAAACAGGTTGGAGGGATCCAACTGGATTCCTCAAAATATTTAATTTTGTTTAAATATTCTGTGCTATGATTGTTGATATCCTGTGATGAATTATATGGATAATTGGATGTTATGGTTTGGTTGGACCGATTTGGATATGCTGAATTATCAAAATCTCTAGAATGGAATTTTTGAAAAGAAATAAAAGAGTAAATTTTAAAGTAAAATAATTATAAAGAGTTTGGAATAAATTTGAGAATAAATCTGATTAAGAATAAAAGTGGTTCCCAAAATTCTAATAAAAATGGAAAAGAGGAATTTTGAATAAACAGAGAAATATTGAATTTAAAGAAAACTTATGTGATATTATTTAAAGGAATAAATAATTTATTTTAATTCAATCCTTAAATGTAATTAAAAGAAAGAAGGAATTTGGTAAAATCTGAAACTTGTGTTTCAGTTTAAAGATTTTAAATAATAATGAGAAATAAAATCTGGAAGTTAATGAATTTGGAAATAAATGGATTTAGTAAGGAAATTTATTTCAAAGTAAAATAAATTGGAAAATCAATTATAAATTGATTTAAATATTTTGGGATTTGAAATTTAAGAGAAATGAGATTTTGGAGATATAAACTGGGTTTATAAAGAGAAAGGGAATATCAGAGGATATTTGAAATATAAATTCAAGGTGGGAATTTATAAAGGAATATGAATTGGAAAAAAAATAAATGTTGATTTATTTCTTAAAAAAAAAAGATGTGAAGAGAAGTGTATTTCTCTGGATAGCCAAGTACGTTTTTCCAAAGAAATTTTAAATATAAGTTAAAGGTTTTAATACGTTTTAAAAAGCATATTTTGGAAAATTGATTTATTTTTAAATGTTAAGGCCTAAAGTAGTATTTTCAAAAATCTATTATTGTAGTAATTATATAAAAGTGATTTGGTATTATGTTTTAAAAAGAGAAATTTAGTTTATATTTGTAAAGTGGTTTCATTTTAAATATTCCTTAAGTATATATTTTGTTAAGGTATTAAAGTAGTTTTTAAATTTCAATGTTATAAAATATATTTAAAATAAAGTGTTTTTAAATTATTTTAAAATTAAAAGTATTTTGTACTTGGTGATTCAGTGGAAATAATTATTTGGGAAATGTATTCCGTAAGCGGAAACTGTTTGAAATTTGTTTTCAAATGAACTTTGAAAATTTGGAAATATATCTTGGAAAGATATTTGGGCAAATAAATAATGTGGGAAATTATTTATTGTGTGATGGTTGCTTGTGGATGTTAATTGATAGTTAAATAACCGACTATCAATATTGGCCAAATGCGCTGATCGTTTCGAAGAGACCGGGATCGAGTTTCCGTATACCGGGATTCTAGGTCTGGAGACTCGAATACCACTTCGATCCGGTTTGTACGTTTCGTGTAACGATTTCGGAGTCGAAGATGGAGCAGTGAAGTGCAAGGGCTAGTCGCTACTAATCCTGAGGATATTTCCAAAATGGATGTAGTAGGAATAGTGCCTTCGGTTCCGTTCGAACCCGGGACGGACTTGTATGGACGAATGCTTTCGTGACATCGTCAGGTGGACGATGGGCATTCTAAGGGATATGTGCTATAAAGGTATCGTTTAGCCTCGAGCCTCATCAACTGGGAATGACAGAAAATCAGGGGTTATGCAGCAAGGCTTCGTGGGTAGCCCCCACTTGAGAGTAAGGTCATCCCTGTCTAGATGTCCCTTTATTTCGGCTTAGTGGTGCGGTTGCTGATCCCAACCGTGGGGTGATTTTATTTGGAATTATCCAGTAAGGGATGATTCCGGCCTTGTGTTGCAGGGGAGCGGGCGTACTCCTCGGTACTGTGATCTAGGCCACGTACTGGGACAGGTGGTACCCAGTGCCTAGTCATTCGTTGGAAATCCATTCTCCCTACGTGCCTTGTACGGTATTTGTTTGTATACCTAGTATGCTGGAATTTAATCATGTAACAATTTCAGCTATTTTAATAAGTATTTGTGAATAGACACTATTATAATATCAGAGGATTTTTATAAAAAGTGTTTTAGCTATCGTAAGGTAAAAACCCGACATGTTTATTTGTGGCGTAGTCTTACGAGATGCTTTTATTTTCAAAAGGATTTTTGAAACTTTAATAATCAATTGAGTGTGATTTTCTCACGCTGGTATTCCAGACTGACTCGGGTATTGTTTTATATGATGCTCGGGTCAGACCGAGTATTATAGGTTACAGGATATGATGCTGTGGAGCTCAGGAGATGAGCTGGATGGCGAGACGTATCTACCGTACTTGTATATATATATATATATATATTCCGCTGTGTTGATTGTTGTACTCTCTTGTATTGAGGACATGATATGGTTATTGTCCAGTTGTATGTTATGTGTTCTCTGGTGTATACTCTGATGCTATATTATATAAAACTGTTATAGTTTTGATTTGTGTAAAGATCTGTTGATATATATTATATTTTATTCCGCTGTGATGGTTAGATTCTGATGTTGTTTTCTATTTTTCTTCTTCTACCTCTTCTTCTTAACTAAAATGGTTCGATTTTCCGGGTCTGGAAAGTCGGGTCGTTACACATGCCCTCTCGCGCCTTCTACGAGTTTGTTTTGTGTCGTACCTATGGAGTGCACCCTGATAACCCACTTGCGAGTGGAGTTTACAGTATCTGTATAGACTACGGAATTATAAAAATGTGTTAAGGGGGATATGGGTAATGCCTTAACGTTATTTTAATAGTTTACTTTACTATAGACATATTATAATAGCGTATATTACTAAATAGTAGATAGTTCCACGGATCCTTAGAGGATGGTTATCCCAAACAACCTTTGAGTTACTTGTATTTCAATTGATATTTCATTTGAGTTGTATTTATTGATATAAGAATGTTAATCCTGACTCAAGTGTTTTGTGTTTTGCTTTACGCTTGGGTCAGACTGAGTGCCACAACATTAGAGACTCACCTTTGGAGTTGGAGCTTCATTTGGAGATCCATCTATATCTTTTCAGCTTTCAGCTATCCAGTTGTTGGTTTAGACTTGTCATTTGTTTATATTCGATACAACATTGTATTTGAGATATTCTGTTGTATTTTATTTCTACTCTGCTATTTACCTATTCCGCTGCTTACTGTTGTAATACTCTGTCTGTGATTCTGTGATTGATTTATTTACCGTATATGCTGAGTTTCACCAAATATAAATTAACAATATGATATTTTGAGAAATTCAAGTCCGACATGTGCGGATGCGAATGGTTGAAAATACCAGGTCGTTACAGTTGGTATCAGAGCTATGGTTTTAGGCAAAACTCAGCATATAGAGTACGTAGATTTAATTACAGAATCGCCTTCGTTCAAGTTTGAATCTCTTCCTCTTTGGTTCGGGTGTCCTTTGAATTTTGGAACATTTCTTGTTCTGAAATCCATTCTGTTCTCGTCCTATTCGTGTTCTTTTGATTCTGGAGTATCCCATAGCTCCATTGAATGATTTGTAAAGGGGTGAAACTCCTTTACAACAACATTGATTCACCGAAGATTTCTGTATCCTCGGTTTAGATGTTGTTATCTCTTGTTATACCCGAATGTTCTCTAGTAGACGACCAGGGTAAATTCTATTGTGATCGAATGTCGATTTGCCTCAGAATTCTGCATCGATATTATTCTTGAAGCCACGGTTGACCCGGTTAAGGTCGCCCGCGATTTATATTAGTCTATCCATCTTCCTATTTTGTTAATTAATCATTTTATCTCCCATTCAAGTCTATCTTCTTAGTTTGAATTCTATTTGATTAGGGTCCCTCTAATTTGAAATCTCTATCCTTGTTTTGAAATCCATTCTGGAATCATCGAGTGAGGGAGTGTATTGGTAGTTAATATTAAAATATATTATAGTGTGTTGTTTGAGATGTTAAGTTTGAATTTTGGGTTTTGATCGATTCATCTAGCTAACATTATCAATCGGAATTCCAAAACACTTGAACGAAGCAAACTGACACAATGTTGTTTTCAAATTTGGTAAATGAAATAATTTTTGTATGATTATATATTTTATATATATAAGAGTATAATTTTCTAAAACAAAATAGTTGAATGAAATTGGTTGTTAGAAATGATAGTATTTGATTTTCATTTATTATTTTGTAAACCATTGACCATTGCAACATGATATAGATAAATGAAATTATAAAACATGGGAAACAAAAGTTAATTTGGAATTGAAATGATTTAAATTTTGAATTTGAGAATTTAAATTTCCGGTATTCTCAAAATTTTGGTTTTTAAAGTTTTGGAATATATTATTTGAAAGTATTTTCAAATGGAAATTATTTCAAAAGAAATTTTTTAAAGGAATCAAGTCTGTACTCTCTTCATTTGTCGCTGGAAAATAGTTTCGGTGATGACTGCACCATCATCGACATTCATTTTCGAGTTTCAAAGTGGAGAGACGAGTTAGTAGCTTTGCTACACTTTTTGGAAAATGGATTTGATTTGAATTTCTTGAATATGGGTTGATTATAAAATATATATGTATATAATTATTTCAAAATAATTTGAAGTGAAACCGGAAATTTGAATCTTAAGTTTATATAAGGAATGGTTTCAATTTTTGAAATAAAGTGAAATTTTTGAATAATTGGAATATCTAAAATGATAAATGAAATTTAACCAACTTGAAATAGTTGAATTTGGATAAAAACTTATTTGTATAATACTAAATTGCATTCCAATATATATAACTTGCCTAGAATATTCAAAAAGTTAAAATGTTAGGACATAATAAAGGGTTATACAAGAAGAAAACTTAAGTAATAAGTTGTTCAAACCAAAATCTGGCTTAATATAAAGGTTGTAGATAGAAGGAAAATTTGTATAGCAGTTAATTGCACTCATAAACATTTATATAACTTACCTAGAAAGTTTAAATGTAATTTAAATGTAATTGGATAATCTACACTATGATTTCAGAAATAGAATATAAAAAAAAAGATATTTTGTTAAGGAAATATATAAATAATAAATTGGATAGTAAATTGAATAAATAAAAGAGAATTAATTTGGTGAATAATAAATGGTTGTAATAAATGTTTATACACGTAATATATGTTGCAAAATGTGTTAAGTGAAATAAATTTAATAAATAAAGGAGAATGCTAGTTAAGCAAATAAATATAAACTTAAGAATAGTGAAATTGAAATTTTAAGATAAATCAACTTAACTAGGGTCAAATGGCTTTAATAAATGGGTAAATAAATGAGTTAAATCAAGTAAATTTTGTTTTAAAAAGGAAATTTTGTAACAAGTGCTAATAAATTGAAATCAAATCTATTAATTTGAATAAATTAAATTGAATCAATAAAATATGGATAAAATAAATAGTTATTGATTTAGTAAAACGAATTAAACCAAATTGTTGAATATTGATTGAAATCTATATGATTTAAATAATTAAAATTGAATGTTGAGGTGGAATTAGCTATAATTGATCAAATAGAATTAATAGATGAGTAAAATAAAATAAATTTTGCTGTGAAGATTTTTGCAATAAATGTTAATAAATGAGAACAAATCAATTGAATAAAAGTATATGCAAATGAAACCAATCAAATGTGGACACAATAAATTTTATTGATTAAACAAATTGATTTGGAATCAACTAATTTAATATAAACAAATTTTAAAATAAATGTAGTTTATTTGGTTTGGAATTAATTGTTTTATTGTATATTTCAAATCTATTTTTCTATCTGGTTGTTTCTATTCTCCTACCTCCTTCCTTTTCGGGGACGAAAAGCTTTGAGTGGGGTAGAGTGTAACAACCCAAAAATTTTAATAGTTTTTATAACTTAATTAACTGAAATTTTGTGAAATTTTAAATAGTTGAATTTGGAAATAAAAATTTAATATTTGGTATATGTCTATTTTAACATAGCAACTGGTAAATTTTCATCTGATAATATTGAAGTTTATTTTATTGTGTAATTTTATTTCCATTCAAATTAGTTAATATTAATGATAATAAATTTTTTTTTGAACCCGAATATTTTTATACAATAAATTTGTAAATCATCTTCTGAGTGAGATGTCATATTTCGTTTCTCTAAATTTGGACTAATGTTGCTCTGTTTATCTTATTTCTGGCAGATTAGCAGCATTTTCGGTACCAATTATCAACTATTGATAGGATGATCGTACCACTTATATCTGTATACCGTTTTGATCGTCTCGTCGTGCTGATCTCTATGGTATATTCAATTCTGAGTTTTGAAGCCGGGTAAACAGCGGAGTCCGCGAAACCGGTAACCGTATCGGTACACGTTTCATGCCTTTTGATTTCTTATAGTCTTTCAATTTCCCCCCCGTGTATTAACCAAACGGTCATTAGCTTTTATCATTCTTGAAATCTGGTCCTATCTTTTGTTATTCCACCTTACGTTTTATTTCTATGGTCCTTTCATTTTTAGTTCTGGTTCGTATTTATATTATTTAATTCTATAACCTTCCTCTTTCTATTTGTTTCCTGAGCCTTCTCTACCAAACACACATTTTATCATTTTTCTCCTCTTTCGAATGGCAGCATACCTCACAAGCACCCATTATCAACCCGAGGCTACTTCCTTTTTCTCGAGCCAAACCACCCTTCGAACCACCCATTCACCTTCCTCCGTGACTTCGGCTAGAGCACCGTCATCCACCCTTGAACACCACCAGAGCACGTGTAACGACTCAGAATTTGTATTAATTAAAACTTGAATATTTAATTGATTTTAAATATTAATAAGTGAAATTAATAAGTCGAGTAATTTAAAATTCGAATAACTGGATTTAATTTGGACAATTAAATCGATAATTAATAGTTGAAATTCCAGAAATAATTGAAATCTGGAATAAACGTGAATGAAAATGATTTATAAAGTTATATTAAATCAGGTTGAAGTTATAGTGATGTTATAGGACTTTGAAAATTGAATTTAAAGTTAATCTGTGAAAATTGAATATTTTAATATTTAAATCGACTAGTGAAATTAGCCATTTTTCGAACAGTCTCAAATTGGATGAAACTAGTTCCATTGGATCCGTAATAGTTTGTTATTGTCGGATTTCAAATTTCGTAGCAATCGGAGTTGTCGTTTGACTGTGGCAGCTCGAAAACGCCTTGAAATCGATTTAAATCGGTTTAATTTAAATTGATCGTTTAATTCCGTAACTTGCACAGATGACCGAATTAGCTTCCGAAACACGTTCCATTGTGTTCGAAATGTGGGGTAAACCTTACGAACGCCAGGCAGCACGTGTAATTTGGAGATCGTTTGAAAAAGTCGTTTTAAAAATAAATTTAATATCATTTATATACGTATATCTATATATACACGTTAACAAATTACAAAACCCTAACCCTAGTTCTGAAGCCAGCCGCCATTTCTAAAACCCAAGGGCCAGAAATACTCCTCCTTCCTCCCCCAATTACTCCCAATCCAGAAATCGATTTGAAAAAGTGTCAACTAGGAAAACATAGAGTATTGAGAGATCTTTGATTTCATACGGTGATGATGGGTTATCGTCATCATTTGGAGACACGAGATAGCCGTGTTTGTCTTCAGTTGGGCACGGTTTTCGTGCAGCTTGGGATGGCCGAGTGTGCCATGGCTATGGCCGAGCAAGGGGTTGGTGATGGCGCTTCGTTTGGCGTTGCTTGATCGGGGTATAGAGGTTCGAGGTTGCGTGCGAAATTGCTTGGATCGAATGAACGATGGGTTTGGTTTGTTCGTGTTCGAACTGAAGGGGAGGGAAGAAAGAAAACTAGCGTCCCGGATCTGCTGGTTTCAAAATGGAAGGTTGTGATGAAAATTAGGTTAAAATTTAAAATGAAATTGTAATTATTATTTGTATTTAAAAATCGAGTAAACTTTGAAATGTGATAACTCTTTGCTGCGAGGTCGAAAAATTTCAAAACGAAGTGCATTGGAATCATATTCGCGAATACTACGCAATGGAACTGGATTGGAGTCATTGGGAGATAGTGTGAATTTCGGGTAAAATTAAACGTCTGTTTAATTTTATTCGAAATAAAAAGCTGGAACGGAATTGAAATCAAGGTGAGAACTCCTCACTCAATCGAATGTTTTGTTTCGATGTAAATTTTAAATAGTTAGATTTAAAATTGTTGATTGTGTGATTGGATGATAAATTGTTATCTGTTATGTTGAAATAGACATTATACGCCGTTAGTAAGCGGATGTTATTTATTAAAAACATATACCGCAATAATTTCACATTGAAGTGGAATTGGTATTATATATGTATATAGCAATATATATATATATATATATTGGCATATGTATATATTGTAGTTGTTGATTTCCCGCATTGTATAGCGGATGAGACCCTATTGCGCCGTTAGTAAGCGGATAATATTTATTAAACCCATATACCGCGATAATTCCGTACTAGAGCGGAATTGGTATTGTACTAACATCTGTGGATGCAGGGAAACAGGTTGGAGGGATCCAACTGGATTCCTCACCGTAGTGATTTATTTACAGATATTGTGATATATTCTGTTATCATATGATGATATATGATGTTTGAATACTGTGATTGACTATTTGGTGTTGTGGCATCATCGGATCCATTTTTGGAAGTTTAAAAATAAAGATTTGTAAATTATTAAAAAGACTGATTTATTTAAATTGGGATTTTTGAATTATTATAAACGGTTTATATAAAAGATTTATAAAATTGATATTTATAAATTAAGATATTGGAATTTTAAAATGAGTTTTATAAGTGTTAAAAGGAAGTATAAATGGATTTCATAAGTGAATGAAATTAATAGATTTATAATGTGAAGTTATAAAATGAATAGATTTTTGCAAATAAATGAATTATAAGTATTTAACTTATAATATAGATTTTTGGTATATAATTGAGTTATAAATTGATTTGGTTAATAAAGTGTTTTATAAGTTAAAGTTGTTATAAAATACAAATGGAATTTATAAATAGATTTGTAGATCCGAGAAATGACTTATTTTGATAAGTTAAGTTATATAGCTTATTAAAGGAAGTATATTCACGATTTTGGACAGTGGATAATCCTTTAAATAAAATGTGTAGAAATGTTAAGTTTGGATAATGAAGTATATTCACGATTTTGGACAGTGAATATATTATTAAATAAAATGGGTATGGTTTGGAAAATGATATTACGAAATGAAGTAATTGTTTTAAAAGATGTTTTAAAATGTGTTAAGTATCGAAAACATAGATTTCAAAATTTATTGTTGAAATAGACGTTTTCGAGAAATAAGGAAATGGTGGACTATAACACTGTTGTTATAGTAAATGGTTTCCAAAAGGAAATATTTTGTGTAGTATTGGGATTTATATATCTATCTAAATTTCGAATCCCTATACTAGTGATTTTGAGTTGTCGTAACGATGTTTTACGTAACATTCGTTTTAACTAAAGTAAATGTGCTTAAGAGGATGATTTCCTTAAAGAATGAAATATATACTAAATTTTGATTTAAGTATATTGAATATTTTCAAATGTTGAAAATAAATGGATTTGTGAATTACCTATTATTAAATAGGTATGGAAATGCTTTCCCAATATGAATGAAGGGTTTGAAATTTTATCTTTTGGAGATAAATTGAAATGTGGAAATTGATTTGAAATTGTTTTCAAATGGTTAAGTGTGGAAATTTTATATCTTGTAAAGATATTTTTGAAAGATAAATAATTTGGAAAATTATTTGGAATCTGATGATGTTGCGCATCTCTATTGATAGTTAAATAACCGACTATCAATAATTACCTTGAATGGGTATTTGTTGTGAATTGGATGAATTTGAATGCCACGCTTATTTTTGAATAAGCGCTCACTATTCGGGTTAGCCGGGAAAGGACCATGGGGTCGTATAACCCATTCCGAATATGTGATACGTCATTATGAATTGCATTTGATGACCGGTGTCGAAGACCGGATATTTGTGAAAACGGAAGGATTACCGTCGAGTTACTCTACATCGGTTGATCTCTGATTTAGAGGTTTTATCACCCTTAGTGACGGGAAGTCCGGACGTGATTGGAAATTATCCGGAATTGCAAGGGCTTCGTGAGAAGTGCCTTCGGTTCTGTTCGATCCCGGAACAGACTTGTATGGTTACGTGTCTGACATTACAAATTGAGATGTAAAGCTGATTTCTTTCAAATACATTTCTGTTGGGGTGGAGAATTTATTCTCTTAGCTTAACACCCTTCTCTGAGACGTACGAGCTCAGAGGTTATGTAGTTGAAATTTATCAGCGATATATTCGCAATTTGGTAATGTGGCATGCTGAGTGTTGCTGTGTGATGATCAGTGTTTGATCATTTGTGATATGATCATTTGTTTGATCATTTATCTTTGTGATCATAGGTTGATCATCTGTTGACCCAAAGCATGGCTTTGTGACAAAGCGTAGCTTTGTGGACGAGACTTCGTCGAGCCTCAACAACCCGGAAATGGTCGAAACAGGAATGTTGCGGCAAGGTTATGAGGGTCGCGCCCTTTAGGGTATGTCATTTCCTTCTGGAAAGGGGTGGTATCATGGTATGGAGCCCAGATACTTACTCATGTGGATACACTTTCTTTATGATGTGTGATGTTGGTTACCGAGCACTCGGATAAAGGTCCCAAAGGACCGGGTGATGACATATTCGTGAGTTACCTATTACAGGGGTAACCCGGGCTTGTTTGGCAGAGAGCAGTTTGTCTCTCGGGACGTCCAGCCAGAGGCGATCCTATTCGGCAGGAGGAAAGGAAGTTCCTTAGCCTGACCATTTGTTGGAAAATCCAAAGAAACAATACGAACCTTGTACGGTTTTAGTTGTAGAACTTGCCATTTACTTATGGTGGCGCCACACTGTTTAGATGGTAGCTATAGTAGGCATAGTTCGGAATGTCTATGTTGGCTAAGATTAATATTATACTTTCGTGTTTTCTGCACTATGCACTAATAATAATAAATCCAATGGTTTGCGTAGTAATCATATTTGACTATCATAAGAAGAAATCTCCTCCAATTCGGCGTTTGCATTGTGTGTGTGGCGGGAGGTCTTATGGTAGTTTCATTTTCCAAAAGCATTGCGAAATTGACTTTAAAATCTTCCTGTTGTTTGTTTTAAAGATAAACTGTTTTAGTTCTCACACCAGTCACCATGACTGACTCGGAGTTTATTGTTCCCTTCCTACACTCTGGGTGCCCATCATTTTCCACATGGGCAGTCTAGAGTTAGGTTATTAGGTTATCCTGGATTCAGGAGATGCTGTGGAGTTCATTGGCAAGCTGGATGGCGAGACGTACCATTTGTATATGATATTATTATTCCGCTGTGTATTCTGTATGAGGACAAGTTTATATAAATGTCCAGTTGTATTGAGTTGTATATTGACTCTGATTGATGTATTGTATAAAACTGATATAGTTCTTTGTTTAAAAGACTAGTGATTATCTATTATATATTGTTCTGCTGCGAATGTGAGATTATGATATTGTCTCTATTTCTGTGTTTTTCTGTTTTTCTTTTCTTATGTTTTCTTCTACCTCTTCTTTTACCCTAATGGTTTGGTTTTTCGGCATTCGATTGCTCGGCAGTTGATACAGTGGACGTATTAATGTCGATTTTCGACCGATGAAAAATCGCAGTCGTTACAGCACGCCTGTACACACGCGCACCTCCAGATCTCCCTTATCGTGCCTTCGAGACCTTGTACCATCTCATCCCGCCACCATCTTGCTGCCCGACCTTATCCCCATGCCAACAGCCTTCCTGCGCCACTAGCTCAAGCTGTAGACCAACCGAACCCATCTACTCCATCACCCTTCTCTATTATATCCATGTAAAGTAAATAATGAGGTTTGTATATTAGCTGTTTCATCTGAGCTTGTGCTTTATTTTATTTTATCTTATTTTATTTCTTTTCTTTTCTCTTTGAAGCTTATATATATATTTTGTATGTGTTGTACGTATGTATATATAAGTATTAGTTATATATATATGATGTGTATATATTTTAATATGTGTATAGTCTGCATATGTATGTTTATATATATGTATTAGTCTATTTAGGTTACTTTATGTAAATATATAGATGTGTAGGTTCGGTTATATATATCTAGTGTATATATTTTCATATTATAATAGATATTTGTATTTATTTGTGACTGTGAAGAAGACTGCTTACTGTTACAATATATATATGTTTGAGTAGCCATCTATATATATAAGTTTGTAAATAGGTTTCACATCTTACTGTTATAATATATAGAGATATATTGATCCATATATAAGTTTTCATGACTGTTGATAGTTGAAATATATATATATATATTATTGTTTTAAATATAAACCATTTACAGGTTTTAATATCTCTTTTCATTTGCTTTTAAAATATATATGTTATAATCAATACATGATTTTGTATGTGTACTTTGTTTTGCTGATACTATGAGGGTGACATTTATATATATAGGATATAAGGGTTTTTGTAAGTATATATGTATATAATATATAGTTTTCTAATATATATTTTAGCTGCAGTTTATATAGATTCATGTTTACAGTTTTATATATATCAGTTATATGTATGTCAGATATGTCATATATGTTGATGTTTTAATTCGTATATATAAGTTGCAGTATTGTGTTTGTATATATATAACTATACATATTTGTCTGCCTGCATAGTACATTTTAGTGGTATATGTATATTATGTCTGCAAGGAATAATTTTTCCAATATATGTTGGATTTTTTATTTCTTAAAATATGACATTCAGTTATGTTATTAGTGATGATTTTGTTTGATTCGAGGTGTTCAAATTTAATACCTATATAGACTTTTATTTTAATTAAATAAATATGTGTATATATAGTTATATGAGGAGTTGGCAGTTTATAATAAGTTTTTATTTTAAAAATATATTATGTATATATGTTTGGTTTTAATAATATGTGTTTTAATATAAAATAACGATTTTGATAACACATGTATATATATTTAAATTAATATGAGTTTGAAATTAGAATGTGATTTTGTATATATACAATTATATATGTTATATCTATATCAATTCACTTATATAATTGATCTTTATCAATCCAGTTGTGATTCTGATTTATTTCATCAATTCCTTATCTGTCAGCTTTGTCCGTCAAATTCATGTTCAGCTCACTTCGTTGTGAATTATTGATCGGTTGATTCGTAATTCAAATCGTAGCTTGCTGTGTTGTCTACCTTTTCTAACCTCGAAAGGTGAGCAATCACTCACGATTAACGTTCTTATATTTAATAAATTTGATTTCAATTGGAACGACAATTGAAATATGCTACTGTTAGTTAATTTAATTGTTATATATGATATTATATGTAATTGTTCACCTGTGGGATATGACACCATATCCTGTTGTTTATATTATATTGTTGTTGATAATATATGCCTGTGATTATTATTATCATATCTATTATCACTCTGCAAGTTCCCTGTTAGTATAGAATTCCCTATAGGTTGAAATGATACATACCCGAACGATATTGTAGAATAGGAGAAAATCGTTATGGGTTGAAATGATAAACCCAAGTGATTTTCATCGAATTGAATTTGGGATTGCGGGTTGAAAAGATATATACCCGTATATATTTAAATTGCGAATTGAAATGATAAATATCCGTATCACTTGACCATAGGATAGAAAATTTTATACAGACACCGTTGGTCTATATATATTTTGAAATGATTTCCAAGGTTTTGAAAGGAGATACATGAATTTAAATAAATATTGGTTTTAAAAATATAACATGTATAAAGGTTTTCTTTATATATGTCTGAATTGTAGATCTTAAAAATTATATGTTTTGGAATTTTAAATTTATAAGTTAGTTTTGAAATTATAATTTAAAGATTTTTCCTATAATTTTATTTTCTTAAAAATATATATAATAAGATTTAATTTAATAAAATTTAATTTAATTAGTATATAATATGTTCTAAAAATATTTATTTAAAATTTATATTAATACTTTAAATAGATTTATAACTTTAATAATAAATGTTGGAAACATAAATAAATGTTGACTTGGAATTTAATTTGGTTAATAATTGAAAAAAAAGAATTGATTTAAACTTATTTGTTTTGAGATTTTGAAAGATATGATTATAACTTTGTTTATAACTTGATTTGATAAAAGTGATTAAATGAATATTCTCAATTTATAATAAAGGTGAGATTGAATGTTTAATATTGATTTAGGTATATAAATTGGGATTTAAATAAATGGTTATAAAAATGGTTAAGGGAATAATATCCAATTTGAATAAATTTAAAGTTAATGTGAAATATAAATGAAGTTTATATTGTAAACGTTTGAATATTTAAACCTGGATCTTTGAACTTTAATTGAAACAGTTAAATTGGAATTGATCTAAATTGAATGTTGGAATTTAGGATGATTTGAATTCACTTGCAAAATTGGAGGAAACTATTCCATTTTATAAAGTGTTATGATTTTAAAAGTGTTATGGTTTCAAAAGCGTTATGATTTCCCAAGTATTATAATTTCAAAAGTGCTATGGTTTTGAAAGTGTTATAAACTTTTGAAAGTGTTACGATTCCGAAATGAATATTATTTAAAGTGAATAATGATATCGAATTTGATATGGTTTTGAAATGAATGATATTTTGGTTTTGAAGTATGATTTGAATGAAATGACCACGGTGTTATAATAACGTTTGGTTGTTAAAGAGACCGAGATCGGATATTGTCATACTCTCTGCCAATACCGAAAACCACTTTAACAACTGTGTACGTGGTGGAGATTCCAGAATGAAGTAGGATGGTTTGGTGACGATTCTATATGGTATTTACGTAGCCCTAACTCCCATGAGTTAGCTTGCTGCAGCTAAAACAGGAGCCACGTCGGGCCAAGTGAGGTCATTCCTCCGATCGGGCACATTCCTTCGATACCATTCTATCGCTTTTGTGAATGATTAGGTGCACCCTCGATTTTGATTTGGGAGTGTGTCATGAGGTGGGCATAGTAGCTGTAATGCGTTACCACCAGGCCGGATATGCAAACGGTATATCTACCCTGGCATCGCCTCGAGTGCCGTGTCTTATGCCCTATCGCGCCTTCTACGAGTTTGTTTTGTGTCATACCTATGGAGTGCTCCCTGATAGCCCACTTGCGAGTGGAGTCTACAGTATCTGTATAGACTACGGCATTATAAATATGTGTTAAGAGGGATATGGGTAATGCCTTAACGCTATTTTAATAGTTTACTTTACTATAGACATATTATAATAGCGTATATTACTACATAGTAGATAGTTCCACGGATCCTTAGAGGATGGTTATCCCAAACATCCTTTGAGTTACTTGTATTTCAATTGATATTTCACTTGAGTTGTATTTATTGATATAAGAATGTTAATCTTGACTCGAGTGTTTTGTGTTTTGCTTTACGCTCGGGTCAGACTGAGTGCCACTGTGACGCCCCACCTCTATGCTCATAATAACAAAGAGTATTAAAGGAAATACTGTCTATTATTACGAAGAATAAGGCTGGATAGGAGCGACCATCCGTAATTGGCCTTACACTAATATTGGTTATCTCAATAGGAGTGGTACATACTTTTTATTTTTCTTCTATTATTTATTTACTCCCATCGACACACCCAATACTAGTATAAAACGAACTACGACGGTTCATAATAGTTTAGGACATTAGATATAACAATAACACAGATAATATAAATGCGGAACACAGATAAAAACAAAAGTCTCATATATATATAGCTGATGTCAGTTAATACATAGTTGACACGATACATATGATACAACTACAACTGTCGACTCTAGAAGTTATATATACAAGTACATTATCGACTAATATACATGAATACATATCGTTCTATACAATGACACGACTACTACAAAATGACACGGACAACTTCAGAAGATGTGAAAAGTCTTCATATCCTGAACAGCAACTCAAAGAAGAAAATCTACAGCCTGAAATAACTCGGGTCTGACCCGAGTATTAAATTCAAAAGAAAATAATACACGGGTCAGTCTAATTCAAACTCAGTTATTAGTGCACAGAAGCAATAATAATCCAATATCAACTAGACGACAGTCACAGAATCTCGTATATCCGATTCTTCGATAAAAGAATCGGATAACGGCAGATATAACACTAACTAGTGTTAAACAACAAATCAGCAGGTTTAAATCATCAACAAAGATAATTGAAAGGAATACCAATGAAGATAATCTTAAAAACATCAGAATTACCTAAACGGCAATTATCAACAAAATATAACAAATAAATAGTAAATAGAAACTCAGAATCTAATTATCGAATAGATAATTAGACACAACAAAATGATCCAGCGAATGAAATCAAATACAATTCCCAAATATCGAATTGAACGCAGAACAATTCAATTAATTGAAATATCAATTAAAACGACACATCAGTGTGGCTGCAGTACACGCACGCGTGTACTGCCTCGCCACTTCACGATAAAATAAAAGCCAACACAAGGTCAAACCCAAATCATGTCGGGTTCAACTCAAGTGTACAGGACTCTAGGACAAAAGCAATTAGACAGCAAGCTACAAAGTTCAAGATATAACATAGTGCAACAAATCAAATTGCACTTTTCACACAGTCACAAAAGCACAGAGGCACCAAGCACGAAGGAATAAGGGCAGTTCAAAATAAAGGGAAGCTACTCAAGATAAATCAGGTCAGGCAGCAACTCCAGATGGATATCACAAGTATAGACTCAAATGTGCAACTCGAAGCCATACTCAGTGTACAATTTACAAGAACCTCTGTACAACAACCACAAAGCTAATGCCAAAGTCGAGTGTACTACATAGTTACCACGCAACGGACATGGGACCACGAAACCAAGTCAAGCAAGGTAGAACCGAAGTCAAACTGAAATCATCAACACAGTAAAGTCAATGGGAACAAAGATCACAATCAACCTCTACAGTTGGAACTAGCAATGGATGCAGCAAAACTGGTACAACATGGAAACAATGCACACTGAACAACTAGACTGCAACAGTGACACCAAGAATACGGTGAACTAAATCAAGTCTTCGAATAAATGTGACAGACTAGATTGCCCATTCAAGCCAATCCACCAATATATGCATACACACATACATATGTATATAAGCACATATATGTAGCAACAATGGACAAAAATTTAGCAAAACCACTCAACTTACAATGGAACTGACTTCAATATGCACCTGTTAGCCTACATGGAGTCTAAACATGACTCTGTGAATATGACACATATATGAAGGCCAATAACAAACGAAGACTCAAGTGTAATGCCCAGTGATCAAGTGAAATGTCTCGATACCAGGTCAGGATAAATGCAAAAGTCCAGGCCCCTTTTCCAAATAAACAAAGTCACGTCCAATCTCATATTCGAACAAAGTTCAAAGTCATTTAACTAACAGTAATTGAAACTGCACTGCAGTTCAGTGAACCTATATGCAAGCCGAGATTACAGGGACAACACCTCAATAATACCCTATGATATGCCTCAAAGTTCAACAGTACCCACAGATTAGGGTCGAGCACAAAGGAATGCAACACTGCTTCTCATAAATGAATGACCAGACAATTAAGTAGACAATTGCACCACAAACAAGACTACTATATCAGTGATACTAAGTACATCTGAAGATCAAGCAAAAAAAGAACAACATGGTGGCCAGTTCGAACAATTTCAAAACTAAGCAACTACGAATATACATGTATGTTAGAACCCAAAATGACACTGAGACAACTGAATTTGACCAGTGACCAATCATCATAACCCAGTCGAAATCGAGGTAAACAAGTCAAGCACAGACCAGATTCAAAACAAAACTCAGTGCTATGCACATAACCCCTCCCATCTCAAATGCTAGAAGAAAACCAACAAGTTCAAGTTACCAGAATGAATGAACAACATAAAGTCAGAAGTTCGCACCATAAAACAAGTCGAAGTCAACTCGAAATCATCATAGTCGAAAGAATTCAACATCGAAAGACAATAAAACAGAACCAACATCGATACAATCAAGTCGAAATCGAATGCCACGGAAATAAAATAAGCAATGGATTTAACCAAGTCGAAGAAGATGTGAGTAATAGAAATTACTCACCTTAGATTCAAAGTCACACTCCATCCAAACAGAAGCAAGAATCGAGCTCGTCTATGTAGCCAGAGGGAGCAAAGAGAAATCGATCGAGCTAAGCAATTCTCGAACAATCAACAGAACCATCGACGTAGGGACGGCACTTCGAAAAGCCCAAAGTTCAGAGCGCAACAGGAACGAAAGCCCCAAATTTGTAGAAGCGAACGAGCACGAAGAGAGCCACCATTTTTATTCTTTCGAACGTTTTTTAGGTTTTCTTCGAATGGGAAAAGATAAAGGAGGAACGGTTTATAACTCGAGATACCCAATACAAAACCCATGGGCCAACATTCAAAGCCAAAAAATATTTTCTTAACCAAATGTTTAAAAGAATTCAAACAGGGTTCAAAACTCAAATTAACAATTTGCAACTGAATTAAATCGTCATTTTGACGATAATTGAAATTACAAAAATCCCGGTTGTTACAGCCACTGCATTAGAGACTCACCTTTGGAGTTGGAGCTTCATCTGGAGATCCACCTATATCTATTCAGCTTTCAGCTATCCAGTTGTTGGTTCATACTTGTCATTTGTTTGTATTCGAGACATCATTGTATTTGAGATATTCTGTTGTACTTTATTTCAACTCTGCTATTTACCTATTCCGCTGCTTACTGTTGTAATACTCCGTGTCTGTGATTCTGTGATTGATTTATTTACTGTATATGCTGAATTTCACCAAATATAAATTAACAATCTGCTATTTTGAGCAATTCAAGTCCGACATATGCGGATGCGAATGGTTGAAAATACCAGGTCGTTACACCTTTGATTTAAGTTTATTCCATTTTCAATTATAAATCAAATTTATAAACCATTTTATCAAATTCATCTCCTTACAACAACAATAGTTAATAGTTTAGGAAATGGAACAAACAATAAATGATAATCTAGTATTATCATTTCTAATAACCAATTCATTTAACTATTTAATTTCAGAAATTTATACTTATATATATAATATAATCATACAAAGTTCATTTCATTTACCAAATTTGAAAATAATATTGTGTCAGTTTGCTATGTTCAAGTGTTTTGGAATTCCTATCGATAGCGTTGATCAGACAAATCGATCGAAACCCAAAATTCAAACTTAACAACTCAAACACACACTATAAGATATTTTTATATTAATTACAAATACACTCGCTCACTCGATGATTAAAATAGATTTTAAAACAAGAATAGAGATACAAATTTAGAGGAACCCTAATCAAGAGAATTCTAACTCGAAGATAGGCTTGAAATGAAGATTAGATAATTAAATAACAAAAGAGAAAAGATGGATA
This sequence comes from Allium fistulosum, assembly GCA_030737815.1. Lineage (NCBI taxonomy): Eukaryota > Viridiplantae > Streptophyta > Magnoliopsida > Asparagales > Amaryllidaceae > Allium > Allium fistulosum. The sequence continues at coordinate 1,105,725,950 of CM060901.1, forward strand.
GACTTATATAAATCGCGGGTGACCGTAACCGAGTCAACCGAGATTCCAGGAATACGCTCAATGCGAAGATTCAATTTCCCGCTTGAAGGGAAGAGAAGTGACTTTACCCAATATCGAATAATCTCTGATTATCGGAGTGGAGTCAAGATTACAAGGGAATTACCCTGATCGTTTACCAGGGACAGTTCGGGCTTTGCAAGAAATAATAGCATCTAAACCGAGGACGTAAAAATATCCAGTGAACCGACGCCTATTATAAAGGAGTTTCACCCCTTTACAAATCATACCAAGGTTGGTGGGACCGCTGATGGAATGAGTCACACAAGGATGAAGTTTCCAATTGAGGTTAAAGCTATGGGATGCTCCAGTATCAAGAAGAACACGAATAGGGAGAGACAAGAATGGATTTCAGAACAAAGGGGAGAGTTCCAAGATCCGAAAGAAATCCGAATAAAGGAGGAAGGGACTCAAGCTTGAAAGAAGGTGATTCTATAATTAAATTTACTCTATATGCAAAGTTTTGCCTAAACCAGAGCTCTGATACCACTTGTAACGACCTGATATTTCAAACCATTCGCATCCGCACATGTCGGACTTGAATTGGTCAAAATGTCCGATTGTTAATTTATATTTGGCAAAACTCAGCATATACAGTAAATAAATCAATAACGGAATCATAGACACAGAGTATTACAACAATAAGCAGCGGAATAGCTAAATAGTAGTTCATGAAGCTACTATATAAACAACAGAGTTTGAAATGAAATACAATAGAATATCTCAAATACAATATAGTCTCGAATACAAACCAATGACAAGTCTAAATAAAACAACTGGATAGCTGAAAGTTGAATAGATATAGATGGATCTTCAAGCAAAGCTCCAAAGGTGAGTCTCAAATGCTGTGACACTCAGTCTGACCTGAGCGTAAAAAAAACCACAAAACACTCGAGTCAGGATTAACATTCTTATATTAATAAATTCAACTCAAGTGAAATGTCAAATGAAATACAAGTAACTTAAAGGATGCTTGGGATTTTCCTCCTCTAAGGATCCATGGAACTATCTACTATGTAGTAATATACACTATTATAATATGTCTATAGTAAAGTAAACTATTAAAATAGCGTTAAGACGTTACCCATATCCCCCTTAACACATTTTTATATATTCCCATAGTCTATACAGTACCATAATTCCTCCGTAAACGGGAGGGCTTTCAGATGGCACTCCATAGGTGTGGTACAAACCAAACTCGTAGAATGCGCGGTAGGGCATGCGACAAGGCACTCGAGGCAATGCCAGGGTAGATATACCGTTTGCGGATCCGGACTGGTGGTAACACACAGCAGCTACTACCGCCCACCTCGTGACACACTCCTAAATCAAAGGGTGCACTCAATCAAATCACAGAAGCAATAGAATGGTATCGAATAAATGTGCCCGATCGGAGGAATGACCTCACTTAACCCGGCATGGCTCATGTTTTAGACACATCAAGCCGACTCAAGGGAGTCAGGGCTACGTCAATACCATAGAGAATCATCACCATAACATCCTACTTCATTCTGGAATTTCCACCATGTACACAGTTGTTAAAGTGGTTTTCGGTATTGGTAGAGAGTATAATAATATCCGATCCCGGTCTCTTTAACAACCAAACGCTTATTTCACACCGTGGACATTTCATTTCAAATAATTCATACTTCAAATCAAAGTATCATATTCATTTCAAAACCATATCAAATTCGATATCATTATTCACTTTTAATAATGTTCATTTTCAAAACCGTAACAGTTTCAAATTTTATAGCACTTTCGAAATCATAGTACTTTTGAAATCATAACACTTTTGAGATCATCACACTTTTGAAACCATAACACTTTTGAAACCATAACACTTTAAAAATAATAATAGTTTCAACTTAAACAGTTTAGACTTTGAAGATAATATATATATTAAAATAGTTATAGATTAAAATAGTTTATATATTAAAATAATTTATATATTAAAATAGTTTATAGATATTAAAATACTTTATATAATAAAATAGTTTCCTCTAATTTCACAAATCGATTCAAATCATTTTAAATTCCGAAATTCAATTTAAATCAATTCCAGTTTATACCAATCAATTTAAAGTTCAAAGATTCAAATTTAAATATTCAACATTTACAATATAAATTTAACTTTAATTTTTATTCAAATTGGAAAATATTCACTTAATTATTTTAATAACAATTTGTTTGAATCCCAATTTTTTGAATCAATATTAAATATTCAATCTCAATTTTATTTAAAGTTGAGAATATTCATTTAATCACCTTCTATTAAATCAAGTTATAAATCATATTTTAAAAATCTCAAAAATCAATAAGTTTAAATCAATTCTTATTTAAATTCACTTATTAACCAATTTAAATTCCAGGTCAACATTATTTATCTTCCCAACCTTTATTATTAAAGTTATAAATCAATTTTGAAATATTAATATAAATTTTCACATAAATAATTTAAAACATATTATATACTAATTTAATTAAACTTTATTAAATTAAATCTTATTATTAATTGTATTTTGTATTAAATCTGATTTTTTAAATTTTTTTTAAAAAAACTATAAGAAAATCATAAAATTTATATTTTTCGAAACTAACTTATAAATTAGAATTTCCAAAACATATTAATTTAAAAATCTAAAATTTTTATACATATATAGAAATTACATTTATAAATATTATATAAAACAATATTTATTAAAACCCATATATTTTCTTTCAAACTTTGGAAATTATTTCAAAATATAGACCAACGGTATCCGTATATAATTTTCTATCCTATGGTCAAGTGAGGCGGATATTTATCATTTCAATCCGCAATTTAAATATCTACGGGTATATTTCATTTCAACCCGCAATCCAAAAATCCAAAATCAGTGAAAGTCGCTTGGGTTTATCATTTCAACCCATAACGATTTTCTCCTATTCTACAAGATCGTTCGGGTATGTATCATTTCAACCGATAGGGAATTCTAAACTAACAGGGAACTTGCAAAGTGAGAACAAATGTGATAATAATAATAATATCAACAATAGGCATATACCATCAGTAACAAATAAAATAAAATATAAACAACATGATATGGTGTCATATATCAAAGGTGAACAATTACAGATAATAGCATATCATATATAGCAATTAAATAACTAGCAACAGCATATTTCAATTGTTGTTTCAAGTGAAATCAAATTAAAAAAATATAAAAATGTTTATCGTGAGTGATTGCTCACCTTTCGAGGCTAGAGAGACAAGAAGATAACACGGACACAGATACGCACACTGAACAGCGATAAGCTAGCAATTACTGCGATAATCGATATTGAGATGGTAAGTTAAGATGGACAAGTGATCAATGAAACTAAAATATATATATTGAAAATCAATATTAAATTTAAACATATATACATATGTCAAAAATCAATATATATATATATATATTAAGATCGTTATTAAATTTTAACACGTATATTCTAAAATATATATATATATATATATGTATATGTATATTATTACATGCACAGTACCTGAAATCATTTTCTAAACTAATATATTACTGACATACTAATGTATAAATGTTATAAGTAAAACATTTCAGGAAATCAATGCTTATATATACAAGCAACATTATATACCACTTATATACTATATATATACAATAAAAGCATGCAGCTGGAAAGACTACAGAATGTATAAGCTTTATATATAATTTACGTATTATAAACAACCCAACTTGCATAGATATATGCTTTATATATTAGGAAGACATGAAACAGGTTCTGGGAAATAGAAAAATGATGAACAAATTACTGGAGAACCAAATACAAGCTACAAATATAGTATAAACCTTATATACAACAAACATAATATATATCAGTTGTTGCTAAATCTAATTTAAATATTAATATAAATTTATAGACATTCAAAACATACTTACTTTACTGTAATATATATATATATAAACAACCGAAAATATAAAGAAATTATTTTATTATAAATTCAATACTTTATTGAAATCAGTATATAGATATATATAACTCGACAGGTCATATAAAACTTATAGACATCTATATATTCAACTCTTGTATATTTATATATATAATACTGATTTTATACAGTAGTTGCTGTACTAAAAATTTACAGAGAAAGTAAACATCCATTATTATTATAACATACATATGTATATATTAAGTATACAAGAATTCTACAAACAAAACTTTATAAACTCATATATACTAATGTATATTAACTAGCTATAAACCATTATATATATACTCGATATGTACGCAAATATATACAGATCTATGAACACTTGTATGTGGATTTCATTTATAAAAAATTTATTATAATATATATATAAATTAAACAGCAAATGAAAAATTTAAAGTCTATGTATAACATAAAACAACAACTTATATAAACTTTATAAATATACAAAACTCATATATGTATACCTTTATATAAAATATGCATTCGGCCAGGGTGAGGCGAAGATGGCCTTCGGCCATAGATGAGTGCAAGAGGTCGAGTAAGGCAGAGGAGGAGGAGCACGGCTTTGCTACTATGACGTAGCGGGGAGGATGAGGCAGCAAGGATCTCGGGTTAGTGGAGAATGGGAGATAGGGGAGAAGAAGGAGCTTTGGTGGTGGCCGAACTTTGGTGAGTAGCTGTTCGTGGTTTCGGTTTTCAATGCGGAGGTGAAGGTGGAGGACCTGGGGACGTGTGCTGCGCTTTGGGAATGGAGTGTTATTGAAGAGAGGTGGGGCGCGAGTTGGCAATTTGAAGAAGGAGATGCAAAAATATGAAACGTACACGCAAACTTGCAACTTATAATAATAATAATTATTATTTTTGAATGAATAAGAAGGAGAGGAAGAGATAGATGAACGATCATAGAAATATAGATTGAAATGGGGAATAGAAAAAGGTATAAATTCTTAGTGGCTATTGGTTACCAACCAGTGAATACATGAATGGTCACGGGTAGATAGAAAGACTTAGACGGTACCGATACGGAAATCGTTCCGTAGATTTTACCGTCTTTCGGACTCCAAATCACATAAACGAATATACTGCGGAGATCGGCACAATGAGACGATCAAAACAGTATACATATATCAGTGGTACGATCATCCTATCAAAAGTGGATAATCGGTACCGAAAATGCTGCTAAAACGCTAGAATTAAGATAAACGGAGCAATAGCAGTCCAAATTTGGCGAAACAAAATATGACGTCTCACTCAGAAGATGATTTACAAATTTATTATACAAAAAAATTCAGGTTTGAGAAATATTTTATTATCATCAAGTATTAACTGATTTAAATTTAAATAAAATTACACAATAAAATAAATTTGCATATTATCTGATGAAAAAATACCATTTGCCATGTTTAAATAGAAGTATTTCAAATATCAAATTTTTATTTCAAAATTCAATTATTTAAAATTTCACAAAATTTCAGTTAATTACGTTATTAAAACCATTAAAATTTACGAGTCGTTACACTCCCCCACTCAAAACTTTTCATCCTCGAAAAGGAAAAGAAGGGAAAAGAAGGAATTAAGCAATCATTATATCTTATTCAAAATATTAAACTTATAAACAATTAATTTACAAAATTAAATAATTTAAATAAATATAACAATTTATAACAATTAAATCCTTTTATATTCAAGTTAACAAAAGTTTGGAAAACATTTCACAAAATTTTTGTAACGACCCGTAAATTTTAACGATTTAATAACGTAATTAATTGAATTTTTGTGAAATTTAAAACTATAAAATTTTGCAATGAAAATTCGATATTTGGAATAGTCTATTTAAACATAGCAAATGGAAAATTTTCATTGGAAAATATGAAAGTTAATTCTATTGTGTAACTTTCAATTTCAATTTAAAATCAGTTTATTTGATGGAAATAAAACATTTTCGAAACATGAATATTTTTATATAATAATAATGTATACTATTTTCTGAGTGAGACGTCATAATTCGTTTCGTCAAATTTGGACTTCTCTACCTCCGTTTATTTTATTTTCAGTGAATTTACAGCAGTTTGGCAGCGAAATATCGACTTTTGGTGATGGTCGTATCACTCATATCTGTGTACCATTCTATTTGTCTCGTCGTGCTGATCTCAATAGTATATTCATTTGTTTATTTCAAAGTCTGGTACACGGCGAAATCGATAAAACGATTAGCCGTACCAGTACCTAATTTCAACCTTTTGGGTTTCTTGTCCTTTCATCTATCTAACTGTTGAAAACAAACAGCCATGGGACATTATTATTCCTGAATTCACGTGTTGGACTCTTACTCTTCCATCATTTCAATTTATATTGCTATTTGTTCCACTTTCTTCCTCTCTGTTTCCTATTCTTCCAATTTTTGCTCCCAGAACAAAAAAATTCTATTAATAAAACAAAGCACAAGCTTTGTCATATATAAAAGCTTTCAATTATACAATAATAAAAATATATAAAATATATATTTACCTATAGCCTACAAACCGTGCTCTCCTTCTCCCCTCTCTTTTCCTTCTGACATTGCTTTTGAGAAAAAATATATTTAAAAAAACAGCTTGCTTATATATATGTTACCTGAAGCTTCATCCTCCTCCCTCCGCCATGTCACTCCACAAACCGAGACGCCATCACCATATCCCGTCTTCACCTGCGGAATTCCTTCCACCCTCGCCGTTCCACTTCGGCCATAGCACCACAACAGCTCCATACAACTCAGGTGAACTCCACCGCTTCTCTAACGACCCGTAAATTTTAATGGTTTTATTTATGTAATTAACTGAAATTTTGAAAAAATTTAAACAATTGAAATTGTAAATGAAAATTTATTATTTGGAATACATCAATTCAGACATAGCAAATTGTAAATTTTCATCTGATAATATTAAAGTTTATTTTATTGTATAATTTTATTTCAATTTAAATCAGTTAATACTTGATGATAATAAAATGTTTTCCAAACCTGAATATTTTGACACAATAAATTTGTAAATCATCTTCTGAGTGAGACGTCATATTTTGTTTCTCCAAATTTTTACTGCTATTGCTCCGTTTATCTTATTTCTGGCAAATTAGCAGCATTTTCGGTACCAATTATCGACTTTTGATAGGATGGTATCACTGATATTTGTGCACCGCTTTGATCATCTCGTCGTGCTGATCTTCGTAGTATATTTGTTTGTGGGTTTTGGAGTCCGGCATGCGGCGAAGTCCGTAAAACGAGTAACCGTATCGGTATCTGTTTGGAGCCTGTGGTTTCCATGCCTTTCTTATTACCCAACGATCGAATTTCAAACGTCATTGCTTTTATTTTTCACTGGATTATCGTGCCTGACTTCACCATACCCACTACTTTATATTTATTTCGATACGTTTCCATCTTTAAGCAAGCTTCTCTGTCCATTTTTTTCTATTATAAAATACTTGCACCTTTTCGTTGCCTGTCAATTTCCTTTGCCTGTGAATCTCTTCTTCTCCCCATAGCCTTAATCCACCATCTCTCCTGCCATTCACCCTCCCCTCAAACCAATCCACCATGAGCCCGCAACCCATCACGACCTGAACCATCACCTACGTCGCCTCCGTGCTCTCCACCAGGCACACGCAACCAACACCAAACGGCTGACTCCATGGATCCACCTTATGCCAACGACCAACCCGAGCCCATCCACATCCCATCGGCAGCCATCCCTTCCATGCACATGACCCATGCTGTGCCTGGCCCCTCCATCTCCAAGCGAGCCTGACCGCCCTCTGCTCAAACGCAACAACCCGCTCCAGCCAAGCCGAACCCCTTTAGCCTTCACCACCCTCAACTGATCCATCTCCACCATGTTTCCGAGCTCGACAATCTCGAACAGCGCCTTCCGACCTCTGCCACGTAGCCTGCGACCGTGTAACGACCCGTATTTTTACGGATCAAAACATTCTAAAATGATTGACCTTTGGTTTTATTGTTGTTAAGTCATTTCAGGTTTTGGCAGAATTTTGCTTAAGTCCTAAGTCTTAGCCGACTTAAGAGTTTTGGACGAGTTAAGCAACAAGTCTGGGCGGGTTAATGACTAAGGTGTAGGTCAGTGACGACCTAAGGTAGATAGGGGAGTGGTTTAGGTCGGTTGACAGTTTGGGGCGACTTAAAGGTTGTACCGAGTTAACGACTCATAGGATGGACCGACCTAAGATTTAGACGACCTAAGAGTTTCTCCGACTTATTGTAGTTAGCGGTTTACCGGGGTAAGCGAGTTAGTGGGATGACCGACCCATAGGAGTACCGACTTATAAGCGAGTTAAGGATAGGTCGGCAGAGTAATTGAGTCGGTAGGTCGCCTCCTGTGTTAAGTCGTAACCCAGTTACGAGTTAAGTCGTAGTTGTATTCCTTCATATGTCATAGGTCGGCAAGGCACTTAAGTCGGCAACGACCTAAGTTAAGACGCGCCTATGTGTTAAGTCGCAGATGCGCATTGTTGTAGGTCGTTAGGACTTGGGTTTTGAGGCTGTGTGATGAGTCTGAGACTTTGTTAGGTCGGCAAAGCTTTATGTCGTAGGTCGGCATGGTGTTAAGTCGGCAGCGACTTAAGAAGGCAGCCGAGTTAAGGATTTCTGCTATAAATAGGAGGGGGTTGGCTTCATTTTTGGGATCCGGATTTTGAAGCGACGAAGTGCTGCCATTTTGAGAGCTCGACTTCTACACTTCTTCACTTCTTTTCTCCACTCTAATCTAGTGCTTCCATCCATCCAAATCGAAGATCAAGATTGAAGATCCAAGAGCTAAAGTTGAAGATCTTCATCCTTTGAAGTGAGATTTCTTCGTTTGAAGCGAATTTGTGATAGATCAAGCTTGATCCTTTGCTGTCCAGATCTGAAGCGAGTTGATTTGGGTTGGTTTAGGTGATTTGGTGAGTGGTGATTATCTCTCACACGGATCCAAAGGAGTATATCGGATTGTTGGCTCGATTTGGTGTTAAAATAGAGATTTCCATGCATTTTCTTCATCCTATGTGTAGATCCATATAGATCCATTGTTCATGATGATGTTACATCCATTTTATCATATGCTAACCTATGCAAGTTCATTCATCAAGTTTGTAGAGATATAATCCATGTTTTCATGCTTATTGGACTTTCAACTCTTTAATTACGAAAATGCCATTATTGTTATAATTTTCTACTTAGATCATATTTGAATGCTTGATTGCTTGGATTGATGTTTGATTTGATTGATTGTTATGAACTAGATGATTGATGATTAGATTTTGATCGAAGATGATTCAAAAGCTAAGGGAAAGGCTCTTGAATTGGAAAAGCTGCTCGTGGCATATGTAGCGGGATGATGAAGCTCCTATGCATAGATTTGATGATGTGATGATGAGATGAGGCTTTGCGAGGATGTAATGAAGCGAGGCAATCATGTGATGAAGACTTGGTCTAATCCAGACGGGATCACTCCAAGCATGTTGATAACTCGGTGATATGATTCGAGTTGAGGATAATGAATGGATATGAGAATAGTCGTCGAGGAGGATGACTAGGAGGCTTGGATAGCATCGTTGTTGAAGGTTCTAGCATGCTCTAAGCAAGAGTACGTTTGGGCAGATTCGATAGTCCCAACGGCCAACTGTTGATGGTCGAGTACTCTGGGCAGATTCGATAGTCCTAGGCACGGGCTGCGACGACGTGCGGGAGTTATGTCTAGAACCGGGGTTTCCATTAGCCCTTGACGGACGGCTGAAAGAATGTGTCGGTCATTCAATTAACGGTGATATCGAAGCAATGATAACAGTGATAGCCAGAGTCATGGATGTTTGGTTGTAACGTCATTTCGGACTCAAGAGCGGTATTTTCTGGGTGCTTATCTGATTTAGGCCTTGGTACTTGGAAAACATCGCCCTTGACTCGAGTGATAGTAGCTTTACTTTAAAATTGTATGCTCTGCTATGTTTGCTTCTGCTTAGTGTGTGTCTGGGGGCTATCACTGTAGAATGAGGTTGGAGTGGGAGGGTTGTATTCCTATTCCTTTTCCTTTATGCTCTTTTGGAATGTTGTTAGTTAATTTACTGCTCACTAAGACTGTTGTCTGACTCAAGGCTTTATGTTTTAATTCTTATTGCCTTGGGCTGTTCGTCCATTTTGGGACGGGCAGACTAGGTAGCAGGTGACAGGTGCTGTTCTCTTCTCACGATGCTGATATCGAAGACGAGCTGGAGGGTTGCATATTATCTTCTTATTATATGTACTGGATATTCCGCTGTTTTGTATTCTCTGAGAGATATGTAGTGAGGCTGGATGTATTGACTATGTGATGCTTGTATTCAACTATTATGGAGTTTTATATGGTGTCATTTTGTTCTGTAAAACTTCACTAATACATATGTTCTATTGTATTTTGTCCATGCGCTGTGAGTAATACGATAGATTCTGTTGTTTTAAATCTTACCTTGACAATCGTCCATGGTCGCCTGGCACACTTTACAGCGCTCTATCTCTAGATTCGGTGCAGGGGTCATGGGCGGTCGTCACATTTGGTATCAGAGCATTGGTTAATCGATTTTACCCAACGCTCGCCGTCGTAACTACGTATGAGAGACGTAATTGTATTTTGATGGATGAATACTATATATAATATAGTAGCTTAGTAGGGTTGAGTCCTTTATGCAGTTGTTTCTCTAGATGTTCTAATTATTCTTTTTTATAGATATTGAGAATGAGCCGAAGAGGGAGACCAGCTGCTAGGGAAGGCCGTGCTACTGAAGAGACTGCTGATTATGCAGCCATGTTCGAAGCTATGATGACTTCGATCATGAGAAGGATACCAGTTCCGGGGGCAGCAGTAGATGTTGGAGTTCAAGTCCAAACTCCGAAACCAGTGGATTTTGCTAAGTTGTGCAAGGATTATACTGCTCTTGGAGGGAAGGTTTTCTTGGGAACAGAATCTACCATTGAGGTCCAGAGGTGGATAGATGCTTGTAGAAGGATCTTTGGTGATTTGGGAATTGAAGACGCAACTAAGAGGAAGTTGGCATCGAGACAGCTTCAAGGGAGAGCTTCTGATTGGTGGAACTCTATTACCATCACTACTCCGGAAGAAGAGATTACTTGGGAGCAATTCCAAGTCAGATTTGAAGCTAAGTTCATTTCTACAGCTCAGAAGTCTGTTCTGTTCAAGAAGTTTGTAGAGCTCAAGCAGGGTGGAAGATCTGTTCTTGAGTATGTTTCTGAGTTTGAGGCTTTGTCCAAGTATGCCCGGTCATATATTGAATCCGCTTATCAGAAGAATGAGAAGTTTGTGACAGGCTTGGACAGTTATCTTGGGAGGCAGTTGGTGGATCATTTGGACGATTCATTTGAGAAGCTTGTGGAGAAAGCTCTTAGGCATGAGAGTCTGTTTCCTAAGGAAGGACCTGTTGTTGCTGTTACCAAGGGAGAATCTAAACCACAGCAGGGTGGAAACCAGAAGAGGAAGCAGCAGCAGCAGGGGGGTAAGGATGGCCAGAAGAAGCCGAAAGGTGAGGTGACTTGCTACAATTGTCAGCAGAAGGGCCATTTCTCTAAGGATTGTAAGAATCCGAAGGCACCGATGAAGTGTCACAACTGTGACAAGCCGGGACATTTCAGGAAGAATTGTCCGGAACCAAGGAAGGACAGGCAGATTGTGCAAGCCTATGCTTTAGGAGCTGTTCCGTCGTCTTCGAAAGCTCCTACTGCTGAAGAGAAGGGAAAGAGTGTGGTTGTTCAAGGTACTCTTTTCCTATGTGGTATTCCAGTTAGAGTTTTGTTTGATACTGGAGCATCGCATTCGTTTGTTTGTAATGAACTCGTAGGCCGGTTAGGTTTGGCACCGGATATTGTTGATAGGCCATTGGTTGTGACTAATCCAGTTGGGGGTTCGTCCTGTTTGTGTATGTTATGCCGTGGTCTAGTTGTGTCGAGTCATGGTTGCTCTTTTGTTTGTGATTGCTTTGTTCTGAACTTTGTGGGGTTCGGAATTATCTTGGGAATGGACTGGCTTAGGAAGTATGCGGCTAAGGTTGATTGTGAGAGGCTGGAGGTGACAGTCGAGAATGTGGAGGGGCGAAAGGTTGTGATACGATGTAAGCATGAAGAAGGCGTCTTCATGAGCTTCATATATTCGCTAGTTGTTCCACGGGATGGACTGTCTTTAGTGCCAATCGCAAATGGATTCGAGGATGTCTTTGACGAAGTCAAAGGGTTGCCGCCGCATAGAGAGATCGAGTTTCGTATAGATCTAGTTGAAGGAGCCAGACCTGTTGTGATGCCTCTTAGGCGGATGGCGCCTAGGGAACAGCAGGAGTTGAGGGTGCAAGTTGATGACCTTCTACAGAAAGGATTCATTCGGCGTAGTGTGTCCGAGTGGGGTGCACCAGTTGTGTTTGCAACCAAGGCAGATGGGTCGTTGAGATTGTGTGTGGATTATCGTGAGTTGAATAAGGTGACTAAGAAGAACAAGTATCCATTGCCGAGGATAGACGACTTGTTTGATCAGCTTCACGAAGCTAAGGTGTTTTCTCAGATGGATTTGGCAACGGGATTTCACCAGTTGAGAGTGGCTAAGGATAGTGTCCCGAAGACTGCTTTTCGGACACCATCCGGTTTCTTTGAGTGGCTGGTAATGCCGTTTGGATTGACTAACGCGCCAGCATATTTTGTGGATCTTATGAATAGAGTGTTCAGAGATCAGTTGAACAAGTTCGTACTTGTGTTCGTGGATGATATTCTGATTTATTCCAGAACGGAAGAAGAACACAAGACACACTTGTGTATTGTTTTGGAAAACTTGCGGAAACATCAGCTGAAGGCTAAGTTTTCGAAGTGTCACTTCTGGAAGAGTGAAGTGAGGTTCTTAGGCCATGTGATTTCTGGAAATGGAATAGCGGTTGATCCCGCTAAGGTGGCAGCAATCCAGGATTGGGTTAGACCTAAGAATGCATCAGATGTGAGAAGTTTTCTTGGATTAGCAGGATATTATCGACGGTTTATCAAAGACTTCTCCAAGGTAGCTGCACCGTTAACAGGATTGACGAAAAAGAACCAAGTGTTCTGTTGGGATGCTAAGTGCGAGCAAGCTTTCGAAATCCTGAAAGAGCGATTGACGAGTTCTCCTGTTTTGACTATTCCTAGTGGGAATGATGAGATGGTGGTTTATACCGACGCATGTGGTACTGGACTTGGAGCAGTGCTGATGCAGAGGGATAAAGTTGTTGCGTATGCCAGTCGACAACTGAAGCCGCATGAAAGGAATTACCCAACTCATGATTTGGAGTTAGCGGCGATTGTATTTGCTCTGAAGATGTGGAGGCATTATTTGTTGGGAGTTCGATTCGAGTTGTTTACGGATCATAAGTCGTTGAAGTATCTTTTCTCCCAAAAGGATTTGAATCTTCGGCAGCAACGTTGGCTAGAGTTTTTGGCATCATATGATTTTGGTATAGCTTATACTCCGGGAAAAGGTAACGCAGTGGCAGATGCGTTAAGTCGAAGACATGCAGGATTAGGAGCCATGTTTTCAGAATGGAAGAGTCTCGAGTATTTAGCTGGATTCGACTTCAGGCCTAGATGTGAATTGGAGCCTGAGATGTTGGCAAACTTATCGATAAGACCCACTCTTGTGGAAAGGATTGGCGAGGGCCAAAAGCGAGATGATAAGCTTGTCAAGATTATCCGTGAATTGGAATCTGGATTGGATCCAGAGAAGGATAAAGGATTCGAGGTCGATCGAGAGGGTTGGCTTCGGAAGCAAGGACGACTAGTTGTTCCCGATATAGATGAATTAAGGAGTGAAGTTCTGAAGGAAAGTCATCACTCGAAGCTGACAATTCATCCGGGTGGAAATAAGACGTATCGGGATATGAAGAGAACCTACTACTGGGAAGGTATGAAGAAGGATGTTGGAAATTTTATTTCCAAGTGTATGAACTGCCAGTTGGTTAAAGCCGAACAGAAGAAGCCAAGTGGATTGCTTCAGCCATTAGAAGTTCCTACATGGAAGTGGGAACAAGTGTCGATGGATTTTATCGATGGATTGCCTAGAACCAGAACGGGAAATGAAGGGATTTGGGTCATTGTAGATCGTTTGACTAAGAGTGCAAGGTTCATTCCTGTTCGATCGACTAGAACGGCATCAAAGTTGGCTGAGTTGTATGTTAAGTGGATAGTCCGATTCCATGGTATTCCGAAGAGTATAGTGAGCGATCGGGATCCGTTGTTCACTAGTGGATTTTGGAAGAGCTTCCAGGAAGTTTTGGGAACCGAGTTGTGTTTGAGTACAACTTATCACCCTCAAACGGATGGTCAGACTGAGAGAGTCAACCGAGTTTTGGAAGATCTTCTCAGAGCATGTGTTTTGGACTTCGGAGGATCATGGGAAGATCACCTTCATTTGGTGGAGTTTGCGTACAACAACAGTTACCAGTCAAGCATTGGTATGACACCGTATGAGGCATTGTATGGAAGACCGTGTAACTCTCCGACATGTTGGTTGGAAACTGGAGAAAAGCTGATACTTGGGCCAGAGATGATTCGGCAGACCTCAGACTGTATGGAGATCATTCGGCAACGAATGAAGGCAGCCCAAGACCGTCAGAAGAGTTATGCCGATAAGCGTCGAAAAGATTTGGAATTCGATGTTGGTGATATGGTTTTTGTGAAGATTTCTCCTTTGAAGAATGTTATTCGATTCGGGAAGAAAGGAAAATTGACTCCGAGATTTGTTGGACCATTCCCGATCATCGAGCGAATTGGAAAGCTCGCCTATAGATTGGAGTTACCAGAGAAGATGTCGGGTGTGCACAATGTTTTTCACGTATCATATCTACGGAAGTATGTGCACGACTCGAATATGGTGGTTTCTGCTGATAGCTGTGAAGATTTTGAAGTTGATCCAGTTGATAAAAGACCTCGTAAACCGCTTCGTGTTGTTGAAACCGACACGAAACAGCTTAGGAGGAAGGTAGTTAAGTTGCTCAAGATACAATGGAGTGACGATGATAACGACTGTACGTGGGAGGTGGAAGAGAGGATGAAAGCAGCTCATCCTGAACTCTTCGAGGTATGGCCCTAAGGTGTCGTGTCATCTAACGAAATTGTAACTTGTTCTAAGTCTTAGAATTCTGTACGCTAAGCTAGAATTGGATGCATGGTTTATTGATTGTTATGGATGATAGGCGTACAGAATAGCTCTGATTGCCTTGTTTGTTTGGAATTTCGGGGGCGAAATTCCTAAGGGGGAGAGAATGTAACGACCCGTATTTTTACGGATCAAAACATTCTAAAATGATTGACCTTTGGTTGTATTGTTGTTAAGTCATTTCAGGTTTTGGCAGAATTTTGCTTAAGTCCTAAGTCTTAGCCGACTTAGGAGTTTTGGACGAGTTAAGCAACAAGTCTGGGCGGGTTAATGACTAAGGTGTAGGTCGGTGACGACCTAAGGTAGATAGGGGAGTGGTTTAGGTCGGTTGACAGTTTGGGGCGACTTAAAGGTTGTACCGAGTTAACGACTCATAGGATGGACCGACCTAAGATTTAGACGACCTAAGAGTTTCTCCGACTTATTGTAGTTAGCGGTTTACCGGGGTAAGCGAGTTAGTGGGATGACCGACCCATAGGAGTACCGACTTATAAGCGAGTTAAGGATAGGTCGGCAGAGTAATTGAGTCGGTAGGTCGCCTCCTGTGTTAAGTCGTAACCCAGTTACGAGTTAAGTCGTAGTTGTATTCCTTCGTATGTCATAGGTCGGCAAGGCACTTAAGTCGGCAACGACCTAAGTTAAGACGCGCCTATGTGTTAAGTCGCAGATGCGCATTGTTGTAGGTCGTTAGGACTTGGGTTTTGAGGCTGTGTGATGAGTCTGAGACTTTGTTAGGTCGGCAAAGCTTTATGTCGTAGGTCGGCATGGTGTTAAGTCGGCAGCGACTTAAGAAGGCAGCCGAGTTAAGGATTTCTGCTATAAATAGGAGGGGGTTGGCTTCATTTTTGGGATCCAGATTTTGAAGCGACGAAGTGCTGCCATTTTGAGAGATCGACTTCTACACTTCTTCACTTCTTTTCTCCACTCTAATCTAGTGCTTCCATCCATCCAAATCGAAGATCAAGATTGAAGATCCAAGAGCTAAAGTTGAAGATCTTCATCCTTTGAAGTGAGATTTCTTCGTTTGAAGCGGATTTGTGATAGATCAAGCTTGATCCTTTGCTGTCCAGATCTGAAGCGAGTTGATTTGGGTTGGTTTAGGTGATTTGGTGAGTGGTGATTATCTCTCACATGGATCCAAAGGAGTATATCAGATTGTTGGCTCGATTTGGTGTTAAAATAGAGATTTCCATGCATTTTCTTCATCCTATGTGTAGATCCATATAGATCCATTGTTCATGATGATGTTACATCCATTTTATCATATGCTAACCTATGCAAGTTCATTCATCAAGTTTGTAGAGATATAATCCATGTTTTCATGCTTATTGGACTTTCAACTCTTTAATTACGAAAATGCCATTATTGTTATAATTGTCTACTTAGATCATATTTGAATGCTTGATTGCTTGGATTGATGTTTGATTTGATTGATTGTTATGAACTAGATGATTGATGATTAGATTTTGATCGAAGATGATTCAAAAGCTAAGGGAAAGGCTCTTGAATTGGAAAAGCTGCTCGTGGCATATGTAGCGGGATGATGAAGCTCCTATGCATAGATTTGATGATGTGATGATGAGATGAGGCTTTGCGAGGATGTAATGAAGCGAGGCAATCATGTGATGAAGACTTGTTCTAATCCAGACGGGATCATTCCAAGCATGTTGATAACTCGGTGATATGATTCGAGTTGAGGATAATGAATGGATATGAGAATAGTCGTCGAGGAGGATGACTAGGAGGCTTGGATAGCATCGTTGTTGAAGGTTCTAGCATGCTCTAAGCAAGAGTACGTTTGGGCAGATTCGATAGTCCCAACGGCCAACTGTTGATGGTCGAGTACTCTGGGCAGATTCGATAGTCCTAGGCACGGGCTGCGACGACGTGCGGGAGTTATGTCTAGAACCGGGGTTTCCATTAGCCCTTGACGGACGGCTGAAAGAATGTGCCGGTCATTCAATTAACGGTGATATCGAAGCAATGATAACAGTGATAGCCAGAGTCATGGATGTTTGGTTGTAACGTCATTTCGGACTCAAGAGCGGTATTTTCTGGGTGCTTATCTGATTTAGGCCTTGGTACTTGAAAACATCGCCCTTGACTCGAGTGATAGTAGCTTTACTTTAAAATTGTATGCTCTGCTATGTTTGCTTCTGCTTAGTGTGTGTCTGGGGGCTATCACTGTAGAATGAGGTTGGAGTGGGAGGGTTGTATTCCTATTCCTTTTCCTTTATGCTCTTTTGGAATGTTGTTAGTTAATTTACTGCTCACTAAGACTGTTGTCTGACTCAAGGCTTTATGCTTTAATTCTTATTGCCTTGGGCTGTTCGTCCATTTTGGGACGGGCAGACTAGGTAGCAGGTGACAGGTGCTGTTCTCTTCTCACGATGCTGATATCGAAGACGAGCTGGAGGGTTGCATATTATCTTCTTATTATATGTACTGGATATTCCGCTGTTTTGTATTCTCTGAGAGATATGTAGTGAGGCTGGATGTATTGACTATGTGATGCTTGTATTCAACTATTATGGAGTTTTATATGGTGTCATTTTGTTCTGTAAAACTTCACTAATACATATGTTCTATTGTATTTTGTCCATGCGCTGTGAGTAATACGATAGATTCTGTTGTTTTAAATCTTACCTTGACAATCGTCCATGGTCGCCTAGCACACTTTACAGCGCTCTATCTCTAGATTCGGTGCAGGGGTCATGGGCGGTCGTCACAGACCGCCACCTCCTCAAGCTCGGCCACCCTTCCCTTTGTTGCCGATCATCTTTTGTCTCTATCTCTTTCGAAGGTATATCTCTATATATATATACTCGTGTGTTATATAATATGGGTTTATATAGTGTATATATTTTATATTAACAGTTGTTTATATATATGCTTAGTTATATAAGATTTTACTATATATTAGTTTATAAAGTGAGGAAGATACAGTTTTTATATTGTATATATATACAGCTGTTACAGTATTATATATATATATATATTTTAGTCTATGTATATATAGGATCCGTAATATGATAAAGGTTATGTATAAATTTCTATATATTAAGTATACTTGATTTTTTAAAATGCTTGTCTGTTTATAGGTTTTAATGTATATTTGATACTGTATGTTTTAAGAGAAATATATATATATGTGTGCAGTAAATACTTACAGCATATGACATTGTAGAAGTAGTATTCATTTTTTTAAAGTATTGTTCTACATATATGTTTTATGTTATTTTCTATAAGTATATATATTGTCTGTGTATAGGTCTATATTAGTATTATATTTAACCTGGTTGTATAAGTTGTATATATATATATATCTTTGGTCTGCATATACTATATGGATATATATTGGTATAAAGTCGGTTATAATCTATTGGTTTGATGAGTTGCATAAAAATCTGTGGTTGTACATATATGGTATATAAGTTATGTTCGATCTGTGGGAGTTCGTATATTATATATATTTATGTAATTAGCTATAAGGTATAAATATCTATTTGACTATATAAATTTGCATTTATGTATAGTATGTTGATTTGTGTACATATATATTAGTCGATATATACGGGTCTGTTGAGTTTTAAAAATTTATAAGCGTGTGTATATATATATATATATATATATATTTCCATGTGTTTGAATTAAATATTAATTTGAAATTTTGTCTAGATTGATTTTTGAATATATATATAGATATTTTTAACTGAGCATACAATAAAGGTAAGTATTTGTTTTTAAGTATATATATGTATTTATATCAAATTTTATTATAATGAGATGTTTTTTTTATTTTTATTTTTTTTATGTTTTATTTAAACCATTGATTTTGAAATACGAATATATATTTAAATTTAAAATGTGTTTAATTTAAAATATGATTTGTATATATATATATATAAATAGTTATATATATAAGTTCACTTATACCATTTACCTTCATCGATCCAGTTCTGATTTGATTTCGTCAATTCCTATTTATTAGCTTGTCCGTCAAATTCGTGCCAATCTAGCTTTGCTTGGAATTCGTGTTTGGATTCGTAACTCGTCTCATTCTCGTTCATCTCTAGCCTCGAAAGGTGAGCAATCACTCATGATTAACGTTCATATATTTATTAAATTTGATTTTAATTGAAACGAAAATCGAAATATGCTGCTAATTTGAACTGTTAATTATTTAATTGTTATATATGATATGTTATTATCTGTAATTTTTCACCTATGGGATATCACACCATATCTCATTGTTTATATTTTGCTTTATTTATCACTGATTATATATCTCTATCGTTGATATGTTATAGTATTATCATAACTGTTCTCACTCTGCAAGTTCCTTGTTAATATAGAATTCCCTATGGGTTGAAATGATACATACCCGAATGATCTTGTAGAATAGGAGAAAATCGTTATGGGTTGAAATGATAAACCCAAGCGGTTTTCATTGAATTGAATTTGGGATTGCGGGTTGAAAGGATATGTACCCGTAGATATTTGGATTGTGGATTGAAATAATAAATACGTATCACTTGACCATAGGATAGAAAATTTTATACAGGCACCGTTGGTCTATATATATTTTTTGAAAAATGATTTCCAAGGTTTGAAAAGAAATATATGTGGTCTTAATAATATTGATTTTTAGATATTATATCTTTAATATAGATTTTATAATAATTTTAATAAATTAAGTTGGAAAGAGAAATAGAAATTGATTTGAAATTAATTTGAATTTTTTTTCTTAAATGAAACCGATTTGAAACTTATTAAATTTGAGATTTTAAAGATATGACTGATAACTTGATTTTGATTTAAAATGATTAAATGAATATTTCAAGTAAATAAATTGAGGGGAATATTTAGTTTACATAAATTGTAATTCAAGGTTTTATTTAAATGATATTAGATTGACTAAGTGAATTTTTCAATATTAAATAATGGTAAGGTTGAATTTGAAATATTAATGAATTGAAGCTTTGAAATCTATTGAAATTGAAATGGTTTAAATTGTAGTTTATATATGTATTTGAAATCGATATAAATTTTAAATGGTTTGAACTGAATTGAAATTGGTGAATTTAGATTAAATTAAATTGAATTTTGGAATTCGAGTTGATCTGAATCAATTTGTGAAATTTGAGGAAACTATTTATTATATAAAGTATTTTAAAATATATTTAAAACTATTTTAATATTTTACTTTATAAATTAATTAAATATAAATTATTTTAATTTTTAATTATTCTTAATATACTAATTATTTATTTTATAAACTATTTTATTATATAAACTATTTTATTATATAAACTATTTTATTATATATACTATTTTAATATCAAAACTGTTTAAGTGGGAGTAATATGATTTCAAAGTGCTATGAATTTTCATAGTGTTATGATTTCCAAGTGTTATAATTTCCAAGTATTCTGATTTCCTAAGTGTTATGGTTTTCAAAAATGTTATAATTTCAGAAGTGTTATAATTTTGGAAAGTGTTATGATTTTGGAAGTGGATATTATTTTAAGTGTATAATGATACCAAATTGATATGGTTTGAAATGATATGATATTTTGGGTTTTGAAGTATGAACTATTTGAAATGAAATGACCACGGTGTTATAATAACGTTTGGTTGTTAAAGAGACTGAGATCAGATATTGTCATACTCTCTGCCAATACCGAAAACCACTTTAACAACTGTGTACGTGGTGGAGATTCCAGAATAAAGTAGGATGGTTAGGTGACGATTCTATATGGTATTTACGTGACCCTAACTCCCGTGAGTCAGCTTGATGTGGCTAAAACAGGAGCTATACCGGGCCAAGTGAGGTCATTCCTCCGATCGGGCACATTTCTTCGATACCATTCTATTTCTTTTGTGATTTGATTGGGTGCACCCTTTGATTTGGGAGTGTGTCATGAGGTGGGCGGTAGTAGCTACTATGCGTTACCATTAGTGCGGGAGTGCAAATGGTATATCTACCCTAGCATTGCCTCAAGTGCCGTGTCGTATGCCTTATCGTGCCTTCTACGAGTTTGTTTTGTACCGTACCTATGCGGTGTCCTCTGGGTAAACCTCCAGTTTACGGAGGAGCTTACACCATCGTATAGACTATGGGAATATATAAAATGTGTTAAGGGGGATATGGGTAACGCCTTAGTGCTATTTTAATATCTTTTACTTTACTATAGGTATATTATAATAGCGTATATTACTACATATCAGATAGTTCCACGGATCCTTAGAGGATGGTTATCCCAAACTTCCTTTGAGTTACTTGTATTTCAGTTGATATTTCACTTGAGTTGGATTTATTGATATAAGAATGATAATCCTGACTCGAGTGTTTTGTGTTTTGCTTTATGCTCGGGTCAGAATGAGTGTCACATCATTTGAGACTCACCTTTGGAGTTTGGAGCTTCACTTGGAGATCCATCTGTATCTATTCAGCTTTCAGCTATCCAGTTGTTGGTTCAAACTTGTCATCTGTTTGTATTCGAGACAACATTGTATTTGAGATATTCTGTTGTATTTTATTTCAACTCTATTATTTATCTATTCCGCTGTTTACTATTGTAATACTCTGTGTCTGTGATTCTGTGATTGATTTATTTACTGTATATGCTAAGTTTTTTCCAAATATAAATTTACAATCTGATATTTTGAGCAATTCAAGTCCGACATGTGTGGATGCGAATGGCACAAAATAGCGGGTCGTTACAGTTGGTATCAGAGCTCTGGTTTTAGGCAAACTTAGCATATAAAGTAAATTTAATTACAGAATCACCTTCGTTCGAGCTTGATATTCTTCCTCTTTGATTCGGATTTCTTTCGGACACTGGAACTCTTCCCTTTTGTTCTGAAATCCATCCTTGTCTCTCCCTATTTGTGTTCTTCTTGATACTGGAGCATTCCATAACTCCATTTCTGTTCCGACAATCTTGGAATGATTTATAAAGGGGTGAAACTCCTTTACAACAGGCGTCGATTCACTGAAGATTTCTATGTCCTCTATTTCGATGCTGTTATCTCTTTCAAATCCTGAACCGTCTCTAGTAGACGATCAGGGAAATTCCCTTGTAATCACGACTTCACTTCGATAATCAGAGATTATCCTGATACTAGGTGAAGCCACTTTTCTTCCCTTCAAGCGGGAAATTGAATTTCACATCGATCTTATTTTGGGAATCTTGATTGACCTGGTTAAGTTCACTCACGATCAATATTAGTATATCCGTCTTTTCTCTTTTGCTATTTTATTATCTTATCTCCCTTCCGAGCCCATCTTCTGGTTAGAATTCTCTTTGATTTACTCCCTCCGAATTTGTATCTCTATTCTTGTTTTAAAATCTATTTTTAATCATCGAGTGAGGGAGTGTATTTGTAATTAATATTAAAATATTTTATAGTGTGTTGTTTGAGTTGTTAACTTTAAATTTTGGGTCCCGATTGATTCGTCAAGCTATAGCTATCGATAGGAATTCCAAAACACTTGAACAAAGCAAACTGACACGATATTGTTTTCGAAATTGATAAATGAAATAAATTTTGTATAATTATATCTTATATATATAAGAGTATAATTTTCTGAAATTAATTGGTTGTTAGGAATGATAGTGTTTGATTTTCATTTATTGTTTTGTATACCATTGACTATTTCAACATGATATAGATAAATGGAATTTTAAAATATGGCTTATAAATTTGATTTGGAATTGAAACAAATTTAAATTAAGAACTTGAGAATTTAAAATTTTCGGTATTTTCAAATTTTTTTTATAAAAGTTTTGGAATATATTATTTTAAAGTATTTTCGAATGGAAACTATTTCAAAAGGAGAATTTTAAGAGAAATAAGTCAGTACTCTCCTCTTTTATCACAGGAAAATAATTTCGGTGATGACTGCAGCATCATCGACATTCATTTTCGAGTCTCAAAGTGGAGAGACCTCGTAGCAGCTTTGCTACACTTTTGTTTTGGAAAAAGAATTTGATTTGAAATTCTTGAATATGAGTTGATTTATAAAATATATATGTATATAATTATTTCAAAATAATTTGAGGTGAAATCGGAAATTCGAATCTTAAGTTCTATATTAAGAAATGGTTTTAAATTATTAAAATAAAGAATTTGTAATTGGAGGTTGTACAAGAATGAAACTTAAGAAAATTTGTGTAACGACCCGTATTTTTACGGATTGAAACATCGTAAAAACAGTTATCATTTGGTCGCATTGTTGTGATAAGTCATCGATAGTTTAAGTCTTAGGTCGTAATGTTGTTAAGTCGTCTGGGGTTTAAGTCGTTCGAAGCTTAAGTCGAGTAGAATTAGATCGAGAGCGACTTAAGAGAATGGAGCGACTTAAGAGAGTGGACCGACTTAAGAAGGATATACGACCTAAGGAAGTTATGTCGTAGGCGACCTAAGGATTGAGATAGGTCGTATGATAGATAAGTCGTATGTTGAGGCTTAGGTCGTAGACGACTTAAGGAAATAGGCGACTTATAGAAACTGGCGACCTAAGGAGTTTAGGATAGGTCGAGTGAACGACCTAAGTATTGGAGCGACCTATAGGAAAGACAGCGACCTAAGAGGGTTAGCGAGTTAGCGACCTAAGAGGGTTAGCGAGTTAGCGACCTAAGAGGGTTAGCAAGTTAGCGACCTAAGAGTTAGACGACTTAAGGAGTTAGGTCGAATCCTGGTTAAGTTAGTTAGGTCGCGTCCCAGTTAATTCGTAGGTCGTAACTCTGTTGTGTTGTTAGGTCGCGAGGAAGTGTGTCTGCATTAGGTCGCTGGGTCTTGGCTGAGTGTTAGGTCGTGAGCGACCTAGGAGTTGTTAAGTCGCGAGCGACTTAGGAGTTAATCTGTTAAGTCGTTAGGTCGTATAAGCGCACAGGTGTTAGGTCGTTGGATCTGTTAGGTCGTGCGCAGTGATAGGTCGTAGGTCGTAGAAGCGCTTAGGTGTTAAGTCGTTAGGTAGCTAAGCGCTTAAGTGTTAGGTCGTAGGCTGGTATTGTTGAGTCGTGGGCTTTTTAGGTCGTGGGGGTTTTAGGTCGTAAGTCGTGCACGACCTAACTCCGAGCGACCTAAGGGGAAATCAGCCTATAAATAGGAGGGTTTTTCTCACTTTTTGGGATCCGGATTTCAAAGCGACGAAGTGCTGCCATTTTGAGAGCTCGACTTCTACACTTCTTCACTTCTTTTCTCCACTCTAATCTAGTGATTCCATCCATCCAAGTTGAAGATTGAATTGAAGATTCAAGAGCTTAGATTGAAGATCTACATCCATTGAAGTGAGATTTCATCGTTTGAAGCGGATTGGTGATAGATCAAGTTAGATCCTTCGCTGTCCAGATCTAAATTGGGTTTCTTTTGAGGTGTTTAGGTGATTTGGTGAGTGGTGATTATCTCTCACACGGATCCAAAGGGGTATATCGGATTGGTGGTTTGATTTGGTGTTAAAATAGTGATTTTCAAGCATTTTCGTAAACTTAAGTGTAGATCTATTATACATGATGATTTGCCATCCATTTTACTACATGTTAATCTATGCAAGTTCATTCATCAAGATTATAGAGACATTGCACATGTTTTCATGCTTGTTGGACTTTTGACTCTTTAATTACGAAATTGCCATTGTTGTTATAATTGTCTATTTAGATCATATTTGAATGCTTGTTTACTTGGATTAATGTATGATTTGATTGATTGCTATGAATTAGATGATTGATGATTTGATTTAGACCGAAGATGATTCAAAAGCTAAGAGAAAGGCTCTTGAATTGGGAAAGCTGCTCGTGGCATATGTAGCGGATGGTGAAGCTCTTATGCATAGATTTGATGATGATGTTGAGATGAGGCTTTGCGAGGATGTGATGAAGCGAGGCATGATATGAGATAGTCTTGGTCTAATCCAGACGGGATCATTCCGAGCATGTTGATAACTCGGTGATATGGTTCGAGTTTGAGGATAATGGATGCTCGAGAGGCGCTTGAGCTAGTATGGAAATAGTCGTCTAGGAGGATGACTAGAAGGCTGAGATCTTATCGTTGTTGAAGGTTCTAGCATGCTCAAAGCAAGAGTACGTTGGGCAGATTCGGTAGTCCCTGAAGGCTAATGATTGATAGTCAAGTACTCTGGGCAGATTCGATAGTCCTAGGCACGAGTCACGATGACGTGCAGAGTTATGTCTAGAACCGGGGTTTCCATTAGCCCTTGACGGATGGCTGAAAGAATGTGCCGGTCATTCAATTAACGGTGATATCGAAGCAATGATAACAGTGATAGCAAGAGTCATGGATGTTTGGTTGTATCGTCATTCGGTCTCAAGAGCGGTATTTTCTGGGTGCTTATCTGATCTTGGTTTAGGCCTTGGGGGTTTGTACTTGGAAAACATCGCCCTTGACTCGAGTGATAATTGCTTTATTTTACATTGTATGCTCTGCTATGTTTGCTTCTGCTTAGTGTGTGTCTGGGGGCTATCATTGTAGAAATAGGTTGGAGTGGGAGGGTTGTATTCCTATTCCTTTTTCTTTATGCTCTTTTGCTATGTTGGTTAGTTAATTTACCGCTCACTAAGACTGTTGTCTGACTCAAGGCTTTATGTTTTTAACTCTTATTGCCTTGGGCTGTTCGTCCATTTTGGGACGGGCAGACTAGGTAGCAGGTGACAGGTGATGTTCTTGCTTTCCACGATGCTGATGACGAAGACGAGCTGGAGTATTGCATATTACTTCTTACTATATGTACTGGATGTTCCGTTGCTTTGTATTCACTGAGTGATATGTAGTGAGGCTTGTTGTATTGACTATTCTGATGACTGTATTCAACTATTATGAAGTTTTATTGATGGGGTTCTATTCTGTGAAGCTTCACTATATATATGTTCTAATTGTATTTTGTCCATGCGCTGTGAGTAATACGATAGATTCTGTTGTTTTAATTTACCGTGACAATCGTTCATGGCTGCCTAGCACACTTTACAGCGCACTTTCTCTAGGTTCTGTGCAGGGGTTATGGGCGGTCGTTTCAATTTGTTCAACAAAAATCTGATTTGATATAATTGTTGTAAATAAAGGAAAATTTGTATAGTATTTAATTGCACTCATAAATATTTATATAACTTACCTAGGAAGTTTAAATGTAATTAGAATGTAATTGGATAATAAATTGAATAATAAAAAGAGAATAAATTTGTTGAATAATATAGGGTTATAATAAATGTTTACACATGTAATATATATTGCCAAAAATATATTAAGTGAAATGAAGTAGATAAATAAAAGAGAATGCTAGTTAAGCAGATAAATATGAACTTAAGAATAGTGAACTTGAATTTTAGTGGAATCAACCTAGCTGAAGAAAAATGGATAAAATTGTAACGACCCGTAAATTTCGACGATTTAAATTTGTTAATATAATGAGATTTTGGTAAAATAATATTGAAAGAAATAAATTGGTGGTTTAAGAATGAAATAATAATTAGAATTAAAGGTATTAATGTTAATATAAGTTGACTATTAACAATTTGAATGAAACCCCAATAAATGTGTAGCGGCCCGCAGTTCCGTACCCCTTGAGTTGATAATAATTCTTCCTCGTTCAACCCAAAGTGTACGAATGAGCGAATAACTAGGGTAAAAGAAAAAAAAGCGGTAGAAGAAGAAAATAAAACAACATCAGAATCTCACAATCGCAGCGGAACAAAATATAATATATAATAACAAATTTTAAATACAAGATCTGTACTGTTAATATACATACCATTTATCAGAGTACAACAAATCCAATACATTAAATCTGGACTGTTTAGTAACTTGTCCTTACACAGCGGAAATACAAATCTACGAAAATACGCCTCGTCATCCAGCTCGTCTCCTGAGCTCCATAGCATCCTATCCTGAATCTGAAATACTCAGTCTGACCCGAGCATCATAATAAAACAACACCCGAGTCAGTCTGGATAACCAGCGTGAGAAAACCACACTCAATTGGATTATTAAATTTTTGAAAATCCTTTGAAACAAAGGTATCTCGTAAGACCACGCCACAAATAAACATGTCAGGTTTTTACCTTACGATAACCAAAACATTTTTATCAAATCTGTCTAATATTATAATAGTGTCTATAGAAAGTAAAATAGAATCTAGCTGAAATGCTTAAATCTCACGTTCCAGCATAGTTGGGCACAATCAAAACTGTACGGGTGCTTATTGGAGAATGAATTCCATACAATGGCAGGGCTACTGGAGTACCGCCCATCACAGTACCTGGCCTAGATCAGAGTACCGAGGATCACTCCCGATCCCCTACAACACAAGACCGGACTAACCTTTACTGGATAGTCCAAATAAGATCACCCCGCGGTTGGGATCAGCAACCGCCACACAGCCAAAATAAAAAGGACTCTAGGCAGGGATGACCTTACCCTAATTGGAGCTACCCACTTAGCCTTGATGCACCTCCCCTGTTTTAGCCATTCCCGGTTGATGAGGCTTGAGGTTAAGCGTTACCTTTTAAAGTGCACATTTACTTAGAATGCTCATCGTCCTCCAATGACGATGGTCTGATAGCATTCGTCCATACAAGTTGTCCTAGGTCTGGACAAAACGAATCACCGTCTTCATCAACTTCACGGTATTCATTCGCTACGTTCAAACCGGATCGAAGTGGTTTTCGCATAATTAAATCCGATCCCGGTCTCTTCGAAACGATCAGCGCATTGGCCAATATTAATAGTCGGTTATTTAACTATCATATAACATCCACAAGCAACCATCAAACCTTAAATAATTTTCCAAATTATTTATTTCAAAATATCTCCCCAAGATATTATTTCCATACTGCAACACTTTGAAAACAGATTTCAAATCCCTTTTTATTTTACGGAAAAAATTCCAACCCTTGCTTAATACTTAGCATATTTCCCCCATTCCATTTGATATTCAACACTTGGAAAATTATTCATTTATTTCCTATTCTTTGTAAAAAAAATTTACAACTTTATTTGTAAATCCCCAACTCGTTTCGCATGAAAATCTATTTTTTTAAGAAAATCCAATAACTCACCAATTCAATTCATAAATTCCTCTTGATTCGTATCACATCGACTATATCCAAATTAATCACTATCTCTCTTATTTGAAATAATTCCACTATTTCTTTTCAAAACAATTCCCATTACCCAATATAAGTCCACACCATTAACTTATATTTTCCCCATATCCACTGATATCACTCCATCTTATTTATAAACCCCGTTTATAAATTTATAAACTCCTTTGAGTTTTCCATTTATTTATAAAAACAAATTCTATTTATAATTCCACTTTAAAATCTTCCCTTAATAAAATTCCATTTTATTTCAAATTTATTTATCGATTCCAATATCTCTTCAAGCCCTAAATATATAATTTAATTTCAAATCTCTACTTAAACAAATTTTCAAAATAGTTAAGTATAACCCCAGTTAGTTAATATATTTTACTTAATTCCCTCTTTAATAAATCCAATTTTCAATATAAATAATTCCTTTCAAAATTCCTTTTAAATCCCTTCAATTTAATTATTTATGATATTTGAAAATACCAATTCAATTTCCATGCTTTTTAACATTTAATACTTTAATTTCACACCCAATCCATATCAATTCATCCATCATATCTGACGCAGCAGCGGATAACAAAAATGATGTAACGGTGAAAAGTAGGAATCGGTGGATTGAAGAATACCAAATGCCCAACTCCGTTGATCCAAAGATGCAGGAATCTAGCTATCCCAAACACGTTGATCGCGCACGATACCGTGTTTAAAGATCTACGATTCTTCGACGTTGATCAAGCACACTTGATTCCGTGAATCGGCTTCAACGATCGTTGATTCGAGCGCACTCGAATACCCGAAAGTGGAGATAGAAGATTACACTCAACTACCAATTTAATGAAAGCACAAAGCTAACAAACAAAAGTTTTATTCAAAATCAACCATCCATTACAAATGACACCACCATCCCTATTTATAGGGTTACAAACATACACGGCTCAAAACTTGACAACACCTAGGTCGTAAACGACCTAACATAGACCAACGACCTACGACCTAAAACAATGCGACCTAAAAACAAACAAGTTTACAACACACGATATCACATATTTACATCACAACACTTAGATCGGCCTCGACCTAAAATACAACTCACGCGACCTAACTTTCGCCCATTGATCGCGACCTACGACCTAACAACACATGCGACCTAACACATTGCGACTCAAGATATGTAGGCGGCATAGACTTCGTACGCGACCTAACATAGGTCGCAGCTTGTTAAAGTCGAAGCGACCTAAGAAGAGATAGCATGAACGACCTACTGGGGATGCATAGGTCGTTAGGTCGTTCCGATGTTTCACTGCGTAACTCTATTACCTCGCTAGGTTGTTTGTGAGCTTCACTAAGTCGCTGGAGTGACTTAAAGGGATCGTTAGGTCGTTCGCGACCTAACACTTCACCAAATTGGGCTGCGTCATCCTGGAGCGACTTAAAGGAATCGTTAGGTCGTTCGCGACCTAACTCTTCACCAAATTGGGTTGCATCATCCTCCCCCGGTTGAAAGGAATTCGTCCTCGAATTTGCACCTTCCTCTTCCACAACACGCTTATCCCTATGATATGGAATTAAGTATTTGACGTTGAAAACATCAGAAGTATGAACACTATCTGGTAGTTGCAATTGATACGCATTCTCATTGATTTTCTTTAAAATTTCTACTGGACCAATCTTTCGTGCGTTCAATTTATTGTACGTTCCCACTGGAAAACGATCTTTTGTCAACACGGCGTAAACCAAATCAACTTCTTTGAAGTTCACACTCCTTCGCTTCTTATCCGCCAGTTGTTTATACTTCTCATTCGATGCAAGTAATCGTTCATGAACAGTTCTGTGGCACTCCTGCAATTCAGTCACAAAATCACCAGCTCGCTTAACAACTCTCTTCTGATATGGTACTGTCGTCAAATCCAACGGTCCCTTTGGCAAGCTTGAATATACAATCTGAAACGGACTGAACCCAGTACTTCGATTGACTGCATGATTATGTGCAAACTCTGCCTGACATAACTTCATATCCCAACTCTTCAAATTATCCTGTACAAGACAATGCAACAAGTTTCCCAATGATCTGTTGACCACTTCCGTCTGCGCATCGGTTTGCGGATGATAGGCACTACTAAAATTCAGTTTCGTTCCAATCATCTTCCACAAACTTAACCAAAAATGGCTTAGAAATCTAGTATCCCGATCTGAAACAATAGATTCAGGTAGCCCATGTAATCGATACACCTCTTTAAAGAATAATTGAGCAACACGGACGGCATCCGCTGTCTTCTTACATGATATGAAATGTGCCATTTTCGAAAACCTATCCACTACAACATATATTGAATCATTCCCCGTCTGAGTCCTAGGTAGCCCCAGAACAAAATCCATACTGAGATCAACCCATGGTCTAGTCGGCACGGGTAAGGGCATATACAATCCCACATTCATTGCTATCCCTTTGGAAACTTGGCAAATATGACATCTCTCCACAAACTTTTCAACTTCCCGCTTCAACAAAGGCCAATAATAAGATTGAGAAATCAATTTCAAAGTACGATCTCTACCCACATGACCTTCCTCATGCAACTCCTTCACAATCTTCATTCGTAAGCTGCACTCTGGTATGCATAATCGATTCTCCTTAAAAAGAAATCCATCCACTAATACAAACTCATCCGTCTTTCCCTCCTTGACTTCATCTACAAACTTCGAAAAATAAGGATCATCAACAAATAATTCTGGCAATACATCAAACCCCGTCACTTCAACCTTCATTGTAGTCAACAAATGATTCCTTCGACTCAATGCATCTGCCACTCTATTCGTGATTCCCGACTTATGCTTCACCACAAATGTTAATTGTTGCAAGTATGCGATCCACGAAGCATGCCTAGCTGCAATCTTGTCCTGTCCCTGCATATGCTTCAATGCTTCATGATCAGTATATAAAACAAATTCTTTATGTAACAAATAGTGTCTCCAATGTTTGATAGCTTGAACAATAGCATAGAATTCCACATTATATGTATTATATCTCATCTTTGCTCCCGATAGCTTCTCACTGAAATATGCAATATGACGTCCCTTCTGACTTAACACCCCTCCAATTCCAACCTTCGATGCATCAGTATGCAATTCAAACAACAACTGAAAATCCGACAACACTAGAATTGGTGCTGTCGTCAATAGTTCCTTGATTCTCTCAAAGGCAAATCTTGCTTCCTCCGTCCATGAAAATTGCTTCCCTTTCATACAATCAGTAACTGGTGCCATCACGCTACTGAAGTGTGGAATAAACCTTCGGTAAAATGATGCAAAACCATGAAAGCTTCTAACTTCTGTAATCGTCCTGGGTTGTGGCCAATTTCTGATTGCTTCAACTTTATTCTGATCCACCTGTATACCTCCTTCTGAAATAACATATCCCAAGAATAAAACACTATGCGTCATGAACACACATTTCTTCGTTGCAGCATAAAATTGTTCCTGTCGCAATATCATCAACACTCATCTCAAATGATGCAAGTGTTCTTCTGAGCTTCTACTATATATCAGTATATCATCAAAATACACCACCACGAACTTCACAATGTATGGTCTAAAAATTTGATTCATCACCTGCATAAATGTACTCGGTGCATTCGAAAGACCAAACGGCATAACCATCCATTCATACAATCCTTCTCTCGTCTTGAATGTTGTCTTCCATTCATCCCCTGGTCTGATTCGAATTTGATGATAACCACTTTTCAAATCAATTTTCTAAAAGACAGTAGCTCCACTAAGTTGATCCAACAAATCATCCAATCTAGGCATAGGGAATCTATATCTCACTGTAATCTTGTTCAGAGCCCGATTATCAGTACACATCCTCCATGTTCCATCCTTCTTCGGTACTAACAAAGCTGGCACCGCACAAGGACTTAAACTTTCCTGCACACGCCCCTGTTCAAGCAACTCTTCCACTTGCCTTCTCAACTCTTCATGTTCCTTTGGACTCATTCTGTAATGTGGTCTATGAGGTAATACAGCTCCTGGAACAAGATCAATTTGATGTTGAATGTCTCTCAACGGTGGTAACTCTGTTGGTAGCTTCTTAGGAAATACATCGTCAAACTCTCCCAGCACTGGCTTTACTTCTTCAGGAATCTCAACCACTTCATTACTCTCACATCCAATCAACAAAAACACTTCAGGCTCCTCTTCGACTTCTTTAACAAACTCCTTCAAAGTTAGCAAAATTTTAAGTTCTTCAATCTCCTCCGACTTGCTTTCTTCGTGTTGTCGCTTCTTAGGAATTAAAATGATTTTTGTCCCTTCAAACATGAAACTATAACTGTTAGTACGACCATCATGTTGCACCTCTCTATCGTATTTAGGGATGGCAATGGGGCGGGTCTAAGGTCCAAACTCGGTTGACCCGCTCCTGTTTTGGCCCGCCCAGACCCGCCCCATTGGGTCATCGGGGCGGGTAGACCCATGACCCGTTCTTGATAGCTTCGGGTCTAGGGTCGGGTCGGGGCTTGGCTGACCCGTCCCAACCCGACCCGCACTTCTAAGATCTCATGAAATCGCTTTAGTATTATAACGATGATTTGTTAATCTTTATATATATATATATATATATCTGTGTATGTTTGATTATGACATGGATATTATAATGTTACAATCAATAAGCTATGAAAAGTTTATAGTATTAAGCTACATCATTGATATTTATAAAATAACATATGCATATTTTTTTGAATTATTTTGTACACCACATTTTTATTATCTTCCTTTATAATTGTAAACACATTGTTATTTGTATTTAAAGTATCATTTAGTGACAACAAATATAAATACATGTACATTAGCACACAGTTTTGAATCAATACAAAAACCTTCACCGGGTCTCGGGGCGGGGCGGGTCTACCCTGACCCGTACGGGTCTCGGGTTGGGGCAAAATTCTGGACCCGCACCGGGTCTACAGGGCGGGGTCTAAAAACCCCGGGGCGGGCCTGGGGCACAAGAAACCCGCCCCAACCCGCCCCATTGCCATTCCTAATTGTATTGCCATGGTCTTCCCAACAACAGATGGCATACATCCATGTCAACCACATCACACCAAATTTCGTCTTTGTATTTCTTCCCAATTGAAAAATTCACACAAGCCCTTCGTCCAACCTTCACTTCCCCACCTTTCCTCAACCAAGCCAACTTGTAAGGTTTCGGATGCTTCTCTGTTTTCAATGCTAACTTCTTCATAGCCTCTGTAGAGATAATATTGTGGCAACTTCCTAACTTGCAAACCCTCCCCAAGATAGTGCACGTTGACTGAAAGATGTTACTCCTCAACCAGCTAGTTTCCTCCTCCTGTTTTGGTGTCAAGCACAACCTCTTCATCATTAATGAATACCCTTCATCTCCCGACACATTTTCTTCCTCCTCATCATGTAGTGAATTAGAACCTTCAGTTTCTGCTTCCTCATCTTCTACTTTAACAATCATAGTTCTCTTCTTCGGATTCGGACATTCGTTGCTCTTGTGTCCCACTTCCTGGCAATTATAGCATTTGAAATTGGTGTTGACTTTTGGTTTAGCCACTTCATGAACAACCGGCTTACTTGATGCTTTAGGAACATTAGAACTACTACCCGCTCCTTTGTTCTGCCCCGTAAAACTTGGAAACACACCTCCCCCACGTCTTCCTTGTTTCTCCCAAGCCAACGAATTTTGATGTGCTTCGACCACAGATCTGGGGTCGAACATGTTCACCATATCCTGGATCTATGTTCTAAGTCCACCAACAAACCTAGCGGTCAATTGTTCTTCTGTTTCCATAATGTCATTTCGAGCAATCAACTGGTAGAACTCATCTGCATAATCAGTAACAGTCTTCGTTCCTTGCCTCAGGTTTTGTAGTCTCTGATACATTAGTGATTGGTAATTATAAGGTAAGAAAGTAGCCTTCATTAATTTCTTCATCTTTTCCCAAGCAACAATCCTTGACTTCCCCATCCGCTCTCTAGTAAGTTTGGTTTGCTGCCACCATGCCATAGCTCTCCCCCTCAACCTATTAGCAACCAACTTCACTTTACGATCCTCCGGAACCTCCTTGAAGTCAAAATTTTTCACAACATAAGCTAACCAATCAAGAAATTCCTCGGCTTGCATACCTCCCTTGAATTCCGGTATTTCAGTTTTCATCCCAGACTCCTACTTTTGATCATACTCCGAATGATTGCTTCTTTGATCTCGTCCTCGTCCATGAACACTACCACCATCAAACTCCTCTTCAAAATCTGATGTATATCGATGTCGATCCTGACCACCAACATCTCTACTACCATCACTTCTTCCACCAACATCCCTTCTATCTACATTCCTCCGATCACGGTCATTCACATTCCTATCACGACTTCGATCATTAACATTTCTATGACAATCTCGACTCATACTTCTATGATCACTATCAACACTTCTCTCTCGATTGGAATGTGGTGAAACTCTACTTCCTCCATGGTTAGATTCAGGTGAAACCCTTCTCTGATTTTGATTCATCTCCAACATCATCTTCTCTAATCGACCAATCCCTTCATTAAGCTTCTCACTAAAGTTTTCATTAATTCTTTGCTCCATCTCATCGGCTTCTTATCTTCTATACAAAGTTTCAACATTTTTATGGCGATTAGCTCTTCTTGGCGGTATGATTGAATACTTCACAAACTCAACACGCAAACTTCAAAAATTTCAATTTAACTCGGCCAATACATAGCTCGCTCGGCTTGAACGACCTAACTTGGCTCGCATTGCTCACGAGCTCGTCTCCCTTCGATAGCTCGCACACACAATTCAAAATACCTTTTGGCGCGCAAACAACTTCTCGCGCAAAATTCAAACACCTTTCCTCCTTAGATCCAAAATGAGATGGATCGAAATCTTCAAACTTGTTGTAACTTATGATGAACACGATGAACACTATTCTTCTCAAAAATGCAAATCCAATCTTCAACTAACTCTCGGCCTTGATCTAAATTGCACAAACCAACACTTCGACTTCAAACTCTTCAAATAAAATTGGCTCCAAGACTCGGCTTAGCTATGATTGGAAGTCTAGCTCTGATACCAAATGACGCAGCAGCGGATAACAAAAATGATGTAACGGTGAAAAGTAGGAATCGGTGGATTGAAGAATACCAAATGCCCAACTCCGTTGATCCAAAGTTGCCGGAATCTAGCTATCCCAAACACGTTGATTGCGCATGATACCGTGTTTAAAGATCTACGATTCTTCGACGTTGATCAAGCGCACTTGATTCCGCGAATCGGCTTCAACGATCGTTGATTCGAGTGCACTCGAATACTCGAAAGTGGAGATAGGAGATTACACTCAACTACCAATTTAATGAAAGCACAAAGCTAACAAACAAAAGTTTTATTCAAAATCAACCATCCATTACAAATGACACCACCATCCCTATTTATAGGGTTACAAACATACACGGCTCAAAACTTGACAACACTTAGGTCGTGAACGACCTAACATAGACCAACGACCTACGGCCTAAAACAATGCGACCTAAAAACAAACAAGTTTACAACACACGATATCACATATTTACATCACAACACTTAGATCGGCCTCGACCTAAAATACAACTCACGCGACCTAACTTTCGCCCATTGATCGCAACCTACGACCTAACAACACATGCGACCTAACACAATGCGACTCAAGATATCCAGGTGGCATAGGCTTCGTATGCGACCTAACATAGGTCGTGGTTTGTTAAAGTCGAAGCGACCTAAGAAGAGATAGCATGAACGACCTACTGGGGATGCATAGGTCGTTAGGTCATTCCGATGTTTCACTGCGTAACTCTGTTACCTCGCTAGGTCGTTTGCGAGCTTCACTAAGTCGCTGGAGTGACTTAAAGCGATCGTTAGGTCGTTCGCGACCTAACACTTCACCAAATTGGGTTGCGTCATCCTGGAGCGACTTAAAGCAATCGTTAGGTCGTTCATGACCTAACTCTTCACCAAATTGGGCTGCATCAATATCATATATCAACATATATATATGAACAATAAATCTCTTTGAGGAATCCTGTTGGATCCCTCCAACATGTTTTCCCTGCATCCACAGATATTAGTCAACAAATAAAATACCAATCCCACTTCGAGGGGGATATCGTGGTATATAGGGTCATCCGCTTTATGCGGGGCGCATAGGGTCTCATCCGCTATATAATGTGGGAATATCAATCACTCCAATATATATATACACTATATATATAATATCATCCAACAGATATCAATCAACATCCAATGATTTATATTTATACATTTAAATTTAAATAAGGTTATCCAAATGAGCGAGAAAATCTCACCTTTATTTTATTTGCAACCATCCGGCTTGCTTTTCTTCACGATTTTTGACCTTGTATAAACATTATACGGTTTATTAATATTTGAAATAATCTGATAATTAATTACCATTTAATAAATTTAATTAACAAATTTTAAAGGATAATTAAACTAACCTAGTTTACATTTTCTTTTCTTCTGACCAAAATATAAATTTTATAACAGGGTGTATTAACATCGTACATATTTAAAATTGAAAAATATGTATATTTTTCTCTTCAGTAAATAACAAAAAATAAATATTTACTCCACTGTTAATTTTTTCCAAACTGATACATACATACATACATATATATATATATATATATTCACTTTAAATGAAAACAGACTGCCTTTTCTTGTACATATATATAAATTGAAAATAACCTGCATATCTATTCTCACTGTAAATAATTTTCTTTCTATAAATATCAAAATAGTAATTCCTGTACTATAAACATTTATTCATTTAATTTAAACTAATAAAACGATACCTCGCTGCCTCACCACAAGCTAGCGTTGCCGAGCACGCACGCGACTTGCTCCTGACCTTGTCATCCCATCGCGACTTCGACAGCAACCCGCCACATCGCTAGCGTCACGCTCGAGCTCCACTATTCCCTCGCGATCCCCTTTCCCAATCGCCGTGAACCCTACTCGATGCTCCACTTTGAAATCGAGCTGCGATTTCTCGACTGATTCAATTTTGTTTTCTGTGATTTGTTTGAATCGTTTCCCCTTCTAGGTTGAAATGATGCTCGATTTGGAGGAAAGGAGGCAGAACGCGGTAATTAGTTTTGATCGGGTATTTGATTTGAAGAGGAAGTAATGTCGATTTCTTTTTTTTTTGAATTGAAACATCGAGCTTGATTCGAAAGAGGGGAATATGATTTTTAGATTTGAGGAGAATTTTAGGGAGTAAGCAGTAGATTTATTTCATCCGACATTTCTCTAAGTTCTCTCCATTTTCAAATTTTGTTCGGCATTTCCTTTTCCTGTCTCGGCTACAAACTGTTTACGGTTTACAAAGAAGAAAGGGATGGGGACACGATTAGATGCTAACGTGATCGAATTCCCTTGCATGAAGAAATCATCTTGCCACAGTATTTGTGAAATGAAAGCAAAAAGCACTGATGGGAAAGAATTTTAGCTGAAGGAAATTTGACTGGTCAAACAATATATTATATTTAAATTTAAATCGTCTTGAATTCGCAGCATAAAATCTTAACATCGTATCGCGGCGTTTATAATGTTATACCCCTATTTCGAGCGCAATGGAAAAGGTTTCGAGTCCTAACTCGATCGAATGGAGAAGATAGCTTTTTGGACCCAATTATTATATTAAATTTTCGATATGATTTCAACGCGTTTCCATCTCGTATGGATAAACGATAACTCCAAAAGCTACAAAATTTGAAATCCGATAATAATAATAAAATATTACGGATCCATTGGACTGGTTTCGTCAAATTCCGAGACTATGCCTCGGAAGGCTATTTTTAAATGTCCATTTAAACGATATATTTTTAAAATCGAACAATTCACTTCCGAATTCAATTATAAAAGTTGCATTGTCTTCAATATCACTAATATAAATTTTACAAGCCTTTAAAATATTTTTTAACAAGACTGAAACTCCAGATTTAATATTTTACCCATTTTCAAATTATTAAATTCAATAATTTAATTACCCAATAATTAGTTATATTTGAAATTCAAGTTAAAAATCAACACCTAAATATTTAAAATAATTAAATATCCCAATTTCATATATCCAAAATTCCAGATCGTTACATTCCTTCCCCCTTAAAAGAATTTCGTCCCCGAAATTGCTAAGGCAGAAGAAATGCACAAAACCAATTTACTTATTAAAACCCACTTAGTGAAAATCCCATATTCACTTTTTCAAATCCTTTCGTTCCAAACTAAACAATTAGTTTCCATTCCCATTCCAAAATCCCTTTATTTCAATTCCAATTTGAAATCAATTCATCGTTAAAAATAATTTCCCAAAATTTTCAAAAATTTTCTAACTCCCAAAATTTCCGAAAATTTTTGGCAGAGTCTCCCTTGAACGGAGGAGCTTTTGCAATTTGACAAGAGAGATAAATATATATACATCGACCCACACGGTCGGGAAAAAAATATAAATATTTTATTTTTTACAGTATTTAATCCGAAAACATACCTTATTTAGCATTTTAAGCAAGCGACTTATTTAATTTAGCAATTAGCGCGAGCAAAGTCTAGCCAATGGCCTCCAGGTATGTAGCGACCTGCCCTTCCCGACCCTCGAAAATTGACACAAAATACACCACAGTATAATATACCGACGATCGAGTGCTGGGATAAACAGATTGTTGAGGAAAAAGAAAGAAGATAGAAGAAAGAAGGAACTAAACAACATCAGAATCTCACAATCGCAGTGGAACAAATTATAATAAATAATAACAGACCTTTACACAAAATGAAAACTATATCTGTTTTATACGATACATCATCAGAGTGTATCATAAGTGAACAACAATTACCAGCCTGGCAGTTATATCAACCTGCCTCACAACTACTGATAATTTCCAACAATCATAGCAGCGGAATAAACAAGTAAGAATAATACATCTCGAACTCCAGCTCCTCTCTTGAGTTCCAAAGTATCCAATCCTAAACCTAAAATACTCGGTCTGACCTGAGCATTATAATAAAATAACACCCGAGTCAGTCTGGAATACCAGCGTCAGAAAAATACATCCAAACTGATTCTTAAAGTTTCAAAAATCCTTTGAAATCAAAAGCATCTCGTAAGACCACGCCACAAATAAACATGTCGGGTTTTTACCTTACGATAGCCAAAACACTTTTTACCAAATCCGTCTGATATTATAATAGTGTCTATATACAAATACTTATTCAAATAGCTGAAATTGTTACAAGATTAAAATCCAGTATACTAGCCACAAAGTGGGTAATACAAACGAAAACCGTAAAGGTACGTAGGGAGAATGGATTTCCAACTAATGACTAGGCACTGGGGTACCACCTGTCACAGTACCTGGTCTAGATCAGCGTACCGAGGACCACGCTCGATCCTCTACAACACAAGACCGGAACTACCCCTTACTGGATAATTCCGAGTAAGATCACCCCATGGTTGGGATCATCAACCGCACCTGTGACGCCCCACCTCTATACCCATGCTAGCTAAGAACACTACAGAGTAATGCTGTCAACTAGCACGTAGAATAAGGCTGTTGAGGAGCGACCATCCGTGTAATTTCTTTGTGCGAGCATTGATATGTCATATAGTATAACATGCATTTCATTTAAGGAGGAAATCTGACATACCGATACAAACTCAAAGCTATCACACAGTGGCTATATACAATCTTCGGAAACAAATATAGAAATAAACATAACACAAATCAGTCACAGACATCCATATCACAAAGGCGAAAAAAGATATGAATATATATATATATATAACACATGAAAGTGTACATCAGAGCAGTGGTCTGAAAGATCCACGATAATACAAAAGAACAGCTACAAGCTACACAAAAGAATAAGTATACATCATAGAGTCTATATCTCAAATGTATACATCCAAAAACTACTAATCTAAGTAGTTAGCCAAAAAGTCAGA
Source organism: Allium fistulosum (assembly GCA_030737815.1). Lineage (NCBI taxonomy): Eukaryota > Viridiplantae > Streptophyta > Magnoliopsida > Asparagales > Amaryllidaceae > Allium > Allium fistulosum. Next base: position 1,105,766,304 of record CM060901.1, read on the forward strand.
GTAATCCCAGAAGAGAAGTCAAGCAGAAGCACCTGTAACATCTCGGTCTGACCCGAGTATTATTTATAAGAAAATAATAAATGGATCAGTCTAGCTATAAATATCAGATTATATGGTATATAATAAAAGATATGGCATGAACATATAATAACCATAATGGCATACTACTATAAGATGTAATTGAAAATCAACAAGAGATTAATCAATATCACAAGAATCTTCTCAAAGATAAAATGGGGTATCATACCCTAAACTTGTATTCATAACAAGTCAATGACACACAAACTCACCAATGCACAAAAATTGATAAAACTTATTAAAGAAAATCACGAAAATTGGTGAAGCACAAATTCCAAAAATCAACACAAGAAATCCGGAAATCACATAATTCGGAGCAACGACGTCGTACAGCGTAACGTCCGATGATCCAGAGACACAATAAATAGGAACAACGACGTCGTACAGCGTAACGTCCGATGAACCAAAGCACAATAAAAAGGAACAACGATGTCGTACATCGTAACGTCCGATGAACCAACACATAGGAAAATGGAACAACGACGTCGTACAGCGTAACGTCCGATGAACCAACACATAGGAAAATGGAACAACGACGTCGTACAGCGTAACGTCCGATGAACCAACACACGATAAAAAGGAACAACGATGTCGTACAACGTAACATCCGATGAACCAACACATAGTAAAATGGAACAACGACATCGTACAGCGTAACGTCCGATGAACCAAATCACGATAAAACGGAACAACGACGTCGTACAGCGTAACGTCCAATGAACCGAATCAAAGAGACATCGCACATTGCTAGTCTAAATCACGAAAATGATCGTCATTGATCATCAAGAAGTGTCAATCACACTAAGCTAGTAAATATATGAGTTTAGCTTCATGTCCCATAACCACTTGCTTAACTTAAATATTTACAAACAAACTGTAGATCTTCACTAGAAAATTGTCACAAGAGGTTCAGTCGAACAAGTCCAAGAATTAACCGACGAAGCAAACGCAAGCGTTTCATACCACTTGTTTTACTAAGCCATTTAATTAGATTTCTCATCCGAGTGAGGTAAAGGCTTAAATATACTAATAGATTGGAAAACGGTTTAGGAAAAGAGCTTTGTAATAAAATAGTGTTGAAATCATTTTGATGAAAGAGTTTTAATATTTACTACTAGTATTGAAACCTTTATATTTTTAAAGTGACAAGTCACAAAATTGATTGTAGACACAAATCAATTCACTAAGATTCACATTCGAAGATGTGAATAAAATCCAAGGAAATAAGTTCCAAAATCATCAAAGTAGAAATACCCACGCGACCTAATCATGGCCGAGCTAAAGTGCAACGACCTAAAGAGGTAGCGACTTAAAGTAAAATAGGTCGAACGACCTAAGGATAGCATGCCGAGCGACCTAGGTGGGCGCGACCTATCTTGGTGACATGGCCGAGCGACTTATCAAGGCAATAGGGCGAGCGGCCTATAGGTGATGCGACCTAAGGTTCAAGCGACCTAAGGTGGTGAGGTCGAGCGACCTAAAGGAAGTAAGGCCGAGCGACCAAAAAGAAGTAAGCTCTAACGACCTAAAGAAAATAAGGTCTAACGACCTAAAGGAAATAAGGTCTAACGACCTAAAGAAAATAAGGTCTAACGACCTAAAGGAAATAAGGTCTAACGACCTAAGCAGTGATGAAGCCGAGCGACTTAAGGATTATCGACCTAAAGGGGGAAGGCCGAGCGACCTAACATCCCAAGCAAGGTCGAGCGACCTAACGATTTAAGGGGTGGAAGAGGCCGAGCGACCTAATGGCAAGTCAAGGTCGTGCGACCTAATCAACTTGCGACCTAATGTCCTACGACCTAATTCCGAACGACCTAAGGGCGAACGAAAATACGCAGGCCGAGTCTTCGAGGGAGTGCGACCTAAGCCCAGTAATTCACCCAAAAACACTAAAAATTGGAGTTTTTCGCCAATCCAATCCAAACAAATGCAAATGTACATGCTAAAGTGATGGGGAGTCATTCCCAACAATCCATGTAACAACCCGCATATTTATCGATTGTATATTTAAATATTTTATTTAAATATTTCATCGTTCATCGGATTTTAGTCCGAAAACCTACTTTTAGCAAACAGTCGAATTGGGACTCGAGACCACCCCCATTGAGTTCAAAATGATGTTTGCGACCTTTTTGAGTATAAACTTCGGTATGTTTGGAGTAAGTCGAATTTTGCCACTTTTTCTATTGGGTTTTGGATTTGGGTTCAGCCCACTAACCCAACTCACCTTATATCATTTCTGAACCACTTCTCCTCTTCATTATTTCACTTTCATTTCCTAACACCCTAGCTTCATCAAAAATGGAGGAGGAGAGTGGAAACTAAAATCCTAAGCCCTAATCTTCTTTGCAAATTTGAATTCTTGCTCCAAAATTAAAGAGAAGCCATTGGTAAGCCTCCTCTTCATCTTCTCCAACTCATTCTCTTATCAATTTCAGTTTATTTCCTAAACCTAAATTTGGGAGGTGCTTGTTTTGATCTTAGTTGGAGCTTCTTGAGTTAGGATTGAAGAGTGGTTGCCTCTCCTTTGATTTCAAACTTCTCCTTCCTTGTTCTTGTGTCAAAGGTGAGATTTTTATCTCACATCTATGTTTATAATTATCTTTGATTGTTAGGTATGAATTCCTAACACTTCTTCATGTGCATTTGCTCTTGATTTGGATTGGTTTTGTGAATATTCCGATTTTTGGGTTTCTAAGTCAAATTTATGCGAAAATCCTTTTATGGATGTTTGATCATGCTTTTGGTATTGCACCGAGGAGCATATAGGGCCGGGTTGCTGTTTGGCATAATCCCTTAGAGCCTATGTTCATCCGGTTGCGTTTTGGAAGAGTTTTCTCTTCATTTTGTATAGGCTGAAAAACAGCCCAGGCATGATTCAGTCGACTGAATTCTCTGTTCAGTCGACTGAACCTGGAACCCGAAAGTTTCCAGGCATGATTCAGTCGACTGAAAACTCTGTTCAGTCGACTGAACCTGGAAACAGAAAGGCTCCTGAACCTGGAAAATTTCCAGGTACAGGGTCAGTCGACTGAAAACTCTGTTCAGTCGACTGAACCTGCTGTTTCAGTCCAGTTTGCCTTTTTGGATTGAATTCTCAATTTAAATCGATTCGTGATGGTCCTATTTGTCGTTATCATTTATTTTCTTCATTGTTGACTTCTTCTCGGGATTTCTAAGAATGTCGCTCGCCTCTTGTGTCTTCACTAAGTCGTACCATTTTGTCTTCACTAAGTCGAACCCCGTACACCTATGCGTAGGCGATCTTATCTGAAAAACATTCAACAGAACTTCCTACTTTGATGGTTTTGGGGATTGATTTCTTTGAACTTTACTCACATCTCCGAACGTGAATTTTTATGATTGATTGTTTCTACAATCACTTCTATGATTTGTCACTTTAAAAATATAAAGGTTTCAATACTAGTAGTAAATATAAAAACTCTTTCATCAAAACGATTTCAACTCTATTTTCAATATCAAACTCGTTTATAAAACTGTTTTCCAATCTACTAGTATATACAAGCCTTTACCCCATTCGTATGAGAAAATATAATTAAACGGCTTAGCAAAACAAGTGGTATGAAACGCTTGCGTTTACTTCGTCGGTTAATTTTTGGACTTGTTCGATTGAATCTCTTGTGACAATTTTCTAGTGGAGATCTACAATTTGTTCGTAAATATTTAAGTTAAGCAAGTGGTTATGGGACATGAAGCTAAACTCATATATTTACTAGCTTAGTGTAATTGACACTTCCTTATGATCATGACGATCATTTTTATGGTTTAGACTAGCAATGTGCGATGTCTCTTTATCCGTGTGTTCGGAAAATTAAATGGATAGCTTCCCATCCGTGTGTTCAGAAAATTAAATGGAAGTTAAACTCTTATATTTACTAGCTTAGTGTAATCGACACTTCTTTATGATCGATGATGATCATTTTATGGTTTAGACTAGCAATGTGCGATGTCTCTTTATCCGTGTGTTCGGAAAATTAAATGGATAGCTTCCCATCTGTGTGTTCGGAAAATTAAATGGATAGCTTCCATGAGATAGCTTCTCATCCGTGTGTTCGGAAAATTAAATGGATAGCTTCCATGAGATTGCTTCTCGTCCGTGTGCTCGGACTTCCCCCTTTTTAGTGATTTCTGGATTTCGTGTGTTGAATTCTGAGATTTGTTCTGGATTTCGTGTGTTGATTTCTGGATTTAATGTTTCACCAACTTTTACAATTGGCATTGATATGTATGTCATTATTGTGGCTTGGTGAATTAAATAAAGAATATGACATTCTTTTTAATCTTTGAGTAGATTCTTGTGATATTGATTAATCTCTGGATTGATTTTCGATTAGATACTTATCATAGTATGGCTTTATGGTTATCATACGTCTTTGTCATATCTCTTCTTATATCTCATTTTATCTGATAATTATAGTTAGACTGATCCGTTTATTATTTTCTTCTTAAATAATACTCGGGTCAGACTGAGATTTTACAGGTGCTTCCTCATGACTTCTTATCTGGAGCCATCTTCTGACTTTTGGCTTACTACTCTAGCATTGTAGTTTTTGGTTGTATACATTCGATATATTGACTCATTGATGTATACATATTTTGTTGTCTATCACTTGTATCTTTTCTTTTGTGATATTGGGGATCTTATTTGACCACTACTCTGATGTACACTTTCATGTGTTATATTCATATCTATTTCCGCCTTTGTGATATGAATTGTCTGTGACTGATTTGTGTTATGTTTATTTCTATATTTGTTTCCGAAGTCCATATAGCCACTATGTAGTAGCTTTGAGTTTGTATCCATATGTCGGATTTCCTCCTTAAATGATATGCATTATATTTTTTTCTGGCATATCGGTACTCGCATAAAGCAATTATACAGATGGTCGCTCCTCAACAGCCTTATTCTCCATGTTAGTTGACGGCATTACCCCGTAGTGTCCTTGGCTAGAGTGGGTATAGAGGTGGGGCGTCACAATCCAAGATAGTTATAGACAAGAATGTGAGATAAAAATCCCACCTTTTCACGAAAATTGATGGAGATGAAGCTTGAAAGCAAAGCAAGAACAATAACAAGCTTGAATCAATGTCTTCACTTGAATTTGGAGTAGATGTTGGATTAGCAATGAAGACTAAGGCTTTGGAGTTTTAATTTCACATTCCCTCCACCATTTTTGAAGAAGTATTAGAGTTAGGAAGTGAAGAATTATTTATTGAAGAGGAGAGGGGGTTGGGCTGAGTTAGTAAGGGGCAAAAGAGTTCAGCCCAAACCAAAGCCATAAGCGAAAAAGTGGCGAAAATTCCACTATCTCCAAACATATCAAAGTTTATACTTAAAAAGATCGCAAATGTCATTTTGAACTCAATGGAGGTGGTCTCAAGCCCTAATTTGACCGTATGCAAAAAGTAACTTTTCGGACTAAAATCCGACTTACGATTAAAATATTTAAATAAGATATTCAAATACATAATCGTTAAATATGCGGGTTGTTACAGCACCACTAAGCCGAAATAAAAGGGACATCTAGACAGGGATGACCTCACCCTAATGGGTGCGACCCACATAGCCTTGCTGCATAACCCCTGATTTTCAGTCATTCTCGGTTGATGAGGCTTGAGGCTAAGTGTTACCTTTTTAGAACATATCACTTAGAATGCCCATCATCCACCTGACGATGTTCCAAAAGCATTCATCCATACAAGTCCGTCCCGGGTTCGAACGATACCGAAGGCACTACTCCTACTACATCCATTTTGGAATCACCCTCAGGATTAGTAGCGACTAGCCCTTGCACTTCACTGCTCCATCTTCGACTCCAAACTCGTTTTGCCACGAAAACGTACAAACCGGATCGAAGTGGTTTTCGAGAAATAAATCTCGATCCCGGTCTCTTCGAAACGATCAGCGCATTGGCCAATATTGATAGTCGGTTATTTAACTATCAATTAACATTCACAAACAACCATCAAACAATAAATAATTACCCAAATTATTTATTAATCTCAAGATATCTTCACAAGATATATTCCCAATTTCACCCTTGAAACAGTTTTTCAAACCATCTTCCTTTAAGAAATAAATTTCCCAAATATTGTTTTTCCACTTAAAATAACCAAGTCCAAACATTTTAGATTCTAAAACAATTAAATCACTTTATTCTAAAATATATCTTAAAAATATTTAAAGCAAAACTATTTATAAGATATATCTAATTTTAAAATAAAGGTTAAGCTACACTAGAATTTTAAAAGAGGAATTACAAATATTATACTAGTTCAAATAAAACTTTAACCAACCTACCTTTAAAATAAATCCATTTTATAAAATATAAATATTAATAATATTCTTTTAAACCATAATACCAATTAACCCTTAAAAATAATTATTACTATAACTAATTTATTAAATATTTACTTCTAAGGATTTTTTTTACAACTTAAATAATAATTCTTAAAAACGTTCTTTTAAAAACAACTTCAAAACTTCTAACTTTTACTCAAAAATCTGCTTTAAAAACGTGCTTGGCTTTTCATAGAAATATACTCCATTTCAGAATAAACCACAGAATTCCTTTTACAAATCCTACTGGATTTATCTAAATTCAAATTTACGTCTCAACCCGTAAATTTCTTCCAACACTCTAAAAATAAAACTCATTTTTATTTTTAATCACACTTTCCATCTCCTGGAAATCACTTCCAAAATATATACTTAATTTATTTAAAATAAGTTACCAAATCCTTTACTTCCAATAACACCTTTGAAAATTCCATAAAGTTTCCTTGAGTAACTTAAATCAAAACTTCTTTTAAGATAAAGTTATTATATCAAATATCTATGTTAAAGTTTCCTTTAGAAACCATAATACTAATTTACCTTTAAAATATTTAAATACCATAATTACTTAAATAAATATTTACCTTTCTCTTAAAAATAATTAAAATAATTATTTATCTAAAACATTCCATAACATAATTTTAAACTTCTATTTTACACTTTGAAAGCTTTCGTTTGAAAACTTTCTACATTTTCCAGGAAAAGAAAATACCCTTTCCACCTTAAAAGTGATCCCACTATTTCTTTTAAAACAATTTGCACTTCTTATAGAAAATCCCATCGGAAAATCTATACTTTTAAATTTATCCTCCGATAAATGTCCCAATTCATTTATAAACCCGGTTTATAAATTCTCATTTCTCATTTTCCCTCTTTAAACCACAGTTTCAAAAATTCTTAACAAATTTCAAACCAATTTCCCGAATTTAATCTCCTTAAATTCATTGCTTAAAAATTCCTTTCATTTCCCTTTTAATCCCAATTCATTTTATTGATATTTTAGAATACCAGATTATAATCACAGCATAACAAAATTCCAAATCAGTCTATCACAGGATATCAATGAAATAAATCATAGATTATGAATATAATTTCTATACTGTGAGGAATCCAATTGGATCCCTCCAACCTGTCACCCTGCATCCACAGATGTTAGCACAGGATAAATATCGATCAAATCTGATAATAATTATCACGTTCAACAGACCAACCCATCAATCATTTAAATATTAACTATTTAAATTAAACCGACATCCAGTTGTGAGTGAGATTTACTCACCTTGAATTTATCGAGCGTTCCAATTTTTAAATTAAATCGAACAGCGTTCGATTTAACCTAAATTTTATTTGCTCCAAACAATCCCAGATCTTCACCACAGCAGCATGCTCGTCGCTGCGATTCCGGTGCCACCAAAATCATCGGAATCTGATAATGTATGCAAAAGATATAGATTTATAAAGCTTGTATATAAATTTAATACAATTTCTTTTTACAAACCCTAGAAATCACGGCCGTTAGATCTGGACAACAAATCAAGGCTGCTCACTTAGTCTTCTTCCCCAAATGCACGTTCCAGGCAAAAGAAAACACAACATTGTCTAGGTTTGACCAACGATCGCCCCTCCATCATTCATCTTCTCGTCGATCGGCCACCCCCTTTGCGCGCGTCCCAACGATCTCCACCCACGGCCAGAGCATCGGTGAACTCGGCGCCACCCCCTCCTCGTATTTCGCGCACGAACGAGTTGCATTCGAACCCCCGTAGCTATCAATTCACTTCGCGAAAACGCATCGCCACCGTTAGATGTGACCGCCTCGAAAAGCTCTACAACATTCGTTTAGAAAGTGTTGAGAAATAATGCATAGATTTCGAGAAAAATTAGGGAGAAGAAAATTGTATAGCGGCCATTGAATTACTTAGTGGCGGCCGCGAATTTTGCTTCCCTAGGGTTTCTGAAAACGTGAATGTATATACGATTTAATATAATATTTTATTATTAAATTCACTTTTAAACGACCTTTTCAAACGATCTCCAAACAACGCATGCTGACAGGCGTTTATAAGGTTTTACCCGCATTCCGAACACAATGGAACGTGTTGCAGAGGCTAATTCGATCATATACGCGAGTTACGGAAATAAACGATAGATTTTTTTATTAAAACGACTAAAATAGTTTCTATGCGTTTTGAGCTGCCACGGTCAAACGTCAACTCCGATTGCTACGAAAATTGAAATCTGATAATAACTAACTATTACAGATCCAATGGAACATGTTTCGTCAAATTCCGAGACTGTGCCCTGGAAGGCTATTTCGACTCGTCGATAAATTCGAGCAATTTTCAAAATCGTCGAAATAATTTAAAATTTTACTTTTAAAACTTTACTAACTCAATTATAAATCAAATAGAATTTATATTCACATTAGAAATCATTCTGATTCATTTCGAATCAAAATCTAATTATTTGCATTATTATATTATTAAATTCCATTATTAAATTAATTTAGAAATCCCAAATTTGACTTATCGACTTTTGATTCCATTCAAAAGTCCAACAACATTATTTAAATCCAAATAGACTTAAAATAAATTTTAGAAACGATTTTCATACCCATTTACCTCCAGATTTACAAATTACCCCAATATCAAATATTTAATTATTATTATTCAAATCCAATTAAATTACCATATTTGCAATTATAACAAATCTTATTGATTTAAACCAAAGATTTCTTATTTCAAATCTAATTATAATTCACATTCAACATTTAAAATGAACAAAATGCTCAAAAGCCAATGACCAAAATTCTGGGTTGTTACATCCCTCCCCCCTTATAAAAATTTCATCCCCGAAATTTGCTAAGGTAGGAAAATGCTATTAAACTCATTTACTTACCCAGCCTTACTTTGTTAAAACTTACATTCACTTTATCAAAATTCTTAGCTCAATTCCATAACCATTTGCTTTATTTTTAACTCAAAAGCTTTATTTTCAACCCTATTTCAAAAATAACTTTCCTTGTAAACCCAAATTTCGAAATCCTCAAAAAATTTCTAACTCCCAAAATTTTTGACAGCGTCTCCTTTGTACGGAGAGCCTTTTACAATATCACAATAGATATAAATATGTATACATCGACCCACACGGTCGGAAAACAAAATATTTCACCATATATATATATATATATCAATTTCCCAATTAATTGCGTAGGCGCACCTTATTTAAGCAATTTATAAGCAAGCGGCTAATCTATTATGCATTTATGCGTCCCAACTCGATCGATTGCATTCCGCACCTGTACTTACTCAACAAACACATGAGTTTTCAATAATAGGAGATTTTTGACAACATTCTATTCATTAAACTAGCCAAACGCATCAATTACATAGCATATACAACAAATTTGCATAATCTTACATGTAAACCATATTTTACAGGCAATCACAAGGCTTCACCACTAATTTATTTCCTTGATAAATTCATATATCATTTTTATTCCACTCGAAATGATTCCCAATCAAGTTCACTACATACAATTCATAATTGCATCAACTAATCTCATATCCACATCAATTTGGTTTATAACCCCACTTACATAATTTCTCCTTACCCAATTACAAATTGATAAATTTGCATCACATTCATAATTCACTTCAATATGGTTAACATATGATTTTCTTACATTAATTTACTTCAATTCAATTTCAAATTGATTCACAATCAAATTTTATTTTCAATTTGATATACTTGCATTCCTTTAATAATCCACTTTCATTTATATACAAAACCATATAATTATATTGCACTTATACCAATTGATTCAAAACCAACTTTATTTGCTTCCTTTAATTCACTTGCTTTCCTTTATGTCCAACGACAAATTTCTATGCACATTTTGATATTATTCATGCAAATAACCATGACTTAAGCTTATAACCATTTTAAATTAATTCCAACTCAACTTATATTAATTTCATTCCATTCTAAATTATTCACAACCCAACATTCTCATATCTATCACATTATTAATTTAAATCCTTTCACTTCTATTCATTTCCTTTTCCAAACAGGTTCATTCAAAATCATTTCATAAAGCTCAACAACAATCATTTCACAATTTACTTAAGTTATTTCAATTCCATAATAACTCCATCAATTCTATTTTCATTTTAATTTGATCCTCCTCTAATCATATTCCAATCCATTACAATTTTTAACCCAATTAGTTTATTCGCAATCCATTTTAATTTTATTCACCTTCTCAATTCATTTCTGAATTTACTAATAACATTACCATTCCAATTATTCTATACGAGAACTAGGTTTTATTTCACTTTTCATATTTTTAACAAGCTACCAAAATTTTATTCATCCCATTACCTTTATTATTTAATTTAGCTTACACTAAATTCACTTTCAAACAATTCTTTTGAATTTAGTTGAGTGAGAATTTAATTCATTCCATACCATTTCAACTAATTTTTTTTTCAATTCAATGCTTTTCCAATTTTAATTCAAGTTCAACCAAATTCTTATTTAGCCATCTTAAATTCATTCCATTCCCTTACTAACTTAAGTAAGAATTTAATTCCCCTCAATACTATTTATAACACAGCTGAATTTTGATTTCAATTCAGTCCAAATTCAACTCAATTACATTAATTTAAATTAAATCCTATTCGATCCAATTCGAATAATTTTTATTTCCCCATTCAATTTAAATTTTGAATTCACCATAACATTCAACCATTTCCCACTTATGAATTATAATTCATTTTTTATTTATTTATTTTTTCATAAATTTCCCAACTTATTTACTTAAAATCTCATTTTGCTCATATGAGTCCATTTACATCTTACACCCATAATTCTGGATTATTTATTTCACTTAAGGACTTAAGTGTATTCATCTCATTCAATAATTGTACTTATATTATACAATTATCCTACCTTTCCACAAATATCCAATTCAATCCAAATCCAAATTTAATTTTTATTTAACTTACCTTAAGTTAACTTCCAATATATCTTATCCACCTTTATTTACTCAGGTTAAAATTTTAATTTCCAGGAATTAAATTTTCAATTTTCATTCTTAACTATATCAACTTCACTTTATAAATTAAATATTGATTCCTTTTGACCTTTCACATCATTTAAATAGAATTCCCAGAATTCAATTGCCCGGATTTATTTCAAAACCATTTTGAAATAATAATCAACACATACCCACTTGGTATATCAAATCAGATCTCTGGATTTAAAAACAATTTGGTTTTTACCAAACAATTCTCTTTTGAAACTTCTAAAACACACTTGTTTATCAAACAAGTCCAAACCAATATCAGAACCAATCACCATGGTAGCAAATCCATCACTTTAGAAACTCGAAAATAAATTCTGATGATGTGGCCATCATCATCAGGATTATTTTCCAGCGACTGAAGTGAGTTCAGTGCTTCTTTACTTCCATAATCCATTTCAAAGCAATTTCCATTCAAAAATATTTTCCCAAAATAATACTCCATTATTGCCTTCAAACAGTTTGGAAAACATTTCAAACATTCCCAAGATTTTAAATTCCCAAACTTTTTGTTTAAATTCATTTAAAACTTTTTTTCAAAATTTCCGTGATTTAAATTCTGGTTTAAATCAAATTTTAGTTATACTTCTTTGGATAAGTCACACTTATAGAATTTTATTTGGTTATAAACCATTCCAAATTTATATTCTTATTTGATTACAATATTAACAACCAAACATCCAAATATATAAAATAATTTTAGAAAATTATTTCTTTTATATCAAAATATAATTTTAGGTAAAATTATTTCATTTACCCTCTTTAAAAACAATACCATGTCGGTTTATATTGTTTAAGAGTTTAGAAACCCCTATCGATTACGGTTGTACTTCCCGTACCGACTAGAATTCATAAACACTCAACCGATAAATCAACACAGTATAAAACAATTTTTATATTCACTAACAAGTACGCTCTCATAGCTATTATTACACTCAACTCATTATAGAGTACTATTGACTCTAATTTTAATGAGTAATTTTTCCCCCACCAAAGCCTAGGTTGTCGCCAACCTACGCTCTGATACCAAGTGTAGCGACCCGCCCTTTCTGTAACAACCCAGGATTTGCATTACCAATTAATAAATAAAAGTTAGGATTTTTATTTATTTTAATGAAGCATAAAAGGATTTGGAATAACAAAATTTATTTGAAAAAGGCTATTTTAATTAAATGGGAAATATGGGATTTTAAAATGAGGATAAAATGTTATTTTTGGAAAGTTAAATATTTGAGGAGAGATTTTAAAATGGGTTTGGATAAGAAAAAATGAGTTTTATAAACATATATGAACACTTAGACTAATTTTTGGAAATATGTAAATAACTCTCTTCTTATTGGGTTACAAAACCTAACCCAATAACCCACCCTAAACCTCCTCTATAAATTATCTCATACTCTCATAACCTCATTCATTCAACCCTAATCAAAACCATAATCATTTCCTAAAGCTTGCATAACAAAAATGGCCTCTATCTTCATCTCCTTCTAGTTTTAGCTTATGCAAGTCATTCTATGCAAAGGTAATGCAAATACCCACCTCAAATCCATTTTTATATCTTTCTCATTTCTGAAATGTATTTGGTAACACATGTTTTATGTGTTTTTTTTATCTTATAGCCTCCTAATCATCTTTTGTTAACTTGGGTTGATGCTATAATAGTCTTTGTTGCTTTCAAGAGAGGTATATATTGCTAAAAACCTCTTCTAATATGTGTTTAATCATCTTTTGATTTTGGTAATCAGTTAGTAACACATGTTTTATTATGTAACATGTGAATCATAGCTCTTTGATCATCTTTGCTTTTATTTGGGGTGTGCACATAAGGTATTTGTAATATATGCTAGCTGAAATTATAATTAGTTTATTGCTGTTAGTAAATTAGACATATCTCATTCATCTTAAATCGGAATTAAGATTTTCTTGAAGTTCTGGAAAGCTTATTCTGTACCCCATAACTTTTATGTTTTGTGCTTTGCCTAATTTTGAGGTTTGAATGGTCGAAATTATGCTTGTTTTTCGCTGACCTGACAACAAACTACAGGGTTGATAAAATAAAAACCTGAAATTGATTTGGCCATAAGTTACTCGTTTCTTATCCAAATCTAATAATTTTGGATGTTCTGGAAAGCTTAGATTTAGAGCTAAAACTTTCATGTTTTGAGTTTCATGAAATTTTGAAGCTAATTTGATCAAAACCGTGCATTCTTACCACTGTCCCGAGAGCACAACGACAGTGATATAAAATTTAGATCTGAGAATTGTTTCAGTCATAGAATTTTCATCTCTGGTCGGAATTTGACGATCTTGGTCATTCCGGAAAGCTTAGAAACTAAGCTAAAACTTTCATTTTATTCATTTTGCCATAATTTGAGGTTTACTATGCCAAAATTGTGGGTTTTCATCTCTGGCCAGTTAGTGCATAGCTATAGGCCTTAATCTCTTTTCTCCCGTTGTTTTCAGCGTAGAACCCCGACTTTGCGACGACATCCCGGGCTCGTCTTTTGTCAGATTTCATCGTTTTTGGTCTCGTTAAAAAGATGAGATCGAGATCTTTAACCATGCAAAGTTTGGTTTAGATCTGGGTGCATTAGATACTTCGTTTCTATTGCCGAAGTAGCACCCAGAAACTGTTTTACAATAGTGATCATTTTCAGTTATCGTCAGACTAACTTCGAAACATTGTCGTTTCTTCGTTTCAAGTCGAAACCGAACAATTCTTGTTGCATATCAAAGTAGGAGTACTTTACTACGCTCCTGCAAATTTTCATCAAGATCTGAGTTCATGTGACCCTTCGACCATGTCGTCGAAGTGGGACCTTTACACTGTTTTGACACAGTAAAGTTTTATGATTTTTGTCCGACTTTGAGACGACGCCGTTTCTTCGTTTCAAGTCGGAATTTCCCGATTCTTTTTACAATTTGGAGTAGGGATGTTGGACTATATGCCTACCAATTTTCATGCCATTCGGATTCAGTTTGCTGGTCCGAATAATTTTCCGAACTTGGGTTCGCGTCATTTTTGGACTATTTTCCAACACTTAGAATATTTTCAGTGATTTTCTGGTTTTATTGATTTCTTTGAGATTTGTCTCTAGATTTCGTACACGAGTTTTACGAATTATTTTCAAAGGATTTTTCACTCCTAAATGACTTTCGAAATTATTATATAATATTATTTTAATTATTAAATTAATTACTCCATAATAGGAGAGTTTTCAAAAGTCGTTTTAAAGTGATTTCAAAATCAATTATAAATCCGTTTCGCACCATTATTTTCTATAATAAAAATCTCACACTCACTTTTTAGCACGTCGAGCGAAGTGGAAAGGTGCTTAAACGGTTAGGAAATCTCGGGCCTATGGAACCGTGTGTATTTCCTTTCCGGTTAATCCCCGACCTATTCGATTGATTGTTTTGACCTTTGGGTCTAGTTTACCGATGATACGAGGTGGACTTTTTATTGTTTGGAGTGTGAGCTTGCTATTGGTTAGTAAACCGTTTAGTGCGAACGTGGGGTATGGGACTCATTGTTAACACTTTACGGGTTCCTCTCCAAGAAGTTGGTGACACATTAGCCTTTGGGCGGCTAGTACTGGACCTCTGGGTCACCACGCCTCTGGGCAACCGTCTCTGGACACCTGCTCTATGGAGCAGTTTATTTTTTTCGGCATGCGCCTCTGGGCCTTTATCCTTCTGGGAAGGATCTTGCCGTCTCGCGCGTTCCGCATCTGTGCGAGTGATCGATCACAACTCTACAGTACTTGGCAACAACGACTCTGGTCGGTGCACGTGCAATATTGATATTATTTGATGATTTTACATCCATTCGAGTACCGCCATTCGGTGTTGGTTCTATGGAATCATACGATGTAAGTGCGATTACCTTGTGGATTCACAGTGTCTCTGGACACTACTTTTCAGTGTTTTGATTTCATTGATCTTTCCATATATCCCCATTGCTCTTTGGAGCATCGATCTTTGCTTGGGCATTGATTACGGACTCTGGTCACTCTTGGGATTATTGCCTATGGGCATCTTTTTATAGCTTTGGCTACGCCGATGATATGAGGCGATTTTATTTATTCTACACTTTGGTGTTGATTTCTCTTTGGAGATTTTTATTGTTTATTGATGATTAGGGATCGTCATTATATTCATGTGGTTCATAATATACTTCTCTTTGGATAAGTACTGTTTTATTTATGTACCACATTATTATATATCTCAGTTATTACTAATTGTTTAGCTAGCCTGACCCGAGTGTTTTCGCTCGGGTCAGACCGAGTTGTTTCAGGTTAGGTCTCTGGACTTAGCTTCTGTGCTTCTGCTTGGACGCTATCTGCTATGCTGATAGATAGCGCTTTTATTTGTCCACTATTCCGCTACTCTGTTATTATTTAGACTTTGATATGTACATATTTTTGACCCACATGTGTGGGCAGTGGCTTTGTACCCACTTATAGTATTTGGATCTGTATTGACGATGTATTGTTCTGGGATTTTATATCTGTTATGTGATTATGTTCTGTGATGTTTTATCATTTATTATTATGCTTTGTCCTGATAGATCTTTAGCCATTTGTAATTTCGTTATAAGTATTTACCGAATATGTCGAACCACTTGAAAAAAAAATATAGATACCATCCTTTCGACGTATTCAGTAGATAGTTATAGCTTGATTACAAATGGTCGCTTCCACTATACTCTATTCTCCGCTTTAACAGACAGTACTACTCCCGTAATACTCTTTGTTACAGTGGGTCTCAGAGTGGGGCGTTACAGTTTGGTATCAAAGCCTGGTTTCAGGAATAAGCATAATAAACACAGAACAGATACGTACAATACATTTTAAATTAGATCCGAATTAAATCAAATCCCTTCCTTATGTTTATTGATAGATAAGTTAGGAATATGTATAGGAATCCGTTATATTCCGTAGTATTCCTTAATTAATTATCTATCATTGAATCATGTCTAACTCTAATTCCCGTTACGACATGTTTGACCAATTGATCGGTGCGAAGGTCTTCTCTCAACTTGACCTTGCCACCGGATTCCATCAGCTACGAGTCATGGAAGATAGCATTCCTCTTACAGCATTTCGTACTCGTCGTGGTTCTTTTGAGTGGTTGGTCATGCCGTTCGGCTTGACGAACGCTCCGGCTTTCTTCGTCGATCTTATGAATCGAGTATTCCGGGAATACATCGATAGATTCGTTCTGGTTTTCATCGACGATATTCTTATTTATTCTAGATCTGAGGCAGAGCATGCTCATCATTTGCGGATCGTCTTGGATACTCTTCGTCAGCATCAGCTTAAGGCCAAGCTCTCCAAGTGCCATTTTTGGGAGAGCAAGGTCAAGTTCTTAGGCCATATTATATCATCTGAGGGTATTTCCGTCGATCCTGCCAAGATCGAAGCTATTCAGAATTAGAATCAGCCCGAGAACGTTCATGATATTTGCAGCTTCCTTGGGCTGGCGGGTTATTACCGTCGGTTTATCAAGGATTTCTCTCGAGTTGCACTTCCCCTCACGACTCTGACTCGTAAGGGAGTTCGTTTTATTTGGTCTGATAAGTGTGAAGCTTCCTTTCAGCGACTGAAGGAACTTCTCACTCATGCTCCTATCCTTGTAGTTCCTGAGAGTAACCATGATCTTGTTGTTACACCGACGCTTGTGGTAGCGGCCTCGGTGCTGTGCTTATGCAGAAGGATTAGGTAGTTGCTTAAGCTTCTAGGCAGCTACGTCCGAATGAGGTTCGCTATCCTACTCATGATCTTGAGTTAGCAGCTATCGTCTTTGCTTTGAAGACGTGGCGTCATTATCTATTGGGCGAACGTTTCATTCTCTACACCAATCACAAGTCGTTGAGGTATTTATTCAGTCAGAAGGATCTCAATATGAGGCAGCAGCGATGGCTCGAGTTTCTCGCCTCATATGACTTAGATTTTCAGTATACCCCTGGCAAGGGGAATCGTGTTGTAGATGCGCTCAGTTGCAAACACTCGGCAGTTGTTTCTATGATGATTACCGAGTGGGATATTCTTGAGACTCTTTCTATGTGTGATATTCGAAATCGAGCTCCGTCTTCCGATTCTCAGATCTTGTTATTCAGCTTGGAAGCTCGACCTATTCTATTGGATTGCATTGCCCATGCTCAGCGGCAGGATCCAGACTTGTTGCGATATATTCATCTCCTTGAGTCGGAATCCTGTGATGAGACATTGTTGGATTATTCTATTGATTCTCATCGGTGTCTTCGCAGGAAGAACCGTATTTTGGTACCATCTGATTTATCACTTAGGCATTACATTCTGGACGAGTGTCATCGCACTAAGTACACCATCCATCCCGGTTCGAGCAAGATGTATGCCGATATGTGTCGGGTATATTATTGGGAAGGCATGAAGAGTGATGTTGCAAGTTATGTAAGCCGTTGCATGACTTGTCAACAGATCAAAGCTGAGCACCAACGTCCATCCGGTCTTCTTCAGCCGCTAGAGATTCCATTGTGGAAATGGGATCAGATATCCATGGATTTTATTGACGGTCTGCCTCGATCGAGGTCAGGCCATACTTCTATTTGGGTCATCGTCGATCGCTTGACCAAATCAGCTCATTTCATTCCTATTAAGTCCACTCGGACTGCTCCTTAGCTTGCCAAGTTTTATGTGAAGGAAGTCGTTCGACTTCATGGCATTCCTAGCTCTATCGTCTGTGATCGAGACACTATCTTTACTAGTCACTTCTGTAAGTGCCTACAGTCAGCTTTGGGCTCAAAGCTGAATCTCTTGACTGCTTATCATCCTCAGACCGACGGTCAAACGGAGAGGGTGAATCGTGTTTTGGAGGATCTTTTGCGCTGTTGTATTCTGGATTTCGAAGGTAGTTGGGAGGATCACTTACCGCTTGTAGAGTTCTCCTACAACAACAGCTTTCAGTCTAGTATCGGCATGGCACCTTTCGAGGCTCTCTACGAAAGGCCATGTCATTCTCCTGCTTGTTGGTTAGAATCTGGCGAAAAGCTCCTTCTTGGTCCAGATTCAGTTCGGGAATCTTCTGAGAAGATTATTCTTATCCGTCAGAGAATGAAAGAGGCACAGTACCGCCATAAATCCTACACGGACAACCGTAGGAAGCCTCTTGAGTTCTCCATTGGTGATCATGTCTTTATTCGGATATCTCCCATGAAGGGGGTTGTGCGTTTCAGCTCTATAGGAAAGTTGGCTCCTCGCTATGTCGGACCATTTCCTATTACGGAATGCATCGGCTTCATTGCTTATCATGTGGCTCTACCTGCTCATTTCTCTGGAATACATGATGTGTTCCATATTTCTCAGCTTCGCAAGTGTGTCCGCGATCCCGATTCTATCATTGAGCCGCATGCTGTGCCTGATTTAGAGGTCTTACCTGATTTATCTTTGGAGCAGCAACCTCTTCGTGTGCTTGATTTGGAGGTTAGACGCCTTAGCAACAAAGAGGTTCCACACGTGAAGATTCAATGGTCACCGAATCCTAAGGACTGCACTTGGGAGACCAGAGAATCTATCGAACGCTCTTATCCTGGCTTTCTCCCATCTTCTTCTACGGGTGAGAATTCTCTATTTTATCTCTATCACTTCTTTTGTGGATTTGACGTTATAGACGACATCTATCTTAAGGAATTGCGGGGACACAATTTTCTTAAGGGGGGGAGTCTGTAACAACCCAGGATTTGCATTACCAATTAATAAATAAAAGTTAGGATTTTTATTTATTTTAATGAAGCATAAAAGGATTTGGAATAACAAAATTTATTTGAAAAAGGCTATTTTAATTAAATGGGAAATATGGGATTTTAAAATGAGGATAAAATGTTATTTTTGGAATGTTAAATATTTGAGGAGAGATTTTAAAATGGGTTTGGATAAGAAAAAATGAGTTTTATAAACATATATGAACACTTAGACTAATTTTTGGAAATATGTAAATAACTCTCTTCTTATTGGGTTATAAAACCTAACCCAATAACCCACCCTAAACCTCCTCTATAAATTATCTCATACTCTCATAACCTCATTCATTCAACCCTAATCAAAACCCTAATCATTTCCTAAAGCTTTCATAATAAAAATGGCCTCTATCTTCATCTCCTTCTAGTTTTAGCTTATGCAAGTCATTCTATGCAAAGGTAATGCAAATACCCACCTCAAATCCATTTTTATATCTTTCTCATTTCTGAAATGTATTTGGTAACACATGTTTTATGTGTTTTTTTGATCTTATAGCCTCCTAATCATCTTTTGCTAACTTGGGTTGATGCTATAATAGTCTTTGTTGCTTTCAAGAGAGGTATATATTGTTAAAAACCTCTTCTAATATGTGTTTAATCATCTTTTGATTTTGGTAATCAGTTAGTAACACATGTTTTATTATGTAACATGTGAATCATAGCTCTTTGATCATCTTCGCTTTCATTTGGGGTGTGCACATAAGGTATTTGTAATATATGCTAGCTGAAATTATAATTAGTTTATTGCTGTTAGTAAATTAGACATATCTCATTCATCTTAAATCGGAATTAAGATTTTCTTGAAGTTCTGGAAAGCTTCTTCTGTACCCTATAACTTTTATGTTTTGTGCTTTGCCTAATTTTGAGGTTTGAATGGTCGAAGTCATGCTTGTTTGTCGCTGACATGACAACAAACTACAGGGTTGATAAAATAAAAACCTGAAATTGATTTGGCCATAAGTTACTCGTTTATTATCCAAATCTAATAATTTTGGATGTTCTGGAAAGCTTAGATTTAGAGCTAAAACTTTCATATTTTGAGTTTCATGAAATTTTGAAGTTAATTTGATCAATACTGTGCATTCTTACCACTGTCCCGAGAGCACAACGACAGTGATATAAAATTTAGATCTGAGAAATGTTTTAGTCATAGAATTTTCATCTCTGGTCGGAATTTGACGATCTTGGTCATTCCGGAAAGCTTAGAAACTAATCTACAACTTTCATTTTATTCATTTTGCCAGAATTTGAAGTTTACTATGCCAAAATTGTGGGTTTTCATCTCTGGCCAGTTAGTGCATAGCTATAGGCCTTAATCTCTTTTCTCCTGTTGTTTTCAGCGTAGAACCCCGACTTTGCGACACCATCCCGGGCTCGTCTTTTGTTGGATTTAATCGTTTTTGGTCTCATTAAAAAGATGAGATTGAGATCTTTAACCATGCAAAGTTTGGTTTAGATCTGGGTGCATTAGATACTTCGTTTCTATTGCCGAAGTAGCACCCAGAAACTGTTTTACAATAGTGATCATTTTCAGTTATCGTCGGACCAACTTCGAAACATTGTCGTTTCTTCGTTTCAAGTCGAAACCGAACAATTTTTATTGCATATCAAAGTAGGAGTACTTTACTACGCTCCTGCAAATTTTCATCAAGATCTGAGTTCATGTGACCCTTCGACCATGTCGTCGAAGTGGGACCTTTACACTGTTTTGACACAGTAAAGTTTTATTTTTTTTGTCCGACTTTGAGACGACGCCGTTTCTTCGTTTCAAGTCGGAATTTCTCGATTCTTTTTACAGTTTGGAGTAGGGATGTTGGACTATATGCCTACCAATTTTCATGCCATTCGGATTCAGTTTGCTAGTCCGAATAATTTTCCGAACTTGGGTTCGCGTCATTTTTGGACTATTTTCCAACACTTAGAATATTTTCAGTGATTTTCTGGTTTTATTGATTTCTTTGAGATTTGTCTCTAGATTTCGTACACGGGTTTAACGAATTATTTTCAAAGGATTTTTCACTCCTAAATGGATTTCGAAATTATTATATAATATTATTTTAATTATTAAATTAATTACTCCATAATAGGAGAGTTTTCAAAAGTCGTTTTAAAGTGATTTCAAAATCAATTATAAATCCGTTTCGCACCATTATTTTCTATAATAAAAATCTCACACTCACTTTTTAGCACGTCGAGCGAAGTGGAAAGGTGCTTAAACGGTTAGGAAATCTCCGGCCTATGGAACCGTGTGTATTTCCTTTCCGGTTAATCCCCGACCTATTCGATTGATCATTTTGACCTTTGGGTGTAGTTTACCGATGATATGAGGTAGACTTTTTATTGTTTGGAGTGTGAGCTTGCTATTGGTTAGTAAACCGTTTAGTGCGAACGTGGGGTATGAGACTCATTGTTAACACTTTACGGGTTCCTCTCCAAGAAGTTGGTGATACATTAGCCTTTGGGCGGCTAGTACTGGACCTCTGGGTCACCACGCCTTTGGGAAACCGTATCTGGACACCTGCTCTATGGAGCAGTTTATTTTTTTTGGCATGCGCCTCTGGGCCTTTATCCTTCTGGGAAGGATCTTCCGTCTCGCGCGTTCCGCATCTGTGCGAGTGATCGATCACAACTCTACAGTACTTGGCAACAACGACTCTGGTCGGTGCACGTGCAATATTGGTATTATTTGATGATTTTACATCCATTCGAGTACCGCCATTCGGTGTTGGTTCTATGGAATCATACGATGTAAGTGCGATTACCTTGTGGATTCACAGTGTCTCTGGACACTACATTTCAGTGTTATGATTTCATTGACTTTTCAGTATATCCCCATTGCTCTTTGGAGCATCGATCTTTGCTTGGGCATTGATTACGGACTCTGGTCACTCTTGGGATTATTGCCTATGGGCATCTTTTTATAGCTTTGGCTACGCCGATGATATGAGGCGATTTTATTTATTCTACACTTTGGTGTTGATTTCTCTTTGGAGATTTTTATTGTTTATTGATGATTAGGGATCGTCATTATATTCATGTGGTTCATAATAGACTTCTCTTTGGATAAGTACTGTTTTACTTCTGTACCACATTATTATATATCTCAGTTATTACTGATTGTTTAGCTAGCCTGACCCGAGTGTTTTCGCCATGGTCAGACCGAGTTGTTTCAGGTTAGGTCTCTGGACTTAGCTTCTGTGCTTCTGCTTGGACGTTATCTGCTATGCTGATAGATAGCGCTTTTATTTGTCCACTATTCCGCTACTCTGTTATTATTCAGACTTTGATATGTACATATTTTTGACCCACATGTGTGGGCAGTGGCTTTGTACCCACTTATAGTATTTGGATCTGTATTGACGATGTATTGTTCTGGGATTTTATATCTGTTATGTGATTATGTTCTGTGATGTTTTATCATTTATTATTATGCTTTGTCCTGATAGATCTTTAGCCATTTGTAATTTCGTTATAAGTATTTACTGAATATGTCGAACCACTTGAAAAAAAATATAGATACCATCCTTTCGACGTATTCAGTAGATAGTTATAGCTTAATTACAAATGGTCGCTTCCACTATACTCTATTCTCCGCTTTAACAGATAGTATTACTCCCGTAATACTCTTTGTTACAGTGGGTCTCAGAGTGGGGCGTTACACTTTCCGACCCTCGAAAATCGACACAAAATACACCACAGTATAATATGCCGACGATCGAGTGCTAGGATAGTGTGATAACCCGGATTTTGAACAGCTGTTAATTGGATAATTAACTGATTTTTAACTATTGAGATACTAATTTTATTTGGTTGGACAAATAAAACTTTGATAATTAGAATATATATGGATATGTATATAGATGAATTTGAATTATAATAAATGCTGAATTATAAATATGTGAATAAATATCTATTTGATAGTCTCCTAATATAATTATTCAATTGGCAAGATTATTATTTTCAAGGTTTATTTAAAGATTTTAGACACTAAAATAATAACTATGCATATACTTATGAATAAAAAAAAAGTATTCTAGTTTAAAGTAAAATTGGTAAAGGTATATGTATTTCTTTAAAAGGTTATACTTGAAATAAATGAAGTTTGTAAATATATAAAGATTGAAAACACACATGTATAAATGTATTACATTGATTTAAGTAATAAATAAATACATAAGACATTAAAAATAAAATAAAATATATATATAAACATTTTCTCATGAAAATGTACAAATGTAAGCTAAAGACATAATATAAAAACATGTGTAAGTTAATAAATATTTGCAAATGACAAATGTTAAGGATTGAACAAGTGTCACCATTTTTATTTTTATTTTCTTTATTTGAAATAAATCCTAAATTAAATCTATATACACATCTCTCCCTATATCTCATTTTTCTTTTGATCAGTAACTAAGGTAAAATATCTTTAGCCAAAACAAAAGGAGTGAATCTAGTTGTAATCTTCCCAGTAAATAATGGCAGACCAAAACATGAAATCAAATGTGCAAATCAAATCTGCAAGGCCTATAAACACTTCCTCTTCTATAGAAAATTGTAATCTTCTCAAACCAATCATAACAAGATCAAAACACTCCTCAAGAACATCCTTCAAAACTGCGTGCCTGCAGTATGTTTTCAAATGCATGCAAGTACTCCAGTTTTTAAATCACGGCCATTTCAAAAATTTCAAGCATTTCTGTTTAAAGCAAATCAAGTATTCAGTTTTCTGGAATCAATATACAAATGCATGCAGATTTCAATCCAGTTCTTTTTCAAAGCTCTACATCTCTAACAGGTGAGTAAACCACTTAATTTTGATTTCATAAGATGGAAAAGTTGTGAAAAGTATTTGTATCAATGTATTTATGTCTGCATGTATATTTATATACAAGTGTAGATCTGTATGTTGTTTGCATTTGGATTTTTCATTTCTGTGATTCTCTGTTTTCAAGTTACAGAGTGTAAATTACATCAAAAATTCAAAACCTCTTCATCTATCCTCTATTAAGTTTTTGTTTTCAAACAAGATAGGATTGTTTAACTATAATTTAGGTTTTAAAAATATGGTTAAGTATTTTAGGCTTGAAATCTGCTGGAATTAAGAAAAATACAGTGTAATTTTTATAACATGTTAAATTCAAGAATTGCAATTCGATGTTTCAATTATATAATTTGAATAGACTCAGAAAAATATGATTTTTAAAAGAGAGAACTTGATTTTTAATGTTATATCGAGAGAGTAATCATAAGTTAACCAGAAAATAGTTCTTGAGAGTTTTCTGGCGATCGATGGTCTCGAGATGGACGATAACTTCGCTGGAGGAAATAGGAAGCCTGGGAAACTCGGCAAAAATGGTTGATGATTTTAGAGTTCGTCGTGGAGGATGAGCAAGACTAATTTAGGGTTTAAGGGGCCAGTCTGGTTCGAAAAGGAAGTGCGTAAATTTCGACAACCATGGTGGATCGGAAGCGATCGCACCCATGGGAAAAGAGGGAGTGGATTCTGGCGGAGCTTAGGGTGGAGTATCGTAACCGTTGATGATCTAAGGAGGGAGAACGAGGCGTTTAATGGTGGTTCGTTTTTGTTCGAATTTTGGTCGTACTGTCCAATTTCAAATTCATCAAAGCTTCTTAACGCTGGGTGTTTTGGTGTGTCGAATTGATGATCGCCGATTTGTAGATGGTCGTAGCATCGACCGGAGGTGGACAGGGCGGTGTGCAACGTGCACACGTACACGATGTATCTGGGTTCGTTGAGGAGTTTGGGCAGAAAGGCTTTGCCTCAGAGTTGAGCTCGGGGTCGAATAGGGTTAGACTCGGAGGAAATGAAATGTTTTCTAATTCAACTCAAAGGTCTTAGGTTAATTAATGTGTTAATGATGATTATTTCAAAAGGTTTAGTGATAAGATTTAAATTACTTAATGGGAAGTAATTAAAGATTGAAGGTTAATTTATTAATATTTAAGGATTAATTAATTAATAGTTAAAGAATAATTAATCTGCAATTAAGGTTTGTTAAATTGGGTTTAAGGGGATTACTTAGTAGAAGTAATTAATGATAAATTACTTAGTGTAATTAATAAAGGATAATTAATTAAGAGTTAATTAATTTATTAAAAATTAAAGTTTAATTAATTAAGGAATTAAACTTTATTGATGATTAAAAGTTAATTAATTAAAGTAATTAATTAAAGTGATGTAATTAATTAAGATAATTAATTAAATAAAAGTTAATCATTTAATAATTAAAGGTTAATTGAATTTTTAATTAAGGTTGATTAATTAATGAACTTATTATTAAAAGATTAATTAATAAATGATTAAAGGATAATTAATTAAAATGGTTTGAAATTAATTAATTAACCTGGATTAGAAATTTAATTATAAGTAATTAATCTGGTTTAAGTTAATTATAATCAGATAATGAATTGATCTTGCTTATGGATGATTGAGTAATATTGAATGCTTTGGATTATTTGATATATCTGATTTGGGATTATGATGCTCTGTGATATGAGATGCTTCAGATGAATTGTGATAGTGTAAGTTATTTATCTGTGATAATTGCTATGTGAATATGATATCCTGAATTTAAATTAGATTGTTTAACTTAAACATCTTAGCTTAAAAAGGATCACATTTGAATTCGAAGAGACCGGAGTCGGGTATTAGTTAATATCCGAAACCACTTCGATTTGAAATCTTCTATAATTCTTTATAGATTGATATGTGAAATCAATATGACGGTTTGGGATAATATGGACCATTTAAACTAAGTTGGATACTTAAGTATTGTTTTGTGAAAATAAGTGTTGATTATATAAGTTATTTACTTATAGTAAAGTATAAGTTACCCGGGTTTATATAAGTTGCATGCGTTAGTATTCCTTGTTAGATGGGTTTACTCACGCTGGTTTCCAGCCTGACCCGGGTGTTACTTTGATGTAATGCTCGGGTCAGACCGAGTATTACAGATTTCCAGGTAAGGACGTTCTGAAGCTCAAGAGGCGAGCTGGATGGCAGGAACGTATGGAGTTTACCGCTGTGTATTTGAGAGCTTATTGATAGTAGTCTGGGACAGGTTGATAACTGTCTAGTCTATCTGTGTATATGTTGTAACTCTGATGTATTGAATGTAAAGTAACAATTACAGCTTTTCTTTGTATAAATGCTATTATTTGTTATTATATTTTATCCGCTGCGAATGTGAGATGTTGTGTTTTCTTTCTTCTTTCTATTCTTCTTCTATCTTTTCTTCTTTTCCTTAACAATTCGGAATTATCAGAGTTGAAATTTCCGGGTTGTTACAGATAGACAGATTGTTGAGGAAAAAGAAAGAAGATAGAAGAAAGAAGGAACTAAACAACATCAGAATCTCACAATCGCAGCGGAACAAGATATAATAAATAATAACAGATCTTTACACAAATTGAAAACTATATCTGTTTTATAAAATACATCATCAGAGTATATCATAAGTGAACAACAATTACCAGCCTGGCAGTTATATCAACCTGCCTCACAACTGCTGATAATTTACAACAATCATAGCAACGGAATAAACAAGTACGAATAATACGTCTCGAACTCCAGCTCCTCTCCTGAGCTCCAAAGTATCAAATCCTAAACCTGCAATATTCGGTCTGACTCGAGCATTATAATAAAATAACACCCGAGTCAGTCTGGAATACCAGCGTCAGAAAAATACATGCAAACTGATTCTTAAAGTTTCAAAAATCCTTTGAAATTAAAAGCATCTCGTAAGACCACGCCACAAATAAACATGTCGGGTTTTTACCTTACGATAGCCAAAACACTTTTTATCAAATCCGTCTGATATTATAATAGTTTCTATATACAAATACTTATTCAAATAGCTGAAATTGTTACATGATTAAATTCCAGCATACTAGCCACAAAATGGGTAATACAAACAAAAACCGTAAAGGTACGTAGGGAGAATGGATTTCCAACTAATGACTAGGCACTGGGGTACCACCTGTCACACTACCTGGTCTAGATCAGTGTACCGAGGACCATGCCCGATCCCCTACAACACAAGACCGGAACTACTCCTTACTGGATAATTCCGAGTAAGATCACCCCACGGTTGGGATCAGCAACCGCACCACTAAGCCGAAATATAAGGGACATCTAGACATGGATGACCTCACCCTAATGGGTGCGACCCACATAGCCTTGCTGGATAACCTCTGATTTTCAGTCATTCCCGGTTGATGAGGCTTGAGGCTAAGCGTTACCTTTTTAGAACATATCACTTAGAATGCCCATCGTCCACCTAACGATGTTCCGAAAGCATTCATCCATACAAGTACGTCCCGGTGTTCAAACGAAACCGAAGGCACTACTCCTACTACATCCATTTTGGAATCACCCTCAGGATTAGTAGCGACTAGCCCTTGCACTTCACTGCTCCATCTTCGACTCCAAACTCGTTTTTCCACGAAAACGTACAAACCAGGTCGAAGTGGTTTTCGAGAAATAAATCTCGATCCCGGTCTCATCGAAACGATCAGCGCATTGGCCAATATTGTTAGTCGGTTATTTAACTATCAATTAACATTCACAAACAACCATCAAACAATAAATAATTACCCAAATTATTTATTATTCTCAAGATATCTTTACAAGATATATTCCCAATTTCACCCTTGAAACAGTTTTTCAAACCATCTTCCTTTACGGAATAAATTTCCCAAATATTGTTTTTCCACTGAAAATAACCAAGTCCAAACATTTTAGATTCTAAAACAATTAAATCACTTTATTCTAAAATATACCTTAAAAATATTTAAAGCAAAACTATTTATAAGATATATCTAATTTTAAAATAAAGGTTAAGCTACACTAGAATTTTAAAAGAGGAATTACAAAATTTTATACTAGTTCAAATAAAACTTTAACCAACCTACCTTTAAAATAAATCCATTTTATAAAATATAAATATTAATAATATTCTTTTAAATGATAATACCAATTAAACCTTAAAAATAATTATTACTATAACTAATTTATTAAATATTTACTTCTAAGATTTTTTTTTACAACTTAAATAATAATTCTTAAAAACGTTCTTTTAAAAACAACTTCAAAACTTCTAACTTTTACTCAAAAATCTGCTTTAAAAACGTGCTTGGCTTTTTAGAGAAATACACTCCATTTTAGAATAAACCACAAAATTCCTTTTAAAAATCATGCTGGATTTATCTAAATTCAAATTTACGTCTCAACCCGTAAATTTCTTCCAACACTCTAAAAATAAAACTCCCTTTTACTTTTAAGCACACTTTCCATCTCCTGGAAATCACTTCCAAAATATATACTTAATTTATTTAAAATAAGTTACCAAATCCTTTACTTCCAATAACACCTTTGAAAATTCCATAAAGTTTCCTTGAGTAACTTAAATCAGAACTTCTTTTAAGATAAAGTTATTATATCAAATATCTATGTTAAAGTTTCCTTTAGAAACCATAATACTAATTTACCCTTAAAATAATTAAATACCATAATTACTTAAATAAATATTTACCTTTCTCTTAAAAATAATTAAACTTATTTATCTAAAACATTCCAAAACACAGTTTTAAACTTCTATTTTACACTTTGAAAGCTTTCCTTTGAAAACTTTCTACATTTTCCAGGAAAAGAAAATACCCTTTCCACCTTAAAAGTGATCTCACTATTTCTTTTAAAACAATTTGCACTTCTTATAGAAAATCCCACTGGAAAATCTTTACTTTTAAATTTATCCTTCGATAAATATCCCAATTCATTTATAAACCCGGTTTATAAATTCTCATTTCTCATTTTCCCTCTTTAAACCACAGTTTCAAAAACTCTTAACAAATTTCAAACCAATTTCCCGAATTTAATCTCCTTAAATTCATTGCTTAAAAATTCCTTTCATTTCCCTTTTAATCCTAATTCATTTTATTGATATTTTAGAATACCAAATTATAATCACAGCATAACAAAATTCCAAATCAGTCTATCACAGGATATCAATGAAATAAATCATAGATTATGAATATAATTTCTATACTGTGAGAAATCCAGTTGTATCCCTCCAACCTATCACCCTGCATCCACAAATGTTAGCACATGGATAAATATCGATTAAATCTGATAATAATTATCACGTTCAACAGATCAACCCATCAATCATTTAAATATTAACTATTTAAATTAAACCGGCATCCAGATGTGAGTGAGATTTACTCACCTTGAATTTATCGAGCGTTCCAATTTTTAAATTAAATCGAACAGCGTTCGATTTAACCTAAATTTTATTTGCTCTAAACAATCCCAGATCTGCACCACAGCGGCCCGCTCGTCGCTGCGATTCCGGTGCCACCAAAATCGTCGGAATCTGATAATGTATGCAAAAGATATAGATTTATAAAGCTTGTATATAAATTTAAAACAAATTTCTTTTTTTTTACAAACCCTAGAAATCACGGCTGTTAGATCTGGACAACAAATCAAGGCCGCTCACTTAGTCTTCTTCCCCAAATGCACGTTCCAGGCAAAAGAAAACCAAACATTGTCTAGCTTTAACCAACGATCGCCCCTCCATCATTCATCTTCTCGTCGATCGGCCACCCCCTTTGCGCGCGTCCCAACGAGCTCCACCCACGGCCAGAGCATCGGTGAACTCGGCGCCACCCCCTCCTCATATTTTGCGCACGAACGAGTTGCGTTCGAACCCCCGTAGCTATCAATTCACTTCGCGAAAACGCATCGCCATTGTTAGATGTGTTCGCCTCGAAAAGCTCTACAACATTCGTTTAGAAAGTGTTGAGAAATAATGCATAGATTTCGAGAAAAATTAGGGAGAAGAGGATTGTATAGCGGCCATTGAATTACTTAGTGGCGGCCGCGAATTTTGCTTCCCTAGGGTTTCTGAAAACGTGAATGTATATACGATTTAATATAATATTTTATTATTAAATTCACTTTTAAACCACTTTTTCAAACGATCTCCAAACAACGCATGCTGACAGGCGTTTATAAGGTTTTACCCGCATTCCAAACACAATGGAACGTTTTTCGGAGGCTAATTCGATCATATACGCAAGTTATGGAAATAAACGATCAATTTTTTTATTAAAACGACTAAAATAGTTTCTATGCGCTTTGAGCTGCCACGGCCAAACGTCAACTCCGATTGCTACAAAAATTGAAATCTGATAATAACTAACTATTACGGATCCAATGGAACTGGTTTCGTCAAATTCCGAGACTGTGCCCCGGAAGGCTATTTCGACACGTCGATAAATTCGAGTGATTTTCAAAATCGTCGAAATAATTTAAAATTTTACTTTTAAAACTTTACTAACTCAATTATAAATCAAATAGAATTTATATTCACATTAGAAATCATTCTGATTTATTTCGAATCAAAATCTAATTATTTGCATTATTATATTATTAAATTCCATTATTAAATTAATTTAGAAATCCCAAATTTAACTTATCGACTTTTGATTCCATCCAAAAGTCCAACAACATTATTTAAATCCAAATACACTTAAAATAAATTTTAGAAACGATTTTCATACCCATTTACCTCCAGATTCACAAATTACCCCAATATCAAATATTTAATTATTATTATTCAAATCCAATTAAATTGTCATATTTGCAATTATAACAAATCTTATTGATTTAAACCAAAGATTTCTTATTTCAAATCTAATTATAATTCACATTCAACATTTAAATGAATAAAATGATCAAAAGCCGACGACCAAAATTCTGGGTCGTTACAAGGTACCTATACTTACTCAATTAAAACACGTAAGTACTAAATATACGAAATTCACAACATTTCACTTATTTTTAAATAGCTAACACATGGATTCTATAAGTAATGCATACTAAACAATATTTATAAGCAATTATAAGATTCCGACTTTAATTTTAATTGCTTCCAACAAATCACATATCATTTTCATTTAGTTTGAATGGTTTATAACTCACTTCTTACATTCAATTCATTTTTAAACCAAACGAACTCATATTCATTTCCATTGATTTCAAAATCAATTTTATTTTCTTCTATCTATTAATAGAATTTTTATTTACTTCTGCTTTTGTCGAACGACCCCTTTTCCTATGCAATTCGACGATATTCATTCAATTAAATAATCTCTTAAGCTTATATCTCTTTTTAATTGATTCGAACTCAATTTACAATTAATTCTATTCCATTTTAACTTTATTCCCAATCCATTTGCACTTCATTTTATATCCCTATTCATTTTATCCAAAACCATTTAATTTTAGTCCCGGAATCATTCCATAACCCTTTCTTAATTTATTTAAGCCACACTTCTATTTGAGTTAAGCTTCATTCAAAAATTTACTTAAGTTAATTTACTTACTTCAAGTTAATTCGCCTCATAACTTAAGTTTATTTTTCTGATAACCAAATTCCAATTTAAACTCTGATTTGATTTTTTTTTCCAATCAAATTTCATCCATTTACTAATTAATTCAATTAATTTATTCACTTTTCCACTTCACCATTTTAATTTCCATACTCATCCCGAATTTATTTTATTAATACCAGGGCTATTTTCAATTTATTTCTACTTACTTGGATTTTATTTGCAAATTCAACCCACTTCTATTTTAATCCAATTCCATTTCATTTGACAACACTTCCAATTTATATTCAATTTACTAACCCCCAAGTTGAATTTTATTTATAACTCGAGCCCCCTTTTCCAAATTCCATTATCAACTCACACTTCAATTTTTATTTAACCAATCTAAATCCCATAAACCTATTTAATTAACTAATTTATTTTCCAATTAGTTCACTTCTAATTTTTAAATCAATATTTGATTTTCATTACAAAATCACTTCAACTATTTTACTTGAGTTCAATTTTTTTATTTTAGGTTTCTCTATCTCAATTTTTTTAATCTTATAAGTCGCACACTTATTTTATTCACATTTCCATCAATTCTATAATCGATCACACTTCACATTTAATTTTACTCGAGATTATATATTTTTATTTAGCAAGTATATTTTCATCCAATTTGTTTCAATTTTATTTTTATTTAACTTAGCCTACACTAAATTCAACTTCATACCATTTTCTTTAAATTTATTTAAGTAATAATTTTACACCATTCAATATTATCTATAACACAACTGAATTTTATTTCAGTTCAACCCAAATTCAACTCAATTTCCTTTAATTTAAGTTAAATCCAATTCGATTCAATTTTATTTTCAATCCAATTTAATTTTTCAATCCAACCCATTCACTTCCCAATTTTATTCAATTAATTAGTCTACTACACTAATTTATTCCAGTCAAATCACCATCAATTAAATTCCAAAAATTTAATTTCTCCAACTTAATCTAAGTTAAATTTCGTTTTAACTTTTCCACTTTTTATTTTAATCCAAAATTTAGAATTTTCCACCATCTTAATTATTTTTATTTATTTCATTGCTTTGCTTATGTTAATATTTATTCCTTTTAACTTTACACCAATTGCAATTTATTTCCAAGCTCAAATTCCTTGCCTTCATTTCTTATTCTGAACCATCTTCCATTATAAGTTTATGACTTATCTTTTGATGATCTCTAATTTATTTAAATAAGGATTTCAGAATTTAACTCCCGGTATTTATTTCAAATCATTTTGAAATCACAAACATTCCAAATCACACTTTTTAAATTTAAACCCGCCCTGGTTTTTATTCCAAAACAAATTCCCTTGGAATTTCTAACAATGCTTGTTTTTTTCAACAAAATCTCCAAATCAATTACTTTGGTAGCAACTCATCACTTTAGTAACTCGAAAATGAATACTGATGATGCGACCGTCATCCTTAGAATTATTTTCCAGCGACTGAAGTGAGTTCAGTGCTATATCACTTTCAACAATTCCTTTAAAACCATTTTCTTTCAAAAATATCTCCAAAATAATATTACTATTATTTTTTTTCCTTTTAAAATACTTTGGAAAACATTTCCAAAAATCTCCAGGTGTGACGACCCGCCATTCATTCCATAGAATGACGCATCATTAATAAGAAAGAAAGAGATAGAAAAGAGAAAAGATAGAGAAGAAAGAAGAAATAACATCAGAATCTCAACAGCGGAACGAATAAATTATATTATATCACATAAGATATTACATATTATCATATACAACAGCTATCAGAGTTACACAGCTTATACAACACATACTAGACAGTTATAAACACCTGTCTAGTTATTACAACTTAAGTACAACACAAACAAATGACTCAGAGATCAACACAGCGGAACCACTTATATTTACAAATGCTGAAGCCTCCTGCTCCATTGCTCCTCCAGAATTAGTCAAAGCAAACCTGACTCCCTTGGCTACTCGTAAAAATTTGAGTACCCAAGAGTTTATAAAATAGAAAATAAACACTTGGGTCAGACATGGGTCTGGTGTGAGTAAACGGTTAAATTTGCTTAACTTCGAAACCTTTTGAAAACAAAGGTATCACGTAAGACTTCCCACACATAAACATGGAAAAGTTTT
Source organism: Allium fistulosum (assembly GCA_030737815.1). Lineage (NCBI taxonomy): Eukaryota > Viridiplantae > Streptophyta > Magnoliopsida > Asparagales > Amaryllidaceae > Allium > Allium fistulosum. The sequence continues at coordinate 1,105,800,178 of CM060901.1, forward strand.
TACCTTACGCTAACCAAAACTTTGATAGGAAATCTGGTTATATTATAATAGGGTCTAGGGTTTTCAAATAAATATGAAATAGCAGAAATTGTTACATTCATTAAATTCCAGCATACATAGGTATACAATCAAGTCTGTTATGGAAGTTGGATTTCCATACAATGGCAGGGCTACTGGGGTACCGCCCATCACAGTACGTGGCCTAGATCACCTTACCGAGGATCACTCCCGACCCCCTGCAACACAAAGCCGGAACCATCCCTTACTGGACAGCCCGAACAAGACAACCCCGCAGTTGTTTCGAACCAACTACCACACAGCCGGAATAAAAAGGGACTTCTAGACAGGGGAAAATCTCGTCCTACTTGGGTGCTACCCACTTAGCCTTGCTGCACCTCCCCTGTTTTAGCCATTCCCGGTTGATGAGGCTTGAGGCTACGATTACCTTTAATAGAACACATCTATCTTAGAATGCTCATCGTCCACCTGACGATTGTAACGCCCCACTCTGAGACCCACTGTAACAAAGAGTATTACGGGAGTAATACTGTCTGTTAAAGCAGAGAATAGAGTATAGTGGAAGCGACCATTTGTAATCAAGCTATAACTATCTACTGAATACGTCGAAAGGATGGTATCTATATATTTTTTTCAAGTGGTTTGACATATTCGGTAAATACTTATAATGAAATTACAAATGGCTAAAGATCTATCAGGACAAAGCATAATAATAAATGATAAAACATCACAGAACAGAATCACATAATAGATATAAAATCCCAGAACAATACATCGTCAATACAGATCCAAATACTATAAGTGGGTACAAAGCCACTGCCCACACATGTGGGTCAAAATATGTACATATCAAAGTCTGAATAATAACAGAGTAGCGGAATAGTGGACAAATAAAAGCGCTATCTATCAGCATAGCAGATAACGTCCAAGCAGAAGCACAGAAGCTAAGTCCAGAGACCTAACCTGAAACAACTCGGTCTGACCCGAGCGAAAACACTCGGGTTAGGCTAGCTAAACAATCAGTAATAACTGAGATATATAATAATGCGGTACATAAATAAAACAATACTTATCCAAAGAGAAGTATATTATGAACCACATGAATATAATGACGATCCCTAATCATCAATAAACAATAAAAATCTCCAAAGAGAAATCAACACCAAAGTGTAGAATAAATAAAATCGCCTCATATCATCGGCGTAGCCAAAGCTATAAAAAGATGCCCATAGGAAATAATCCCAAGAGTGACCAGAGTCTGTAATCAATGCCCAAGCAAAGATCGATGCTCCAAAGAGAAATGGGGATATACTGAAAAGTCAATGAAATCCAACACTGAAAAGCAGTGTCCAGAGACACTATGAATCCACAAGGTAATCGCACTTACATCGTATGGTTCCATAGAACCAACACCGAATGGCGGTACTCGAATGGATATAAAAATCATCAAATAATACCAATATTGCACGTGCACCGACCGGAGTCGTTGTTGCCAAGTACTGTAGAGTTGTGACCGATCACTCGCACAGATGCGGAACGCGCGAGACGGCGAGATCCTTCCCAGAAGGATAAAGGCCCAGAGGCGCACGCCGAAAAATAAACTGCTCCATAGAGCAGGTGTCCAGAAACGGTTGCCCAGAGGCGTGGTGACCCAGAGGTCCAGTACTGGCCGCCCAGAGGCTAATGTGTCACTAACTTCTTGGAGAGGAACCCGTAAAGTGTTAACAATGAGTCCCATACCCCCACGTTTGCACTAAACGGTTTCCTAACCAATAGCAAGCTCACACTCCAAACAATAAAAAGTCCACCTCGTATCATCGGTAAACTAGACCCAAAGGTCAAAATGATCAATCGAATAGGTCGGGGATTAACCGGAAAGAAAATACACACGGTTCCATAGGCCGGAGATTTCCTAACCGTTTAAGCACCTTTCCACTTCGCTCGACGTGCTAAAAAGTGAGTGTGAGATTTTTATTATAGAAAATAATGGTGCGAAACGGATTTATAATTGATTTTGAAATCACTTTAAAACAGCTTTTGAAAACTCTCCTATTATGGAGTAATTAATTTAATAATTAAAAATAATATTATATAATAATTTCGAAAGCCATTTAGGAGTGAAAAATCCTTTGAAAATAATTCATAAAACCAGTGTACGAAATCTAGAGACAAATCTCAAAGAAATCAATAAAACCAGAAAATCACTGAAAATATTCTGAGTGTTGGAAAATAGTCCAAAAATGACGCGAACCCAAGTTCGGAAAATTATTCGGACTATCAAACTGAATCCCAATGGCATGGAAATTGGTAGGCATATAGTCCTACATCCCTGCTCCAAACTGCAAAAAGAATCGGGTAATTCTGACTTGAAACGAAGAAACGACGTCGTCTCAAAGTCGGACAAAAATCACAAAACTTTACTGTGTCAAAACAGTGTAAAGGTCCCACTTCGACGACATGGTCGAAGGGTCACATGAACTCAGATCTTGATGAAAATTTGCAGGAGTGTAGGAAAGTACTCCTACTTTGATATTCAACAAGAATCGTTCGGTTTTGACTTGAAACGAAGAAACGACAATGTTTCAAAGTTGGTCCGACGATAACTGAAAATGATCACTATTGTAAAACAGTTTCTGGGTGCTACTTCGGCAATAGAAACGAAGTATCTAATGCACCCAGATCTAAACCAAACTTTGCATGGTTAAAGATCTCGATCTCATCTTTTTAACGAGACCAAAAACGATGAAATCCGACAAAGGACGAGCCCGGGATGGCGTCGCAAAGTCGGGGTTCTACGCTGAAAACAACGGGAGAAAAGAGACTAAGGCCTATAGCTATGCACTAACTGGAAAACCACAATTTTGGCATAGTAAACTTCAAATTCTGGCAAAATGAAAAAAATGAAAGTTGTAGCTTAGTTTCTAAGCTTTCCGGAATGACCAAGATCGTCAAATTCCGACCAGAGATGAAAATTCTATGACTAAAACAATTCTCAGATCTAAATTTTATATCACTGTCGTTGTGCTCTCGGGACAGTGGTAAGAATGCACAGTTTTGACCAAATTAACTTCGAAATTTCATGAAACTCAAAACATGAAAGTTTTAGTACTAAATCTATGCTTTGCAGAACATCCAAAATTATTGGATTTGGATAAGAAACGAGTAACTTATGGTCAAATCAATTTCATGGTTTTATTTTATCAACCCTTTGTTTGTTGTCAGGTCAGCGACAAACATACGTGATTTCGACCATTCAAACCACAAAATTAGGCAAAGCTCAAAACATAAAAGCTATAGCCTACAGAATATGCTTTCCAGAACTTTAAGAAAATCTTAATTCCGATTTAAGATGAATGAGATATGCCTAATTTACTAATAGCAATAAACTAATTATAATTTCAGCTAGCATATATTACAAATACCTTATGTGCACACCCCAAGTGAAATCAAAGATGATCAAAGAGCTATGATTCACATGTTACATAATAAAACATGTGTTACTAACCGATTACCAAAATCAAAAGATGATTCAACGCATATTAGAAGAGGTTTTTAGCAATATACCTCTCTAGAAAGCAACAAAGACTACTATAACATCAAACCAAGTTAGCAAAAGATGATTAGGAGGCTATAAGATCAAAAAAACACATAAAACATGTGTTACCAAATCAATTTCAGAAATAAGAAAGATATAAAAATGGATTTGAGGTAGGTATTTGCATTACCTTTGCATAGAATGACTTGCATAAGCTAAAACTAGAAGGAGATGAAGATAGATGCCATTTTTGTTATGAAAGCTTTAGGAAATGATTAGGGTTTTGATTAGGGATGAATGAATGAGGTTAGGAGAGTTTGAGATAATTTATAGAGGAGGTTAAGGGTGGGTTATTGGGTTAGGTTTTGTAACCCAATAAGAAGAGAGTTATTTACATGTTTCCAAAAATTAGTCTAAGTGTTCATATATGTTTATAAAACTCATTTTTTCTTATCCAAACCCATTTTAAAATCTCTCCTCAAATATTTAACTTTCCAAAAATAACATTTTATCCTCATTTTAAAATCCCATATTTCCCATTTAATTAAAATAGCCTTTTCAAATAATAAATTTTATTATTCCAAATCCTTTTATGCTTCATTAAAATAAATAAAAAAACCTAACTTTTATTTATTAATTGGTAATGCAAATCCCGGGTTGTTACAACGATGTTTTGAAAGCATTCAATCCATACAAGTTCGTTCCGGGTTCGAACGAAACCGAAGGCATTATCTCGTTACACTCATTTTGGAATCACCCTCAGAGTTAACGACAATAACCCTTGCACTTCAAATCTTCATCTCTATTCAAAGTACTATCTCTGTTAACTCGATTTGGAATCACCCTCAGAGTTAACGACCATAGCCTTACTCTAAATCTTCACTTGAGATGTCACGACCTATCGTTTAACTTGGATCAATGTGGTTTTCGGATAATCAAATTTGAATCCCGATCCCGGTCTCATCGAAATCCAAACGTATCTTAAAGGTCCAAGTTGTTTAAGATTTAAACAATTCAATTCAATTTAATACTTGAATTCACACAGCGTTAACATAGATAAATATCACACATTTATCACAGATATATCAAATATCACATCATAGAATATCATAGCATATCATCCAATAGATATCAACCAAATCAGACATTCTACTCAAATAATCATCCATAAGCAACCATTTATTAATCCCTATTATAATTAATTTAATCAACTTAAATTAAATTAATTACTTAAGAATTAATTCCTAATCTTGCTTAATCAACCATTAATTAATTACAATCCATTTAATTAATTAATCATTCCTTTAAATATTAATCACTCTTGATTAATTATTCATCAATTACATAAAGTAATTATTCTTTAATTAATTTCACAAATTAATTATCCTTATCCATTTACAGTAATTAACCTTTAATTACTCTTATTAATTACATTAATTAATGATCCTTAATTAATATCTTTACTTAATTAACCATAATTAATTACATTATTCCTTAATTAATTACATTAATTAATCATGCTTTAATTAATTACTTTCATTAATCAACCTAAATAATCATTAACAGTAATTAACTATTCTTAATTACTTCTTAATTACTTTAATTTCTTTTATAAATCCTTTGATTAATTACACCAATTAATTAATCCTTAATTACTTTTACCAAGTAATTATTCTTTAACTATTAATTAATAAACCTTAATTATTAATCAATATCTTTTAATACAAAGTAATCAAATTCCTAATTACTTTTATAATTAATTAATTAACCTTATTTAACTAATTAATTTCCGCTTAATTATTAATTAATAAAACTTAATTATTAATTAATAAAACTTAATTATTAATTAACAACCTTAGTTACCAATTTAATTAATCCATAATTACCAATTTATCAATCCTTAATGATAATTAATTAACCCTTAATAATAGTTAAATAAATCCTTAATTAACTTTAATTATAGATTAAAAATCTCTTATTTATTAATTAAGAAAACCTAATTATTACTTAATAAAACTTTATTAAGTACTTCTTAATTACCATTTTAATTAACCCTTAATCATTTAATTAATCCTTATTAATAATTAATTAAATTAGCTAATTAAATATAAATTTCTTAATTAACTTAATTAATTTCAACTCATTAAAAATCTTAATTAATCTTGAGATAAAACATTATCATTAGTAATTAACTTACTTAATTAAATCATTAATTAAGTTTTAAAATAAATAATCATTAATTACTTATCTTTAATTATTAATTAACAATCCTTAATTACAAGTTAATAAATCACTTGAAAACTTTAATTGTTAATTTACTTATCCTTAACCATTAACTAATTTAATTAATAAATCACTCTTAAATTATCTCATTAACTATCAAACTTTAATTAAGTTTTAAGATAAAAACATTTCCTTATTAATTAACCTTTATATTTCAAATTAAGTTTGAAAATAACTTAAGAATTTAACTTAATATATTTAAGTTAAACAAATCATACAACTTTAATTTAGTCAAAACAATTATTACAAAGAAATCAATTTTCAGGAAATTGATTTAACTTGATTTTTTAAATTTAAAATCTTACCTTTATTTAAATTTTAAAAACTGATTTAAATTTTCTTTGGGTTTTCTCATATGTACTTGAAACAAAAGCCAAGTATTTCTTCTTCTTAAAACAAAGTTTAGTTTTAAATTTTAAAACTGTTTTGAACTTAACAGTTCTCTCAAATTTCTCGCATACAACTAGGAAACAACTTCGAGCCAAAAACCCTTTTACCCGTAATCGTCTTCGAGAAAACAAACGAACCCAACCCAGACATCCCTAACACCACCATGCCCTGTGCACTTTGCACCACCAACGGTGAACTTCCGACCACCGCCAAAGCTTCCCACATATCCACTATTGCTCCAGCAACCCATCGCAAACATCAAACCACCACCACATGTTACGATTCCAAATCGAGCCATCTAATTGAAACTGGAATCCAAACCATTGTCAGAAAAAAACTCGCCAGTCCAATTCCGACCACCAGAGGTTGAGCGACCTCGTCCATACCTTGCCAAACTCCTACGCCACAAATCCCCGCAGCCTCGAGCCACTCGAACATCCAGAGACGAAGCAACGAACTCCAATCCCACCTTAAACCAAACTAGTTTAAAATTCTAGTACGACCTGCAGCCGCCAGCACGACGAACTATCACCACTTCTACCATTTTTGCCTACTACCCTGATCATCCATCTAGCTCCAGCCACAACTTCGATCACCAGAAACACTTCAGTCACCAGAAAATCCCAAAACTCCAAACTCTGGTCAACTAAGAACTACACCCTCAATATAATTCTAAAAATTGTAATTTTTGTTTTAAAAATCTTGTTTTTCAGAGATGATTCAAGACATGAACTTGAATCAATAAAATTCGTCATTTGATTTTACATGTTTTAAAAGATTCTACTGTTATTTCCCACATGCAAGCATATTTTAAAACATACATACTTGTTTATATTTTTATTACCTAGATTATGCTAAAACTAAACTAATTTGTCTTTAATTCAAATCCTAACAATGAATAAATAAAAAGATATGGATTTGGTAAATTAGTTAACACTAAAATCTGGAAACAGAGGCATATCAACATGCACAGTTCAATACATACAAACAGTGTACATACACATATATAAACATGCAAAGATACTTCATTCAAAAATCATATGAAAGCAAATTTAAATCCATTTTAACTTTTGAAAAAGGATGTTTACTCACCTATTCAGAAAGGCAGAGAAGTTAAAGCAGTTTAGAACAGGCTTGAAAACTGGAAACTTTGAAACTGAACTTGCTTTCAATTTGACTTCCTTGATTTGTTTTAAAAATTTGAAAGGCTCTTGAAAACTTTTGCTTTTCCCTCAGATTATCTTGCATGCATTCTTGGAAATGGTTACAGACTTGAAAGATCATTGCAGATTGGTTTTGAACTTGTACAATGTTTTACAGGCATTGATTTGGTTTGAAATATGGTTTCAGGTCTTTTGAACTTGAGTATTTTACTGGTTTTCTTTGATTTTTGGTTTGAGAGATCATTTCAGGTTTGAGAATTTTTTTCTGGTTTTAGTTTTTGTCTTTGAAGATGAAAAGATAAGAAAAAGAAATGAAGGAAGAAGGTGAAAGTTTATATAAGTTAATTTAGATTTTATTAAAATTTAAAGAAAAATAAAATAAAAGATGACACTTGTCTTCAACCTTATTTATCTTGTTAACACATGTATTTAACATGCTTAAAAATTCAACACTTGTCATTTTTTTATTTTCATTTGTTTTAAAATTATTTAAAAGCCTTTATAATGAATTTTTCCTAATTAATTAATACATTTATTAATTATAAATGCTTTCCTATATTATAAATAAATGAAACCTTTAAAAGAAAATAAAATAAAACCCCATTTATATTCTAATAAAATCATATATAATATATTTAATTCTTTTTTAAGTGTAAATATAAAACTTTTATATTTAATTTACTATTAAATAAATACTTCCCAAATTTATATAAATAAAATTTCTTTTAAAGAAAATATTGTAAAACAAATCTTATTTTAAATAAAAGCCTTGTTCATATAATTTTAAATCCAAATATATTAAAATAATTATCTTTTAAAGATTCAAATTTAAATCCAGATTCAAATTCAAATTTTACTTTTAAAATCCAATTTAAAAATCAATTCAAAAATTTATATTTTTAAATAAACACAATATAATTTGCAAACAAAAATTCTATTTAAAAACCATTTATATTTATATTTAAAAACATCACATTATTATTTATTGTTTGAAAACAACAATTTTACCAATTTTAAATAATTAATTTAAGAAATTATCACATTTTCAATTCCTTGAAATTCCGGAATATCACACCAGGATTTAAATTTCCAGATTTGATTCGAATCCAATTTTAATTATAATCATTTGTATAATTCGTACTTATACAAATTTCCATTTGGTCATATAAACTATTTTAATTTTTTATAATCTTGTTTGACTATAGTAAAATCATCCAAACACTCCAATATATATAATAACTTCAGAAAATTATTCCTTTTATATCAAAAAATATTTTCGGATAAAATTATTTCATTTACCCCATTTTTTTAAAACATACCGTGTCGGTTTATCGTGCTCAAGTGTTTATAAACTCTTATCCAATTAGCTGCGCCACTACTCGATCAGAATTAATATTCCACTCAACCAATAAGTCAACACAGTATTAAAACAATTTATATTCACTAACAAATACGCGCTCATATCTATTATTACACTCAAACTCATTCTAGAATACTACTGACTGTATCTCTAATGAGCAATCCCCACCAGAGCCAAGGTTCTCGCTTAACCTTCAACTCTGATACCAAATGTAGCGACCCGCAGTTCCGTACCCCTTGAGTTGATAATAATTCTTCCTCGTTTAACCCAAAGTGTACGAATGAGCGAATAACTAGGGTAAAAGAAAAAAAAAGAGGTAGAAGAAGAAAATAAAACAACATCAGAATCTCACAATCGCAGCGGAACAAAATACAATATATAATAACATATTTTAAATACAAGATCTGTACTGTTATTATACATACCGTTTATCAAAGTACAACAAATCCAATACATCAAATCTGGACAGTTTAGTAACTTGTCCTTACACAGCGGAAATACAAATCTACGAAAATACGCCACGTCATCCAGCTCGTCTCCTGAGCTCCATAGCATCCTATCCTGAATCTAAAATACTCGGTCTGACCCGAGCATCATAATAAAACAACACCCGAGTCAGTTTGGATAACCAGCGTGAGAAAACCACACTCAATTGGATTATTATACTTTTGAAAATCCTTTGAAACAAAGGTATCTCGTAAGACCACACCATAAATAAACTTGTCAGGTTTTTACCTTACGAGAACCAAAATATTTTTATCAAATCTGTCTGATATTATAATAGCGTCTATAGAAAGTAAAATAAAATCTAGCTGAAATGCTTACATCTCACGTTCCAGCATAGTTGGGCACAATCAAAACCACACGGGCGCTTATTGGAGAATGGATTCCATACAATGGCAGGGCTACTGGAGTACCGCCCATCACAGTCCTGGCCTATATCAGAGTACCGAGGATCACTCCCGATCCCCTGCAACACAAGACCGGACTACCCCTTACTAGATAGTCCGAATAAGATCACCCCGAGGTTGGGATCAACAACCGCCACACAACCGAAATAAAAGGGACTCTAGACAAGGATGACCTTACCCTAATTGGAGCTACCCACTTAGCCTTGTTAAACCTCCCCTATTTTAGCCATTCCCGGTTGATGAGGCTTGAGGTTAAGCATTACCTTTTAAAGTGCACATTTACTTAGAATGCTCACCGTCCTCCAATGACGATGGTCTGATAGCATTCGTCCATACAAGTTGTCCTGGGTCTAGACAAACTGAATCACCGTCTTCATCAACTTCACGGTATTCATTCACTACGTTCAAACCGGATCGAAGTGGTTTTCGCATAATTAAATCCAATCCCCGTCTCTTCGAAACGATCAGCGCATTGGCCAATATTAATAGTCGGTTATTTAACTATCATATAACATCCATAAGCAACCATCAACCCTTAAATAATTTTCCAAATTATTTATTTCAAAATATCTTCCCAAGGTATTATTTCCATACTTCAACACTTTGAAAACAATTTTCAAATTCCTTTTTATTTTACGGAACAAATTCCAACCCTTGCCCAATACTTAGCATATTTTGCCCATTCCATTTGATATTCAACATTTGGAAAATTATTCATTTATTTACTATTTCTTTCAAAAATCATTTACAACTTTATTTGTAAATCCCTAACTCGTTTCGCACGAAAATCTATTTTTTTAAGAAAATCCAATAACTGACCAATTCAATTCATAAATTCCTCTTGATTCGTATCACATGGACTATATCCAAATTAATCACCATCTCTCTTATTTGAAATAATTCCACTATTTCTTTTCAAAACAATTCCCATTACCCGATATAAGTCCACACCATTAACTTATATTTTCCCCATATCCACTGATATCACTCCATCTTATTTATAACCCTGTTTATAAATTTATAAACTCCTTTGAGTTTTCCATTTATTTATAAAAACAAATTCTATTTATAATTCCACTTTAAAATCTTCCCTTAATAAAATTCCATTTTTTTTCAAATTTATTTATCGATTCCAATATCTCTTCAAGCCCTAAATGTAACATCCCACCATTTTGGACCATTCAAATCGACAATAAAATCACACATGTCGGACTTGAATAATTCAAAACAACAGATTGTTAATTAAATTTGGGGCAAATAAAGTCAATCACAAAATCACAAACACAGTATCAGAATAACTCGCAGTGGAATAAAATAACTATGTAGTTCATGAAGCTACTAGATACAAAGTCTCAAAAACTAATACATAATTCCAAAGTTTGAAACCAATACATTTGGAAATTCAAGGTACATAAGTTCTCTATTGCAAAAGCAAAAGCTAAGTGGAAATAACTAGAATAGAAATATCAAGTAGACGACTGAATCTTCAGCGGATCTCTTGCTTCGAAAGAGGATGAAACCAAAGCTGTGGAACTCAGGCTGACCCGAACGTAAAGCAAAACAAAAAACACTCGAGTTAGGACATACATACTAATAAAATGTAAATCAACTCAAGTGAACTATAAAAGAAATGCATCGGTAACTTAAAGGATGCTTGGGATCGCCCATCCTTTAAGAATCCGTTAAACTATCTACTATGTAGTAATATACGCTATTATAATAATGTCTAAAGTAAAGTAAACTATTAAAATAGTGTTAAGGCGTTACCCATATCCCCCTTAACACATTTTTAGGTATGCCAATAGTCTATGCAGTACCGTAACTCCCCGTAAACTGGAGCCGCCAGAGGATACCACATAGGTACGACATAAAACCAGCTCATAGAAGCCGCGCTAGGGTAGGTGACACGACACAACTAGGCAATGCCAGGGTAGATATACCAATTACACTTCTGGACTGTTGGTAGCGCATAGCCGCAACTACCGCCCTACTCGATCCATACTCCCGAATCAAAGTTGCGCACCAAATCAATCACAAAGTAATAGAATGGCTAACGATGAAGTGTGTCCGATTAGAGGAGCTACCTCCTGGGCCCGTCGATGGCTCATGTTTTACCACCTTATGCTAACTAGCGGGAGTTACGTCCCCGTAAATATACCTTTAGGATCGTCGCCACCATCCTACTTCATTCTGGAATCTCCACCGCGTACACAGTTGTTAAAGTGGTTTTCGATATCGACAAAGAGTATGCCCATATCCGATCCCTGTCTCTTTAACAACCAAACGTTATTATAACCCGTGGTTATTCAATTTCAATTGGTTTACTTTTCATATCAAACATATTCTTTTCAAAACCATATAAATTCCGTATCATTTCCTTTTAAAATAATATTCATTTTTTCAAAGTAGTAATACTTCCAAATTCATTTAATTATAACCCCTTTGAAACAAAAAATTTTTTAGAAATCATAGCACTTTAAAAATGCAACCTTTAGAACATACATTCAGAACTATAACCCTTTAGAAAATTTTGTAGCATTCAGAAAATGTCACTTTTAAGAAAACACAGCAGTACAAAAATGCTAATGTAAGAATTCGCAGCAGCGTAGAAATGCTACTGTAAGAATTCGCAACGGTGCAGAAATCCTACTATAAGAATTCGCAGTAGTGCAAAAATGCTACTGTAAGAATTCGCATCGGTGCAGAACTATTACTGTAATAATCCGCAACAGCGCAGAATTGTTACAGTAAGGAAATCGCAGCAGTGCAGAATTGTTACAGTAAGGAAATCGCAGCAGTGCAGAATTGTTACAGTAAGGAAATCGCAGCAATGCAGAATTGTTACAATAAGGAAATCGCAGCAGTTTTGAATTGTTACCGTAATACTCCCTACTACAATAGTTTATAAAAACATAAATAGTACATATCTATGCAGTTTTTATCAAAGTCATTATATCATTCCTATTTTACTACTCAACTTTAGCTATTTGGATATTAAAGAAACTACCTTTAGTCAAATAACTTTGTTATTAAACATCAAATTTTAAAACAGAAATCTTTATACCAAGTTAAAAGTATTTTAACTTACATTTTAATTTCTTCTCAGTAAATGACATTTATCATTTTTATTCCCCAATCATACCATCTCATTATTTAAAACTTACATGTCAAATGTATGTTTTAACTTACATTTCTTTTCACAAAACATTTATCATTTTAATCACTATTACATGAGTTAAAACTTACAATTTATAGGTTAGAACAAAATACTATTATTAAGTCAAATTGGCTTATAAAATTTCAATTAACCTTAATACTGTAAATTAGATTCCAAAAATCACATTTCCAACTATTTATTTCTTATAAATTTTTTAACACATGTAAACAAATTTACAGAAATCCTTACATTAGATTTTAGTTGAGATTCATATATAGAAATCCAAAACACTTAATAATCTTTAGAAAATCATTTTAAAATCAACCACGAAGTTTGTATAAAATTCTCTATCCTAGGGTCAAGTAAATAAGGACATATATCATTTCAATCCTTAATTTATAAATTTTCGGGTTTTATATCATTTCAAACCCGCAATCCCAAGTCAAATAAAATTGCTCAAGCCTATCATTTCAGCCTATAACAATTTTCCTTAATCTAAAGATCATTCGAGTATGTATCATTTCAACCCATAGTGAAGGAACTTGCAGTGTGATTCCAGAATATTAAATAACATAAAAATATTCAACATATCATGACATATGATCAAACAGATATAATACGTTATGAAATAACAAAATAAAATCATATGAATGACATAATATAAACATATGAAATAACATGATATAAACATATGAAGTAATATTATATAAACACATGAAATAACATGATAAAATCATAGGTGAAATGTCAAACTTGCATATACATATCCTCACAATTCAATTGTCATCAATTCATCAAATAAATAAGTACGTATGTCAAGTGTGATTTCTCACCTTTCTTTGGTTGGAAAAGTGATTCAAAGCGCAACACAAAAATCAACAAACTACGGACCAATTAGAGTGAGAGGAGAATCCAAATCCGATGCTTGAAAAATAAAAATAAATTCCATACGTAAACAAATAATTTTTACACAAAAAAAATAAAATAGAAAAATATATATTTGCAAAATACATAAGAGGGCTTTTCTAGGGTTTGCATAGGCTTGGTCTAGAGGTGGTTTTGGTTTGGTCTAGGTTAGGTTTGAATTAGGTGGGTTCGGCTATAGGAGTTTGGTGATGGTTAGACTAGGTTTTGGTGAAGGGGTTTTCGGCTTAGGGTTAGGGTTTTGGTAGAGGAGGGCCCGGCCTAGGGTTTGGTGATGGAGGAGATGGTCACGGCCAAGGTATGGGGAGGGGAAAGTGTTGAGGGAGTTCGGCCATGGTACTTTGGAAGAGGTAGGGCCGAGCTTTGTAGAGAAGAAGGAGGGGAAAAGGAGAGAGGAGTAGTTGGTTTTTAGGCTAGGGCTTTGTGGTTAGAGGAAGAGGAGATGTTGTGGCCGAAATTTTGTGGACAAGGAGGAGGAAAATTTTGGAGGAAGAAGAGGGAGAAGTCTAGGGTTTAGAGGAGGAAAAAGAAGAAGGAGCTTACATTTTTTCTCTATGGAGGCACAAATGAATGGATGTGGAGGATAACCAAAACCCTAGGATCTTATATAGTCATCTCAACAGGTGGCCTTTCATTTACTAAAGACGTTTCTAGCCCATTAGTACAAGCCTAAACAAATCAACATGTAAATAAGATAGAAGTTATAGGGAAAATAACTGCGTGTAATACGCCAAAAGTTGCAAAATTTGAGAAGTAAACATCAAAATTAACAAATGGAAAAACTGGGAAAATGTTAAAATTAAATTTATCCTCATAAAAAAAGTAAAAGTTAAAAATTCAAATTTTAAAAATTTCACAGGAAGTAAAACTTTGACCAAAGTTGACCAAAGTTTGAATTTTAAGAAAAATATTTAATTTATTAAATTTGGAAAACATTTCACATCAAAACACAAAATTATACTTTAAATTTTTCCAAGTTTATCAAATTTAAAATAGTTAAATTCAAAGTTTCAAATAAATATTAATTTAAAATATTTTCAAAATTTGCGGGTTGTTACACTCTCCCCCACTCAAAACTTTTCATCATCGAAAAGGAACGAGACACAGAAAACAAAGAAGGATAAGGTAGGATAACGAATAATACCTGGAACAAACAATTCCGGATTTGAAGCATGAATGCTCTCCTCTGTTTCCCAGGTATAGTCCTGATCATCAGTGCTCCATTGCACTTTGACTAGGTTGACAGATTTTCTTCGAAGCTGCTTCATACCTCTATCGATAATACGAAGTGGCTTCCTCTCGACAGTAAGGTTCGGCTCAACATCCAAACTCTCGAGAGTAGAAGGCTGAATAATCAAAGATGGGTCATGGAGATACCGCCGAAGATGCAAGACGTGGAACACATTATGCACTCCAGAAAGTTTCCCAGGAAATTCCAAGTGATAAGCTAAGGAACCAACCCTCTCTAAGATGCGAAAAGGACCAATAAACCTAGGAGCGAGCTTCCCTTTCCATCCAAACTGAATCACATTCTTAATGGAGAGACCTTAAGGAAAACCTGATCGCCAACAGAAAATTCTAAACTCCTCATACGCCTGTCAGCATACTTCTTCTGTCTATCTTGGGCAATCCTCATCTTTCTCCTAATCACCTCAACTTTCTCAGATGCTTCTAGAATCATATCCGGACCAAGAACCAAACGATTACCGGATTCAATCCAGCAAGATGGGGATTTGCAAGGGCGTCCATAGAGAGCAGCAAATGGAGCCATTTCGATACTAGCCTGAATTTTAAGAGATGGAATAAGATAAACAAATGTTTAAGACAGCCTTAAACAGATATTTGATATTATACCTGATAACTATTGTTATAGGTGAACTCAACGAGATGGAGATGATCTTCCCAAGATCCTCCATAGTCAAGGACACAAGCACGAAGAAGATCTTCTAAAATCTGATTTACTCTTTCTGTTTGACCGTCGGACTGCGGATGGTAGGCAGTGCTAAGATTCAAACGAGTGCCTAGAGATTCCTGAAAAGCCCTCCAAAACTGGCTAGTAAAGATGGGATCTCTATCATAAACAATGCTAATAGGAACTCCATGAAGACGAACTATCTCTCTCATAAAACTCTCAGCCAAACTAGAAGCATAATGGTTGGACCTAATCGGAATGAAATGAGCTGACTTAGTCAATCTATCCACAATAACCCAAATACTTTCATTACCTCTCCTAGTCCTTGGTAACCCATCAATAAAATCCATAGAAACTTGTTCCCATTTCCAATTGGGAATCTCAAGAGGTTGCAACAATCCAACGGCCTTCTGATGATCAGCCTTAACCTGCTGACAAGTTGCACATCTACTAACAAAAAGAGAGATATCATGCCTCATACCCTTCCACCAATACAACTTCTTCATATCATGGTACATCTTCGTCACACCTGGATGAATAGAAAGTCTAGACTGATGATTCTCTCGAAGTAACTCTTGCCTCAATCCATCGACATTCGAGACACAAATCCGATTATTAATCCTTAAAATCCCTTTATCATCAATCTGAGCTCCACTTCCATCTTGGCTATTACCACCAACCCATTCTCCTTAATAAGCCTAAGCATCTCATCTTCATCTTGCTTAACAATAATACGGTCCATAAGAGGAGAAGAAACAACAAGCTGACACAACATCTCCTTCTTCCTACTCAAAACATCGGCTACAACATTAGCTTTCCCTAGGGTATAGTTGATGTCGAGGTCATAAGAAGCGAGAAACTCAAGCCACCTAACTCGTCTCAAATTCATGTCCATTTGGGTGAAAATATATTTCAAAGACTTATGATCCATAAAGAGCTCAAACTTAGTTCCCAATAAATGATGTCTCCAAAGCTTCAAAGCAAAAACTATGGCAAGCAATTCCAAATCATGGGCTGCATAATTAGCTTCATGGGTCTTCAACTGGCGACTGACATAAGCGATAACCTTCCCATCTTGCATCAGAACGGCTCCTAAACTTTCACAAATAGCATCAGTGTATACCGTTTATCCCTTATTTCCATTTGGAACGGTAAGAACTGATGCGGAAGTAAGCTTGCGTTTCAACTCATTGAATGTAGTTTCACACTTATCATTCCATCTAAACTTAGCATTCTTACGAGTTAGAGCAGTGAGAGGTGCAGCAATCCGAGCAAAATTCTCAATGAATCTCCGATAATAATCGTAAAGGCCCAGAAAACTACAGATATCAGATGGAGTCTTGGAGTTTCCTAATCCTCAAAAGGAATAGGGAAGAATAAGATCTAAAGAGAAAGAGATAGAATAATTAAATTCACAAAAGAAGGAAGATGAGATAGACCTACATTGATCGCAGCGATCTTAACTGGATCAATAGAAACTCCATCACCAGAAACTATATGTCCAAGAAATCGGACTTCATCTTTCCAGAAATGGCATTTCGAGAATTTGGCTTTCAACTGATGACTTTTGAGAGTCTTAAGAACAGAATTTTAATGGACTTCATGTTCCACCTTAGACTTAGAGAAAACAAGGATATCATTGGCGAAGACTAGAACAAACTTATTAAGAACATCACGGAAAACCCGGTTCATAAGGTTGACAAAGAAAGCCGGGGCATTAGTCAAACCAAAAGGCATAACTAACCACTCAAAGAAACCATCCTCAGAACGGAAAGAAGTTTTGGGAATACTCTCCTCGAAAATCCTGAGCTGGTGGAAACCGGTGGCAAGGTCAAGCTGAGAGAATATGGTAGCTCCATAAAGCTGATCAAACATATCATTAATACGAGGCAATGGATATCTATTTTTCATAGTGAGCTTGTTCAGCTCCCTATAATCAACACACATCCTCAAAGAACCATCGTACTTAGTGACAAAAACCACTACTGCTCCCTATTCGGAATGACTGGTTCTGATCAAACCTTTGGAGAACAAGTCTTCGATTTGCTTCCTCAACTCAACTTTCTCACGGGGTGCCATTCTTCTGGGAGGAAGAACTACAGGTTGAGCTTCGGGAAGAAGATCAACACAAAATTCGATTTCCCGTTTAGGAGGTAAAGAAGTGACTTCACCAAATACATCGGGATAGAGTTTGACCACAGGAGTAGAATGAAGATCACTAGGGGATGAATCAAGAGAATAGATAAAACTGCCTGCATACTCCTGAGGCATACGACACTGAATCACCAAAGGATCACCCTTATCACCAATAAGAGAAATGGTTCGTGCTTTACAAGAAATAACAGCTTTATGATTCTTCAGCCAATCTCCTCCAAGCAATAGATCAAAAGCATCGAAACCAAGAACATAGAAATCACTAGAGAAACGATAGCCACAATGGAAGAGTTTCACTTTGTTACAAATCCTACCAAGGTTTGCGGGACCACTAATAGGATTAGTAACACACAAAGGTTCGGTTGCACACTTAGGTGAAAGGATATGCTCAAACTTATCACAAAGGTCCACAGAAATGAAACTATGCGAAGTTCCAGTGTCAAATAAAACACGAACAGGAAGATTAAACAAGGTAAAGGTGCTCTGGAGAGTACCTTGGTTATCACTAGGAGCAGGTGGAGTAGGTGGAGCATGAGTGGAAGAAGTCATGGCAAAGACTCCAGATGTCTTGCCCTTCTGATACAAGGGACAATCCTGCTTGAAGTGTCCAGGCTGCAAACATACATGGGAAGGATCACGCCTAGTCATCTAAACTGGAGGAACAGCAGCTCCGTCTAAAGTGGGACAACTATTGGCATAATGCCCTTTCTGATCACACCTAAAGCAAGTGATGGAAGAAAGATCAATAGGCTCCTTCCGGGAAGAAGGAGATCCTAAACCTGGATTCTTAAGCCAATTCTGCTTCTGACGCTGGAAATTTGACTTTCTCTTCTTAGAGTTGCTAGAAGACGGCTGAGATGAAGGTGCACGAGCAATAGTTGATTCCTTAGAAGTGGGGTTCTCATATCTAATGGCCATATCCATCAATCCAGTAAATGGGATGTGCACATGAGAAATCAGTCGATCATAAAACTCCGGGCGAGCTCCAGCTATATACTTCTCATTCTTCCTAAGAGGTTTATCAATCAACTAGGACCAAACTTGGAAAGTTCGTCAAAATTCCTCTAATACTCAGCAAATGACATATCCCCCTAATTAAGGTCCATAAACTCCATGTATAGCTGAGACTTCCCAGCCTCTGGCATCCACTTCGTCACAAAAGCCTCCTTAAACAAGATATCTAAACTTAAGAAAGATTCAAAAGGGATAACCTAAACCAAATTAAAAAGTACTAACTTAAGACAATACCTAAACTGATCCCAAGAAATATCTACCTCAACAGTGTTAGCTATAACAGACTCCCACCAATCTAGTGTTGCCTCCTTCAACTGACATGCTGCTAACTGGCGCTTTTGAGCGTCAGTGATCTTCAAACCAGCAAAAATCCTTTACAAGCCTCTCAGCCACTGCTGAGCCTCAATGATGGTCTTTGATCTTGAAAACCTAGTACCACCTAACTGGGTGAACTCCTACATAGAGTAGTAAACCTGACGGGTGCAACTGGTGCTGGAACTGGGCAACACCACGACCTCTGGCATTCCTACGATTCATCCTGGAAATTCAAGAATGAATTTTAGGACAAATATAAAGGAAACGATAGAAGAAAAGATCCAACTAGACTGGAAATCCTAATCAAAGAATTCTATTGAACAAGGTGGATTCGAAACGAAGGAAAATTTCTAAGAAAAGGAATTTTAAAACAAGAAAATTTTTATATCCAAAATAATCTTTTAAAGAACATTTAAAATCATTTTATACTTGAAAATACATTCTCTCACAAAGAATGATTCTAAGATTGATTTTACTCATTCTAGGGTATTTCTACCCTATCTCTAATGAGTTTTTGCCCCATAGGCTAAGGTTTGCCTAAAACCAAAGCTTTGATATCAACTGTAACATCCCGCCAATTCGGACCATTCAAATCGACAATAAAATCAAACATGTCGGACTTGAATAATTCAAAACAACATATTGTTAATAAAATTTGGGGGAAATAAAATCAATCACAGAATCACAAACACAAAATATCAGAATAACTCGCAGCGGAATAAAATAACTATAGTAGTTCATGAAGCTACTAGATACAAAGTCTCAAAAACTAATACATAATACCAAAGTCTGAAACCAATACATTTGGAAATTCAAGGTACATAAGTTCTCTATTGCAAAAGCAAAAGCTAAGTGGAAATAACTAGAATAGAAATATCAAGTAGATGACTGAACCTTCAGCAGATCTCTGGCTTCGAAAGAGGATGAAACCAAAGCTGTGGAACTCAGGCTGACCCGAGCGTAAAGAAAAACACAAAACAATCGAGTCAGGACATGCATACTTATAAAATGTAAATCAACTCAAGTGGACTATAAAAGAAATGCATCAGTAACTTAAAGGATGCTTTGGATCGCCCATCCTCTAAGGATCCGTTAAACTATCTACTATGAAGTAATATACGCTATTATAATAATGTCTAAACTAAAGTAAACCATTAAAATAGCATTAAGGCGTTACCAATATCCCCGTTAACACATTTTTAGGTATGCCAATAGTCTATACAGTACCGTAACTCCCCGTAAACTGGAACCGCCAGAGGATACCACATAGGTACGACATAAAACCAGCTCGTAGAAGCCGCGCTAGGGTAGGTGACACGACACAACTAGACAATGCCAGGGTAGATATACCAATTACACTTCCGGACTGTTGGTAACGCATAGCCGCAACTACCGCCCTACTCGATCCACACTCCTGAATCAAAGGTGCGCACCAAATCAATCACAAAGTAATAGAATGGCTAACGATGAAGTGTGTCCGATTAGAGGAGCTACCTCCTTGGCCCATCGATTGCTCCTGTTTTAGCCACCTTATGCAAACTCACGGGAGTCAGGTCCACGTAAATATACCTTTAGGATCGTCGCCACCATCCTACTTCATTCTGAAATCTCCACCGCGTACATAGTTGTTAAAGTGGTTTTCGGCATCGACAAAGAGTATGCCCGTATCCGATCCCAGTCTCTTTAACAACCAAATGTTATTATAACCCGTGGTTATTCAATTTCAATTGGTTTAATTTTCATATCAAACATATTCTTTTCAAAAGCATATAAATTCTGTATCATTTCCTTTTAAAATAATATTCATTTTTCCAAAGTAGTAATACTTCCAAATTCATTTAATTATAACCCCTTTGAAACAAAAATTTTTTAGAAATCATAGCACTTTAAAGATGCAACCTTTAGAACCATACATTCGGAACTATAACCCTTTAGAAAATTTGTAGCATTCAGAAAATGTCACTTTTAAGAAAACACAGCAGTACAGAAATGCAAATGTAAGAATTCACAGCAGCGTAGAAATGGTAATAGAATTCGCAACGGTGTAGAAATCCTACTGTAAGAATTCGCAGCAGTGTAGAAATGCTACTGAAAGAATTCGCATCGGTGCAGAACTGTTACTGTAATAATCCGCAACAGGGCAGAATTGTTACAGTAAGGAAATCGCAGCAGTTTTGAATTGTTACTGTAATACTTCCTACTACAATAGTTTATAAAAACACAAATATTACATATCTATGTAGTTTTTATCAAAGTCATTATATCATTCCTATTTTAGTACTCAACTTTAGCTATTTGGATATTAAAGAAACTACACCTTTAGTCAAATAACTTTGTTATTAAACATCAAATTTTAAAACAGAAATCTTTATACCAAGTTAAAAGTATTTTAGCTTACATTTTAATTTCTTCTCAGTAAATGACATTTATCATTTTTATTCCCCAATCATACCATCTCATTATTAAAACTTACATGTCAAATGTACGTTTTAACTTACATTTCTTTTCACAAAACATTTATCATTTATACCAATACATATCCTTAACAAACTGCCTTTTTTGTACATATATATAAACTGAAAATAACCTGCATATCTATTCCTCACTGTAAATAATTTTCTTTCTGTAAATATCAAAATAGTAATTCCTTACTGTAAAAACTTTCTACCTTTTATACATATATATTTAAAAATCCATGTTTCTATGTATATATAAACATTTATTTATTTAATTAAATTAATAAAACGATACCTCGCTGCCTCACCACGAGCTAGCGTTGTCGAGCACGCACGCGACCTGCTCTTGACCTCGTCATCTCATCGCAACTTTGACAGCAACCCGCCACATCGCCAGCGTCACGCTCGAGCTCCATTCTTCGCCGCTAACCTCCACCACTGTTGCGTTCTTACCTCGCGATCCCCTTTCCCAATCGCCGCGACCCCTACGCGATGCTCCACTTCGAAATCGAGCTCCGATTTCTCGACTCATTCGATTTTGTTTTCTGTGATTTGTTTGAATCGTTTCCCCTTCTAGGTTGAAATGATGCTCGATTTGGAGGAAAGGAGGCAGAACGTGGTAATTAGTTTTGATTGGGTATTTGATTTGAAGAGGAAGTAATGTCAATTTCTCTTTTTTTTTGAATTGAAACATCGAGCTTGATTCGAAAGAGGGGAATACGATTTTGAGATTTGAGGAGAATTTTAGGGGGTAAGCAGTAGATTTATTTCGTCCGCTATTTCTCTAAGTTCTCTCCAGTTTCAAATTTTGTTCGGCATTTCCTTTTCCTGTCTCGGTTACGAACTGTTTGCGGTTTACAAAGAAGAAGGGGAAGGGGACACGATTAGATGCTAACGTGATCGAATTCCCTTACGTGAAGAAATCATCTTGCCACAGTAGTTGTGAAATAAAAGCAAAAAAGCACTGATGGGAAAGAATTTCAGCTGAAGGAAATTTGACTGGTCAAACAATATATTATATTTAAATTTAAATTTAAATTTAAATTGTCTTGAATTGCAGCTTAAAATCTTGACATCGTATCGAGGCATGCCACTAGGCGTATATAATGTTATACCCCTATTCTGAACGCAATGGAAAAGGTTTCGAGTCCTAACTCGATCGTATAGAGAAGATAGCTTTTTGGACCCAATTATTATATTAAATTTTCGATATGATTTCAGCGCGTTTCCATCTCGTATGGCTAAACGATAACTCCAAAAGTTAAAAAATTTGAAATCCGATAATAATAATACAATATTACGGATCCATTGGAACTGGTTTCGTCAAATTCCGAGACTGTGCCTCGGAAGGCTATTTTTAAATGTCCATTTAAACGATATATTTTTAAAACCAAACAGTTCACTTCCGAATTCAATTTTAAAAGCTGCATTGTCTTTAGTATTATTAATATAAAATTTACAAGCCTTTAAAATATTTTTGAACAAGCCCGAAACTCCAAATTCAATATTTTATCCAATTTCAAATTATTCAATTCAATAATTTAATTACCCAATAATTAGTTATATTTGAAATTCAAGTTAAAAATCAACAACTGAATATTTAAAATAATTAAATATCCCAATTTCAAATATCCAAAATTCTGGGTCGTTACAAAATGAAATAATGCAAATGTTATACTTGGCTATAAATGGAATATATGAAAAAAAATGTAAGTTAATTATTAATAACCTGAATTGGATTCCAACCAATCAAATTTATGTAAATGTTATAACTTGGTTATAAGCTTAACATGAGAAAAAAAATGTAAATATTTAATTGTGTAATGAAATGGTATAATAAATGGTAATTGAATAAGACCAGTATTGTGTAAAGAATTATAATAATTGTTGTATTAATGTGTGCATAAATTTATAATGGGATATAAAGGGTAATTTATAATTTAAAATGTTGACTTATTGATAAAATAGTGTGTAATGAATGAAAATGGAATAAAATTAGTGCGATGACGGGAATGGTAACATTTGCTGTAAGTAATAAACATATAAATGTAATTAAAAGTAAATAGTGACAATTATTATAAGTTACCTGTTTATTTAATTAGTTGAATTGAAGATGGAAATCAAATTTTGCAATTTAATGAGATTAAATACTACGTTAATTGAAATTAGATAAATTGGAAATAATTAATGCACTAAGATATAAACCATGATAATTATACCATAAGATGAAATTGATTGAATAATAAATGGAAAGCAAATAAAATTGAATTATTGGAATTTAATTTATAATCTCTAGTTATATTGAAATTGAAATTTAAACTTTGAAATTGGTGAAATATGCAACATAAATTTTTTTACGGAAATTTGTTACAAAGAGTTATAAATTACTAAGTAAGCCAAAATGATAGGAGTTGTAAATAATTAAAAATTTGGATTTTAAGTGATTTAATTAATTTAATGTTAATTTATTTCATTAATGTGAAAATAGCCATTTTGGCCACTGACTCGGATTTCGACGAAACTAGTTTCATCGGATCCGTAACGGTGAATTATTGTAGGATTTCAAGTTTCGTAGCGATCGGACTTGTCGTTTGATCGTACGTACTCGAAACACCTAGAAATCAATTTAATTGAAATCAATTGAAATCAATTTGAAATAAGCTGATTTTATCATAACTTCTTCATATGATGGAATTAGGACTTGAAACCTGTTCCATTGATTTTAAATATATTGACAACATCTATTTTGATATATGGGATGACCCATTTTCGCTCCGGTGACAAAACGGGCTTTTCGGGTCATTTATCGTTCAAAATTCAAATCAAATCTGATCCGTTCTCTCAATTTTGACCTACCTATAAATAGCTCGTTATAAACCCTAGCCACTCCACATTTTCATTTGTCTGTACGTACATTCCAGTCATCTCCTTCTTCTCAATGGCAGACAAACCAAACAAACTTCTCGATTCAATTTCAAAACCAAATTCAAATCAAAATTTCAAACTCCACAGAACCTATCAAATTATATACCATTTTGAAGCTCTCGACGAGCGCAAGTCAAATATGTGATTCGTTTTTCGATCTGGGTTGCTTAATGGTCGGAACTAGGCGATTTAGTCTCGGCCATTCATTGGCGTTTGATGATCTTCGATGAGTTGTGGATTGGAGGGTAGTGTATTCTAGAGGGGACCGAGCGTTATTCATCGGTGGTGTTCGCAGGTGGTATCGACGGCTAGATCACCTCGATTAATTTGTTTAGGGTAAGAAGTGGCGGCGGTGGCTATGGTATATTCGTACTTTGAATGATGTTGATGGGGGACCACGGGGTCGCGGTGGGCCAGGGAGGCCGCGGGGTTGAGTGGCGTGATGAACGGCGACCGGGTCAAGGCGGCGCGTAGTGGTTTTAGGAGCGATGTGAATCGAGACTGGGTTTTGAATGATCGCATGGGCACTAGGGTTTCAAACAGTGGATGAGATGACGTGGCTTGATACGTGTATGTTTTTTTTATTTGTTTAATTTGAATCGTGTAATTTTCTAATCACCATAACTTTTCCATACGAGGACCAATTCACGCACGATTTCTTCGTTGGGATCGTATTGAAATTCTGGACATTTTGACGCTGGTTTGGACGAAATCTGAGACCGTTCAAATTTTGGGCTTAAATTGGATTTAAATTCGATTTAAATTCAAAGGTGAGTGTTTTAACCCACTCATAATTTCTAAAATTTCTTATGTTTGTTAAATTAAATTTATGATGTGATTAGAAATTTATTTATGACTGTTTGGTATATTTTAAATCATCATCTTAGTTAATTTGAATTTATTTTAAATAAATTGTTATTTAATTTATTATTGAATATAAATTGTCAGTTAAATACCTGTTATTGATTATCAGTTCTATATTGATAATTATCGATTGATTTGGATGATGTTTGTAATAGATGTTGATTGTTGATATTGGATGAATGGATGTTGTATTTTTATATCGTTATAAACTGCAAGTTCACTATGGGTTGAAATGATACATACCCGAATGCTCAATAGATTAAGGAAAAATCGTTATTGGTTGAAATCGTTATGGATTTTATTATTAATTCCAGATTGCGGTTTGAAATGATATATAACCGTAACATTTTAAATTGCGGATTTAAATGATAAATATCTGTATCACTTAACCCTAGGATAGAGAATTATATACGGACACCGGATTGGTTAAATTAAATGATTTTAAAATCCTTAATTTTTGAATTTAATTAAATGATATTTTGAAATAAAATTTGATTTATGTAAATTGAAGTATTATTGGAAAATCAAGTTTATGATGAGATGTGAATTGGTTTAAAAGGAATTGCTTTAAGAAATTAAATTGGAAGTTAAAGCTAAACTTTTAAGTATAAATGAAATTCTATAGAAATTAAGTTATTGAAGTTGTTTGAAAAATAACATTGAAATATTTTGAAAATGGAGTAATCAGAATTGATATTTGAACATGGATTGATATGAAATTCAATAGTTTATTGAAATGTTAAATTGAAAGGTTTGGAATTTGGTTTGTTGACTTGAAAATTGAAAATGGTCCAAATGCGTTGAAATGAAATGAATAGTTTAATCTGATATTAATTCCAAATTCATGTTTTAATATAAACTATTTCAAAAGTATATTATTTTAAAATTTCTAATTATTAAGATTTTCAAAGTATTAAACTATTTTAACCTGTATTAATTATATTAAACCATTTTAACCTATTTTAAACCATTTAATTTATTTAAACTAATTAACCTGTTTTAAATTATTTTAAATCTAATTAATCTATTTTAAAGCTATTTAATCTATTTTCATTATATTTAATCTATTTTAAATCTATGTTAACTATTTAAAACTGTTTTCTTCTAAATTCCAAACTAAGTAAAATGGATGGGTTTATATTACAAATTCTCGATTTTTAAGTGAATATGGTTAATGATGTTATAACCTAAGTTGGGATTTAAATAGCATATTTGGTTTAATATGATATTTTGAAATGAGAGTTTAACCTATTTTGGAAATACGACTTTTGAAAGGAAATATAATTTCGAAATATGATTTCAATGTGGTATAATTTCGGAAGTAAGTACTGATTTCAAAAGTGATATGATTTGAACTGAATATGATATTTTGATATCAATTTTGAAATGATTTTGGAAATTTAAAAGAACCATCTGATGTGTAATAAGCGATTGGTTGTTAAAAAGACCGGGATCAGATATGGGCATACTCTTTGTCGATACCGAAAACCATTTTAACAACTGTGTACGCGGTGGAAATTCCTGAATTAAATAGGATGGTGGCAACGATCCTAAATGTGACGACCACCCATGACCCCTGCACCGAACCTAGAGATAGTGCGCTGTAAAGTGTGCCAGGCGACCATGGACGATTGCCAGGGTAAATATAAACAACAGAATCTATCGTATTACTCACAGCGCATGGACAAAATACAATAGAATATATACATAGTGAAACTTCACAGAATAGAATCTTATCAATAAAACTTCATAATAATTGAATACAAACATCGGAATAGTCAATACATCAAGCCTCACTACATATCACTCAGAGAATATACAAGCAGCGGAACATCCAGTACATATAGTAAGAAGATAATATGCAAGCCTCCAGCTCGTCTTCGACATCAGCATCGTGGAAAGCAAGAACAACACCTGTCACCTGCTACCTAGTCTGCCCGTCCCAAAATGGACGAAAAGCCCAAGGCAATAAGAGTTAAAACATAAATCCTTGAGTCAGACAACAGTCTTAGTGAGCGGTAAATTAACTAACAACATACCAAAAGAGCATAAAGGAAAAGGAATAGGAATACAACCCTCCCACTCCACCTCTTTCTACAATGATAGCCCCCAGACACACACTAAGCAGAAACAAACATAGCAGAGCATACAATTTAAAGTAAAGCAATTATCACTCGAGTCAAGGGCGATGTTTTCCAAGTACAAACCCCCAAGGCCTAAACCAAGATCAGATAAGCACCCAGAGAACACTGCTCTTGAGACCGAATGACGATACAACCAAACATCCATGACTCTGGCTATCACTGTTATCATTGCCTCGATATCATCGTTAATTGAATGACCGGCTCATTATTTCATCCGTCCGTCAAGGGATAATGGAAACCCCGGTTCTAGACATAACTTTGCACGTCATCGTGACCCGTGCCTAGGACTATCGAATCTTCCCAGAGTACTTGACTACCAATCAGTAGCCTTCAGGGACTATTGAATCTGCCCAACGTACTCTTGCTTTGAGCATGCTAGAACCTTCAACAACGATGAGATCTCAGCCTTCTAGTCATCCTCCTCGACGACTATTTCCTTACTAGCTCAAGCGCCTCTCGAGCAAACCATTATCCTCAAACCCGAACCATATCACCGAGTTATTAATCTGCTTGGAATGATCCTGTCTGGATTAGACCAAGGCTATCTCATATCATACTTTGCCTCATCATCATCATAGCAAAGCTTCATCTCAACATCATCATCAAATCTATCCATATGAGCTTCATCATCCGCTACATATGCCGCGAGCAGCTTTTCCAATTCAAGAGCCTTTCCCTTAGCTTTCGAATCATCTTCTACCATCTTGTCTAAATCAAATCATCAATCATCTAATTCATAGCAATCAATCAAGTCAAACATTAATCCAAGTAAACAAGCATTCAAATATGATCTAAATAGACAATTATAACAATAATGGCAATTTCGTAATTAAAGAGTCAAAAGTCTAACAAGCATGAAAACATGAGAAATATCTCTATAATCTTGATGAATGAACTTGCATAGGTTAACATGTAGTAAAATGGATGCCAAATCATTATGAACAATGGATCTATATGGATCTATACTTAGGATTAGGAAAATGCATGGAAATCTATACTTTAACACAAAATCAAGCCAACGATCCGATATACTCCTTTAGATCCGTGTGAGAGATAATCACCACTCACCAAATCACCTAAACAACCCAAAAGCAACACACTTCAGATCTGGACAGCGAAGGATCTAACTCGATCTATCACAAATCCACTTCAAACGATGAAATCTCTCTTCGAAGAATGTAGATCTTCAATCTAAGCTCTTCGATCTTCAATTTGATCTTCGATTTGGATGGAAGAAATCACAAGATTAGAGTGGAGAAAAGAAGTGAAGAAGTGTAGAAGTCGAGCTCTCAAAATGGCAGCACTTCGTCGCTTTGAAATCCGGATCCCAAAAATGAAGAAAAACCCTCATATTTATAGGCTGATCCTTAGGTCGCTCGCTCTTAGGTCGTCCACGACCTAAAACCCACGACCTAACAAAACCCTACGACTTACGACCTAGCGCAAGTGCGCGACTTATAGATCCAACGACCTAACACATGCGCGCTTATACGACCTAACGACTTAGCATCTGCGCGCTTCCTCGCGACCTACGAGCTAACAACAGTTCCGACCTAAAGACTTAACGGAAGCCACGATCTAACTATGTCACGACTTAAAACAATGTGTGACCTAACTACTAAATAACCACGCGACTTAACTGGGTTACGACCTAACCCCTTACGACCTAATACTTAGCGACCTAACAACCCACGACCTAACTCCTAAGTCGTCTATGACTTAACTTCCTTAGGTCGCTCACTGCTACCACCAGCTTCCTTAGGTCGTTGCCGACCTATCCTTCTTAAGTCGCTAACTCGCCCAGTTTCTTAAGCTCTTAAGTCGATTACTTCTATAAGTCGCTCCAATCCCTAAGTCGTTAACTCCTAAGTCATCTACTAACTTAGGTCGCTTACGTCCTAACTAAACCACTCCATAGGTCGCTTACTGACTTAAGTCGCTAACTCCTTAGGTCGTCTAACCCTTAGGTCGTCTACTCCGACATAACTTCTATAAGTCGTCAACTCTTAGTTCGCTCGACCAACCTAAACTACCATACGACCTAACCACCTCACGACATAACTATCACACGACCTAACTTCTTAGGTCGTTCCAATCCCTCATACGACCTAAGACATAGACTCTGGACGACTTACCAACAATGCGACCAAATGTCAACTGTTTTACGATGTTTCGATCCGTAAAAATACTAGTCGTTACACTAAAGGTATATTTACGTGGACCCGACTACCATGAGTTGGCTTAAGGTGGCTAAAACAGGAGCAATCGACGGGCTAAGTGAGGTCATTCCTCCAATCGGGCACATTCCTTCGATACTATATTATGATTTGCGATTTTGGTGGCCACCCTCGATTTTCGATTTGGGAGTGTGTTCCGAGATGGGCGGTTGAAGCAACCCTCCCTAGTCTACAAATTGTTTGAGTGACTCAATTTAGTTTATGCTAAATTCGGGGTTACTTACTTCCAAAACCAACTATTTCCTTTTTTTTCTTTATCATTTTATTTATTTCCCAAGATCCAACTTGATCAATATAGAAATATTGATATACTTCTTGTAAAAAAACTATTTGTATATACATATAAACATACAAATCATTTTAATTCTAATATCATAGTTTTTTTTTGAATAAAGAATAACTCAGTTTATTCTAAACAAAATAACTATGTTTTAGCCATAGTAAAAAGGATTGGGAAAAACCCTCTCCCATTTAAATCTTTGTGCAATTATTTTCAAAGTAATTCTTGTTTGTTTGTTTGTGTTTACCTCTGTATATTTAATGAAACATGTGAGTTGAGTCATAACACTTAGACTTTTGCAATATGGCTTTTCAGATAGCAAAGCAGAAGGTTGTGCATGCTTCTGTGCACCTGTGTGCACATAAACATGTACAACTGCTATTTACTACACCTTAGTTTGCAGATTGATCAACTTGATTAAGTTGGATCCCTATACTGTCTTGTTATGATTACTATCTCTGCTTATTCATTTAAAACCTCAAACTCATACAAAAATCTGAGTTCATGCTTCCTTTGTTTTTTTTTCCTTTCTACCTATGGGTTTATCCTTACTTCATAATGTTACAGTTAGTTTGTAAATAGGTTCTAACCTCTAAACAATCTAACACATATGTATACATTACTGGTTCACATATGCTTCAGATTTACTACTGAATTCACTGCTTGACTCATGAAAATTTGCATACTTACAGGTTATGATATAAAGCTAAACACATTTATCTTTTCTACTGAAAGCAGTTTCATCCCATAATAACCTTTTAGACCATTCATTACATCACCATCAAAATCCAGCACAAATACAATATTATTACAGAAAGTCTTCTAATTAAAAATAAAACATGAAGGACATTCTTCAGCAAACATTCATAGTTCACTGAATCACCAAATTTCTTCTTAGCATCACACATCTGCATCTTATCACTTAGCCTTCTCTTTTCCTGTAGACATCTCATGATCTACTCCATAATACATATGAAGCACCCATTTGATGCAAGCAACAAACAGGTCAGACTTATGTTTGGTGTGAGTAGAATCACTTGTTAATGCATAAAGACTAATGAAGTATGTTCCATTATTATAGTTTCTATTCTCAGAGGCTAAATATTTTATTCAAGATAACAAGTCTCCTTCTCATGTTCAAATTGACAAAGTGTTTATCCACTGGTGTATGTGTAATGACAAGTGTGTATTCTTAGACTAACTTGTCATCAAAACATTGGTCCAGAAATCCTATCAACCATCATACATACACACAAGTTGGTGCTAACACCCAAAACATGCACAATCATACATAAACATGCACAGACCATATTCATGGTATTGGGCCAAAGTATCAAACCTGAGTCTACATGTTAGGACTCCCATATACTTCTAGCCTATTTACCCTTGCATGTATAATTATTTCATGTTATTCTAAAGTCCAGTATTACATTCATGGTTGCACTGGTGCACACTGCCTAGAACCACTACCTGGTTTCCAGTGCACTATAAGCTATTTGGGCATAAACATGCCATGTGCAAACTCACACCCCAGCCTTGATGCGAGCCAACCACTATGTCATACCCACTTCCCTCATACCCAACCTGATAGAGGTGACCCACATCCTTAGTTTAATCACTAAGTTCTTTCATATGACCCAATATTACATATGCAGTGTCATGCCCAAAACTGTGGTATGTTAACTAATATGTGCTAGCAGTTTTCATACATCCATCAATCATTCACCCATTCATCCATTCAACAATTTAATCAGTAACACTTGTAGATATTTCAAGTCAGTTTCATTCAGAGATATATCTTTAGCTAAGCATAGGTCCGAGCATTTTAGAAAGTGAAATGCCTCTGTGGTTTCCCCAGTAATAAGGTTCTCACAATCAATCCACATATTAAAGTGTGTTTGCTTGTTACTCAACCCTATTTCCAAAGAATACTTACTGATGGATTAGGACTCAACACATGGAAATTCCATTGCACCCCAACCATCTTTTCAGTTGCAAGACATAAGCCAGAGAACCCCTTCCTCTTATTGCCTTGCATCCTACTTTCCTTATTAATCCATGCTTTAACTAAAAATATTTCTCAAATTCATAAACATATAAATAAATCAGTTGTTATTCCTTCAATAAGTTGTCATATATAAACAAGCATAGGTTGAGTGACAACAAAGCAATGAAAGTCACAAAATCTCAGGAACAACAAAAAATTTCTAAACTAAGAAAATGCAAGCAAAACATCAAACATAAATTAAAATAACTAAAGGTTAATGGCTGCCTTTCATAGGTCTTAATGCCTTGCCAAGTGAGGATTTACTCACCATAGTTCTCCTTCCCAAGTCTTGGTTCAGGCCTGCCATTGATTTTCTAAACTCCTGCCTATTTTTTTCTAATTTTTGTTTCCTGGTTCTAACATGTAACCATAGGAAATAATGATGTATATAAGGGAGTTACTAGGGTTTTAAGGTTAGTTAAGTAATTTATTTTTATCAGAATTCCCATCACCATTTCTGGTTTCACCCATAGTTCACCCTCTCCACTTTACTTTCCCACCATTTCTTTTTTTTTTCTTGTCTTGGCTACTTTTGGCAAATTTCTCCACATATTATTTGCATGACTGTGGCTCAGACATTATTTGTCTTTTCTAGTTTTAATCATGTATATAAACCTATTTGTATAACCAGCTATATGTGTGTATGAATCAAACATTTTGCACATCATATATATTCATGCATTTCCTACCTACACAAGCAACTATGCTCCTATTTAATCTATGGAAATTAAGACTAAAGTCTGCCTAAGTTATTTATGTATTGTAACTAGGATAATGTGTACACACTAACAAGTCATGTACTCATTTGTTATTACTGCTATTTTGTATTTATTTATAAGGCCTTTACTCACAAAAATGCCTTGTTCATGTAGCTGACTAAAACAGTGTGCACATGCACAAGAGCATGCACACTCATACACACACAAGTATTTTCAGAGAAAAAGTTTTATTTTAATTAATTGTCTTTCTTTTATAAAATATTCAAAATACATATATACATATATTATATTTTTATATATATATATATATATATATATATATATATATTTGCCTAACTATGGGCTGTCACATACACCCTTTCTTTAAGAAATTGTGTCCCACAATTTAACATCTTATTCCTGTGTTAGTCACATATCAACACCATCATAAACACATACTCTTAATTCAACCAAAGCACACATCAAGTAAGCACATTCAACACTGAATACTATGTTTAACTAACTGAATACAAGCATAAATGATAAATTACCTCTAATCTAATTGTCAGTTGCAAATAGTTGAGGGTACTGGACTTTTATCTTGTCCTCAACCTCCCATGTGCAATCATTAGGGTCTAGACTCCACTGCACCTTTACCAGTTTAATAGTTTTGTTCCTCAATTTCTTATCTTCTTTAGCTACAATGCCCACTGGCTCCTTCTCGTAAACTAAATCTGGTCTAACTTCTACTGGGTTTTGTGGCTGAATCACTGAAGCTTCATCATGTACACATTTTCTCAATTGTGATACATGAAATACATTATGTATTCCACTCATTTCTTCTGGCAACCTCAACCTGTAAGCCATCTTTCCTATTCTTGCTATGATCTCATATGGCCCTATATATCTCGGGGTTAGCTTCCCTGCCTTACCAAATCTCAACACCTTCCTTATAGGTGAGACCTTCAAATACACAAAATCTCCTACTTCAAATTCAAGTGGTTTCCTTCTTCTATCTGCATATGATTTCATTCTGTCTTGTGCTGCCTTCATTCTCTGTCTAATCAGTGTGATCTTATCATTTGTTTCTTTCACATGATCTGGTCCTAACATCACCCTATCTCCTACCTCTAACCAGCAAGCAGGTGACAAACAAGGCCTCCCATATAGAGCTTCATAGGGAGCCATCCCTATACTACTCTGGTAGCTGTTATTGTAAGCAAATTCTGCTAAATGAAGGTAGTCTTCCCAATTACCACCATGGTCAAGTACACAGGCTCTAAGTAGATCCTCCAAAAATTTATTAACTACTTCTGTATGGCCATCAATTTGGGGATGGTAGGCTGTGCTCAAGCACAATTCAACCCCCATTGCCTGTTGAAAACTACTCCAAAACTTTGATGTGAATATGGTGTCTCTGTCACTAATGATAGTGGTAGGAACTCCATGTAGTTTTACGATTTCTTTCATGAAAATTTGTGCCAATTTTGGTGCATTTCTATCACTCTTTACTGGTATGAAGTGTGATGATTTAGTCAACCTATCTACCACCACCCAAATACTATCATTACCTCTCTTTGATCTTGGCAAGCCATCAATGAAATCCATTGATATGCTTTCCCATTTCCACCTTGGAATTTCCAGAGGTTGCAACAGTCCACTGGGTCTTTTGTACTCAGCCTTGACTTGTTGGCAAGTCATGCATCTTGCTACATATTCACCCACACTCCTTTTCATTCCTTTCCACCAATAACTCCTCTTTAGATCATGATACATTTTAGTACCACCTGGATGTATGGTGTACTTAGACTTGTGATGAACATCCATGATTTTTCTTTGTAGTGCTTCTGTGCCAGGCATACATAGTCTTCCCTTGTATCTCAAAAATCCTTTTTCATCCAATTCAAACTTATCAATATTTGAACCATTCCTTAATAGTTCCTTCTTCTCTCTTAGGAATGCATCCATGTCTTGAGACTGATTCACTTCTTCCACTAAGTCTGATTTTATTTTGATAAGGCTGAGCTTGCCATAGTGCTCCATGTCCTCATCTATCACCATAGTTTGCCCTTCCACACTTTGCACTTCCACATCAGATAGTGCCAATAACATTTTAAACTCCTCTATCATCAATGTAGCCAACTTGGCATGTTGCCTACTCAATGCATCTGCCACTCTATTTTCTTTTCCTGGTGTGTACATAATGTCCAAATCATAGGCAGCAAGGAATTCCACCCACCTATGTTGTCTCATGTTCAAATCTTTTTGAGAAAATAAGTATTTCAAAGCTTTGTGGTCAGTATAAAGCTCAAATTTTGCTCCTAATAGGTAGTGCCTCCAAAGCTTTAATGCATACACCACAGCTGCCAATTCCAAGTCATGTGTTGCATACTTGGTCTCACTTGGTTTCAATTGCCTTGATGCATAGGCTATTACTCTACCATCTTGCATAAGAACAGCCCCTATACCTGACCCACATGCATCAGTGTACACTACCAGATTATCATTGCCTTCTGGGATTTTCAGCACTGGAGCTTCCATCAGTGCTTTCTTCAATTGGTTGTATGCCCCTTCACACTTGTCAGTCCATAAGAAAGGTTGGTCTTTCCTTGTTAGCTTAGTTAATGGGGTTGCTATTTTAGCAAAGTCTTTTATAAATCTTCTGTAGTATCCAGCCATGCCCATGAATGATCTTATCCCAGTAACATTGCTTGGTCTCTTCCATGCTTGTACTGCCATGACCTTACTAGGATCTACTAAAATTCCTTCTTGAGAAATTATATGGCCTAAGAATTTTATTTCATTCTTCCAGAAGGAACATTTTGCAAACTTGGCTTTAAGGCCTTGTTGCCTTAGTCTACTTAGTACCATGTGCAGATGTTTCTCATGTTCC
Source organism: Allium fistulosum (assembly GCA_030737815.1). Taxonomy (NCBI): domain Eukaryota; kingdom Viridiplantae; phylum Streptophyta; class Magnoliopsida; order Asparagales; family Amaryllidaceae; genus Allium; species Allium fistulosum. Next base: position 1,105,835,858 of record CM060901.1, read on the forward strand.
TCAGCTGATTTAGAGTATACCAATATATCATCGATGAAAATCGGTACAAATTTATCTAAATAATCTCTAAAAATCCTATTCATTAAATCCACAAAATAGGATGGTGCATTGGTCAAACCAAATGGCGTTACTAAGTATTCATACAAGCCATACCTGGTATTGAAAGCTGTATACTTGATACTTTCTTCTTCCACTTTCATTTGATGGAAACCAGATGCTAAGTCAAGCCTGGAAAATACCTTAGCACCATTTAATTGATAAAAAAGATCATCAATTCTAGGTAGAGGGTATTTGTTTTTTATGGTGACTGAGTTTAGTTCCCTATAGTCTATGCACATTCTCAAGGAACCATCATGCTTCTTAACAAATACTATTGGTGATCCCCAATTTGAACTACTTGGCCTAATGAAGCCTTTTTGTTCTAATTCTTCTAATTGTTTCTTCAACTCAATCAGTTCCTTAGGACCCATTCTGTTTGGTTTTTTAATGACAGGGCTTGTTCCTGGCTTAAGTCTTATTTGAAATTCTACTGGTCTATTATGAGGAATGCCATTCACTTCACCAAACACATCAGTGTATTGGTTAACTATGGGTATCTTCTCTAGGCTTGATTCAACTTCACCACTGTTCAAGTTGAACATCCTGCCCATACCCCTATCTTTGGCTGCCTCATACATGACCAAAACTCTTTTGCCATCAGGAAGTTGTAATGAGATTGTGGAATTTTCCAAGTTAATGATAGCACAAAAACCTTTTAACCAATCCATTCCCAGTATAATATCCAACTTAGGGTAATTCAACACATATAATTCTGAAATAAAGGTGCGACCACCCATACATAATTCTACTTGCATGCATTTCATATTTGTAATGCAGGAATTACCTATAGGACTATTAACATGCAATGGCTTATCAACAAAAACACATGTTAACCCTAGTTTCTGAACTATGTCACATGAAATAAAAGAGTGTGTAGCTCCTGTGTCATAAATAACTGATATGGGTATGCCTTTAATGAATAATATACCTTCCACTTGGCTAGGTGCTTCCATGGTCTTGCCCTTCCCTTCAAGTACATCCACCCTTGCCATTTCTGGACACTGCCTTTTCATGTGCCCCTCTTTACCACAGTTGTAGCACCTAAGAACAGTTGACTTGGGTGCTTGGCATTTGGTCTTTATATGGCCTTCCTTCCCACAGTTGTAACAGATCACTTTAGGTTTCTTACTGTCAGAGCTTCCAACCTTACTTCCTTCTTTGTTCATTGCTTCTCCCTTCTTCTTCTCATATGGGTGTACTCTATTCTTCCCTTTCTTGTTATTCCTGAAATTCTTAAACTTTTCCCTGGCATTGTCATGCTGCTCAAATGACAATGTCAAGTCCATAACTTGATCAAAGGTTCTGTCTTTGTATGGTAACATGGCTCTACTCAATCCAGCATTTAATCCCTGAATGTACCTTGCATTCCTTGAAACTTCATCTGGGATTAGTACTGCCCCATACTTGGACAACCCTTCAAATTTCTGAGTGTATTCAGTGACACTCATAGATCCTTGCCTCAACTTGATAAACTCCTCAAGTAATGAAGCTTTTGCTGAGGCTGGGACAAATCTGGCTTCTAACATTTCTTTGAACTGATTCCATGTGATCTCTTGCTCTTGCCTTCCTGCAATGATCACTTCCCACCAATCCAAAGCAAGGCCTTTTAGTTGTCTTGAAGCTATTTGCCTTCTTCTCTGGTCATTAACCTGCATATCTGCAAAGATCCTCTCCATTGTTCTTAGCCATGCTTGGACACCCATGACATTTTCTGTGCCATCAAAGCTACTGCCTCCTAAGTGTGTATATGTTTTAAGCAATTTAGACAGCTCCACATGAGGATTATCTACTCTAGGTTCCATCCCATCCCTTAATACTCTAACAAAATCTTGCATGTTAATCATTGGGGGATCAGTGGCCATTCCAGTTGTCTGTTCATCATGATTGTCCTCCCTTTCTCCAGCAGCCTGGGGATTGATCCTAACAGCTCTGGGCCTCTATTGACATTTCTAATATGGTTAGTTCTAATTCCTATTCACTACTTCACTTTTTAAACTAGAAGTGAACTCATTCATACATAATAAGTAAAACAACCAATGCAAACAGTACAAACAATGCACACATATTCAACCAAGTATTTGTATTGGCTATGTATTTAATAACATAGCTCTGATACCAACTGAAGCAACCCTCCCTAGTCTACAAATTGTTTGAGTGACTCAATTTAGTTTATGCTAAATTCAGGGTTACTTACTTCCAAAACCAACTATTTCCTTTTTTTTCTTTATCATTTTATTTATTTCCCAAGATCCAACTTGATCAATATAGAAATATTGATATACTTCTTGTAAAAAAACTATTTGTATATACATATAAACATACAAATCATTTTAATTTTAATATCATAGTTTTTTTTTTGAATAAGAATAACTCAGTTTATTCTAAACAAAATAACTATGTTTTAGCCATAGTAAAAAGGATTGGGAAAAACCCTCTCCCATTTAAATCTTTGTGCAATTATTTTCAAAGTAATTCTTGTTTGTTTGTTTGTGTTTACCTCTGTATAATTAATGAAACATGTGAGTTGAGTCATAACACTTAGACTTTTGCAATATGGCTTTTCAGATAGCAAAGCAGAAGGTTGTGCATGCTTCTGTGCACCTGTGTGCACATAAACATGTACAACTGCTATTTACTACACCTTAGTTTGCAGATTGATCAAATTGATTAGGTTGGTTCCCTATACTGTCTTGTTATGATTACTATCTCTGCTTATTCATTTAAAACCTCAAACTCATACAAAAATCTGAGTTCATGCTTCCTTTGTTTTTTTTCCTTTCTACCTATGGGTTTATCCTTACTTCATAATGTTACAGTTAGTTTGTAAATAGGTTCTAACCTCTAAACAATCTAACACATATGTATACATTACTGGTTCACATATGCTTCAGATTTACTACTGAATTCACTGCTTGACTCATGAAAATTTGCATACTTACAGGTTATGATATAAAGCTAAACACATTTATCTTTTCTACTGAAAGCAGTTTCATCCCATAATAACCTTTTAGACCATTCATTACATCACCATCAAAATCCAGCACAAATACAATATTATTACAGAAAGTCTTCTAATTAAAAATAAAACATGAAGGACATTCTTCAGCAAACATTCATAGTTCACTGAATCACCAAATTTCTTCTTAGCATCACACATCTGCATCTTATCACTTAGCCTTCTCTTTTCCTGTAGACATCTCATGATCTACTCCATAATACATATGAAGCACCCATTTGATGCAAGCAACAAACAGGTCAGACTTATGTCTGGTGTGAGTAGAATCACTTGTTAATGCATAAAGACTAATGAAGTATGTTCCATTATTATAGTTTCTGTTCTCAGAGGCTAAATATTTTATTCAAGATAACAAGTCTCCTTCTCATGTTCAAATTGACAAAGTGTTTATCCAGTGGTGTATGTGTAATGACAAGTGTGTATTCTTAGACTAACTTGTCATCAAAACATTGGTCCAGAAATCCTATCAACCATTATACATACACACAAGTTGGTGCTAACACCCAAAACATGCACAATCATACATAAACATGCACAGACCATATTCATGGTATTGGGCCAAAGTATCAATCCTGAGTATACATGTTAGGACTCCCATATACTTCTAGCCTATTTACCCTTGCATGTATAATTATTTCATGTTATTCTAAAGTCCAGTATTACATTCATGGTTGCACTGGTGCACACTGCCTAGAACCACTACCTGGTTTCAAGTGCACTATAAGCTATTTGGGCATAAACATGCCATGTGCAAACTCACACCCCAGCCTTGATGCGAGCCAACCACTATGTCATACCCACTTCCCTCATACCCAACCTGATAGAGGTGACCCACATTCTTAGTTTAATCACTAAGTTCTTTCATATGACCCAATATTACATATGCAGTGTCATGCCCAAAACTGTGTATGTTAACTAATATGTGCTAGCAGTTTTCATACATCCATCAATCATTCACCCATTCATCCATTCAACAATTTAATCAGTCACACTTGTAGATATTTCAAGTCAGTTTCATTCAGAGATATATCTTTAGCTAAGCATAGGTCCGAGCATTTTAGAAAGTGAAATGCCTCTGTGGTTTCCCCAGTAATAAGGTTCTCACAATCAATCCACATATTAAAGTGTGTTTGCTTGTTACTCAACCCTATTTCCAAAGAATACTTACTGATGGATTAGGACTCAACACATGGAAATTCCATTGCACCCCAACCATCTTTTCAGTTGCAAGACATAAGCCAGAGAACCCCTTCCTCTTACTGCCTTGCATCCTACTTTCCTTATTAATCCATGCTTTAACTAAAAATATTTCTCAAATTCATAAACATATAAATAAATCGGTTGTTATTCCTTCAATAAATTGTCATATATAAACAAGCATAGGTTGAGTGACAACAAAGCAATGAAAGTCACAAAATCTCAGGAACAACAGAAAATTTCTAAACTAAGAAAATGCAAGCAAAACATAAAATAACTAAAGGTTAATGGCTGCCTTTCATAGGTCTTAATGCCTTGCCAAGTGAGGATTTACTCACCATAGTTCTCCTTCCCAAGTCTTGGTTCAGGCCTGCCATTGATTTTCTAAACTGTTGCCTATTTTTTTCTAATTTTTGTTTCCTGGTTCTAACATGTAACCGTAGGAAATAATGATGTATATAAGGGAGTTACTAGGGTTTTAAGGTTAGTTAAGTAATTTATTTTTATCAGAATTCCCATCACCATTTCTGGTTTCACCCATAGTTCACCCTCTCCACTTTACTTTCCCACAATTTCTTTTTTTTTCTTGTCTTGGCTATTTTTGGCAAATTTCTCCACATATTATTTGCATGACTGTGGCTCAGACATTATTTGTCTCTTTTAGTTTTAATCATGTATATAAACCTATTTGTATAACCAGCTATATGTGTGTATGAATCAAACATTTTGCACATCATATATATTCATGCATTTCCTACCTACACAAGCAACTATGCTCCTATTTAATCTATGGAAATTAAGACTAAAGTCTGCCTAAGTTATTTATGTATTGTAACTAGGCTAATGTGCACACACTAACAAGTCATGTACTCATTTGTTATTACTGCTATTTTGTATTTATTTATAAGGCCTTTACTCACAAAAGTGCCTTGTTCATGTAGCTGACTAAAACAGTGTGCACATACACAAGAGCATGCACACTCATACACACACAAGTATTTTCAGAGAAAAAGTTTTATTTTAATTAATTGTCTTTCTTTTATAAAATATTCAAAATACATATATACATATATTATAATTATATATATATATATATATATATTTGCCTAACTATGGGCTGTCACAGCGGTAGTAGCTGCTATGCGTTACCACCAGTCCAGAAGTGTAATCGGTATATCTACCCTGGCATTGCCTAGTTGTGCCGTGTCACCTACCCTAGCGCGCCTTCTACGAGTTTGGTTTGTACCATACCTATGGAGTGCCCTCTGACGACGTCCAGTACGGGCGGGATTACGGTACTGTATAGACTATGGGAAATAAAAATGTGCTAAGAGGGGAAAATGTAACACCTTAACGCTATTTTAATAGTTTATATTACTGTAGACATATTATAATAGCGTATTATACTACATAGTAGATAATTTAATGGATTCTTAGGTGATGTGAATCCCGAACATCTCTTAAGTTATTGCACTTACGTTAGACACTGGATAGGATATGTCAAACCCCGTAAAAATCTCCGACGCCGTTTACACACATATTTATTTACTGTTGATTTAACTTACATAAGATCTTATTGTTCTGACTCGAGTGTTTTGTCTTTTCAATTCACTCTGGTCAGCCTGAGCATTTCAGGATTTGAAGACCTTATTTTTGGAGGACGAAGACGAAGATTTGTACTACTACTATTTACTATATTTTTTCCACTGCATTCATACTGTTCCACTGCATTATTTGTTTATCTCTGATATGTGCAACTCTGATTTTGTATGGTAAAGAATAGTCAAATGTATTTATAAAACAGCTTCATGAACTGTTATTTGATTATTATATTTTGTCATTCCGCTATGAGATTATGTTTTGTTTTATTTCTTTCTCTTTTCTTCTTTACCCCAATAACAATCTGCCCTTTTGTATGGTTTAAGTTTGGCATGTGTGTCTTCTTAAAACGTCCAAAAAGGAGGGATGTTACAAAAATAAATGAGTAAATTTTAAAAAATGAATTGGTTTGAAAGAAGTGTTGATAAAATGGAAGAAAATCAATTTTAAATTTAATGACTAGTTATTACTTGAATAAAATGGACTGAACCAAATTATTGAATATTAATTTATCTAAAATTTGAAATCTGTATGGTTTGAATAGTTGAAGTTGAATGTGAGGTGGAATTTACTATAGTTGATCAAATAGATTTAATAAATGAGTAAAATAAAAAAAATTTGTTGTGAAAATTGTGCAATAAATGTTAATAAATTTGAAACAAATCAATTGAATAAAACATATGAAAATGAAACTAATCAAATGTGAACAATATATTTGATTGATTAAATAAAATGAATTAGAACCAATTAACTGAATATAAAACAATTTTAAAATAAATGTAGTTTATATGGTTTTAAATTAATTGTTGCCTTTGGTATTTCAATCTGTTTTCTTTCTGGTTGTTTCTATTCTCCTACCTCCTTCCTTTTCTGGAACGGAAAGTTTTGAGTGGGGGAGACTGTAACGACCCGTAAATTTTAAGGGTTTTATTTATGTAATTAACTGAAATTTTGTAAAATTTTAAACAATTGAAATTGTGGAATACGTCTATTCACACATAGCAAATCGTAAATTTTCATCTGATAATATTAAAGTTTATTTTATTGTGTAATTTTATTTCAATTTAAATCGGTTAATATTTGATGATAATAAAATGTTTTCCAAACCTGAATATTTTAACACAATAAATTTTTAAATCATCTTCTGAGTGAGACGTCATATTTCGTTTCTCCAAATTTTGACTGCTATTGCTCCGTTTATCTTATTTCTGGCAAATTAGCAACATTTTCGGTACCGATTATCGACTTTTGATAGGATGGTCATATCATTGATATATGTGTGCCGCTTTAATCATCTCGTTGTGCTGATCTCCATAGTATATTTGTTTGTGGGTTTTGGAGTCCGGCACGCGGCAAAGTCCGTAAAACGGGTAACCGTATCAGTATCTGTTTAGAGCCTGTGGTTTCAATGCCATTCGTATTACCCAACGGTCGAATTTCAAACGTCATTGCTTTTATTATTCACTGGATTATCATGCTTGACTTCACCATACCCACTACTTTATATTTATTTCGATACGTTTCCATCTTTAAACAAGCTTCTCTATCCATTTTTTTCTATTATAAAATACTTGCACTTTTCGTTGCCTATCACTTTCCTTTGCATGTGAATCTCTTCTTCTCCCCATAGACTTAATCCACCATCTCTCCTGCCATTCACCCTCCTATCAAATCGATCCACCGTGAGCCCGCAACTTATCACGACCTGAACCATCACCTGCATCGCCTCTATGCTCTCCACCAGACACATGCAGCCAACACCAAACGGCTGACTCCATGGCTCCATCTCACGCCAACGACCAACCCGAGCCTAGCCACATCCCATCGGCAACCATCCCTTCCATGCACGTGACCCATGTTGTGCCTCGCCCCTCCATCCCCAAGCGAGCCTGACCGCTGTTTGCTCCAACGCGACAACCCGCTCCAGCCAAGCCGAACCCCTTTAGCCTTCACCACCCTCAGCCGATCCATCTCCACCATGCTACCGAGCTCGGCAATCTCAAACAGCGCCTTCCGACCTCTGCCACGTAGCCTGCGACCGCCTTCTCCTCTAGCTCGGCCACCCTTCCCTCTGTTGCAGATCATCTTTTGTCTCTGTCTCTTTCGAAGGTATATATCTATATATATACTCGTGTGTTATATAATATGGGTTTATACAGTGTATATATTTTATAGTAACAGTTGTTTATATATATGCTTAGTTATATAAGATTTTACTATATATTAGTTTATAAAGTGAGAAAGATATAGTTTTTATATTGTGTATATATACAGCTGTTACAGTATTATATATATATTTTAGTCTATGTATATATAGGATCCGTAATATGATAAAGGTTCTGTATAATTTCTATATATTAAGTATACTTGATTTTTTTGTAAATGCTTGTCTGTTTATAGGTTTTAATGTATATTTGATACTGTATGTTTTAAGAGAAATATATATATGTGTGCAGTAAATACTTACAGCATATGACATTATAGAAGCGGTATTCATTTTTTTAAAGTATTGTTATACATATATGTTTTATTTTATTTTCTATAAGTATATATATTGTCTGTGTATAGGTCTATATTAGTATTATATTTAACCTAGTTGTATAAGTTGTATATCTTTTTGGTCTACATATACTATATGGATATATATTGGTACAAAGTCGGTTATAATGTATTGGTTTGATGAGTTGCATAAAAATCCATGGTTGTACATATATGGTATATAAGTTATGTTCGATATGTGGGAGTTCGTATATTATATATATTTATGTAATTAGCTATAAGGCATAAAAATATATTTGACTATATAAATTTGCATTGTATGTATAGTATGTTGATTTGTGTACATATATATTAGTCGATATATACAGGTCTGTTGAGTTTTAAAAATTTATAAGCTTATATTTTTTTTCCATGTGTTTGAATTAAATATTAATTCGAAATTTTGTCTAGATTGATTTTTGAATATATATTGATATTTTTAACTGAGCATACAATATAGGTAAGTATTTGTTTTTTTAAGTATATATATGTATTTATATCAAATTTTATTATGATGATATGTTTGTTTTATTTTGTTTTTTTGTTTTATTTAAACCAATGATTTTGAAATACGAATATATATTTAAATTTAAAATGCATTTAATTTAAAATATGATTTATATTTATATAAATAGTTATATATAGTTATATATATAAGTTCCCTTATACCATTTACCTTCATCGATCTAGTTCTGATTTTATTTCGTCAATTCCTATTTATCAGCTTGTCCATCAAATTCGTGCCAATCTAGCTTTTCTTTGGAATTCGTGTTTGGATTCGTAACTCGTCTCATTCTCGTTCATCTCTAGCCTCGAAAGGTGAGCAATCACTCACGATTAACGTTCTTATATTTATTAAATTTGATTTCAATTGAAACGACAATCGAAATATGCTGCTAATTTGAACTGTTAATTATTTAATTGTTGTATATGATATTTTATTATCTGTAATTGTTCACCTATGGAATATGACACCATATCTCGTAGTTTATATTTTACTTTATTTATCACTGATGATATATCTCTGTTGTTGATATGTTATATTATTATCATAACTATTCTCACTCTGCAAGTTCCCTGTTAATATAGAATTCCCTATGGGTTGAAATGATACATACCCGAACGATCTTGTAGAATAGGAGAAAATCAGTATGGGTTGAAATGATAAACCCAAGCGATTTTCATTGAATTGAATTTGGGATTGCGGGTTGAAAGGATATACACCTGTAGATATTTAGATTGCAGATTGAAATGATAAATATCCGTATCACTTGACCATAGGATAGAAAATTTTATACAAGCACCGTTGGTCTATATGTATATTTTGGAAAATGAATTCCAAAGTTTGAAAAGAAATATATGTGGTCTTAATAAATATTTATTTTTAGATATTATATCTTTAATATTGATTTTATAATAATTTTAATAAATTAAGTTGGAAAGGGAAATAGAAATTTATTTAAATTTTTTTCCTTAAATGAAACCGATTTGAAACTTATTAAATTTGAGATTTTAAAGATATGATTGATAACTTGATTTTGATTTAAAATGATTAAATGAATATTTCAAGTAAATAAATTGAAGGGAATATTTAGTTTACATAAATTGTAATTCAAGGTTTTATTTAAATGATATTGGATTGACTAAGTGAATTTTTCAATATTAAATAATGGTAAGGTTGAATTTGAAATATTAATGAATTTAAGCTTTGAAATCTATTCAAATTGAAATGGTTTAAATTGTACTTTATATATGTATTTGAAATCGATATAAATTTTAAATGGTTTAAACTAAATTGAAATCGGTGAATTGAGATTAAATTAAATTGCATTTTGGAATTCGATTTGAATCGATTTGTGAAATTTGAGAAAACTATTTATTATATAAAGTATTTTAAAATATATTTAAAACTATTTTAATATTTTACTTTATAAATTAATTAAATATAAACTGTTTTAATTTTTAATTATTCTCAATATACTAATTATTTATTTTATAAACTATTATATTGTATAAACTATTTTATTATATAAATTATTTTATTATATAAACTATTTTATTATATATACTATTTTAATATCTAAACTATTAAGTGGGAGTAATATGATTTCAAAGTGCTATGAATTTTCAAAGTGTTATGATTTCCGAGTGTTATGATTTCCAAGTGTTTTGGTTTCCTAAGTGTTATGGTTTCAAAAATGTTATAATTTCAGAAGTGTTATAATTTTGGAAAGTGTTATGATTTTGGAAATGATTATTTTTTCAGTGTATAATGATACCAAATTGATATGGTTTGAAATGATATGATATTTTGGGTTTTAAAGTATGAACTATTTGAAATGAAATGACCACGGTGTTATAATAACATTTGGTTGTTAAAGAGACCGGGATCGGATATTGTCATACTCTCTTCCAATACCGAAAACCACTTTAACAACTGTGTACGTGGTGAAGATTCCAGAATGAAGTAGGATGGTTTGGTGACGATTCTATATGGTATATACATGACCCTGACTCCTATGAGTCAGCTTGATGTGGCTAAAACAGAAGCTATACCAGGCCAAGTGAGGTCATTCTTTTAATCGGGCACATTTCTTCGATGTCATTCTATTGCTTTTGTGATTTGATTGGGTGCACCCTTTGATTTGGCGGTGTGTCATGAGGTCGGCGGTAGTAGCTGTTATGCGTTACCACCATTTCAAAAGTGCAAATGGTATATCTACCCTAGCATTGCCTCGAGTGCCATGTCGCATGCCTTATCGCGCCTTCTACGAGTTTGTTTTGTACCATACCTATGCGGTGTCCTCTGGGTAAACCTCCAGTTTATGGAGGAGCTTACGCCATCGTATAGACTATGGGAATATATAAAATGTGTTAAGGGGGATATGGGTAACGCCTTAACGCTATTTTAATATCTTTTACTTTACTACAGGCATATTACAATAGCGTATATTACTACATAGTAGATAGTTCCACGGATTGTAACAACCCTGGGTTTTGAGGTTACCTGTTAATATTTAATTATAACTTAACAGGTAATCTCCAAAACCAGGGTTGTTACACTTATCCTTAGAGGACGGTTATCCCAAACATCCTATTAGTTACTTGTATTTCAGTTGATATTTCACTTGAGTTGGATTTATTGATATAAGAATGTTAATCCTGACTCGAGTGTTTTGTGTTTTGCTTTACGCTCAGGTCAGACTGAGTGTCACAGCATTTGAGACTCACCTTTGGAGTTTCACTTGGAGATCCATCTGTATCTATTCAGCTTTCAGATATCCAGTTGTTGGTTCAGACTTGTCATCTGTTTGTATTCGAGACAACATTGTATTTGAAATATTCTGTTGTATTTTATTTCAACTCTGTTATTTATCTATTCCGCTGCTTACTGTTGTAATACTATATGTCTGTGATTCTGTGATTGATTTATTTACTGTATATGCTGAGTTTTTGCCAAATATAAATTTATAATCTGATATTTTGAGCAATTGAAGTCCGACATGTGTTGGTCCGAATGGCACGAAATTGTGGGTCGTTACAGCTTCTCTCCCTGGCCGCAACACCTGAAACCGGCCATCGCTTCAACCTATTGCCTCGCCTATCACCGCACCCTGCACCTGACAACACAGTAGCCACCATCACCGATCCCCGAGCAGCCTTCGACCTGAACCCCGCAACCGAGCGCAAACTTCCATAGCAGTTCGCCTAACTTCCCACGCTCAGTTCTTCCCCACTGCCGCATAGACTGCCTTATCACCTGAACCATCTCGTTCTCGGCCGCTTCTCCCCTTGCTCGGTCACCATCTCGTGTCCTCCTCTCTTTCGCCCCATGCTCCACACATCACCACGTCGGCGTCACACTTCCACCAACCCCACTCGTCCCTGATAGCCCAACGCCGAGCACACATCCATTTTCCACTCACCTTCATTCGCCATGGTAGCCTCTTCATGTTGCAGTAGTTACATTATACTGGAAGGTATATATGAAGATATATATTAAGTTATATATATAAGTTATATGTTTTATATATGTTATACGTTTCATATAAGTTATATATTAGTACACATGAGTTTGACTTTTTTTTCTTTTTCTTTCCATATATATATATATATTATATACTTTATTTGACATCTGATGTATATCTATTATGTCTACTCCTGTAGTATTAGTATATGTTAACGTTAAAAAGTGAACGCTAACACCTGGTGTGTGTAATAGAATCGTGAAAGCACCACCCGTGTGACGGGAATAGAATTTAAGCAGTAAACTGGCAGAAAAGCAATAAAAGACAGCAGTTTATAGTGGTTCGGCTTGAGATTAAGCCTACGTCCACTTTGAATCTCTTTATTACTGAATTCGATTACAAATCGATACAAATCTCTTATCAAAATAGTACAACTTGATCAAAAGAAACAATCTTGACTACTAGCTCAATCTTCGTTGATGAAATTCGATGAATCCATGTTGGAAGTAAGGAATTATCTCTTGAAGATTGTTGTAGCGTCTTGAATGTTTGAAGATCTTTGATTGCTGGATGAATGGAGACTTCGACGGAGTAACGACGCTTGAAGAAATGATTTGCCAAAAGTCCACTTCATGTTGGAAGTGGTGGCCTATTTATAGGAGTTGATTTCTGGGCAGAAAATTTGACTAAGTCTTAGGTCGCGTACGACCTTAGTTAAGTCGTAGGTCGCGAGCGACCTAAGCCAGGTCGCAGTCTCCTTGCGGCTTAAGAGATTAGCTAGTGAAGCAGTACTTGGCTTTATTCGATCAAGTGGTAGGTCGCATGCGAGTTAAGGAATAGCTTGTGGGAGCTCTAGGTCGTTGAAGCCCTAGCTTGTTAGCCTCTTAGGTCGTAGGTCCCTTAGGTCGCAAAACTTTCCTGTAGTTAGGTCGCGAACCTTTCCTGCAGCTAGGTCGCAACCTTAAGTCCCTAGGTCGCAAACTTCTCCCAAGTCCTTAGGTCGCAAACTTCTCCCAAGTCCTTAGGTCGCAAGGTCTTCTGTTGCTAGGTCGCAAACCTTCTGCTGCTAGGTCGCAAACCTTCTGCTGCTAGGTCGCGAAGCTCTCTTAGGTCGCTAACTTTTCCGTTCTTAGGTCGCGAAGCTCTCTGCTGTTCTTAGGTCGTAAACCTTCTGCTGCTAGGTCGCTAAGCCTCCTGTTCTTAGGTCGCGAAGCTCTCTTAGGTCGCTAACCCCTTTTAGGTCGCTAAATTCTAGGTCGCGGAGATAATGGATTTAACATTTGCCCCTCGAGGCATATGACCATGCCATAGGTCGTATGCTTCGATTCAACCTTGCTAAGTCGCAAACGACCTAGAACTTTACGCCTGTTCGCCTCCCATTCTCAGCTTCATATAAATTGGTTAGGTCGCACCTTCTTCCTCACCTTACTGTTTTGAGCCTCCACCGCCATTAACGATTTTTCGAGCTCCCGAAGACAAATTCGACTCCTTCAACTGACGATTCATTCTCACCAATCATAATTCGTAAGTGGATCGACCTATATTTGTCCATAGTCACTGCTTTGATCACGAATCGTTGTTGCTCGTCCTAAGCCCAATTTCATGCATCATGCTTTCTGTACGGTAGTCTCAATTGACTTTCGTTCGTCATTTGACGTGTCGGGGTGATTTGCGATCATACGAAAGCTTTTACTACGGATCTGTAGGGTTTGCCATTGATTTTCTAGTTAATCGGTGGTACGTTGAGGTAGGATGAAGGGGAAGATGAATCCTTTTTGAACTGGCGGTATTGGGTTATTGGACCCAATATGATGTTGCTTGGAGAGGAAGCCAACAACCTATCAGATTTGAATGTCCTAAGAGTTAGGTCGCGTGGGAACGCTTAACGACTTAAGCCTTTGCGACCTGACAACATTTGCGACCTAGAGAATCTCCAACCTAAAAACAATTGTGCACGACCTAGGACTTAAAGAAAATTGCCTCATCTTAATCCATTCAACTGCAACGTGCGACTTACAGAAAGCTTGACCCATGATAGGTCGCTGAACGACCTAATACTTAGACAATTTTTTACAGCCCTGAATTTTTAACCTGAACAACTTAGCATAGGAACGCTGCAACTTGTGTTAGGTCGTAAGTGACCTAGCACTTAGAATTTTTTTTTGAGCAGGACTTGACTGATTTTCTGAATTTGAATTATTTTGGACTTTGCAGTTCTTTTCAGATTGCCTCAACTTTAATACTGATAACCTGTTTAGAAGCAACATTCGCAGAAAAATGGGACGAATATACTGCTATTGATTGCCCACATCAAATAACAGATTAGTTGACAAAGAATATCAAACTTAAATAAACTTCGTGAATGAAATGCTGTGAACTAACAAATCTAAGTGAAGTATTAAAGCAAAATTGAAGTGATCAACTAACGCTGATTTATTTGCATCAACACAACACTATTCTTGGACTTAAGATATCAAGCCCTGAAACTTTATAATTGACAAGTATCAATTAGTTTAGTTTCATTTACATTTGCTCGTTATTGTATTAGTTTTGCAAAACACTTCACTCTTTTTAGGAAACGTGCACCTTAATATTTGATCGTCCAGTTCCTTGTGTAGAATGGAATCTCAACAGGAAGACTTGGGAATAGCCGGAGAAGCTTTTCCAATTGCTACTCCAATAAACGACCCTCCGGAAAGGACACCTACTACTCTAAGTCATAAAGTCTTCCGACAACTGTGCATCCAATTTGGCATTGCCGAAGCAGATGCTTTACTTCCTGGGTCAAGCGACACTGCTGACAGGCTGCCTCTTGGCTTTGTTGCTGTGAACCGGCAGATGTGTTCGAGTGGAGCCATTCCCCCATTTAACGACTGTCTTCGAGAACTTCTCCTTCGGCTAACTATTTCTCCCTTTCAACTACACCCTAATGGATACTCCATCCTGCTGGGATTGTGCGTGCTTTTCAGGAGAACGTTGAACCGTTTTCCCTCTTTTGATGAAATTCGCTTCTTGTGTACATTTGAAAAGAACAAAGACCATCCCTCTATCATACTTGTGAGGAGTGCCAGGAATCGCAAACTAATTCTGGACTTGCCTGAAAGTGCCCATGGATTCTTGACTCAATTCTTTTACGTTCGCTGTCCTCCGGGATTTTTTGCCATCTGGAGAGTCGGAAGTAAGATTACCTTTTACCGATTCATTTTCTAGATTTGAACCCTCAAATGCTTAATTCCATTCTTTCTTTGTGCAGCACTTCCTTCTCTTCTTCGAGATACCAGCCTCAAGTCGATTTTAGATACTTTGAGTGCCGTTGATGCCGAAGAGAGGAGTGCCAAATTCTTGCTGAAAGATGAATTTCTGCACTAGTTTGGTCTTTTACATCCTTCTAGATCGACTCAGATTCATGAAATTTCTAGTTCTGATGCGGAAACGTTAGTTGCTTCGGGCTCTCAAGCAGAGGCCTCGAATGCCCCCTCTTCTGTAGAAGAAATTGCATCAAAAGCACTTGTTGTAGAGGCTACTTTGATAAAATGTTCCGCATCCATCGATGTTGTAGGGTCAGCTAGCAAGTCGGCACTTGCCCCAATTATTGAGGAGGAAGAGAATCCTCGAGTTTCTGAGAAATCAATCGATACGGAAGTTGAAAAGGAGAAATCTGCTGAGTTCCAGGGTGATGACACTTTTGATGGCTTGAGCGATATCATGATAACTTCTCAAGAGCTTTTCGGGGATAATAATCCAAAAGTGAATTCTCCCGTTGTTGAAGTGACTTCCATCCTAAAACAAACCCTGACGCCTACTACGCCAGTCGTCTCTATTTCCACACTAAAGCGTGGTCTGTAGTTTGACGCATGTAGCTTGCACGCCGCACACACTTAGGATTTTTCAGCACTTATAAGCATTTATCCTCTTTTTCTGGAAATCTTTAAACTTTACTTCTTTTCCATTTCTCAGATTCTCCGATGGGACATACCAGCTCATACTACGACAACTTTCGGCGCTACGGAGGGCGTGATTCTTACGATTATGGACGTTATCTTCCCTCCCGCAAAGAATCTGACGAAGAGCGTGCAGCTAGAAAAGCTCAAGAAAGGCGTGCTTACGAAGAGTAGCAAAGAAGGAGAGACGATGACTCTCATAAAAGAAAATATCATGATGACAAAGGGAAGAAGCATGCTACCGATGACCCAAGTAAACGGGTTAAACTTGATGAGAAGAACGCGTCTGAAATTTCTGAAAAGGCTGACGCTCCTATTCCTTCTGATACTCCGGCCGGCTCTCCTCCTCTAAAGAAGTCTGATATTCAAACAATCATTAACAGGCCACAATATCAAGTTAAAGACGGCCCTCCAACGCTCCAGAGCCGATTTCCAAATTGGTGCCTAAAAGGAGTGCGCTTTGACTTGGATTTGATTCCAATTGATAAGCAAGACATGCTTAAAAGTCTTGACGCGGTCAGACTTAATATCGAGAGGATGTCGTAATGGCAGAAACTTGTCGACGAACTCCAAAGGGTTAACCACATAAATCTTGAGGCGATGATGACCATGGAGAATGATAAATCAGAATGGGACAAATGGTGCAAGCAACACGACGCGGAAATGACAAGCATTGCAGATGACAACGCAAAGCTTGCATCTGAAGTCAAACGAATAAAGGAAGATCTGGCCTCATCTTCTACATCGCACACTCAAAAGGAAGAAGTCTTTCAGAAGCAAGTGCGGGACGCACATGCTGCACAAAGAGATGTCGAAATGAAGCTTGCAGCTGAGCAGCATATTACTGAGAAATATCGCACAGAAAATACTGAGCTGCGGGGAACAATTGTGTCCCAAAATGCAGAGATTGAGATGCTGAAAGCTAAGCTTCTTAAAGTTGAGAAGGAGCGTGATGACGCGGTCGCTGGACAAGTTACGGCCGAAGAGTCTCACGACGCCACTAAAGCTAGCATCGATTCTACTCTATTTGACTTTTATATGCACAGCGTTTTGGGCCGTGGCAGCCTTTCCTTCTTGGGTCCCAAATATGAGATAACACTTGCTAAAGTTTGGGAGACTATACTTGACACATTTTCCAGTTATGCGGAAGCAGACCTTGTAGCGCTTGATCTAGACGATGAAGCACGTGATGCGCTTATTAGAGGCAAAGAGCAACTTGCCGAAGCTAGAGCCGGGACAGCGGTAGAAGAATATCCAGAAAAGACAACATCACTACCTGCCCCTGTCCATACTTCAACTTTGACTGATGTTGATATCATCGGTTCTAGCTCTCAATCTCCACTTGCTGCAAAAGATGCTGAAGCTAAACTCGATACTTCCGAGACTCCTCTTTCCCAAATTGAAGAGAAGAGCCAGGAAGAAACTGAAGCTGATAAATATGAAATTGAGCTTGCGAAACCAACTCCTCCAGGTAACTTTGGCGAAGTTCCGGGTCTAATGAACCAGTTATTTGATTTATCCGAGTTTGATGACCTTCTTACTTGTTACTTGAACTTTGGTGAACCGATACCTTCTCTATTTTCGGAAGATGTTGATTTTAACTTCTTTTCTTCTACAGCGGAGGCACCAAACACTGCACAAGTTTCCACTCCTTCAGATGCCGTCCCTTCATCTTTACAGGTTACTCCTCCTTCTGCTTCCCAGCCGGGATCACAGGCAGAGAAAATCGAAGCCCTTCAAGGCCTGGATGACCCGGCAGCTTCGCAGGAACAGAAGGCGGAGGACCTTAAAGACGTCGAGAAGACCCCGTAGCAGTCCCTTGATGATGACACGAAGCTTTCAACACTGCTTGCTACTCCGGGGAGCGAATCTTCTTCAAAGAGGAAGGGGAAGCGTGGCATAAGGAAGAAGAAGAGAAGTGCTTCAACTAGGGAGGAAGCAGAAGTTGATCCAGCCGCGCCTCTTTCTCCTTCTGCCCCGACCCGTCCACAACGGCTCCAAAAACTAATCATTAGGCCGGGGAAAGGATCCAAAGGTGGCGAGAAGAAGGGATAACAAGCTAGATTTTTTACTCCTTACTTTTGCTTTTTGCATGTATCGACCGGGGATTGTGCAGGTACCGGTCCCTGCTTTTGCTTTTTGAGATATCTGCACATGTAAAGAATTTTCATAGTACTAAATAAAACAATTATTTTACTTGTACAAACTCTTGTGTATGTGAGAATGATCTGTCTTTTATTTTTAGTGTAGAACAAACGATTCTTCTTACTTGTGCAAACTTTTATCTGCGTTTGAGAATGCATTTATTCCACATCTATTTTTCGTGATATTGCAACGAACTTGTGGCATGTTGCTTTTATTAATATAATTGAATTGTATAGTATTGCCCCCATGCCGTAAGTGCATTGCAATATTCCTAGCTTTTTCAAGACTAATACTCTTATTTCAGAGGATAATTATTCCACTTTTAAGGGGAGAATTATTCTGCTTTTAATAGAGTATTTCCAGTCTTTAGAAGAATTTTTATTTTCTCTTTCTGAAGAACGCTTCAACTTTCGGGGATAATCACTTTTATTTATTAAGAAGTGAATTTCCCTATGAAGTGAAATGAACTTTTCTGAAAGAATTTTGTAGTATTTCAACTTTTTTTTTTAGGAGGAACTTTTCGAGATGAACAAGTTGATCCTTCCTTTGAGAGTTGAATTGTGCTTCTGGAGAATGCTTTTTGTTCGAGTATTTTATCTTGGGACATGCCTCCGGAGAGGGCTCCTCTTAAAGAGTTGTGCCTCCGAAGAGGTCTTGTGCCTCCGAAGAGGGCTTGTGCCTCCAAAGAGGGCTTGTGGTGCCTTGGGAAAGGGCTTTTGCCTCCGAAGAGGTCATGTGCCTCCGAAGAGGGCTTGTGGTGCCTTGTGAAAGGGCTTTTGCCTCCGAAGAGGTCATGTGCCTCCGAAGAGGGCTTGTTGATTGCCTGGAAGTTACTTTCTCATGGTTGAGTGGATCCATGGGGAGGACGCAAGTTGTTTGATTGGATGCTCGTTTGCACAAACGATCGCAATTAAATAACAAGGGCCCTGTTCCTTCAGCTTGGGAAGGTGCCCCTCCGGTGGTTCCACCAATCTTTTTTATTGAGAGAAGTACTTTCATTTTTTGGCGTGCCTCATCAGAGGGCTTTGTTGAACTTTGAGAAGGAGCGTTGGGTGGTTGGTGCGCCAGGAAGGTTGCGTCTCAGGGGCAAGCAGATCCACGGGACGGACGTAAGCTGCCTGATCGGATGCATCACGATCTGTCAGCAAGGGCCCTGCTCCTTCTGCTTGGGAAGGTGTCCCTTCGGTGGTTCTTACTGGCCCATTTATTGAGAAGCATACCTCCTTTTGGCTGCTCCTTTGTTTGCTTGGCAATGTTCTCTCATCATCTGCTCATTAGCGATCTTTCGTTATTGTTTCCAAGCGCATCTTCTTTCCTTACATTGCTATGTTCGAAGAAATGGACTTCACTGTTGAACGACTTCATGGGACAAACGCAAGTTATCTAGTTGGATGTTTGTTTATATCGACAATCTCAACCAATTAACAAAGGTTTGTCACAGTGGAGTCACCAACTTTTTATGTGAAGTTCACTTTGTATAGGATTTGTATTTGGAATTTCTTGTCGCTTGGTATTTGCATAACAGGTGATTTATAGAGGTCGCTTGATTTTGTGACGAGTAAGCATTGTTTTGATGTCCTGCAATTTTGAATCGACATTTTAGCAATACATTTAAAGTATCTACACATCGAAATAAAACAGGCATTATGAAATAGTAAAGAACACAAGATTTATAGTGGTTCGGCCAAGAATTGGGCCTACATCCACTTTATAGCTTTCATTCATTCACACTGATTTACAATATTTTACCATACAACTGATACATTCATCATTATTTCACAACTGTGAACAAAGCTTTTTCTTTCAAGTAAAATAAGGACGTAAGTGGTTGCTGTTCCAGGCTCTTGGAATTGGATCTCCTTCGACAGTTATGAGTTTGAAAGTGCCATCAAGAAGTTTACTGCCAATGGCATATGGTCCCTCCCAGTTTGGTCCAAACACACCAGATGCCGTCATGATCCTTTTCAAAACTAAGTCCCCGACCTCAAAGCTGCGTTGGCGAACTTTAGAGTTGAAGTGCCTGGCTATCCTTTGTTGATAAGCTGAAACTCTGAGCCTAGCTTCTTCTCTTTTCTCATCAAGAAAATCAAGTTCTTCAAGTTGCAATTTTTCATTTTCAGCTTCGTTGAAATGAACTCTTCTATGTGAAGGAACTTCTACTTCCACTGGAATCATTGCCTCTGATCCGTATGCCAGTGAAAATGGAGTGTGCCCAGTTGCAGTTTTGTGAGTAGTCCTGTATGCCCATAGTGCTAATGGAAGCTTATCAACCCAACTACCTTTTGCTCTTTCGAGTTGCTTTTTGATGGTTGACTTGATTATTTTATTCACTGCTTCCACTTGCCCGTTTGCCTGCGGATGAGCCACTGCTGAGAAGCTTTTCCGAATTCTGAATCGTTTGCAGAAATCCTGGAACTCTTCACTTTCAAACTGAGTACCGTTGTCTGTGATTATTTTCTGTGGCACACCATATCTGCAAATGATATTTTTCGTTACAAAATTTATCATCTTTTTAGAAGTAATGGTGGCCAAAGGTTCAGCCTCAGCCCACTTGGTGAAATAATCAACGGCCACGATAGCATATTTGATTCCTGATTTGGCAACTGGTAATGGTCTGATTAGATCTATACCCCAAATGGCGAATGGCCATGGGCTGACCATCTGTGAGAGTTCGGTGGAAGGTGCTCTTGGGATATTCGCAAATCTCTGGCACTTGTCGCACTTTCTAGAGTAGATAGCAGCATCTCGGTTAATGTCAGGCCAGAAATACCCATATCGGAGAACTTTCTTGGCTAAAGTTTGACCAGCTGAATGATCTCCACATTCTCCTCCGTGTACCTCGGCTAGAATTGTCTTGGCTTCTTCCTTAGTTACACATCGGAGCAGAGGCATTGAAAATCCCCGTCTGTATAATCGGCCATCTTGAATTATATATCTCGATGCTTTTCTCAATAATTTTCGACGTTCCTTAGAATTTTCTGGCAGGGAACCATTGAGTAAGTATTCTTTGATCGGAGTCATCCATGATTCATGCTCTTGAGACGTAGTCATAATCCAATCAACATCCATTTCATCAATGCTTGGAGCTGACAGAACTTCTACAGGAACTAATCCCAGTAATTGAGCTTCTCCAGAACTTGAGTACTTTGCTAGAGAATCTGCTTTCATGTTCTCTACTCGAGGAATATGGCTTATCGTGTAGTGATTAAAATCTTCGAGTAATTCACATGCCTTTGACAAATATGCGGGCAGATTTCCACCTTTAGCCTGAAACTCTTTCTTTACCTGGCAAACGATGAGTTGACAATCGCTGAAAATTTGCAACACTTTGATGTTTAGTTCTTTGGCAATTTTTAAACCGGCGATAAGTGCTTCATATTCTGCTTCATTGTTTGTTGAAGGAAATTCCAGTCTCAATGCATAACACAATGATCGTCCTTCGGGGGTTTCAAGCACAACCCCCGCCCCAGAACAGTAATCATTTCTTGATCCATCAACATACAACTTCCACTAGATTGGAACGCCGTTAGTTGTTTCGTTTTCACTATCGCCTTTGTCGGTAGATTCTGCGATGAAATCCGCTAAAGCTTGTCCGTTGATTTCTCTTCGGGGGTGATAAGTGATGTCATACTGGCTAAGTTCAATGTTCCATTTCAAAAGACGACCCGAAGTTTCAGGACGAAACAGGACTTGCTTTAGCGGTTGATCAGTAAGAACTTTGATAGGGTGAGCTTGAAAATAGGGTCTCAATTTCCTGGAAGCAATTAGCAAACAGTAAGCGAGCTTTTCTATCTTCGAATAATTCAACTCTGTCCCAGTGAACCGTTTACTGATGTAATAGACTGGGCGCTGTATTTTCATATCTTCCCGTACAAGTGCTGCACTGAGGGCGTGAGATGAAATTGCTAAATAGATGAAAAGATCTTCACCGTCAGTAGGCTTGGAAAGAACCGGAGGTGTTTCCATGTGATGAATTAGTTCATCGAAAGCATTCTGGCATTCTGGAGTCCACTCAAAAATTTTCTTTCCTTTCTTTAGAGCGTCAAAGAAGGGAATACATTTGTCTGTGGCCTTGGAAATGAAGCGACTCAGAGCAGCGACTTTTCCATTGAGACTCTGCATTTCTTTCTTTGTTTTAGGGGCTTTGACTTCCCTTAGAGCTGTGATTTGAGTAGGATTGGCTTCAATGACCCTGGCGCTCACAATGAAACCCAGAAATTTCCCAGATTCTACTCCGAATGAACATTTCAATGGATTGAGCTTCATTCCGTACTTTCGAAGAATTGCAAACATTTCCTCCAAGTGCCCCATGTGATCTACAGCTTTCTTTGATTTTAACAACATATCGTCGACATAAACTTCCATGGTTTTACCAATCCGAGGTTTGAACATTGCATTGACGAGTCTTTGGTAGGTTGCCCCAGCATTTTTCAATCCGAAAGGCTTAACTTTGTAGCAGTAGAGACCCACATCTGTAATAAAGCTTGTATCTTCCTGATCCGGCTCATGCATCATAATCTGATTGTATCTAGAGTAAGCATCCATAAACGATAACAACTCATGCCCAGCTGTTCCATCCACCAATTGATCGATTCTAGGCAGCGGGAAGCAATCTTTGGGGCATGCTTTGTTTAGATCTGAGAAGTCTATGCATACTCTCCACTTTCCATTTGCCTTCTTGACCAATACTGGATTTGAAACCCAATTTGGATAAGTGGAATTTCTGATAAAGCAGTTCTCCATGAGCCGATCGACTTCTTCCTTTAATGCTGTCGATCTTTCTGGGCCTTGAGTTCTTCTCTTCTGTTTCACTGGTGTGAATTTCGGATCTATGTTCAGAGTATGTACAGCAACTTCCGGGGAGATCCCACACATATCAGCGTGACACCATGCGAACACATCTAGATTGGCTTTTAAGAATGATATCAGTGTGTTTTGAACTGTTATGCTTAGCTGCGAACCCACATTGAGTACTTTGTTTGGGTCTTTCGAATCTACAGATATTGGTACCGTTACCTCCACGGGTACCACTCTATTCTCCCCTGTACTGGCTTTCCTGGGATCCATTTCTTTTCTTGCATTGCTGTGTTCGCCAATACAGGGGCCGCTCCGTAGTTGCTACAGGGTCGGTTCCTTGATGCGGAGCGGAACTGCCGCATCTTTCCCCATTTCTCTTTTCCTGGCCTCTCGGAGTTCTATAAGATAACACTCTCGTCCTGCGTTCTGATCTCCTTTAATAACAGCAATCCCATTATCAGTAGGAAATTTCATTGTTAAGCACCAAGGAGCGAGGACGGCCCTGAAAGCAGAGAGAGTAGGCCGACCCAAGAAAGCGTTATAGGCGGAGAATCCATCAACAATTACAAAAGTTTGCTTCCGAACCAATTTCTTGTGTCCTTCGCCCATTTCAACAAACAAGTCCACTGTTCCAATTGGCTGTTTCAGCTCCCCTGTAAACCCGGCAATCTTGTGTGAAGAAGCTTGTACATCAGTCATCGGAATTTTCATTTGGTCAAATGTCCTTTTAAAGAGAATGTTGCATGAGGCACCACTATCTACCAACACTCTTATGACAATAGCCGGCCCAATACTGACAGAGACAACCAAAGGGTCCTCGGTAGGAGCTTCCACATTAATAGAATCCCTGGCTCTGAACATAATATCATCATGAAAAGTCTTCTTCTGCTTTAGAGGTGAAGCATCTTCCAAGATTAAGACACTTTCTTCGGTTGGTGCATACTTCAAAGCTTTTGCATACCTTTCCATTTCACCCCAACTTCTGCCAGCCGGGTGAGGTCCCCCTGTGATCACATTGATAACAGGTCTTTCCTTCCCAGCAGGCCTCTCTCCTAAATCAGATGAATTAGTTGGAGGTAACTGCCCTTGGCTGGATGAAGATGGGTCCTTTCTATTCCTCTTGACATATTGCTGCAACTTATTCTCTCTTAGCAATTCTTCAATCAGGCTTTTCAAATGGCGGCACTCATTGGTATCATGCCCTGGTTGGTTGTGAAACTTGCAAAATCTTCCGCTTTGAACAGCATTCTTCCCAACTTTCACGGCCGATGGTTTTGGAAATTCAACAGCATCTTTAGTGGCGATGAAAATATTTTCCGGGGTATCGGTCAGAGGAGTAAAGTATGAAGGTTTAAGGAAGCGGGGCTTTTTGAAGTCTTTCTGCCTTTTCCCACTATTACTTTCCCTTTTCTGATCTGCCGGTTCTTTCTTGCTTTGAACAGTAGCATTATTTTCCACCATCGTTGTCACAACTTTAGCTGGTGCGGGAAGATTGTCTAGGCGTATAAATTCGTCAGCTTTTTTGTAGAATTTCTCGAGCGAATTTGGCTCTTTCATCTTCAGCCATTTCCCAAATTCGCTCGATTTGTCGATAGCACGCATCAAGTAGGTCAAGATCATTCGTGGCTCTGCATTATCGACTTCTGCCAGAGCTAAGTTGAAGCGGTTCAAGAATGACTTAATAGGCTCTCCCGGATTCTGTTCAAGACTGGACAGTGACATTATATCTTTTGCCTTTGAAGCGTATAGCCTGAATTGCTCTTTGAATTTTCGGGTCAGATCAGAAAACTGATCTACAGATCGGACAGGGAGCTTGGTAAACCAGAGAAGTGCCACTCCTTCTAAATAAACTGGGAAATATCGGCACTTTATTTCATCGGTCGCTCTTGCGCCGGTCATATGCCAGTCGTATTTATACAAGAACTGATTTGGATCACTTGTTCCTCGATAAGCAGGAATGGTGGGGGGAACAAATTTTCTAGGAAATTCAGCCTTCAGAATCTTCTCGGTAAACGGAGTTCTACTTGGTGCGAATCCCCATTCGCTTTCGTCTTCATCTCTTTGCATGCTCTCTTTCATTATTTGCTTGATCATACCAGAAAGATATTCCTCATTGTTCAGAGATTTCGCAGAATAGGCCTCAGCCATCTTTTCGGGGGTTTGTCCAGGTAAATGCTCATGAAGAACTGGTGACGGCCTGGATCCTTCAGCCTGGAGGGGTGCCCCTTCGGCAGCACCTGATCCCCCGTGAGGAATATTTCTTCCCTCGGAATTGGGAGCAGCATTAGCAAAGTTTCCCTCATTACTTACTGGTCTTTGGTTCGTACCAAGTAGAGCATTCAGCTTTTCCATCATCAGATTATTTTGAGTTTCAATCTGATGATACAGTCCGGATACGGCAGCATCTAACTCTTGTCGCGTCACACCGACGCTCGGAGCTGTCTGATTTGGAGAGAGAGAAGTGGCAGTATTATCACGGTCATCATCAGTTCTGATAGACTTTCGTTTCCTTCCAAGAGCCATTATGTCTGATAAACTTCTGGTTTTGTAGGAAATTCTTTCAGCTTACCTCTGAGAAGCAATGGTGAGTGGTAGCCTGAGTTGGGTTCTCAGTGAAAGCACCAAAATGTTAACGTTAAAAAGTGAACGCTAACACCCGGTGTGTGTAATAGAATCGTGAAAGCACCACCCGTGTGACGGGAATAGAATTTAAGCAGTAAACTGGCAGAAAAGCAGTAAAAGACAGCAGTTTATAGTGGTTCGGCTTGAGATTAAGCCCACGTCCACTTTGAATCTCTTTATTACTGAATTCGATTACAAATCGATACAAATCTCTTATCAAAACAGTACAACTTGATCAAAAGAAACAATCTTGACTACTAGCTCAATCTTCGTTGATGAAATTCGATGAATCCATGTTGGAAGTAAGGAATTATCTCTTGAAGATTGTTGTAGCGTCTTGAATGTTTGAAGATCTTTGATTGCTGGATGAATGGAGACTTCGACGGAGTAACGACGCTTGAAGAAATGATTTGCCAAAAGTCCACTTCATGTTGGAAGTGGTGGCCTATTTATAGGAGTTGATTTCTGGGCAGAAAATTTGACTAAGTCTTAGGTCGCGTACGACCTTAGTTAAGTCGTAGGTCGCGAGCGACCTAAGCTATGTCGCAGTCTCCTTGCGGCTTAAGAGATTAGCTGGTGAAGCAGTACTTGGCTTTATTCGATCAAGTGGTAGGTCGCAGGCGAGTTAAGGAATAGCTTGTGGGAGCTCTAGGTCGTTGAAGCCCTAGCTTGTTAGCCTCTTAGGTCGTAGGTCCCTTAGGTCGCAAAACTTTCCTGTAGTTAGGTCGTGAACCTTTCCTGCAGCTAGGTCGCAACCTTAAGTCCCTAGGTCGCAAACTTCTCCCAAGTCCTTAGGTCGCAAACTTCTCCCAAGTCCTTAGGTCGCAAGGTCTTCTGTTGCTAGGTCGCAAACCTTCTGCTGCTAGGTCGCAAACCTTCTGCTGCTAGGTCGCGAAGCTCTCTTAGGTCGCTAACTTTTCCGTTCTTAGGTCGCGAAGCTCTCTGCTGTTCTTAGGTCGTAAACCTTCTGCTGCTAGGTCGCTAAGCCTCCTGTTCTTAGGTCGCGAAGCTCTCTTAGGTCGCTAACCCCTTTTAGGTCGCTAAATTCTAGGTCGCGGAGATAATGGATTTAACAGCATACAAGTAACAGTATATGTTAGTATACATAAATCTATTGGCTTTGAGAAATGATTTCGTGTAGTGTGTATATATATATATTGATTTTTGAATTAGATCTTATAAAGGTCTTATTTGATTTTAAAATATAGTATATAAATGTCAACGTGTTTATTTATGTATATAATATAGATATATTGATATTTGGATTTTCTAAAATATATATGTATATGTATAAAGTTGTAAATATATCTAAATGTTGGATCTTTATAATATATAGGTTTGTTTTTCCATTGTTAAGAAGCTGCTTGATTTTATTGTTGATTTTTAAATACGTGATATATAAAGACTTTGATTTTAATATGTGTTTTAAATTAAATAATTGATATAATTAATATAGTTATATATGTATATTTCATACAAATATGTATATATTTTTTTGTTTTATCAATTCATGTCCATCATGCTTTGCTTTGGAATTCGTGCTTGGATTCGTAGCTCCTTTCATTGTCAAATATCTCAAACCTCGAAAGATGAGCAATCACTCATGATTAACATTCTTATATTTAGTAGATTCAATTCACATGATATGACGATTGAAATATGTTGTTAAATACTGAATTGTTGGTTATTTAATTGTTAAATATGATATGCTATTATCTGCCATTGTTTACCTATGACATATGACACCATAACCTGCTGTTTATATTATATTTAATTTGTTACTGATGATATATGCTCGTTGTTGATATGTTATGTTATTATCATATTTATCCTCACTCTGCAAGTCCCCTGTTAGTTTAGAAATCCCTATGGGTTGAAATGATACATACCCGAACGATATTGTAGATTAGGGGAAAATTGTTATGGGTTGAAATGATAAACTCAAGCGATTTTCATTGATTTTGAAATTTTGGAATTGCGGGTTGAAATGATATATACCCGTAAATATTTAAATTGCGGATTGAAATGATAAATATCTGTATCACTTGACCATAGGATAGAAAATTATATACGGACACCGTTGGTCTATATTTTGAAAATGATTTCTGTAACGACCCGTAAATTTCAACTGTTTTAATAACGTAATTAGTTGAAATTTTGTGAAATTTTAAATGATAAAATTTTGAAATAAAAATTTAATATTTGAAATACGTCTAGTTAAACATAGCGACTGGTAAATTTTCGTCCGAAAATATGAAAGTTTATTTCGCGCGTAAATTTACTTCAATTTAATCAGTTAAAAAGCGATGAAAATAAAATATTCCGAAACCTAAATATTTTTACATAGAAAAATTCTAAACTATCTTCTGAGCAAGGCGTCAGTTTGTCGTTTTGCCAAATTCGGATATCTTTGGCTCCGTCGATCTTATTTTTCAGCGTTTTTCTTGCATTTTCCGTAGTAGAAAATTCGAAATTTTTATAATACCACCGATATCTGTATACCATTTTGATCGTCTTGTCATGCTGATCTCCACGGTATATTCAATTGTCAAAATTCGGAGTCCAACGTACATTGCACTTTGCAAAACGCTTTTCGTATTGGTTCCGGAATTTGAGTCTTTTGGTTTTAACCTTTCATTTTCCACTGAAAACCCAATAGCCTTCTGCTTTTATGATGTCCTTGAATTCGTGCCAACCCCTTGCTATTTTCTAGGTAATTTATTCTTTGAATTCTGTTGTAGCTTTTATTGCTTTGAAGCCAACGTGTCTTCATCTCTCATTTTCCCAGCCGTTCATTTCTTTTGCTCATCATATTTTTAGTCTTTTCCTGCCGTGTTTACTAAAATAAAATAACTTAAGTATATCAAAGGGTTGTGTCCCTTGGATTTATAATTACTTCTTTTCGTTCATATACTTTTGCGCATTGTCCATCACCTCCCAGAGAAACATATATTTCCATGTTCATTCTTCCTCTTCGTGTGCTCACATATATATTGAATAGGTAATTATGTTCATATCTTATGTAAACACAAAAAGCATCCACCAAACTTCAAAATGTCCTCTTCTCTCCGCAAGCGCATCACTCCAGTGAAGTCAGTCCCAAATTTCACACTCGATTTCACCCACTGCCACTCTTGTAACCTAAAATTCAAAACCCAATCAGAACCCAAGCTCCTCAAAAGCAAATACCGGATTGAAATCTCTGTGCCGCGTGCCTCGACTCGATCGAGTCAGGCCTTCTCTGCTCCTACTGTTTCATCCACATCGATGAGGAAGAAGTCATCTTTCAGAATTGCTTGAGCTACTTTCACAAAGTCCACTATGACTGCATTCCGGCTCATGGCTACTTTGTCCTGCCTTCTCAGTTTGATCCGTCAAACTTTTCGTGTGTAGACTGCTGCGTGGATCCGAAACCTTGGAAGATGAATCATCCTGTTCCAAACGAGGGAAATTCGAATTCTTGATTCGGGTTTGTTTGTGCATTTATGTCGTTTGATCATTTGCTTGGTTGAATATGATGATTTCGTTGTGGGTTGTGTGGATTAATAATTTAGTTCCACTTGGTCTTTCTAACTGATTTATCAGCTTGACTTTGGTTGTTAATTGTTATGGTTTATTATCAGTTGCGTATGATTTACGTATTTTTATAATATCAAAATTCAAATTCAAATAAAAAAAATCTTGATTTTAAAAGATGATATGGATATTTCGTTCGGTATGTATATATATATTACTATAAAGTAGTTGTACTAGTATGGTTTAAAGTACATAATAGAAAGAAAAAAAACAAGATGTTAGTTTAATGTATATATGTATGTATTTTCGTATGCTTTTCGGTTTGCGGGTTTTCCTGTAATAATCTACAAGATCTGTTATATATATATAGAGTTATATAAGTATGAATATTGGCACTTTTATTAGTTACGTATACCTGGGTTGGTTTTGAATAGATTGAATCATAAGGCTACATATCTGGATGCATATCTTGTGTTAATTTAATATATATGCTATTTATATATGTACTAGTCTTTTAAACAGTGATATGTCGATTTACATAAGAGGTGAAGTGTACGTGTGGTCTGCATAGTTTAAGTTATATATTATGTTATGCATAGAAAAAAAAAACTTTCCATTTACTGTGTAAGATATATACTTTTGGTGTTAAAGCTAAGATATTGATTGTTGAAAGGATTATTTTATTTGGAATGATAAAATTTAAAATACATTCAATATAAATAAGTTTGAATATAAAATATGATTTTTATAAATATATAGTTATGTGTATGTGAGTTCACTTATACTTTATCTCCGTCGATTCAGTTCTGATCTAATTTTGTCAATTTCTTATCTATCAGCTTGTCCGTCGAATCTGTATCCGTCTAGCTTTGTTTTGGAAGTCGTGCTTGCATTCGTACTCTATTTCAGTGTTCGTGTCAGTATGCGTATCTGTGTCATCTTCTATCTTCTCTAGCCTCGAAAGGTGAGCACTCACTCACGATTAACGTTCTTTTATTTATTAAATTTGATTTCAATTGAAACGACAATTGAAATATGCTGCTGTTAGTTAATTACACTGTTATATATGCTATTACCTGTATCAGTTCACCTGTGACATCTGACACCATTTTCTGTTAATTATTTATGCGATGATAATACTGTTTGGCTGATAATTGATTGATTGTTGATGTTTATATTGGACGTTAAATTGTTAATGTTAAAATGATAAATAGTATGCAATTGAACTTGATATAGGATAGTTAAATGTTAAATTTGATTAACTGACATTTGTATAATATGACCCCTTTAACTGGTAAATTTATTGACACGTAGGATTTGTTTAATTACATCTTGAACCACTGAATGTATGTTGTTTAAATTGATGTTGTATAAAATTTGAAATTGAATGACAAGTGAAAACCGTAATGTAATAATCTTTAATCTACATGAAATGATAGTGTAGATTCTAGAAATGATTATATTAATTCGTACAAATAACAATGCGAATTAATACGGTTATTTCGGGATTATTTGAATTGATTATTGGATTGTTATTATTTGTTGTTATTGCTTGTTTATTTACTTTGACACCATCCCAGTTATCACACTGAAAGTTCCCTTTGTATGTTTTGATTTTGAATTGGATTGGAATCGGGTTGAAATGATAAATACCCAAATTGAACGTTGACCTAGGATAGAAAATTAAATAAAACCCGATTGGTCAATAATTTGATTTAAAAATAAATTAAAGATTTTATTTGAATAAATAATATGGTTTTGAAATGAAGTTGAAATTTGAATTGTAATGAAAGGAAAATGTTAATATTTAATAATATGAAACAAAATATTAACAATGT